>OX439241.1:12768050-14110589 GCA_949319165.1 Sialis lutaria
TCAATTAGCATTTGGAAGAATAATTAAAAATCATGCAACCCCCATCCATACTCGCATCGCCTATACGCTTCTCAACTTTGAAATTTTAAATAGGAACCCTCATATTTTATTTCAGAATTAGAAAGATCTATTTTATTAATGAACTTTTTACTTCAAGAAATTTTTTCTATGATGGACCATTTAAGAAATATTGGGCAAAATGTGTATTTTTAAGGGTATAGTATATTTGTCACATTAAGAGTGGATATCGACTTTAATTTCGGAACTTTAAGAATTAGAGTAATATTTCGAATTATTACTACCCCCACCCATATTCGCATCGTCCACACAAATAAAAATACTGTTATAATGTCGATGTCCACCCTAATGTGACAAAAATAATATACTCTAAAAAAATAGAAATATTGCTTAATATTTCTTAAATGGTCCACGATATAAAAAATTGCTTTTAGTAAAAATTTAATTAATAAAATTAATCTTTCAAAATCTGAAATAAAATATGGGGGGTTCTATTTGAAATTTCAAAGTTGAGAGGCGTGTGGGCGATGCGAGTATGGATGGGGGTTGCATGATTTTAAATTACTCTTCCAAATGCTAATTGAAGGGTACTTACGATTTAAAATATTGTTCTAACTTTTATAGTTTCGAAAATAAAGTCGATATCCACTCCTAATGTGGCCAAAATACTATACAATAAAAAATAGAAATATTACCCAATATTTCCGAAATGGTCCATCATAGAAAAAATTGTTTGAAGTAAAATGTTCATTAATAAAATTGATCTTTCAAATTCTGAAATAAAATATGGGGGGTTCTATTTGAAATTTCAAAGTTGGGAGGCCTGTGGGCGATGCGAGTATGGATGGGGGTTGCATGATTTTTAATTATTCTTCCAAATGCTAATTGAAGGGTAGTTACGATTTGAAATATTGTTCTAACTCTTATAGTTTCGAAAATAATGTCGATATCCACTCCTAATGTGTAACCCTGTATATCATGTGACTTCTTTCTCGAAACTTGACTAACATTTCGTCCACTGTGACATATTCACCACATGCATACAATTGTTGGGAATTGCCAACAAATTTGTTGAAAAATTCGGATATAGCAGCCAGAGCATCTGTTTTTTTCCTCTCAGCGCGATCATTTGGATTGTCAAAACTTCGAAGAAGTAAGACAAGCTATGTATAATATTATGTTGGGGTATACGAATCCTGACAGAAGAAGGATGCTTTACCCACTTAAAGCGGTTTTTTCCGCAACAAAAGGTAGATCGTAATTCCGACAGCGGCGTATTCTCTGAACTGTCACTATCGACTTCTTCGGGGTTCTCGCACTCACTTGAATCTTCTTCCTCGTCACTTTCATGTTGGCGATCAGTATTCGGATATCAAGATCTGTTCGGTATCCTGCTCATTATTGCACTCATCTGAAGCTATCAACAGCGCCGCATTGAATTTCGTCGAAAGATGGATCGAAAACATGTAATCTTTTCATGCCGGCCTTTGAAATGAACTTTGTGATTGTCGCTTTGAACGAGAACTACCTGCTCCACTATTATTATTATATATTATTCAATTATTTTTTACATATAAATCTAAAACGAACATGAAAAGTTTGTAAAAATACGGACACGTGGAAAAATGTACACAGATGGAAGTTCAACACCCACAGCATTGACCACGCCCATAACGGTAATCAATTTTCCTATCTCAGTTGAAGACCTAAGACCTACTTTTTTTTCATACTTTAGGGGCCACAATTTTGGGTGGATTTAAAACTGTTGTTAGGCCCATCTCATCCAAGTTATAAATTCTGTCACGGGTGAATTAATACTTTTTTAAAACCCTCTTATAATTGTCATAGAATTCATTGACTCTCGTTTTATTGAACCTAATTCCTCTAGCTAAATTTGTATTCGCAGGTTTCCTCAGAAGAATCATTGTGCCTTAACATAAATCCGCGAAGCCAATCTACGCCTGCTTTCATTTCAACATTCCACTTTTGAGGGTATTTAAAGTTAGGCAAAACTTTGGCATAATCATAAGGGAACGTACCCATACTACGTGGCTCACTTTTTACATTTTTTTAACCCCCTCACCTCCCCTCGGTGACCATGCGTAGTATATGCCAAGATCCCACCCTTCCAGTTTTCACGTAGTAATTCATAAATATGGTTTTAAATCATTTTTTGCAAATAGAAAGTAAAAAATAATAATTTTGCTCATATTTGTCTTTATTAATACGGCGTTTGCCGCGTGACGCCAAGAATGCATGCATACCTATAATTACAGCGCTTTTCTTTTAGTCTCAATCTGACAAAGTTCTTCGATTTTTAACAGTGTGAGACGCTCCAGTTCCTTTGGATTCTTTTTGTACTCATCCCTTAAAGGCACCCAAAATTCATTTGTCTTTTTTTGCATTGCCTGGATTGGCAAGGAATCCTTGTGATATAATTAATAAACGCATTGTACAGCCGATCGTACAACGGCATTATTAATTACACTTCTTATTCTACGGGGCGTACTTTCCACTAGTTTTCGGCATTCTTTTTGTGATATTTTACTCCTCACTATAAATCCTTTCTTTTAGTATCTCTTATTTTTATAATTTCCTACAAATGTTCGATCGGTGATAAATCTGGGGATTGAGGCGGCCAGTCTAAAACTTTAATCCTATTAATTTCAAACCATTTTAATACTCGTTTGGATTTGTGACAGGGAGCATTATCTTGCTGAAAATAATAATTAATACTAATTTCATTGAAAAGTTTTAAATATGAAGCTTCCAATGTTTCTTCGAGCATTTCATTATAACGTTCGCTGTTAATTCTTCCGGTACAAACAAATATTTCTCCACCACCAGTTGCTACTATACTGCCCCAAACCATTATACCATCTCCTCCGAATTTTTTTTTTTTTTATTAAATGTTTGTCCCTGGACCTGTCTGGTTCCTTTAGACAGCCAATGCGCGGTTACTGCACTTTGTTTTTAATTTGACTGTTTGTTTTGTTTATGGGTCATTCTTAGTCAACTCTATCAGAGAAAAACGCTACTTTTACGGATTTTCATAATTTTCACATATGTTGTTAAACTTTCTCAAATAATATAACTTTCATTCATCATTTCGCAAAATTTTCAGTTTTTTGAAAATGACGCGTATTTTAAGTTTTCCAGACATGACGCATATGCATTTAAACAATAATTTTTATCTCCGGATGTACTTATCGTAGCGAATTGATTTTTTTTTTAGTTTTGTTCACAAAAGAACAATCTTTTTGGACATTTTGTCCGTTTTTAAGTAAAAAAAATTTGTTGATTATTTTTTGTACAATTAAATTTTTTTTTTGAAATTTGAACCTGAGGTCAGCTTTTTAAAAATCTGAAAAAAATCAGAAATATTGCTTATAGTATTCTCTATCATCCCTGCAAATTTTATGCTGGACATATTTATAACGGCTTCAAAATTTTTTTTTAAAGGTTGTTGTATATAGGTTACGCGCACTATACATTGATTTGTCGTAATGAATTCGGGTGAAAATGTTTAAATCAATGTTGTTTGTGTGTAATCTATGGAATTAATAAATTGATTTCGAAATAAAGTGATCATACAGGGTGTTTAAAACTGTTTGTTTTATGTACTCATTAAGATATATATGTTTAGTATAAATGTACATTTCTACTTATTTTTTGATAAGAAAATTAATAATTCTTGTGTAATTTCTCACTAATATAGTCGTTAAAATCTCATATATTACCTCTAGTATTATATATATTAATTATATTATATGTGGTCACTTGAAAAGCTGCTTTAATTGTAGTTAATAAAAAATAGAATCCTTAATTTTATTAAAAATTATTTCACCATTAAATATATTGGAATGATACAAAAAACTATCATTTAATCATCCACCAATAACTTTTGATATTATAAATTTAGTATTAATAATTTCTATATTCTTATTAAGAATATATAGAATATTTTTTATAATTGATTTTAATGTGACTAATATATAATATTGAGTGCTAATATAAAACCTTAGAGATGTTTTTCTTTGATTTTAGAAACTTCGTCCAAAATCTAATTAAAAATTAGGGTATTCATATTTTTTAATTAAAATAATTATACTGCAGTGGTTCAATCTAATTCTGCAGATCGTGGTTACCCATTTTCTGTCTAGATTGACTTTTTGGAACCATGGCTTTGGTTGTAGTATTTTTTGTTTTTGCGCGTATTGTTGGCCCTTTTCTTGACTGGTGACCTGAAAACATGTTTGCCAATGTGTTCTTGCTCTTTCTGTTGATGATTTTTTGTAATCTTGTGGTGGGATGTCTAATTTCATTGGAGTTCCCTCAGTTGTAGCGGATCTCGCGAGTCTATCGGCTTCTTCATTTTCTTCATTGTTGCAATGACTCTTTGACCATACGAAGTGTATGGATTTATTTTGCTCTATAGACTTCGTCGTTAGATAGATTATGTCTAGTATTATGTAATTGGTCGTTGTTTTGTGATTATTCTTTATTTTATCTAGGACGCTTTTGGAGTCTGATATGATTATGATGTTTTTGTTTTTTAGTTTCATGGAGTGTTTGATTGCTTCGCGAATCGCTACCGCCTCTGCTGTATAGATGGATGCTTCTGTTGGTAGCTTATACATTCTCGATGTGCTTAATTGTGGAATATAAAATGCACATCCGCACAATTTGGAATCTTCGTTCTTTGATCCGTCTGTGTATACGAACATCCCGTCGGGCCAGAGTGTATTTATTTCGTCTTTAAAAATTCGGTAGTTAAGTTCTTCATTGTATTCATTGGGGTATAGATTTGTATGGACCGATATGTCTTGTATAGTGGTTATAATTGAATACTCGAAACTGGGATATTTATTGAAGTGGATGATGTTGATTAGTTCGGGAAGAGTTTCTTCTATGCTTGTTAATAGGACGTGTTTGTTCTTTTTCTTTGCATGTTTATATAGTTTTGGGGAGTTCTTTATGTTCATCAGTTTTCTTTCGATCGTTGGTTTCATAGATGTTGTTTTTATTAAATATCGATCTGATAACATCTGTCTTCTGATCTGTAGTGGCATTTCGTTTGTTTCTACTTGTAGCGAGTGTATTGGGCTGTTTTTCATTGCCCCGATGCATAACCGAAGAGCTTTGCTTTGTAGTACGTCCAGTTTCTTTAATATATATTGCGCTGCGGTTCCGTAGAATGTCGCTCCATAATCTATTCTACTTCTTATTAGATTTCGGTACATCACTAGCAAAGTTGCTGGGTCAGCTCCCCACCATGTCTTAGTGACGGACCTCATTACATTGAGTATTTTTTCGGAGTTATCTATTATGTTTTGGACGTGTTGTTTCCATGTTAGCTTCTGATCTAGGAGAAATCCTAAGTATCTTATTTGGTTTTGTATTGGGATACTTATGTTGGCGAAGTCATATCTGTCTGGTATCTGTGTTTTGCGTTTTCTGGTGAATATAGTTACTGTCGACTTGGTTGGTGGGATTTCTAGGCCGTGGGCTTAGGGACGAAACGATACCGCTGAGGTGTCGATACTTTTACTCGATACAGTATCGGTCGTAAAGTATCGATACTTACTCGGTATCGATTGAAAAGTATCGATACATACTCGTATCGATCGATTTTTTTTGTAAAATTTGCCAATCGCATAAAAATAATGTTGTAACCTTTAAAATAAGTTGTTAGTGGCTAATAATTTATTTAAAAAAAATATTTTCACTCTTATTATATATGCATGCAGTTCATCCAGTACTTATAAAAAATAAAAAAAAGTATTATAATTACGACAAACAAACAAAAATATTGAACAAAAGTACCCATATGGCAGTTTTTGTTTTTAGTTAATCATAAAAAGAAAGAGAGAGCGCAAAGAGAAAATAATAAAAGAAGTTTAAAAGACTTCGGGAATAATACAGAACCAAGTGTAATTCCCAAGTGGAGGTGAGTTTGCTACTAGCTAAAGGCAAGTGTGATTTTCACCTATGTTAGATGGGGGCGGACTTGGTTTCCATATAGCTCCACGAAGAACGAATTTGCAATTTCTATTATTAACAAGAACCTAAAAAGAAATGAGAAGAATCCCTCGACCTTAAAAGGTTATAACTTTACAAGGGAATCTCCTCTCACTTCTTTCTAAAGACTTCCGAAACTAAAAAGAAAATACCACGGAAAATTTAAAAAAAATGTCTGATTAAATTACACACAAGGTGATGCGGCGTGACACTGTCTTAGACTTACTTGAATAGTCTAGCTGAGCGTCTTCCAGCTTAACAAAAACTGTTTGAACAACGAGTGATCGGCGTAATCGTACTCACACCTTATAATAATACTAAGAAAATTTTCTGGACAAATACAATAAAAAATGGAAGGAGTGAATAACAAAAAATGGAGACATAATAAAACGATACGGGGGCACATGATATAATTCAAATTTATATTTCTTGTGTGTTCAAATGATACGATAACAAACATGTAAATAATTAATAATAATTAATAAATAAATAATTTCCGAATGTTAATTAAAAAATAAAAATAAATAAATAAATAAATAAAATAGAATAGAATATTCGTTAAATGATTTCTTTTAATTGATATAATTGTCCACTTGTATGATTTTTTTTTTTAAATGGAAAGAAAAAAAGAAGAGAAAAAAAAATGATAAAATTTTGATAATTTCTTTAATACCTCTAGTGACAGTCACTTATCAGTTCCATACATACACATATTTTATACTATTTCCTATTTCTTAAATTATACCTTTTAATTGCTCGGTCTTCCCCTTTGTCGTTTTCAATGTCAGTCTCGTTATCACTATTGTCGTTAATGTTTGTTATCGGTTCCCAGGGCTCGTAATAAGGCAAAATTCTATTAACATGTATAGTTTCTTTTATCAACTTTTTATTCTTTAACCTTTTAACAACATAATTTATATCTGATAATTTTTCTAAAATAGTGAATGGCCCACGCCAATTCATTTGTAATTTATCACTTTTACCTTTTTGCCTGACGGGGGTGAATATTTTTACCTTGTCGCCAATATTAAAATTTACATGTCTGTGTTTACTGTCATATCTGGTTTTATCTATTTTTTGTTTGTCAACTAAATTATTTTTTGCAAGTTCTCTAATTTCCAAAATTTTGTTTCTAATATTTATTGTTGAGTTAAGCTCGAAATTTTGTCTCAATTGTGCTTCTGTAGGAAGAATTGGTTCTCTCCCATAAAGTAGCATGAATGGTGAAAGTTGCATTGAATCTTGTTTTGAACTATTATAGGCGAACGTTACATGGGCTAAACATTCATCCCAGTCGAAAGGATTTAACATTTTATAGCCCGGAGACAAATCGTATCTATTTAAATTCTAATTTTAATAATTTAAATTTTGTTTTATTTATGAGATTATACATTTATTTATGAGATTTGTAAATTTTTTCCAGCCTTGTTTGTCGTTTTTGTCGTGCGCCAGTATAGTGTTATTGTTGCTTTTACTTTCGTGGTCAACGGTGTTTATAATACTAATGTTCTTATCTAAAAGAGATATGCTACAACTTATTTTGAGGTCGTTGGTAAGAGTTATAGCATACAAAAAAAAATTAATTATTATTCTTATACAGTTTAGGAAGTTTTATGAAGTCGCATCCTAAGATTATTATTTTATTATTTAAAGTTTTTATGCTAGAAGCTACACTGTTTTTGTTTTCCCACAGCCCCAATTTTATAGTTAAGTCTATTTATTTAGTTTAAATTTTTTCTTTTCCCGATGAGGTATAGCAAGCTTTTTCTTTTGTAATTACATATGGCCGTAAAATGGGCTCATGTGCCGGGTTATCATGCGCCCCCTACTGCTGTAGCTTCTTACGCTTCTTCCCTGACCATTATTAGTATAGATTCTACACTCGTCATAACAGTCCTCAATATTATGTCCTCGATTCCCGCATATGCAACCTCTGTGCGAAAATGCATAGCACTCGATACTATCAACATACCCACATGACTGTTCCCTAGTTGATCTTTTACACAGTGCTCGTAAGTGACCCCGTCTCCCACACCAAGAATACATCAACCGATTTTTATAAGTTTGCTTTCGAAAGTCACTAAAGTCACGTCCTATTTGTTCTGATATGTCCCTGCTCTGTCGTCCGTCGTCTTTAGTTATTCTGTCCACGTCTGGAATTTCTTCCGTCCGTGCCTTTTCCTCTACTCCCACGAAATTTTCCCCGTTTAACCCTGATTCTGAACTAATATTCATATTCGACATTTTTTTTATACAAAGGTCTTTTAGAAAAGACAAAGATACACTTTTATACTTTTCCCTTTTTAATCCCTCAACTAGTGTTTACCTCGCGACCTTCCCTAATTTCTAAAGCTTCTAACTCGTTAGCATTTGACATTTTTTTTATACAAAGCTCCTCCAATTGAGACAAAGACATATTTTTTATAAAAATTCTAGCTAATATTCAAAATTACCAAAAACGGCGCCTCCACCAAATGTCACGTCCCGGGGTCGTGTGAAATAATTAAATTTTGAGAGACGCAACGTGAGCCGAAAAATATGCAAATTATAAAGGATATCCGAAAATTAAGGCTAAGTAATTTGGAATTTAGGGACTAAGACGGAGTACTAGGATCGGGATTTTGGTAATTAGTAGTACACTTTGAGAAGGTATGCAAAGTGACACTTACCTTGTCTCAGCTTCACCAATCGTTGAAGTAAACCACGAAAAGGATCGAAACCAACACCGCTACGAAGACAACCAGGAAGTAGACAACCAAGGATAGAGAAGTTACAACGCAACACAGTGAAATTTAAATGATATTTATTATAACTATTATTGAATAAAAACAGAAACTATAATTCTAAGATAAAATAATTAAAAACTGTTTTGGAAGAGAGAAACGTTACTATTGCTCTTACCAACAAAGAACCTGACTTTTCCAACATGGAAAGGCCTTTTATAACTTCGCATCCACCCATGGAAAGGGTGATTAAAATATGGTCAGATAGTGTGACACCGTTTCCAAGATATCAATTATGAAACATTTACAGCACAATGCCCCGGAAGATTCAATATCTATCAGGAAATTGTGGCTTACATACAGCAGATATGTATATGAAATAAGTAGAAATAAACTAGAAAAATATTGATATAAAAATGCGTAACAAGGACTTTGGATAATACTTTCATCATCCTGGAAACAGCGTTCCACTTGTGACATACTGATAACAAATAAACAAAATAGCACGTCAATTATATAATGACTCATTTAAATTATAATGTGTAAATCCACAATGTAACAGTATTGGCACTTGCCAATAAGAGCTCATCATATCTAAATTAGTAAAAAATTTTGAACCGCCTAAATAACTTAAAATGTCTTCGATAACCGGCAAGGGGTACGCATCCTTTTTTGTAACTTCGTTTAATTTTCTATAGTCTACACAAAATCTCCAATCTCCATCTTTTTTCTTAACCAAAACAACCGGACTCGACCACGGACTAATAGATGGTGTAATTACATTATTTTCTAGCATATCATCCACTTGTTTTTGTATAATTTCTTTTTCCTTATGACTAACCCTGTACGGCCTTTGTTTTATAGGTTTATTGTCACCTGTGTCTATTCTATGTGTTATTTTGTCCGTCAACCCAATCTGTGTCGTGTCCCATGCCATTATGTCCTCATATTCGTTAAGGATTTTATTTAAATTATTTATTTGAGAGTTTTCTAATTCTGTGTTTATTTTATATACCTTTGGTTCTAGATTTATAATAGTATTAATGCTATATAGATTTGTATCTTTATGATACATATATAAATTTCCTAAAGTTGTATTTTTTCTTAATAAAATGTTATTATTACCGTGATTGTAAATTCCTACAACATATGATAAATCAAATTGCATTTCCGGATACTTAATAATTTCTAAAAAATTGTGTCTTAAAAAATCTGTGTTAGGTTGAAAAAGTATATAAAATAAATCATTATCCAAATGATATGCTGGATTTAGTTTAATTTCACAGTACGCCATTTCGTGGGGTTGACATTGTAAATCACATCTAGAAAATACTTTCTTGTGTTTTCACAGGATCTATGCACTCTGGTAGGCTTCCCCATCCCGCATTGTTAACATTAATCCCTAAATCTTCACCCTGAAATCTTTCGTATGTTACAATTTTCTTATCGTTTCCCAATGATATATTACAAGTGTTATTAAGTGAATTTGTAAATGAAACGTAGTCGTTTCTTATATCAATTAACGCCTTATGGGCCACCAAAAAATCAATTCCTAACAAAACCCTGTCAATACCTATAGTAGGTATGACTGATGCGGTACTAAACGTTTCCCACATTCCGTAATTAATGTGTAAATGTATCATTCCTAATTCCTGAATAGCATAACCACCTGCAGCAACAAAAAACTTTTTATGTGGTGGAGTAAAAAATCTATTACCCTGTGCAAAATCATGTGAAACCAAAGAAATAGCCGCGCCTGTATCTATTATAACTGATTTATTAACATTTTTAATCGTAATGGACTGAATATTCGGGAATTCGGATCGTATAGCGGTGTGCAACCCGAAATTACACATTGCTCCTCAAGTTTCCCTGGTTATTAACCCTATTAAGTCGTGGACAATTCCTCTGAATATGTCCTGGGCGATTACACTCAAAGCAAACGGGTCGTCCGTCCGTAGTTCTAGTATTTGTTCGTTGTTGTGCAAAATTCTGATTATATGTTGGTCTGGAAAAATTTTGATTATGTGGTATATCACCTCGGGAAGTACTTGGCTGTTCATTATTATAAGTATTAAATCGTGGTGCGTTTCTTTGATTGCTGAAATTTGTTCGGGGAAACTGTTGATTATTGTAATTATTGGAACGTGGGGAGTTTGGTCGATAATTGAAATTCGTATTTGTGTAATGTCGGTCTTCAAAATTTTGACGAGGCCTATTATTAAAATTAGGTATGTTAAATTGAACTCTTCTATTATTGTTTGTTGAAAATTGTTTTACAACCTCCCCTATTCTATTATCTAGTTCTTCCCGTGTAATTGTATTTGATTTATCTAAATTTTCCCTCGATTTTTCACTCGCCCTGCGATAGGCCTGTCCTGACGGGTTTTAAAAAATTTTCTATATTCTTCAACGATTTAGGTTCAAAAAATCCTAAACGTTCTGCTGTTTCAGGTAACAGCCCCTGATATATATTTCTAATTATGCTAGATTCCGATGTCTCCTGATCTAATTGCTTTGTTAGCGCTATGACCTCCTGTACGTACGCCAGGGGGTTCTCGCCCTCTAATTGCTTCCTATCTCTTATTTTATTTGCAAGTTCGACATCGAAGTCGATCGTGCGAAAA
The DNA here is from genome assembly GCA_949319165.1 of Sialis lutaria. Classification (NCBI taxonomy): domain Eukaryota; kingdom Metazoa; phylum Arthropoda; class Insecta; order Megaloptera; family Sialidae; genus Sialis; species Sialis lutaria. The sequence goes on from OX439241.1 coordinate 12,779,440, forward strand.
AATTTCTGAAAATCGTCTTTTATGATTTTCCATGTCAAGTTATTTTTATTAAGTGTATAGTTTTGGAACCAACTATCTGCGGATCCTAATAAACACATCCCGAATGAGGTTATTTTTAATTCGTCGTCCCATCTATTATTAAAAGCGGTTTTTTCATACTGACGGATAAAACCGTCTGTATCCTTATTTTTAGAAGGATTAAAGGTCGGTGGGTTTGTTGCGTTGAGTATTGCGGGTTGTCTGTTATAATGTGGGTCTCTAAATTGTAATGTATAATTGTTGTTCATGTTAGTACTGTCAAAAGTTTGTGTCTGTTGCTCTTGTGATTGTCGTTGTTGTTGTGTTACCGTGTCATTTGTATTGTTTATGCCTGTATTTATTGCAATTGTTTCTGTAAAAGTTTGGAAAACATTGTCTGTACCTTGTGAAGTACCTGGTGGTGGTGTTCGTTGCATATCTAAAACTGTTGTTTCTGATGTGTTATTTGAATCTGTTTCTGTATTATTATTTGTTAAATTTAAAGTTGCGTCTAAGTCCCCTCCTGTACTCTCGTTATTTATTATTGTGCTCGAAATTAAAGTTTTATTAAAATTAGGTTTGTCTATATTTGTACTGAGCGAAAGTGGTGGTGTAGGTGGTAAACCTGCTTTTCTTCTACTTCTCCTAGCTTCTACTTCAATGGATTCTATATTTGAGCTGGACATTAAATTTTAAATTTAAATTCCCCTATTTTTGAAGCGGCGCCTCCACCAAATGCTACGTCCCGCCCTTTGAGGTAGATTATTTTAACTAAATTTACTGGGGGCTAGGGCGAATACGCAGCTCGAAGTCATAACGTATATAACTTCCGTCGCACATACCAGAATCACTTCAAACGTAGATGGAAAGGTAGGGAAATTTAAGCTATCACATGTAATAATAGAACATGGTACTTACCAGATTATGGTATTCCAAGGTGAGCTGAAGTATTGCCACAGAAGTAGAGATCCAAATATGAGCACCAACAGGAACAGGAAAATGATGCAGAAGGAATACGATAATGCACAACACATTTGTAATTACTATATAACTATAATTTATTACAATTAACACAAAAAACACAAAAGATAAACTTTACAATGAATAAAACATAATTCTTAATTATTACTTAGACAACATCTTTGAGAAGAGCGAAAATATAACGCGATCAAGTTTATTGAAAAGACAAAGCCGAAAGAAGCCAAAACAGTTACAATGATTAATTTGGAATTTAGATATTAACTTTAGATTAACGTGTCAGCGAGTCCTTATGGCTCAACTGATGTTCGATTGTCGATTTTACTGAGACTCCCGGGCGGGGCCCGAGGAAAAGCTTTTATAGTTCTCTCAAAAACATAGTAGGGGCACTTCCCGCGTCGGTTGGTATAATCTGTTTTTTCCCAACTGGGTCGAACGTCCTGTTTACAGAATTTATTTCTAGGAATTCAAACCTCACTCGATTGTACCAATCAATTAAAACAGGAAGCAGCAATTGATAATTAATATTAACAATAATGTTATCTAGTACACAAACTGTTGCAAGCCATGAAAATAAAATAAAGATTATTTTATTATTATATATAAAAGATTAATACCTCATGTTTCAATATGGTCAATACAATTATAAATAAAATTAATATCACCATAGATTAACATAATTACGACGTGACAATATAAAAAACAGACATGTTATTTAAAAAAACGGGTTTTGTCTAAATACAACTATTGTGACATGTAATTTAGATGTTCTTTAATATTCACCTCTATGTTAGATTCATCTGTCCACATTACTTTGGCCCAGTCTTCACTTGTACAATTTCTGTATTTTCGAGCCCACAATAACCGTTGTTTTTTATGTGCTGCTGTCAAATATGACTTATGTCTAGCTTTGCAACCTTTTAGTCCTACATCCGTAAGGTGTTGTTGTCTTATGCCCGGTTTTATAAAGAAATTGCATGCAAGCAAATTTGTTTCCATGCAAATTTGCAATTTGCAAACGCTATCTACTAGGAGTCAAATGTAAATGACAACCAATCACAGATTGTAGCTTTAAAATATCAAGACAATTTGACTCCTAGTAGATAGCGTTTGCAAATCGCAAATTTCTATGGAAACAAATTGCTTGCATGCAATTTCTTTATAATACCGGGCATTACTGTTCTAGGTGCAAATTTAAAATTATATTGCTGACTCAGCTGACTAGATCTCTCTTTTGATGTTAGCATGCGGGGTTGAAGAGATACCTACATTCTAAAACTCTGTCTTGTGTTCCGGTTGTAATTTTTTTCTGCCGCTTCTTGGTTTGCTTTTGAAGCTCCTAGTCTATTTGAAACGACGTAGAGTAGTTCGTACTGCACATCGTGATAAACCCAATTGTTTAGCTTTTCCATGAATAGACACTCCTTGATTCTTTAAAAGCTCAATTTGGTTCCTCTCCACTTTACTTAATTCAGATTTTTTTTTGCCATTATTAACTACTAAACTGAATTATAATAAAGAAAAAAATAAAAGAAGTTCACCACCACAAAGCTGTTCAGTCAAAGACAGGTCACAGGTAAATGATATCTTACAGAGCGATTAGCGTGATTTTATAAAATCTCATGTATCGAAAATTTTGTGGGGGGTCTAATACTTTATGCCAAGGCTGTATAAAAATAATGATGTATTATATTAATTTAAAGCAAACGTGTGTTTTATATCTTTTCTGCGTCTTCTTTGACCCTATTTACATCGGTGACAGCAACCCGCAACTGGTGTGTGGCTTTTTCAGGATCTCCACAATTTTACTAATGTAATAAATATTCGAAGTGATGACAGTTATCTCTAGTGCAGAACTCGCAATTCTTTTGGAGTACGTTATAAAAATCATGTAAACACCCATATACTCCAGGTCTGGTATTCACTTATTGTGAAGGGGTAGTGTGAAAATGAGCAAAACCAGTTATAATAAAGCTCAGCAATAGTACTGATTTTTGATACGAAACGTTTCATACTTGTATACATGTTTGTATATAAGAGTTTAATATTAAAAATACAAATATGTATTTATCTGTGTATTCAAATCGGTCGCAGATTTATCACGTGATAGTAATGATATTAAACTGTAATTCTGAAAAACTTTCGTAAGATACAATCTAGATTTTTAACATTGCATGTCAAAATTAGTCACTAATTATTATTAATTTTTTATTAAAATCAAGTGATTTGTCATAAAAATATTTGAAATATATTTCAAACAGATAAAATAATTCTAAACGAGAATTTATATTTCCAATATGATTCGTTTGCTAACGTTTTAACGATGCATTTTTACTTAAAAAACAAACAATTCCTCTGAAACATCCTATAATGTTTCATATTAATATGTCTACAAAATTTGGTATTTCGATTTTATCATCAGAATTTATTAATGTTTCTGCGAAAATGAAAACATCATTTCTCTGATACCATTTATCTTTGATTATAGATTTTATTTTCTTCAAAGAACAAATATTTTGATAAATAGTTGTTATGTAATGAATTTTTTAATATCATTTGTTTATCATCTGTCCTTAATTTGTGTAATTATTGAAGAACGGAAATATTTCTTTTGGTCAATTTCAGTGGACGAAATTCACCTGAAATGAACAATCCAGAAAGTTTGGTAACTACTCAACGCGACTATACCATCAAACGTGTGATACGACGGTATTTATTGAAATCTATACACACTTTGGTGTACGTTTATCCTTGACTTTTATTTATCGTGATAGCTTTTGCTGTAGAGTTGGGCAATTTAGTTCGTGACAGAGAGCGCTCTTTATAGTTCAATTGTCTTTAATGAACTAGTTCGTTCTTCTAGTTCTTTTAGTTCATGAATTTTTTTGTATCTATATGATGTCAGTTCTGGAAATGACATTCAATCAATGAAAGATGGCCGCCATTGAGTTTTGATAATTCATAACATAACCTTTCATATAATATTATAAACATTCATAATATACATAAATTTTTCATATAATATTGCATAGGTAAATTAGAGATTAGTAATTGTATCTTGTATCATACTAACGTATTAAAAACGCTACTGCAAAGTAATTAGGGTTTAAATTAAAAATACAAATTAAACAAACTATCAAAATATAAACTTGCATTTTTAGGGGGCATCTATTAATTACCGTGAATTCAAAATGGGGGGGGGGGGTCCATCAAAATCTCATTTAAAGGGAGCCGGGGGTTATTGAAAATCTCACGTCAACATTTTTATTCAAAGAATATACATTATTATTACAGATAATACAAAAAAAATCTCATAATAATCACGTAATTAGGTGTCAGAATATTCCATCCATATTTTATGATGCATCTATATTTTTTACGTCTCATTGTTAAGGTTTTTGTTACCTACAGTACCTATATGTTCTAAAATATTCTAGATGCCGAAATATATATGAAGTAATGCGCAGCAATGCACATTGCACAGGAAAATTTGATCGGCACAATGTATCTGAACGCATTTTTAAAAGATAGTGGGAGCCGGGAACTATTGAACTAAAAGAGCGGAGCGTATACGAACTAGTTCGTCTAGTTCTCGTATGAGAGCGCTCTTTTGAACTAGTTCGTTCGTGAACTACACAAGTCTATTTTGCTGGAACAATCGGAAACTGTTTTCTAACTATTTGATGTTGTAGTTTGTATGAAATATTCAGTATAAAACTTACGTTTTCTTCACTTTTATATAGCTTCTTAATAGACTACCACTACAACATACAGCTAAACTTACACCTCTACAGGAATGGCGTATCGTCCTCCTTTTTGAAATATGGCTTTTCTTTTTTGCACAATCTGTTCCAGTGAAATAACTGTTATAACTTATTCTATAGGAAATTTTGATGATTATCTCAAGAATGAACATTCTATGACGATAGGTGTTTTTTTAAGACTGACAAATTAACTTTATTTTGATTGATTAATTTTTGGCTCCTTCATAGTCCAGTTCAACCATTTATCATTGCATATTAGTTTGTCAAAATCAACTTCCTCTTCATTAGACTCAGAATCACTAAATCATTGTCAATACTGTAAAGGGGGGTTACTTTGCTCAACTTTTATAATTTATTTTTAAAAACTACAGAAATAAATAAAAAAAATTGCACTCAAGAAAGTGCCCTCTTACAGCTCTTGAATACGCATACCCAGATAAAGTTTATTAGCTGAATTTTCGGCGTAAATTTCACTAAAAGTTTCGTGAAGTTCATTATAAATCCTATCGCTCCAAGAAATGATACCAGTAAATGGAAACCGTCAAGTCTTTTCCAGAGAGATAATAAATTATATGGACCATTTTCGGGATCGAGACTGACCAAGATTTTACGACCTTTTTGCCACAGTGGCTGATCAAACGTAACGGAACATATTGCTTGGTCGTGCTTCTTGCTATATTCAGTGGGTTATTAAAAAATGGTAGGGGAATAATTTTTGAAGCTTTATAATTACAATTCAATTATAATTCCAACCATAAGAAAACTTCAAAAATTTCGAATAAAACCAAGTAAAATTTTCCATTGAAGTCTCATAGAATTTGCTTGTATTTTTCTCTTTATGTGTTTTAACTAGAATGTCTAAAAAAGTTGTTAACCTTTTAAGTACATCTTGAAAAAGATTTTATTTCTTCAAGTCTGGAATTTTCTAATGATCGTTGATATAGCATGTCGATCTAATTTCCTATAAACAAATTATAACAGCCATCTCAACAAATCTGACGGCCTCATCTGCAGGATTTTTAAATCACTTTTTATACCAATCTTCACCAAGTTCTGTAGTAATATTTGTTTTGTATAAAATGGTGAGATTAGGTACCTCTTTAGAGTGAATTATTATTTCATGTGAAAAATGATCATTTAATTAATATTTTATTATTGTGACGTCTGGAAATTTCTAATCTGGATCATCTGTAAAGTCTGTCTTAATTTGGTTTGCTCAAAATTGGCATTCACTTTTCTAACTTTTTATATACTGTATAATGTATTCAATAAAATATTTTGTACTCTGGCATGGTGGGACGATCAACATTTGTTGAAGGGTTATCTCTATAAAAATTCGCCATACAAGCAGTATGATAATAAGCATTTTCTGCAATTAAATCTTGTACATTATTCAATCGAACGAGCATAATTTTACATTGCATATCTGAATTTTTACGTACTTCAGCAGTATCAATAATATTTTGTTTCGTAGATGCATTTGTTACAAAATACATTTCATGCTTATTTTTATTACAAATTTCGCCACAGAAAAAGCAAAGATATGCAAAATAAACTTGTGCGTTTTTAATAATTTGCTTATCTCCGGTCTGCCGGCATCTTTATCGACTTGTGGTGCATTGTTGATAATAATAGTACATTTGTGTGTGTGTATGATACTAATATTTTATAATCATCAAAGGAATATAAAGATGTACACTATTTCCTTTGTTTCAATAAAACTTGTAGTCCAGGAAAAATAGACATAAATATATAGACGATCGGAAAAAATTGTAACGGGCAAAATTTTTGCACACACCTTAGTACATATAAAGGTATGTGAAAGTGGAGAATCGTGGGGCACGTTTTTGTTTTGCTCGATATCTTTAACAAATATCAGAAAATTCGCAAATTGTGATAAAGTACACGTGGACAAACGCAACTTTTGACCATTACAGTTTTTTATTTTATTTATTTCTTAAGTTTTGGTTGTTTTGCTTTCAAAAAATGATGGAGAATTGTGGGACACCGCCTTTATTAAGTCAAAATCAAACAATTACGATGCAAAACTTTATTGAATAACTGGAAATGACAAATGAAGTAATTTGTCATGAATACATTTTGCATGTATACATCTTGACCACATTCAATGCATTTTGTTCAATTGTTTTTGTCAGTTTCTTCGACATTGATACCAAGCAAAGTATGCAGTCCACAGCATCGTCATCGTCTGAAGAATCACGTCGCGCTGGTTATGTTCGTGTTTTTTTTTTTGGTGTAGGTGCCTCTTTTGCTTCCTTTTCTTTTCCTGGCTTTTTGCGCTTGATTTCAGTCTTCTGGCGCAATTCAGTGACAAATTCAGTCGATGTTAAAATGGCGCTCCTCATCGGCTTGCGACCACGATTGGACTTATAACTGGTCTTCCTCGTTTTAGTGGGCTAGATTGTCGCATCTTTTCTATAAGTGAAACAGGAGAGATGGTATCAGATGTGCTAGCCACTGCCAAAGACTCAGAAATTGTGACTTCTTCATGCGCAGCCGTCTCGACATCAGCATTAATGACAATAATGCCGCGTTGTTCATCCACAATCTCTTCATCACTGTCACTGCATTGACCCTCACCACTTACTTGAGAATGATTTAACGAAATTTCTCAATGAAGCAGTACGAGTTGCAATCGAAATCGCAAATCCTGTGATTCTTGAAACATTATTCGAGCAAGCAAAAAATGTAAATGTAATAAATTTTGATCCTACGCGATTCGATGAAGATGCAAGAATTTTGGAATGGATTAAATCGGCCATCAGAGAAAATGAAGAATCATATTTCATTGTTTCAAAATCTGAAAATCCAAATTTAAATACATCAAATAATATAAATCATTATTATGACGTAGCAAGTATATTGGAACAGGAATTTAAAATATAATGTTATATAAGAGGTTGTAGAATTGAGAAAGAAAACAAACATAACAACAATGAATTAGAAACTAGCGATCCTATAATAAAATGCTAGTCATATCCACTGAGATTGTGCATAACAACTGGAATGACTCTAGAGTCTTTATAATTTAAATTACACCACTGATGAGCAGCGCCTCTATATTTTCCAGTCAAATGGTAGTGATCTTTGACTTTTATCTTATTAGGTTTGAAGTCAGTATTACAGATGTGGCATTTCTTTACAAGCGTAAATGAAATAAGTTGGTCTTGAGTTAGAGGCTCCATAGGTAATCCACGTTCGTAAGTGTCGTAAACAATTAATGCAACGTTTTGCAGTTCTTTAACAAACTACGCTACATAATCATCACCACGATGCGAGCGGTAGAACGATTCTGAAGTATTAAAACTGCAATGTAGATAATAACCAACACTGTACGGAATATGTTTATGTGATTTTACTGTGTACGAGTTAATTTGGTCTTTAATCGACTCATCAAACGTCATGTGTTGTAACAGCGCTTCAAAGTCAGCATAAACTATAAACGGCACATGTTGTTTTCGCATATAATTTTCGAATTTAATATATTTTTCACTGTCTGTAGTAGGCATTCTAATTTTAACACCTTTGTTATCAATTTTTTTACAGTCCGTCATGTGTTGCTCCAGTTTCAACTGGTTGGAAAAATAGTTTAAGCAGCGAGCGCAGATAAATATTTTATGTCTGTTTTGTTTTACACCAGACTTTGTTAATTTTGCTAATTTTTTTGTCCAGCAGAAATGTAACAGGTCGTCATCCTTGTCATTTTTTACAATAAGTAGATGGATTTTCATTGTATTATTCTTGCTTAAAATATACAGGATAAATTTCAACTTCTTTCTTCTGAATGTTATATGAATACACGTAAATGTGTGTTGATTTTTTTATAAATTTCGGTATTTGTGATAACGTCATCGGAAATCCTAAGCCTTTATATTTTAATACATCATGATAATGTGGATAATTGTTTACGCGTTCTACATGTTTTTCGACTGGGTGAAGGGCTGACATTATTGACCAAAGAAAACAATGTTGGTCGTTATTGTGAACATTAACCACAGCTCTTTTATTTTTGATAGCAGCCGGTAAATCACAAAATGAATTTCCAAGTTTCAATTGGTTATACTTATTTATGTAAACTAATAATTAATAATTTCATCGAGCGCCCAGTCTGAATCTCTTTCCTGGAATTCTTCCAATTTTTCCAACAATTTGTCCTTGATATTTTCACAATACCATTCGTGCAAGTCTGTAGTAATTAAAATTGGTTGCGCTTCCATCATGAATGTTTTTACATCTTCTTCGTCCTTGTTGGGCTTCAATAATTTTCCGGAAAAAATCGTGTACACTTTTATAGGCCATTTTAATAACTCTTTTCGTATATTTAATTCAATTCAACTGATTGGAAAAATAGTTTAAGCAGCGATCGCAGATAAATATTTCTTGTCTGTTTTAATTTACACCAGACCTTGCTAATTTTGCTAATTTTTTTATCCAGCAGAAATGTAACAGGTCGTCATCCTTGTCATTTTTTACAATAAGTAGATGGGTTTTCATTGTATTATTCTTGCTTAAATATACAGGATAAATTTCAACTTCTTTCTTCTGAATGTTATATGAATAATACACGTTTATTGATAAATGTGTGTTGATTTTTTTAAATTCCGGTATCTGTGATAACGTCATCGGAAATTCTAAGCCTTTATATTTTAATACATCATGATAATGTGGATAATTGTTTACGCGTTCTACATGTTTTTCGACTGGGTGAAGAGCTGACATTATTGACCAAAGAAAACAATGTTGGTCGTTATTGTGAACATTAACCACAGCTCTTTTATTTTTGATGGCAGCCGGTAAATCACAAAATGAATTTCCATGTTTCAATTGGTTATACTTATTTATGTAAACTAATAATTAATAATTTCATCGAGCGCCCAGCCTAAATCTCTTTCCTGGAATTCTTCCAATTTTTCCAACAATTTGTCCTTGATATTTACACAATACCATTCGTGCAAGTCTGTAGTAATTAAAATTGGTTGCGCTTCCATCATGAATGTTTTTACATCTTCTTCGTCCGTGTTGGGTTTCAAAAATTTTCCGGAAGCAATCGTGTACACTTTTATTGGCCATTTCAATAACTCTTTTCATATATTTAATTGAAATAATGGAAACGCCTTGTCAAAAAATATTATTGGATCCTTATATATCATATTTATTATAAGACCAGTCTTCAACCGCCCATCAAAACGACATTCCTCTTCTTGCCAGTATAAATTTCGTTGAGGTTGTTTTTTCAAACCACCACCTTGTTTTGAAATATTATTTTTTATAACATCTAGTTTTTTATGGTACGATTTTGCCATCCCGATATTCGCCTCGAATATTTCGCTTATTCAATCGAATCCACGTGATGGCTTCATCATATGTATTTATTAACTTCAATGCATGTTGCACTTCTCTAACAGCAATATCACTAAACGATACTTGATTTTTTAGCTGAATAAGTCTCGCAACGATGCTCATGTTGTATAATTATTTTAATAATGCTGCTAACAAAGACACTAGGAAACTAATATGAACTGCTATAATATGTATCCTTATAATTATATAAAACTGCAAGCAGGTGGATCATATTTCATTCTTAGAATGTTTATTACTATTTAACCCTTTCGTGTCCCGTATCTCAAGCCATGTTTATTGTATTAGTTTGTTCATTTTGCAATAATAAATAATATTTATCTTATAAAGGTCGAAAGGTTGGACACCTATGGTCTAACAACGATACTCATATTGTATATTTATTTTAATAATTGTTGATGCTGTGCTTCGGTCACATGTGCTGCTGTGGACGTTGAAGGCTCAGGTGTTGTTGAGTCAGTATGTTGAATTATCGTATCTTCAATCTCCACGTCAGTAATCCCTTGATCATCATCCTGTGTCAAAAGCCTTTGATCTTCTTCGTCAAGCAGTAAATCGTCCTCTTCGTCACTGTTATCAGCCATCAAAATCTGTTGTATTTCATTTTCTCTAAGTTCGAAAACGCCGCGTCCCTTGCGAAACATAATATGTAACGACACGAATAAAAAAAATAGGGTATTTGTCGAAAAACATCAGTACGACAACATAATTATTCCTCATAAATAAAATCTCTCTACGGCCACAGGGACATCGGTGTCCCTTTACGTTTATAATGACTTATCGTTATAGACAACATAAATAATAGTTTTATAAATATATAAAACAAAAATTTACTTACCAGGCAACGATTATTTCACACTGTAAATACTTGAAAAACAGTTTTACACTTTTAAGCACTTTTACAAAATACAAGATTATTTTGTGTTGCTAGCATATAAAATGAAAAAGGTACGTTCAGAAATTATATAATTAACAAAAAGATAAAATAAGCTTCTTAATTACTGTTTTATTGTATTATTTCTAATTGTGACACCGGTGTCCCCGTGGTCGTCAAAGGGTTAAAGATAGTACACGCTAGTTGACCACGTTGCGCGATTTACATATCTATAGACACCGTGGGAGAAATTCTATTAAACCCCACCCAGTTTATAACCACAATAGCCTTTACAAAGGTGTGTTGGATGGCAGCCTGTATAATGTTTGATTGATTCAGTCACAGTTGTTCCTAGAAGTGACCGGTTTTTACCATATGTACTATATTCTTGTAGATTGGTGCACATTATTTACACATCTCGTATGAGCAATTACCTGCCCCAAAACATCTTGTATGGATGGTTTTATGTGTCTTGAACAAGCACGTTTCGTATATCTCTTTATATGTGTACCTCATTAACATATTTCGGATTGTGTATACAGTCCTCTCGTCCCATTGATTGAAAAAAAAATTTGGCTGTTCAACTGGTCTGTTATGCTTGAAAATTTTGTCTCACATATTTCGTTCTCACAAAGCTCATACTCGGAGTTTTAGAATAGTGTATAATCACATGGTTTTGCCTTTTCTGCTAAACTGAATAATAGGCATATTGTTATCAACAATGGATAAGCCATTTAAAATCAAAATGTGGTACTTGAATAAGGAATGAATATTGTCTCGTCTAGCGTCTACACTACGATGTGAATTTCTCAGTTTTATCTTCGCAGTCCACCATGGAGGACATTGTTTTGTGTGGAATGAGTTCCTGCTTAGTGCTAATTACAAGTGAAAGAACATGAAAACGTAAACGTTGGTGGACGCGCGAAGTGCTCGCAGAAGGACCTAGGTTCGGTGATTATAAAATAAATTAGGACTGGAAGACGCCATGGGTTTTCGGAATTTCACCCAGCTGACGCCTACTGATTTTGAACATTAATATAGCGCTGAGTCAGAGACACTCTAGGCCTGTTACAATTTCTCATTTTATTTGCAACATATTCCCCAAATACCGAATTTTCATCTCTGGTAGTAACAATTTATGATAGATACTTTATGCACTTGACAGCTTTTATTGTGACGGCGCGGCGTTGAGTCCTCTATAATCTATGCAGACGCGGACATCGTTGCCTTTCTTGTGAACCAAGATGTGATACTGGTGGGTTACTACTCGTATTGATGCGATGTTCAATATGCGGAGTGGCCGGACCATTTTCTGCAAATACATCTTCGTATACAGTGAGTAGTTAGCTGATTGAACTTATTTCGTTCGCTCTCTCTAAGTTTAGGTGCCTCCGCTGGGAGTTTACACCCAATATTTCTAAAGTGGAAAGTTCAAGAATTTCCCAGTGAAAAGCATTGTAAGGTAAAACATTTTTATTGATCCCTGATTTTACATTAAAATTTCTTCCACGTCGTAACGTTGGCATATCCAGTCGTCTCAACATGTGTGTGCGCCGAGACAATCCCTGTCGCAGAAATTGTAGCATTCGGCTCAACGCTAAAATCCACCAACGCTGATTCAAAATCAAATCACTCGAAAATATATCATAGGTTTGTAAAGGCACTTACCTCGTTCGATAGATCCAAAATACCTAAGATATTAAATGTAGGAAAGGATATAACGTGGAAAAAGGATTTAATACCGTCGGATCGGCTCCACCGCTACTCGGTTTGATTATTTCCAAAACCTTTGTGTGACACTTCTGGTCAATTATAAACTATTACACAAAACAAATAACTATACACAAAGAACTACACAGCGGTTTTAACTAAACACAAATAAACAATTTCTACAACAAATGCGGGATTAACTATAATTTTGCGGTTAACGTATTGCACGTTTTTTCTACTATGCGGTTCAACAACTACTCATTCAAACTTGCACGTGAAACGCTGCGGGATCATTTTGCGTTGCAGTCAAAACAAGACAATTAGACATTGGCCTCAACAACATGTGTGGTCTCATCAAATCTATGGCCATTTTTTTTAGATATTCTCTTCGATTATTTATATTTTCTTTGTCCTCTGCGTCACTTCCTCTTAACAGAATCATTGCATTTACCAACGATATTAAGTAAGTTATAAAATAAACACATTGGCCAATGCTTATTAGGAATTTTATTAAGTTGACAAAATTTACAATATTTTATATATAACTTAATGTCCTTTTTCAAGCTAGGCCAATTATATTGATTTTGGATACGTTTATAAGTTCGCGAGACACCTCGATGTCCGCCTAAAGGATTATCATGAAATTCTCTAATTATTTTATTTTTTTCCTATAAGGTCAAATCATCCGTAAAAAGTAATAGTTAAGTAATTACAATTGAGGTAGGTTTAAATATACATTTAAATATAGAACGTAAATTTCCCCATTAAAATCAGGAATACAAATATTTTTTATATCATTAGTAGAAGAATCACCCCATTCCTAATCCAATAGTTCAACATAAGTCCGCTAGATGTCGCTTCGATCGTGGCGTAGCTTGCCTGGTTCTTATCTTGGCTAAATGGTTCTTATCTTGGCTAATTTTTATATCACAGGTGGGTTGATGCGGGGTATCGGATTTCAGGGGGGGGGGGGGGGGGGGCGAGATGTCAGATTTCGGGGGCCCCGAATTATAGTTAAAAGTTGAAAATCTGCAATACACGGATTAAATTCCAAGAAATGTGATTATAAATAAATTACTGTTGCTAGGCTATACACGGCTGGTATATGCAGGTGTGATATATCAAATTACATTCTTAGAATTGTCAACACTATTTTGCAGTTCTGCATTATTTTATAAATTGTATATTATAATAAAAATATTTAAATTTACTGTAAGTAACTTGCTGAAACCACGGTATAATATCTGCATAAAAATGTTATATAGCAGTGTATCTATCTGCAGGTGTGATATATCAAATTACATTCTTAGAATTGTCAACACACGGCTGTACGCTATATAGTGCAGTTCTGCATTATTTTAAAAATTCTATATATTAACATATAATAAAAATATCCATATTATATATATTTAAGTGTGGGTTAACGTATACACGGCTGAAGCCGCGGTATAATATTTATCTACTACATAAAAATAATTAAAAGTATGCAATGTTTATAAAATGCAATATTGTCTGCTAATATGCAGGTGTGATATATCAAATTACATTCCTGGAACTCTTCTGATTATAATAAAATTATTTTAAATTGTGTATTAACATATGATTACAATATGCAGATTATATAACATTAACGTATACACGGCTGAAGCCGCGGTATAATATTTATCTACTACATAAAAATAATTGAAACTACACTTGCTATGTTTTGTTAAAATGCAGTGTATACACGGCTGGTATAATGCAGGTGGATAATATCAAATTACATTCTTAGAATTGTCAACACTATTTTGCAGTTCTGCATTATTTTACAAATTGTATATTAAAATAAAAATATTTAGATTATACTGTAACTTATACGCTTCTGAAGCCGCGGTATAATATTTATCTATATAAAAATTTTATATAGCAGTGTATCTTCATTAGATTATTAAATTAATAATAAAAATATTTTTTAAATTGTGTATTAACATATGATTACAATATGTATAAGTGAGGGTTAACGTATACACGACTGAAGCCGCGGTATAATATTTATCTACTACATAAAAATTGTATAATACTTGCAATGTTGATAAAATGCAGTGTATCTGCTATATGCAGGTGTGATATATCAAATTACATTCTTAGAATTGTCAACACACGGCTGTACGCTAAAGTGCAGTTCTGCATTATTTTACAAATTGTATATTATAATAAAAATATTTAGATTCACTGTAAGTACCTTATACGCTTCTGAAGTCGTGGTGTAATATTTATCTACTACATAAAAATAATTAAAAGTATGCTATGTTTATAAAATGCAGTTTTCTATACGCAGGTGGGATGTATCAAATTACATTCTAAGAATGAAATATGATTCGCCTGCTTGCAGTTTTATATATAATTATAAGATAGATATTATAGCAGTTCATGTTAGTTTGCTAGTGACTTTCGTAGCAGTATCATTAAAATACATATACAACATGAGTATCGTTGCGAGACTTAATCAGTTAAAAAATCAAGTATCGTTTAGTGACATTGCTGTTAGAGAAGTGCAACATGCATTGAAGTTAATAAATACGTATGATGAAGCCACCACGTGGATTCGATTGAATAAGCGAAATATTCGATTGTTTCGAAAAATGCTTGAAGAAAAAAAAGAACACCGAGGAAAATTAGAGGCGAACATCGGGCTGGCAAAATCGTATCATAAAAAACTACATGGTATAAAAAATAATATTTTAAAACAAGGTGGTGGTTTAAAAAAACAACCTCAACGAAATTTGTACTGGCAAGAAGAAGAATGTCGTTTTGATGGGCGGTTGAAAACAGGACTTATAATAAACATGACGTATAAGGATCCCATAATATTTTTTGATAAGGCATTTCCATTATTTCAATTAAATATACGAAAAGAGTTGTTGAAATGGCCGATAAAAGTGTACACGATTTTTTCTGGAAAATTTTTAAAACCAAACACGGATGAAGAAGATATCAAAACATTCATGACGGAAGCGAAACCAATTTTAATGACTACAGACTTGCATGAATGGTACTGTGAAAATATCAAGGACAAATTGTTGAAAAAGTTGGAGGAATTCCAGGAAAGAGATTCGGGCTGGGCGCTTGATGAAATTATTAATATAAGAGTTTACATAAATAAATATAACCAACTAAAACTTGGAAATTCGTTTTGTGATTTACCGGCTGCCATCAAAAATAAAAGAGCTGTGGTTAATGTTCACAATAATGACCAACATTGTTTTCTTTGGTCAATAATGTCAGCTCTCCACCCAGTCGAAAAACATGTAGAACGCGTAAACAATTATCCACATTATCATGATGTATTAAAATATGAAGGTCTAGAATTTCCAATGACGTTATCGCAGATACCAAAATTTGAAAAAAGCAACACACATTTATCAATAAACGTGTATTCATATAACATTCAGAAGAAAGAAGTGGAAATTTACCCAGTATATTTGAGCAAGAATAATACAATGAAAATCCATCTACTTATTGTAAAAAATGACAAGGATGACAAAATGTTACATTTCTGCTGGATAAAAAATTTAGCAAAATTAGCAAGGTCTGGTATAAAAAAAGACGGACATAAAATATTTATCTGTGATCGCTGCTTAAATTATTTTTCAAATCAACTGAAACTGGAGCAACACATGACGGACTGTAAAGAAATTGATAGCAAAGGTGTTAAAATTAGAATGCCTACTACAGACAAAGAAAAATATATTGAATTCGAAAATTATATGCGAAAAGAACAAGTGCCGTTTATAGTTTATGCTGACTTTGAAGCGCTTTTACAACACATGACGGTTGATGAGTTTATTAAAGACCAAAATAACTCGTACACAGTGAAATCACAAAAACACATTCCGTACAGTGTTGGTTATTACCTGCATTGCAGTTTTGATACTTCATTATCGTTCTACCGTTCGTATCGAGGTGATGATTGTGTAGCGTGGTTTGTTAGTGAACTGCAAAACGTTGCATTAGTTGTTTACGACACTTACGAACGTGGTGGATTACCTATGGAGTCTCTAACTCAAGACCAACTTATTTCATTTACGCTTGTAGAAAAATGCCATATCTGTAACACCGACTTCAAACCTAACGAGATAAAAGTCAAAGATCACTGCCATTTGACTGGGAAATATAGAGGCGCTGCTCATCAGTGGTGTAATTTAAATTATAAAGACTCTAGAGTAATTCCGGTTGTTATGCACAATCTCAGTGGATATGACTCGCATTTTATTATAGGACCGTTAGTTTCTAATTTTAAAGGTAAAGTTGACGTGTTACCAGTTAATAAAGAACAATATATATCTTTTACTAAGCACGTGAGTGGGACAGACATTCAATTACGATTTATAGACTCATTTCGTTTTATGGCTTGCTCTCTAGACAAGTTAGCCTCGTATTTGTGCAGTGAAAATAAAATTATTTTACGTAAACATTTTAATGATGATGAAGAGTTTAAGTTGTTGTCAAGAAAAGGAATTTTTCCATACGATTATGTAAATGCCTGGGAACGATTGAATGAAACACAGTTGCCGCCGCTCGAAGAATTTTACAGTAAATTAAACGATGAACATATTTCAACTGAAAATTACGAACATGCTCAATCTGTTTGGCAAAAATTCAACATACACACGCTCGGAGAATACTCTGACATTTATTTGAAAACAGATGTGTTGCTGCTAGCAGATGTGTTTGAAAATTTCCGTAAAACTTGCATGAATTCTTACGGTTTAGATCCTGCACATTATTATACACTCCCGGGATTTACATGGGAAGCTATGTTAAAACACACAGGGATACGAATAGAGCTGTTCACTGATGTTGATCAGTTGTTATTTATTGAACGAGGAATTCGCGGTGGTTTATCACAGGTATGTGGTCGCAGGTACGCGAAAGCAAACAATAAATATATGCGAGAAAAGTACGATCCCGAGCAAGATACGCATTATTTAATGTATTATGATGTTGTAAATCTTTATGGACATGCAATGTGCATGTATATGCCTACTGGTAATTTTAAATGGATAGAGGATGAGAACTTTGATGTACAACAAATATCAGATACTTCACCTGTTGGTTTTGTACTGGAAGTAGATCTAAAAATACCAGTAGAATTACATGACAAGTTCAATGATCTGCCACCGTGCCCAGAAACGCGAAAACCTCCAAATTCAAAACAAAACAAATTACTTGCTAGTCTGTATGACAAAGAACGATACATTGTACACTATCGTAATTTAAAGCAATATTTGGAGCTCGGTGTAAAAGTAACTAGGTATCACCGTATAATGCAATTCGATCAATCGCCATGGCTTCAAACGTATATTGATTTTAACACGGATATGCGTAAAAAGGCACGTAATGACTTTGAAAAAAACCTATATAAATTATTCAATAATGCATTATTTGGCAAGTTTTTACAAAATGTACGCAAACATAGATTGGTGTACATTCGTAGTGAGTGGGATGGTAGATGGGGGATAAAACATCTAATATCTCAACCAAATTTTCATAGTTTATGTACACTTGATTCCTCTAATAACTTAACTATTGTTGAAATGAATAAAACAGAAATTTTCATGAACAAACCAATCTACATTGGATTCTGTATACTGGACATTTCGAAAACTTTTGTGTATGATTTTCATTACAACTACATGCATAACACGTATGGTGAGAACGTTAAGCTTTTGTATACTGACACAGATTCATTAATTTATGATATACAAACAAACGAAGACGTCTACGAAGTGATGAAAAGAGACATACATACATTCAGATTTCGAAGAAAATAACATTTATGGAATGCCAAGATGTAACAAGAAGGTAAAAGGTCTTATGTCAGACGAAAACAACGGTGATATCATGCTTGAGTTTATCGGATTAAGATCTAAGATGTACGCGATAAGAGTTCAAGATAGACAAAATGTGACGAAAAAATCTAAAGGATTGAAAATAGCAACTATCAAAACACTTACTTTTGAAGATTATTTAGACTGTTTAGTTGAAAATAAATGTTTGTATAAAATTCAAAAATGTATACGTTCACAAAAACATTCTATATTTACTATCGAGCAAAAAAAGGTCGGTCTCTCACCCTTTGACAACAAACGGTTTATAATTGCTAACTCTGTAGATACTTTACCATGGGGACATTATAAAATAAATGTATAAGAAAAATAAATGTTTTTTATTTACCTATACCTACTAACCTAGCACTTTACTACACCTAACACACTAGACTTTCTTTAATTTTATAAACAGGTATGTATAAGAAACAAAATAATTAATTTCATTATTATTAAAATAATAATCTTCTGACGTCAATGGTAAAAAGACCATTTGCCAATAATTTTGTAATATTCAGTTATAATTGTCTTTCTGAAAATGATAAATATATATGGAAAATAAAACACAGTTGGTTTATAATGATAATTTATTTTTTATACCATTTTAACAACATGTACAATTTCATTATACAACAATTTTTATGATTAGCATAGGCATGTGACATACAATATATATTCAAATTGCAATGTTCTTTCTCCAGGATTTTCACAGATGGACATCCAATATCTTCTAGATTTATCACATTTGCTGTAGTAAATTCATCAATCCATTTTTTCTTCTCCGCACCTTTAACGTAAATGATCTGATTTTCTTCAAACGAATCGGAGATGATTTTTGAAAAATAATCGTATTCAGTATAGCCGGAATTCTCATAGTCCAGTCCGTGTAGATATTTTTTTAACCAGCGGGCTTGTTTTTGTTCTTTTCGATTTAGTTTAGCAAATGGTGTTGGTGGTTTGAATACAAAATGTTTAAATGAAAATATATCATTATCACCCTCGCCGATGATTTTAACAAATGCGAGTTCTTTGCAAACAAAACAGTTATTAACAATAAATCCATGCACGTCTACAATGTACGACATAATGATATAGATTTGTATATTTTTTATAATATATCTTTTTCGTTCAGCCAAGCGTTATGTGTATTATCAAAACCGATAAATTTAACGTAAACTTGATTGTTTCTTCTTTTAATTATTTTTTCGATTAAAAATACATCGTCGTTTTTAACCTTCTGGATCTCATGCTCATAGAAACCACCTTTTATTTCGTTACCTCGATAATCTTTCAGAAGATATGTAACTGGATTTGTTTTCTGTACGCGTGTTATCTCAAATATTTCAAAAGTGTAATTAACTTCGTAGCCTTTTTGAAAAGTAGTTCGATGCTTGCTTATACGAACTTTATCTCCAATTTTGAACTTTGCTACACCTGTTGTTTTAATAAAATTAAAAGAATCTTGCAACACTTGCTGTTCATTATTTTTATTAATTTCGATTGGTTTTCTTTTGATAGTACGATGTACTGTATTATTGTATTGTTTAACGAGCGTCGGTAGTATGTCAATATATTTGTACGTCCCGCGCAAACTAAACATTTTCCACATTTTATGTTTTATCAACAATACTAGCTTTTAAAGTGGAATACGTAGAATAATGGTTGATATTGTAGGTTTTTAAAAGATTTTGAAAATGTTGATTATAAAATTCTTTGCCAAGATCGCTTTGTAAATTTTTTGGTACACGTTCTTTTAATACTGTTTTCATAGCTTCGGTTACATTTTCCCCACTCTTGTTCTTGAGCGGGACAACAAAAGCGTATTTTGAAAAGCAGTCTATCACGGTCAGCAAATACTTATATCCTTTGTTTTGTTTGGAATACTTTATCATCTCGACTAAATCACATTGAAACAAATCATTCAGACCCTTGACAATAACGCGACGTCTGGGGAAGTTTACACGTGCAGCCCTGTGCAATTCATTAACTAATGTAATCTTTTCTGGTGAGGCCATTACGATGTGCGAGCCTAACTAATATTGAATTATTTATCAAGTAATTTATATTTTATAACAAATTCAACATATAATGCAGGGATAGGTAGAGCTGGATTTTGTAAATAATTATAAACAAATTGCAATTCATCACCGTATTTTAAAACATGGTGATCAATACTAGAGTATAATGTTTTGTTAATAGCATATACTATATTAGATGATGTAACAAAAATATTAGTTATTTCACCTTCAATTGGAAGTTGATATTTGTATACAGTAAGTCCGTTATCGAGAATATAAGATGGATTTACAAGCGCTTCCGGTGTAACTTTTGTTATTTTGACACTTTTGAATGTTAGTTGTAAGTAACCATTTAAAGTATTTACGTAATTTTTTAGGTTAGACAATATGGATAACGATTCATTTTTCATTTGTATATCTAGATTTTTCTCTATATTGTTACATGTTTCTTGCACATTGTTAAAATTTCTTTGAAGTGTAACCTTGTTCACAGCATCATTGTCCAATTTAGGATCTGCTAAATTACACAGACGTTTTTTATCACAATCGAAACAATCTTCCTCATTATTTAGTTTAATTGTATTTTTTTCTATATAGCTTTTATTGCACGCATCAAAGTCATCAATAGGAATTCCAACGTTGGTTAATCTTTTTCCATCTATATCATAATTATTATCATCTGTTGATTTTAACCCTATCATTAATGGTGTGGCAGATTCCCTTGCAGTAGTTTCAAAACTCTTAACATCACCATCTTCACTATCTTCACGATATCTTTTATAACTGTTGTTTTGTCCAAATTTATCAATACCTCCCACACCTCCTGTCCATTCCATTATCGATACACAAATGTGTGTAATATTACATTTTCTATTCTATTATATCAGCTTCTCTCAATTCCTCAACAATCGAAATTATTTCATTGTTGTGGTTTGAATGACCTGCATTTCGAGAGGCCAACAATAAACGTAAACGATTTACAAGTTCATTTGGATCGTCCCAAAAAATATAATTAGGTGGATTATTATTAACAACCATTTCAATACCTTTACCGATTTTCAACAACTTTTTAATTAAATTGTATTTTTTCCCACGATTTCCAGCTAATTGCTTCTTTGGATCATAATTTCTCTTTAAGGCGTTTGTGTGTTCTAGTATTTTTTCATATGCGTTTAAATCAGCCAAAGTCAAAAGATTTTCATCTGTATTTTTCATAACAAGTAGCTCGTAAAGCCCTCTTGTACCATTATATTCGACTCCATCGATTATAATGTCATTGTGATTGATTATTATTGGTTTATTTCCAATAAAAAGCTGATCGTCTTCAAATCTTATACCAAAAGTTTTATCAATCTTCTTGTCGTTTTGCCAATGTTTTAATAAATACGGTCCTGCAATATTACCATACATATCTTCAAAATGCAGTAACGCGTCTCGTTTACCCTCATCTGTTGACAATAATATTTTCATGCTATTATTTAAATCTTCTTCTTCTTCCGGGAACGATTCAAATACATCTTCTTCCGGTAACGATTCAAATTCATCTTCTTCATTATAGTTTAATCTGCGAGCGAGAGGTATTTTTTTACTTTTTATTGTTTTGGGTGTCGCGTCTGTGTCTCCAGAATATTCTTCTTCATCTTCTTGTTTTATTTCTTTTTTTACCGAAATATTCTTATTTATACTGCTCAAATCAACTAGTTTTTGTAACGGTTTCACTACAGGCTCAAATGTTTGTTCCCGAAACATGTCTGCATTCTGTCTGCCTAATTTTAACATTTTATGTTTTTTACGAATCACATTGCTTAATTTAATTATATCCTGCTTGATTTTTTTATTGACAACATGCGTCTTGCGACCCATTACTGTTTTATTTAAACTGCTTTCTGTTTTTGTTGAAACTGCTTTCTGTTTTATTTAAACGGCTTTCTGTTTTTGTTAAAACTGCTTTCAGTTTTATTTAAACTGCTTTCTGTTTTTGTTGAAACTGCTTTCAGTTTTATTTAAACTGCTTTCTGTTTTCGTTCAAACTGCTTTCAGTTTTATTCAAACTGCTTTTCTGTTTTCGTTCAAACAGCCTTGTCAGTTTAAAGTCTAGCAGGATAATGATGGTAACACGAATAATTTCACATAGATATATAAACATCGAAGCCTTTTCTGTATCGTCCGTTATTTGGCAGGCTATCTTTATTTATAACTAAAAACCCGAATTTATCTTTCTTCCAGCATGCAGCACACATATCTTGAAATTCAGTAAACTTCATGTCTGTATTAACATGATCATCATAAATATGTCGTAAATTCATATGATCTTGCTTGAATATCACGAGAAAATTACTGTTGTCTCTGATCAATTGTTTAGGAATTCGACTGTATGTTTGACATAAATAAAAAGAATCAACGTCCCGATGTCTACCCATACTGAAATACTCGCGCATAGAATTTTGAGGATCACAAGCCACATCGTCAAATATAAATACAGAATCGGGTCTTGCTTCAGACGGAGGAAGAATTTCCGTATTGTCGTTGTATGTAAAATATCCGATTTTTTTGTTTTGCTTTAAAATTTCACCCAACATTACGTATTTCGGTTGATGTAATGATTTACTGTACACGTAAATATTTTCAAAGCGTAATCCGTTAATGTCCAGCAACAATGCGATCATAGCGTTTGTTTTTCCACAGTTTGATGGTCCACAAATAATGCACCGAATCGAATCAGGGAGTAGTGGCCCGTGTCTGCTTTGCACATTTTGATTAAAATTCGGGGGCGTCGCGTCTTTTACAGGTAATTTGTTACGTTGTTGATTGAATCGCATATTTCTAACTGAACAATCTGTGCATCGTATCCTGCTATAAATACAGTTGTTTTATTGGAAAACAAGTCAGTTGAGGTGACACTTCTATAAAATGATTGTTTACAACACTACGAAAAACAGTCTTAAACCTGTAACGAAAGCGAAAGGTGCTGGTGTTATAAATAAATTGATCGATAATTTACCTTTCGAACTACATATACCTGGAGGATTTCGTTACTGTGGACCTGGAACAAATCTAAAATTAAGATTAGAACGTGGGGATAGAGGCATCAACCCTCTTGACGAAGCTTGCAAATTACACGACATAGAATACTCGAAAAGTAGCGATTTAGAGCACAGACACCGAGCAGACAGAAAACTAGCTGAAGCGGCGTGGAGTAGAGTCAAAGCGACAGACAGCAGTTTAGGCGAAAAGGCTGCAGCTCTCGCAGTCACCGGCGCGATGAAAGTGAAAACAAAATTTGGTATGGGATTAAATAACAGAAAAATACATGGTAAGCGAAAGCAAGAAACAAAAAAACGAAAAACTACATCAGGTCGTCGTCGTCAACAGTTTTCGTCATTGAATAGCGTTATTCGAAAAGCCAAAAATGCGTTGAAAAATCCAGTACCGATCGACCTGACTGCAGCAGTACGTACTGCAAAAAATGCTGTTCACGGTTCTAAAGTCAGAAAAATTCGTAAAGAACGCATCATACCTATACCTAAGAGAGGAGGATTCTTGCCATTGATTCCACTATTTGCAGGGCTCTCGGCTCTCGGTGCTCTAGCTGGTGGAGCGTCGTCTATAGCCAAGGCCGTGGGCGATGCCCAAAATGCGCGCAAGCAACTGTCGGAAAGCGAGCGTCACAATAAACAAATGGAAGCGATTGCTATTGGAAAAGGACTGTATTTGAGACCATACAAGCAAGGTCTCGGTCTTTATCTGAGTCCGGACCCGTACAGAATAGGCTTTGGTCTTTCAAAAAACTGCCGATAAGGCTACCACGCAACAAACCGCTGACGGATGTTGAATTGCGTGTGTACGCCAAAAAACTGCAAATTCCTTTTTTCAGGGGTGTTTTTATGCGAAATACTCTGCCTAATAAACCGCCGTGGACGCAAGAATGCGGCATAGTCAATTTAGACAGCATCGATAACGCAGGTACACATTGGGTCGCTTATAAAAAAACTAAAAATACGGTTAACTACTATGACAGTTTCGGTAATCTGCAACCGCCTCTCGAAATATTGAAGTATTTCGGTTCCGTAAAAATAAAATATAACTACACGCAAGATCAAACGTATAAAGATACAAATTGTGGACAACTCTGCTTAAAGTTTCTCTATAATACACAGTGACTGTAGTTTTTAAAATGTCTTCAACAACGTTTACATTTACGGCTAAGGAATCCGTTCTCAGCTCAGATTTTTTTCCTCCGGTACAATTAGACCCCAATAGCCGGTACGCTCTAGGATTGGTTGATTTTTCTACATTTAACACGATACCTAACATTGAAGCGGGGAAAAATGATAAATTTTATTACACTCATAAAGGTGTGCTACATACAATCGAATTTCCCGAGGGATCGTATGAACTGAATCACATTCAAAAAATTTTACAGGAGAAAATGACCACTAAACACGAAAGGGGTTGGATACGATTAGAACCAAATAACAGCACGCTAAAAAGTGTATTAAGATGTACTGAAACCATAGATTTTAGACCGGACGATTCGATTGGTCCGCTTCTCGGGTTTGATAAGAAACTTCTTCAAAGCGGAATCGAACATATATCTGATCATAAAGTAAATATCATACGTGTAAATACAATATGTATCGAATGCAATATATCCGGAGGATCGTATATAAATGGAAATCCAGCACATATTATTTATCAGTTCTTCCCGAATGTAAGGCCCGGTTACAAGATTATTTTAGTACCGTCTAGTATAATTTATTTTCCCTTAATTGTTAAACAAATCGATAATATTACTCTGAGAATTCTCGATCAACACGGACGATTAGTAAATTTCAGAGGTGAAGAAATAACAATAAGATTAAATTTAATTAAAGAAGACTAAATTATGGGCTTGGTATTTAACACGACAATCACACCTCATGTAGACAGTCGTAGTATAGCCGTGAAGAGTTCAACTACGTCACACTCTCTAACGCCTGAAAATCGCGCATTTTTAGTCTCGATAGGTTACAAATTAAAAAATTCTGGCAAATAATTGGCATCGACGTATAGCAATCTATTGCTCTATTAAACTGCGAAAATTCTTTTGCAAATCAACTTGCATCGATCAACAGGATAGCGAAATGGTGACTAGCAATATTTTACACGTTAATGAACATCCTACGTTTGATGAAGCGATTTCACGTTTGGAGTACCACACATACAAATCGTATTCATCTGCTCACTTTTCGCACAACGACGAAATTCGTATTACTATACAGCAACAGGATATCTATACTTGGCCGCATCAAAGCTATATTTACATAGAGGGTAAATTATTAAATTCAAAAACCAATGCCAACGTAACTGACGTGAAGTTAACTAATAACGCCATAGCGTTTTTATTTGAGGAAATCAGGTACGAGATGGGGGGCGTACAAATCGACAGAGCAAAAAATGTCGGGATAGCGAGTACGATTAAAACGTATCTATCGTATAACGATAATGATCGTAAAATTTTAAATAATGCCGGCTGGAATGATGATACAGATTACATACTTACCGATCATTCGGGGAATTTTTCAATATGTATGCCATTGAAAATGGTACTTGGTTTTGCTGAAGATTTTAATAAAATTATTATGAATTTAAAACAAGAACTGATATTGGTACGCGCAAATACAGATTTAAACTGTGTGCAGTTTAATAATCATGCAACCACAACAGATGTAAAAATAGATATTAATAGAATAGAGTTAAAGATGCCTCATATACAGGTTGACGATTTAACTAAGCTGAATCTTATAAAAATCTTGAATTCAGATACACCATTAGACATTTCTTTCCGCAGCTGGGAGTTGTATGAATTTCCAGAACTTCAACAAACTCAGAAACACAACTGGGCAGTGAAAACATCATTTAATGTAGAGAGACCACGTTATGTCGTTTTAGCTTTTCAAACAAAAAGAGTTAAAAATAAACACAATGATGCTAGTAAATTTGATCATTGTGATATTCGAGATGTAAAAGTTTATTTAAATGGGGAAACATATCCATACGATCCCTTGAATATCAACTTTAAATCTAACATGTACGCTGAGGTGTACGATATGTATACGAGATTTCAACCTTCATACTATAATAAATGCAGTCGCGAGCCTCTTTTGAGCAAAACAAATTTTATGGACAAAGCTCCCCTCATTGTCATCGATTGTTCGAAACAGAATGAAGCATTAAAGTCGACTCAGGTTGATTTACGAATTGAGTTTGAAGGACACGATAATTTTCCAGCAGAAACAAAGGCGTACTGTTTTCTCATACACGATCGTATAATGAAATATTATGGATTATCTAATGTTGTATCAAAAATTATTTGAGGATGTATTTAATTACAATTAAGTTAATATAATGTGTAATGAATTGTATTTTTCTAAACTTTGTAATAGCTATAAGAAATAAAATAAAATAAAATGTTATAACAAATATATATGCTTTTTATTTAAAATTCCCAATTACATTTTAATATATTTAATACATTTACATAATCTTCATATTTCTCTGAAGGCCAACGAGAACTACACGGTCCGGAACTCCATCCCAGGTTAACTTTTTTCTCAATATTTTTTTGTAACCATTCGCACAGGTTCTGATCTTCGCTTTCTGGTTTGAAACTTAAATCGATTTCTTCATTTTTTGCTGTATCCAATATAAACTGCAACAGTTCTGGTCTCGCATATTGAACTGCTGTATGTAGACAAGACTGCAGAGAATCTTCACAGTCTTCTTCAATTTCTGTATATTTTTTTCTTACTTCAAATAGGTATTCAAATAATTTTAGATTGACATCGCAAATAACTGCATGTATGAGGGCACAATTTTTTATTATTGATGGATGTTTGTTTAAAATATAACGTACAATTTCTAAATTGTTCCTCTGTATAGCCGTTGAAAGTTCATTAGCGTATATTTTAATTTCATATTCATATATTTCTCGTTTAATTTTATTATGAAATTTTTCCAGCGTGTTCATTGTTGTTATGTTTGTTTTCTTTCTGAATTCTACCTCTTAAATAACATTATATATGAAATTCCTGTTCCAATATACTTGCTACGTCATAATAATGATTTATATTATTTGATGTATTTAAATTTAGATTTTCAGATTTTGAAACAATGAAATATAATTCTTCATTTTCTCTGATGACCGATTTAATCCATTCCAAAATTCTTGCATCTTCATCGAATCGCGTAGGATCAAAATCTATTATTACATTTACATTTTTTGCTTGCTCTAATAATGTTTCAAGAATCACAGGATTTGCGATTTCGATTGCAACTCGTACTGCTTCATTGAGAAATTTCGTTAAATCATTTTGTTCTAGCCAGCATTTATACGCTGCATGCATTTCTTCAGAACTTGATGTATCACAATTGCGAACATATTTTATTAGATTATCATTTTCTTCACACAATGCAATCAAAGTTTGATGTAATCTCTCTGCCGATTGAAAACTAGACATGAAATACTGAAATTCTATATCTTGCATGTAACGTTTCTTTACATCGATGATATATTCTGCTTGTAGCTCGTCACAACCGGAATTAATCGCAAATGATAAAATATTAACATCTGAATTTATGAGCATCGGAAATTTATCCAATATATATTTTAAAAAATCGTATCTGATACCTTGCTTTAATGCATCGAATACAAATTGTTTGAAAAATGTTTTCAGTTCCATTGTTGCAATTTTAGATACGACTTCTTCTGACGGAGACTCGTAAAGAACTGCGTGATACAATACCACGATTATCGATATGCATGATTTTTAAATTATTTACAATATTTTTTACTTGTATATAATCATTTAAATCTTTTTTTAATTTTTTTAAATTTATTATGTGTTGATTTAATTTTTCATTTATCGTGCATACACAAGCATTTAATTTCAGACACCTGCACTTTACAGCAACCATATTTCTACGTATGCGCCTGCTGTTGTAACTAGTCAATATCGCAATGTCGACTTACAACGAATGTAATTTGATATCTTCATTATATACACTGCTATATAAAATTTTTATATAGATAAATATTATACCGCGGCTTCAGAAGCGTATAAGTTACAGTATAATCTAAATATTTTTATTTTAATATACAATTTGTAAAATAATGTAGAACTGCACTTTAGCGTACAGCCGTGTGTTGACAATTCTAAGAATGTAATTTGATATATCACACCTGCATATAGCAGATACACTGCACTATATCAACATTGCAAGCATTATAAAATTTTTATGTAGTAGATAGATATAATACCGCGGCTTCAGCAGCGTATAAGTTACTTACAGTATAATCTAAATATTTTTATTATATAGTATGTTAATATAGAATTTGTAAAATAATATAGAACTGCACTATAGCGTACAGCCGTGTGTTGACAATTCTAAGAATGTAATTTGATATATCACACCTGCGTATAGCAGACAGTTACACATGTAGTAGATAGATATTATACCGCGGCTTCAGCAAATTACTTACAGTATAATCTAAATATTTTTATTTTAATATACAATTTATAAAATAATGCAGAACTGCAAAATAGTGTTGACAATTCTAAGAATGTAATTTGATATATCACACCTGCATATACCAGCCGTGTATAGCCTAGCAACAGTAATTTATTTATAATCACATTTCTTGGAATTTAATCCGTGTATTGCAGATTTTCAACTTTTAACTATAATTCGGGGCCCCCGAAATCTGACATCTCGCCCCCCCCCCCTGAAATCCGATACCCCGCATCAACCCACCTGTGATATAAAAATTAGCCAAGATAAGAACCATTTAGCCAAGATAAGAACCAGGCAAGCTACGCCACGATCGAAGCGACATCTAGCGGACTTATGTTGAACTATTGGATTAGGAATGGGGTGATTCTTCTACTATCATTTAATTAAAATATCTTTTAAATGTAAAATAGAATTATATGTATTCTTTAATAACAATTCATTATTTACAATGTCCTTAATTAAAAATTCATGTCTTGCGCGAATTAAAGAACTTTGAGGACAACAATATTAACCTTTAAATGCATAGATTTTTTGAAATTTAATAATGTAACTGAAAAAATGTTTTTTACACATTTTTATAAGTACTTAATAGATAGGGAATTAATTAAAAGTGGATTTTTTTTTCAAAGGATTTATTGAACAAATAAATAAATGTTGCAGATGTACTACATTGCGCGTTATGATATATAAAAAAATTATACATATTACTGTTCTGTATGAAATTTTTTAAAACAATTATTTTTCTTATTACAACACAAGTTTAGCCCACATTTTTCACAGGCAGTTTGGGAATATCCTGAACACTTCGGAAACTTACAACTGTTTCTGTTTGTCCATACAATCCAGTGTCCTAGTTGATCCAACCGCACATCGTTCGGAGGTGCATGTTGAGATGATCCAGCCTTCTTGTTCTTTACCATCATTTCTTCTATGCTATTTAAAGACGGACGTCCTCTTTTGACACTGCTCGATTGCTCAACTCGACACAAACACATTGCAACTTCTCTACGAAAATCAAAGAATGTCATTTTTTGATCAAGAGAGGACTTCGAAGTGGCTATTCTTCGATACAATATCCCTGCGTTTGCTAATGTCATATCTAGTAAATGGTAGAATATACGAATGTACCATTTTTTACTCTTTATGAATATTTTATGCCGAGCTATATTGGCATCCAAAAAATCGACACCGCCCATATGCCTATTATATTCTTTAATTATACAGGGTCCTCCAATAGTGCGTCCGGCATTGTTTTACGTCCAAACTATTGAAGATAGAGTTTTAGAGTAAAAAATTTACTATTTATATCGACCCTAAAGAATTTCAGGAAAATATTTTCAACCCCCTAAAACCGCTCCTTGGGGGGTAGTTTGAGGGGTACATGCCCGTTTCTCAGCAAAATCAAATGGAATGGTATATCAAAAAGTACATATTTGTAAAGATCATAAAAAAATAAGAAACTTTTGTAAAACAAAATTTTTTATACTTTCAATTGTTTAAAAAATATGGCGACTTGTTCGCAAATTTAAGGGTTTATTGATGGAATTTTATTACTTTTTTAAATTCAGAAAGAAGAAATAATAAACTTTGTACAGATGTATGATTATTTGAGATTTTAATAGTTTAAAGTGTCATACTCGACATACCAAAAATTGAAATGTTCAATTAGGGATAATTCAAAATTTTTAAATACAATGGTATATCAATTAGTACTTTTTCTTAAAGAAGATATGTAAATAAACAATTTTTGATAAAAAAATTTAAAATAAAAAATTTTTATTTTCAGTTTTCAATTTTAAAATAATAATTTTAAATTTTCTTAACAAAAGTTGTTTATTTACATATCCTTTTTAAGAAAAAATACTAATTGATACACCGTTGTATTTGAAAATTTCGAATTATCCCAAGTCGAACTTTTGAATTTTTGATATATCGCGTATGACACTTTAAACTATCAAAATCACAAATAGTCATACATCTTTACAAAGTTCATTATTTCTACTTTCTAAATATGAAAAAATAATAAAATTCCATTAATATTTAACGAAATTAGAGCACTTTTAGTAAAACCCTAAAATTTGAGAACAAGTCGCCATATTTTTTAAACAATTGAAAGTATGAAAAATTTTGTTTTACGGAAGTTTCATATTTTTTTATGATCTTTACAAATATGTACTTTTTGATATACCATTCCATTTGATTTTACTGAGAAATGGGTATGTACCCCTCAAACTACCCCCCAAGGAGCGGTTTTAGGGGGTTGAAAATATTTTCCTGAAATTCTTTAGGGTCGATATAAATAGTAAATTTTTTACTCTAAAACTCTATCTTCAATAGTTTGGGCGTAAAACAATGCCGGACGCACTATTGGAGGACCCTGTATATGAGCAAGTTATTTCTATTTTGTCCTTAGATTTTTTATCGTATCTTTTTATGGTACTCATGGGCTCCTCTCCACCAAAAGTAGAAAGTAAATTGACAATCCGGTTATCTTTCCAAACCAGCGAACTAATATCTATACCATTATACGTTGCTTCGTAACTAGTTCCACGTACATCTTTTTTCATATCTTTTTCGGTTGGCAATTTACAATTTGTAATTGTTTCTTTTAACAGTCCCTAAACTGAGAATGCCATTATTTGCCAATTATGCTAACAAATCTAAAGAGGTATAATAATTATCGAAGTACAATCTATAATTACAATTTCTGGGAATAATTCTCGCTAATCGCACAACAACATTGGCTCTGAGGCTAATCTATGAGCTGTATTATTCTCTTGGCCAGAATATACCTCAAATTTGTATGCATATCAATTCATTCCACAAATAACAAATAATTTAAAACCCCATTTGTGAGGCTTCATTGGCAAATATTGTTTCATATAATGGCGAATTTTAGGGGAACATAACTGCTCATCTACAGACAAGCATGTTTCCAGAGGAATTTTAGAAAACATTTCGTTCAAATGATCAACAACTGGTCTAAGTTTGTGAAGCCTGTGTAACAGTCGTACTCGTCGCTTAATGGGTATGATATTTAGAAAACTATTGGCTCAAATCGTCTAAATGCACACCTGTTACAAATCGATTATAAATAAGAAAAACTTGTGATTAAAATATATTTCATGGATTGTAAATAAAAGAAGTAGGACGAAATAAAATGAACTGAATTTATTTTCATAAAAAAAAAACATCTTATAATCATTTTCCTTATTACTAACCTTAAATTTTTCTTTTTTCTTACTAACTAAAAAAAAATATTTTTACCCTTTAAGGAATTCCTTTCTTTTTATGTTCTCAAAATCTAATGCTATATTTTAATTTCTTTTTCTTAAACAATATTTTCTCTTAAATAAACTAATTTATTTTAAATCCAATAAAAAACTTATATACTAAATGTTCTAAACTTATCTTAACTGATGTTTTATTCTTGTCGTAAAAAAATATGGTCGGTTAATTTTCTTCAGCGGCACCAAACTTTATCCCTCTCCAACATATTCCATTATATCTTTCAAACTTGGTTAATATATCTGTCTGTTGCTATTAACCGTCATTTCAACTCACTGTCTCTCTTTTTCTCACTATAGTTTAGTCATAATTGTTTTATTTCAGTATTGTTATAATTTCGATTACTGTTTATATTCACGTTTAATGTTTTATTATTTCTTTCTTCCTTAGCATTTATTTATTTAAAATACACTGTAATGTCTTTATTTATATCAATTTTATTTAACTTTATTGTTGCAAACTTTTACAGAAGTAGAGACCCAAATATGATCACCAACAGGAACAGGAAAATGACGCAGAAGGAATATGACAATGCACAACACATTTATAATTACTATATAACTAACTTTATTATATTAAACACAAAACTTGTAGATAAATTTTACAATGAATAAAACATAATTCTTAATTATTACTTAGACAACATCTTTGAGAAGAGCGAAAATATAACGCGATCGAGTTTATTGAAAAGACAAAGCCGAAAGGAGCCAAAACAGTTACAATGATTAATTTAGAATTTTGATATTAACTTCAGATTAACGCGTCAGCGAGTCCTTATGGCTCAACTGATGTTCGAGTGTCGATTTTACTGAGACTCCCGGGCGGGGCCCGAGAAAAGGCTTTTATAGTTCCTTTAAAAACAGAGAAGGGGCACTTCCCGCGTCGGTTGGTATAATCTGTTTTTCCCAACTGGGTCGAACGTCCTGTTTACAGAATTTATTTCTAGGAATTCCAACCTCAATCGATTGTACCAATCAATTAAAACAGGAAGCAGCAATTGATAATTAATATGAACAAAGAAATGATATGACATAAGTTGTTGCTAACAAAGAAATAAAGAAATAGATCATGACTTCATGTTTTAATATATGATTAATATATTTTAAGATATTTGCAACGTGACATTTTCCCCCTCCTCCAGTACATGTCGCCCCGACATGTTACCATCTACCTCAGATGTATCTTTCAAAAATAATCTTAAGTTTAAATAATAAAAGTTACAATATATTTTTTATAAAGTTTACAACTCATATATTTATAGTTATCTCCTACATTATTGTTCATTTCCGTATTATACTTCTATTTTATTTTGCGGTTTCAAACATCCTAGTCCAAGAGCCCGTGAGTGCCAGACCTTCGTATTTTTATAAAAGCTAAAAGTTCTTCTATGTGTGTCCCTAGTACAGGTAAGAATGATCCCCACTCATGAAGCTGAGGCAGCGGTGGCTTTGGCAGGTAACAGGTAACAAAGGTGTGTAAAATTCCATCTCAAATTCATCATGAAATAAAACTTAATTTTTTTATATTTGATTCATAATAATATCAAAACTCGCGTTGCTCATTGCCAGACAGTTAGTATGGTTACAACCCTCTGCCGGACACCCCTAAACTATTATAATTTATAATTATACTTACGTTATATTATAAAACCTAAATTTTATATATAATTTTCTGGGAGCCTATTAAACTATGTTTACATAGTAGCCGGACAGTTTCGAAGGTTCTATCATCTTGCCAGACGCATTCAAAGTGAGCAGTAAGGGAGAGCAAGGAGCGTATACAGTAACTAGTGCGAGTGAAACAGAGCGCTTGGTCTATTGCGGCCCTTCACTGCGCATCCACTGTTATTAATTTCAAATTGTGCAGTTTATTTTTTTCTTAATCCAGAAATTTCATTAAATAAATTTTTACAGTTTGAATAACAAATATTTAAAATAATACTCAGTTAAATTTTTCTAATACAATGTCAATCATGTCGAAAATCTAATAATTTAATTGATATTATTTTTCATTTTTAAGAA
Source organism: Sialis lutaria (assembly GCA_949319165.1). Taxonomy (NCBI): domain Eukaryota; kingdom Metazoa; phylum Arthropoda; class Insecta; order Megaloptera; family Sialidae; genus Sialis; species Sialis lutaria. The sequence continues at coordinate 12,813,910 of OX439241.1, forward strand.
GTTTATTATTTTCAATGGTTGAGAGGTGAAATATTTTTTCATAAGACCTGTAAATACCTTGTAACATGCCCTGTGATAACCACCCTCGGTGTATTCACTGGGTAAAATAATGTCTCTGTATTTTAGATTATGAATTTTTCGTAATTTAAGAATGGTCTGACATTTTTTTAAAGTCTCCTCAGAAAATATTATTATATGTTCATCACTTTTCTTACAAACAAAGCAAACTACTTTTTCATCACTCATGATACCACTTTATTACAACTGATCACATTTATTTTATAAACTGCACAGAAAAATAATACGTTTATTATGAGCATAACCGTTCACCAAATGATTACAATAAACAGCAGCTGATGCGCAGTGAAGGGCCGCAATAGACCAAGCGCTCTGTTTTACTCGCACTAGTTACTGTATACGCTCCTTGCTCTCCCTTACTGCTCACTTTGAATGCGTCTAGCAAGATGATAGAACCTTCGAAACTGTCCGGCTACTATGTAAACATAGTTTAATAGGCTCCCAGAAAATTATATATAAAATTTAGGTTTTATAATATAACGTAAGTATAATTATAAATTATAATAGTTTAGGGGTGTCCGGCAGAGGGTTGTAACCATACTAACTGTCTGGCAATGAGCAACGCGAGTTTTGATATTATTATGAATCAAATATAAAAAAATTAAGTTTTATTTCATGATGAATTTGAGATGGAATTTTACACACCTTTGTTACCTGTTACCTGCCAAAGCCACCGCTGCCTCAGCTTCATGAGTGGGGATCATTCTTACCTGTACTAGGGACACACATAGAAGAACTTTCAGCTTTTATAAAAATACGAAGGTCTGGCACTCACGGGCTCTTGCTCTATCCTATTAGACATGCGAACAATTTTATAATCTAACAGTCAAAATTAACATTACAATTAGTCACAATAATTATTATTTAATTCATGAACGATAATATAAGGTAACTTCCTAAAAGAGAAAAAAAAATTAATATTGTCATCTTAGTCTGTAGTATAATAATTTGTTGATTATATTTATGGGTATATACTTTTATATTCTACTTGACCTTATTAACTAATATAAAGTGTAAGTGTCCTCAATAACTATTTTGATCCGTCTCACAACTATGAAATTAAAGAATTTTTTTTTTTAAATTAACAAGTAATGTTAAAAACTTGTAGTTATGATTGAAATCTTATTTCGTTAGCTTTTGAAAATTGACCAACACATTAGGGCATCAATTATTATTATATGCATATTTTTTCTTAGTTATTTTATTGATTAGCAATATTACTTTATTTAGTATTAAAGTTATTTTGATAATATATTTTATATTTATCTTAGAAATTCTAAATTGTTATTTTAATTATTATTGCTTAAAAATTATCATTTTACTAATTACAAAATTTAAATGCTATTTATTCAAAATCAAATATAAGTAAGAATAAAAAATATATTATTATTAAGAAATATCCATTGTTTGTTGCTCTTGGTATTATTTGAAAATTATCCATCTTAAGAATTACAAAATTTAAATTAAATGTTTCTATCTTATTACCAATTAAACTAGGTAAGATGATGTCTCTATTTACTTCCTGTAATCGCGGTTAGCGTATATTCGCTTATCGTATGCATACTTGTGGTTACTATCAATTTAGTATTTTAAATTCATACAAAATACAGTGATACTCAAACAAAGGTAAAGATTAAAATATTCACATCATCTTTTCACTTAAATTAAAACTAAACTATTCACGTGAAAGTCTTATATAAAAAACGAATATAAGTGATAAAGTTAATATTAATATTAGTACTGGTATAATCCTGTATTATCTATTTACTCCTTTCATAACCATCTGTCAGTATGAGTACAAAAATGACATTGGGTTGGCTAGGTCCAGATGTCAGCGATGTTTCACAAGGTATGACGTCTGCTGGCTAATTCAGGCATCATGGATGATATTTCACTAACGATTCGCACACTATGACTGATCACTGGTTGGCTATGCCAGTGCTAGCATAATGATATGACTTTTCGTACACGAGCTGATATCAGGCGCGTCTACTCATTGTCATACAAGTAGCATTTATCGCTTGGGGTGTCGGTGGTTGTCGAGGTATCTCGTATATATATGATAAGTATTCGCATTCTCCCTCTCGTCTAGGCGCTGGCCTGGCGCTTGGACTTGAAGAAGATGGACTAGGTGACACTTGCCCTTGAATCATCATCGGTGAATTTTCGCTGTAGCTCATTATGACTGAAGGTGGTCGGAAAGTTGTTATTCTGCGGGACTGCGGCACTTGCGTTTTCATATAAAAAATAATTACCAGTAGTATTGTTGTAATTGAAAGAATTATATTAACTATTGAAGTGGTTAGTATATAATAATAAATATTATCTGATGGGGGACCATTGAGGGGTGTAGCCGCTATATTCAAACTATCTTAAGTTACTTCAATATAATCATTAAAAGTTGTGAAAAACAAGGAACCATATTCAGGTATGTTAATAGTGTTGAATCTGGACCATAAGTCTGGTGTGAGTCTTTTTATACTAAATTCTTTATTATTAAGAAATGTAAACCCAGGACTTAATTGTTTTGCACAATGACTGTTTCATATGTAATAGGTTTCGGTAAATTTTGGAAATACGTCCCGGCTACCACCTCGATTGGTTCGCCATTTACAAAGTTTAGATACAAAACTGTCATTAACATTATGATCGTTTTCATTTTGATCAGTACAACTAGCAAGTTCGCAATAAAAATTGAGTTAAATTTTGTCCCGCGGAATAATTTTTTAACTACAAAAGAAAATTAAAATAAAAAAAAATTATTCATGGGATTCCTTAACATAATTAATTGAAGTAATCTTTTACTTCAAGTCGACTACATTGTACGGCACACCATCGTACTTAAAAACATAAAAAAACCTCGTACGGAACACCATCGTACGGCAAAATCATTAAACATTGCGCCAAAAACCCATTAAACCTCGTACGGTACACCATCGTACGGTAAAAATCATTAAACATTGCGCCAAAAACCCATTAAACCTCGTACGGTACACCATCGTACGGTAAAAATCATTAAACATTGCGTCAAAAAACCATTAAACCTAGTACGGTACACCATCGTACGGAAAAAATCCTTAAACATTGCGCCAAAAACATTAACCCTAGTACGGAACATCATCGTACGGTATAAAAATCATTAAACATTCTCAATACACAAAAAAATTACAAAAAAACAAAAAAAAAATTATTATTGTTACTTCCCTGTAACAATACGTGTAGATTGAACTCTTGTCGACAAGTCAATCTTACAAGTTTCTCTTCTTTCAGAACCGGCGCATTAACAAATCAATAAATCATCATAAACAGGGCGCATTAACATCAAAATTCATAAATACCATAAATATCGTAACATTATAACCCGGATTCATAAACATCAAAATACATAATCATTAACTTGGCGCATAATCATCAAAAAAAAATAAACACCTTAAAGTAATTAACGTATTAAACCTTATTTCTCCCTATCCTTGAGACAAATAATAGCATTAATTTCGTCGCTATTATTTTACTCACTACATTTTTAATTCTAACTTAACCTACTATATGGGTATCTACAACATATACCCGAACCCCAGTGATAATCATCTAACCGGCAGTTTTTTTTTTTAAAGTTCCGAAAAAAAATACTCCACGGTCCCGCATACCGTTGAAAATAGGTTTAAAATCTACCGTGTGAGAGTAGATTTATGAAATTTCGAATATAGCGGGCGTCCCTTTCTCACATCGTATCGAGGGGTCGAGGTAAATGATCCTCGATCCAAAATTATTTCATTTTTTTTTTTTTTTTTAAATAGGTATATTGCAGTTGTTTAATTGGCGAAAATGGGTTAAAATATAAGCTATAATGATATAAGCGGTATAATACAAAATATGATAACAAAAAACATTAAATATATTTTCTTCATGCTGCACGGCGACCACTAGAAATTGCTCTTTCTCTCAAGGCGTCTGAAAAAGGAAGAAAAAAATTAGTTAAGATGAAAAAGGAAAACAAATTCTATGAGTCATTATGTTAACCATAATAAAATATGAATTATTCATAACAAAAATTTAGTAAAAGAAAATATTAGAGCAATAGTTCTACTTACTTAATGTTTCTTGGACGTTTTCAAATTTCTTAAGTATATCTTCCATCATGATTTTGGTGAATTGCGCTGTTTCTTCGCATTGTGCCAAGACTCGTGAAATTTCGTTAAGGCATCTGTCGCTTTCTCTGGCTTCAATAGACATAATCTCGCAGTTTCTTTCGGATATGTCACCGGACCTGACATTCTCGTTGATCTCAGAAGTAAGGGAAGCAGCATTTTGGATTATTGGATGAATTTTATTGAACAGGATGTTGAAAGCATCTGTTAATATATTAAATTCAATTATTATTCATACAATTTATATGTAATGTTTTGAACGGTTTTAAAATAATCTCAGATATATTTGTGAGTCTATAGGTATTTAAAATATGGAAATAGATTAAGATTACATAAGAATTAAACTTCTTATGTAAGCATAAGAAGTTTAATTCTATTTCAGACACAAGTAAATTTTGGTACCGTGTTAATATTCGACAATATCGTCTACATTCTATTCTTATAAATAAATTTAACTTTAAAAAACGATATAGACCAGTTAAGATTTTTAAATGTCGAAATAAATTTTTTTAAAGCATTTATTATCATAATTGATACCTAATAGCTTCGTGTTTATGGTCATACTTGATAAAGAAATTTTAAAATTTTGAACTAATTTCAAGAAATAAATTAACGAGAAAAAATGTATTCTAAATAGGTATATTGCAGTTGTTTAATTGGCGAAAATGGGTTAAAATATAAGCTATAATGATATAAGCATATTGGTTCATTAAATATACAGGGTCCTCCAATAGTGTGTCCGGCATTGTTTTACGCTCAAACTATTGAAGATAGAGTTTTAGGATAAAAAATTTATTATATATATTGACCCTAAAGAATTTCAGGAAAATATTTTCAACCCCCTAAAATCGCTCCTTGGGGGGTAGTTTGAGGGGTACATGCCCGTTTCTCAGTAAAATCAAATAGAATGGTATATCAAAAAGTACATATTTGTAAAGATAATGAAAAAATAAGAAACTTTCGTAAAACAAAAATTTTCATACTTTCAATTGTTTAAAAAATATGGCAACTTGTTCTCAAATTTTAGGGTTTCACTAAAAGTGCTCTAATTTCGTTAAAAATTAATGGAATTTTATTATTTTTTCAAATTTAGAAAGTAGAAATAATGAACTTTGTAAAGATGTATGACTATTTGTGATTTTGATAGTTTAAAGTGTCATACGCGATATATCAAAAATTCAAAAGTTCAACTAGGGATAATTCGAAATTTTCAAATACAACGGTATATCAATTAGTACTTTTTCTTAAAAAGGATATGTAAATAAACAACTTTTGTTAAGAAAATTTAAAATTATAATTTTAAAATTGAAAACTGAATATTAAAATTTTTAATTTTATTTTTTTTTATCAAAAACTGTTTATTTACATATCTTCTTTAAGAAAAAGTACTAATTGATATACCATTGTATTTAAAAATTTTGAATTATCCCTAATTGAACTTTTCAATTTTTGGTATGTCGAGTATGACATTTTAAACTATTAAAATCTCAAATAATCATACATCTTTACAAAGTTCATTATTTCTACTTTCTAAATTTAAAATAATAATAAAATTCCATAAATATTAAACGAAATTAGAGCACTTTGAGTAAAACTCTAAAATTTGATAACAAGTCGCCATATTTTTTAAACAATTGAAAGTATGAAAATTTTTGTTTTACAAAAGTTTCTTATTTTTTCATTATCTTTACAAATATGTACTTTTTGATATACCATTCCATTTGATTTTACTGAGAAACGGGCATGTACCCCTCAAACTACCCCCCAAGGAGCGGTTTTAGGGGGTTGAAAATATTTTCCTGAAATTCTTTAGGGTCGATATATATAATAAAATTTTTATCCTAACTCTCTATCTTCAATAGTTTGGGCGTAAAACAATGCCGGACGCACTATTGGAGGACCCTGTATAGGACTGTTTTTTTTTAAAATAACTTTCTATGATTTAGATTCAAGCAATCCCACCTCCGAAGATGATAGTGCCATGCATTACATTGGTATTATACTCGTGAGCGTCGTCTTTACAGATTTCTGCCTCATTGAAGCATCCTTGTTCATGCATTAAAGAACAATCAGATATTCCACCTTCTAAACTGTTGCAGATCTCATTGAACTCTTCACCTTTCCAAATAGAATACCTTTCACGATTTAACTTGTAAATGTCAAAAAGAGCCCCCCACCTCGAGTACATAAATATAGGAACTCCAGTCAAAGTTTTTACACAACAAGATCTGATTTCTGATCCGTGGCCTATATTGATTAATCCACTCAACATACAACATGGTGGATTTAAGCTAAACTTAAAAAAACCACGCCCATGTTTGGCTTTAAGATTGTCGCGATAGACATACCAATGTTGCACACCGTTTCTGTGAGATTTAATAATTTTCTTGTCAATGAGGTGGTTTATCCTAGCAGTTTCCAATGCGATTGCTTGTTTCTGAGTAAGAATCCCATGGGTCATTGTAATATTATAACCGAAATCAAGCCGGACCTCAAGTCTATAATCTTCATTGTTATAATATTTTTCCGAGTCGAATTTTGTCCCTACACTGTTTTTTTTACCAAATCTTCTAATCCTTCTACTTATTGATAGTTTTTCTGAGACAATGGCCTCGTCACAACGCCCTTTTTTAACTCTGCTCCGGTGGAAATCTAAGCAGGCATTATATCTAGACAGTAGATTAGGGACTTTGAAGATATGCCTTTTTGTTCTTCTTGGCTGAGAAAGGAGGCCCTTGGACTTGAATAGGGCTGAGATGGAGAATTCATTCCCAGCTTCAGGATTCATAATCCACCCTTGGTAGTCATAATCATCTAATATCCCTGTTCTTTTAGTTCTATTTTTCAAACTAGGCGGAGTCAGTTGATTTTTGTGGATTTCTGAGATATCTTGTACGCTCAAACCTTTTTTATCAAATAAAAAGGTTCTATTCCCTTTTTTGTAAGATGTTATACTTTTTAGGAGCTTTTCTTGTAATGTCTCCTCTCTACAGATTGGTATGTTTGTCTCTGGTTTCAACATTTTAGAATTTTCATTTGAGACCTGGGTCAGATCAGTTGTAGATTTGAGTTCAGATACTGGCATGTGAATGATGGCTATAAGTATAGAGATTACAATCAACATAATGACGATTAAGCAACTGGCCAGTTTTAGCATGAATTTGTAAAACTTAAGGTCGGAAACATTTTCGGGGACTGGATTGGCCCTTCTGACGCGATTTTGCCTCTCAAACCTCTCCATAGATTTTAAAGGAAGGAAAATCTATTTTTGTCTTTAATTTGAAAGTCGACTTTATTTTATCTTATTTTTTACCCGGCGCCTCCACCAAATGCTACGTCCCGCCCTTTGTGGTAGTTTATTTTAACTAAATTAAATAAATAATAAAAATATTTAAATAAACTTGCACTTTTTTATCAAAAACAGTTTGGAATAATTTGCAATTTCTAAATATAGTTTCTAATGATAAATAAGAATTGCATAACTTTTCCAAGACAGTTACATCGAATAAAGCCTCATGAAATTCCCCAGTAATTTGTAATAAATCTGTGGCAATTGTTTGCAATTTGAAAGCACCTGCCCCTTGCCGTTCTGGGAACTTTTTCTTAAAAATATATAAAGGATCACAGAAACCGTGTACAATACTTCGAAATTTATCAACTAATCCAACGGATTTTATAGCCCTTATCAACCTTGAGTCGTCAAATCGTTGGCCGTTATACGCTATTAGTAAACATTTTTTGTCAATTTTCTTCAAAAATTCATAAAAAGATAACAAATCTAAAGGATGAGTCTCAACCATATTATGATAATACAAATTCCCTGCAATAGTTGTTAAATCTGTGGCTTTTGAAGCTTCTGGATCAATAGCTTGTGTTGGCGTGATATAGATTGAAAATTGTTTTTCTCCACTTTTTGCAGCTATTTGTAATATGTCACTATTTTTATACAAACCTGATGTTTCTATATCGTAAAAAACTAATGTAATATTGTTGTTAGATTTGGATATTTCTGGAGTTAATGGATTATTTAAACTAATACAATCTTTGTTTAATGTTATGCCACAATTTGACTGGTAAGTTATACCTTCATTACGTTCAGTTACAATTTTCAACTTATCTCTTTTTTTTTGCAATTAAAATTCGTCGAGCTTTTGTTTCTTTGCTCTTAATTTCTTCTGACCTTACTTTTCTTTCTATATCACGACTTTCAGCTAGAGCTAAAGTATGTGTTCCAGGTGATGTATTTAATTTATCTTTAATAAATATTATACATTTGTGACCATCATTAAACTGCAAAATTCCAGATCCTGCTCGAGTGTCTCCTGATTCAGATGTACTATAACATTTATCTTTAGGGTACATTTTGGTTATGACCTGGTTCAAACACTCATTTCGCTGACTAGATGCAGCTATTGAAAATTTATGAGCATTTGCAGCATACACATTGCATATCTGAGTTAAAGATTCTAATAAATTATTGTTCTTTAAAATGATTGTGTGAGATTTTGAATTTTTCCTACACCAGTCTCCGCATTTTTCATGTAGTCTAAAAACATGGTTTGGAATGTTTCTTAAAGTTGCTGCTATAATAATAATAATAATAATTTATTTGACACAGACCAGTACAGGTATACAAACGTCAACACAACAATAGTATAATAATAAAATAATAAAATACACCTAACTACAATTCTACTATTTCATCAATTTCATATAGAACCAAATCCAGTAAATAACTTTTAATTTTTGTTTTAAACTTAGCACATCTTCCTTCATTTTTTATAGTCTCAGGTAATTTTTGAAATATTTTGTAACCAGCATAAATAGGGGTTTTCTCGTAAAAGCTTGTTTTATGCAAGAAATCATATTGGTATTTCGATCTTGTGTTATAATTTCCCTTTGTATTTGACATAGTAAAATATTTATAGCTTTACTGTTGCCTTTATTTTTAGCAACAGCGTAACTAAAACATTTCTTTATGTGTTGTATCACACCCTTTTGTCTCATTTCGTTATATTTGGTTTGAGAAGGTATAAATCTTTTGAAATTTTTTTATTAAGGTGATTTCTGTCACACAATTTAAATATTTTGACTGGACTTCCTCGAGAAATCTCATCTATAGTGTGACTGTCATCATCACCGATACCAACTCTTACTTGGAGTTTATTTTGTTCTAAAATTTTGTTATTATTAACAAGATCTGCTTCTGCAACAGCTTCCATATGCTTGGCACTGCCTACATAATTTTGTCTGCAGTCATGATCATCTTTTTTGTGGCCAAGTGAACACTTGCGGCACAATCTATTTTTTGTTACATAATTAAGAACATGACGTAAACATAAATTAATCGATTCAGGATTTATGTGCTCGAAGAATATGCAAAATTTACATTTCTAAATACATTTGTGAAAAGATAAAAATATAAATCACAGATCTATATACCGAATCTTGTGATCGATATTCTATCGTATCTTCTCATCAAACGTTAGCACATAAAAAGCACACAATTCCGCTGCATTCGATTTTGTAATATAAAATTAATTGTGGCTAAAAAAGGTATTACGAGCATATAATTATACACTCATCAAAAAAATTAAAGAATAATTTTTAACAAGCAAATTTTGTACCAATTTTCAAACAGTTATATTTCCGCGAAAAATAATTGGATTTGCATGATCCAAAGCTCATTCGAAAGCTTGTACTTTCTAGTTTTTGAATTAGGGGCCCAATTATTTTTATCATCCCTTGCCGCTCTGGGCCAAGGGTTCAAACAGTTCAAAAAATTATCCCTTAATTTTTTATAAACTTTGAATGCGTAACATTTCTGCAAAAATTTTTTTACAAGAGAATCAATAAAATCTTTCGAAAGCTTGTTTCTTTCTCTTGAAAATTTGTTTTTTATCATCCCCGTACGATTTTTTTTGACCGCGTTATTCACTGTCAAAGTAAAAATGACACTTTTGACTTTAAACTCCTGTATATCCTGAAATAATCACCGCACAATGATCGGCTAGATATCATTAGAAAGCTGAAAGTATTCTCTTTAAAATCGTTGTATACGATTTTGTAAAGAAATTTTTTTTCCTCCCATGATTTTCGTTTTAAAAACATGTAAAAAAACGGTATTTTCTCATTTTTTATTTATCTGGCCGCCATTTCGTCAAAAATGATGAAACCTAAAATGCAAACATGTTTTTTTTAAGTTAATAGTGCCCCAAAAAGTTATCCAGAATAGCAAGTTGCTGTGATTTTTTCTTCTTAATGTTCACAGTTGTCAAATGTTTATGATTTAATTAAAAGGTATTTTTTCCATCTTCTCTAACGTTGAAAAACAATAAGAAATGGAACATTTTCAAACTACTGTAAATCCGCCAAAAATGATTCAATTTTATTGAACTAGGGCTTTTTTTGAAGCTGATACTTTCTGGTTTTTGAATAATAAACCAAAAATTTTTTATCATACCCAACTTTTCCGCGCCAAGCATTAAAAAAAATTTTTTTTTAATGATTTACGGACTTTGATTATGAGTCTGTAGAGTACAAAAACAACTATTGGAAAAATACTTCGATGATGTTAAACCATTTTTCAAGCAAAAAAAGCGATTTTTACATTGTAAATTTTACGCAGTAGCAATAATATCAATACTGCAAAATTTGAATGAACAAAATTAAGTGTAATGTTAAACTCGTTAATACCGACAAAATAAGGATAAGCGGAATTCAGAAATAAAAGATTTGACACCTTAAAAATGTTTTTTTCAAATAAAAATAAATAAAATAAATAAAGTTTTTGTACCCTACAGTCACTTTCAAAGCTCATTTAAGATTGAGATAACTTTTCTAGCTCTTTAGAACGATACAGATTTTGATTTTTTTAAGTTAAATTCTTAAGAATTCTAGTCTTAAAACAACCTTAACAAGATTAAAACAACCATTAAATTTTAATAATTTTTCGCATAGTAATGCGATTAGTAATTTGAATTTTTGTTTTAAATTAATAAAAAAATTCCATTTAATTAATTCCAACAATCGACTACTTATAACGCAGTCAAAAAAATCTGAGAGCTTAAAAAATGAATTTTTGCAGGAAAAATAACACTTTTCAAATTAAAGTCCGTAAATCATTAAAAAAAAATTTTTTAATGCTTGGCGCGGAAGAGTAGGGTATGATAAAAAATTTTTGGTTTATTATTCAAAAACTAGAAAGTATCAGCTTCAAAAAAAGCCCTAGTTCAATAAAATTGAATCATTTTTGGCGGATTTACAGTAGTTTGAAAATGTTCCATTTCTTATTGTTTTTCAACGTTAGAGAAGATGGAAAAAATACATTTTAATTAAATCATGAACATTTGACAACTGTGAACATTAAGAAGAAAAAATCACAGCAACTTGCTATTCTGGATAACTTTTTGGGGCACTATTAACTTAAAAAAAACATGTTTGCATTTTAGGTTTCATCATTTTTGACGAAATGGCGGCCAGATAAGTAAAAAATGAGAAAATACCGTTTTTTTACATGTTTTTAAAACGAAAATCATGGGAGGAAAAAAAATTTCTTTACAAAATCGTATACAACGATTTTAAAGAGAATACTTTCAGCTTTCTAATGATATCTAGCCGATCATTGTGCGGTGATTATTTCAGGATATACAGGAGTTTAAAGTCAAAAGTGTCATTTTTACTTTGACAGTGAATAACGCGGTCAAAAAAAATCGTACGGTGATGATAAAAAACAAATTTTCAAGAGAAAGAAACAAGCTTTCGAAAGATTTTATTGATTCTCTTGTAAAAAAATTTTTGCAGAAATGTTACGCATTCAAAGTTTATAAAAAATTAAGGGATAATTTTTTGAACTGTTTGAACCCTTGGCCCAGAGCGGCAAGGGATGATAAAAATAATTGGGCCCCTAATTCAAAAACTAGAAAGTACAAGCTTTCGAATGAGCTTTGGATCATGCAAATCCAATTATTTTTCGCGGAAATATAACTGTTTGAAAATTGGTACAAAATTTGCTTGTTAAAAATTATCCTTTAATTTTTTTGATGAGTGTATAATTAATGTCCCATTAATTTTATTCTATCTTTTATTAACTTGTAAGAAATATTTTTTAATAAAATTAGAAACACGTACATTGTTAACTGTCAGTATTACGTATAAGAAAGTACCGTGGCACCACGGCAGATATTTTTGAAGTCGGTTAAAAATAGAAGCATACATCAGCTAAGTAAGATTATTCGCAGTTTTGAATTTCCGAGTATATTAAAAGATGTGGGACCACATATTTATCTTTTAAACTAATTTCCGATACTTTAAGATCATCTATTTCAGTCCACTGACCATTTTCGCTGTATAATGACATATTTGGGAGCTTAGTTGAAGAAGATTTTCATTTTTTTCTGACTCGTTTTATCGTCGTGTCGATTTTCTCGGCAGTTTATACGAAATCATTGGCTCTCATGCCGACTTTTTTGTTGAAAATTCGAGTTTTGAGATTATTAAAATCGGACTCAACTTCGGCGCTCCAAGCTGGTATACGTCCGTACCCAAAGTAATCTCGCATAATGCAGGACCACATCGGCATTTCCTTCGAATCACGTAGAAGTTTCTTCGCCAAAGAAGGGAATAAATATGCATTCGGTTCGTCACCTTCTTCCTTTTCCACTATGCCCTTGATCTCTTCGTTGATGTTTTTGACCCATGTAGAATACATATTAAATTCCGAATGTTCATTTTCATTGTCGTCGTTTAGCTCACTGTTACCTAATGAATACATAAGACAAGGAATATTAATTTTTTTTTATTAGAAAATAGTATGTCAATAATCAACAAAATTGTATATAGGTACTTCCAAAAGAAATATTACCAACGTCGTCATCAAGTTGTTTTTCGTTAGATTCTGTAACATGAATAGATATAATTAAATTAAATAATCGGTATTGTATTTTTTTATTCGACAAATTCAGAGAAAACATTTGTCATGTTATAAAAGAAAAATTTTCAAACAAGAAATAATTTAAGGGATAACCGACATGTTCTGATCAATTCAACGTAGGTTTTTCAAAATTAACAAAACCATTTCTGCAAATAGAAACAATGCGAATATTGAACTTGAAACTCACGAAATATTTTAGATTTGTGATTTATATTTCTATCTTTTCACTAAATGTATTTAGAAATGTAAATTTTGCATATTCTTCGAGCACATAAAAAGCACATAAATCCTGAATCGATTAATTTATGTTTACGTCGTTTTTTCACTATGGGGGGTGTAAAACGACGTCGACCTACATCCCCCATTTTCAAATTTTTTTAAAAGTCCTTAACTTTTGAGCACAAATTTTTTTTATTCGGTACATAATTAGCACATAATAAGCACATAATTTTGCAATTTTTTCACTCGAATTCGTTCAAAGGGGGGTCTCACTCGACGCACCTACTTTGGTGCTCATTGTTAGTGCAAATGTCATTGAAAATCCATTTTTGAATTATTCTATGTTTTCTCGGTAAACATTTGTAAAATGTTTTCTCTTTCAAAAACATTGCTTTCTCTAAAATTTGATAAACATTGGAAGAGTTGGAATAGTTTGCCTTGATTTTTTATTCTTTGTAAAGAAGATGAAACTTCGGTTTCGGTGCTTAATAAAAATTTCTCACAGTTTTCACACTTGATCGATTGATATATATTTTTGACAACAAAACCTAGTACATCTTTTAAAAGATACCAAACTGATATTATTTAAAAATCAGTAATCATTTTTAATAAATAAAATATTTTATAACGTTGGTTATTTTTTGTCATTTAAGCCAGAAATGAAAGTTACACTCCTATACTCTTGTAAGGACAAGTATATTTCCAAACTATTTTCTATCTCTTTCTTTTGTCGAGTCAGATGCGATGTCTAGATGCCAACAAATGTTTACATTGAAAGATTCGCAAATTCTATATTTTCATTTACAATTAAAAAAAATACACAGATTTAATGTTATATTGAAAGTATCATCGGATTCGTCAATTCAAATTCTATATTTTCCATCTACAATTAAAAAGAACACACAGCCAATCAATTTACATTCATCTGATTCGTCAATTCAAATTCTATATTTTCATTTTAAAAGAACAGCCAATTATACTTATTTTATATAGGTAATATATCTTTAAAATGACTTACAACTGAAGTGTCCCCATCAAGAATCATTTGCTCTGTTATAACGTATTCTTTTATGAAGATTATCATAAGAGGATTTTTTTTCAAACATTTTATCGTTGTCATTGAAGTGAATTATGCTTTTCATACGTTCGAACTCCTTTATACTTATTGTATTTCTAATACTTGAATTACATATATTCGATCTCCAATAGAAACGAGTTCTTGGTAGCTTTGTCACAGACATATATAATATATATATATACAAATTCCCAAAAATGTTTCTATGTATATTCTATGCTTGTATATCACTTGATCGGTTAGGATATTTTTAACACTGTCTAAATTGGTTTCTTTTGTTATGTTTTCAATTAGCTCATTATTAAAGAAGTATGTAAAAAAAATCACAACACTAGTCCTGTGTTTCTCGTGGTTTCACAATCCATGCATCAATGGATGATAATATTTTAGCGTCTGTTGGTTGTGGAGTTGCATGGAACAGCATTCGCAAGAAAAGGTGCAAAATAAGTGTGTGATGGAAGCAGTGGCTTTTAACCTTTATTTGACACAGTTCCCTGGTGTAGTGTACTTGACACACTGGGGTTTGCTGTAACCCATCGAATAAATCGTTATAAAAAATATCTACTTAATATTTCTACCTGAATTTTTTTTTACAAGCTCCTGAAATGTTTATTTTGAAAACTGTATACTTTTGGTTTTGAAATATTGTAGAGCTGTAGCAAACCGTATGTATTCGGTACTGAGTAACGGGTACGCCATCTAGTACCGAGCAACGAAACGTTACACACAAATACATTTCGTTACTCGCATTTTTCGTACCTAGTAGAGATTTTTGCTTTTTTGCAGATTGCAGACATATAATTTTATAATTGACTTGTTTTATTTTTATTTTTTTTTGTCAGTGCAAATTTTTTTACCGCCAAGGCCTCGCAAACTGTACACGGCTCAGGGCCTCGCGTTGGCTAGCGCCGGCTATATGTACGCGTACGCAATTACGACTCGATTCGTTGCTCTAACATAATATAGCATGTTATGAGGTACAGAGCCGGCCGAACGGCCAGGCGACCCAGGCGACAGCCTGGGGCGCCAATTTCGTGGGGGCGCCAATTGTTATAAACTTATTTTCTATGTTCTGTTCTAGGGCGCCAAATTTAAGCCGTACATATTTTTTTAATAATAATTTTGATTTTTTCTGCAAAATAATAAAATAAAAAAATGCTTAATATCAAAAATAGTTTACGAAATTTCCAATCTTTGTGTGTGACGTTTCTGAACACACTGGAATAATAGTAAGTGTCAAATAAAAACTGCACTATCGACATGCACAGTGACGGCTTTAGGTGGGGGGGGGGGGGATTGTTCGGGGCGCCAGGCCGAGAGGGGCGGTGGAAGACCACAATAGCTTCTTTAAATAAGTTTGAAATCCAATAATGTTCTTCTTCAGCAATTTAAAGTGTGTAATGGCAACATTGATTACTCAACTCTACATTTTTTAATCATTAATTTTAATAATTTTTTTTTTCAAATTATCACTGATTTTTTTTTGTCCGTCAGACTTTTTTTTGTCGTTCGCCATTTTTTTTGGGGGGGGGGGTCAAAAAAAATCTCGCCTGGGGCGCCAGAATCGCAAAGGCCGGCACTGATGAGGTATCAGAAGTAACGAGTAACGTAACGATACGAAAGTAACGAGTACTAGTTGTTATAGTAACGAATACATACGGGTACGCTTTTTTTCGTTACTTTTACACCTCTAAAATATTGACAGTAAATATGTTTAAAAAATTAAAATACCTAAAAAAGTCGAAAAAACGACCAAAATTGATTAAAAATTCATAACATTTTTAATTTTTGATAAAAATTGCTAAAAATTTAGAGGAGTTTTCTTGAGATATACCACTTTATGAAAAAAAAATAGTTGAATATGCTACTTTCCAAAAACGGTATTTATTTCGGGGAGTGAAAAATGAAATTTCTTGAAAAAAGTAAACTAACTTCTTTTTAAAAAATGTATTTTACATAATTGAAATAATATTTTATGGTAATAATAGGTTAATATTTTGTTCCTGATATTTTGTTTAGTTTCCTGAACAATCTTCACAAAGGATGAAGCTATGATTGCTGCAGATAGGGCATTTGCAGGATGCACAACCTTTTCTACTTTTTTATCCTCTCTTCTGGTGCAACTTGCACATCGTTGGGGCTGCTCCAGTGTTACATTAGCGGGCTTATGAGAGCCTTTCAGATCTACATTTAAAATACCTGCAATCCCAAGCCGGATATCTTGTATAAGTGTTACGGTAGCGTACCGATTCTGCAAATGTGGTTTTACAAGATGCATGTGCAAATTTTCCAAGCAGTCAATAGCCGTTACCTTTTCACTTTTTCCATCGATTTTCAATTTGCACGCGAGTAAAATTCTTGAATTAACTATGGCTTGATCTAAAATGCCAAAGAAATATCGCATATGCCACCTATTTGTCCTTCCAGCCGTAGTATACGAATGGCAAAGCTTGTCAAATGTATCTGTACCTCCTTTATTCATATTGTAATATCTTACTATATCTGGTTTTCCATCTGTTATGTTATTTGTGTTCATGTGAGAAGATACAATGATAACGACTTTGTTTGTCTTCTTTTTTGGAGCGAAAGAAAGAAGCGTTAATTCTTTCGTGTGAGCAAACTTGGTAGCAGGTCGCACTTTAGGTGCAACTAAAAATGCAGCTGGAATCTCTCGTTTGTTTTTTCTCACTGTACCAGTTATTTGCATATGATAAGGTTCCTTTAACATTCTCAATAACAAAGGTATCGAAGTATACCAATTATCACAAGTAACTGAACGATTGCTGTTGTAAATGGGTTCAGTAACTAAACGAAAGTAATACTCCGGGACTGCTTCATCCCTTTGAGTTAACTCAGTATTTTTACCTAAATACGGAACTGCATTTATCATATATACAGTTTTGGCATCATTTAGACCAATAATTTTTAGTCCATACTTGTCTGGCTTATCTTTCATGTAGAATCTAAAAAGACAACGTTCTCGAAAACTCAATAACTGCTCATCGACGGTACATAGGCTGCTTGGCGTATAATTATTTTGGCAATTTTTAATAAAAATACTCCAAAATGAACGAATAGGAGCGAATCGATCATTTTTGTTTCTCGTATCAATATCATCAAAACGTAAACATTTTGTCAAAAAAGTGAATCGACTTCTTGAAAACATACATCTGTAGAATATAATGACATTCTTTTTATCCCACAGTCAATTGTCGTTAAGGCAGTAGTCTGCTTTAGGAGCCGAAAAAAAAGCGTTTTTTCAACAATTTTTTTGAAAGGGAAGGAAATGATTGCGGTAAACGAAATTTTGAGACGATAGTATATTATATTCAAGTTTTAAAAAACAATTTTTATTATTACAAATTATTGAAATTTGCCAAAGTTGTAACGATTTTTCTGGGGCGCCTGGAGTGTGCACTCGTAAATCGGTGCCGGTGATGGAGGTCGTGCGATGCATCTGAAACAGTGGAACCAAATTTTTTTTTAGTTTTTATAAGTTCCTTTTCTATATGAACTAAAAAAATACCGAAGAAATGACGAAATTCCAAATTTTTTCGAAGTTTGAAAAAAAAATTCACTTTTTTGAAAAAAAAAATTCACTTTAAGTTGCAAAACAAGTAATTTAAATAGTACTTTTGTCCAACTTTTTTAGTTCAAATAGAAGATAATTCAATACTGAAGCTAGATCACTTTGGTTTTTTTCGATCGGACATATATTGTTTTCACTATCGCCGGCACCGTTTTCCAAAACAATAGAATACACGAAGGGGAGGAGCGCGCGCGCTCGGGTCTGCCCGAGCATTCGCACCTGCTCGACGCTCGGCCACTAAAACTGACCTAGCTTCGAAAATATGTTGAATTGGCCTCTAAAATTTTGAACACATATTCTTGGATAGTTTTGGAATAGATTTAAGACAAAACCGAAAAATCGATTTTTTGAAGCCTGTAAAGCAGACTACTGCCTTAACTTTACTTGACTTTCACAGACCAGTATAATAAAGTAATCCAATTAAGGCTTTCATTTCGATTTCGTCGGTATGATGATGATATAATTCTGCTCTGTCTTCGGTGACAAGTTCCAGACACTCTTGCTCGATTTTTTTATTCGTGTTGTCTACCAGAATATCTATCATCTTTTTATCAAACAAACAACTCCAAAACTCTTCGACCGTACTCGCATTTTCAGCGTCACCAGCTGGGCCAGGAACCATTTCAGGTAAAATGTCAGATTAACGATCTAAAAAAAAATAATAGTCGATTAATTTCTATTTACTTTTAGCGTCTGTTTACGAAAGGTAACATGAATCACGTAGTAAAACAAGAGTCGTATAGAACAAAATTTTAAGACAGATAGAAAGATAAAAACACACAGTTTGGCTTTTGTTTCTTGCATTTTTCTTGCTTGTCTCATTAATTTGCAAATATCTTTCCGGTTTCTGTATTTCCATAATTCTTCTTCTTGTATCCATGCTTTTTTCCCATAGGACGTTTTGAATATATTTTGGTTTGAATATATGACCATTTTAATATGTTGATATGTAGAATTTATACTGGGTTAATATCAGGTCAACAAAAAAACTATCAGTAGTATTTAGACACACATAGGTGTTTTATTTTGCATAAAAATAGCTATTTATTTTCGAATTGTTTCAATTCTTCATCAGTGCTATCATTAGTTTACAAAAAAATATATTGAATGAGAAAGAATTTTCTGGCTTCTAGTTTGGCTTTTGTTTCTTGCATTTTTCTTGCTTGTCTCATTAATTTGCAAATATCTTTCCGGTTTCTGTATTTCCATAATTCAATACAAGAAGAAGAATTATGGAAATACAGAAACCGGAAAGATATTTGCAAATTATTTGAGGATGGACCACGATACTTATTTACATATTCTTGCATTGGACACTCATTTTATCGCCAAAGAAGATACGGTTATGAGGCAAGATATTCCCCCCACGAAAGACTCATTGTAACACTGAGATTCTTGGCTACTGGAAGGAGTTACGAAGACCTCAAGATTTCGGATATAATTTCTCCTCAGGCCCTTGGCCACATTATACCTGAAACCTGTGAAGCTATTTATACAAAGTTCTAAGTAAAAATTATTTAAAGGTGGGTTAATAATTATAGAAATGTTATAGGTTTTATTTGACTTTATTTCAACAAAAATTTTTACATATGCGTGAACTGACATGATAATATTTAAATTCCATCAAAGCTTGAAAAATAAGATGAAGCTGAATCATTGCGTTGGGGTACAAAACCGTATTGTATATTTGGATGAAAATCCTGATGTGGTCCAAGCATTTGTTGAGGTACATGAGCCTGCTGGTTTCCAGTACTTGCAGGGCTGGGGCACGACATTGAAGAGGGAATACTTGCAGGAGGACCTTGGTAGGACACTGGAGAAAAGTGCTTCGACAAATGATTTGGGTGTGGTTCACCAACCAGTATGTGTGATATGGTTAAGATACCCATTTCAGCTTAAACCAAGACATCATTCATTATTTTTTCAGCTAAAAGCATTTGCTCTTTGGGAAGGCCACGCAACTTAAAAACAAACTTTTTGCCAATCACATCGAAACGTCTTCTTCAGTTCGGGGCTTCTTGAAATAATCATTCACCTGCACCAATACTTCTCTCGTCACCCCTTCGGTGTTATCTTTTTTATCGGCTCTCTTGCGAAGTTGCCTCTGAAGAGTTTGTGCCGCACAAGTACTGTTGCTTGGGATTTATAGGTGCTAATCCTGTTCCCTCATTTCTTGGGTATTTGGCAACTGGAAAAAATAACAAAAATGTGGATTGAAATATAAGTTTAGACTTTTTAGTTGTTAGATTTTTTCCTATTTTTTTTTCAATCTACTTGTAGTTTCACAAAACCGAAGAACAGTGGAAGGAAATAGCGGAAGGTTTCGATATGAATTGGAACTTCACTGCTTTGGTGCTATGGACGGCAAACATGTCACCATTGTACCTCCAGCAGATAGTGGATCGGAGTTCTATAATTACAAAGGTGCACATAGCATGGTATTACTCGGCATCGCTGATGCAAACTAAATTTATAATGTGCAATTTTGGTACAAACGGCAGTTTCAGACGGTGGTGTTCTGAAGAATATATTGTTTTTTTTTTTTTTTTTTAAACTTCAAAATGATTTCCTCAATATTCCTCCAGCTGATTAAATTAGAAACGCGGTTTCACTTATGCCTTATGTATTTGTGGCGGACGATTTACCTTTGAGAGATGATCTGATGAAACCATTCAAGCAAGCTGACATTACCTCACAAATCCGGAGAATATACTATGGCCTGTCGAAAGCAAGACGTATTATAGAAAATGTATTCGGCATTTTCGTTTCACAATTCAGATTCAGAGCATTGAATCCGTAGTTATGTCCTGCTGTACACTTCACAATTTTTTAATGATAAAGGTTCCTAGTTTTTACACTCCCCCAGAATGCTTTGTCTTGTCACGCCATGTCTTGATTTATGTAAAATATACAACATGAATTGAATATTTTCTATCCTCGTAATTGAAGCATATTTGTTAGTAGCATTTTTCTGAGCATCGACTAGGTCTTTCACTGAGACTGAACCATCTTTAAGTAAGAACTTATATGGTAATAGCTTTGATAATTTACCAATAGATGATTTTTTGGTTTCTACAATGTATTGTAATTACTCATAGATACTTCAGAGATATTGAGAAGACGACTATTGAGCCTAGCAGGTGTTTTGTCAACATTGTATGAAGATGTTTCCATTCTTACTTCAGGACACTGAAGCCTTATGTTATCAAAGCTGACAGTACATCCTGCTCCGACTGTGACTGTTAAACCATTTAATTCGGGTTCAGTATGCTGGTTCATAAATCCTCTTGCCATAATGTTTTCAGTAGCTTTCCTCAGTGCCATACATGATATGGTCTTTAAGGCTGGTCAAGTCATCGTCACTATAGATTCCACTAACCACTAGATCCCTTGGTAACTTGTAACTCCATAATTTTTTTTCTTCAGGCTTTAAAAAATCGGAGGGTTTTACTTCTGATACAAGCTGGTTAATTGAATACCATGATCCTTCTAGCTCATAATGCTGTTACAAGTAATCTCTGTCCCTATCTTCTTTAAGATTTGTGTCTTAGGACTAAGAAAAAACGACTTTTTGTTATACGACACTGGCAATTCATTATAAAAATTGGATGTCTTGCGGAAACTTTCAGGTACCGGCTGGCATTTAATCAGGTATAAGATTTCACCTAGTAACATTGCACTAAAACCAGGCTTATTCGTGTAAATGTACGCAAACTCAACAGGGTCTTCGCGACAGTTAGCTGCAATAGCAAAGTTTGTTTCTTCAGTTCACATTGCTGAGCAGAAATAGTTTTGTACAAGTTCTCCATGTTTGTAGAAACTTCCCTCTCAAGATATACGAACTTAGTATTAACATACGTAAAGAGATCGAGGGATGTCGCTGGCTTCTTAAGGAAGAATGGGTGATCCTGGTCTAGCACTATTAGTTTTGGATGTTCAGTTACATAGATGACAATACCACATATTCTACTTTCCTTTGTAAATCTTAAAGAGAACAATACATTGTTAGACTGAACTGTCACAATTGCATTTATGTACGTGTCATCTCCAGTTACAGTCGTGATATTGCCATATCCATGGTACAACAGATTGTAATTTTCCGAATGACATGTGTCTGCTGTGATCACTTTCCAGTACGACTCTCTTTTTTCATCATCCATACATGTGTATTTATCGTACTGACATGTCATCGTTCCATTCAAATGGATAATATTTTTTATCTACATAAATCCACTGTCGCCGTATATTTCCTGATTGACACTTTTACAGACATCATCACGATTACATCTGTCCAGCTTCCAAATGGGTCCCAGTAAGATCCTCCTTCACAATATCCGTAGTCGTCTGACCAACCTCTCATTGTGTGGGACTTCACAAAAGTATCATGATCGTTTAATGCTGAAAATCTTAAGGGCTGTTTATCTCCCCAACAATATCAAGCGTCCTGTTTTTATGGCGTTTTGATATTCTTCCTCACCAATCTTGTAAATATATGATCCATAACCCCCATGACAGTGTAAATATGAGAGTTCTAGCCATATTTTAAGATGTTTCTAGAAACCTCTGCCCTACAAGAAAACGCCTCTGTCTCCGGAACTGATGTGAGCTCAAGCAGCTGCATCGGGGCAGGTTTAATGACTAAGCTCTTGGTTTCTATAGTGCAATCTTCGACGAATTTCATGCTTATTCTCGCGTACGACATGTTGTTATGGGAGCAATCATATCCGACGAGAGTCTCATAGGAGCCAAACGTCATCATAAACACCACCACAGTCTGTGTCTTTTTCAAGAACAGCATACTGATAAACACAAGACGAAACACAAATAGTGTAATTAACAACAAGTAAATAATATAATTAATAATATTTATATATTTGATGTTTCGTCACTGTTTTTTATTGGCTGTTAGTTAGCAGGGTGTGCTGGTCTTTGGGTATGAGGTGTGGTTATTTGGCTGTTAAAAACTGATAAAGACTTGACGGAACTGGAATGGGAAGATCCGATAGGATTTAATTTGGAATCAATAAGGGCAAAAAGTCAAATAAAGGTATAAACGAGTATTATGTGTCCCCCCAAGACAACCAAGAGGTGCAACATACTATTCAATAATGACCATGCAATTAGGCGAGTTGTAGGCAACAATATCGTGATTTTCCAACAGAATGCCGATTTTCTCGATAAGAAATCATTACGAGTTGAGGGCTGTCCTTCCGTATTACAAATACAGGGACAGTTTTTCAACTTCTAAGAGGCGGGGCAATACTTGGGAATCTACTTACTTTTTTAGGAACCAGTACCCAGGTATTGTTTTAAAATTTCTTAAATTTTAAATGGGATAGCGTTCATTTTGAAAAAAAAAAGTTATTCTGCAACGTTGCTTGTAGCTTCTGGTTTTCTTAGTGATAACTCTTTATGGCGTTGCATGAAACCCCAAAACCAGTCATAACTAGCTTCTTTTTTAACTTCCCAATTGCCAGGAAATTTGTTGTTGTTTATTTTGACAAACTGATATGCCAAAGTTCGAACATTCTTTGGTGTAGGGCCATGGTATAACTTACTTGCTGTCTCTAAATATATTGACAACTCTTTCTCTTCTTCGTCAGTAAATATCTGTGATCGCTTGTAGTTCGGTTCATATTTTATTTCTTCATCTGATGCTTTTTGTAATCTTCCGTACCTTTTTAACGTCATTAGAGGGACATCATATTGCTTTGAAGTACCTTTCAATGTATTTCCAGCTATTACTGCAGCTACAGCATTTTTCAATTTTTCCTTATCTATTGGTTTTCTTTTTTTTTATCCTTCTTTGGTCTTATATTTTCGCGGCATAGTTTCCTAAAAAAAATGTATAAATAATTATGACAGCTCTATGAATCCTCTGGTTTTTTGGCGCCAAGGTAGACTTGATACCTCACGGGGACACATGATCCCGGGATCATGTCACCCCCCAAAAAAATGGAGAGTCTCCCCATATATAGTGAGGTTATAAAACATGCCGTACTCAAAACTAGTAAACACGTATTTCAAGTTAATCAAAGCTAATGTACACTCAAATAAACCACAAACAAAATATACATAGTCACCAATAGCATTTACTTCACATTTTATTAAATAAATCCAACTAAAACTTACTGAAAATTAAATATCACACCACGCAAATATTTCACCGTCCACCATTTGCAAACCACTGACATTTGTGAAAGTGTGCTTTGATAGAAAGTGAAGTTAGGAATGAAGGAATCAGTGTTGCCAGCGTAAAAAAATGTATCACGTTTAGTAAAACTTGAAATCAAGGTTACCAAGTGTCCCCTAGGGATCGACCCTCCCCAGGTTCCCCTATGCACATTCATTGTGTATCACATCTATTATCTATCCCCTTGTGCAAATTAATGTGGACGAAACATATTTTTTCATTCTGGTATAGATTTTGTTTCACGTTTCGTTCTGGCAACACTATTATCAGCTGTCAATACCACTTAAGTGTCAGCAAACCTTAGTCTTGCACGCAGGCATATTGTTTACACATTTTAAAGTGTTTCGATTTTCTGGCGTTACGTCTAAGATTTTTAGTATTTTTGTTTAGTTTTATGTAACAGTTTGGGTGTACAAGAGCAATGGATATTTCAATAGAAGTTCGTTCTAAAGTTATTACACTGTCTGAACATACTTCAAAGACTCAAAGACAGATTGCAGAAGAGTGTGGTATCTCTAAAAGTGCAGTTAACAAACTAATTAAACTCCATAGAGAAACTGGTTCAATTTTACCTCGGAGAGAGGGAAAATGTGGCCGAAAAAGAAAAATATATCAGCCAAAAAGAAAAAGTATTATTTACTGAGATTGTAATTTACAGTGTTTTGTTCAAGATGTTGATCTTGCAATCTTGATATGGTTGCTTCATCATTTCGATTATTTGTGTTCGGCCTGTACAAATTTTCTATGATAAATATACAGTGTTCTCTCGTGTGATTAAATTATAAAATAACTATTATTTAAAAATATATAAATTTTTATTATGTTAAATAATATATATGAAAATTATTAACTTCAGATTATTTTGAAAATAAATAAAAAAAAAAAAATTCTATCAAACTTACTCTTCTTTTATCTCTGTCGGCGATATGCTCATTCGATTAGTTCTTGCTACAGTGCCTTGTTTTCCTGGCACTATCGAAGGTTTTATATTGTGTTTGTTGCTCAGTAATTCTGTTAATTCTCTGTGTAACAAAAATAAGTTATATTTGTTATAGGTATTTATATTTTAATATATGCTTATGTACATATTTAAATAATATAAATTCATATGTACGTCTCATAAACACATGTAACACGACTTCTGCCTGTTTATTATTAAACGTCATATTTTTATACGATCTTTCTAATGACTTCCATTTATTTTCGATTTGAATAATGCTCAGATCAAATCCACGAGTTTTTATGATATCGCAAATTGTTTGCCATAATTTTTTTTTCGTTTTAATTTTTCTATTTACTAAAAGTTATCTTTTTTCTTTGTACAATTCCAAAAATAATCTTGTACTACTGTCTGTCCACATAAATGTTTTATTTAAATGGGAATTATTATTTTCCTTATCCACTTCACTGCAATGTAACTTCACAAACACGGACTTATCTCCAATAGTATATTGAAGGGTTTCGCAATTGAAATTAATGTCTTTGTGTGCTATTTGGAATCTTAAACCACCTACAAATATATTAATATTTATGTATTATTATACATCATATACATTGTTTATAGATTGAATACCTAAAATGATCTGTAGTAGTTTAAATTTTTAGGTGAAAGTTGAATGTGTGTCTTGTTGTGCTGTGTGTAATTAATATATTGTGTATTACTGAATTTTGGTGTGTTCCTAACGTAATATGTTCTGTTACTATATCGAGAAATTGAATGCTTCCGCTAATGATGTTGGACGCATTGCTCTATTAATACTACTTAATGTTTGCTTTAATTCCAGGAAATAAGTCTTTAGGAACATTTCTTGATAATGGTTATGTTGAAAGCTAAAACTTTTTACAGTTTCATTATTTTGATTGATTGTGTGTAGGTCTCTATAAGGTAGCGTTACGCTTATCTGAGTAATGTAAAATTAATTTTATCTTTATTTCGGACTATAAAAATCTAAGCGATTTTCTCTGATTTTCAGTTGACGAGCAATTCTTAAAAATTTGATCTAATTTTAAACTATTTTAGAAAATACTATAACTTATCTCCTTTAAGTGTTTTTCTAAACGTTGTTCCATTTCCTGGTATTTTGTGTATTACTCGTTCAGCAACTTCATGTATTAACTGATATACATCAATTTCTCCAGTTGCTTGCGCCAACGCCGGTGGTGTCACACCTTCCGCTTCTTCTATTCCTAGTGACAACTCTAATATATTTTAACTTGTTTATTTCCGGTTCCTGCTTCACCATGACTAGATTCCTGTTGTACACCGAGGCACGGAATTGTCGCGCTGACTCCTTCGCTTTCGCAATTTCTACCGCTTAGATTAGGGTTAAAGATTATGCATCTTCTTCGAAGAGTCGGTCTCTGGTACTATTTTTCCCCATTCCAATAATGAAGATATATATTATTTAAACTTTTAATTCTGCTGTCGCAAAACCACAACTTGCCGATCGCGTTTTTACTCGTGTGGTCTATTCACTCACGGATTCGCCATCTTGTTTCTTCGCATTATAGAATTCACAACGTTCAGCGACATATAACTTTACTAATGCAAATTGTTCTCCAAACATTCTTTTTAACTAATCGAATGTTTTTGTTTCCAGTTTTTCCGGTAAACATAGGTTTTTCATTAACTTGTATGAGTCGTACAACGCTCGTTTTTTTCTTCACCGTTAATATCGAACGCAATCAATTGCTGAGTGAATCAATCCATAAATATTGACCACTCTATTGATTTATGTTCGTATTCGGTCCATTGACCAAAATTATTATATTTATTTTATACATATCTTTATATACAACTTAGATTTTTGGTTCGTGAGAATACGTTTTAAACAAAATAAAATTATATAAGGTTATATTTATTTAAATGTTAGCAGTTACAGTGTTGACTATAGACTAAAATACAAAGTGAGAAAAGATTAGGTGGTTAACAAAATGATTACATGACATCAGTATGTGCAACGCTAATAAGGCGATTTCCAGTAACTGTATCGGATGTACGTTATGTATAACTCCTCCTCACTTAGATTATAACTTGCACTTTTATACCATATTTGTTCGGTTTATTGGGCATATAAACTTTCCCTCTAAATCGAACCACGAAATCAAACTAACTGCTCATCTATAGTTAGATTCTCAACTGGTGTATAAGGTGCTAAAAACTTGTTCTCTAAAATGTTACACAGATTTCTAATAGCTGCTATTTTTTTATAAGACATTGTCAGCCAAAACATTTCTACACCTGATCCATCTTGTGCCCATAAATCAATAAAATTCAAATGAGAAACTCTTAAGACTCCAGCCATAAACAATAAACTAAAAAAGGCGTTCATTTCCAAATCATCAGTGGGAAGTGCATCTCGTTCTCTTTGGAATTTATCCTTTATTTTATCGATGTATAAGTTGGTGTTCATGACAAGAAGTTCAATAACTTCACTGTCAAAAAATAATCGAAAACATTCTATAGGAGATTTAGCATTTCTAGCACACTGTTTGACTCCCGGTAAATGAAGAATAATATTTTGTGTACGAGTCCTTACTGTGTTTGATGGTGGAACCTTAGACCTTTTGGGCCATTTATTTGAGTATGTCTAGATAAAAAATAGTTACTTGTCGCTATCTTCAGTCTCTTCGATTTCATAGGAGCATCGTCTGCAATTTCATCTTCCGCGAAAGAACCAGCAACATCTTTCTGTCCATCGGACAAAACCAACCATTCCTGTATCTGTCTTTTTTGATTCATATTGAAATTTGATAACTAAATGAGAAAAACAAAAAAGTATATAAAAATTAAAACAAGAATATATAAATTAGATATGTAACACAATAATACACAAACACTAGTAAAATAAGTGAATAGATATACGTAAAAATACAAAAACTATCTTACCTTCCGTCAAAAATTGTTACATAATTGATCGCATGGGGTCACCACCCAAGAGAGCAGCGACACGCGTTGACTTTCCGACGGTGACTGATTCGCGTATCCTGCGGGGAGGTGGGAGGCTAGAAAGAACGCAGTCGCGTTCCAAACACTTAAACACATTATTTTTCAATTTGAAATTGTCTTCACCCCATGCGCCTAATTAAGGGTTAAAAGGCCTTTTCCAAGCACACGGTTTGTCAGTGCATGATAATTCCTCATATCATACCATTTAATTATTATAAGATCTGATTGATCATAATCTACTTCGGAAATGAATAGTTGATTTTTTTCCGGTGTTTACTGGACAGTCTTATATTGGTATATTAATTGCTTTATTCTCATGACTTGAATGTACAGTTATGTCGCCATTATCTAAGTCATCGTTTTGTACGTGTTCGTTTCGAAACGAGTGATGGGGTTGTTTGGGGAATTTTTGAGGTGCTTGGAATTTCTAGGTCTATTAAATTCTTTTATGTACTGAAATATTGGTTTCTTACAATTTCATGTTTCGTTTACATTTAATTGAATGCGAGATACAGCATCTGCATTTTTGTTTAAACTACCTTTTTTGTAAATCATCTCATAATCATACTCTTCTAATTTTGAACTTCACAGAACGAATTTAGAATTGGGTTCTTTTAAAGAAAATAACCATTGTAATGGTTTATGGTACGTTACAATTTTAAATTTTCTGCCGTACAGATACGGTCTAAAGTATTTTACTGCCGATACTATAGCTAAAAGTTCTTTTTCGATAGTTGAGTAAAATTTGTTCCGAATCGTTTAAAGTTTTGCTAGCGTAAGCAATTGGTAAATCTGAACTTATTTTACCTTGTGAAAGTACACCCCCGATCGCATAATTACTGGCGTCTGTTGTTAAGATAAAGGATTGTATAAAGTCAGAATATTTTAATAAAGGCTCATTAATTTATAGATTTTTGCATAATTCAAAACATTTTAAATATTCTACATCTTTTATATTAATTTCATATCCCTTTTTTAGACATTTTGTGAGGGGTTTTGTCAACTTGGTGAAATCTTTTATAAACATACGATAGTATCCTAAGAGTCCAAGAAATCCCTTTAGTTGTTATTAGGAGTTTTAGATATAAGAATGTATTTTATAGCAATGATTTTATTTGGATTCGGTTTTACACCGTCAGGAGTGACAACGTGTCCTAGATAAGCTACTTCTTTCCGTAAAAAATCGGATTTATCGAGTTGAATTTTGAAATTAGACTGTCTAAGTCTTTTAAAAAACTCTGAGTCTTACAATATGCTCTTGTAGACTAATGCTAAAAATAAACCTTAAAATCCCATAATTTTAAACACTACAACCATAAACCCTACAACCCCATAACACAGTGGAAAAAAACCTATGCGCGTTCAAGCTGTTTCAAATATTTATTTTCACTGCTTGAAAATAAATAAGTTCCTTTTTCACTGGTCTATGGGGTTTTGGGGTTATGGGGATGTAGAGTTTATGGTTATAGTGTTTAGAATTATGGGATTTTATGGTTATGGGGTTGATGGATATATGATTATGGGGTTTTGAATTTTATGATTTTTAGTCTATTTTTGAGGTTAAAAAAAACCTGACGTGATGGGGTAATTTGGACTCCAGATTCGGTATCAGCATTCTCGATTAAATATAGTACAGTGGGTCAGGTCCCCGCAAACAAAAGTTCGATTTTTTTTATTGAGCTGTGTTATCATAACTTTAATATGTTCACTTGTACCGTGTGCTGTTTGTTAAAGATAAGTAGTTGGCACGCCTGACGCGAGGGCGCCTGCGCGTGAATTTAGCAAAACGAAGTGATAAGGCACATCGACAGAGAGAACAACGAACGTCTCAGCGATCAGACGTATAAAATGGTGATCGAGTATAATTGTTGTTAAGATTTGCAGTGTGCAAAAGTGAACGTCTAAACAAACAGACGTATGAATACAAATTGTTATATTGTAAATATAAATTGTTAAATTGTAAATGGAAATAAATTGTAAATAGTGAACGCCATAGGGTGTAAAGAATGCTAAAATTGTAAAGTTATTTGTGAAATAAATAAATATACACTCGTCAACTTAATTAAAGTTGATCCTTTAATTAAGTTGACGAGTGTATATAAAGCAATAACGTAGCAATTTGTGAACCAGCAGAAGGTCCTTCGGGAAGAGAAAAAGGAAACATTATCCAACGAGCTGGATAAATCCTGAACACTGTTAGTACACTTAAAATCTTCGGAAATATAATTTGAATATTTCCAGGCTAATTAAAGTTAATTTAAATTTCATTAACATCAATAGAATTATTGAACAAATATGATATTGTCCCATTAGATTTTTTTACATCAGTTGGCAAAACAGCAATAATGTCCGAAAACTCGACTACGAATTCATAATTTTTTTCCAGAGTGAAAGTTTTTTTGTTGCGTCCAATGATTTCGTACCTATTACTTCTATTTCACCATCTTCTGGCGTTCCCTGAAAAACAGCAACATATCGATAACTAGTACTCTAGCGTACTCCACTCAGTATCTTCAACAACACAAATTTTCCTTTTTGGATATCAGAATCATTCGGTACGTAGTACTCGGCTTCTGATTCAACCTCCTGGGTAACACCTTCTGTAGGTTCATCATCGGAACTATCATTTGTGAGTTATCCATCTGTTCTGTCCATCTGAGATTCACTATCTGAGGAACTTTCGTTTCCTAGGCTCAATATTTAGTTTTTGTCTTTTAATATTCCTCCTAGACGGAGCGGCCGAAAATCTTTGTTGTTTTAAATAACCAACTAAAACATTGTGCACTTGATTTTCAGGGTCATTGTGTTCAGATGGAATTTTATTTAAAATATGTTCAGGATACGTCCAGTTGCGTTAAAGGAAGAAATCAAGTCTTTCTTTATAGCACCTATATCGTTTTTCTTATTCATTTCAATCAATGTTGCTGCAAGTAATTGAGGAAAATCTTTATTGTCAATAGAAGCTGAAAATTTATCAGCTATCTTCCAGTTCGACAGGATCGTCCTGCAAGCTAATTTAAACGGTCTGAGAAATCCTACATCTAATGGCTGTGTAAAGGAGACCACAAACGCTACGAGAAATCGCTACGATCGTACTGTACAGTTCGAACTGCAACGATAAATCGTAACGTGTGTATGAGAAAACTGTACAGTTTTGTATGATTTTATTGAACTGTACCGTCGAACGGGGCAGTAGCTAAATTTAAATTTATAAATCGTTAAGGCCGGTCCACACGCTACGTTTTGCACAACCTTTAAAGTCTGCGCAGTCTTAAGACGGAATGAAAACGTTGCAATTTTGAGCGTCCAGACGGTGCAGTCATATTTGTATTTTTCGCTCAGTCTTGTGTGATATCGTCATGGAGGAGGTTCTACTATGGTCAATTGTTGCATGCTGTCTTGTTTAAAAAAAAAAAAGATTGGAACATCTCAGAAGAACCGGGCGTTCAAAGTGGTCGCGGAAATGACTTCTAAAAAGGCGGGACTTTTCCCATATTAGATTATTGCGTGAATTACGTGATGAACCTAATGATTGGCGGAACTACTTGAGAATGGACATGGACACGTATACTAACTTATTGGAATTAGTGACACCGCATATCATCAAAGAAAATACTTGTATGAGAACAGCAATATCACCACATGAAAGGCTAACAGCAACTTTAAGATTTTTGACAACTGACAGAAGTTACAAGGACCTAGAATTCACAACAATTATGTCGAAACAATCGTTAAGTGAAATCATTCCCGAAACATGTGAAGCTATCTTCAAGGTGCTGAAGAATGATTACTTGAAGGTAAGTAATACTGCTATTGTCTAAAAAGATTTATATTTATATGAACCTTATTAACTTTATCATTCCACAACTGTTATTATGGTAAGAAATGGAAATGCATGCAAGTACTTCAGTTTGGTTGAAATGTTGACAAGTAGTTTGCAGCGGAATAGTGGACAGGAGCTTGATGGGTGTGTGTGTTGATCTTGTTCACCTTGCTGTGGGATGATGCGTGAAACTGCCGGAATTTGCCCAATTGTTTCATACTTCTGAGTGTGAGGTAGTTGTTCTGGGACGTAGTTATGTGGCATAGGTTGCGACTGCTGCGAGAAGGAGTGGTATTGTCCAACTTGTGAAGAAAGAGTTTGTGGCATTCTGAATTGATGGAGCGTATTCTGTTGACGCCAATTCCGTCCATCCATTAAATCAAAATCATCTTGTCGCTGACTAGTCATGTCAACAATTTGAAAATTTATACCCAACTCTGCTTCGAATAAAACGTCGGAAATTAGTTTCTGAGCGATTGCGTTTTGTGAACTTGGGACTCCAGTTTCTTTCTTACCAACTTCATGACATCAGTTGTGCCATCATCATTCGCAACCCCCTTTCTCTTACGAGTTGACTTGTGCGAGGTATTGTCAGAATAGGGAGTTGACGCTTCGGAAACAGGAGTAGTAGCAGACGCTTCACTGGGTCCACTGTCAGCAACAGTTTCATGCATATCTTCCACCTAGAGATTTTAAACAATTATCGATCTCCATATTTTCATTATTTTAACGAATTTTCAATGAGAATGAAGCTCTTGCAATTTAATTTTTTTTCTTCAGTTCCCCAAGACTGAAGATGAGTGGCTGGAAGTTGCAGCGGAGTTTAAAGAATGTGACAGTTCCCTCATTGTTTAGGGTCAATTGACGGAAACATATTAGGATTGTAACACCTAAATGAAGTGGGTCCTATTATTTCAATTACAAAAAAACCCACAGTGTTGTTCTTATGCCAATTGCGAATTTTTGTATTGTGATATAGGCACAAACGGTCGGATCTCAGATGGAGGAGTTATAAATAACACTCAATTTTATGAAAAGCTCGTTAACGAGTTAAAAATTCCAAAATCCCGGTCCATTGGAAGTTCAAACAGAGTTTTAAGATATGTTTTTGTTGGGGATGAAGCCTTCGCTATGCGTCAAGACCTTCTTATACCGTATCGACGAGAAGCATTAACAAGGAAGCGAAGAATTTTCAATTACCGCGATAGAGTGCACTAGGTGGACCATTTCTTTTCAGTTGTGCCTTTTACGCGCATAAATAAATAAAGGAGGAACATAACGGCCTGAAGCACTTATGGCATACATTATAGTTGTTGCTTGTCCTCTTTCGGCACTGGTTATGAACCCTACCCTTCTTTGCCCCTTTTCTGCATATATTTTAACTGGTTTCTGAACCGTTGTGATGTCAGTTTCATCAGCATTGAAGATTTTCGTAGGTGAAAATTTATATTTTTCCATCACACTGTCCAAATTTTCGTAAAAGCGAGACACTTCATCTCTATTAAATGTAGTGATTCTATTAATGCTTGTTGCTTCAGGTTTTCTCAGAGTAATGTTTGGATTTCTTTTAAGAAATCCTCTTAGCCATGCTTTACCAGCAGACTGGTTATCTTGCGAAAAGGGATTATTTATGTTATTTTTTTTTGCGTAGGTAAACGCGCATCGTTTAATTTCATCAGGTGATATCCTATAAAAAAGTTTGATAACTTGATTCGCAAGAAGTTCTTCATCGTCTTTGGTAAATACCGAATGACGTCCCAATCGAGATCCCGATGTGTTATTATTTTTCAATCTATCTTGTAAAGTGCTCCTAGCAATACAAAATGTTTTTGAAACCTCTCTCGTACTTCTACCATTATGGATGGCATTTAGTGCAGCTTGCATTTGTTCGGAAGTCCATGCGGCTTTCACCGTTTTTCTAGTGTAGTTATTCGGCATCTATAATTCAAATTAATATAATGTACCAAATACGTGTTAGACTGCCAAAATAAATAAAAAGACAATAGTTGATTGATGCGGGTAATGGCAGCAGGCCGGCATTTTCGGAACAGAGCAGGCCGGCATTGCCGGAAACTAACCTATACAATGTTTTTGCTTGCATGACTATATTTTGTGATAAAAACTACAATCTGTTTATATTGACGTATAGAACAAGAAATTTGCAATATAAAGCATATTCACCCCGATTATAATAGTTAAAAACAAATGCTGTACGTACCTCCGAAAAATCTTGTTTCACTACAACTAACGTCAAATATGGTTTAGCCATGTTACAAATCACTTAGTTGACAGTCACAAAATTTAAGGCACACATTTGAAAATGCTTTAACATATGGCGTAGCTTGTTTCAGTGCCTAAAGTTTGATTTACAATATAAAAATCTAGTGGCCGGTATTACTCTCCTGGTCGGCATTCCCCACCTTTACCCTAAATCAGTGGTTCTTAACGTTGTTGGAGGTACTGACCCCCACTAGTTTCAAATGCGCATTCACCGAACCCTTCTTAATTGGAAAAATAAAATATATTTTTTTCAAATTCAAAACATAGGTATATATTTATGTATATAATTATACATAGGTGCACAAAACGAAGAAAATTATTAAAGAACAAAACAATTAAAACATGATTTTCACAAAAAAAAATAATGAATATTTACTGCAAATTAGTGTGACTTCTGCTGTTGCCTTTTAGAGACTAGTTCAGAAATGCGCGGCTTTACCTTGGCAAGTGCCACTCTCATGTCATTTTCGCAACAGAGTCTGTTCCTTTTCTTCGTTTTTATGTCCAGCATCCTCGAAAAGGATTGCTCGCAAAAATATGTTGTAACAAACGGCAAGCAAATCTCCAGAGCTTTCTTAGCAATAAGAGGGTACGTTATCATTTGTTGACACCAAAACGTTGAGAGTGTTGTTCTGAAGAGTTGCTGCACATATCTAATCCTTGAGCGATAGATCCTTCATCATAATTTTCCTTATCAAACCCTTCTGACTGAGAATAGGTATTTGGTAATGATTGAATTAAATAATTATGCAAAGCACAGCAAGCCATACAACAGTTTCTATTCTCTTTGGTTCAATGTTAATTGCCGTGTGAAATATTCTAAATCGAGATGCCAAATGTATTCTCAACTATTCGTCTTGCACGTGATACGCAATAATTAAATACTTTCTTTTCATATGTAGTCAAATCTGCTGGTCTAAACGTTTTCACTCAATCTGTTCTTTTATTAAAATATTTAAATACAAATACAAAACATGCTTAAAACAGTACAATAAATATTCATATGGTTTAAAAGTTACATTAAAACTTAAGACTATAATCACAACACAATTTAAAATAAGAAAGACTTCGCACAGTATCACAGTAGTATAGTATCACATATCAATCAATTTATTATCACGTGTGTGGGATCCATTCAACAAGAGCATTTACTAACTAATAAAAAAAGTAGGGCAGAAGGCATAGTATAATGTCGCTTTCCGGGTGCAGTGATCAGCCGCCGCTACACGTACTGTCGGCGCACCGATACGTGTTCGACGTAGATGTCTCGCGACCATCTTATCACGTCGGACACGATCAGGCACCGCATGCGTTTAGCATAACGGCGATTGACCCCAGCACCCGGAGTATCCTCTCGTTGGCCGGATCCCACGAACCCAACGCCCCGACGACAACCGCGTCCAGCGAGACGTCATACCCCTTTTCTTTTAATTTATTGCACAGTGGGGTGTATCGGTGTGAAATGCTGAGTGAAATGCATCATCAGCCACGAACACATAAGGCAAACTTCTAGTGCTATTGGTAACAATTGTTTCGTTAGGAAAACAAACATTTCAAGTTTTTTTTTTAAATGTAATTAATTTATTATCGTTACATGTATAGGCACCTTAATAAGATGCGTAGAATTTTTCGGTAGACAAACAAATGCTATGTCATTTTGTTCGCACAATTGCAGTACATCATTTGTAAAAGGCGATAACAAATTATCTCTGTAGATCTCGTAGCCGATATATACATATAACTTGTTGTATTTAGATAGTACTTAGGTTATAATAAATGATAAGACACACTCTCGCTTTACTAGGCAGTCGTCATGTTTATTTCCTTATCCCCCGTGTCAGGTTTACCAACCTTAGACACAACATATACTTTTCCTTTTCTTTAAACAACAATTATCAATCAATTACAAATATCAAATTAAATTACAAAATCTTTAAACCAAACCGGTCTTCTGGTCGGTCTTCTTCCTCGTTCTTGTTCCTCTGATGAGTTTCTTGTCTCCGGAACCCTCTTCTGATTAGACCCTGTTATTTCCTCTTCCGCATCCTTTCCAGACTCATCCATTTTTGGCTGTTCCACTATTTGTTCTTCCATATCGTATGGCTTCAAGAATGTCGTATTCCTTTCATACTTCCTTTCATCCGGTGTCTCAAATCTTACTGTACTTCCCGACCTTTCAATGACATTCATCGGTGTTGGATAAAACGGTGTCGTCAGTTTGTTGTTTTTCGGCTGAGTTACGAGTACCAAATCTCCTTGGCTAATCTCACTTGCTCTTGCATTTCTACGAGCATCCGCATATCTCTTCCCTTTTTCCTTCTTTTCGCGGTCTCTATCACGCATTTCTTCATCGAGATATCTCCTTCCCCTGTTGTCAATTCCTGGAAGTTTTGATTTAATTCTCCTATTAAACATCAATTTAGCTGGTGCTACCCCTGTTGTTGTGTGTGGTGTCTCTATATATGCTAATAGATAGTTATATAATTCTTCCTTCCTTGGTTGTCCATGAGCCCGAGCTATTCGGAGTCTTTTCAAAATCGATCTATTTTGTCTTTCCACCTCTCCGTTAGCCTGTGACCAAAATGGTGTTGTAAAACGATGTTCCACCCCATATTCTCGTAAGAATCTTTCCAAAACCTTCATCTTTAAATGTCCCCCCATTGTCACTGATTAATACTTATGGACTTCCAAATCTAGCAAAAATTACTCTTAACCGGAATATTAAATCCTCAGCTATCATAGTTCTTGTAATTTTTACTTCATAATACCGACTGTAGTAGTCTATCATAACCAATAAATAGACAGCAATGGGCCTAGATAATCAATGGAAACCTGCTCCCACGCTTTCTCCGGTAGGTCACTCCTCGTCATAGGTTCTGGAGGATCCGGCAATGCGGTGATTTGACACCCATGGAATTTCCTTACCCATTAATCCCATATCTCTGTGTTTTGAGGGTAGAAACTCTTGGTATTTCTCGCTTATTTTTTTCATGGCACCAACACATGTAAGGTTCTTTTTCTTCAAATATTCTATAAGCTCTATTAATGTAAACCAGTTATCACAGGTTATGTTTCTGTTACTTCCGAATAACGGTTTTGCTAGATGGATCACATATTGTGTTGGAACCATAAACTTTTTTTCCTCATCTGTCAAACCCTCACCATCTGATCCACGTCCGGTATAAATGTAACAGTTATAAAAATAGCCAATCTTTGCATCACACAAGCACATAAATTTCAACCCATACTTGGCAGGTTACATTCGCATATAAATCATTAGGTGCGTGCGCCCTCGAAAAGGTATCAACATCTCATCCACAGTGGCATATTCGCTGACATTATAAAACCTCTGGCAATTTTCTACACATTTTGTAAACACGCACGAAATTGCTGCTTTCTTGTCCGACAGTCTTCGTACTTCACGATCAGCAGAGTTATCAAATCGCAAGCAATGTCGAATGAACAGAAATCTGTTTTTAGACATGACACATCGAAATATCTCCCTACCGGTACCATCAGTCGCAAATATGTAATCTACATTTTCGTGATTGGATTTGAAAACCGCAGTAAATAAAAGAAGACCAATAAATGCATGAAGTTCCACCATATCTAAATTTCTGAGCTCTGCGCGATCTTTATCCGAAAATTTGGTCCGATATAGATTTAGCTTTCCATTAGTCCACTTGAGAATCTCGTGTAAAATCTCATCGTCAATGTATTTATTCCAAATAGAAAAAGGATCTTTTCTGTTAGATTTGAAAAGTTAGTTCGTCTAATTATATTGTGTTGAGGAACTCGAACACCTAGATGGTGGTTGGCGCGCCCATTTGTAGCGATTTTTCCCATAGAAGGATCGAATTGATGACAGAGGAACATCGTCATTGGAGGACGTCTGTTTTTCGGGATCATCATCAGTATTGTCAACCTGTTCTTCGGGTTCCGACTCCCTTACCATATCTGAGTCATGCTCGTGAAGCTCCGGTGTAAGGGTGTCATCAATATCTTCAACCTCCGAACCGCTAGAGTCTTCACGATCTAACCCCGACGTAACGACTGTGTCAAAATCTTTGCCCTCTGGCACTACGGTTCTTCTATTTTTCGCTACATGAAGGTTATTTTTATTACCGAGACACCGTTTTCTCTCGGACGACGTACTGGGCTCCATATTGTAAAACTTTTCAAAGCACTGCAAAAAAAATACGATAACTTAATCGAAACTATTTACAAAAAAGTTACGTAAATACTGAGGTGGGGTCTGAGAGGCCCACGAGAAATTTCAAAATTAATTTACTTACCGAAATTGCGCGCGCAAACACATGCTCAGCCGTTGACAGCCTCGACGCAACTAAACTCGAAAGTACTAGAAGGTACGCGTGTGTCGTGCGCGGGGGAGGGGAGTAATTCAACAATTTTACTTTTTCAAGGCCTGATAGGCCCCTACCTCAGTAGTTAAAGGTTAATATGAACTCAGATGTAAACTTCGAGGCCTCGTGTGGGCAAAAGCATACTCGTCCGAATGTCACACAAACACAACGAAAAAAAAATTCGCACGTTTTTATGAGCAGATTCAAAACAATCCAGTTTTTTTCAACCGACTGCATAGTCAACTCATCTCTAATTATATTATTAGAAAAGCACAGATACTCTATGCTCAGATACAGTATTTGTTGAAACAAAAGCTCTTCAAATCTTTTTTTTAAGTTATTAATAAATTTATTTGTACACATCAGCGTTTTTTAATAAATAAATCATTTGATAATTTTTATATCATAAATTTTTTAAATAAGAATTACTAATGAAATTTCATTTGACATTGGGAGAACCAATGTATAGGATATTATAATCAGTAATAATAATACAAGTATAATGGTGTTTTGACTTTAGCATTTTACACTCAACGAACTAAACAAACAAAGCAATTTTCGGCTAGTCAATACAATTCTCCAAACGGAATGAACATGCTTATTTATATTTTCCAAAGTTTGGTAAATCGTATTTGATCATGTTATATA
Organism: Sialis lutaria; assembly: GCA_949319165.1. Lineage (NCBI taxonomy): Eukaryota > Metazoa > Arthropoda > Insecta > Megaloptera > Sialidae > Sialis > Sialis lutaria. Next base: position 12,853,208 of record OX439241.1, read on the forward strand.
TGTCGGTCATTCCATAAATAACTGCACACCCTTTTTGAAATTGTCACCGATTTTTTTTATTTTTACATATGTTTTAGTACTAGCTTAGAGAACATTTTTAACGGTACTTAAAGTTCGAAAAAATTTCTCCCCCCAAAATTATCGACTTCTGAAAATTTGACGTACTTTTTTTTGTAAACGAAATATCTCAAAAACTATCAAAGATAGGTTAAAACTACAAGATACCAATTTTATGTAAAAATGTATGAAATTTATTTAAAAAAATATTTCGCTGCACAAAATTATTATTTAAATAATTTTTTTTTATTTATAAAATTTTAATTGAAAATTTGGGGGACATGTCAACTCTGAATTTTAAAAATAAAAATATATGTTATAGCTTAATCATTCCTGAGTACACTCCACTTTGAAAATTTATGAACATATGAAAACTTTTCGAAATATTAATTTTTTTAGGTGACGGCGCGCGAGTATCAGCGCGCTGCGCTCGCGTTGGCTTAGGTGCAACACCACACGACTGTGCCAGAGTACTCTGAATTTACTGGAAATAACTATATTATTGATTATTTTATAAACATTTTCTAATATTTAACTGATTTCAGTATATTTATGGATATAATTTATATAATCATATAGTGAAAATTTCGCTTATGTCGGATGAAAACAAAAATTTAATTTAGTGAAATATATTTAATTTTAAATATAAATTATCTTCAAAAATATAGTTTTTAAACTTTTTTTTATAAATCTTTATATCAGGTACGTTATTATTAACTTAACTTCCCGTTAAGCGATATACCCGCTTTGAATGTCTAAATACAATAAAGATTAAGTAGATTTATTATTTTCTCAGGTTAATAATCACTTACCTGATATAAGCATTAATAAAAAAATGTTTATAAAATAATCGATTATAGCTACTTATTACAGTAAATGCTAAACTTCTGACACAGTCTACTATGTTTAACAAACCAACGCGAGCGTAGCGCGCTGATACTCGCGCGCCCTCATCTAAAAAAATTTATATTTCGAAAAGTTTTCATATGTTCATAAATTTTCAAAGTGTAGTGTACTCAAGAATGATTAAGCTATAACATATATTTTTATTTTAAAAATTCAGAGTTTACATGTATCCCAAATTTCCAAAATAGAATAAATATTTATTTAACTAATAAATTTCACAATTTAATAATAACGTACCTGATATAAAGATTTATAAAAAAAAGTTTAAAAACTATATTTTTGAAGATAATTTATATTTAAAATTAAATGTATTTCACTAAATTAAATTTTTGTTTTCATCCGACATAAGCGAAATTTTCACTATATGATTATATAAATTATATCCATAAATATACTGAAATCAGTTAAATATTAGAAAATGTTTATAAAATAATCAATAATATAGTTATTTCCAGTAAATTCAGAGCACTCTGGCACAGTCGTGTGGTGTTGCACCTAAGCCAACGCGAGCGTAGCGCGCTGATACTCGCGCGCCGTCACCTAAAAAAATTAATATTTCGAAAAGTTTTCATATGTTCATAAATTTTCAAAGTGGAGTGTACTCAGGAATGATTAAGCTATAACATATATTTTTATTTTTAAAATTCAGAGTTGACATGTCCCCCAAATTTTCAATTAAAATTTTATAAATAAAAAAAAATTATTTAAATAATAATTTTGTGCACCGAAATATTTTTTTAAATAAATTTCATACATTTTTACATAAAATTGGTATCTTGTAGTTTTAACCTATCTTTGATAGTTTTTGAGATATTTCGTTTACAAAAAAAAGTACGTCAAATTTTCAAAAGTCGATAATTTTGGGGGGAGAAATTTTTTCGAACTTTAAGTACCGTTAAAAATTTTTCTCTAAGCTAGTACTAAAACATATGTAAAAATAAAAAAAAAATCGGTGACAATTTCAAAAAGGGTGTGCAGTTATTTATGGAATGACCGATGTATAATGTATATATATTTATTCAAATAATATTTATTAATAACTTACACTTAATATTACAATAAATCGTACTCTATGAGAATGACATTCGTGTTATTCTCCACCACAATAGCAACACGGACGTACTTCTCTTCGCTATTTAAGATAACGAAATCATGGAGACCAATCCATTCGAGTATTCTCCCTACTGTCATGGTATTCCCATGGATCTCGTGTACCCACCTGAAAGCTGCGTTCTGGACAGACACAGCGCGCTGGTCGGAACGCACTTCCCAATACGTAAAAGGATAATATATGATCGATCTTCTGTCTCGAACCACCTCACGAAGGACGCATCGCAGACACGAGTCGCACCCTCCCAAGGCGATCCAATTCTCACCGTGAACTAACAGGTCACTAAAACCCACGTCATCGTCCGTCGCTGCCAAAGCCGACAACAACTCTAACATCAGACGGACGTTCAGATTCGTCTCATTCTTTTTGCTTCTGGCTATAAAACACGCCCACAGCCAGCTTCCTAGGTTGCTGATTACAGGCGAAAGAAATTGGACGTTCTATCCCTGAAGGGTAAATATGAACCAATACTGTAGCAAGGCCTTGGGCCGCTGCATCTGCTATCAATTTTACTGGTAATTCAGGGTTATAGTGAGCTAATACTTTATCTGATGATAACGCTGCTTTAATTTTCTCAAAAGTTTGTTCTTGCTCCGAACCCCACTTAAAAGTACTATTTTTTCAATAATTTATATAATGGAGCACAAATTAAACTAGCTTTGGGTATAAAGTTCCTATAATGATTTACAACCCCCAAAAAACTTTGTAATTCAGCCACTGATTTAGGTGCTGATAAACTTTTAATAACCCGAACTCTATCTTGTAGCGGATGCAAACCGTCTTTATCAATACGGTGCCCCAAGTACTCAATCGATTTTGCAAAAAACGAACATTTATCCGTACGTACTCTTAACCATGCATCTTTCAGACGCGATAAAACAATACGTAGACTGTCATTATGTATTTTGCGATTTTTCGCCGAAATTAAAATATCATCTAAAAATACCTTGACCCCCGGAATGCCTATAAATAATGTATCCATCGTTCTTTGAAAAATAGCTGGTGCAGAGGCTAACCCGTAAACGAGTCGCGTATATTGAAATAGTCCTTTCGTGGTAGACACACACGTAATTTTGCTTGATTCCTCCGTTAGTATTAATTGCTGATACGCCATTGAAAGATCTATTTTTGAAAATTCCTCCCCATCGTGTAATTCCGCAAACAGTTCTTCAATGCGCGGCAATGAATACTGATCCACAATTATATTTTTATTTACGGTTATCTTAAAATCGCCACAAATACGCACCTCCCCATTCTTTTTTAATATAGGAACTATCGGTGTCCCCCACTCACTACATTGAACAGGGACTAAAACTCCCATATCGACCAATTTATCGATTTCGTTTTCTACTTTATTCTTTATAGCTAAAGGTAACGGTCTCGGTTTACAAAATTTTGGCACTGCGTTTTCCTTCAATTTTAAAGAAACTTTAAACGGTTTAAACGCTCCTAATTCCTCCCGAAAAACATCTCCAAATTCTACCATTATTTTTCCACCCTTAATATAATGTACTTCATTTGACTGTACATTTAAATTAAACGCATGCATGAAATCTCTACCTAATATTGGTGGTCCCCCGTTTTTAATTATATAAATCTCTAAAATTTTATTTTGATTGTTAAAATAAATATTGAACTTACATAATCCAATCGGATTGATTTTACCGCCATTATAGTTAGTGAACTGGACATTTGTCCCTGCCAACCTGCAGTCCGAAAAATATTTTTCGAAGGTCTGCAAGGCCATAGCTGAGATTGAAGAACCTGTATCAATTTCAGCATTAATTACCCTGCCATTGAATGTCACCTGCACAATTATTGGCTTTAGCTCCGCATTAGTTCTAAAATGAAACAAATAAATGGTATAGTTATTTAAGTAATGACAATTGGTTTTGTTGTGCCGATCACCTTTTGTGTTTGACCGCCCTGAAGTTGACTCCGTGCTTTGCTGCTTCGTAAAATTTTAGCCTTTCCGAAAATCCTGACTTGAGTGGGATGCAATAACCATCCAACGCCTTTATAAGTACATCGTATGACGCAACTTCCGGTTGTAACGGATGAATTATATTTGAAATTAATCGAAATGTTTCTGGATGTACGGAATTTAAAAATAACGCCTTCTTTTTCATAGCCACTGCATCATCCTCCATATTTGATAAATCATTAATGATGAAAAATTGTTGCATTTGTTTCATAAAAATATTCCAGTCATCACGCACGTGGTTGAAAATTTGGAGGTTACCCCACATTTTTTCCATCGTCGCCAATTGTTATATATGTATAGGTATATATTTATTCAAATAATATTTATTAATAACTTACACTTAATATTACAATAAAACACGTTAGTACAATAATATAATAATACGGTAGGTGCACGCCAAGGTTACTATATGTATAGGTTGGTCCATGGCACATCTGAAGAATGAAATGGGGAGAGGTGAATTAAATACTACGTCATCAGAAACTATCCTGTAGTGTAGCTTGCCTATAGCATTACAAATATATAAATATACGGTGCTGTCAACTGAATACCTAACCTACATATATTTATTTACTAACAGTGTTTATATCGTTTATATTATTGTTAAACTAATTCATTGTAAGTTGTTTTTAAATATTTTTCATTTGATATTAATAGTGTATTGAGTTTTAAAACTACATTTTTATTATTTTATTCTTATAAATTGTAGTTTTAAACAAGTATTTATTTAAGATGTAACCAACAAATTATATTCTTTAGTGGAATTTATTTACATACATTTATTTACATTTCCATAATTTAAATTTTGATTATAGAACGATAAAATGGCAAGAAGTGGGAATACTTGTGGTGTTTTTACATGTAATTCCAAATCGGCAAAGAAAAAAGGACATTATGGTTTTTAATTTTCCAAAAGATCCGATAATACAGAAGGAATGGGTCACATAATGTGTTACCGTAATGATAAATGGAATTCCGCTAATAAACGGATATGTATAGCAAACATTTTAAACAAGATGATTATGTAGACGAACTGAGGGCCAGATTATTGAACAAACAACCAAGAAAACTTAAAATGGGCGGTAAGAAGTTATACAATAACAGATAATAAAAAAATGTTTTTATTAATTCAAGGATTTATTTAAGATTTATTTATATTTTTCTACAGCCGTTCCATCACTAATTTTACATTCAACAGTAGCAGAATGTGAAATATCTGAAGAATCTCGTAGGATGCTGCAGGAGGAAAGAACAAAAGTTATAGAAGCATTGATTCACACTAGCTCCACACTACCATTAACAAAAAAAATAAAATAAAGCGATCATAATGTTTTGTCGTACTAAAGAATTATAAAATTAAAAAGGAAAAAACAAGTAAATGTGTACTCTTAGTTACTGATTGTAAGCTTGTAAGTCCCAATGTTTTTTTTATTTTAAAGGCACTTTTAAATAATTTTTATTTCTTATATGTAGCATTCTGATAATGTAAAACCATGAATTGATACGACTACTTACATACTAACAATAAGTTTATTTTGGTATTTTTGTACTACATAAATGTCAACCATTTACATATTTGAATACACAAATTCTTAAATTAAATACAATAAATTTTACTAAATGTTTTTACTTATTTTATATTATGTTTCATTTTTAAAGTATTTACGTATATGTATAAATATTTAGTAATTGCACTATTTACAATAATAAAAATGACACATTATATAGGATTAAATGTTTTATTTTTAAGATCATCATGCTCATTTCACACATACACCAACGCAATATGTGAAAACAACTTTAAAAATAAACATGCGAGTTTAATTTATTGTTTTTTTCAATTTTTTCAATGTTTTTCGTTTTTCAGAATATGCATTAGCCTTTTTATTTTATTTTTTTAAATTAAGGTATTTAAGCCGTATAAATGTTGCTTGTCGGCAAAATGCTCTAACCAAATCAACTGGAATCTCAGTATTTTTCTTGGAAATATACGATGTTGTTAATTCAAAGACTTTATTTGTTTTTGTGAACGAATGTTTGTGCATTTTTTTGAAATACGTATTTATTTATATTTGCAGCCCACCGTTTTAATGTCGTCAGGCCTGGTAGGGGATAATGTAAAGTATTTCTTAAATAAATATACGAACGTTTACTAAAGTATCTCAGAGCAAAAGCTTTAGATAACTCTTCCGTTGTCCAAAATGCTTTATATTTCTTTCCTAAAGCTTAGTATACACTAGTAGACATGTTGCGCGATTTGTCTATAGACCGTCTAGAGACACGGTCTATAGACTGTCTAGAATCTAGATACACCATTCTTTGTCTCGTCTAGCGTTCACACTACGATGTGAATTTCTCAGTCTCATCTTCGTTGTCCACCATGGAGAACTACTACTATCTACCACTCGATAGCTGTAGATAGACTGGCCCGTGTCTCGTCTATAGACAGCGAGTGACGTCCACACTACCAAAATGTTGCGCAACATGTCTAACGTTGCATGTGGTCTCCCATTCCGATCGGGAGACCTTAGACATGCGATTTTTGGTCTCGCAACAGGCCCGTAGACGGGGATTGGTCTATAGACATGTCTACGAGACAACCTTAGACACGTCTCAGAGACCAGAATCGCGCAACATGTCTACTAGTGTGTACTAGCTTTAAGGCTATTTCAACTTGATTTGGCGTCAATATATCCTTAAAAGCAGTTTTTACTTGATCCTCAAATTCAATCTGATTTTTTATTTGTTCTTCCAACCCGGAAATGTGCAGCTTTAAAACCTTTTCGTAATTTTCAAGTTCTGCAACTTTTTGTTTGAGCGTGATATTTTCATTTTGTAAAGCCTCTAATTTTTCTTTAAAAATATCACGAGTCTGTTTCTTTCCTACGAGATGGAATTTGATCGATATCGATATTCTCTTTATTTTCATTTTCAATAATTTGTAATGTTGTTAATGGTAGTGTGGAGCTATTGTGAATCAATGCTTCTACAACTTCTGTTTCTTTCCTACGAGATGGAATTTGATCGATATCGATATTCTCTTTATTTTCATTTTCAATAATTTGTAATGTTGTTAATGGTAGTGTGGAGCTATTGTGAATCAATGTGCACTTTAGAAGAGCCCTGAAGATGTCCGCTGCAATGTGTGACGAAACGTTGGCCGATAACACGACCAAACTGACGCGGTTTACACCCAGAAACCAAGATCCATATCAAGATCACCGCGGAAGCCTCAAGACTTGTAAAACTCTCTACTACTTAAGTGGAATGAGTTTTAGAAACGAAACAGGTCACAAATCGTTAAAATAGCACGTTGTTCCTATGTCCTATGTTCCTATGTCCATGATACAAACGTGTTGTTTAAATGAAATAAAACAAATTAAACTGGTTTAAAAAAACTTTTTTTCACAAATCCTGCTTAATATGAGGACCCATTGGTGTACTAATTTTATTGTTTCCAACAAAGTATCGGCATGTTGTCTGAGTATTGGAAACAAAATAAAAAAATTACACTGTGAATTTAAAAAAAAAAATGGGTTTTAAGTTGAAATTTTGGATATTTTTGAAAATTTCTAAAATTCTAAATATCTCAGTAACGGTTAACATTTGTATAAGGCAATATTGGATTCAAATGATTACTTGTTATCTCTAATATTACCCTTCACAAGGAATGTATCGAGTTACCAGTAACCCTGTATATTTTTTTACATTCACTGCAACATTAGGTATGACATAATATGTATAATTATTTTATTTTTTCTATTTGAAATAGTGAAAGTTAATATTAAAACATAGTATAATTTAAAAAAAAATAACTTTAAATTTTCCTAACTTTGGCTATGAAATACTCAATTTTTTTCAGGGCATGAATAATAAAAACCATTTTTATTTTAAAGAAAATTTATTACCAAATACTTAGAGTATTATATTTCGACCGTAAATTGAATATTTATATCTTATAAACATGAAAAACAGAAATATTGCGTAATTTACATAAAAATGAAATTTAAATAATTGTTTCTTTGAGTTGAAAATATATATTAAAAATGCTGTTCATCATCTAATTTACCTTTTACAAGTAGTAAGGCATATAATGTTATAATGTTATTGACACACTTTTTGGCCACAGAAGTCACAGCATTTTCTGGTAGATCGGTCACGTGCTCGTCCACACAGGTAGCACCGGCCCACTTTGTTATCTTTTGTGATTTGCAGTCGAGGTTCTTCGATCCCCAAGATTCTTCGTGCTCTTACTTTCATATCACTAGGAAGAACTGGGTATTCTATACGTTTTCTTATCTGTGGATGAATAAGATCCCAAGCAAGGTTTTCAAGAAACTGTCTCCTTTTTTTGATTGGATGTAAACAATTGTTGAACGTATAAATGCGCGAAGCATTTATTCCAGATATGTTTACAAGATCATAAAAGAGAACCATTGGCCAGCGGTTAGTGTTCCTTGAAACATCATATTTATTGCACATCTGATCAACTGAATCTACGCCAACTTTTGTTTTATTATAAAAAGATACAATCTCTGGTTTACCGTCATAAGGATTTATTTCCTGATCAGAATGCATTGTACTTGATAGAATAACAGCCTTGTTTTTTTGTATAGTAAGATACAAGAGTCTTTTGTTTGTGATGTGCAAACATGGATGGGTGCACCTTATGGTCCTTGTTCACTTTAGGAGCTTTAGGTATACCTACTCTGTTAGCTCTCAATGTTCCAACTAGCGTCAACTTCTTTTCAGTAAATTTTTTTTCTGCAAGTGGAATTGAGGTAAACTAATTATCAGTAGTTACATTACGGTTGGTTCCTACAACTGGTTCACAGATTCTAGTTGTAACGTCATCTGCTGATGGCGAAACTCGAAAGGGACCTTCAGGTTGTTTACCCGCGTAAATTTCCAAAACCGTGTACTTCGTTCTTGCACAGGCTAGTGAAAATATCTTTATGCCGTACTTCCCAGGCTTGCTAGGAATATAATTTTAAAAGGACATCTGCCACGATACTTGACTAATTGTTCATCGACGGTACAATACTCACTTGGAGTGTAATACCTTTGGAAATTGTTCACGACCATTTAAAAAAATTCTCTTATTGGAGCTAGACGATCAATTTCTCTCCTTGTATTGCGGTCGCGGATGTCATCAAACCTGAGACACCTCAACAAAAAATGGAAACGGTTTCGACTCCATAACTAAATAACATAATTCTACCCCACAACCACGAGGGTTATCCCATATTCCTTTAGATTTTTTTCTGGCACTGGTGACAGGAATGATAACCGGTCACCAGAGCCGGCCATTGCGATTCTGGCGCCCCAGACGATATTTTTTTGACGCCCCCCCCCCCAAAAAAAATGGACAAGTCTGACGGACAAAAAAAATCAGTGATAATTTGAAAAAAAATATTTATTAAAATTAATGATTAAAAAATGTAAAGAGTTAAGTAATCAGTGTTGCCATTACACACTTTTAATGGCTGAAGAAGAACATTATTGGATTTCAAACTTATTTAAAGAAGCTATTGTGGCCTTCCACCGCCCCTCTCGGCCTGGCGCCCTGAACGATCGCCCTACCCGACCCCCCCCCAAAAAAAAAAACCGTCACTGTGCATGTCGATAGTGCAGTTTTTATTTGACACTTACCTACTATTATTCCAGTGTGTTCAGAAACGTCACACACAAAGATTGGAGATTTCGTAAACTATTTTTGATATTAAGCAATTTAATAAGTAAAATGAATTATTGTGCAGAAAAAAATCAAAATTATTATTAAAAAAATATGTAAGGCTTAAATTTAGCGCCCTAGAACAGAACATAAAAAATAAGTCTATAACAATTGGCGCCTGGCCGTTCGGCCGGCTCTGCCGGTCACTGTAACCTACGGAAACACATGCAAACAATGGGAATCTATAACGAAGAACCCATCTGCAGACTGTGTAATGAAGAGGACGAAACAACCTCCCATATCATATTCGACTGTGAAGCTCTTACTCAATGGAGACGTGCACTCCTAGAAGGAGACAACTATCGAGAAGCTCTAACAAGAGGAAACTTGGTGGAAAGGCTGCTAAACCTGATAAGAACCGTAAACCTACTTACTGAATGAGTGAATTGATGACAAACACAATAAGCCAAAGGCTGCAGTGTTAGAGGTATCTAACCCTTATCATCAATCACAACCTAATAATAATAATAAAAATAATAATTTCTGGCACTACCTAAGCAACCTGTTGGAAGCAAAATTCCAATTAGAGCACGAATTTCAGTTTCATTCGTTTCTAGCGCATCTCGTTCACGTAAAACAGCAGCAGCAATGTAAATATTTGTGCTACTGACAATTAATCGAATTATTTGATTATCAAAAAAAAGATCAAAGCAGTCACGCTCAGATTTAGCATTCCGAGCTGCGAGTTTCGAGCCGGGTAAATGTAAGACTATATTGTTAGCTCTTGTACGAACATTACGGGGGAGCTAAGGGAGCTTTCCTCCACTTCATAACATTGTTATCCTTATCTCTGGAAAAGTACAACTGACCAAGAGGGGTATCATCTTCATCGTCAATTTCCATGTCTTGGTCATTTTGTGGCTCGAGACAGTCAGCATCTTCATCATCTAAATGTATTTCTTCTTCAATAAAATCACTCTCCCCATCATCACTAACATTTTCTACATCGTCTTCATCACTATCAAAGTCATTCAAAGCAGCCAAAATATCTTCATTGCACAAATGTGTAGCCCGGACAACTTTGATTGAAAAATACACAGACTACTGCACTCTGCGCCGTGCGAGTGCACACTGAGCGTGCATGGAAGGCCATAACTCGAAAGTACTAAGACTCCTCCTCACCCCTGACAACGCACGACAAAAACACAAAGAAAACAAAATGGCTGGGCTACAACTGTAGACCACGCGGGTGCCGCAGGGTTAATACTAGAAATCGGTACTTTTCTTATCGCTAACGTAATAAAAAAATTAAATTAATATTTTTCGAAATATGATAATGTGACGATGAAAGGGTTAATTTTTTTTGTGAAATATGTCTTGTATATTTTTATTACTATTGTACCTATATACTACAATTAATTTTAGTTAATAGAAAAAAAAATCTAATAAATAATGGTAGGTGGGGGTTGATGGTTTAATTTTTTCGAATTTTGACTTTCGTTGCGTAATTTGTAACTCTAAATTTACGTTTCCAGTGAATTGAGGATAGTCTGTAAAGATTTCTTTTTCCAAATTAAATTTCTTTTTTTCCTTTTAATGATGGTTGTATTATTCAGAACTCCAATTCTCGTAGCTGGGAAATTGATAGAACTTCTGCTTTGACGTGATGACCTAATTGCCCCTGAAGTACTGAGCTGAGGATCTGACGATTGCTCATGTACATTTTCAGCGATAGTTATATCAATATTGATAGAGGACTGTCTTTCTCTATATCATCGTCACTTTCGGCGTCCGAACTGTCTTGACCATCTTCGCTCTCCGAAAGTATATCTAGTAATTGCTCGATAGCCGTGTCAGACAACCTTTTCTTCGCCATAATCTGAAATCAAATCAAAACTATTCGAATATGCAAATGTGCACTTATGCATGGAGTTCCACAACTGGAACTTTTACAGAAATAGATATTTTAGTACATAAATATAAATGTATTTAAACAAATAACTTACCTATATACACTAATAATATAATATAATATAATATACACTATTTCTAATATGAATATATTTTTCTCCACTCTCAAATTAATAAAAAACTATTTTTTCACAACCGAAATTTTGAATGATTCATTTCGACAATCAATTACAGAAACCGTCTAGTGATATTTGCTGGTACTAAATAGTTAGGTTTGTAAAGATTCGCTCGACAGCCAATAGATTTCACTAGATGTTCTTAACCGATAACTATGTTATAATATTGGTTGTGCCACATATGGCACTGTATGCATTGTAGGGTTAAACATACCGGTCATACCGCGCAAAAGTTTTATAGCGTAAATATCATAATTAAGTATAAATTATATGAAGGTACCCGGTTAACTATCCATTAGACAACATATAAATACATATTTATCCATTAACACAAGGGTTAAGGTACAAAAATAAACACTTACCATATTATTTTTACTGCTTCTTCCTTGAACCACTACCTTCAAAAAACGATCAATTGTCGAAAACCACGTTAGTTGGGGTTTGTATACCTCTGTTGTATGTTGTTCTTATATTTTTAATTTTCGTTTAAGATCTTCTATATTTATAGTAAGAGGTATTTCTTAAATTATAGATTTAAGAATCGCTAAACGAATATTATTATTTCTGTAGTCAAGTTCTCTTGGTTTCCACAAACATGAATGTCTTACGTAGCATTCCAAGAACTGAACAATATTAATATCCATTGTTAGAATCAATTCGCAAGATGATTACATAAGTCGATGACCTTCATGCGGCGATCGATCGCATGCGACAGATCATTTTCACGATCGATTTAAGACACATGCCGCATGTTAAAAGTCGAAAGCTGGTCTATTTTGACGCACGGCCTAGTCGCACAGCGAAAATCGACCCGTGTAAACCCGGCATTAGGGTGCGCTGACCGTCGACTCGATACAACGAAAGTTCTTCGAGAAACGCCAGTAGTCCTTATTATAGAACCGGTCCATGTATGGCGCACTTACTCTAGCATTTAATAAAAACTAATAAAATGAAAGAATTGAGGTTCTTACATCCAACCGTTACGTGATGCGGCATAAACTGTCCCCGGAAAAGCAGCAACGTGCTTGAACAGCAGCACCCTTAAACACGATCATCGGATGTAGTACAGTGCCATCGGCAGCCACGTACGCCAATACCTGAGCCTCCACTTACACGGTTTAGACTACTCCCCTTGGTGCCAATAGCGCGGATCTTAGAAGGATCTAAGCTTAACCCAGATTCATCAGCATTGTAGATGAATGACAGCAGGATTTCATTGGTCGTGACAACATTTTCTAATTTATCATAGAAGTCGTACACTACTTCTGGGTTCCTGTCAATCTTCCTTGACTTCCGAAGGTGTTCAGGCTTTTTCAAGCATATTGTTAGTTGAGGGTGGTGAGACATAAACCCAATATACCAATCATGGCCTGTTTGCCGTCCTTGGTTTGGATTACATAGTTTTGCACAAATTTCAACAATTCTTCTTTTGAACAAGGATAGCCCGTTTTTGACCGTTCCACGAGACACTTCGCAATTTCACCTTCCAAATCAGGTGACATAGCAGGTTTTCTGCCAGAGCCTAACTTCCCTTCGGGAATTTTACGTCCCTTTATTCTATTAAAAATGTTGGTGACAGGGACGCCATATGTATAAGCAGCTTGTCTATAGGTCAAGTTGTTTGTTAGAACGTCTGCTACGGCATTTTGTAAGTCTTGCAATGTGTATGTACGCTCCGGTTTTTTCTTGATGTGCTTTCGTGGCATCTAAAATACAAATAAAACTATTGTTGATTACCGTGCTTAACTTGGGATAAAAGGAAACGCATTTCCAATTACCCCAGATTTATGTTTCCATTTTCCCTGATTATGATTTTGTTTGGAGTAAATGAAAACACCCAACAGTTCCCGCCACCATAGCATAAATTGTTTAGCCTAACCTGTACCATGCAGCCACAACATTTATTCAAAACAATGCATGTAAAAAAAATTAAACCGAATTTTTTAAACAACATTAAAAAAACTCGGATAGTCTACTAGAAAGCACTGCTAAACTATTTCGTCATCCACAAATTAATTAAGACTTACCCTTAAAAGAAACGTGGGTGGTCATAAAATTCGTTATGGTTCGTTACTAACAGTGCTAATAGAAGTAATTGGTACCACTTTAATAAAAAAAACGCGCTTTTTAAATGTTTGCGGAGCGTGTTTCCATTTACCCTGATTTACCCTATTTGTAATGAACTATATATAATGCGGTTCAGTTACTAAAAAAAGTATTTAAATATTAATAACACGATACAAATAATAAAACAAGGGTTATATTTTGTGTACGTTTTAATTATTATTAATACAACATAAAGCAAAAATTATCATATATTTTCAACTGATAAGAAGCATTACAACTGTTTACAAATATGTGCATCTAATTACCTTCAAATGATGGAATTAAATGTGCTAAATCTCATGACTTTAGTGACTTTTATTATATTAACTTGATCCATAGTAATATTAGTGTAAAAATCACTTCACACTTATTGTTAGAAAAAATTACTGTTGAATAACGTGGTGCAGACAATAGGAATATAAAATATTATAATTATACAATAAAACTGTTATAATATTTAACCCTTTGTAGCTCAAGAAACAATTATTTTGTTTGTTGTAGCATAATGCTACACCGCATTTTTCCCAAATTGTTTGTGAAACGCCAGTACACTGGGGAAACGGGAAACTTACAACGTATTATTTTTTCTTCCCAAATCGGCCAGTAACCGAGGTCCTGCTTTACTGCCAATAGTTACGTAATAATACGTTAGTCAATAGGTTATGCCGTCTGTGAATTTGACTTGATACTAAGTTAAAAGAGAATCTTGGATTTGCTTGAGATGGGCATGATTGCCAGTGTGTGAAAAATGGATATAGTGCTTCCAGATTATTAAAAAACTTGGTTGCTGGTGACACATGCGCATGAGTCTACAACAGCTAAATTAAGCTTATGCGCCAGACAATGGACGTAAATGGCATGGGGATATTTCTCCTTGATAATCGCTTGCAAACTTTTGTGTTTACCGGACACTTGCGCCATCATAAGACTGTGCTATTATAGGCACATTATCCAAACCACATTTGTTAAAAAAATCTATAATCATTGCAGCCAGACTCTTCAACTTCCAACCCTATCACGTATCTCAAAACTATCGACATTTTTTCTTCTTTATAACATCTTGCTTCATCTACCATTATAGGAAAAAAGCGCATTGTTTAATTTTATTCACAATTCCTTCTATTGTAATCTAATTCATTATGTTGATTAAATCGTTCTGTATACCAGCACTGCAATAGATTACATGTTTTTCTAAATGTTTGGAAAATGTTTCATCGTATTTGGCGAAAAGTTGTACCATTTCTAAAAAGTTACCTATATTTTTTGATTCAGCTGTTTCCTGGTGACCCTTTAAAGGCAGTCCTTGGCGTACTAAATACAGTATTATGTCTATTTTCAATAAATTTTCTTTATTTTGCTCCAATTCCTTTTCATGTTGAGTGACATTTTGCTCATGAACATTTGATCCATGATGTAGATATGTATAATGCATCTCCTTGCTTTGGTTATGAACCGCAGACTGTGCGTGTTTTTGAAGAGCCTCTAACAACTTTTTCCAGTTGCTGTATCCAGTGATTGTAAATTTTTCATTTTGATCGCACATTTCCTTCCCGAATATCCTACATACAAAGCAGTATACCTTATTCTCATTAATGCAATATTCTAACCAAGTATATTTATTATAATTTTGTGCGTTAAATGCTCGTAGCTTTTCTCCAAATTTTGTAAGGGGGAAAGTCAATTCGAAGCTGACATGTTCTAGTCTGAAGTGAACCTAAGTCATTTATGATCATTGACTGCGGAATTTCATTCATGGAACTTTCTAATGATGAGTCAAAAGATGTACCTGGTACGGGGACTGGCACTGGCACTGGGACTACTGCTGGGGAAATGTCTGAAGTCTTTTCATTCGTGGTGTTTTCGAGAAAACCCGGGTTCATGTCAAAATCCGCGTACAAATTGTTATACACACTAAACTAATAAGTAGTTATACCTCATTATACGACCGTTTTCATAGGAAGAACAGTACGGAGAAGCAAGCCAAATTTAAAACCGGCGGGTGCGAGAGAGATGCCCTATATCTATGTTGCTGTTCGCGGGCTCCGTGGCTTTCGCGCGGCAGTGGCGAAATTTTGTACTAACAACAACAAGCTTTGTTGAAAAATAAATAATAATACTCGTGAGAGTCGCGGGTGCAAACTTTTAAATATTAAGTCTTTAAATTTTAAGAGTCGTCTAAGTTAGTTATCAGTATTAAGATATAATATAATATACTTTCGGGGTGGGCATTAAATAAAAAAGATGATTACCTGATTCTTTAATTTCACATCTAATTGCACTTCATGCTTTTTCCGTGACTTCCTTTTTGGTGTGGTCTTGGTGAATATAATCATAAATACACAGGTACGTTTCCACAAGTTGTACAAACTTTATATTGTCGGCAGGATCATCAAAATTCACCATTATTTCAAATATTAATGTATTTAATTCTGGATTGTTTCCAATTATTGGCAAGAAAAACTATACGAATCCACAGAATAATAACGATTCACACCATGTGTCAAATGGAAATATTGCTATATTCAAGCGATAAATATCGGTTGTCAACATGCAAGTTGTATCGTTGGCAATACATATCGCCTAAATATGACAAGAATGCAATATAGCGATATCGTATTGCTTTGGTGTGAGACAATATATCTGATTCAATGTATATTAACCGATAGCAATAATATCGCTAGTTATGTATTGCTATATTGCTCCGGTGTGAGAGCCCACTAAAAAACACTACATTGACAAGATTAATGTCTGCACAGTACTGGTCTCTTCCTTAAGACGTTCACTGTTCATATGTCGAAGTGTCGCGCAGATGCCGGTGCATCAGACGTGCCAACATATTTAATCTTAAACAGGTAGCATGTACCTTCTCAGGAACTGAGGTTGACTACTTCCTGGATCTGCCTCGTCGATACAATGGAAGTATTGGTCTAGGGATATCTTCATGGCCGTGGTATGGTGTCAAAGTTGAAGTATTATAGGTCCCCAAAACAGTAGTGGGTGAGTCAGTTGTAGAACCATGTTTTTCCATTATGATGTAAGGACCATCCTGTCGAGGTGTTAGTTTTGCAGAAAACTTCTTTAATACCTTACTCAGGGGATATGTCTGGATCCAAACATTGTCTCCTGGAGCGTACTCTATGGGATGTTCTTCCGCGCCCTCCCCCTGGACTAGAACTGTACCGATGGCGTAACCACTGGCATCTGTTTTTATTATAAATTGATCAATCTCATCAGCTTGTTTTAGGATTGGAGCCGTAGTGAGGATCTTAAGACAGTTAAAAGCATCTTCTTGATCTTTATCCCATTTTCACTGTGTATTTTTCTTTGTTAAGCTTTTTAGTGGTCTCCCAATGTCGACTAAGTGTGGTAGGAATCTTCGGTACCACGAACATGTCTGTATAAATGACAACAATTGTTTGACGTTTCTAGATGGTGTCATATCTTTGCAACTGGTAGGGTAGAGCTGCTACTATTGGTGATGTTCTTTCGTTCAGGAGTGACCGGTAGCGGTGACATCAAGTCGTCGATGAGAACCAAGTCAAAAATGGTGACATCTCGCTGATCGAGGGTGTTCCCGTATTCTTGGCGCAAGGCTCTTCGGTATCGGCTCTTCTCTTCTGCGACGTTCTACATTCCTCTACTGTCGGCATAAATTCAAAAGATTCGCTCGGTTTGTCAGCAAAACACCAATTCCTTTGAGCTACAATATATTTGATATTTTAGCGGACTACTCGAGAAAGTCTATTCCCAACAATGTTCTGTTATCTTCCGCGTCAGGTAGAACGATGAAATTTATCTCAAGATCTCTTCCCCCATCTTAATGTTGGTAGTAGTGGAGAGAATCTCTCAATAATTCTTCGTTCCGTCGGTCAAAATAATGTCGGCGTTCACCGTCTTGAAGTGGACGTTGGCCATCAATTGCGGTCGTACCAATGTGCGCTTGACTATTAATACCGTTAATTGATACTGGTATAGTCAGTACATTCGCTCGATAATTGCAGTTCATGGAATAAAATTGTATTGAGTTGGTATCAATTGATTTTGGGTTGCACACGGGGCAGTTACTTCTAAAATACCCTGATGTTCCGCATCCATAGCATGCTAGTGTAGTCTTTATTTCAGTCGCGGAAGTTCATATAGTTTTCGAAGTATCTGTCGCCGTAGAGGGTGCCGATCTTGCAAGTCGCTTTCGGCACTCTTCAGCCGAATGACCTCTAAAATTGCAGAGTGCGCATCGCATTTGGGACTTATTACCACTTGTCTTGACTGGGACCGTTTCAACGAACATTTCCTCTACCTGGATAGTTTCAATTAGTCGTCCTTTTTGTACCAGATCCTTGAAGGGCTTTATGTCTTCTGTATTTTGGTCTATATATCCCTTATTAAGAAATACTTGAACTATAGAATTATTTTTGGTTTGGAAAACATTAGTTTTTTATTTTTTTTTATTTTGAAATAAGTTTCCTTTTAGTAGCTAACTTTTCGGGCTGTTGTCCACGTTGTCTTGTTTTCAAACTTGACGTTTCGACTCTCATGTCGGAGTCTTCTTCAGAAGTGATTCTGTTAAAAGTGTATGTAATGGTGGTGCTTCTGATATTATAATGTCATTTAAATAATTCTCATGATTTATTTTATTTTTTGTAGCTGAAAGAAGATATGGAGAATTATATGTACTATACTACAATGGGAGGTAGAGCAAAAATTAAAGTTGGTGTAGTACCGCACAAGTTTAGTTGTCAACCTAACCGTAAACGACAAGGCAATACAACTCTTAGACCAGTTTCAGAAAAAAGACGAAAACAACAAACTATCCAGGAGATTTTAAGTGAATCATCAAAAAATATTGAAATTAACAATCCTCAAGAATTAAACATTGAGACTATATCAGTTAACAGTGTTCATCATATTGAAGTTGTTTCTGCTCCTTTAAATATAACATCAGCTGAAAAAGTCAGCGTTGAAACACAGACTGATATCAAAAATCGTACTGTGTCTGTGCAAGCTTATTGTCGTCCCAAGTATCGCAGTGTATCAGTTCAATGTAGATTTTCTTCAGTTCAAGTTGATAAATCATGCTCACCAGTTAAAACTGGTAGTATAAGTACAGCAACATCTCCAATAAAATAATTGCGTCAAAAATCTATTCCAAATTTACTCGAAGCTCACAAAAGTATTTTATCTAGTAGTTTTACACATTCTAATAGCTCACAAGATATTTATGACCTTTCAGAAAATACTGGATCAAGCACTATAGATTCCAGTAGCTTACAATCTCCTGTAAAAAAGGCTGAAATATTGAAAGTTACAAATTTTTTGATTAACGACAATTTAAAGGCGTATACTGGAGTTCCTGATGAATGGAATGTGATACTAGAAAGTATTAGTGTTATATCTAATATAAAATTATCACTAATGAAAACACGATACTGTAATGTATATTGTATATTCTTGTTAGTAATTATAATCCATACGCACGTACCCTTCTAAGATTAAACCAGTTGATTTCAGATGTTCTTACAATCAAGGTCTTTGCTTACTGTTAACAACTAATGTAACTTATACTAAATATATAATTAAATAAACTTATGTCTTGTCATTATTCACAAGTACATTACAGATACCAAGATTAAGTAAACAGTTTGGAATGAGCGTCAGTAATGCTAGTATTATTTTTAATAAAACAGTTCCTGTATTAGCACATTTATTAAAAACGCTTATTTATATGCCTGACAATGAGTCTAGTAACATTAAAAGAATACTACCGATACCATTTAGGAGTTCATATAGTCATGTAAATACTATCATTGATGCATTTGAGATACAAATAGAAAAACCGAGTGATCCGGAGTATCAATCTTTAACTTGGTCGGAGTATAAAAAGTGTAATACTTTAAAATATTTGATATCTTGTACACCAGATGGTTTTATAAATTTCATATCAAAAGGATTTGGAGGACGAATTTCGGATGAGCTATTATTTCAAGAAAGTGGATTATTGGAACAGTTATCCGAAGCTTGCGTTATCATGGCCGATCGAGGATTCAAAAACATTGTTTCACTTCTTGAAGATAAAAATATAGAATTAATTCGACCACCTTCGGTTAGTTCTGGAGTGAAATTATCACAATCTGAAGTTTTAGAAGGCAAACGAATCGCTGCTCTACGTATTCATATAGAACGCGTCATTGGAAGAATGGGAGAGTTTGATTTTCTCAAACCTCACGCGGTTATTAATCATAATATGTTGCCTTCCACAGACTATATTGTTGTTATTGCTGCAGTATTAGTGAATTTACAGGCACCTATAATTACAACATAAATTTATGAATATTTACTTTTTTAAATAAATTACTAACAAGTTGAACCCTTCTGAGGGCCGCTTGCGATTTTCTTCATATTGAAATATGTTGTGAAGGGGGGTCCCCTGATAACACATATACCCGGTTTTGGGCGCAGACGGGTAATAGTTTAAAAATTATGACCCAAAATATATTTTAATGTTGCATATATACCTATGTATTAGGTCTATTTATACAAGCGTTTGTTGGCCTAGCGGTTATAGACCGGTAACCAATGCACCCGTGGTTCGAGTCCTCTTAAGTTTTTATTTTTATTTTTAATTGCAAACAGTGACAATATTTAAATATATTATTCTCCTGTAAAATATCTTATGAATTTATTTGTTTTCAATGTTTATTTTTCAAAATGTGCAATTTAATTTAATTTTTTGAATTTTATTGATAAACAATACAAAACTGGGATTGTAAATAAAAAAATATATAATTTACGCTCAAGTAACTTATCTATTTATGAACGGTTGACAACATTTTGGAAGGTATTTATCGTAAATATACTATACATAAACACATATTACACCAAGAAAATTTTATAAATGATTGAATATTTAAACAATTTATACATTTATTTATTAATAATTCTTATGGCATAATTGTCCATATAACCACAATAATGGTTACCGATCTATTATCATAACCGCTAGGCCAACAGACGCTTGTATAAATAGACTTAAAATATAGGTATACATGCAACATTAAAATATATTTTGGGTAATAATTTTTAAACTATTACCCGTCTGCGCCCAAAACCGGGTATAGGTGTTATCACGGGACCCCCCTTCACAACATATTTCAATATGAAGAAAATCGCAAGTGGCCCTCAGAAGGGTTCCCCTTGTAAGTATGTTTTATAAAAACAGATATATTTATTGTTTATTTTTAAAATGTATGTCTTGAATTTTTACAGATTGTAATAGTTTTGGAAATATATTTTTTGACCAAAATGACAAAGCTTTTTTAATTAGATCTTGCGTATGAGCTTCATCGTATTTCAGCTTTTTAATATAAATTTTTTGATTTTCTTCGAAATCTGGATCAGCAACACAAAATATACCTTCTTTTTTACCAGTCATTACTATCTGTAATTGCATTTGCGCAATACACTTCAAGCTAATTTCATTTTTTGGCAAAAAAGTGTTCAATGTTTTTCCGCTGGAGGGACATTTAACTTCAACAATGGCATTACTAGTCAATCCATCAGGAGATGCTGCGAAAATCGGATGACTAGGTACAAGATACATCTCTGGACGCGTAATTGGTATTCCTAACTATTTTTCTAACACTTTTATTACGTCTTTTTCTAACACTTTTATTACGTCTTTTTCTAATTCTTTTCCCCGTGTCATAGCGCTTGTCTCATGTACTTTGCTTGCACCAATAACTTGTTGAACACATGAACCACTATCGGTTTTACAATGAGCAGCTTCATAAAATTTTGATGCTGTAATACGTCCATAACGAACTTCATGCCATACTGCACATTCACTTTGTTGTTTTGTTAGCTGTTCAGCTTCTTCACACATCTCAATTTTCATTTCGGTTTTAGCAACTTCCAAAAATTTATCAACTTGCAAATCAGAACTTTGATGAAATTCAAAAATCAGCCGATGTAATGATAAATTATATATTCTTTTGGACTCTAAATAAAAATTCAACTATCCAATTTGAGAATTTATTTGTTGATTTTTTGCAAATTTAATCACTTCTTGTAAAAACGTACTATTATCAGGCAAATTGTCAATTGGGGTTGAAGAGACTTTTTTTGTCAGTTTTTCAGCTTCGATATATTTTATAACAGTGCCAACGCCTGATAATCGAGACTTTTTCCAATAGCACGCAATTTCAGTGGGTGTTGGATCTTCACTTCTCCGATGAGTCCACATAAATAATGCTAATGCATGTTTGCAACCACCTGTACATCAAATATAAATATATAAAAGATTATTGTCTATAATATTAAACAACTTATGTTTTTATTAAAGTATTTGTTACCTGCTAATGCTGCACAGTCATGACGTTGAACGTCTTGAACTTTTTTCGTTAATAGTTAACGTAACTGAGTAAGCTTTACTCCTGACTCGATGTTCTGGACGTACACGCCCATTTACTGTGCAAATATCATTCTTACGGTATTAATTATAATATAAAATTAATTATATTTAATGAATAATAGATCATTTAATATTTTGATTTACAATATTATTTTTTTTCAAACTTACCTTGATGCTTTAGTACCTCGAACTTCAGCTGAATTAAACCGAATATCATTTTTTAGAAAATCTGATATCATAAATATATCCACATCAGGTATATTATCGGAATTAGCCTTTATAAATCCTTTATCACACATGACATGCACTAAATTTCAGATATGTTTCGTCAATTCACGTGTAGAAACTGTTGACACTACTATCGTGAAATTCCTTTAACATTATGACGTCACAAACATGGCGATCAATCGTGGCGCGTTCGTAGTCACGTGATTCTTTTTAAAATTTTATCAATATTGAATTGTTTATAATTAATGAAAAAAATTTTTTTAAGAGTTTTTAGCATCGACTATTAATATAATTTATGATCAAGTTTTAAAATACATAAACAAATCGATAATTTTTTTTTCAACAACCCAATTAGACACAATCCAGACAGTCATTGTTTTATTAATTAATCACATAAATATTATTTTTTATGCAAATGAAAACATACATACATACTTGCAGTCTTAAATAGTTCAATCATCAATATAATAGTAAAACTAATAAAAAGTAACTTTACAGTCAAAATTCTCTTAATGGTCCAGAATATATTCCGGACCATTAAGTATTAATGTACCATATTCCGAATATGCTACATTTACCTAAACCTTATTGTATCTTCATGACCAGACATTAATTTGATTTATTAAAATAAGCAAATAATTTACCTTTCCTTTGACTTTTCTTTCTTTTAAAATTTTCTCCACTTGAAATTCAGACTATTTTAATTAACCATATAAAAATCTTACAATTTATGATATTATCATATCTTTTGAGTCTGGAATTGACTGCGGTCAAGTTACGTAATTTTTTAGGCAATAAAAACCAAAAACCTCGATGATATCTTCGAAACCTTTCGCACCTTCTTGTAATTCGCTACACATGGAATCAAAAACTTCATAATAACAGGCTCGATGTTTACTTGATGTTTCTAAAGGGTTATCAGCAGCTCTTTATCAGGCATTTTCTTCATTCTTCGTTTCCTTTGTACCGGAAAATCAGCATGGTCCAAACCTATTTTTTCCATTTACCGCAGGCTTTTTCGACGAAATCATTGTAGACAATTTCTTTTCTCAAATTTTGCAATTTCTATAATGCTGACGACATGCAACGCTGGGCTATTATCAAGTCTATTTCCTTTTTTCGCATCTAAATCTGTGCGGAATTGATTATTTCAAATGCAGAATGCCATCATAACAAATTGGGCAGTGATTATGTCCTCTACAGTGTCAGTACCTCTTGAAATTTCCTTGTTCAGGCAGTCAAAATTTTGTAGAACGGCTTTCAAACGTGCAGCCTAACGTGTGCCGATCAAACCTTTGACGTGAAGCACAATCAGAGGATGATTGTTTTCTTCTGAAGCAGGACTTGTACGAAAGACATTTGAGTCATGCATATGACCATTTCATCCAACATCTACAAACAAGAATTTATATTCAGCATCAACAAGATCTAAAAGCACAATACTATTTGTTCCTTTGTAGTTTCTAAATTTGGAACCTTTACTTCGTGGAGGACGAAAATTAATATGTTTTCCATGCAAAAAGCCTATGCAATGAGGAAAATTCCATATCATTTTAAACTTATCTGCAACAAACTCCCATTCCTGCACTGTTCATGGAAATGTTATTTAGTAGCAAGTACTGTTATTATGTCTTCAAGAGTTTCATGAATAATTTTGGAAATGATGTGAGCTGCGATACGACTGGAGTAACAGAGGTCTTGGAATGAATTTCCTGTTGCCAGGTATCGAAGTGTTACAGAGAGCCTGCCACTTGGTGTTATAGCTTCTCGCATAACTGTATTTTTCTTCTTAATAAATGGTGTTACAAGCGACAGTAATTCACTCCAAACATCATCGTGCATTCGGGTATATTTAGGGAAACTTACGGGATGTTCTGAACTAAAAACATTAAACATAACCAATAAAATCAATCTGATCATAATTATAATTATACAACATTGTAAACTATCAATAAATTGTGGCAACACTGTCACACAATTGTTTATTAGTTTTTCTAATTAGAAAAACTAATAAATCATCAAAACAAACAAACACCACCTTTTGATAACTGCCGACAATAATAAAAACAGGTGTTGCAACACGACCGACTCAACAGACAATAAACACGCACACGCAATAGACGGCATACCGCCTTTGACGAATGCCGCCACTAATGAGTATTGCGAAATATCAGGAACACGTGTTTTCAACGGTCATCGAAAATGTGTTGGGGGTAAAACATATAAAAGCTAGACGCGTGCCCTCAGGAAGATAAGTCGGATAAATGACGCCGTCGCGTCACAATATAACACCACAGTGCTACAACAATCAAATATCAACAAGTCGGATACCAAACGCCATCGCGTCACTACAACAAACCAAGTATCAACAAGTCGGATAAATGACGTCATCGCGTCACTTCATAACACCTCAGTGCTACAACAAACCAAGTGTCAGAAGTCAACAATCAAATCAAACTACAAACGATCCACATCCATTTCTACTACCGCTGAAGTAGACCAAACAATTCAAAGCGCCTTCGATACCGTCCGCAGTACAACGCAGACAACAGCCAGAGAAAGACGACACCTTGTCTTCACTCACACACTCAGACCACAATAAACTTACCATGTTTACATGTATATAATTGTAATTGTAATGTGATATTTTGTATAATAATATTTATTCGTGGGAATAATAAAGTATTTAACCACATACGACATCCATTACCAATCGTACATCCCACAAAATATTTTCATATATACATTTTAACAATTAAGGTTAACATACCCAAGTTCATTAAAAAGCATACTGAGAACATTACTTTGCTGATCACGCCGTAATAACCACGATCGACTCCACAATCTGGGAGGTTTGTTTAAATGTTTTTTCAAATGTTAATTTCAGAAAATTTTGTTTCTTGCTCATGATCTCTTTTATATGGCAATAGCCCTCTGACCTTTCGTGAAATCATGATCTCATTCAGAGATTTTAAATTAGAATTAATGGGAGTATTCGAGCAAAGCAAGAGCAGGATCCTCCTAGATTTTTAAATAATCTTTTGATTGAAGCTATATGTCTTTAAACGTTCCATTAGATTGGAAATTTTTAAGGTACCTACATTTTCGTTATAACTTCTGGTTTCTTCACTGAAATATCAGGATGTCTTTTTTTGAAGAAACGAAACCGTTCCAAACCTGCCAGTTGACCTCTTTCCTATGAATTTGGTATTTTAATGTCATTACGCTTTGCCATTTCATACGCCACTTTCCTACATTCTTTGACGGTCAAACCGTAGAACATTAATGCACAGTCCTTGTAGTATTTTAATAATATTTGTTCATATTCTTCAGTAAACACTTTATTAATATCATATCTAGGTACAAGTGATATATTATCACCATGTTCACGTTTGTTTTTCACGTAACGGCGCAATGTAGGATACGGAATTTTACAGGTTTTTGCCATCGTCCTAATAGAATTACCATTTTCTACCATTAGTAAAGCTGACATCATATCCTCTTTTTGGTGTTTTAGTAATCATCAACACATCTTTCACATTCGTATTGTCTCTTCTTGGATAAGGATCCAATAAAGGTATTACACTTTCCGCACACCCAGTTCATACATGTTATACATTGAATCCACTCTCTCTTATCATTATAATATCGAAAGTCACACTTGCAGATTGTAGATACATAAATTATTATCTCGAGAGGTTCCCGCTGTGTTTGATACAGGTATACCTACCTACCTTCGGATTTTTCTGCCATTTCGTTTCTGCGTTAATCATTTTATTTTTGATTTCTTCTGAGGTGATTACCTCGGCTCTTGTAGCGATTCTTTTTTTCTTTTGATTATTCGGTGTATAGTTTGTTTTTACAGTTTCTAATAAGAGATTTTCAAATGTGACTGACTGAGGACTATTACAGAATACAAACAGAGAACAGCTTCTTAGAGATTGCTGCAACATCTCAGGAGATCTTTCTTCACTCAAGACAAACGTTTTCTCAACAGGCATAATTATGTTGTCGAGCGGGGAATCAAGAAATATAAGCGAATGGCAAGCAGCTTCTTCAATAATCGATATTGTCTTGTTCGTTAAGGTAGGATCTTTGATCAATAGTTGCTTGTCCGTTTTAGTAGGATTTTTGACATTTTTATCTTTCCATTGTTTCAACGCAACAGCACTAAACATAGAGTCAGGAACGACATTATTAGAAAATGGATAAATACCAGCTTTCTTGAAACCATTGATTATTATTTGTGGATCTAAATCGAGCCAAATTTCGCCAATCATTGTGGAAAATTGTCTTTTTGGCAACTTTACTCCAATATTTTTTCTTTGCCATGTGACTAACTTCTGGTCCCAAGAAGTATTCAAAGGTTTAAAGATGCCCAGGTCTAAGGGTTGCAGCACGTGGCTTGTATGAGGCGGTAGTTTTAAAATTGTAACATTAGATTCAATAGCTTTTTCTATTAATCGGATACTGACATGGGAAGAATGGCCATCATATATTAATAAGACCAAGGTCTGGTTCAATCCATTTTAAAAACTATTTTTCAAAATAATTTTCAAAAACGGTTGTTTCCATCCAACCGTTGGCAGTAGCAGCGTAAGTAGTGCCAGGAAAGCTAGTATTTTCTGGGACACACCATTGATCCCAGATGTTTTTCCCTTAAAAATTATAAGTGGTGAGATTTTGCCACCTGATGCAGAAGTTGCTAGCAAAACAGTTATGTTCTCTCTTCCAAGTGCACTTATTGTTCGAGTGCAGGGAAAGTTCTTACCACCAACTACTTTAGTCTTAGAAGGGTTAGTACGAAACTAGACTCATCTAGATTCCAAATTCTGCAAGGACTACTTTCCAGTCCTAAGTCTTTTATAGTATTTTCCATAAAGTAAAATACTCTTGAATCGAAAAAGGATTGCAACATCGTTTCCACGCTACTCTACTCCTTGCGGCTTTTTTAATGATAAATTGTTTCTATTTTTGAAGCTTAGAAACCAATCTTCGCCAGGGTGATCGTCCTTGAAAGGCGTTTTGAGTTTATTAGATATATACACGAATAAGTATACTAACTGTGCATAACGTTGTATGTGTTTGTAGCACTGTAGTTTAATTTTTGTAAATTTGTTTTTGTTCGTTTTAATGTCCTTTTCGTACGTCCTGGAACTGCTTGTTATTATTTCAAAAAATGATTCCTGAAAAATCAATATTCATTAATTTTAATAACTTTCAATAAAGGCCAAATGATATTGTTATATAGGGTAAGTCCGGGGTAGTTGGCCATAGTTTTTCTTAAATGCTGTTATAAAAACCTTACATATTATTATAGAAATCTTTATTTGTAATTAAACTTAAAACAATCAACATTGGAATTATAGTAAAAAATAACAATTTCTAATGAGAACACTTAAAAAAATAATATTTTTTTAAATTCACGATTGGCCATCTCTCCCGAGGTGATGACCGTGGCATAAGAGGTAAGATGGCCATTCTAATGGCATAAGAGGTAAAGATGGCTTAATTCTAATTGTAGTGTAGTTTTTGGTCTTATTTCTTATTTTTAACAGCCCTTTTTTCTCTGTACCACATTTAAAGCACATGTCTTCAAATTCAGTGCAATTTTCGTGTACCCAAAACTGGCATACCCTACTACTCGGACGAATCCATCTGGGTCTGGGAAAGTTTTATCAATGACACCTAACGGCTATTTTAACGGAGGAGGTGCCCACCTTTACCTCCGGGCTGTTAACATACCATTTTTGTCTTTTCTGAAGTTGGGATAGATAGTCAAATCGCCAACGACGCCAGTAAGATTGTACTAAATGGTCGAGTAAGCGTTTACGCTCTAACAAGGTGACTGAAACATCGGGTAAATGTAAAGCAGGAATGGAAGTCAGAGGGTTAAAAGTAAAGCAGGAACGTAAGTCAGAAGGGTAAAAGTCAAGAAGTGAGCAGGTGTTATAGGAAGAGGATCCGAAAGATCGGTTCTTAACCACGATAGCGGACGGGAGTTAAGCAACGCTTCAATTTGGGTGAAAACGGTAGACAACTCTTCGAATGTCAAAACTTGCTGGCCAATGACTTTATATAAATGTGTCTTTACCGATTTAATTTGGAATTTCCACACTCCAGAAAAATGAGGGCTCAGTGGGGATTGGAAAACCCAGGAAATCCTCTTGAATTCCAACTCTTGATTGATATTCTCGCGGTATGCAGGGGAATTCAAAAGCGTATACAAGGCGTCTAATTCATTACGGGCACCTAGATCATTTGTCCCGTTGTCACTGTATATAACGGATACCGCGCCGCGACGGGCTCTCCTTTTCCTCCGGGAGAGATGACCACATTTAAAAAAAAAGTCACAACACGAAGCGAGTAATTTTGAGGTTAGGACAAACTGTTACTCGTGTGCTTTGCAACCAAACCAAAAATAACCATTATTTTAACAAACTAATATCACAACAACCTAAAACAAGAACCCTCTGAAAAATATTTCCACTTCACGAAACAAATAACAAGGATTTTACTTACTTTTTGATTTTTTTTTTCACCAAAAAGTTGCTCCTACGCGCGTCACGAAGCGAATTAAACGATTACAAGTGTCATCTAGCCAACAGTTCAGGAATTATTTCGATGGTCCATCTCTCCCTTATGGCCATCTACCCCGGAATTACCCTATACAAATTCAAGACTCAGTCAAAAACCATTCCTTTTTTAATGTTAGATTGAATATTCACTCACATTCAAGAGCAACAATACATATAATAAAAACAACACATAATATACGAGCAAAATGTCTTCATACCTAACAACTTTTCTCCTTTACGGGTAGCAGCAAATCAAAATTTAACACTTGCATATTTATTAATAATACGTTTATTACACAAGTTCATACATTTTATCATATAAAATTAAATACAAAGTATATCTGAAATTTACATAAAATAGAAAAAATAAATAAAACGCATCTTTTATCCAAAATAAACAATATATTTATCATACAAAGATTGCGGTTCTATTGGCGTTACAAATGTTTTGAAGTATTCTTTTTCTCTTTCTTTTCAATGAAGAGAAAAAGAAACTAAAAAGTTTAGAGCTGCCCTGATCATTTCTATATCTGAAAACGATGCGAGAATTATAAGTCTTAACAATAAGGACAATTATATTCCAAGTTAATTAACTAGCATCTACCTCTAACCTAGCAGAACTGATGTTATAAGTTATGTATGTATACTCGCACATGATGTAGGGTCCTCTGCTCTCTTCAAAGAATCGCTCACCGACGTGGGTGTTGATTTACTGGAAGACCGGCTGGACGCGGATCTTGCTGAAGGCGGTAGTGTGCCACTCTTTCGAAACTTATCCCTTTTCTTTACATATGCTTTATATAGAGAGAGGTCCTGATAAGTTTCTCTGTTGTTGATAAGGTGTCTTCGGCAAAAACGTCAGGAAGAAAGCCGCAGGAGACGTTCCTGGGAATATCTTGCACAGCTCGTTGGTCAGGCGCTGGAACACGGTGGATTGAATAAGGTTCTTCTTCTAGAATGGCATCGATTACCAAAACGCTGACATTTTTCTGTCCTCTTCAACAATCTCTTGCTCTAGCTTTCGCCAAAAGCGATCTCCCTAATTGGGTTTTTAGAAGATAATCGCGACACTGGAAAGAGAATTTTTTTAAGATAAAGTACTAATTGATACCTACTTATATCATTGTATTTAAAATTTTTGAATTATCCCCAATTCAACTTTGCATTTTTGATATGTCACGACTCACGTATGACACTTTAAACTATCCAAATCTCAAATAATCATACATCATTAGAAAGATTATTATTTCTACTTTATAAATGTGTTTTGAAAATAAAATTTCATTAATATTTAACGAGATTAGATTATTTTTAGTAAAACCCTAAAATTTGGTATCAAGTCGCCATATTTTCTAAACAATTGAATGTATGAAAATTTTTTTTACAAAAAAGTATCTTACTTTTTTATGATCTTTAATAGTATATTATATCACGAGTCAATAATGATAGCTATTATTACCGAGGAATCATTTTCGAACCGAGCCGCGTAGCGGCGAGGGAGAAAAAAATTCCGAGGTTATAATAGCCACTATTGCGAGTAGTATACTGTACTTTATCTACGACTATTTTAATTACTTTAATAAAACATAACTGGATACAAGAAATGCAAACGCAAAACACAAGCATTTTTGCTATAATTTCAAATTAATATAAATTAAATAATACCATGGAAACAAAATACACAAACTCTGTAGTGTCCAAAAATATTAAAATTAGTAATATTACAGTTAATAATACACAACAGCAGTGGCGTAACTACCGCCGGTCTGGCCGGTTAGATTGTCCGGGGCCCCGAGCATCTAGGGGGCCCCCAAAAGTGGTGAAATATTTTTTTAATTGCTGTTGTTTTTTTTAGAATCGAAACAATCAATAAAGTTTTTGGTGAAAAAGCTGATTTTTCAGTTATTTTATTTTAAAATTCTAAAATTAAATATCAAAATCTCAAAAACTTAAAAATTTGGCGTGTTATTGACTATTTTTTCTTTTAGTACTGTATTTTTTTTTACATAAATAAATTTTTCTGGAACGTTACCATTTCTCCATACCTCAAATATTTATGGATTTTATCCCTTCAAAATTCTAAGCAATAATTATTATTGTGGGGGGGGGGTAGTGTAAAAAAAATCCTGTTAAGGGCCCCCTTCTAAAAAATTGTCTGGGCCCCCATTTCTATAGTTACGCCACTGAATATTAATATATTTTAATATACTCTAACAGAATAATAAATATATTACTTGTTAATTAAATCGTTGATTCACCTTGATTAAAATTATTATTTCATTTTGTTTTAATATGAATGTTACGCCCAATATTATTCTGTTACAACCGTTTTTTTCTTTTTAATTTTTAGCAAAAATATTAAAGATTTTAATATTTGAGAATTTTTACAAATATTATTTTTAATTTATAAGTACCTAATTTAATATTTGTTAAGAATAACAGTATGCTCAGCAGCCATTACATGTTCTTCTACTATAGTTACAATCTAATTACTACCAACTATATAAACTTATACCTAGTTTATAATACTGTATTACACTTTTACCAACACTTCTCCTTACTACTGTATTTCTTACATTTAACAAATTTTCAAACCTATCGTTTCTCTATTATAACAAAATACATCTCTACTTAAAGATTTAGTAAACATTTCTGCCTTCTGTTCTGTGGAAGGGATATGTTCAATCAGTTCAATTACTATATCACCCATTTGAACAATATATCTAATAAAGTAATGCTTTATGTCTATGTGTTTAACTCTTTTACATTATTTGTTCTTTGCTATCTGAATGCAACTTCTATTGTCTTCAAAGATTAACACATATTTATAATCTAAGCTTAAATCCTTTAATAAACCCTTAAACCATATAGATTCTGACACTAATGAACTAACAATAAGTGCCACGTAGTCTGCCTCTGCAGTTGAAAGAGATTCAATTATCTGTTTTCTAGTAGCCCACATAGCTATATTACCATATAAAAATAGACAAAAACCTGTAACACTTTCTATCAATCTGCTGCCCAATCAGAATCTGTATAACCAGTTACATCTTGTTGTTCTTGATCTATATTTGTATAACATAAACCTAATTCTTTAGTATATTGTAAATATCTTAATACTCTCTTTAAATAATTCTAATGTGTATTATTTGCACACTTTTGAAAACGACTAAACAAAACAGCATAGCTTAAATCTGGTTGTGTACTCATTACTAAATATTTACATCAAACACCCAATAAGTTCTCGATAGGGATTTTTAGTTAACTGTTCAACATCCGTTTCTTTTTCAAGTTTTAAACCCCTTTTTACTGGAGTGGCAATACCATTGCAATCATTCATATTAAATCTTATTAACAATTTCTCAATAAAACTTTTTGGATGCACTTTTAAAATATTATTCTTAAAATCTCTTTCTATCTCTAAACCTAAAAACTTTTTTACTGGTCCTAGGCTAACCATTTCAAATTCTGACTTCAATTTCTTTTGAAAAACACTTATTACATTATGCTATGTTTCAAGTAAGTCTGGCCAAAATAAATATTTTTAGACAAACATACTTTTACACCCTCTTTTACCTCCGCAGTAATCAAGAACGGTGTTTTTTTTAACATTGTTATTTCAGCTTTTAACTATGCAGTAGAAAAGGTTTTATGAATGAGGTGCCAAGATATTGTTGATGGTAGCTTCCGTCTTCGTTCTTGCAGAAGAAATTTTTGAAGCTATCTCCGAATCCGAGAACGAACGCTTATATAATTTTGTGGAACAATCACAGGATTTGTAACATTGATGATGTTTGACCATGTGAAAAGCAATCGTAGCTTCAGCAGCTAAAATATTGTCTTCCAATTTGGCATTTTGTTTCACAAAATAACTATTTACTTTACTAGAAGTACTGGCGCTCTGAATGCTTGTTTTGTACTTTACTGACTGCAAGTTTTGTTCTTAATCAGATTTTCCTTTGTTGGCAATGGAAACTATTTTATTACATAAAACACAAAAAGCTTCATTATCTGTATTTGCTCTTTTAAACATGGAGTGTTTTGCTTCGAGTTCCTTATTAAATACACATTTTCGCCGAGACGTAATTTACGAAAATCTTCTATTCTACAAAACTACTATAAACTCGTCCACACAATAAAGTTTACTAGGTACTATCCACTAAAAATTTATTATCCAATGACCAATATTCACTTACTGCTACACACTGCAGCCGAATTAATTATTTTGTTAGATATCTTAGAAAGCTTAGGTTATTAAAAAAAGTTTTCAATAAAAAAATCGTGTTTTGTTCCTATTAAAAAAAATGACTGACCTCCAAATATTCATGAAAGCCACACTAAAATAACAAATAAATTATATTACTATATGAGTACCCCTTCACAACCAAACATTTTTGGTCTGAATAATGTAACACTTTAAAAACGTATAAAATACCTTTTATATATTTAATTGTTTCTAATTTCCGGACAGCTAACTTATTTTATTTTCCATGCCACGTGTTTTCGGCAGCGAATTCATGGCTTAACATTTTGCTGAAGATATTTTTCAAGCATTCCGTTTCGTTGTGTCCCCCTGTTCGGGATATGAAAATTTTCTAGAAAAAAATAAATACATTAAAAAAAAAACAAGGTGGAAAATATATTTGTCACTTTCAAATGCAATTTACCTAATACCTCTCATTACTTTATTTTAATTTGAATAATTTCCAGCAAAATAGATATTTTTGTCAAAAAATATTTATCCGATAAGGTCGAAAATGACAAAAACCTAGCAATATTGCACAAGAAAGTACGTAGGTATAGACATAGGTATTATAAATTTTGTATATTGATAACTAGCGAATCCCGCGGCTTTGCTCGCGTAAACTTCGAAACTAATTAGAACTCTCCATACGTGATAGGGGATGACATATTACAAATAATAATAATAATATATTTTATTCCTTAAAACTTTCTGTACATTGTTATTTACATTTTCATATACGGAATTTGTCTCACCCAACTTGGCATAGCCAGTGCTAGGGTGAGATTATGTTTTTGCTATATGTTAACGTATACATATGCTACAACTGTAGATGGTAGTAAACAATAAAGTTGATTGATGAATAATAAAACAAAATAAAATAAAATAAAAAGACAGTTGATAAAATAGATTATTGTTTGAATATATTTTTCACAATTGTGTCGTTTTGAAGCCAAATAGCGAGTTTTTATTAAATAAGTTGCTGCTTCGTATGTTTCTTATTTCGCTGGGTAGGTAGTTATACAGTTTAGGAGCGAGGAAAACCATGTGTCTCTGTCCAAAAGTCTTCGACATTTTTGGGATCTGGATAGGATTTAAGGTTGATGATCTGGTGTCGTAGGAATATTGAACGGGAGTTTGATGTTCGGGATGTTTATGGATTATTTTCAGAACTGTTTTCATGTATATTTGTCTTACATCCAATACTTTGAATTCAGAAAACAGTTCTGCGGATGGGAAGTATCTTGGTTTTTAAGGATAATACGGATAATTAGTTTTTGTACACGACAGAGTGGATTCATAATAGACTCGTAGGTACCACCCCAAGCAGTGATTCCATAACTAATCACAGACTGACACAGAGCAAAGTATATGCTTCTTTCATAATTTTTTTGTTGTTCTTGTTTTTTTTCCTTGTAACTATAAAAAGAAAACATACAAACATATATGTAAACATGCAGTGGTGTCGCTAGAGAGGGTGACACCCGGTGCGGAAGTTGGTTGTGTCCCCCACCGCAAACAAAAGTAATTAGGTTTTATTAGGCGGATGTCACCAATATGCACCAACGCCAAAATTGGTTATACAAAAAATATTAGATACTTTTAATATTTAAATGTTCACATTTCTAAATGATCTATATTTTCTTGAAATTTAAATGTAAAAATTAATAATATTACATATTTTTTAGTATCGCAACTGATACCATCATCCTATTCATATTTATGCATTTTTATTAAAAAACATCATTTGTAAATTTTATACGAGCCTGGTTAAATTATATAGTCTGGTATTAACGTACCTATTGTTTCTGCCTTTTCAAACTGAATTTGTAGAATCTTTTCTGTATTTAAAATTTCCGATTCAGGCATAAAAAAAACATTATACCGGAAATATGAGTACAACAAAATTCAAACATAGATTGAGGTGTTAATATGTGATTCTCTAGAGTTCGTTGTAAGCTAGCTTTTGTAACAAGTCGTTTAATTGTGCTCCTGCATTTAAACAAATTTAACATTTTTTTTGTTTGCTTTAATATCACAACAACAACATATAGGGTAAGGTTGCTTAAGTCGTACCACCGCCCGCCTAAATCGTAAATTTTTTTTAATTAAATTTTTTAATTAATTCAATAAACGTCCAAATTGGATGTTTTTGAATTATTTGATAAGAAAATAAGCCCACTTTGTTTTGATTTATAGTTGTAAATATTTGTTTTTTGATCAGAAAATCATTGCATTTATTTTATTTAAAATGTAAATAACTTGACTAAAACTAAACAGGTTTGGAAAAATCAAATAGCACCGTGTTTAGAATGAAAAAACCTTTCAAATGAGGTATAACTTGCCCTATCATGCTATTTAAAATTTTAAGGGTTGTGCTCATAGCGCTGAGGGCTGAAAAGATTCTTTCAAAAAACCGATTAGTGGATTCTGAGCTAGGCCCCGCAACATTTTCAAGATCTTTATCGTTTTTATTCACGAATCTACGTTGAATTTCTGTATAAACAAACATCTTCTACGCTAAGTTTACTTTTTAAACTAAATCCTAACGTTCCAAGCTTAAAATGTGCACATTCGTCGTCGCAGAAACAGCTCAGGCTTTTCATTGTCAACTGAACAGGAACACACACAGTACGACTGAGTGGATGTTTTTGTATAAACGACAACTGTAGGGTCAACTGGGGTAAATATGAAACACGAAAAAAAAGGGGTAAAAGTGAAACAAGCTTCTAACTAAAAAACTAATTTCTTTACAGAAGAATTATAAAAACTAATATGATCTTTAAAGATCTGTTAAAGCGATCTGAAAATATAAATCGCCTAGTAAGTGATATGTCCCCCCTACAGACTTTTTTGTTAGACGATGGCAAAACGTGTGAATTAAATTTTAATTCTTTACACATAACTTTCTGCATAACTCAGGTATAAATTAAAGTTACAAATTTCACATTGATATGCCACAAAGAAAATAAATCAAAGTTGCCTTTGTAGTTTTTCTTTTAATTTTTCGATAAGTATTTTCCATCTAATTAAGATTTAAAAATTCGGGAAAAAGTGAAACAGAAATATGGGAAAATATGAAACACAGCCGGGGATAATCTGAACCAGTTTTTGCAAGTCTGGACAAGTCACACATGTTACAGTTAAAGTCAGTTTGAGTGCAGATTTCAGAGTGGACGCATCATTTTGGTTGCAGTCTTCAAAATGCCACGAAATTACGTTAAAAAGGTCCTAAATAAGGCTGTACCGGAATTCCGGTCCTATGGAAATTTGAAAGGGGTCAATAGTCAATAGTACATCAAGAGTCTATGGAACAATTCGTATGTTTTGAAAATCGATGTTTTTTATGCAATGCAAGAGTTTAAAAACAGTTAAAAGAGCACAAAAAAATGTTTCACTTTTACCCCATTATTTTTAAAAAATTCATTTTCGGTTTAAATATTTATCTGATATTTTTTAAACTTTGCAGATGTATTTAGGATGAAATTAAGAGTACACATTGTATGTGATATATTAGCAAGAACGAATATTCTTTAAAAAAAATACATTATTCGCAAGCATATTCTAAGTTTTATTGTAATTTCCATAACCTTTAAATATATTTCATTACCTGCTGGTTAGACATTTATAACCTAGCAAGGTGCGACACATGTTTCCTATGCAGTTTTTCCCACTTATTTCATTTTTACCCAGCAAATATAAATATAACGCATTATATGAAAGTTAGAAGCCTGTTTCATTTTTACCCTTACCTGTTTCACTTTTTCCCAAACTAGAGGTTAAAAATGAAACACACATTTT
Organism: Sialis lutaria; assembly: GCA_949319165.1. Taxonomy (NCBI): domain Eukaryota; kingdom Metazoa; phylum Arthropoda; class Insecta; order Megaloptera; family Sialidae; genus Sialis; species Sialis lutaria. Next base: position 12,890,390 of record OX439241.1, read on the forward strand.
TCATTTTTAAAATCTGTGTTGTATGGTACAGTTCAAATGACGTAGGTATTTGAAAGGGTTATTCATAGGCACATCTAGTAGAAAAAATTAAAATATGAATTTGTATCGTTAACTGCCAAAAAAAATGAAAGATTTGTATTTTGTTTCACTTTTACCCCAGTTGACCCTATGTAAACTTAGTTGAGCACGAGAACCCCCAAAATGGACGGCTTGTATTTCTTGACCGTATTTAGTACTGTAGTTTTCAGAAAAATCCATGTGTATTAAAACTTCTTCGTTTCAATTTTCTTTTCGATATTTTATAGCCTTGAATTGGTGATTAATATTTCTTTCATGAGCAAGATAACTAAGCAAATCTTTATGAAGGTATTCTATAAGTTGACGTGGAGATGTGGTACAGTTATTTTTCAAATGTTTTGTCACTAAACGAGTTGTGTTTGATTTTGTATCCTGATAGTTTTCTTTCTCAACTACCCACTTCTTAAAATTAATTAGTTATTGCTATTATCGAATTCTTTGTAACTCGGATTTTTATCAATACAACGCTTACAGTCTGGATAAACGTTGCTCATTATAACGATCACAGCATATGTCCTCAAGTAGCTTCTGATGACAATTGTATGTTCATATTTTTTGGCTATGTAGAGCAGAAAGCATCAAATCTATATTAGCGTGAATTATACAGACATTGTAGTCGCGTCATTATAATATTTTGAAAAAAGTTAATCAAAGCCCTTTATATTGTCACGAGCGGATATTGCATTTTTATATTTAATAATTATTCATGTTGATCGCGAAATAGGCTGATAAGATTATAGGTCAATTGAGTAAAATATTGAAAAAACATCCTTCGGATGTTTTCCAGTAAATTGCACAATACCACAATCAACGATGCAGTGGTTTGTAGATTGCAACTAAGTTGCAGTTAACCACGGCATCCTGATGTGTATGACTCTGATAATCTTATCTACCTTTCCGAGTTTCATGTAAGGTTATAAAAGGGCGCTAAACACCGCCCCGGGAGGCTATTAGTCGATGTAGAGTCACACCTTCACTCCGATCTAACACTCATCATTGTAATAATTATTTATATATTATTTCAAAGTCTTAACAATAAACGTATAAAAATATCAATGTGTTGTCTACTTTTGAACTCATTCATCTGCTGGTCTATAATCCTTGTCCTGTTCTGTATCTTGGTTGGATTCTTGGTCTGGGCCTACTTATCCGGGAACCTGTGCAGTTTTGTGTAAAAAGGTAAGTGCAAAGTTTATTCAGCTTTTATTGTTGTTTGCATCATCGTTCTATTTTTGTTACTTGGTCTGAATCGAGCATTGGGGTTTTCGTTCAGGTTCGGGTACTAAATTTATTGGGTTAGTTAAGCTACGCCAAAGTATAACTTTCGACCGCCCCGGCGTAGCAATATTATTGATGGAAACTGTTGGAGAAGGTGAAAGAAGTAATTTCTCATCAAATGAGTCACTTTTTTTCATTGGAACATTGTTTATTTTTAAACAATTTGGTCGGAAAATCGGGTTTTCCGATATAGTGGGAAAACTATGGGTTGTAGAGAAAAGTGAAGCACAGACAAAAGTTCTATAAATTGGTGCCCGGTAATTAAAATCCGATAGCCCGTTCAAAAGTTATTGCAAGAAAACCGCTAAAAACGTGGAAAATTAACTTCTTTTAAATTGTTTATAATTTTTTTATTATTTATTAAAATTCAACGAAAATACCTAAAAGTTGTGAGTTTTAATATGCTTCACGAGTGAGCGAAAGATGGGCGCTGTGAGTCGAATAGTTTTTGCAAAATTCTATTTGTTTATCCGGTTGAGAAAAAAGAGCTAAATTTCAAACGCGGGGCCTGATAAAAGTTATTAACCAAAAAGGATTCACAACCCCGATTTTTAAAGACCAAAGCCTAACTTAACTTTGTATTTTCGTACAATATCGATTTATTATCGATAACCCTTTTGTAACGTGCAAACAAAATATATTAAAAATTGCACTAAAAATTAATAATTTTCAATATGTCGACATTGCAGTGAGCCATGTGATTTTACAACTTAGAAAACTATCTTATTGTTATTTTTTCGTCGCGTTACCCCAGATTAAAAAAAAATTAAGGTTCTACGATTATTATAAGCCGAGATATTGCAAATTTTTCAAGCGCGGATCATTTTTGCAAATTTGTATGAAAATGGTTGGTTGCATAAAAATAGTATTTCTTAAATTTTTAAAAACCTCTGACTTATGTCTTATTAAATAAGTGATTACAAAATGCGTATAATCGTCTATAAAAGTAACAAAATAGTTTTTTCATCCCATGTTTCTGGTGTAAAACCCCGTATACACATTTTCAATAATTTTTTGTACATTCGAAATGCACGAAATAGATCGATTTTTGAGTATTTTGGAAAATATCTTGAGACAAATTTCGGCAAGCTCGAAAATGATTTTAGAGGTATGGTTCCATTAGCAAAAATACTTGTTATGGCCCATAGTACGAGTATCGCGAGTTGCCCATAGAGATTTTTTCGGCCCCATACAATTTGTATGACTCTCCATCGTATTTCCCTCGGCACTTCCCAAGCTAATTTATGTCCCTGTTTTCTACACACTCTCGTGTCCTTTATTGCATAATATATGTGAAGTAGTCTTTCGTTTTCTGGTGGTCTTTGTAACCCTTCGTAAATTGCTTTTATGTTGTTGTCTTGTAGCTGCATAGTCAACAGCCAATCTGCTCATATGCTTATGGTGACCGCAAACATGTTTAAATCTGCCACTTTAGAGTCACTTGGAGGATAATGAGGCTGCTGACTCAATGCGTCAACGTGACTCATCCTGCACCCTGGCTGGTATTCAATTTCGGCCTATAATTCTTGTAACCTCAACTACCACCTACCGATTCTAGGTATAACATTCCTTTTTTGCATCGAAGTTTTCTATGCATTACAATCAGTGACGATTTTAAAAGGTTTTCCCAGCACATATACTTTGAATCGTTCGACGGACTCCACGACAGCTAGTGCTTCTAGTTCGTAACTATGATAAAGTCTCTCTGCCTCAGTTGTGTGACGGCTAAAGTATGCAACTGATCTGCGTTTATCGTCTTCGAGTTGAAGTAGTATACCAGGTATACCTTCTTTACTAGCGTCTGTGTTATCTCGTGGTTTGCATTTTGATCAAATAACGTTCACAACGGTCTTGCACTCAAACAATTCTGCAATATTTTAAATGCTTCGTCTTGATCATTTGACGATGAGAAAAAATTATCTATGAATCGTCGAAAATAACTCGCTAAACCAAGGAATTGGTTAAGTTCATGTACCGTTGTAGGCTTACGGAATTTTTCCACCGCGTTAATTTTATCTCTTCCTGGACGTATCCCTTCTGAAGTTACTTCGTGACTCAGATACTCAACAACTTCATTCAAAAACGTACTATTTTTAGTTTTAGCATTAAATTACTCTGCTTCAATATAATTAGAACAATTGTCAATTTCGAAAGACCTTCCTCTATCGTCTTATTCGGAATTATGAAGTTGTCCATGAAAACAAGAACCTGTCCAAAACGCAAGCGCCCCATTATCTTGTCCATTAGCCTTTGAAAGACGACGTATTGACAAATCCAAACGGCATTTTCCGAAATTGGTAACTGCCATCATGCGTAATAGATGAAGTTAAATGCCGGGAATCCTCAGCCAGGGGTATTTGATAATAACCACTGGCCAAGTCAAGCGTAGTAAAATATTTATTGCCTGATAATTGGTCCAGTTGTGCGCTAACTATGGGCATCGGGTATTTTTCTTTCTTCGTCATCGAATTTAATTTGCGATAATCTATGCACATTCTATCTTCACCTGTTCGTTTTTTTTATTAGGATTGCAAGCTTTGCATAACTCGACGTAGACTCTTCTATTATCTTTGCTTCAAGTAATTCCTCCACCATTTCCCTCATCCGTTCTCTTTGCGGGTATGGTAGTCTATACGGTCTGTATACCACAGGTTCAGTAGAATCTAGCTCTATTCGAACTTCTGCTTCTTGAGTGCACCCTAGTTCGTTCTTCTATTATCTTTGCTTCAAGTAATTCCTCCACCATTTCCCTCATCCGTTCTCTTTGTGGGTATGGTAGTCTATACGGTCTGTATACCACAGGTTCAGTAGAATCTAGCTCTATTCGAACTTCTGCTTCTTGAGTGCACCCTAGTTCGTTCAAGTTCTGGGCGAAACAGCCCGTGAATTTATTAAGAAATCTTTTTCAATTACATTTTTGTTAATGGTCGTCTTCTCTAACGTTATATCTTCCTTTCTTCTCTGGATCACTTGCATCTTCTATGTTCTTTGTTTCCAAATGGTTAATTTCTATTGATTTCTGACTAAATTCTAAGACATCATCCACCTTAGTGTACATTACATGTGGTAATTCTGTGAAGGTTCTTCCGATCAGTACATCTGTCTGTTGTGCGTCGTCTGGAACAATTCTTATTGGTATCTCTTCCCCTTTTGCTTTATCCACCGTTACTTCCGCTGGATAAATAATCTTGAAATTCTGTGATCCAAACCCTCTCAACTCCACTTCTTCTTTCTGTATTGGAATTCCAGAATTGATTAAACATGTCGCTTTCATCGTACATTCAGAACTCCTTGTATCATATACGGTTGACCATCTATCAAAATTGACTTCAAATACTTTCTGATTCCAGCCGGCTTCATTGTATGTATTTGCTGAAACTCTTTTACCTCCACCCTCTTCGGACAGTCTCTTATAAAGTGTCCTACAACGCCATATTTTCTGCATCGTTCGTCTTTTGGTTCGATGCACTTCGTCGCTGTGTCCATATTTCGAACACTTATAACATTTTGGCCCAACCTTCAAATTTTGAGCATCATCGGTTTGCTCTCGCATCAGGGTTACCAGTCTTAATTTTCCTGGGTTAATTCCAGGTAAATATGTACATACATAATATGTTTAAATACATAATAACAATCAATATAATATATAATAATTCATTTTAATAATATTTCATCAGTTTTAATCTTCCTGGGTTTCCAGGTAAATTTGTACATAATTAATAAATTTTTACACATTTTAAAATTTCACCAGAAAATGGCCATGGACTTCAAAAAAATAGGGGAAGGGTGTAAGTGTTGGGTATCAATTCGGCTGTATATATGTTACACATTAGGAGTGGATATCGACTTTATTTTCGAAACTATAAAAGTTAGAACAATATTTCAAACCGTAACTACCCTTCAATTAGCATTTGGAAGAATAATAAAAAATCATGCCACCCCCATCCACACTCGCATCGCCCACAGGCCTCCCAACTTTGAAATTTCAAATGGAACCCCCCATATTTTATTTCAGAATTTGAAAGATTATTTTTATTAATGAACATTTTACTTCAAACAATTTTTTCTATGATGGACCATTTCGGAAATATTGGGTAATATTTCTATTTTTTATTGTATTCGCTGGGTGCAAAGTAGGTAGTGGGGGAAACGAAATCGATCACAGCGCACAACGTGGCGAAAAATAACACTTTGGGTGGACTAACTGTCATTTTTAATAGGTTCGTTTTTAATTGAAAATAGAAAGGTCAACATGGTTAATCCCACTATAGACTATGTGCAAGGGGGTGGAGTTAGAAATAATGTCGATGCGAGTGTTCGTGGTGAGCAATATTGTAAAATTATCGGCGCCAAAATTTGAGGTTATGTTGTCAATGTAAACGAATTAATTATTTCTCTATTATACGTCATAATTAAAGAGAAAAAGATACCCACAATAAATAATTTTCACGTACCTTTTATGCTATACTATTAATATTATATGCAAACAGCTAAATTAAATGATATTTGTTTAATAAAATATTTCACGGTATTAAACATATTAAACAATGATAAAAAGAGAGTTGAATCCATTCAATCCTTCTCTATAGGCTGTGTGCACGATGACAACTAGCGCTGCTAGCGGGCGATATAGACAATTTTCAACTATTTTATTAGTATTGTTTTTTATTTAATAAATATAAAAAAATAACAAATATCATTTAATCTAGCTGTTTGCATATAATGTAAATAGCAAAATATGAGAGGTACGTGAAAATGATTCATTTCCGGTATTTTTTTTCTTCAAATATGACAGAAAAATAATTAATTCGTTCACATTGACAGCATAACCTAAAAATATTGCACCGACGATCTTGCGGACCGAGTTTGAATCTATCAAACACTCAATCTCTTTTACTTTCACAGTTTACTTTTATAATTTTCAAATAAGTCGTTAAATATCACCTAAAAAACTATAAAGTCCTAGTCAATGTAATATTTTAATTCCGCCTAACCTAAAACTGTACACAAGTTGACAATTGCTTCCTCGCAATATCGAAGATACGAGATAGTCCAGTGCCAAAGCCTTTTTGGGGAAAAAAAATTCTCTACAGGCTGGCGATAGTGCGAATCGTTGCTAATAATGATAACAAAGAGAAGAAAAAAAAATGCACCCTTGTACATGAAGTGGTTTCGAAGGGGGGTGGTTTTTAAGGGTTGAAAACGGTTTTTTGCGATTTCCGGCGAAGTTTGAATTTCTATCGAAATATGGTCTACAGTAAAGTTGTAGATAATAAATAAATCTACAATTTTGTTTCAAACCAATTTACAACATAACCTCAAAATTTCCGAGATAATAGCGAAAAACCGTTTTTTTGAATATTCGAGTTTTTTATGTCCAAAAAATTGTCAAAATACTTGAAATTTTCATGAAATGTATATTTTGAAGTCCTTTAATTTTACCGAGCTGTCCGGAATTTCAAAGTTAAATATTTCCTGAAATATTAACGTTTTTCGAAAAAAATGAAATTTATTCAATCGAAAAATTGATCGTAGAAATTTTCGATTTTTTAACTTTTAGGGTGCTCATTTTTTTCGTCTTGAGTTGTACTTTAAGATAGATAAAAAATTAAAATACCTTTACATTTAAAAATTCTGTGAAAAATTAGAAAAAACAAAAATAGCGATTTGTAAAAAACGCAATTTTATTTTTCAATCACTCTAAAAAAATTTTTCTAATCATGAAATTTTTGTGCTAAAATACAAAAATAAAATATATTCAATTTAATAAAAGGATAATTTACGAAAAAAATGTAATACAGTGTAAATTGATAGGAATAGGATGCTGTAATTAATTAAATAAAAAAATTTAACATAATAATAAAAAACTTTATTTAAAAAAAATAATAGTATATTGATTTTTTGTAAAATTAATATAAGTACTATGTAATGGAACTTTCTTTTATTTGTTAGAACAAAGTTATTTTAAATAAATGTAAAAAAAATTCAATTTATGATGCTTTTACGATTTATTATCGAAAAATTACTTATTTACAGCATCCTATTCCTATCAATTTACTACACTGTATTACATTTTTTTTCGTAAATTATCCTTTTATTAAATTGAATATATTTTATTCTTGTATTTTAGCACAAAAATTTCATGATTAGTACAAAATTTTTAGAGTGATTGAAAAATAAAATTGCGTTTTTTACAAATCACTATTTTTGTTTTTTCTAATTTTTCACAGAATTTTTAAATGTAAAGGTATTTTAATTTTTTATCTATCTTAAAGTACAACTCAAGACGAAAAAAATGAGCACCCTAAAAGTTAAAAAATCGAAAATTTCTACGATCAATTTTTCGATTGAAAAAATTTCATTTTTTTCGAAAAACGTTAATATTTCAGGAAATATTTAACTTTGAAATTCCGGACAGCTCGGTAAAATTAAAGGACTTCAAAATATACATTTCATGAAAATTTCAAGTATTTTGACAATTTTTTGGACATAAAAAACTCGAATATTCAAAAAAACGGTTTTTCGCTATTATCTCGGAAATTTTGAGGTTATGTTGTAAATTGGTTTGAAACAAAATTGTAGATTTATTTATTATCTACAACTTTACTGTAGACCATATTTCGATAGAAATTCAAACTTCGCCGGAAATCGCAAAAAACCGTTTTCAACCCTTAAAAACCACCCCCCTTCGAAACCGCTTCATGTACAAGGGTGCATTTATTTTTCCTCTGTTTGTAATCATTTTTAGCAACGATTCCCACTATCGCCAGCCTGTAGAGAATTTTTCTGTTTTTTAGTCTTAAAAAGTCGGATTGGCACTGGACTAAGAAGCTTCGTTATCGTTTTAAAACGAGAAAAAAAATTTGTTCTCCGATTTCAAAAATTTTACTTTATTTATCCGTTTCAGGTCAAGACAAACACTTTTTGTTCCGTGTCTGTCTGTCTGTCTGTGTGTGTGTGTGTGTGTGTCTGCCCCCAATCCTTGTCACACGCTTAACTCATGAACCACTGAACCTATATTGATGAAACTTGGTTGATTGGTTAGGTCTGGTTTGAGGACGGTCCCATTTCAAAATAATTAAAATTGTGTGTAAGGGGGAGGGGTGACATCAAAAAAGATTTATTTTTTGAAGATATCTCAAGAAAGACACATGTTACGTGAAAATTTTATAGAACCTTTTTTGTAGAGCATTTAATTCTCTATAATATAGGTCACCTACTTTTGTTGTAAAATATTCCCTTACAAAGATCTATCTCAATTTGACTTAAGAAAATCGTCATTTGTTTTTTAGCGAATTTTTCGAAGAAAAATATAGCTATTGCTATCACCATCATGACGCAACTTCGGAAAAAAAACTATATATCTTTATCAAACTTGATCTCGAGATCACGAAAATGAGGTCCGTTCAAAACTGTATGTATATATATATATATATATTAATATTAATGAATGGGTTAATTGGTCAATAATAAACAAAAATTAATAAATAAATAAATTTATTAATAGTATGTAGCAGACGTTTCGGAACTTCTGTTCCTTCCTCAGTGCTATAACAAATACATGATATTGGTATTTTTAACAAAATATAAAGTAATAATAAAGCTTACCTTATTATTATATACAAAGTTTTTTACATCTTTTCAATAAATTTCATTTGACAATTATTTATATAAATAAAAATTATTTTCATGGTTACAAATATAAATTTTAAATTAGATTGCTATAATTTTGTTGTAAATTTTCTGTATGTGTTTTAAAATTTATAGATTTTTTGTTTGCAATTATATGTAATGATTCTGATATTAATCTATTTTTTAAATTTTTTTGTACATCTAAAATTTTTGTATCTTTAAAATTAAATTCGTGATTTGTTTCATTAACATGTGATTTTAAAGCAGTTGATTCTTTTGCGTATTTGTGAGATTTAATTCTGTTAGATAAATACTGTTTAGTTTGCCCGATGTATACAGAATCACAATTTTGACATGGTATTTCATAAATAACGTTAGATTGTTTGTCTTTTGGAATTTGACTTTTTAATTTAGAATAAAATATTTTTGAAGTTAAACAATTTTTATCTAACTGAATTAAATCGTATGATTTTGTTAATCTTTTAACTTTTTCAGATAAACAGGGAATATAAGGAAAAGAAAAAAATTTTTTTTGATTTAAATCATCAGAAGCATTACTGAATTTGATTTTTTTATTTTTTGAATTGTTCGAATTATAAAATTTGTGAATTATTTTTTTAAAAATATTTAAAATAAAATTATTAGGATAATTATTTAATATAAATGTTTTATATACTTTTTCAATAATTTCTTTTCTATATTTAGGTGAAGTAAACGTAATGGCACGGTCAATAATTCCAATAATAACATTTCTTTTGTAATTTAAAGGCGAATTGGATAAATAATTTAAATATCTACCTGACCAAGATTTTTTTGTAAACCAAATAGTTTCTATTTTATTAAATTTAGTAACAATTATTTTAATATCTAAAAAATTTATTGATCTATTATTTTCAATTTCCACAGTAAATTTTAATCTATTATTATAAGAATTAATTTGAAACTTGGTTGAAAAATCGATCTCACGAATACCTCGGTTAAGTTCGTTAGTCAGCGAAATTCCTTTATTGATTTCAAAATGGCGGCCGTTCAAAACCGAAAAAAAATCATATCTCGGGTATTAAATATCGGATTGATAATATCAAATATGTTTTGGAATCCTCTCAATAAAACAAAATTATTGTGTCTCTTGTGATTTTTCGATATAAAGTACCGTTTGGTTGATATTTTAAAAACAAAAAAAAATTTGTAGAGATTGTACACTAAGAATCTCGAGTTCGAGTCCCGATGTGGAAATTTTTTTTACAAGCTTTTTATTTTATTTTTTGGTTTATTATGTAGAGTAAAAAGTTAATAATCAATAAAAAATTTAAAAAATTTCAGAGCCAACTTATTTTTACACATTTAATTTTTTATTTATTTTTTTTTATCAAATAAAATTCGCTTACCGCGGTGGTTGCGCGGACAGAATATTTAAAACTGCTATTTACTTTGACATATTAAATGTCATTGTGACGTTTTAAATGTCATTTTGACATTTGTTTAGCAAAAAATTTGTTCCGTGTCTGTCTGTCTGTCTGTGTGTGTGTGGGTGTGTCTGTCCCCCAATCCTTGTCACACGTTTAACTCATGAACCACTGAACCGATATTGATGAAACTTGGTTGGTTGGTTAAATCTGGCTTGAGGACGGTCCCATTTCAAAATAATTAAATTTGTGTGTAAGGGGGAGGGGTGACATCCCAAAAGATTTATTTTTTGAAGATATCTCAAGAAAGATACATGTTGCGTGAAAATTTTATAGAACCTTTTTTGTAGAGCATTCAATTTTCTATAATATAGGTCACCAACGTTTGTTGTAAAATATTCCCTTACAAAGATTTATCTCAATTTGCTTTATAAAAATCGTCATTTGTTTTTTTTTAAATTGCTATTTACTTTGACATATTAAATGTCACTTTGACGTTTTAAATGTCATTTTGACATTCGTATAGCAGAAAAATAATGAGTTTGATTGAAATTGTCAAAAAATTCAAAATATACGACATAATAACCAGGCGCGTATTAAGAAAAATGTAAAATTAAATTTTTTTATTAAAATCGCATGAAAATTAAATGGTTAACCAATGACAGGCAGTTCATCTGAATACTTTATCGGTTTTTATTTAAATTGTTCAATAATTAACTACCTTTGATGAATTTAGCACGAGGAAGCACCGTGCATTTACAAGGCAGAGTATTTTAAAATGTTATAATTTCGGTAAAATTCATTGTTTACAACGATATATAGGTATGTATAATAATGTATATACATACATGTATATATCCTGGATATACAGTTTATGGCATTCCACGTCAAGTTTATTATAGATATGACCATTTTTATGATATGTCAAAATTAGCTTTTTTGAAGAATTTCGTTTAACAAAACCTTTAGTAACTGTACAGTGTTACCTTTGCTAGCATATTTGAAAATATAGTACCTAGATTATTTTTATGACACGTTAGTAGTATTTCTTGTAACTAATCTAAAAAAGTACAACAATAAAATTACTTCAAAATTTCATATATCTGTTACATTTTAATAATGAAAAATAACAATATTTTCTCTTCTGGCGTGTAATTTGCTCCTCTATTTTTTCGCTTTTGATATTTCTATATATTACTGAATATTTTTGTGTGTAATTTAAAAACTTTCGGAAATTATAATTATTTTCACTTTTTAATAACAATGACATACGAAAAATGTAGTTGAGTTGTTACAATAAAACTCACCACGAGCGCTGACATCGATATTTATTTTAACCCCGCCCCCTTGCACATAGTCTATTACCCGCTAGCGGCGCTAATAGACTTCGTGCACATAGCTAATAGTCATAAATAATCGTCTAAAATGTATATATTACGATATTTTATTGAAATTATTTGTTTGTTAGTACGTTAAAGTCCACCCAAGTTGCTACTAAAGTCCACCCATTTGTTGGCGCTGTCATCGCGCACTCTGCGAATAGTATTTTGGTCACATTAGGGTGGATATCGACATTATTTTCGAAACTATAAGAGTTAGAACAATATTTCAAATTGTAACTACCCTTCAATTAGCATTTGAAAGAATAATAAAAAGTCATGCAACCCCCATCCATACTCGCATCGCCTATACGCCTCTCAACTTTGAAATTTTAAATGGGAACCCTCATATTTTATTTCAGAATTAGAAAGATCTATTTTATTAATGAACTTTTTACTTCAAGAAATTTTTTCTATGATGGACCATTTAATAAATTTTGGGCAAAACGTGTATTTTTTAGGGTATAGTATTTTTGTCACATTAAGAGTGGATATCGACTTTAATTTCGGAACTTTAAGAGTTAGAGTAATATTTCGAATTATTACTACCCCCACCCATATTCGCATCGTCCACACAAATAAAAATACTGTTATAATGTCGATGTCCACCCTAATGTGACAAAAATACTATACCCTAAAAAAATAAAAATATTTCCCAATATTTCTTAAATGGTCCATCATAGAAAAAATTGTTTGAAGTAAAATGTTCATTAATGAAAATAATTTTTCAAATTCTGAAATAAAATATGGGGGGTTTCAATTGAAATTTCAAAGTTAGGAGGTCTGTGGGCGATGCGAGTGTGGATGGGGGTTGCATGATTTTTAATTATTCTTCCAAATGCTAATTGAAGGGTATTTACGATTTGAAATATTGTTCTAACTCTTATAATTTCAAAAATAATGTTGATATCCACCCTAATGTGACCAAAATACTATAAAATGAAAAAATAGAAATATTACCCAATATTTTCGAAATGGTCCATCATAGAAAAATTTTCTTGAAGTAAAAAGTTTATTAATAAAATAGATCTTTTAAATTCTGAAATAAAATATGGAGGTTCCTATTTAAAATTTCAAAGTTGGGAGGCCTGTGGGCGATGCGAGTATGGATGGGGGTTGCATGATTTTTAATTATTCTTCCAAATGCTAATTGGAGGGTAGTTACGATTTGAAATATTGTTCTAACTCTTATAGTTTCGAACATAATGTCGATATCCACCCTAATGTGACCAAAATACTATACAATAAAAAATAGAAATATTACCCAATATTTCCGAAATGGTCCATCAAAGAAAAAATTGTTTGAAGTAAAATGTTCATTAATAAAAATAATCTTTCAAATTCTGAAATAAAATATGGGGGGTTCCATTTGAAATTTCAAAGTTGGGAGGCCTGTGGGCGATGCGAGTGTGGATGGGGGTGGCATGATTTTTTATTATTCTTCCAAATGCTAATTGAAGGGTAGTTACGGTTTGAAATATTGTTCTAACTTTTATAGTTTCATAAATAAAGTCGATATCCACTCCTAATGTGTAACCCTGTATGTATTTTTTATGTACATATTTATATGTATTACGTGTATTTACGAAGCATATATTATTATCTCGTTTTTTTAATTTTTTTTCGGATATTATTTACTTTAATACGCGACCGATTTTGATAAAATTTAAAAAAAACGATGCAGCTTATACCCAAAAGCCACGATCCATATCAAGATCACCGCAGAAGCCCAAATAGATGTGTTTTAAATAAGATATACGGCTTTTTTATATACGTCCTTTTGGCTTAGCACGGCAGAGTATTATACGAGCTGTCAGACTTCCTCCTTTTGTTTGCTTCTTTAGTTTGCGGGAGTCTATCCCAGGCGTGCTGGAGCCATGATTTCATTACGCCTTTAACAAAAACAAGATCGGTGTTGCGATGTTGCACAATGGTATCTAGAGAAGAAAAAAAAAGTGAAAATATTAAATTTAAATTTTAGTTGGTTAAAAAAATGTTGAATTAAAAAATATATATATGCTTGTCAGAGAAATAACAACAGATTATTGAATACTTAAAGAGATAAAAATTTTTGATTCACAGGTTTCAGTCTTATTTCATAGGGACGATAAATCGACAATAGGGTATTTGACGCTATTGATAATAAAGTCTAAAATGTTGTAAAAAGTATAGCATATGTTACTATAATATATATCAAGTGTTTTTTTACGTGAAATAAGTCAGTATTTTAATAATAAACAGTAGATAAACAACAAGGCTGACAGCACAGTAGCCAATCAGCGACGAGTATTCGATTGTGGGCGTGGCCAGTCTATGTAGGTCACCAATGGTAAGTAAGGGGGTGGTCTAGCCAATGGTAGGATTCAAAATGGCGAATGGGTTGAGCCAATAGTAAGTAGGGGGTGTGTCTAGCCAATGGTAATGGCGAATGGGTTGAGCCAATGTTAAGTAAGGGGGGTGTGTCTAGCCAATGGTGGATTCAAAATGGCGAATGGGTGATGGCGGACGAGCTTAAGATGGCTACCTATGGCAGCTGGCTGATCAATGGCGGACGCTAAGATGGCTACTTAATGGCGGTGGTCAATGAACTTGTGAATATTGGTTTCTGACCTCCGGCAGCTGGCTGCTGGCGATCAACGGTGGACGATGTTATTTTGTTTATTTATACATATGAATTTTCTGTAAAAAAAGGTTGACGGCCAATGAACACGAGAATATGGTTATTGCTAGGACTGGACCACTGGCAGCTGGCTGCTAGCGATCAATGACTGAAATGATGTATAGGGGAGCGGGGGGCACGTTGTTACAATTTTTAGATAGTTGTTAATATGACAAAAGCTATCAAATAAATTATACATTTGATTACTTGTAATGTTAGTATGTCTATTTAGCTATTAAAATATGACTGAAAAATTATTAAAATTTATGTAATTTTTTCACAATGGAGAATTTAACTAAACAAGTAGATTGTAATATCTTACCCCGGAATTGAGGCTAGTTGTTACATCATCGGGGCACGATGTTACGGTAGATAAATAAACAAAATCATCAGTGATACATATTTTTTTTATTAGTATTTCAAAACGATATAAACAATAGAGATCACTTTATACAGTCTTCTAACATTTATGAGTAATTATAATATCTATTATGGTAATTATTTATGTTTTTTTTTGTAGAAAATCACTTTGGCAGGAACATTTTTAAATCGTATATAAAAACACAGACTTAGTCTGCAAATAACAACGTGTAGTAATTAAATTATTCACTTTCACTTCTTAATTAGTTATTTTAATAAACTTTTGGCAAACTAAAATACTTTGGATTCTAACATTTTTAAGGCCCTTAGATTATAGAAAGATATATAGTAATTTTTATAGAGGTAGGTAACAATATCACATACAAATATTAAATCAGTCTTCATCAGAATTGCAATTAATGCAAATGAATGAGTGAACATTTCCCGTTACACATTTGACATCGGCCCACATTTTGCATTCTAAACATTCTACCCAATTTTCTTTTATCGAGGTGCTATAACTTTCGCTACACACTAAACAAAACCATTCATCAGTATCAGAATCTGAATCGGAAACCAAAATTTTTTTCTTCACCTTTTCTTTTCCTTCTTCGCTCATTTTCGAGGACTTTCCTTTGCCTTTTCCTTTAGTTTTGTCACACGTTTTTTTGGTCTTTGCCAGTTTTTCTTCATACTCTTTTTTTAATGAGTATTTTTCAGGTATGTCGGTTAACACAGCGGATTTGAGTTTACGACGACTGTTGATAGATTGTTTTCGAGCTGCTGCTTTAGGAAAGGGTCTTATTTTTGAAGGTGAAAAATTTTCAAATTTACTTTGTATACCAGATGGACCTGGCATCGATAATTCTATTTCATTTTCTTTTTGAAAACTGAAGTCAGTGATGTAGTCAAACATTCTGTATCTTGCGAACTAACGGGATTTGGACAAGGTGAAACAGGAATATTTTTAGTAGTGTCAGGCATTGAATTTGTTGCTGTTTCTATTGCCTGTATGATTTCAGTGGTGCTTATGTTCAGTTGAGGTGCAGAATCTAACAATTCTGGATTTTCCAGGTCTAGTGTCAAATTGGAGATGTTCTGCGAAGTCATGGGACAATCTGTTTCTGGATTAGGGCGATCAGTGACATAAGAAGGTGCAAAGTCACTGTCTTGAAAAATGTCAGGATTGAAGGGCCATATCCCTGTTGATCTGAATCCACTCATGATATTTGCAGGATTTAGGGCCAAAGGCAGTGAATCTTTCACCACGGCAGGAAGATCATGAATCGTCATAGTTTTTCCTGGATGATTATACATCCAGGCTGTCTGTGTTCGATTAAGGTGGTTTTTAAAAGGACCATAAACTCCTACATCTAATGGTTGTAAATTGTTAGAGCAGTGCGGTGGAAATGACAGCATGATTATGTTGTTTATTTTGGCTTTCTCAACGACATGAAAATTTACATGCGAGCTGTGGTTATCCAAAAGGAGCAGAACGGGCTGTTCAGCAGAAGACTTGACATGTTGAATGAAATGATCCATAAATTTTAAAAATTCTACTTCTGTCATCCATCCCGAAGAATTGCCCGCTCCAATCGCATCTACTGGTCCAGTACGAAAAAAAAGATCCGTGCATCTCATTCTGGGAAACACGAACATCGGCGGAACTGAATTCCCAGCAGCATTTATGGCACATGCAAGAGTAATAAGTGCCCCTCTTTCGGCAGATGTGATCGCACCGACCTGTTTTTGACCCCGGGCAGCAACTATTTTTTTAGGCTTCTGTACCGTCGTGATACCTGTTTCGTCAACGTTCTATATTCTTGAAGCAGTGAATTCATATTTTTGGAACAAGCCTTGCAGTTTGTCAAAAAAATCTTTAACGTTGGTTTTGTTGAACGATGTTGCTCTACTCAAAGATGTAGCTTCTGGTGTTCGTAGAGATAGTTGAGGATTTCTATCCATAAAACTTTTAAACCAGTCCGGCCCAGCCATATTATTTTTATGCCAACTGGGGGGAATATTTTTTAAGTCGAGTTTTAGATAGTGATGGGCGATTGCAAGATGTTTTAGTCGATTGTCTCGATTGTTAAAATATCTCGAAACCTCTCGAATGTTGTTACGAAAACACTCGATTGTCGTGTCACATATAAATTTTAAAATTTATAGGTGACACGACAATCGACTATCGAGTGATTTCGTTCCAATAATCGAAATAAAATTTAAATCGATTATTGGAACGAATGTTGTCGGAGTCAGACAATCGCAACAATCGATATTTGAGGTCGATGATTGAATTTTATGCTTATGAATTATGATCTATTTCTTACTGTATTAGAACACTTATCTTTTGACAGTTTCGGTTAATAATGAAATAGTGTTTTTGTAACAAATTAAAATCTACTTTTGTAAAGTATAATAAAGAGAAAAAAGACATTAATATAAGTACCAAATTTAATTTATAACTAAAAAAAATTTAAATTTCATAACTATATGACAATGGGTTCTCTAGATATTAAATAAACATTAATTTTTGGTACAATTTTTGGAAGGCTGTTTTCTTTTTATTCGAAAATAAGTAATTCTTGTTTTTATAATAGTTTGGTTGGTCGAGTACTGTCTACTCGAAACAAATTGTTATTCTAAACGATAGAAATAGTTTCGATTGTAAGAATATCTCGCAATTGTACATATGTCGCTACGCTACTACAATCGAGTTGAACAATCGAACATCTCGATTGTAAAATCGAAAGGCGAGATAATTGTTCACTCGATTGTTATTTTAGTCGATGACGATTGTTTCGATTGTAGAAACATCTCGCAATCGCCCATCACTAGTTTTAGAGAACATTGAAACGCTAGTTTGCGTACTTCTGTTGGTAGTAAACCAAAATATATTTCTGAACTTTTAAGTAGATAAGAAGCTAATTTATGTTCTGTTTCTTCTGAGAATACCAATCTAGGTTTAACGTAACCCAATGAACAACTTTCGTTGTTTTTTGGTTTTTCTGACATACCTGGATAAGGACATCGGACACAAATTAAACATCTCGCTTGCTTTACTCGTTTTATTCTGCAGTACTTCTGCTGCAGCAGATTCATAAACTTATTTACTAGTTGTACCTCTTTCTGTTTTTCTTTTATAGTTTCTCATTCTGGAAAAAACAAAGAATATGTAGAATTTTTAAAATAAGAAAACGAACGGTACAATACCAGATATGGTAATATTTTTGTTACAATTGTTTGGGGTAAGTTGTTATATGTAACAACTTACCCCAAACAATTGTAACTACTTGCCCCATGGCACGTTTTTTAATATAAATTGAAGTCATTATTAATGGATATCGATAGTAGAATAAAACCATATTGTAAATTAAAGGTAGATCTATTATGAACGTTCAAGGTTACAAAATTTTGACAAAATAAAAAATATAGTCATCAGGAATCAAAAATTTCGTAAAGGATTTTTTTACTTACTTGGTTGAAATCGGGACACACGCACACAACCTAGCAGCTCAGCGCTTGGCGGGTCACTGATTGTTTTTATCTAATGCACGATGTTATAAGAAAACGAATGAGTCCAATTATGTCCATCAAAGAGTTTAAAATCCCGGTAAAAAACGCGTGTAACTTCTTACCCCTGTAACAACGTGCCCCCCGCTCCCCTATGTCTCACTGCTATATTTTAGGAATGAAAAATTAATGGAGAAAAAATAGAAACTATAGTAAATAGTGTTAATTAATATTTATTAAAATAACATAATACAAACATTAAACACTATACATATAATTTAAACCTTAATAAATTAATTAATATTGGCGGAATAAAATATTTTCCTATTCGTCAGTAAATTTTTTATTCTATATACATTTTCCAGTGCGCACATTCCATCGCATTTAAGCACGTGGTTTGTGCACCTTGTAAAATGTTGCAAACTAGTTTTTTTTAAGGACGGAAATGATTTGTCATCACAATTGATTACTTTCACTCATTATTGTCACTGATATGATTATTTATGTAATTTCTCTTCTCCTCACTTTTGACGTATATTAGTTTCATCGATGTCAACACCTCGTTCATAATGTTGCTTGCGAAATGGTTATAAGGATATATATGGGATATATATCCTGCTTCCCATGGGATCCCATGATGGTTGGTCTCCAACCACTCGTTGGTTTTTAAGGAGGCGTTAGACATCATGTATTTAGCGTAGAGTGGTGAAAAGACATAGTGGCTCACTATGTCATCATCTAGCCGGAGAACTGCCAGCTCCTTTGTGATGAAAATATTTTGATCATTGCGAAATCCTTGAACGTCTATTACGCAATCCATATTTGATTGTTGATTGATTAAAAGTATAATTTATATATTAATTCACAAACGATATTAACTTTTTTTCACTATATGTATATACGAGTACACTATAAGTATACTAGATATAAACTAATAGATAATTATACAATTCTTCGAACGATACTTGAGAATGGATTATACTGAACGACTCGGTCGTGTATTATAAGTGCATAGGCGCAAGTATCCTCTGGGAATGCATCGTGAGATTCGAATTCGAGTTTTATATCAATCGTCCCCACTTTTACCGCATCATTTTGGCAGCTGCAATCTATAATGATTATGGGGGCAATGTTTTTGAACTCGTCTAGACCGAATAACGGGTTATTCTCGTTTTGGTAATATGATGCTTGGAAATTAGCGTACATTTCGTACAAGACAGAGAATTTTTTTGAAAAATCAATATCCATAACAGCATAAGGATATACTTTATTGTTGAGATACAATTTGACGACTCTGAATTTACAGTTATCAAATTGACTTGTGTGTTTTGTTTGATCGTTTTTTCGTTTTGTTTGAAATGCGAGAAAAATGTATCTAGGTTTCTCTAGATCTACAGATGTTTTAACCGCCCACGTTTGTTGTGATGAGTTTGGTAGCATTGGATATTCCGTGAAATACCAACTTCTGAAAGATATATCTAAAAATCGATTATTGTCAACAGTTATGAGCAATTTGAGTTTTTCTACATTATTAACATCGACATATGGCATTCTCCATTGGATTTTACGTATGTTAAATTTTAATCGGTTCCCGCCCTCGATAATTTTTATAGCATTATCATCGTTTCTCGAACGTTCCAAAACCAGTTCCTGTTTTGAATTAATAATTATCTTGTTGAAATCTTCAGCAAAGCCTAGCAGCATTTTTAACGGTATAATGACATTAAACAATCCAGTTGAGTCAAAGAGAGTTTTGTTATTTGCAGCATTCCAACCGCTGTTTTCCAAATTATAACGATCTTAGTATAATTAATTTTAACATTAAAACCAATCAGATTTATTACTTTAACATTTACTATTATCCCTTCTTGAGATTCTATTATTGAAGGTTTCCAGTGACTTTTACCTTTCCTTATATGACCCTTTGGCGGTATCAAGTATGGTAGTAATGAGATTTGTATAGCATGTTGAGAATGTAAAAATAATTAAATAAAATACATATAACCCTTATATTTTAAACTTATGTAGGTATACAGGGTCCTCCAATAGTGTGTCCGGCATTGTTTTACGCCCAAACTATTGAAGCTAGAGTTTTAGGATAAAAAATTTATTATATATATTGACCCTAAAGAATTTCAGGAAAATATTTTCAACCCCCTAAAACCGCTCCTTGGGGGGTAGTTTGAGGGGTACATACCCGTTTCTCAGTTAAATCAAATGGAATGGTATATCAAAAAGTACATATTTGCAAAGATCATAAAAAAATAAGAAACTTTCGTAAAACAAAAATTTTCATACTTTCAATTGTTTAAAAAATATGGCGACTTCTCTCAAATTTTAGGGTTTCACTAAAAGTGCTCTAATTTCGTTAAAAATTAATAGAATTTTATTATTTTTTCAAATTTAGAAAGTAGAAATAATGAACTTTGTAAAGATGTATGACTATTTGTGATTTTGATATTTTATAGTGTCATACGCGATATATCAAAAATTCAAAAGTTCAACTAGGAATAATTCGAAATTTTCAAATACAACGGTATATCAATTAGTACTTTTTCTTAAAAAGGATATGTAAATAAACAACTTTTGTTAAGAAAATTTAAAATTAAAAATTATAATTTTAAAACTGAAAACTGAAAATTAAATTTTTTAATTTTATTTTTTTTTTATCAAAAACTGTTTATTTTCATATCTTCTTTAAGAAAAAGTACTAATTGATATACCATTGTATTTAAAAAATTTGAATTATCCCTAATTGAACTTATCAATTTTTGGTATGCCGAGTATGACACTTTAAACTATTAAATTCTCAAATAATCATACATCTTTACAAAGTTCATTATTTCTACTTTCTAAATTTAAAATAATAATAAAATTCCATAAATATTTAACGAAATGAGAGCATTTTGAGTAAAACTCCAAAATTTGATAACAAGTCGCCATATTATTTAAACAATTGAAAGTATGAAAATTTTTGTTTTACGAAAGTTTCTTATTTTTTCATTATCTTTACAAATATGTACTTTTTGTTATACCATTCCATTTGATTTTACTGAGAAACGGGCATGTACCCCTCAAACTACCCCCCAAGGAGCGGTTTTAGGGGGTTGAAAATATTTTCCTGATATTCTTTAGGGTCGATATATATAGTAAATTTTTTTCCTAACTCTCTATCTTCAATAGTTTAGGCGTAAAACAATGCCGGACGCACTATTGGAGGACCCTGTATAACATACTTAAATCACTGGTTGATTCTAAAATATTAAACAAATTTTGCCCAGTTTTGTCTAATATTTGAGTGTTTTTTAAAGTTTTAAAAAAGTTCTCTCAATTCAATAGTAAAATCATAGCATTTTCTGGATACAATTGTTGAA
This sequence comes from Sialis lutaria, assembly GCA_949319165.1. Lineage (NCBI taxonomy): Eukaryota > Metazoa > Arthropoda > Insecta > Megaloptera > Sialidae > Sialis > Sialis lutaria. The sequence goes on from OX439241.1 coordinate 12,912,069, forward strand.
AATCAGATTTAATCTGCAATAAGAACAAATTATTATATCAAAAAAAAAAAAATTATGTAATTAAAAAAATATATCAAAAGAGCAAAACAAAGTGCTCATTTGCTGCAACAACGCCATAACTAAAAAACTGATTTTTCAGTTTAAATGTACGAATGGTTTTTCCTGTACAAACAACTCAAAAATAGCAATTTTTGACGTTGCAGCTAATGAGCAAAATGATACATAACATATATTAAATATTTGTTATATTTACCAAAGAGTACCCAAGAGGTTCTCGTAATATTTTAAACTGATTAATAAAATAGTTCACTAAAGTTGATTTATTGTCTCTTCTTAACGAAAATGTTGCTTCCCAGTGATGGCGAACAGACGTCCACGGTTCCTGCTATTTTGGAGTCATGCATGACTTTCATTGACATCTAAAATTCATATAAAACTATTTTGATAAGCCAACTAATATACATTATTAAATAGATTACATACATGTATTTATAATGGTGGTGTCTGCATCTGGAGGATTATATATCGTATTTTCTCTAAAAATTTTAAATTTTTTAATTCATTTCGATATTTATCCACTAATTTTCCTTTCAATATAAAATGTTTTGCTGTCGAAGAACTATTATTTTTTACTGCAGGAATATAGTATGTCTCTTTTGTTTCATTAGGGAATTCTTCAATAATTTTATTTGTTAGGCAAACAAAATCTGATTCATATAAACTACTAAAAAAATATTATAATTTTAGTTATATTTAACAAATCACTAATATTTATCAATAGTGAATTTAAATATTATAATAAAAAATATTTAAGTATAGACTTACATATTATTACCCTTCAAAATATTTTCTAATATTAGTCTCACTAAAAGAGATCTTGTTGTTCTACTTAATTGCAAGATTGGCAACAATTAACTGTCCACTTTGAGAATCATTCAAAATATTTTTTAAATCAAAATTTTCAAAGACTGATCCATAACGAAATCTTTTAGGTGTCGCTGGAGTCTAAAAAATAAATAAATGTTAATGAAAATGTATATTATAAAGGGATAAAAGTTCTTATTTTTTTAATCACCTCAGATTCATTGAAAGAAGTACTGATATTAGAATCAGTGCCAATTATTTCTGTCGAGTGAGAAGCTAAAAAAATTAAATTTTTAAAATAAAATTGCAATAGGTACATAACTGTGATTTTACAAATTATATTATATATATTTATATATATAATTAATGAATTACATACATGATTTTGTTGTTCTGAAAGATAAAACTTGTAATGTGATTGTATTTACTTGATTACTGATAAATGGTGTAAATATATCTCGATCAATTATTACACCATCTTTGTCGACCAAAAAGATTTTGGAAAAACTGTTTAGTTTTTCAAATTTCTCTTTTGCTGTAATAACAAAAATTTATTTTTTACCATGTTAAAAAAGAATAAAAATCAATTCACAATACGCCATAACTTTTTGGAATGAAAAGGGAAGGGGGCATAATTATTTATAATTGTGAGAATAAAGATACTACACCGCGTGTATTTTTATTTTACACTTTACACCTATAATAGTTAATATGTATTCAATAAAATACTGTTTTATAATTTCAGAAAAAATACTCGACAATAGCTTAGAATTTAAAAAATCGGTATATGTATTCCTAATATAAAAAAAAACATTCCATATAGTCTGGCAGTTATTAATAATTAAAATAACTTACCAATTGTAACGTAATCTTCATACGAAGAATTATTTTGAATTTTACACCATTCAATGACGTTTTTATATGTTAATTTAAATAATATTTCATTGTCCATAATGGCTAACCGTTATCAGACTAATAAAACTAACGTAGGTATGGACAGAAAGCATATAATCGACGAACTGAATTCAACAAAATTGTTGCTATGCAAACTGAAACGTGCAAGTATATGGACACATATACGAACTGAATTCAACTAACAATAAGGCCGCGGCAATACGCTTCCAGTCGACTAGGCCGAGTTCACAGCAGCAGCGAACTCGCATAAAATAATCACGTGTAGACATTAAAAAGCAGGACAGTATTAGGCAGCATGTTGCAACAGATGGCATGCTGCCTAAGTCGGCATGAGCTTGAAATTACAGCACGAGTCATAGAGATTGCTTGGAAAAAGTAGCGTTTGAACGATACCCTTACATGTTATTTTTATGTTATTTTTAACCAACTTCATAGCCTACAATTGGAATTTTAAAATTTTAAAACTATTATGTGTTATAAGATAATGCAATTGAATTAAATAATTCATAAATGTCCTATGTGTAATAAGGGCTTTGATAGAAGGAGAATAGACACATACAGGATACGTAATTATCCGTGTACGGTTTGTGAAGAACGAAAATGGTATCTTTTTTTGTATATAAAGACAATAAAGAGCTCACATTTTGCAACAGGAACCTAAAACTGGCTTCATTTATACGCAGATGATTGTTGTATGAAGATTTATCTTCAATTGACAATTATCTTAATTATAAATATCATTAACTTCACTGATAACTTTTTTAACAATTATTTAAAATGACAGTTGTTGACGTGAAGACGCCATTTTATCTGCTTTAAAATTGTGTAAAAGCATGCCATTGTCGTACAAGTCTGAAATAACGTGTAGACGATTTACTAGCACACAGCTTACTTTTTTTTTACTGTCTCGCATACCGAACTCGTAGCGTATTGCCGCGGCCTAAACAATAAGAAACTTATGCTTTGCCGACTGTTACCATGCAAAAAAAGGGGAAGGGGTATTCCTTTATAGTAGACGAGCCGATCGCATTGTTGCAAAATCTAATTTACAAAAATATTGCGCAATGCGTTGTTGCCAATTGTTATTGAAAAAAACTGACCGAATATTAATTTGTTCCAAAATAAAATTTGGTAGTTTGAAATTAATTTTTGGTAAAACTTCAACAAGTAAAATTAGTTGTTTCAACAAGCAAGGTTTGTTACATATATCTTATGTTTGTTTCTTTCAACCAGTATTTAGTCTATTGAACCCAATATTTTCAACTAAACGTATTCGTTAGTTTCAACCAATTTTGTTTTTTCAGTGTGTAGAAGCATTGAGTAAAGAAAAACAAGAGAAACAACGTATATGGGAGACTTGAAACGCAGTAGGTATATGAACCATGCACTATTTGGACACCAGGAAGTGCTGGTACCTATTGGAGAAAAGATTAATTCTTACATAATTATTTTTTGGTTTTTAACACCGCTAAATTAAGATTCTTAAGATTTAAGCCCCGCCTTATCTGAAATAATTTATGAGCATTTTAAACACACTAGTGTCTCAAGGTCTTCTTTTGTTAAGCCGCCAAACCAAAACAAAACACGGCATGTTTTAAAATTGGTATGTTAACCCTTAATTACTCGCGTGAAATACCGTAACACAGTTACTCGCGCGGTGTATTTTATTTACCACATAAAAAACTAGTTTTTGGGAATTTTGAAGGTATTATATTAATTTTTTTTAACCAATTCATATTATGTACTATTTATTTTTGAGGAACTAAGAAAAATTTTCTTAAAATTAACCCAACTCAAAATTAAGGATTAAAAAGAAAAAATAACCAAAATAAATCTAAAAAAGTACACAAAACTGTTCAATATTCATCTTGCAATAAATCGGACAACAAAAATTTGATTTTTGTTGGTAATTTTTTTAATTTTGCTCTTTTGACAAAATTAATTAAAATTTTTGAATAGCTGCATTCGTATGAATGTAAAAAAACTAACATATATACACATATTTATATTTGATTCTGAAACAAAATGATTTTATAGATAGCTGTAATAATAATAATAGGAATTTGAAATGAAATATATATATACATTTGATAAAATAATATTATTGATTCAAAATACAGATTATAATACATGTAAATTATTCTAAAATAATAATAATAATTTATTATTATGTACAAACTACTTGATTAAATTACATAGAAAACGTAAACATAAATGTCCACAATTTACACTCCCAAATTGTTGATATGATTTATCATTGTATTGAATTACACAACCACGAAAGTATTTTAAAACCTCTTTAGGCGGTTGCAATTCACCAAAGCTATCAAAATACTCGACTCGTTTATCATGTTTTCTGTACGTGACCCAATGCGAACCCGGACCCGATGCTGAATCTAAATTTATAATACCTGTTTCATATTTACGAACACCAGACTTTGGCAACGTATCGCGCATGTAAACACCTCTAAAGTATGGAATTTCACATTTGCGTGCATATGTTTTCAATTGTAAATCATTCAGCGGTTTATTCTCTCTCTCCACAACGCGAATAAAATTTAAGTTTTTTTTTTTATTTTGTATACATTTTGTACTACTTTTACCGTCGAAAAACAAACCTATATGGTCTGAGATATAAACCGGTACCTATATGTACTGGTTCCATAGCTCTATTATATCTTTCATCTTCTGCTAGTTTTTTTTTCGCATTTTGCGTGTCATTTACTGCTTTTGATATGGCCGCGGCGCCTCCAGCAAGCGAACCAATTGCACTGAGCCCGGCAAACAATGGAATCAAAAAGGGAAGAAATCCACCTGTTTTTGGAATAGGAATCACTCTTGGCACATTAATTTTTTTATAATTTTTCACAAAATTATTTGCAGTTTTCATTGCAACTTTTATTGCCTCATCATTATCTGTATTTTTTTTTATTTTTTAATGTATCACGCACAGTTCGCACAACTGTTCCAAATCTCTTATTATAGTTTTTTTTCTTTCTCGCATATCGTTTCTTCTTTTTCCCTCCGCCGCCGATTTTTTGACGTACTCCGAGTCCTAATTTTGTTTTTGCTTTCATGGCGGCGGTGACAAGTGTAGATGCTATTCGTTCTGATAGGGATACACCTTTGGTACTGGCTCGAATCAAAGCTTTGTCAGCGAGTATTCTATCTGCTTCGTGACGTTTATTTAAATCTTTATGTTTCATGTACGCCAAGTCGTGTTCTTTACAAGCTTCGTCCAATTTGTTGACACCTTGGTCACCCCTTTCAATACGTTCAATAACTCGTGTATTTGGTCCACAAAATTGATATCCAGGGATGTGCAGTTCATGTGGAATAAGATCAAATAAATTTTGTTAAACTCCACCACCAATTTTTTTTGTTTTTTCGTTTACTTCTGCTTCTAGTGACGGTTTTAGAGTGACTATGGATCTGTTTGCGTGGCTTTATCATTATATTTATCTGTTTGCGTGGCTTTGTCAACATATTTTTTTATAGTTTGATTTGATTCTTCTTCTTCTTCTTTCACCTCTATTATATTAATTACATCACTCCAAGATTCGTGACAACCTTGCATGCATCTGTCTAATTCACTTTTTGATGGAGAATTTGGAATAAATATGATGGACGATGTTTCGGAAGATTCGTCGTTGTCATCGTTATCTGATTGCGGATGATTCACCTCCCACCCAGCGATCTTGTCACGAGCTTCGTCTTCAACTAGACTTGATATTTCTTGACAGTCGTAACAATTAACTCGAAGTGGAATTTTATCTTTTACACCTTTTAGATGTGAATGTTCATCACAGTACAAGAACACTCTTAGCATTGGACAGGATTTCCATGATTCAGGTAATTTATTCCAATTTTTTAAAATATGTCTTGGATAGTCAGAAATAATATTATCTACCGATAGGGTATTTCTAATTTGTTCTTCAGTTAATTTACAGAGATTACACATTTTAAATAATAAAACTTTATATACATTCATTAATGTTTTAAAACTAATTAAATACATTATAAAATTATAGAAATAACAAAATTATTGAAAATATATACATAAATTCTAAATATTGTTTTGTTTATCAACACGACCCTCAGAAATATTAACATTGTCCTCAAATTGCATATCAATAAAATTTTTACAAACAATTGGAATCTCTAAAAACAATATTTGATAATTAAAATATATATTTTGCACACCAATTGGGTGGTGGTTCGATAAAATTACTATTTAAATCCAATTCTTTAACATTATTAATTTTACATTCATTTAAATATCTATCTAAATAACTGCTTACACTATGTACAGCATTAAGGGGGATGACCACTGTGACGGAAAAAAAGAAAAAAACAGTTTTTTTCTACATTTTTTTTAAGTATACATATTCATAAATATGTATACAAAAAATTGAGTTTAAATTTTGAAAATTGGCGAAGTTACAGTTAATTTAGTGAGACGAGGTAGCACAGCCGGTTATCTTAACAAAAACAATAAACACGTTTATCTCGGAATGACATTTTTCGACCTGGTCGACACGATTCCTCAAAGACTAATAAACCGATTTCAATTTTTTTTATAATTTTCGTAATTGTAGTAGCTATCGTTGCACGTAACCGATTTTTGTAATTTTGATAATTACTATTTTAAAAACCGCTCTAATTAAAAAAATAGGTCTTAAAAATGAACAAAAATTTCAAACGATCGCCATTTTGTGAAAAAATAAAATAAAAAAAAAACGGCTACGTGCAACGATAGCTACATCCATATAGATATTGATAAAAAAAATTATTTATTTTTTTCATACAACCTTTCTCGAAATTTCGAGTCGACCATAGACAAAAATATTTTTTTTGGTCGTCACATCGAGGCTCATAACTTTGTAAATGTTTAATATTTTTCAATAAAAATTTATTTTAAATAAGTTGAATATATACTTAATAAAATGTCCTTTACCTGATTCAAAAATAATTATTTATATCTGTGAAAAAAAATCCCAAACATTGACAAGTTTTTTACCCGCCACAGTGGCCATCCTCCTTAACGTAACATCTAGATAAATTATCAATGCATTGATATAAATTATACATATAACCCCACTCGATGTCATTCAATACAATAGATGTAGATGCACTGCCATAGTAATTGAAACCATTGTTGAAAATTTTTATACTTTTTTCACCGAATTTATTGTATGATGTTATAGACAACCCATCACGACTTTGTATTGTAAACTTTTCAATCGGTGATGCGGATGAAAAATATTGATTAATTTTTAATACATTTTCTTGGAAAACTCCTCTCCACTCGTCGATTTTAAAAACAATACACTTTTTTGTCTGATGAAGCTGAATTACTGCTTCTACAGCATTCGCATTATTATTATTAACAATTGGAAGTAAACCCAAACCTATAAATTTATTTTTATTTAAATTTATAAAATAAATTTGTTGCAATAAAATATGCGTCATTGTTATTGTTCAAACTCACTGCTACTACTGCGACAATGATTAAGTACGAACTGAACGTGTATTGTTTTTAAACATAATAATATATAAAACAAATCCCAAATCAAATATTATAATGTCCATAAGCAAGGGTGTCTATATTATTATCTAAAATATGACGTTTATCATCATCCCCACTTAACACAAGTTTATTTTGTTCCACGGTGTAAATATTATGTGCCTTACTCATAATCAGTTTTTGCTTCTTCACAACAGTTGTTTTTTCAAACAAAACTGATTTATAATCATTGAATGTTAATGTTTTTACTACATATACTTTCACACCTTTTACTATATTCGTGGAACAATGATTACCTTTCATATCATCGTCAACAGTCGTATACGAATACATTTTTGGTCGGAGACCGATGAAAGAGGTCATTATGACACCAGATAATTCATCTTTCATCAGTCCTAAAACTTTTTTGTTATGTTGTTCAATTTTGAAAATATTATTATTTTTAAAATTTGATGTATCAAATAACTGCGAATTATCTTTTATAAATTTATATACGTCTGAATGAGTTATTTGTAACACTAATGAATCAGTGTCTGAATATATAAGCTGTGCTTTATTCTTAAATTTAGATTTAATTACATTATAAAAAAAGTCATACATATGCAATTTGGAAAGTTCTAAGACAGTCATACCAACAAAAATAGGTTTATCATATTTAACAAATTTTCTCTTCAATTCAACGGCAATCAGGCTTTCATCGAATATGGTTAATCGTTTAAATAGTGGATCCGCGATATATTTACGCGCGCCGTAACGTCCATCCCACCGGGCTACTAAATGTATCTCTCAACGCTTAAATATATTCTCCATTAGCTTAATTTGTAAAAATTCCTACTAAATTCGTTTGCGGCATATTTACGTTTTTCATTGTTCAAATCGATATATATGGATAACCATTTTGATTGTTTAAATGTGAGAACTCTGTGAATTTTTACTAATTTTAAACCTAAACCCAAACACTGCACTAGATTCTGAATATGAATGACATATTTTTCTTTTTTGTAAAGAGTGCACATTATTTTTTTATTTTTTGAAAGCGGTGGAGTGAGATGTTGTGGACACGGAGGCAATTCATTTAATAAATCGTGCACGTTTTCCGGATACTCTATATCTACCTCTAATATAAATCCATCATTTATACTATTTTTCAAATAAATATTTGTTTCATATAAAAGATGAGATTTAAGACAAGTAATTTCGAGGGGGCTCAACCAACGAAAACCTCCATACGGTAGAGGCTGACACATTACATGACCATATAAATTATTTACGTCTAAATAAATCAAATATTTATCATCTAAATTTGGATTGTAATTTGACATATACTTATTTTTAGCGACTGCATAGCGTTTATTTACTTGAGTTAAACCACCCCTAATGTTCTGCGTAAAAAAATATAACATATCAATGTCAGTCAATAATTCCAATTCAATTTTGGTAATTTTAAGCATTGAATCAAACGCGAGACCTGGAATTGTATAGTAGAAGCTTGGATCTAAATCATACGTTTCCAAACATACATTTCGAAAATTTTCAAATACATCGGCCAGTAAAAGTACGTCAGTCATTAGATACAACGATGAATATTCTCCTAATGTTTTTACGTTGAAATGTTTCCAAACATTTTGTGCATGTTGATAATCAACTGTTGAAATTTCAGAATTTGATAAATCGTTGAAAAATTCTTGTCTACCGGGCAATTGAGTTACATTTAATTTATGCAATGAATCAACGTAATTGTACGGGAACACTCTTTTTCTTTGCAAGAGCTCGAAGCTACCCTCTTTCATGTGTAGACATTTACTTTTTAATAATTTTAAATTGTCCGAGTCCATATTTTTAACGAGTTCATCTAGCGAACACTGCATGAAACGACATGAATCTAAAAACCGCAAGTATATCGAGCCGACTTTCTTTGAAAAGGATACATAACGTTCTGTTGTTATAGGTATAATAGATACTGTATTGCTTTCACCTATATTCACTAGTTCGCGTATAAATAAATGTGCATCATAATTACTATTGTTATGAAAATATATAGGAATAAAATTGGGTAATTTAAAATTAAGATTACATGATTGATGTGCACCCTCCAAAAATTTTCCAGTAATGTGACAATGATTGCGAACTTTTACACAGGTGTTGGTGAAAATATCACCGCATATGTGACAGTGGGTGGAATTTTGAAAATTAGTTTCTTGTTCATTTGTCATTATCAACGGTTCGATTTTTTTATAAATAATTTCGATTTTTTCCGCCAATTCAACCATTCTCTTTACAAACCAATTTGCACAATCAATTCTCGTATACGATTAAAAAAATGAAAGGTTATTATCATATGAACATACGACTTGGTATGCTACTGCAAAAGGTGTATGTTTTCGAATTTTATGTGTAAACGAAACGTTAGCGTCAGGTTGACATGTATCATTTTTTTCCAAAATACATTCGAAATCACAGTAAACAGCAAATTGAACTTTATAAGACCTACTATAATTTTTAAATTTTAAAATATTGGCAGCACCACCGTCCCTGCTAGCCGAAAGATTTGGTAATATTACTTTTACCGGACTATTTTCTCTACACACCACTATATGACTATTTAAAAGATCTGCAGAACTAAAGTATTGCAAGCACATATCACAAATATGTTTACGATTCTTATCCTTATTTAATTGTTTATGACAAAGGGTAGACAAGTCGTGTATATAAACGTAATGGGAACATTCAACGTTGACATCATTAACTCCCGTATAGTATAACATATTAACATGTGTTTGCTTTTTAGCCGAAGTATAATATAGAGGACCACATATGGATCCTGATTTGCTATCTATTCCGTACACATTTATTGAATATCGTAAATTTTGTTTTTCAAATTTATGAAATTTTGAAATTTGCATTGGAAAAGTTATGTTATCTAAATTAAATTGTTGATGAAAATTATGATTATAATTCGATACACGTTGGGGATTGTTAATTCTATTGTAATTAACACACGCTAAACTTGAATAGAGAAAACAATAACTATCATTATTCTGTACATTGATAATAGCACGTTTATTTTTAACATTTTCAGGTAGCGGGAGATAAAAAGAGCCTGCTTCACTATTAAGCGGATCATATTTATTGATATTTACTTTAAGATATTGTACACTATTCAAAGCTTTGTCCGATTCGCGCTCGTTAAATTCATCTAATTTGTTTGATAAACACTCATATACATTTGTCATATACCACTGAAATAAATCAGTGCCTTTAGTAATAACTTTCATTTTAGTTATGAAATGAAATACATCTAGAATTTCCCTATCGCCCTTTTTTAAATAAAACTCACACGCTAATTCGGTGTTACACTTTACCGAAGTGAATTTATCTAAACATTTGGAAACTTCTCGTCGAAAAGTGTTAAACGCCACATTCACAAATTCACGAGGATCTTTAATTCTTATGTTTTCGTCGTTTACTATTATACCGGAACATAGTCGCCAACTAAAAGCATGCTCTAGAGCAGTGGTTTCCAAACTTTATGTAACTACGCCTCCCTTTAAAGAAATTTAATCTTTGGCGCCCCCCCCCCCTTTATTTCATAAAATTATACAGACATATTTTAAAAAGGTATAAACTATAAAATGTATTTTTTTGCGTATAAAATTTATTTTTAATGCGATGCATATGCTTGTTTATTAGCACAAACTTCATTAAATCTAGGTCTTTTAAGGGAATGATTTCACTATGAATTTTTTTTATGATAATTCTATCAGTTTTGCTTTTTCAATAATAGTTGTCAGTCAAAAACTACACAGTAACGTCCCTTTCAGAAACAGATAGTATGTATATGTATTATGTATACAAAATAATGTTATGTTATAAAAGTTTATTTATTTATAATTATATATTTTTTATTTATACACCTTAATATGATATGAAAATTAAATTTTTGTTAAATTTTTCGCGCCTCCCTTTTCACTAGTCCGCGCCTCCCCAGGGAGGCGCGCCTCCCAGTTTGGAAATCACTGCTCTAAGTTTACGGTTAACATCTATCGGACAATTCCGAGATGTTGAACTTCTGTCATTAATAATAAAACGATCTTTGAAAATACGTTTTGCCATTTAATTGATGTTTTATTACCGACAGTAACAAAATTACTGAACATGATACTCTCCGATTGGATAATATATATGATAAGATGATCGTGGATAATTACGTTATATTCAAAGTTCCATAATGTTTAAATAAATTCTAGTCATATACACAACACTCCTCCTCCTTCTCCTTCTGCTCATTAAATTTTCTTCAGTAGAAAATCAATTCAACACTCTACTCGATCACATGAAGATGTGGTATGTAGGTATATATGTAGTTGCAGTAACCTAAAACATATAATTAAATATTATAAACATATATTAAATAAACACCTGCACGCACGCACACACACACGCGCACACACACACATACAATTAAATGAATATTACCTTGGTAAAAATATCAGCTTCAGCTATTGTTCCATGTAAGATTGATTGCAGTTGAAGAATAAGCTCCAACTGAAACACATATAAGTAACTAATAAATCATGTATAAAAAAACAAAAGTAAGCAAAAAAATATTAAAAAAAATTTTTTTTTTTTTTAAATGAAAAAAAAATGAAAAAAAATTGAAAAAAAAATGAAAAAAAAATTGAAAAAAAAATCGAAAAAAAATTGAAAAAAAAATTATTGTGATAAAATATTTTTTTTAATTATTTAAATTATTATTAATTTATTTAATATATTAAATTATTATTATTATTAATTAATTAATTAAAAAATTAATCAGTTTGCTTTTCTTAAATTAATGCTTTATAATAACATATTTAATGTTTAATAAATAAATTTTTTATTATAATTTCAAAATCAGTTTTCTTTTCTTAAATTAGTACTATATAACATATTTAATGTTTATTAAATAATATTTTTATTATAATTTTAAATATCAATAATATCAAAATATCCAATTGTTAGTAAAATTAATAAGTTTACTTTCTTAATACTATATAGTATAATTAATGTTTAATAAATAATATTTTTATCACATACCTGTGTATTAACAAAACCGCACTCACTTGTTTTAACTTATTAAATTTAATTCATTCAATATAATTTTATTAGTTAACTAGTGTTAACTAATTTAATTCTAACATTTATAGATACACAATAGTTTAATATTAATTTTCAACAATACAATAGACCAGCAAGCCTTACGAAGAAACTGCAACTGGACCGACCATTGCACATAGCCAGACGAATTTTAATTATATCAAGCGTACACAAAAACCAGTCTTATTTTGCAATCACAATAACAATTTCCGAGAATTTCTGCTCCAGACAGATACACGATGCAGCTGCATTAAACAAGTTTCAAAAAATCAGTGTCGTATACATAATTTGTAATTTTTATATTTAACTCGGTATATAGTCTTTATAATAATGCATTTACAGGTTTCTCGGTACATACGAGTGAAGATAAGTTTTTTGAACGAGGTCACTGACAGTTATGTATACTATATTTTTCTTGTCTTTATAGTGGGGAAATCATATATAAATTGAATGTTTTCTCACATATCAAATCAGTTTATTCGTTAATATTATAAAACTATAATATATATCAGCACATTATACATGTAAGTACTTTATATATTTTATTTGTGTATTTTTTTTTACATTCAATATATTCTACATTATTGAATTGCATTCTGAAAATTTAATTTATATGTGTATAAAATATATACAATTGTTATTTTATCTTCTTCATGCAGAACATTATGGATACATTAAACAAGATCGAAGTGCAATTCAGACAGGCCGTGTCAATGCGAACTCTACAGGAAAATTTCCTTTATGAGATCGTAGAATTCAAAAAAATGAAGACAAAATTCGGGGACGCTATTCTATTAAAACTAATAGACCAAGACATAATCATTCCCCGTCGTTTTAGCCATTTAACTGAAGAGCAGCTGGAGAGGTACAATAAAAAAAATCTTCCTCGTTTACGAAAGTATTAATAAGCAAAATAATAGCTTCAAAATGAAATTTATTGAGAAGGATAATATCATAGCCGGTATGTTATTTATTATTTAAATATTTATATATATATATTAATTGTTTTTTTTCACAATAGATGAATTTTACAACAACACGATGACTGAAGAAGAAGATACAGGAGCTTCCAGTAGTAAATGTAGATGACAGTACATAAATGTTAAATAAAATATAATAATGTACAATTATTCACATTAATAAAATATATTTATATGCAATTTGTATTTATACTCACCTTTTTTATGTTTACAGAAAATTTTATAAATAAACTTATTCCTAACATTGCCCGACATTAAGTAGTCGCAAATATTCTTCTAACAAGTTCATTGACCTAAACATTGACACCGCTATCGTGACCAAAATAACATCGTCCACCGTTGATCGCCAGCTGCCAGAGGTCAGAAACCAATATTCACAAGTTCATTGACCACCGCCATTAAGTAGGTAGCCATCTTAGCGTCCGCCATAACCCATTCGCCATTTTGAATCCACCATTGGCTAGACACGCCCCCCTTACTTAACATTGACTCAGCCCATTCGCCATTTTCTACCATTGGCTAGACACACCCACAAGCCACCATTGGCTAGACACACCCCCTTACTTACCATTGGCTCAACCCATTCGCCATTTTGAATCCTACCATTGGCTAGACACCCCTCCTTACTTACCATTGGTGACCTACATAGACTGGCCACGCCCACAATCGAATACTCGTCGCTGATTGGCTACTGTGCTGTCAGCCTTGTTGTTTATCTACAATAAACCTAATATAAAAATGTAATTTTTAGCCTGTTTCTCACGTGATCAAAAACACGTCTAGTACAACTGTCACTGGTATGACGTCACGGTATACGATAAATGTCAGTTTATGTAAGATCTCTGGATCCCTATTGGTTTCAGTGTGCTTCATGGATATTGACGTCACGCGTACCACGTTGCGCCACCTTCTTTGCGCTTATCGTTAGTAAGTGATAGTCGCAACCTGGACTGTTTGTCGCGGCTTACGCCTCGTAGTATTGTTAAAGTCACAAAATGGGGGTTTGGTCAATACGTCCAGTCAGGGGCAGCTTTGGTAGCGGAATTTATGGAAAAGAGAAAGAAAACTGGCTAAATGTAAAACTGCTACCACTAAGGATTTTTGTAGTCCCTCGAGAGTCCCACGGGAAGCCCCTAGTCCACCCAATGAATATAATATAGAATAGTAATGAAATTTATTTATTTATGATCAAGAAAAAAGATATAGATGCCAGATATAAACAGCAGAGATTTTATACGCAGAGTCCACGTGACGTCCGTCTTTCGACTCCAGGCAGAAACCCCCTTGTCTATCTTTAGATGAGAGAACTGGAATAGGAAAAGTAGAAAATACAAATCAAAGTTGAAATAAATATATATATTTTCAAAATGAAAGCAATGAAATGAAATAATAATTCTGAGTTTTTAAATATAATATTAACATGAGTCTTTACAAAGATAAACAAAACACGTGTTTGTTGAAACACTCCTGGGCGATTTGAGCCACAAAAGCTAAACAAATTTGGAAAACGTTCGAAATCTTTACATAAATGCGCACGCCATTTTGAATTTGGTAAATTTAAAGTCTGAACCTGCAATAAGTTGTTTGTTGGCGTGACGTGAGAATAATAATAAATGATTGAACTTGATCGGATTGGTAGAAACCAATCTTTAGAATATAGCCAAAAATACTTTTGATTAATAAAACGTAGAATAGGATTTTTTAACAAATATAAGAGCGAAATAGTTACGTTTAATTTAATATTATGATAAAGAATTTTTAATAATGAAAAATAAGAAAAACAAATTTGGAGCGTAGAATGAGAAATATAGATATTCGCTTGTTTAATCGTATACGCGAATTTTGGCCCATAAGTAGGCATAAAATGTACCTCGTGCACCTTGTCACGGGTTTAAATATAAACGAAATTTTAAGCTGTAAGACTTTAAGCCATTACAGGAATATAAAAAAAATGCTCTGCTACTATTGTAATTGAAACGAAAAATAAAACTGTAACTGTTATGATGTACGTAATATGTATGAGTAAAATAATTTTAAATATGTAATTGAAAGATAGAAATTTAAAATGTATACTAATCGGCGAAAATTGTATTGCGTGCTTTACAAATAATAAATTATCAACTACTTGAAATTTTAAAATGGCAACCCACAGAAACGTGGTGCAATATTTATAATACATAAAATAAATAATAAAAGCAAAAGTACAGTACCTTGAGATATACACAACACTAGCACAAATACAATTTTCCCGTAGAAGTAAAAATAATAACCGATTATGAATTAATCATCTTTATTTTAAAATATTCGACTCTAATAAACAGTAGGTGTGATCATGGCGACGGTTATATGCGAAGAGAGGAAGATGTTTGTTTGTTTATTCAGACGTGCCGGTAGCGAGGAACCACGTGACGCGTTCCACCAATAAGCGCTCGGCACGTTGGCTTAGTCGGGTGCGCTGCATTTTGCGAGAGTGGCACGCCAGGGCTGTCGATCGCTGTTAACACCATGCGGTCTGACAGGGATGTACTGACGGTAGTTGTAAGATGTGTCGGTGGTATATTTTCTACCACGGCACAACGTGACTTTTAATGTGCGTTTTAGTGGGAAATTTTTCATTTGAATATAAAAAGATTATTTTCAGCGTTTTTTCGGCATTATTTTGTAAAAAGATACTGAGGAAGTATCCAGGGCCGGCCTTTGCAATGTTGGCGCCCCGGGCGAATTTTTTTTGCCGCCCTTGCAACCTTTGAAGACCTTTTTTTTACTCAGAAGAGCTTTTTTTTTTAGTTATTACCTTATATTTAAATATCTTATTTGCTTCTCTCATTATGTCCTTCTTCGCGCCGCCCCTGTTAGCTTGGCGCCCCGGGCGGTCGCCCCCACCCGCCCCCCTCTAAAGCCGCCACTGGAAGTATCTATTATATACAGACGCACAATTTACAATATATTTTAAAATTTAGTCAAATACCCTATTAAAAATTGTTAAACTCATGAAAATCGCTATGACGGAATGAGGGATTTTTATCGTTTTAAATGATTTACAAAAAAATAGTCGTACCGACAATTATATTTAAAAGTTTTAGGTTTTTGCCAGTTATGGGTTTGTTTATTCCAGACCACAATATCAGATACGCCATTTCACTAGACAGGACATTAGTTAGTATGTTTGTCGACTTTTTCACCTCCAACTGATTTCACAAACTTCCTCTATTAAATATAGAAAGAACATGTTAAAAAAATTGTAAAGATAAAATTAATAACCCTGGTCATGATTTTTGTCAAATGAAAACTACAATATTCTTTTTAAATACTGAGATACCCTTAATGTAATCAATTATAAAAAATAACTACTCAATTTAAGAAATAATCATAAACCGTGCTGTATTTTAATTTCCCCAGGTCAATATTTTGAATACTAAGCAAGATGGTTAAAAATGCTTTAGTTGTAGCATTTTGAGGGGGACAATTAATAATGAAATGAGTTTTTTTATAATTTATGGGGGTTTATGGGATAACTTTTTTTTCAAATGGTAACGTATATTTTTATTGCAGATTTGTAATCTACAGGGATAAATACGTAATTTTTGTAAGAAACATTTTTAGAAAACATCAATTGTTTTTAATAATTAGCAAAATTTGTAGAAACTTGCTAAACTTTGCTAATTATTTAAAACGATTGATGTTTTCTAAAAAAATGGTGTCTACAAAAGTTACATATTTCTCCCTGTAGATTACGAATCTGCAATAAAAAATATAGGTTACCATTTGAAAAAAAAATGGAACTTTTCAATGATTCTCCAACCAAGATAGGATTTTAGTTATCTAAATAAATATTGCTAACTCAAAAAATAATTTCATCCCGAAGGTAACAAAATTGATCTACTTGATTCTTCATTGATCGTCTGGTTAGAGATGGAGCGAGGTTTTGGGTGTCGCATGGCGCTCCATTCTATTTCCTCGATTACCGGTGAACCGTTCGGGCTACAACTTGCCGGAAGGGCTTATATTGTAGCCACGGAGGTCCCATAACTTATGGGCGTGCGAAATTTCATTATAAAAAAGGGGGGCATATCAAACCCATTTATAAAAATTTATAAGTATCCATTGCCACGGATTGAAGACCTTTTTTGCAAATTTACAAGGAGGTTAGGAATTTTCCAAATTAAATTTATCACAGGCCTACCAACAGATTGAATTAGATGAAGAATCTAAAGCACTAACCACAATATCTACTCATGTAGGGTTATTTAATTATAATAGAGCACCTTTTGGAGTTACGTCATATCCAGCAGCTTTCCAAAAAATAGTGGAGGGGGTTGTAACAGGCTTAAAGGGAGTAGTAGTTTTTTGGATGATATCTTAATTACGGGCCAAAATAGGGAAACACATTTAAAAAATCTCTGCCAGGTATTGGAACGATTGAAAAATTGCGGTTTAACAGTAAAAAGGGATAAATGAAAATTTTTAAAACAGAAAATTAATTACCTAGGCCCCTAGGCTATGAAATAGATAAAAATGGACTAAGGACTGATTTGAATAAAGTTAAAAGCATTGTGGAAACGCCTATTCCAAAAGATAAAACACAATTAAAAAGTTTTATAGGTATGGCTAATTTCTATAGAAAGTTTATTCTAAATTTTTCAAGTATAATGAAACCATTATACGATCTTACGAAAGATCAGGAACTACATAGTTCTCATATGGGCATTGTGCGAATGAAATCGTATGCTAGGAACTATGTATGGTGGCCCACAATGAACCGACAGATAGAACAAGTTGCTAAGCCATGCCTTGATTGTTTAAAAAATAAAGATTTACCAGCAAAAAGTCCGTTAATCTCTTTGACATGGTCTAGAATTCATTGTGATTTTGCAATTAATTTTTACGGATTAAATATTTTAATAGTTACATGTTACATGTGCTCATAGTAAATGGTTGGAAATATTTCCAATACGAACCATTACCTCGGAAGCTACAATACAAATATTAAGAAGCTTATTTGCTCGTTTCAGCTTTCCATTGACTTTAGTAAGCGATGGTGGGACGTAATTTACCTCACATAGTTTTAAAAATTTTGTTCAAAACAATGGCATTACACATTTAACTAGCGCTGTAAATAATCCTTCAACAAATGGTGCTGCTGAAAATTCAGTCATAACATTTAAAAGAGCTATGCTAAGTATTATTGGAAATGAACAAAGACCGGACATATCACGTTATTTGGCGTTATTTTTAATAAATTGTCGAAATACGGTTCATGCAACGACGGGTGTAAGTCCTGCACAGATAATGTTAGGCAGACCTTTGCATACGAGATTAGATAATATTAGAAAAGAATTGATCGTTCCAATAAATACAAAATTAAATAAAGGGGTAAGACCATATGTAGTCGAACAACAAAAGAAACAGCAAGGGTATTTTAGAGGTAAAAGAACTCTAAATTTAGAAGTAGGATGGCCTATGATGGTAGGGACTATCGTCACCAAAAACCTCATTGGGCGGAAGGATGTGTTTGCCAAATTTTGGGACAGCGTCATGCTTTAATAAATGTGGAGGGTAATATGTGGAAAAGACATGTGAATCAAATCAGAATGAGCAATATGAATACACTCACAAATTTGATGTTATCAACACCACATACTACCCATCACACAATCAGTAGGTATAGTAGGATCTGAAGGATCGCAATTGACTTCAGAAATAAATATTTAATTTTTGCCATGAACAATCTACAATGGGCATATTAATAATAGGATTTTCATGACTGGAATGTACGATTTCGTCGTCGTCATTGTCATTAGTCTCCTCTATTACTATAATTAATGATAGGTATTTCTAAGTTATTATTAAAGTTTTCCATATATTCAAATATCAGTTTTTTATAATTTTCATGTTTACTTGAATTCGCGTTTTTATTTAAGCTACCTTTCTTATAAATAATTCCATAATCGTATTCCTCTAGCTTCAGCCTCCACCGAACTAATTTCGAATTTGGTTCATTTAATGAAAATAACCGTTGTAATGGCTTATGGTTTGTTACAATTTTAAATTTTTTCCAAACAGATACGGTCGAAAGTATTTTATTACCCACTCTATAGCTTAAGAGTTATTTTTCGATAGTTGAGTAATTTTGCTTAAAAATTTTTTTATTTAGTTTAAGGTTCTGCTAGCGTAAGCGTTTAGTAAATCTGAACCTATCTTACCTTGAGAAAGTACACCCCCGATCGCATAATTACTAGCGTCAGTTGTTAAGATAAAGGGTTGTGTAAAGGATATTTTAATAATGGCTCGTTAATTAACACATTTTTACATAATTCAAAACATTTTAAATACTCTACATCTTTTATATTAATTTCATATCCTTTTTTTAATCATTTTGCGAGTGGTTTTGTCAACTTGGCGAAGTCATTTATAAACCTACGATAAAGTCCAAGAAAGCTTTTAGTTGTTTAGGAGTTTTAGGTATAGGAAAGTTTTTTATAGCAATGATTTTTTCTGGATTTGGTGTTACATTATCAGGAGTGACAATGTGTCCTAGATAAGCGACTTCTTTTCGAAAAAACTCTGATTTATCAAGTTGAACTTTGAAATTTGACTGCCTAAGTTTTTTGAAAACCTCTCTAAGTCTAACAATATGTTCTTGTAGACTAGTGCTAAAAATAATGATATCATCCAAATATACAAAACAATATTCATTTTGTATACCCCTAATATCCATGACACACTGGAAGCGAGCAGGACTGTTCTTCAATCCGAAAGGCATACGCAAAAACTCGTAATGGCCGTTCTCCGTATTAAACGCTGTTTTTTTATATCTTTTTCGTCCATTTCAATTTGATGGAATCCCGAGGCTAAATCTAATTTTTCTAACAAGTCAGTGATATTAGGTAAGATATACTTATCATCAATGGGTTTTTCGTTCAGTTTTCGTTAATCGACAACTATCCTCCGTTTACGTTTGCCTTATGCGGACATCTTTTTTGGGACTATCTAAATTGGCGAAAACCAAGGAGAATGGGATGATCTAATTATATTTTGTTGTAACATTTTGTCAATTTGATATTTAACCTCTTTTTATGGATTTCGGGATAACGATATGACTTAGTATTCACTGAGATGTCATAGTTAGTTTTAATTATATGTTTTACTTTATTAGTAAAAGTTAGATGTTTATCATCAAAGTGAAATATATCTGTATATTCTTTGATTAAATTAGTTATAAAATATTTTCCTTCAGAGTTCATATCATGGAATTTTTAAAAATCTAATGCGACTTTATTGCTTTGTATCGAATTAAAATTAGAATTAGTTGTGAGCTTGTATTTATCGAGTTTATCAACCTCAAAAGATTTGCCATTATCGATTGATTTGTCAATTTATGTTGGATTCAAAATCGTACAGTAGGTTTCATAATTTTATAACTTTGTAACATATTCTGGAATCTCTAAATCATTTACCTTATTATACGAGGTTATAATTTCACCGTTTTTAATATTTTTAATATATAATTTTATTATATGTTGAGTTCGTTGTTGAACTATCAACAGATTAGTATTATTTGTAATGCGCTTATTTATTTTATTATTTGTTGTGGTACTGCCCACTTCATTTTACACCTAGTTTTCTGTAAATTTTCTCTCGGCTCATTGCATAATCCGTATGCATTTGTTTCTCTTCATTATCTATTGGTTGTCGCTGTAGGATATTGTGTATTTTCTTTAAATTCAGGTCTTGCAACTGCATTGTCAATAACCAATCTTCATTGCTGATTTGTACTGTCATTATACTAGTGACGCAATTTCGGGACTCCTCGCCCACTCCTGTGTTTGTCGACTCAGCGCGTCTGCATGCGCGTCCAAACAAATTGTATCTCTCGTTTGGTTAACTGCGTCAACGGTTCAGTTATCTCCGCAAAGTTTTCAATGAACATTCTAAAATAACCGGTCAATCCTCTATATTGACGTAGTTCATGTATATCAGTTAGTCTTCTAAATTGTTCCACAGCTTGAATTTTCCCTCTTCATGTTCCATGCCCTATAACTTCATGGTCTAGACAGTCGATTCTCTGTCAAGTTTGCTTACATCAAAAATAAATCAATGTAAATAAAGATCTTCACAAAGAAGTGAGTAGAAAGCTTATAAATAAAATACAAAATAAAATAGATTGTTGTTATGCCTTCAATCGAAGATCAGTTGGACCAGTCGTCAGAAAACAAATATTTCACCAGTGTTGATCTCGCAAATGGATATTACCAGATAATAAAAGTGGCGGAAGAAACAAAATATATGACGGGGTCTGTTACACCCTACGAATTCTATAAAATGCCGTTTGGTTTGGTCAACGGGCCAGCTTTGTTTCAGAGGATGATAAACGAAATTATAAGAGAACTTCTACCAGGCGACATAGTATCGTACATGGACGATATACTCATACCAAGTAAAACACCTGAAGAAGGAATAGAAAAATTATAATAATTTTAACAATGTTAAAAAAGTATGGTTTTACATTAAAATTAAAAAAATGTAGTTTTCTTCTAGAAAAAGTAGAATACCTAGGATACGAAATTGATAGCGAAAAAATGAAACCGAGTGAAAGAAAAATAGATACGGTGAAAATTTTTAAGAAACCGGAAAGTATACACGAAGTAAGACAGTTTTAAGGACTCACAAAATTGCTAATTTCTTTAAGTCCGTAAAAAAATTATCGAAATGTTCTTTTTCCTGTTGATATCTATTGTAGAAATTGAATTTTTCGAATACGATGTTCTTCTTTGGTGTGCAGTCGTTTTCAAAAGCTTTTTTTACATTTGCAAATTTCTATTTGTCTGTTTCTTCAAATGTCGTATATAACTAACTCTAGGGCTTCTGTGCCTATTGCATTTAAAAATGTGGCTAATCTCACAGCATCAGTTTAATCACTTAAGCCTGCAGCAGTTTCAAATATTTCATAATTCAATTTAAATTCTCGCCAATTCTCACTTAAATTTCCATTTAAATTTAAATCACCCACTGGTTTAACAAAATTATTTGTTGTGTTAGACATAATATATATATGAATACTATTGAATACATAGAAACTTGATCAGATGTAAAATATCAAACCCGCGGTCACCAATTTTTATTGTAATTTATCCACTTTATTTTTAATAATCTATTTTAAATAATACTCTTTTGGTATTTTAGATTTCATTTAAAGCATAATTTCTCATGAAATTCCGATGATTCCATTTAATAAAGTAACCTGTGATATACTTGAACATGGAAATAATAACTTTCTTGTATTAATTGACTATTTTTCTAAATGGATAGAATTACTTCAAATAAGAAATAAATCATCACAAGAAATCATTAACAGCTGGGAACAAATATTTTCACGTTTCGGGATACCGAAAACAGTAATTGTAGATAATAATCCTTTCGACTCGTTCGAGTTTCCAAATTTTGCTAGAAAGTGGAATTTTAAAATTATAACAACTAGTCCACATTATCATAAGAGTAATGGACTTGCTGAAAGAGAAATTCAAATAGTTAAAAATATATTAAGAAAGTCAAAAGATAATGAGCAACTATATATAAGTTTATTAGAATATAGAAATAAAAAAGTAAAAGATTTAAATTATAGTCCTTCACAGTTACTACAAAACAGAATATGTGGAATAAAAATGCCAATGAACTAAAAATTATTGCTGCCAAAATTTTACGAAAATATTGAAAGAGTTTAAAAAGAAAAAATACAATTCTGAGAAATATTATAATATAAATACTAAAGTAAGAAAATAATTTAGTATCAATGATCGCATAATATTTAGAAAAAAATTCAAATGGTTTAAAGGTAAAATAATACAAAAGTGGCTCACACCTCGTTCATATCTAATTAAAGGTGACAATGGTGGAGAGTATAGAAGAAACTTTGCGCAAATTCTCTACTATAAAGATCCAGATCCAAATTTTAAATACAATGAAAGTAATCATGTCCAAAATAATAAATGCAATGATCATTACATTTTAAAAGGTGGAAAAATTGTTTATAAAATGTAAATAAAATTTTATTATATATTATTATTAAATTGATGAGGGAGATGTAATATATTTATAATCTATGTAATAGAATATCAATTATTTATGTTATCTATGTTTGTAAAATATTATAATTTTATTTGTTAAATACACACATTCGTACTGTGGCCGTCTAATTGAACAGTTCTCATTAAGACCTCTCCCAACAAACGCAATAGCTAGAATAGCAAAACCAATTAGTGATCTATTCAAAAAGAATATCGAACTTAAATGGGGTCAAGAGCAAGCTACTGAAAACGTGATTGGCAACACGGCCAATACTAAATTTATTTGATGCGTGTAAAGATGGAATAGCAGTAATGATGTTGCAAAAGGGAAGACCAATTGCATATTATAGTAGACATACTAACGAGGTAGAACAAATGTATCATAGTTTCGAATTAGATGCTTTAGCTGAGGTCAGGGCCGGATTTAAAGATCTGGAGGCCCCGGGGCAACAAGGGGAGTGGAGGCCCCCTTTTGTGATTTTGACGACCTTTTTTTTTTCGGAGCCTAACGATTCCAGTCTGGAATCGTTAGGCTCCTGATGAGGACTTCTTGTGAAGTCGAAACACGTGTCGAGTGACATAAATTTTGTGGTTAAGGTGTATTTTTAGTTTAGGTGACTAGTATATATGGATGACCTACTGATACCAAGTAAAACGATCAAAGAAGGGTTAGACAAGTTAGAACAGGTATTCAGGTATTCACCAAGTTCACTATGATAAAAGCAGTGAGAAACACGAAATCACAGCCAGTGTGTCGATTTATGACCGAGCTAGTAAACATATTTGGGGCACCGACACGGGTGATAACTGACAAAGGAACAGCTTTCACATCCAGAGAGTTTACGGAGTATTGTCAGGAGAATGACATTATTCATGTGCAAAATGCGACAGCCACTCCGCGGGCGAATGGCCAATGCGAAAGACAGAATAGAACAATATTGAGGGCAGTGAAGACTTTGACAGGGGGGGGGGGGGGGGTGAAAAGGACTGGGACACCTACTTAAGTCAGATCCAATGGAGTATGAATTCGACACGGAATAAAACTGTAAATCGATCACCACACGAATTGATCTTCGCATATTCACCCAGGAATTCACTCAATAACAAGATATTGTTAGCTATTCAGAAGGAAGATGATGAAGAAGCAGATACGTTAGAAATCCGACTGGAAGCAAAATATAGAATAGATCAAGTTCAAGATAAACAGAAGTTGCGGTACGACGCTGAAAGAAGGCGACCTACAGAGTACAAAGTAGAAGATCTGGTACTCATTGAAAGAGAAGCTGTAGCGACGTGAGAGTCCAAGAAATTAACTCCGAAATACAAAGGGCCATACATAGTATCCGCAGTACTGCCGAACGATCGTTATGTACTCAAAGACATTCCCGGGGCACCGCGAAGCCAAAGACCGTTACACAAGTATTCAGTTCTGACAGAATGATACAAGAGCAGCGTGGCCGAGCTGTAAGCGAGATAGATGAGCAGCCAGGAGTGGGGCGGGCGGAAGACCAAGACAGGTAGGTTCAGGAAGGAAGGGAAGAAGGAACACAACAGTTGAAAACGAGTGTCTGGCGTGGACGGCTACGCGCGTTTTAATACAGTGTAAAATAAAGAAAAGTATTGTTGAATAATTTACATTGGGTAATAAATAATTTGAATTAAGTGTTCTTCTTATTGCTCGGCTACCCCTCCTTTACAATAATATCTAAATAAGAGAATTACACTGAAAATGTAAAAATTCAAGTTTCACAAGGTTAAATTCACTGACTGCTGTAAAGGAAGGCAAGATTAAGGATTATGAAGATAACTTGAGGAAACTTCATGACGAATTTGAAAGAAGATTTAAAGACTTCAGTGCAATTGAAAAATATTTAGATTTTTTCACTATGCCTTTTAATGTGGACTGTGGATTAGTGAATCCAGAATTGCAGCTTGAACTCCAATCTAATAGTCATCTCAAACAATTATTTCTAAATATTCCAAAATTAGAATTCTACAAGGGCTTGTCAAAAACAAGTTTTCCAAATTTAATATCTCACGCCCAACGAATTTCTATATTTGTGAGCAATTTTTTTCTATAATGAAACAAAGAAAAAGCTGTATCAGAAATAGACTGACAGATGAACATCTCGGAGCACTATTAAGGGAGTTGGGGCATAATTTTTTTACGATCAAAATATTTTCAAAAAAATATATAGTAGAAATACATACTTTTATAATGTACTCACGAAATTTCAACACATTTGTGTCTACAGTTATCGCGAAAAAAATTTCCAAAATTACCACTTTAACTTCATGTTTAACATAGGCTTAAATGGTAGCTAGACGGAATACTAATAGATAACACTGGTCAACACAAGTTTTGTTTCCTGTATTTTTTTTTCTGTTATTGGGTATTTCTATGGTCCTGACTATGAAAAAAATACTGGGAGATTGCTAACAGCTTTACGTTTTGAAATATACAGTTTTATTATTTTGACAAAAAAATACAAAAAATAATACATTATGTTAACAAAATTTCTATTGAACACTAGCAAATGATATTTTATAAGATTTTCTTGAATGAACGAGTTTAGGTAGATCTCGTTGCAAACTCCAGCAGTAGTCTGCCATCATATGTGAGTCCCACCGCCCCTGACAACGCTCTTCCATTGTCCGAAGATCCTGATGAAATCTTTCACCCTGCTTCTCACTAAAATCACCCAGATTTTGTGGAAATCGGTCTAAATGCGAGTACAGGGAGTGGATTTTTCTGCTCATGTTGCACCCTAGCTCTTGCAAGTTCGATAGCATGCACTCAACAAGCTCGACATGGTCGTACGATAAAATGTAATGTTGGTTTCCGGAGTAAGCAAATTTTTTTCTTTAAACGAGATGCTAAAATTTCAGAAGCTTCTTTTGGTAAGTTCAGATCTCTTACTAAGTAATTTAGTTCTTTCTGATTAAATGGTTGGGGTTCTGAAAGGCTACATTTGTAGTCTGAATCAGAGTCTTCACTTGAAGTATTTCGTTCGGGTTTACAGAGATTTCGATCATCAGAAGATTTAGATGTACTGGGTTGTACCTCTTGTGATTTTAATTGAGGTCGTTGAGCAGAAGATAAGTTAGTATATGACCAGTTACTTCGATTTCCACGGTTAATTCCGTTTATTTTCACAACGCAGAAGTAGCAATCGTCATGATGGTTTCGAGGTTCTCGCCAAATCATGGGTGTTACGAACATTATTGCATCTCTATTTCCACTGGACCATAACCGTAGACATACCACACATTTCTGGCATACAATATGAGGAACCCATGACTTGTCCTGATTACATAATTTTATTTCAAAGTATTGATGATACGCAGTTTTCACAAAGTCCGATATAGGTTTTCGATATTTTCAAATATATATTCACCACAAATATAGCAAAAACAATCGGGATTAAGCACACAACATCTTCTTAACAAAGCCATATCAAAAACAACAACAAAATATATTTTAGTGTCCAATAAAAAACGAAAATCTAAGTAAAAATAGTAAATGAGGGTAGTTAGCTATAACTCAAAAACAAAAGCTGTTAGAAAAAAATTGTTGCCATATTTAAAAAATACGCGTCAATTTGAGATAGAAACAAACAAAAAATCACAGGAAACAAACAATTTTATTTTTTTTGTTGACCAGTGTAATCATTCCGAATTTTTAATATAGCGATGAGAAAATCACCAAATTTGAATAACATACTGATATAGACATATGATATAGACAGAAACATACACGGCGATTACGTTTCTACCTTACGTCCAAGGATGCACTGACAAAATAGCAAGATTGCTACGGAAACATGAAGTCAAAACAATTTTCAAAGCTCCGAGGAAGTTAGCGACGCAATTTCCAAAAGCTCAAGGCAAACACCAGCAGCTCCAAGGACCGGGAATATATAGCATTCCATGCACGTGCGGGAAAGTCTATGTTGGCCAAACCGGCAGACACATCAGCACGAGGCTCAAGGAGCATAGAAGCCAAACAAAACACCACCACTGGGAGAAATCGGCGGTAGCGGAACACCACTCTCACACGGGACATACCATCAAATTTGATGAAACCATAATGCTCGCGAGAGAGCAAAGATTTTGGCCCAGACTATACAAGGAGGCCATCGAGATACACAGACATCCCGACAACTTCAATCGTGACAAGGGGATAGAGCTACCGAAGGCGTGGCTACCGGTCATCCGGAACGTCACGCATGACCACAGACACAGGTATATAAGGACCGACGCGAGTTGACAGCACCAGTTTCAGAAACACTTCTGAAGAAGACTCCGACATGAGAGTCGAAACGTCAAGTAAAACAATACTGCAACGTGGACAACAGCCCGAAAAGCTAGCACCAATGGACAGCGGCCACGAAAGCCTACAGAAGAAGAATACTGATATAACCTTAGCGGTGATCTGTACCAAATTTCATCAAAATCATGTCTACAGTTTTTTTTAAAATATGAAAAGTATCAGAAATCACTTGTGTGGTGACATTGTGCAAGGAGCAACGGCAACACCGCTTTTAAACCGTGTATTGCGCATGACATTGAAATGAGCGCGAAAGTATGTATCAGGTCAGTCCATAAGTTCGTGCGTATTTTTTGGTAAATTTGTATAAAATAATACGCACGAACTTATGGACTGACCTGATATATTCAAAGTAAAGTAAGGTTTATGTTTTTTTAACTAAAAAAATGTTCACTAATTAATAGTAGTAATTAAATAATAATGATCAAACTTAGATTCGTCTGTCCATAGTACATTTCCCCAGTCCTCAGCTGTGAAATTCTGATGATCTTGTCCCCACTTCATCCTTTTAATGTTATTTTGATGTCGTAGTAATGGTTTTTTTTACCGCAATTCGTCCTTTTAGGATCCACTTGTAAAGCCGTCTTTTTACTGTTGATACAGAAACACCTTAAGTATGAGAATTGTTGAATGCAGCGCGTATTTGAGGTGCTGTCAATCGTCGATTTCTCTTGCATATTACTTTAATAGTCATATCCTCAGCGGCTGTCGTACATTTAGGCCTTCCACTTCGTTTTTTGGTCGTGTGAAGGCCTGTCGACCTAAACCGAACGATTGTGTCATGCACTGTCGACTTCGGTATTTTTAAATTTTCAGTAATATCTCGTTCTGAATATCCTTCAGCATGTGAAGTTATCACCGAAGATCGTTTTTCAACACTCAAATCCTTTTATTTTTCCATCACAAATGATTATTATAAGATTTTAGTACAATTATGATGTCGTTTCAGAAGTACAACAACAACTGAAGGAATAAGGGTTGTGGTCAACTTTTATACCCCCTAAGCTATCAAATCTACCTGGTAGTGATTAATTTTATTCTCAAATCCTAAGTAATCCGAAATTGTTGTGAATCAGAGAAGATTAACTGTTAAAATGTACAAACGTTAAATTCGACGAAAAATGATATTTGGTGTATTTTTACCTGAATTTCAGTAATCTTCAAAGAGGTTGCGAAAATAAAAACCAAACATTAAATTTTAATAGTTCTGTGTAAGTACTGAACCATTAAAGTGTACCTACTTATATAGTCAAAATAATTCAAAAAATCAAATAAAATATTATGTCTGTGAGTGCCCGAAAACTTTTGAGCGGTAGTGTAGATTCCAAATGATTTATCTTCATAGCGAAGCCCAATTTGTATAATTTCATCAATTGCACCGAGACCTGTTGTTCCCAAATAAAAATAAAATAAAATGGAGGATGGATTTTATTATTAAAAAAATCAACGGCTGCTTTTGTTGACTTGGTCTCTGCACTAACGATAATATCATTTTTAAGAAGACCAATATTCGATTCATATACTGAAGTACCAGTTTCTTGATTATGTTGCAAATTTTTTTTTCGTTTTTAAAATATTTCTACGTAGTTTAAATTCTCGAGTTTTAATTTTTTCTGATCTTCGATCAGCTTTCTTTTTTAAATTGTCTAAATACTTTTTTTAGTATGAGATACAGTAGGTGAACAATTCAAAGAATTAGCAACATGAGATATATATTCTTCACCACAATTTTTCTTGCTCACAGTTACAGCCATTCTAAGATCTGCCGATTCACTTAAAGAGAAATATTTTGACTCAGGAGAAGTAGCAGCTCTCGAAGCTTCATTGGCCTGACTTGAAGATGCATAACTTAATTTCTCACTACTATTTGCTAATGATTCAAATAATGTTTTTAGATTTTTTAATAACCCTACGTCTTTAAATCCTCCTGGCACAGTTGAATGCTCGTAATTTTCTTTATCACGCACAAATCCACATCATTGTCCACATGTACTATGATCATTGCAAGTGTGTAGAGGAATTGAACGAATCGCATTAGCTACTTTTTCACTATTGCCTGAATTTTGCAATACAGCATATGAAAAACATCTTGTCAAGTATTTAATAGTTGTGGAATTCAATTCTTTGTGATTTTTTGTAGGCCATACAATTTATTTGAGAGTCCTTTTGTTATATGATTAATGTCACATAGTTTGATAATTGTTTGGTCGGTAGATTGTCGAACGGCTGCAATGGTCGAACTGTCTTCGTCACCAACCATCACACCAAAGGGCTTGGCAATTTCTCTTCAATATCGTCTTCGCTGAATTCACCATCGTTAAGCAGGTTTTCTACTGCAAAAAAGAAATAAGCGAGAAATAGTTGAGCTGAACGGAGTCTAACTAGTTAAAATAGGTACAAGAAAAATCGCGCGAAACCAATGTTTTGGTTAAGTAAAGAGAGAACGCTGAACGGTGAATATAGACTGTTCTATGATTTACATGGACAATTCAAGAATTACTTCAGAGAACAGTTTCAAGAACTTGTTATTTATAGAGGCCGATATTTTAAAACAAAATACCAACTTTAGGAAAGCTATTTCACCTCAAGAAAGACTTGTTTGCTTAAGGTAAGAAATAAAACATTATTTTTTTCATCTTAAACTTAAATTTTAATCATAAAAAATAATATGAAAGAAACAATGACTATTTTAAAGAGTAGAATAATTATGTGCTTCATAATTAATGGAGGATTGCACAGGCTGTAACGATGCTGTTGTTTCTGTCGTTGTTCCTAATCCGTAACCTTCATAATTGGGTGACTGTACAGACTGTGGTGGTTGTGTTGTACCTGCCGACATGTTGTGTCCATGGTTTGGTGTTACAGACACATTGTAACTATCCAAATCGTCCTCACTTACGATGGCAAATATTATTCTCTTTATACGTGTTTGCATCCATGACGGCATCGTTTTTATTGTTATCGCCATACTTTCTAATAATAAGTGGATTGGATGTTTTTCTTGCTGTATATTTCTAACTTCTCGTCTTGCATCCCTCTCCTCTTGCCGTTTTTGATTGCTATGTTCCATTTCTGTTAATAATTCAAATAAATCACTGTCTGTTTTTCTTTTCCTTGTCTCAGTTTTATCCGTATTTCTTCTATCGCCTTCCTTTTATGGTTTCATTTATAGGTATAGGTATAGATTCTTCGATAAATTCATCGTTTGTATTTTCATTTTCTTGGACATCAGGATTTTGTAGTGATTGTGAAGAACTTAAATTATTAGACCTATTGCGATTTTTCATATAAGGAAGTTAAAATTCCAACTATGCAAGTTATACCAATACTTTCAAGTATTGGTATTATAAGCCGCTTGACCAGATTTACCTACTCAATTTTGAGTTGTAATTATTTTTACTGAGATATCATGATTATTTCGTGATCTATAATTTGTGCAGTCAGATGCGCATCTTCTATTAATTTTTTTTTATCTTGAAGCTCATTTATCTGCTCTGTCGCTCTTATTTTTTTATTTCTTTGCTTCTCAATTTCATTTTTATCCTTTTTCTGACGATCTATTTCTTCACCGTACTTTGCACGGGCATTACGAGCACAAAAAATCATATTTTTATTTACTTCAATTTTTTCAATTCCACCAGCATTTTGTACTCCTTGCCACACTAACCTTTGTGCAATCAATCGTTGGTGCTGATTGTCTATCAAGCATTCTTTGTTTACAGAAAACCCCCTTTCAACAGATGCTTGACCATGTGACATTATAAATACTTTTTTGAAAAAGGATGTTATTATATCTTGAGAGGCATCATACTTCATTAATAATTTTAGCCAAAACTGATCCAAACGATATTTCCTTGAGAAATTCGCCAGTACTGCTTGTACTGTAGGTTTCGATATGATAGTTTTAAAATATTTTTCTATGTGGTCTGCAGAAATGCTTGTGAGATACAAATGAGTCTAATACTATTGTAAGACGTTTTCCAGCTACATGTTGGTTGCTTACAAATAACTAGTTTTTACAGCAGCTGTGTTATCTTCAGCTATAAGATGTAGCTGAACTTTACTTGTTTCATTTAAAGCAAGGTAGAAGTTTGAAGCATAAGAAATATCTTGTCCGCGTGCGATGAGTTAATCAGCAGTACGTTTTAAAAAACCGCCAATCCCATCTGCTGCCCCCTTTCCATGGCATGACTCAAAGAAATTCCACGTAACTTTCTTAAAGTCATAGTTGGAGAATATTTTATTGCATGTTAAAATAGAAGTTTTGTTTTTGACGGTATTGGGTGGCTGGTCCATCTAAATAATACACGCAATATTGTGACATTTCGAAATTTATCTTGAATCGAGAATAAAATGGGATGAAGGTGCGCCCAGATTGCTGCTGGGTTGTGTGTAGTATTTCCGGACACTGTACAGAAAATTGAAACCTTTATTTTATTTTCTGGCCCTCGATAGTACATCACTCTAGTATGTAAAGAGACTTAGTTTTTTGAACCACCAAAATGATGTATTTCTTCGAAATGTTTACAATATGCTATTTGACAACATTGAAAATATACTACAAATTGTGGTCATCCTATCAGATAATAACGTAAAAGAACATAGTTCACTTTATTTTCGATGAATTAATTTTAGGGAGATACTTCTTTATATACAGGATGAGGCACTATTACCACCTTAAATATCTTCGAATCTATAAGGCTCAGAGAAAAATTAGTGGAACCAAAATTGTACGGCCATCATATAGCGATAATAATTTTTGTCCAGGGGGGGGGGGGGGGGGGCACTTCAGAGATATCAAGGTCAACATCATTTTTTTTAAATTGGTTCGTTACATTTTTTTTCAAAAATATGAAAAGAGGAACTGAAAACAAGTTCAGAACTCATCACACAAGATCATTGAACAAGGTTTAAAATTAAGAAAAAACGATTAAAAAATACATTTTTTTATTAAATGATATTTACATTTAAAGATGTTCGAAGTGTTAATAGCATATGATAGAGGAGCTGAAAACACGTTCAGAACTCATCACACAACATGATTGTACAAAATTTAAAGTGAAGAAAAAACGATTAAAAAATACATTTTTTTTATTAAATGAAATTTGCCAGTGTTATATCGATAATGATGGCCACCACTTCGAACATCTTTAAATGTCAATTTCATTTAATAAAAAAATGTATTTTTTAATCGTTTTTTCTTAATTTTAAATCTTGTTCAATGATCTTGTGTGATGAGTTCTGAACTTGTTTTCAGCTCCTCTATCATATTATGGAAAACAAATGTACCGAATCAATTTAAAAAAATGATGTTGACCTTGATATCTCTGAAGTGCCTCCCTCTGGACAAAAATTATTATCGCTATATGATGGCCCCCTTCGTACCGTACAATTTTGGTTCCATTAATTTATCTCTGGGCCTTATAGATTCGAAGATCGGCATCGGCATATCCTACTATAGGTACTTTTTCTTTACATTTTGTATACAGGGTGAGGCAGTAACTATTTTTATCACCTTAAATATGCATACTAAATACTAAAGCATGATTTAATTTTGTTTTACATATCTTAAAATTCTTTTTAAAGCTATCCACAATTCTTTAGCTGGCTTTGACTGAAATCTACATTGTTAAGTCTTGGAGAGGAAAAATCTTTTATTTGATGTAGGTGATGTTTTTGCGGCTGATTAAATTCTTCACTAATGGTATGACCCAGATAATCCAAGGACTTGCAACCTATCTTGCATTTTTCCGGAGCGGCTACTAATCCATGTAATTGTAAACGTTCAAAAACTTTCTGCAGATGTCCAATGAGTTCTTCGTACGTGTCGGAATAAATTATTATGTCATGGATATATACCAAACAGAAATCTCGGAGATACCCTGTCAACACTTGCTGACTCATCAGACGTTGGAAAGTTCCCGGAGCTCCCTTAAGGCCGAACGGCATAACTTTAAATTCGTAACAGCCTCCAGAAGGGGTACAGAATGCGGTTACTAAAAATGTTACTCAGATTTCCCCACCATCGTCATCGACACATGTCTGGCAGGTGGCAACATATCTAAAGAAAATATTTGGCTTTTCAGTAGGAACTTTAACAAGCAAGAATATCCCAGAGGATACGAGATTTGGATGTATATTTTCTTTGCCATAAGATGTACTCGCTTCAACATCAATCTGTTTTTCTTTAATCTGCTGACGAATAGATATTGCCATTAAATCTTCATCATCTGAGGAAGATGAGTTGTATACAAATTTACAAATGCTTAGTCTTTTCTTAACTTCAAATAGTTATCTGTAATCATGGGCTCTTCGTCAACTGAGATTCAATTGCAGGCATACAAATTTTCTCATAAACTTACGTTACAAAGGCTAGAAAGCTTCAATAGTTTTAGCTCTTTCTGAAAATGTTCGTATCGATATAATTGTATTAAAACGTCTAACCCTTTTTGTCAATATACTTTTGTGATGTTCATTATGCCTGAAATGGCATCCAAAGGATTTGGTACGCTGTTTTTTCCTCAATCACGTCGTCTTCTGGGATTAGGTACCTTTACTCAATAGCAGAGTTTTTGAACAAATCGACGAATTCTGAGGCTATTCTAACGTCATTACCCATCAAGACGTGACTGTCAGCTGTTTTTTTTAGGTATCCTCCTACGCCATTTATAGGGCCCTTACCATGCCCAGGCTCGTTAAAAGTCCAAGTAGATTTGGTTACTTGTTAAAAATCATGAATCAATGTTTGTATCCAAAGAGATACATTTGTACAGTTCCGGTATTGCGATGTTGGACCGTCAGAGTAAATATAAATTCGTGTGTCAATATGTTTGTTTTCTAAAATTGTTGTCAATATTTGTTTCATATGAGCCCATACGGCATGTGTTTGGTGATCTAAATTTTCACTTACTGTAGCAAAAGATTTTGATTTTAAATCACTGTTACCGTTTCGCGAATAATATACACCTGTATGGATAAATAATTGTTTCTTAGCAAAATGTGTACTTCGCAGTATAGTTCTCTGAAAAGTCTATCTGTATCATCGCCTCATTTTCATGTAAATTGTCTTTCAGCTCTTTTTTCAATTTGTTGAAGCGTGAGATTTCATAACTATGAAATCTCACGCTTCTTGTCTGCTTGAAATTCTGGTGGAATTTGCCTCTTGTTCTTACTTACATTATTGTGCCAACATTCGTAAAATTTCCTTTCCATAATTAATATACTGTTTCAACGGCAGAGTACCAATTATCAGCTGCTGTGTTCCTAATAGAATTTACTGGCAAATACCCAACCAGACGTAATACAACTTGGGTTGGATTTGGCAGTAAAATTTTAGTTGGTCGTAAGGGTTGCGTACCAGTATAGACTTCTACATTACACATCTAATTCGTCTGGAATCAGCTGAAACCTGCACTTTAATCCTACACTTAGCGGGTTTGTTAGGAATATACATACGGAAACAACATCTTCCTCTAAACGGAACGAACATTTCGTTAACGGTTAAATATTTTCCAGGTACATAGTTTTCTTTGCAACAAATAAAAAATTTCAGATATAGGTACTAATTTATTAACAGTAACAGGTCACTCTGACCCATACGTAATACTTACGGGTTAAGTATTGAAAATTACCAGGATTACTCGTATAATTTACTTTACTACTGTAAACAAATTTTGAATTGCGCGCCGAGTGAACTACGGATAGAGGGCAGGCGATTACAGCGTACCGGTTTTTACGCGGGAGACAGCTGTCGATTATGTCAAAGAAGGACATCAATCCGCGAATTGGAAGATGGTGGTTGCATCTGCAAGAATTCGATTTTGAAGTGTGCTATAAACCAACAACGAAAATGAATCATATCGATGCTTTAAGTCGCGCGCCACACGAAGAACCGAGAGAAGCAGAGATTGCTGACATAAACGTTATGACTGTTATATAAGCCGATGAAGATTGGTTGTTAATGATGCAACGTCAAGACCCTGAATTACAGAAAATTTATGAAGAGTTGAAGCAAAAAAATATGGATAAGGAGTATAAACAGATTTATGTTGATTATAAAATTGAGCGTGGTCGAATTTATCGGAAAACAAGGGAAGGAATACGTTGGGTGGTACCAAAAACTATTAGATGGAGGATCGTGCAACAAAGTCAAGACGTTGAGCACTATGACGAATAAAAAACGTTAATAGATTTAAAGACTCATTATTGGTTCTCCAGAATGAGAAGATACGTTAAAAATTACATTAAAAGTTGTGTTGACTGCACCTACCATAAACTAAAAGGAGGTAAGAAAGAACTGGAATAACATATAATTAAGAAGATTCCAATCACATTCCACACGATATATTTGGACTATTTAGGGCCGTTCCCTAAATCCAAAAAAGGAAATGTTTATGTTTTGGCCGGAGTCGATGCCTTTACTAAATTTGTCGTCGTAAAAGCAGTCAAGGATGTCACCACGAAGCACGTGCTGACATTTATGGAGGAGCTCACCTCCGTGTTTGGTATGCCAACTAGAATAATTACCGACCGAGGAACATCGTTCACCGCAAAAATATTTAAAGATTATTGTACAGATAATGATATAACGCTAATTCAAAATGCTACGGTGACGCCCAGAGCAAACAGACAAGTAGAACGGTTCAATCGAACAATCCTTCATTCCATTATGACAATGTCGAATGAAAATGAATGGGACGTAAATCTGCGGACAATACAGTGGAAGCTGAATTGCCTGCCCAATAACACGACAAGACGTTCGCCGCATGCATTACTATTTGACTATCAACCGCGCGACATCCTGGGAAATAAATGACTTTTAACGTTACGCGACGATGTAAATCAACCCGAAGAGTCTAGAGAAGAAGCCCGATGAAATGCAATTGAAGAAATAAAACGCTACCTAGAAGATCAAACGCGCCGGGTCAATTCAAAGACAACAAGACTGATAACCTATAAAGTAAATGTTTTGGTATTGATATTGCGAGAAGCGGCGGCGACCGATGGCTCAAAAAAGCTAACTGCAGGTTACAAGGGACCGTACTTAATCACGAAAGTCTTATGTAACGACACAAAATAAAATACAATTTAAAGAGACAAGTGTAAAATATATGGGTCAAACATTTACTGAAGAAGGTATCAAACCAGACGAGAGGTATGTCGAATTGATTACAAAACTAGAGAATCCGAAAGACAAAACGGAATTATTGAGAATCTTAGGAATGGCAAAATGTTTAGCCAAATTTGTGCCAAACATGTCAAAAGTAACTGCAGCACTAAGACACTTAACAAGAAATGATGTTGCGTGGAAGTGGACAGCTAAACATAGTCAAGCTTTGGAGAATTTAAAATAAATCATCGTTAATGCACCAACTTTATCATATTTCGACTCAAGTACGAAGATTGTGATTCAGTGTGATGCAAGTAAAGACGGTTTAGGAGCGTGTTTACTTCAAGAAGAACATCCGATCGCATTCGTATCAAGAAGTTTATCTAAATGTGAACAATCGTATTCGCAAGTTGAAAAAGAGTGTTTAGCAATAACATTTGCAATTCAAAAATTTCATTATTATATTTTTGGTAGAAATGACATTACAGTAGGGGAACCTGTTGAACCTCGGCACTATGTGTACCTAGGCCAATTGGCTCGTTTAAAATATTCCCGCGCTATTAAATTCTGTTGGTTGTGGTATTCAGTACATCACTGCTGACTATCTAATGTGAAGTTAGTTGCTTGCCGCTATGAAGCCGGTATTTGGTGTCATCGAAGTGAAAACTTTTTTTGCCGAAAAAAGTAAGTATTTTTAATATACTTTGAAGTCTGATAATTTGATACGTTTTATAATAGTCGCTTTACTTTTATATGCGATCGGTTTTGATTTATCAAGTATTAAAACAATAATAAACTTACGAGATATGTAACGATACCAGAAGGAATTGTCTTTGAGAAAGCCTGAAGCCACTAGTTTGGCTCGCTCATCGGCGTACATTTGATAATTTTAAGAAAGGCCTTTCTAAATGTCCTCCTGACATAAAAGCGACTGATATCTGGAATTTAGATGAAACTGGATTGTCGACTGTCCAT
Organism: Sialis lutaria; assembly: GCA_949319165.1. Classification (NCBI taxonomy): domain Eukaryota; kingdom Metazoa; phylum Arthropoda; class Insecta; order Megaloptera; family Sialidae; genus Sialis; species Sialis lutaria. Next base: position 12,949,969 of record OX439241.1, read on the forward strand.
GTCCCTCCGAAGATATTAGCACCTCTTGGTGAAAAGCAAAATGAGTCAATGACTAGCGCTGAAAGAGGAACGACAGTATCGATGATAACGGCTAAATGCAGGTGGTGGTTTCGTTCCACCCATGCTGATATTCCCTCGTGTAAACTTTAAGGAGTTTATGTTAACTGGAGCTCCAGAAGGTAGTATTGGAGGTGCTAATCCCTCCGGTTGGTCAAACGAATCAATGTTTGTGATGTTCCTTCAACATTTTATCAAATATACGAAGCCTACTAAAGAACTTTTATTACTAGACAATCATGAAAGCCATATTTCAATACCCGCAATACAAATGGCAAAAGATAATGGTGTAATACTTATTACTCTACATCCACATACTAGTAACCACATGCAACCATTAGATAAGTCAGTTTTTGGCCCTTTCAAGATTTATTTCAATACAGCAGCTAACGAGTTACTAATGACTCCAGGTCATGTGGGAAAACCATTAACGATTTATGACATTGCTGGCTTGGTGGGAAAAGCTTTTCCTCTTGCCTTCACGCCAAACAATATATGTAAAGGTTTTAGTTCAGCTGGTTTCCATCCTTTAAATGAAAACATCTACACAGATGCTAATTTTATGCCCGCATCCTATTCTGGTCGTCCACCAGTCGAAAAATCACCTATCAGGAATGATCAGGTACCCTTTAGCCAGCCGGCCACTTCAGATTTCGAAGTTATACACCAAAAATCGCCAACTTTGATATCGCCGGTTATGATTCGTCCTCACCCAAAAGCCGAACCTCGTAAAGAAATACGAAAGGGAAGACAAAAAGGAAGATCCAGAATATTAACTGATACCCCAGAAAAGCAAGAAATTGAAAATATGAAAGCTAAAAAACATATTTCAACTAAATCTAATGAAGCAAAGTCCATAAAATCCAAGATTACAAATAGGATCAAAAGAAGAATTCTGTTAGAATCAGAAACCAGTGAAGATTCTGTCAACTATTCACTGAGTGACACATCTGAAGATGTCTCCAAAAATGAGTGATATTGAGAACCTACAGACTGAACATGTTAATAAAGAAAATTACAATATTGGAGACTATGTTATATTTGTATACGAAGGTTCCTATTTTGTTGGAAAGGTAGAATCAATCTGAAGAGGGTGTATTGCTGAAATCGATGCAAAAGTCAGTTAAAAACTGGAAATGGCCTGAAAAAGAGGATTTAAATCTTTACCCGATAAGTGACATTACAGAAAAAATTTAAATGCCCCAAAGAGTTAACAAAAACAGAGAAATTTATTATGTTCCAGCGATACGGAAGTACTGGGATTTCTGCTAAATGCTTAAGACTGAATATTAAATTTTGGTAATGTTTTATAAAAGCTAGTCCTACTGATTGATTAAAAACTTAAGAAAAAATATTTAATTATAATTCGTGTTGATTGTTTAAATATTTTACTTTCTATAATTTGGTAGATATTTGTATTTGTATGTAGATTTGCAATATATGTTATGTTTAAATTCACCTATTAACAGTGATTAAAAAGTTAGTTGTTTGTTAAACACAATATTTTGTTTTTTGCGTAAAAAAATACTATGAATGTTATGTTGATTTTGTTAAGAATTTGTTATTTAAATACCTCACTAGACGAAATAAAACGATTTAGTAGAGAAAAGTTAGTAGTTTCCTTAAATATCCATGTTCTACCGCCAAATTCTCAATGTGTCCTAGGTACACAGTGATACTGGCCGAGGTACATATAGTGTGTTGTACCTTGGCCTTATTTACCTTTTTTTAAAAAACGTCTTAAACACTTATAAGTATGAAATAGACATTTGTGATATTTTGTTGGTGGATACAAGGTATATAAATATAGAGGTATGGCAATGCGATCGTTGACCAATCAGCGGTGGTGCGGGAAATTGACGTCACTGGTGGAAATATTCAAATGTTATAAATGTATAATTGCAAAAACATTCTTTAATTTATTATTGTTTTCGTATTTTTTGATATTTTAACAATACATACAATCACAGAAGTACAAATTCAATATTACAAAATCATAAAAAGCTGTCACAGACAATTTGGTGTATTCGAGAAGTATTACTTTTACTGTTCTTAAGTTGGCAATACAAAAACTGGGCTATATCGTATTAACAGCTTTTTATGATTTTGTAATATTAAATTTGTACTTCTGTGATTGTATGTATTGTTAAAATGTCAAAAAATACGAAAACAATAATAAATTAAAGAATGTTTTTGCAATTATACATTTATAACATTTGAATATTTCCACCAGTGACGTCAACAACGCTGATTGGTCAACGACCGCATTGCCATACCTCTATATTTATATACCTTGGGTGGATACTCATATAATTGACCTCCCAAGATTTGAAAATACGGTTTGTATACAGTACGTTAAATGACAATAAAAAATATATATCTAAAAAACTAGCCAATACATAGTGATCACAAGCCTTTACAAGCAATATTTAAGAAAGATTTAGATAAAATAAATTCAAGACAACAACGCATGTTGTTAAAAGTTATAGGTTATGCTTTTAAAGTTATGTATAAACCGGGTAAAGAACTATACATTGCAGATTTATTAAGTAAAGCTTATTTAAAAAAAATAATGAGAGTAATGTAGAAATTCAGAGTTTAACAAAACATTTATCGATAAGTGAAAGTAGAAAATTAGAATTTATAAATGCTATTGAAAAAGATGAAAATTTAAATCAAATAGTAAATTTTGTTAAAGATCAAAATTCAAAAGAAAAGTTAAATTTATATCTAATACCAAATAGAGCATGGGAAAGAGTATCAGCTGACAAGTTTACATATGTGAATCATGATTATTTAGTTGTTATAGATTCATACAGTAACTGGATAGAGATGTCAACATTAAAAACAAAAACAGCCAATGAAATTATCAAAATATTAAAGTCGATATTTGCGAGATTTGGTATTCCAGAAAAATTTGTTAGCAATAATATGCCTTTTAACGGTATAAAGTTTAAAAAGTTTGCAAATGAATGGGGATTTGAACCAATTTATACAAATCCATTACATTCGCAATCCAACGGGTTAGCAGAAAAAGCAGTAAATATTTTCAAAAATTTAATAAAAAAATGTTTGGAAGACAAAACAGTCTTGAGTATTGCACTATTAAACTATAGGAATACTCCATTAATAAATGTTGATATCTCACCAGCACAATTGTTAATAAATAGGATATTAAAAACAAAACTACCTTCATGGTCAGTGTAATAATAATAATATTGAACCCAACATAAGTTATGAGAGTCCAGATCGTACAAAGAGAGATCAGCAATCCTGGAATGAAAGGATGAGAGATAGAAACAACATTAGACTTCCTGCTAGGTACCTCGATTAAATAAGAGGGAGGATGTAAGGTGGCAACACGTATATACGTGAACATAGTAAGATATAACATATAGGTAACGTCACAGTAGTAGAATCACCATGGCCACCGCACGATAAACGTATATATTAAGTTACTGATGTTAGTGTATAAAATAATAATTAATAAAGTATATTTATAACCTGACGTATTATCATTAACAAGTCCTCAGCCTAGAGGCAACACACGTCGAGTCATACAGACAGCTTTAAATATACAAAGAATGGTCGAGTTTGATCCAGACAAAATTGAATTTGAGATTTTTATGGTAAAATTTGACAATTATTTGGTGCTTAATAAAGTTGAAAGTGATATATTAAAACGTGCATTACTAATAGATTCATTAACTGCTAAACCTCTTCAAACATTAATATCATTGTGTAAACCTGATAGTCCATCAAAATTTATTTATGATGTTTTGATTAATAAATTAAAATCGAATTATAAAAAAAATACATTTAAGAGTACCGAACGGTACAAATTCTTTACGCACAAACAAACACAAAATGAATCAATTCAAAACTTTGCTAATACATTAAAAAATATGTCGTCTAACTGCAATTTCTCTTCAGATTTTCTTCAAGACGCATTTATTATAGGATTGCTAGACAACGACATTAAAAAAAATTATTACAGACACTGGGCAAACTTTGAAGACACGGTACAGTACTCCAGAATTTTAGAAGGAGTTATAATACAAAAGTTACACCTTCAACTTCGTCCTCCGAAAATGTGGTACAAAAGTTATCAAAAAACGCTAATAAACGCTTCAACAATACACCTACGCCTATACACGTTTGAGGAAATTTTGCAGATTTTGGCAACCTGCCAATTATGTAATAATCAGGGACATATTTCAAGGGTCTGCCGATCTTCTCAGAGAGGAAAGGGGCCGCAACAACATTCCACTTCAAGAAATACTTGGGTTAATAAACCTTCAAAATTCAAAAGTAATTATATAACTCAAGAAAAATCGAATTTCAACGTTTTAAATCTCGAAGAAACTACTTCTACTACTTCTTAATTTTTAGTACCCGTAACTATCAATAATAAATTGGTAAATTTTGAATTAGATACGGGGTCGTGTTCTACAATTTGCTGCGAAAATGTTTATAATCTACTTCGTCGTCCTTCTTTAAAAAATACTAGTTTCATTATCGAGCTATTCTGGTCATAATATATCCTTTTAGGAAAACGTACAGTTCAGTCATGTACAATAACATAGGGCTAATTTAAAACTTCTATTCGCTACTGGGCCAACCAATAATTTATTAGGTCGTGACTGGATTGACGGGTTGCGATTAACCCAAAACAGTCTCGAAGATTTCAGACAAGACTCTTCGGTATTAACAGTTGTAATGAAACATTTAAATACTTCTACTCTCTGCATATCTCTACAAGAGATATGCAGAGAGTATGAAGATTTATTCCGAGATGAATTAGGTCATTGTAAAAAATTCAAGGTCAAATTATATCTCAAGCTTAACTCCGTACCTAGCTTCAGAAAGGCTCCACCTTTACCATTCGCTATACGCGATTTGGCTGAGGAAGAACTAAATAGACTAATAAGTCTATTTAGTTTCAGAGAATTCGGTAGGTTCCAAAATTCCCAAATTAATAAATTTGGGGATTTTGGAACCAATCTATCTGTTTCCTATTCCGAAAACTCAAAAAAAATATCCGACAGTTTTTAGGAAAAATAAATATGTATAATAAATACATACTCTCTTAAACTGAATCAGTGAGAATTCCACTGATTCCCTCAGTGAAGGCAGAACTCACACAGTTGGCTGGCATCCATTTTACGATTACATTGTGTGAGTGCTTTTATCGTGCGTGATTAATAAGGTAAGTTTACATTTGTTTTTCTAATTAATATCATGATATGGTTTATATAATATATAGCTTTTATTTATTTATTTATTTTTATTATGAGAAGGAAATTTATATTAAATGTAATCATCAGTGGACATTATTTATAGGTTATTACCAATGATTTGTAATGTAAATATAAAATTAACTCATGATTTTTATAAAACATAAAACTAATTAAATTTTGTGTAAAATAATTAGCATTTATAGTTTCTTCAATGGAATTCATATTTATAACTATATTATGTTCATAAATAATTTATTTTTTGCACTTCGTGACTTGCTCGATATAATACACTATCAGATTACTGTCGAAACAATATTCAATTGTTTTTATTTTCAGAAAACTATATCTGGTGAATACGTTGATTTATCGATTGATCAATTAATGGATAAACTTCGGTCATCCATTGATGAAGCTACTTTAAATGTGTTAAAGGGTAAGTTACTATTAATTTAATTATGTCTCAAACCATATTTTATGATTGCTAAGATGTCTAGAATTGATTATATTTTCTAATTTGGAATTTGTCGCTTTATTGTTTGTACAACAATCACTGTTGTAAATACAATAATCCCAATAAAATAAAGATATAACATACTAATGATTTAAACGCGAAAATAGATTCTAACCTCATTTGTGTATTTCAAAATTTTCCATACTATGTTTATGAAAATTATATTAGAATTAATATTAAAAATTATGTTAAAGTATTAAAATTTCTGCCTGCTCTTCAATGTAAATAAACTTTTAGAATTTTTTACCATTCCATTAAGAAGAATTGGCAATTTATGTGGGCTAATAAACAACCTAACCTTACTTTTATTCTAATTGTAAGTAATATGCATTACTTACAACTTACAATGACTCTCAGTAAGCTTATATCTTTTTACCATACTTTTCTATTTTGTTATAGTTTATATGTTGTTTTCAGATAAATAAATATTAATAATTTTTTTCAGTTATCCACTCTCGATACCTGAAATAGTGAATTATCACTAATTCACAGTGTATATTCACTATTTGCCACAGCTAAAAGTCGGCCACTTGGAATTAGTGCATATACACTTATGTACCCAGTGAAATGATGCACTTATGAAAACAGTGAATTTCACTGGGTACATAAGTGTACATGCACTAATTCCAAGTGGCCGACTTTTAGCTGTGGCAAATAGTGAATATACACTGTGAATTAGTGAAAATTCACTATTTCAGGTTTAGAGAGTACCAAAAAATTCAATCATACTAGATCCTCTACATAATTTATTAAGAAAAGGGCAAAAATTTGTTTGGTCTGAAATGAGTGTCAAAAATCATTTGATAAAATAAAAGAATTACTTTGCTCAAAACCTATTTTAGAAATTTTTGACAAAAATTTACCGATATATATTTACACAGATGCAAGTATAAAAGGTAATGGTGCAGTTTTAAAACAGCCACAAAAAAATAACCAAGAAAAACCAGTTGCATATTTCTCAAAAAAATTAAATGAAGCGCAAAAAAGAAAAAAGCTATTTACTTAGAATGCTTATCAATAAAAGAAGCAGTAAAATATTGGCAACACCGACTTATGGGTAAATAATTCACAGTTTTCAGTGACCATAAACCACTGGAAAATATGAATATAAAAGTTAGAACAGATGAAGAATTAGGAGATTTAACATACTACCTATCTCAATATAATCTTAAAATAAAATATGCTCCGGGAAAAAATAATTTGGAAGGTGATTGCTTCAGTAGAAATCCAGTACTACAATCACACGAAAATGAAGATGAACAATTAAAAATTGTTAATTTAATAAAATTAGAAGAAATTATAAGGGATCAAGATAAAAATGAAGATCTAGAAAATAAAAAACATAAATTAATATAAAAACATAACATTTATTATAAAAAGATGAAAAAAAAAGAAAAAAATATTTTATCAGAAGCTTTCAGTATAAAATGTATAAAGAAAATACATGAGAATTTCTTTCATATAGGAATAAAACAAATAGAAAATAAAATTAACCCATTCTATACAGCAAAAAATTTAACACAAAATATAAAGAAAATTTCCAAACGCTGTGAAATATGTATAAAAAATAAATGTAGAGGACAAAATAAATTTGGTCTAATTTAGATCCAGTCGAAAATCCCTTCGACATAGTTTCAATAGATACAATCGGAGGATTTGGAAGTTCACGTTCCACAAAAAAAATATTTACATCTTTTAGTTGATCACTTCACAAGATATGCTTATTCGGCAAATTGGAACTTACGTGTCCGGAAGTTCTAAGAGATTTCATCAAACCCGAAAATTGGGACGTTTTAATCGAATTTTTTAAACAGGCGGTAAGCACTGACAAATTAAAATCCGCCGAAATGATTTTATGTGAACTCTCCAATCAGTGCAACAAGGCTTACTTATTGTTTCTAAAGTATGTTAATAAATAAGAGAAATCGGAAAAAAAGATTCTGGGTACATGACATACCAAAATCACGTAGTGAAGAAGGGGAATATTACACCCTACTTCCGAGACTAAAAAATGATCATAAAAAATTCCATGATTATTTTAAAATGTCTAAAGAATATTTTTATGAATTGATACAAATAATACGGAAATATATGTCGGAGCGTGGACATCGCAACGTCACACGCACTATCGGTAATCTGCAATACTTTCGTCATTGTGAATAAAACAAGCACAAATCCACAATATTGTCTTTTAATCAACATGAATCATTAAATAACAATTACAAAATCACACACTGTCTTTTTATTAACTTCACAATACTTTAAATTATCAAAAACGGCATTAATAGAATGTTTCTATAACAATTATAAATACACAGAACATTATGCAATTGTCAAACTGATTGTAGTTCAGGTGCGTTATCCAACACATTTCAGTGTAGTACGATTGATGGATAAACTCTAACTGCCTTATCTTCGTTCAAACGGCAGCCAACCCCCTTTTTCCACTTCCAATCGACCCCCACTCCTGGATTGAATCGCGTCATTACACGTATTTAGCGCCAATTTGGATTAAATAACTTCCTCGCACCGACATATATAACAATGCAGGATACTAAATTTCGTAGAGCAATAGGTGCAGAAGAAAAATTAGTTGTTACATTGAGGTATACACCCATACCTCACTTTGCGTCGTGGTTACGTTCCAAAAAAAAACACGACGCAAAGTGAATTATTTAAGTTACTCTCGTTTTAATTAAAAAAAATTTAAAGACTCGAACCCAAAACAACGCAACTTCGAAAATTTAACGACGCACAGTGAAAATTAGTACTACTTCAGCAGCGACGCAACTTCGAAAAAAAACGCAAAACGAAACGACGCAAAGCTAGGTATTGGTGTATTTCGATTTTCATACAAAATTTTACCATTGAAAGTTAGGTTATGATGACATAATAAATTAAATAAATATGAAAACACTAATTTATTTTATCAAAATTATATTTAAATTAACATTAATAATATTTTAAATTTAAAACTGTAGACATATATTTTTTGCATTATATATACTGTTAAATATATAATTATATAATTGGAATATCTTCAGAGTATAGTGTACCATCTGAACTAATATAATTTTTTTTTGTAATATCTATATTTTGAGATTGTGTATTAAATTAATATGACTCTTCTTCATTATGAACATCGTTTGTTGATTCGTTCAATGCTTCGTACTCTGCCTCTAATACAGTTTCGTATATTTTATTTTTCACCTTCAACTGCAGGCGAAGACGAAGGCGTTGAACTGTCAGCCATTGCTTTAAAAATTGAACGAATTAAATTATTTGGGTTCGGATTTGAAGTTTTAGTTTTATTATTTAAATAATTTTGTAGCACTACGGTTCAAGAAATAATTCACGGTAACTGTGCAGTTATTTAGGAAGTGCTAGGTAAAATTGTTATACCTACTCCAGACGAAAATAAATAGTCCGAGATGAGATTGAGAAAAAATTTGCAGAAAAATGGAATTTTCCCAATGCTATAGGAGCTCTTGATGGAAAGCACATAGAAATACAATCTCCTTCAAATAGCGGTTCACTATACTTTAATTATAAAAAGTTTTTCTATAGTATTACTGGCTTTGGTTGATGTTAATTACAAGTGTATCATAGTACATGTACGAGATCTTGGGAAAAACAACGATGGTAGTATTTTCACTCGCTCAGAACTAACAAGAAAATTGGAAACGAATACTTTAAATGTACCAAGACCTAAAACATTACCGGGAATAAATCATCAACTACCCCATGTTATAAATTATCCCGGTATATAATTAGATGACGAAGAAAAAAAGATATACAACTATAGACATAGTCGTGCTCAAAGAGTTTCAGAAAATGCATTTGGAAATTATGTCAAAAATTCCGAATTTTTATCGTAAAATTAATCTAAATCCAAAACGCGTTGATAAAGTTTTTCTAGCTACATGCTGTCTTCACAATTTTTTAACAAATGATATTGTCGGGACCACTATACAAGAAGTATCGAAAGAACTGCAATTGCAAAATTTACCAGTTATTGCAGGTAATTTCACAAATAATGCTTATAATGCAAGGGGATGAAAGACCTTTTCTGGAAGTAAATGTTATGGGAATCAAGATGACAGGCTTGTTGGATTCAGGTGCATCAAGATCGATCGTTGGGATGGAAGGATGGAAGCTTTTGAGAGAGTTAGGATTACCGATCCATCGAACAACTCACTTATCATGTACAGTAGCAAATGGACAGTCCGTGGAATGTATCGGAACAATTGAAGTACCCATAAGTTTGGAGAATCGGGTTAAAGTGTTTAAGCTCCTGGTGGTCCCTAGTGTGGGCTACACTTTAATCCTGGGTTTAGATTTTTGGAAAAGTATGGGGGTTGTTCCAAATGTAAGGAAAGGAAAGTGGTTTTTCACGAACGATCCCGTTTGTACAATAGCGTCAACGACCGAACAACACCTGGAAACAGACTTGTCAACGAGTGAGCGAGAACGTCTTTCTCAAATCACTACGGAGTATTTTCAGCAGATGCCAAAACTCGGATGTACAGATATTGTGGAGCATGAGGTTAGAACCAGTGGTCCTCCTATCAAACAGAGGTACTACCCAGTTTCTCCGAAGATACAAGAATATATAAATGCAGAAGTTGATAATATGCTCAGAGGCGGAATTATCGAACGGTCCAACAGTCCGTGGTCCTCTCCAATAATTTTAGCACGCAAGAAGGATGGTTCCTATAGATTTTGCGTCGACTACAGAAAAGTAAATGCAGTGACAAAAAGAGACGCCTATCCACTTCCATACATTTCGTCGATACTAGATCGGTTAAGAGATGCGAGATATTTATCTTCTTTAGATTTGAAGTCCGCTTATTGGCAGATACCAGTAGCTGAAGGAAATCGTGATAAGACAGCATTCTCCGTTCCAGGTAGAGGATTATTCCAATTCAAGAGGATGCCGGTCGGGTTGCACAATTCACCTGCCACCTGGCAAAGGCTCATTGACAGAGTTTTAGGACCAGAATTAGAGCCATATGTCTTCGTATACCTTGATGACATCATAATAAGTACACAGACGCTGGATCAACACATTGATATTTTGAAAAAAGTATTTAATCGCTTATTGGCCGCTAACCTCTCGTTAAGCCCGGAAAAATGTCAATTTTTTCGGCCTGAACTTCGCTACTTGGGGTATATAGTCAACCGTCACGGTCTACAAGTAGATCCAGATAAAGTCTCGGCGATTTTGAATATCCCCTCTCCGAAAAACATCACTGAAGTAAGGAGAATCATAGGCATGGCCAGTTGGTATCGCAGATTTATACCCGATTTTTCAACAGTAATTGCGCCTCTTACCGAATTGCTTAAGAAATCAAGGAAATGGAGTTGGACGGACACATGTGAGACAGCGCTAAAAGCACTTAAAGATGCCCTTGTCTCTGCACCAATACTAACGTGTCCAAATTTCGATCTTCCGTTTGTAGTCCAGACGGATGCGAGCGACTATGGTCTCGGGGCTGTCCTATCGCAACAGTTTCCAGATGGGGAACACGTGATTGGATATGTGAGTCGTACATTGAATAAAGCTGAACGGAACTACACCACCACGGAGAAGGAGTGTCTAGCGGTGATTTGGTCGGTAGAAAAATTTCGTCCTTACTTGGAAGGGGCTAAGTTCACAGTGATAACCGATCACCACTCCTTAATATGGCTGAACAATCTAAAAGACCCAGCTGGAAGGTTGGCACGGTGGGCGCTTCGACTTCAGCAGTACGACTTTACAATCATCCATCGCAAAGGGAAAGAACATCTGGTTCCCGATGCACTGTCCCGATCCGTGCCCATAGATGTTATCGACATACTACCCGATACGAGCAACAAATGGTATATACGGGTTCTGCAAAGGACTAAGCAATTCCCACGAAAGATGTCGAATTGGCGAATTGAGGATGACTCGATTCTTTTCAAGAAAATTAAGGGAGCTGACACTTCAACGGCTAGTGGATGGAGACGAGTTCTCCCAAAAGAAAGTCGAGCCGAGGCCTTATTTTCTGGCCATGATGAACCGACATCCGGACACCTAGGAGTGAGCAAAACCTACCATCGTTTGGCTCAACTCTACTACTGGCCCAAGATGAGGTCTGATGTTGCGCACTACGTACGACGTTGTAAAGTCTGCGCCGAGCAAAAGCCAAGTCAAACGGGACCAGTAGGGTTAATGGGTCAACGCCCAACAATCAGTCAACCGTGGCAGTTGATAAGTATAGACTTGATCGGACCATTGCCCAGATTCACTCAAGGAAATTGTTATATACTGGTGATTTGTGACCATTTTTCGAAGATGCCATTACTTTTTCCACTGCGGACAGCTAAAACTCCACAGATCGTCAAGCGTTTGGAGGAAGATGTATTTTTGTTGTTTGGTGTCCCACAGTACATTATTTCGGATAACGGAGTACAATTTAAGAGCACAGAGTTTTCCAACCTTGCCCGAAAGTACGGTGCGAAAATATTGTATACTGCACATTACCACCCTCAGGCAAATCCTCTTGAGCGATTTCAGAAATCGATCTTATTGGCCTCGATTTTTTTGTGGATCGATTCATTAGGTCACGATCGATTCGAATCGATTTAAAAATCGATGTTTTTCGGAAAGAATCGCCATCCCTAATATAGTAGTGTTCTGTGGGAAGTCTTGCAACCGGTGGTGCTAAAACAACCTGATAAAATTATGTGGGAAAACTGTGCGATGCAATTATATAATGACTAACAATTACCAAACTGTCTTGGAGCGATCGATGGCAAACACGTTGCAATTAGAGCGCCTAATAAGTCAGGATCATTATATTACAATTATAAAAAAAAACATTTCAGTATTGTGCTTATTGCAATTTGTGATGCTAGATACCTATTCACATAATATGTTAATATTAGGGAATATGGATCCCAAAGCGATGGCGGTATTCTACGCGAATCAACATTTGGACGCTATCTTCAAAATGGATTATTGGAAATTCCCCTAAATAGACCATTACCTAGGACAATGGAGCCATTTCCTCACTTTTTTATTGGGGATGAAGCTTTACCCTTGCAGCCCCATCTGATGCGACCATTTGGTGTGAAATATTTGGCTAATGACAAGAGAATATTCAACTATAGATAGAGTCGTGCAAGACGTTGCATAGAAAATGCTTTTGGAATATTGGTCGCACGCTGGCATATTTTCCACAAAACAATTCAAGGTTTTTTAGAAACTGTAGATAATATTATTAAATATGTTTGCATAACTATATCATGTTGTCTGAAAAGACGGTGTCATTGAATTCAAGAAGGTACTGCCCTGAACAATTACTTGACCGTGAAGGGAGTAATGACATGCAACTAGGAGATTGGAGAAGAGATATTCCTGCAAATAATGTATTACAATCGGCCTCAACGAAGACGTATTGGGGTAAGAAATTTCGCTGGTGATTCCGTACGTTTGAGAGATTATTTGAAAGCATATGTATTGTAAATAGTGATGCCGGAAGCATACCATGGCAATACTCTCATATTGAACGCCATGAATGGACGTTTGGTAAATTCAGCTGTCCTTCCAGATTATGTATAAAGAAAAGGATACTCTAAATAAAAATAAAATTAGTGTGTGGTGCTTGAAAGAAGTACACAATCTATGTTCACTTTATATCAAAGCATTTTATGTTATCAATGTTATTATACTTATTTTATATACAATATAATAAGTGATAATTTTATATATTATTTTATATAACTAGTGATCGTTTGTAAATTCATTCATCCTCAGATACATTGTATTTAAATAAAATTTTGCTGATTTCTAGCATTGCGAGATTTGCGTTCTTTGAACTCATGTTAATAACACTCTGCCCCACATACATTCCAAAATGTTGGAATTTATTGAAAGATGTCTGCTGCTCTGTATTTTTTTGCGGCATCCACCAATTTCTATTTCTTTCACTGCTATACATTGAGCTGTGTTGCCAATTGCCAATAAGCATTTTGATCTATTCTTAAAAGCTGCACATGTCCGATCCCATATCGACCGATAATTTCTCAATAATTGGGCTAACTGGTCGTCAATCGAACTAATCCTTTTTCGCGACTTGGTAATTTTTAAGTAGATCGACAGAATTTCTTAAGTAAATTTTACATAGTTGACACGAATATAATAAATTATGATGTAATAATAGGCAATGAGTTGATATGCAAAGCTAAGGTTGAAATAAATGAAGGAAACGTAAAATTTGCTCCATTAGATGAAAAACAGAACCGGTACTGCGTCTACTAGTATCAGCCTACGAACTTTTCAGCCCGCCTGTTAACTGCTCAGATCTGTTTGTTGAGTTTAATAAGTTTGAAAGCCCATGCAGTATATAGGCTGCTTAAGGCAACAGGGAAAGGAAACATACGAATTTTGTCAAAAATAAACGATGAAATTCTAAAATAGACCCTTAGAAGATGTATGATATCATATGTACCAGAAATTTCAAAAGAATTGGTCTCTGTATTAGCAGCTCAAGACAGAAATCAAAATAGTTTTTTCAATTCAACAACTACCAGAAGCTGACTCTAGTCTAATGGGAAAACAGCTATGTGTAAAGATCATAAAGTAAGCGGAACTCTATACAAAGAGTGTGATATTTCAAAAGATAAAACAAAAAATGTCTACTCATGTCAGTAACGTGGTGAAAAAGAATACATAATGGGGCAAGCAAGCGTTCCCGTCATTGAAAAGTTAACTGACAGACAATTATAATTCATGGAAATTTGCCATACAAGCAGTGTTGGAACATGAAGATCTGCGGGGATTGCATCACTTATTAAAGCACGTGCAAAAATTATTTTATTTAGCGACCCAATAAATTACTTCAAGGAGCTATCTCCGCAAAAGACGCATAGAAAAAGTTAAAATTAACTTTTGAAGATTCAGTATGTGTCAATAATAAAGTTAAAGACATTAATGTCAACAATATTTTATATGTGCCGAAAGTGAAACAGAATATTTTATCAGTGAGTAAAATCGCATAACGCGACCGTACAGTAAATTTTAGACCAAATAGTTATAAAATCATAAATAAATACAATAAAGTTATAGCTTCGACTAAGGAAAATGACGGTATGTACTAACTAAATAACACTCAGGAAAATGCAATATTCACACCATAACTAACCAACGGTGAGTCATAGTCATAGTCGTCTAGGCTATCTTAATAAAACAGAATTAAATCAACTGAAAAGAGGCTTCGAAAAGGGAGACGACTTCACAAGTATACATAGAAGGAAAACAGTATTATCGTTAAACAGAAAGTAACCAAGTAAAACACGTACAGATGAAATATTAAATCTCATACATTCAGACATAAAAACACAGAAAAAGTTCCCACAGGAGGGTCAAGATATGACATTCATAGACGATCACAACATAAAAGTAAACGCCGAAGCGGTTTGAGAAGTTATACTGATAATCATGCGACAAGAAGGATACTTGAAGAAGTACGGACAGGTATAAAACCTAATCTAAGGATTTTTGGGTGCAAAGCAATGTGTCATATTCCGAAAAAAATTGGATGAAAATTCTAAAAAAAATATTTTTGTTGTATATTGTGAAGACACAAAAGAATATAGACTAATAAATCTTATGTAAAGAATATAATTAAAAGTATAAGTTATATATTTTTTAAATAAAATACGCTTATTAGATTAATAGATATTGATAGATTTTCGGGTAGCGTCTATTTTTCAGTGTGTTTTGATATCTGTTTTGGCGATATACTTTTTTCCACCGATAAATCAGTTTTATCGTAAGAAATGATGGACCTTTCCACCATGATTGTAATTTTATTAGTTCAGAGAGCATAGCTCCACGAGTTATTGGGTCCGCGGCATTTGAAGCTAACACCACGTGACCCCATTGACATTTATTTTTCAACTCCTGTAATTCGCTGTTAGCAACGAAAATATCCCATCTTGATGCATCTGATAGCATCCAAGTCAATGCTATAGTAGAATCCATCCACAAATAAACATCAGCTGTATAAATTTTATTTAATTTTTTTTACTCGTAAGACGAGCCAATAAAACGATCATGCAACTAAATTCTTGTTGTAAAATGGCAGGATAAAAAGCCGGTGCATATGCTGACAATACACGAAGACATTCATTCGACAGACACTGGTAAATAACGCAGAATTAAAGGTGGTGGGAATGCGGAAGTAAAGGTGACGAAACCAATGGTGGTTAGTCAATACAACATGGAAACGAGAGGGGTTGATTTTCACGATCATCTTCTTGTAAGCTTCCCAGTGATGTGGCGCTACATAAAGGGCTACAATAAAATTTTCTATTATGTGATGGACTTGTGCATGTTCATTGCACGGTGCGTCTTCAGGAAGCTTCGTAGCAAAAAAGTTGCACTACGTCGAGTTCCGGTTGAATCTAGTGGACCAAATTTTGAAGAGCGTTACGTTGCCACACTACAAGATGAGAGGACGTCCATCAGTTGCACTGTCACCATTGCGTCTCCAAGTAAAGATTTGGGGACACTTCCCGGAATATATTCCTTTTACAACCAAAAAAGTTGATCCTACTAAACTGCGTGCAGTATGCGCAAAGTATGGGACAAGAAGCGAGTCCAAGGTGGCAGTGTGAGCGGTGCCAGGTCGCTTTTCATTTACCTGTTTGCTTCAAAATATACCATAATGAAAATAACTTCTAATTTTTAATTACATTGATCTTTTACTATACAATAAAACAATATCATTATTCTATGAAAATCTGTAAAAGTAATTTCCTGTTGAACTGAAAATTAAATACTATATCTAGGTTTCTACAGAAAATTCATAGGCCAATGGGTTTATTATATGTACATAATATAATACCAATAATGAATATATTTAGTGATCCCTTAATTTTGGATTTTAGTATATATTGTTTGAGTTCTCTATACAGCGATATATTACTTTTAAAAAATCTAATGAGATAAAAATATTTTTGGATAAAATATACTTTATATTATTTTACCGATTCCCTTCCCCATTCTTCTCTAACCCCCTTACGCTCAAATACGGATCGATAAAAAAAATATACATAATACACGCGGCAGAAGCCACGGGTAAATCATATTTTTTAAAATGTGTTTACTAATATATGTAATATTTTTATGGAAACGTCCCGACAAGCAAATAGAACCTTCTCGACGTTTCCATATGAGCCGTGGAACGCTAGAACAGTAATAGAATGTTCTCGACATACAGAAGTTTCCAGAAGCATAAGAGCGACGATATAAAAACCACGCCTTATGCACCGAAGAGATAGAGTGCATTAGAACGCGCGACGTATCACTAACGATACGACCGGCGCAGAAAAAAGCAAACAAGTCCGACGCGCACCAGCTGATTATTGAAGAGTGGGAGAATAGAAGCGCAGTTGCACATCCACCAGCAGAAGAGAGAAGACCACGGCACAGCTTACATCATCATTGTTGCATTATAATATACTTATTTGTTCTTGTCATGTTTGTTAATTTAATGTTACAATATACATTATGCTGACATTGGCAGCACTGCGGCCTAAGCACGCTTGCGCGGACCATCTCCGCTCGGACAATGGGTGTGTTCCGTTTGGTAGATGCGTGCGCACGATTTTTTACTTTTGTGTTCCACATCAGCTGTTACATTCAAAAGTTATTGTTGAAATTGTTATATGTTCTGTGTACTTAATTTTAATCGAAAATGGACAAAAAAAATATTATTTTGTTTGATAAGGAGATAGCCTACGGGATGGAGCTGTCAGCCAGGGACACTTCCTTCATTCACCGACCAGTAAGTGCCAACGCAGTCAGTGTACAACGGCCTTCAAAGACCCCCCCCCCCCCCCCCCCCCAAAAAAAATGCAGAGTATACCAGGTGTGTCGGTTTTCTTAGATGATATTAATATTGCATGTCCTGATAATGCATCACATTTACAACGTTTAGAATCAGTATTAGATAAGTTACAAAAAAGTAATTTAAAAATCAATTTACAAAAAAGTATATTTTTTGCAGATCAAATAGAATATTGTTGTTATGTTATTGATAAGACAGGGGTGCATAAAGTTCCTTCAAAAGTTAATGCTATTTCAGATATGCCACAACCTACAAATAAGGATATTTATTTTTTTATGTTTATAACTTTTTACAACTTGAGGGAGAGTTATCATGTTTGTTAATTTAATGTTACAATATACATTATGCTGACATTGGCAGCACTGCGGCCTAAGCACGCATGTGCGGACCATCTCCGCTCAGACAGTGTCAAGGCGCAAGGTGCACTTACGAACGCCATTGCTGTCTGTGTATGAACGCCATTACGAGAGGACGTACTTCTGCTTATGTACGATATATACAGAGTGTCCCATTTTAAGTGCACACCCCTAATAACTTTTTATGGTGAAATGTTATCAAAAAACTTTTCAGATAAAAGTTGCACAGTTTGGAGGGGGGCATAGACGTACTCGGATGAAATTTTTTTAGGTGGTGTTTTCAGGATGATATGAAGGTCAACATCATTTTTTTAAATAGGGACCTATAGTTTTTATCAAGTAATTTTATTTTACGTGAAAAGGCACGTATCTTTCATTGAAAACTTTTTTTTTTAAAACTTAAATCTTTCCAAGATATCTAACAAAATTATTCGAGATTTTGAACTTTTAATATTTTTTTACTCACAATCCATCAGGTTTAGAGAAAAAGTATAAAATACAAAACATATTTATTTTGATCTAAGACTTGAAGAATTTTTTTTTTTTAATTTTAAAACTTTTTCAATTAATATTATTTAAGCAAAAAAAAAATAGAATAATTCTTTAAATTTTATTATACCAAAATAAACATTTTTTGTATTTTATACTTTTTCCCTAAACCTGATGGTTTGTGAGTAAAAAAATATTAAAAGTTCAAAATCTCGAATTATTTTGTTAGATATCTTGGAAAGGTTTTTCACGTAAAATAAAATAACTTGATAAAAACTATAGGTCCCTATTTAAAAAAATGATGTTGATCTTCATATCACCCTGAAAACACCACCTAAAAAAATTTCATCCGAGTACGTCTATGTCCCCCTCCAAATCGTGCAACATTTATCTGAAAAGTTTTTTGATAACATTTCACCATACAAAGTTATTAGAGGAACGAAACAAAAAGATATTTAATAACCGTCGACCAATACTTCGATTTTTTTGAAATCAATGAATTAAAGAACATGAGCGCAGATGAAACAATAAGAATGTGCAAAAATAATTTTAGCAGATACGGAATACCAGTTACAGTTATTTCAGATGGAGGAACCAATTTCACTAGTGATAAATTTAAGCAATTTGCAAAGGAATGGTCATTTAATCACATAACATCAAGTCCGCATCACCAACAAAGAAACGGAAAGGCTGAAGCAGCAGTGAAGATAGCAAAAAACATGATTAAGAAAGGTATTGAAGCTAAAACTGATATATATAAAATGTTACTAAATTGGAGAAACACACCCAATAAGATGGATAGCAGTCCAGCACAGAGGATGTTTTCAAGAAGACTCAGATCAAATATACCAATAATTCCAAACAAGCTGAATCCTGAAATACAGAAAAATGTTCCAGAGCTAATATAAGAACAACGAAATCAAGCTAAATATTATTATGATAAAAATACTATGAAAGAACAAACTCCGAAAATAAATGAAAATATAATGTTTAACAAGAAGGAAGATGATAAAGTTTGGACACCAGGTAAAATTAATGAAAGAATAAATTCATGAACGTACAATATAGAAGCGAACGACAAAACATATAGAAGAAGCTTAGTACATATAAAATTAAAAGGTACAGAGAAAAGTCAAAATGAAAATGGGCAAGATCATAGTGAAGAACCACTAGCAGAAAATCAAGAATGCCGAAGATCAACCAGAGAAACGAGAGCACCTATCAAGTATCAAGATTATCATATGAAGACATTAACATATGTAGATAGCAATCTCTGTAATAATTTATATGTAAAAAGAGGGGATGTTATAGTATACACTGAACGCACACTTATACAATTAACCACTCGCAGCAGTGTTGCCAACTTGACGGATTTTCCGTCAGATCTAGCGGATTCGGGCATGGTGAAAACGGGAGAAAATGCCGTTTAACGGCTAACGGATTCTTTAGCGGAAAGTAGTTTTTTTCTAGGTAAAACTGAATAATAAAAATGTATAATATAATTGTTAAATAAATTTATATATCTACACA
Organism: Sialis lutaria; assembly: GCA_949319165.1. Taxonomy (NCBI): domain Eukaryota; kingdom Metazoa; phylum Arthropoda; class Insecta; order Megaloptera; family Sialidae; genus Sialis; species Sialis lutaria. Next base: position 12,970,034 of record OX439241.1, read on the forward strand.
TTCCAACAATAAACATGCTTCCCTTAGTAAAAATTTCACGCCTCGTTACTGTCGCAGTGCTAAAATCAAGGCTAAAATCAGCTAAAATATTCAATTTTAATTACATATTGAAACAATTGAGTATGCATTTTACCGACCACCAATCAGAGATCCGGTATTATAACAACCGATTACCATTAGGGACTATGTGAATTGTCACCCACGTCATCTAACAGTCAAAATCGCCGAAAAAAAATTTTTGACGGATTTTTGACGGAATTTTTTGTTACACTGGACGGAATTTTAAAATTATAGTTGGCAACACTGACTCGCAGCCACATCTAGACAACACACAGAGACACGCACAGTAGGGTGTCCCGTAATGTATTAAAAAAAATTTTTTTCGAGCTACACTATTGCAAGAGGTATCACAATTTGTGTAATTGTACACAGATTACGAAAAAAATACAAAAACCAGAATTGCATGTCATCTTTAGGACTCTACCGCACTTTGAAGTTTTGTAAATTTTACGTTTTTACAGACCTAAACCATATGCCTAAAATAATACAAAAATCAAGTTTAAAAGGTATTTTATTATAAAAATTAATGAAACAAAGCACAAGAAAACAAAATATAGCTTTTAATCAATGAAAAAAAACTTAGAATTTAAACTTATTTTTGTGTCCAAAATTTGGCATTTTTGCTAGAGATTGCAACCTGGTTCTAATGAAGCCATCTCTAGAAGTAGCGTCAGTTACACTTTGTGAGGCCTCTGTTACCAGTTTAAAACATATATCCACAGATTGTGTGACAAGGAAAGTCAAAAATTTCCAAGCTCTTATTTTTACCATGATTTGAAGGTCCTCACTAGAAATATGTTGAAGAACTGGCGGTATTGTAACTTGACTCTCGTGCCACATAATAATTTCGGTGTAATCTCTAGCAGAGAAGTTAATTTTCGGTGGTTTAAATATCCTACGTTTAGTGCTACTTTTAGCTTCTCTAGCTTTTATTATTCTTTGCAATGCCAGCTCCCGAATGTGGTCTCTATCATCATACAAGTAGGTTTTCTGGGTGCGCAAAAAAAGCAAGTCAGACAAATTACCAGCCACCGCACAAAAAGACATCGTGGTATTGTGGAGCGCACGTGTTGGATAGCCACGCGCTTGGGTTATTATTTTATTTTCGCAATCAGCTAATTGTTTGCCAATAGGTCCGGGATATTCTCTAGGACCCGAAGTGCAACCATCTAAGGTCAAAAATAAATGACGAAGAGGTAACGCATTGGCATGAAGCATACAAACACACTATTGTAACGGTCTCTCCAAATACTCCTCTAAATATTGAATCACGCCACCCTTCCAACCGGTGTTAGTTGTTCTCTCGTTGATGGGAACTTTCTTAGGTTTTAAACACGAACAAGATTCAAATGAAGTGCATTTACAAGCAGAAACATCGAAAAACTTCTCAGATGACTCCAAAAAACACTTCAGTTTGTTTTCAAAACTATCATTTCGTTTGATTTTGGGGTATCTTTTCAAAATAGGATTTAAGTAATTGAATAACTCGTTCCTTAGTTACGATTGGAATCGAAGCTTTGGTTCAAATATTGTTGATCTCTTCATAAACAATCGCGTATATATCTGAATTGGATGGATCTTTGCCATTATACTTCAATTTAAGTTCGTTCTTGACAAATAAAATAAATTTAATGGCGTCCCTTATAATTGGTAGCTGCCGATCGTCAAGTTCTTTGTATGGTCCCAATATAGCACAATTAGTCTCACTACGCGTCGAATTCATTATTTAAAATTCACAAAATCCGCTGTTAACACTTTAATAATCGCAATTGTACTTTTATAGCATAAAAATTACTTTGGCTACGAAGAAAACACTCACGAGTAAAATCCTCGAAACAAGATAAAATTTGAGGTAGTTTGCAGGTTGAAACCTAACAAATTCGAAGTCGCTGGTAACGTATTGTTGCATACAAATCGAAACGTCATGTATGTACTACACCTAAATAGAACAAAAGTATTTTTTTTATATATTTAGTTCAGGAGCCGAAATTAAGGATAACGAAATATTACCATAAAAATGACAAATTTTCAAAACTTTGAAAATCGGTAGAACCCTAAAGATATAGTTTAATTTTATTTTTTAAACTATTTTGGTAATCTACGATCAATTACACAAATTTCAAGAGGTCTTGCGTTAAGGAAAACAAAAAAAAATTTTTTCGGGACACCCTAACGCACAGTGCACATTAAGCAAGCATCCAAACATATGTAAATTGATATTAATAAATAAATATATTAACACAATAACAAAGACCAAATTAAAAAGACACTGAATAAAGGAAAAAAAGGAAAGGGCAAAGGTAAAAAGACAAAGCCAAGATCCAAGCAGGTAGAAATGTCTAGCTCAGAAGAAGAAAACGAACCTTTGTACGACGACAGTTCTGACGAAAGTCCAGATAGAAGCAATGTTAATGATGCAAAGTGTTTGTATTGTGAAGAGCTCTATTCTATGAATACCAAAGGTGAAATATGGGTTTCAATGCCTATGTTGCAAATTATGGGCTCATGAAGATTGCTCAGGAGTGGAAACGGACATTTTTTTCTGTGAGTTTTGTTCTGCAAAATAATCCAAAGTTTATTTCTTCTATTTTTTTATTGTATTTGTTATGGAGGGTAATACGGCTCACTACATTTGTGGCCAATATGGCCCTAGGCCATATTACCCTACCACGGTTCATTTTTTAAGATATGTTAAAATTAAAACAAACGTTTATTTTAATTTTGTTTGATAGTTAATAACCTTAAATTTATAATTGTTGATTACTATTAAATTCAAAGGACTGATTTAACCAATAAAAACTGATTGATCTCAATAAATTTTTATTTTATTTCCAAAAAACCTTATGGTGTGCCATATTGCCCGAAGTTACTCTAATATATTAACTCAGCCATTTAATAATAAAAATACTCTATTTCATTTAATAACAAAAGAGTTTTACTACGAAAAACCTACAATAGAAACTATTCTAAAACAGTTCCTCTTAATGTTCTGTTAAACGTGTATTATGCATACATTCAATCCAATCTAATGTATGGTATTATTTTTTGGGGCAACGCGTCTAATAATACCGAACTTTTTATGTTTTATTTTTAAAACGTTGTATTAGATTGATGTGTGGTGTCAGTTTAAGAGATCCATGCAGACCCCTTTTTAGTAAGTTAAAGATTCTCACCTTAGCTGATTTGTATATTTACGAATGTGCTATTTTTATAAAGAAGCACAGTGATTTGTTTAGTGGTAATTTACCAAGTCACGGGCATTTTACTCGTCATAAAAATGACCATACATTAATGCAATCAAAATTAACAGTCATTAACCAAGGTATATTCAATACCATAATACGTGTTTTCAATAAAATACCCAATGATTTAAAATCACTACCTTTAAAAAGTTTTAAAATAAAGTCGTTCTTGTTGGATTCGTGTCACTACAAAATCAGTGAATATTTTTAATTCATGTATAATATATATTTTTAATCTGTAATGTAATTGTATTTTTTATATGTATCTGACTTATTCTATGTATTTTTTTATACCCACAGAATAAATTATTATTATTATTCAAAATTGTTTAACTAAGAGATTACTGTAAAAATGAAATTTTTGAATTACATATGCCAAAAATTTGTAACGGATTAGACAAAATAGAGTTTGAAATTGTCGAGAATTTAATAACAAAAACATTTAAAGACACACATATTCAAATTATAATTCACGTATTACCCAAAGAAGTAAATGTTAATGATAACGATAGTATAACCCCGCAAATTAGTGATGTAGATTTAGATACTTATTATTCAAACGAAGAAAATGAAATTAACGGAATAACTTATAAAGAAGTAGCTGTTAATACAGGCAAAAACCAAATATTAATTTCATCACACGATTCAGATACATAAGTTCATTTACAAAAATTATTGAAACAACTTAAAACTAAAGACTAACGATTAAAATGAATAATCAAAATTTAGAAAAAGATGTAATTGATTTTATAAAAAATTATCTTGTACCAAAATGTGATTATATTTGTTTATTTGAAAAGGACTTACACTTAAAATTTAATGAAGTATTAAAAAATAATTTTACTAAAGATTCATATCAACGCATTAAATGTGAAAACTTACTAGACGATATAGAAAACGAAAATGAACAATTAGAAACCGTCATGAATTATCACGAAGGCAAAACTAATCATAGAGGAATTTTAGAAACCTATCAAAAACTAAAAGCGTTATTTTGAAATTTGATATCATTGTATTCAGAATACTACACTCGATTACAGTGGTTTCCACTTTATGTAACTACGCCTCCCTTTAAAAAAATTTAATCTCTGGCGCCTCCCCCCCCCCCCCTTTATTTCATAAAATTATACAGACATATTTTAAAAAGGTATGAAATGTATTTTTTTGCGTATAAAATTTATTTTTAATGCGATGAATATGCTTGTCTATTAGTACAAACTTCATTAAATCTAGGTCTTATTAAGGGGGGTGATTTCACTCTGATTTTTTTATTATAATTCTATTAGTTTTGCTTTTTCAATAATAGTTGTCAGTCAAAAACTACACAGTAACGTCCCTTTTAGAAACAGAAAAATATAATGTTTTTATAAAAGTTTATTTATAATTATATATTTTTATTTATACACCTGAATGTGATGTTATGAAAATTAAATTTCTCTTAAACTTTTCGCGCCTCCCTTTGCACTAGTCCGCGCCTCCCCAAGGAGGCGCGCCTCCCAGTTTGGAAATCACTGCTCTATTAATTTATGAAAGAAAAAAAAAATTTTTGAAAAAAATGAGGGGTGTCCATTATACCCCCCAAATATAATTTTTAGGGGGTACCACATTTATTCTATTTTATAGCTCTTACAATACCAAACAAACTTTACATTATAGACAAGTCACTATTCCAAGTGGTTTACGAGCTATTTATAAATTAAAAAATTTACCCTCATTTTCAAGGGCCGATTTCACCTCCTAAATATTAAAACGGGCACGTATAAAAAATAGGTGTCCTTAATTTTTACCTGTTTTACATTTTTACCAAGTTTCATTCAAATCCGAGAGTGACACCTCGGGATCTTTCCTTGTTAGATCATTTAGGACCATTTGTAAAAAAGTAAAAGGAGAAACACACATGGTGGATGCTTTTACTAAGTTCACAATATAGAAAGCGGTCAAGAACACAACTAGTAAGCTAGTGTGTGCATTTATGAGAGATGTGTCAGAAATTTTTGGAATGCCATCCAGAATAATTTCCGACAAGGGCACAACTTTTACAGCCGAAATGTTTGAAACATTCTGTAAAGAAAATGATATTCAACATGTGAAAAATGCAACCGCTACACCACGGGCAAACGGTCAAGTAGAAAGATATAATAGAACAATTCTAAGCGCAATTTCTACAATGGCGAAGGAAGAGGAGAGATGGGATGAAAATTTAAGGAACATACAGTGGGGATTAAATAATATGACTATAAAACAACAAAAGTATCTCCTCATGAATTATTGTTCAATAATAAATTAAAAGACATTCTACAAAATAAATTATTATTAGCGTTGATGGAAGGAGAAGATAAAAATGAAGAGCAGTTACGACTGTTGGCAACAGAAAGAATAAAAAGGGATCAACGTCAGCAGAAAGAAAGATATGATGCAAAAAGATGTACTCCGAGGGAATATAAGAAAAAAGATTTAGTGTTAGTTCAGAGAGGCTGCTGCGACAGAACAATCAAAAAAATTAATGCAAAAGTTTAAAGGACCTTACATGATATCAAAAGTACTAAGTGGAGATAGGTATTTGCTGGTAGATGTGCCGGGAACAAAAAGAACTAAAAGGACTTTTGAATCAGTATTTGACGCAGTTTGAATGAAACCTTGTTGTGAATTGCCTGAGGATTTGTGATAAAAAAGACTAACGATAAAAATAAAAAACGTCATCCGTTTAACAATGAAAAAGAAGAAGCCGGGAAAGACTGGGCATTAGGATTTTTAAAAAGGCACCCAGAACTGTCTATTAGACAACCTGAAAGTACCTCAGCTGCACGTGCTGCTGGTTTTAATAAACAGGTGGTAGACCAGTTTTTAAATTTTTTGGGCAGTTTACGATGAACATCATCTAACACCTGATCATATATACAACTGCGATGAAACTGGTATTTCAGTTGTGCCCAAAACCAAATCAAAAATTATCGCAAGAAAGGGCAGAAAGCAAGTGGGAGCCATAACATCTGCTGAACGAGGTACGACCATTACAGTAGAAATCTGTTTTAGTGCTAGTGGTCATTTTATGCCACCCATGATGATATATCCTAGAAAAAGAATGGATCCGCAACTTATTAATTAAAATTTAAAAAAAATAATATGCTGCCCCCGGAGCTTGCGGAGTTTGCAGTGGTTCGGGCTGGATGACTACAGGAACTTTTCCTAGAATGGTTTAAAAATTTCGTCGAATTCAGCGGAGCAACACCTGAGCGTCCTGTTTTGTTGTTATTGGATGGACATAATACTCATACGAAGAACATTGATCTCATAAATGAAGCACGCACTCACGGCGTTATCATTGTATGTTTCCCACCACATACTTACTCACCGTCTTCAGGATGCAGACGTTGCTTACATGAGACCGTTAAGCACCTACTACGATCATCAAATCACGGCGTGGCTTCGCAACAACCCAGGAATGACTGTCACTGTCCGACAAATAGCTGACATTTTTGGAAAGGCGTTCATATTACGGTAGAAATCTGTTTTAGTGCTAGTGGTCATTTTATGCCACCCATGATGATATATCCTAGAAAAAGAATTGATCCGCAACTTATTAATTAAAATTTAAAAAAATTAATATGCTGCCCCCGGAGCTTGCGGAGTTTGCAGTGGTTCGGGCTGGATGACTACAGAACTTTTCCTAGAATGGTTTAAAAAGTTCGTCGAATTCAGCGGAGCAACACCTGAGCGTCATGTTTTGTTGTTATTGGATGGACATAGTACTCATACGAAGAACATTGATCTCATAAATGAAGCACGCACTCACGGCGTTATCATTTTATGTTTCCCACCACATACTACTCACCGTCTTCAGGATGCAAACGTTGCTTACATAAGACCGTTAAGCACCTACTACGATCATCAAATCACGGATGACAGTGATCTTTACTTTTATTTCGTCGGGTTGAAATTCTGCGTTACAGATGTGACATTTCTCTACAAGCGTGGACGTCATCTGTTGATCTTCGGTAAGAGGTTCCACAAGTAACCCGCACTCATAAGTGTCGTAAGCAGCTATTGTAATGTTTTGCCATTCTTTAACAAACCACGCGATACAATCTACGCCACGAAACGTGTGGTAGAACGATAAGCATTCGAACTTTAACACCTTTTTATCAATTTTTTCGCAATCGTTCACATGTTGCTTCAGTTTTAGCTGATAGTTTTTAGTAACGATCACAAATGTTTATTTTATGCTTGTTTTTTTCACACCAGACCTTGCTAATTATTTTTCCAGCAGAAATGCAACAGGCCGTCATTTTTTGTAAGAAACAGATGAATTTTCTTTGTATTGTTCTTGATCATATATACAGGATAAATTTAGACTTATTTCTCCTGAATGTTATAAGAGAACACGTTTATCGATAAATGTCCGTTGATTTTCTCAAATTTTGGTATTTGTGATGTCGTCGGAAATTCGAGACCTTCGTATTTTACAACATCTTGATAATACGAATAAGTATTATCTCGATCTACATGTTTTCCACGGGGCAGAGAGCTGATATTATCGCACAAAGAAAACAATGTTGGTCGTTATTGTGAACATTAACCACAGCTGTATTTTTTTATTTTTTATAGCAACCGGCAGATCACAAAAACTAAAGTTTTAGTTAATTGTATTTGTTTTGAGTTCTTAAATTAATGTTATAATTGAGCGCAAAGCCTGAATCTCTCTTGGAATTCCATCAGCTTTTTCGACAGTTTTTATTTTCACAATACCATTCGTAATATTATACAGCAGTTTATATGTGAGGTATACAGTGTTGATAAGATAATTGATGTTGATGCTGCTCGGTTTCAACTGTTCATCAATATGTATAGTGTATCAGATGTAAATAAAGTGTTTATCCATAAACAAATGCGAAATTGCTATATGCTATTCTCAAGAAAGCAAGCGTTAACCGAATCAATTGATAGCTACATAACCACTATAAAAGCTTAGCTTCACGATTCCAATTCCAATAAATTGAAGATAGTATAATAATAACAATAATTACGTGCGGAATTAACAATAACAGATTGAGAGAAAGGTTACTTGAGAATGAGATGGATTTAAATGGAGTAGAAAAACTATGCAAAACAATGGAAATGTTAGCAACGAAAAAGAAGTAGATGCAATAAGAAAGTACGGGGTACGACAACAAAATGAACTAACGCAGCCTAGAAACAAACCTTGTAAAAGATGTGGAGAACAACACAAAAAATACCAGTGTGAAGCATTTGGGAAAAAATGCATAGGCTTCTGCCAAATACCATTGGATAATGCTAGTGCTGATTTATGTACATTCAATGCTTCTTATACATGGAAGATATCGCTTTATGAAAATGCCATTTGGAATATAATCGGGCAGCGAGGTGTATAAAAAATGGATGGAAAATTTATTTAATATGAAAGAAGTTAAAGTATATATCAGATGATTTAATAATACATGTTCCTGCAATTTAAATACATAATGATTTTTTAGAAAAAGTGCTTAAAAAAGCTAGAGAAAACAATTATAAATTTAACTTATCTAAATGTAAATTTAATCGAAGTGAATTAATATTTTTAGGTAACAAGTTCACGAGAGACGGTATACAAATAGGGAATTCCAAAATAAAAACTATAATAAAAATGAAAAAACCTGAAAATAAAAAATAAGTTGAGCGATACCTAGGTATGATAACTTATTTATCAAATTATATTAATAACGCATCTAAAATAACTGAGCCACTTAGAATATAACTTCAAAAAGATATTGAATAGCACTGGGATATTATAACATATGAATGTTGGTAACACTGCACACTGCTGAGTATTTGTGGCGAGCGCATGAAGTACAGTGTGACGGACAGAATGTGCTCACCGCCATTGAAGAGCACACATGTATGCTCCTTAATAAACATTGTAAAATGTATCTCCACTTAACTTATAAACATATTCTATAGTATATATTGTGTTATTTTATTGATACATAAGTAATAAGTACCATAACATGGTGCCAAGTGAAATGAAATTTAAAAAGGAATAATGTAACGAAATTGGAAATATGAAAGTTGTAAAAGGAAAGAAGATATTAGAAAAATATTAAAACCAGTGTTGGTATTTAGGAAAATAAAACACAAAGATAAATGGAAGGATATGCTATTAATATAAGTCTAATATTTGACGATAATTAATGTAAGTCTATAGTATTTAAGATATATGAGCGCCATTTTAGTTAGTTACTCTCTAGTTATTCAAGAGACAGGTTGTATCAATGTAAAACGTAATAAAGATTTTCATTGTTAGCAATATTGACTATTCTGTGTTTTTCTCACCTATTCCTCTTACAACAGCATTAAGAAAATACAGTAAAGGGTTATGGGCCCAACGGCGTAGTATTTTGCTGTTTTAAGATAAAGACTTGACGGACGTGAGAACACGAGGTGAGTCGTGGCGGTCATTGTGTGCATAAGACATTTTTGTGTGGATATTCGTGACCGAGAAAAGGGACGCGGACAGCAAAGGAAAAATGTCAAATGAATTATCGGCGAGGCATGTGACGAAGTTTGACGGGACGAACTTTTTGGGATGGAAGTTCCAGATCACTCAAATCTTCACGGCGAACGATGTGTTGGACATTGTGAGCGGGGACCGAATGATGCCGGGCGATAGAAGAGCGGCAGAAGTAAAAGCGTGGGTCGAAGATAACGCGAAAGTCATGTTCTTTATCTCGTCGTCGATGGAATACTCTCAGCTCGAACCTCTTCTAATTTGCAAAGGAGATGTGGGACAAGCTTGGGTCGATACACGCACATAAATCAGTATCGAATAAGCTGATACTAACATGCTAACGCAGAAATTTAATGAGTATCGAATGAGCCCGACAGACACGTGGCGAGGGTACAAAACATGGCGATGCAGCTCATGGACCTAGGGGAAAATCTTTCAAACGGGACCAGATATAGCGTATGCGGTGAATACAACAAGTAAATGCTTAAATGAACCTGGCGTGCAGTCAAGCGTATTTTCGCATTTTTAGTTGGTACTAAAAAATTTAGGAATAATGTATCAAAGCGGCGGAAGCGAGCCACAGTTGATAGGATATTTAGACACTGACTATGCAAGTGATATTGAAACGACTCCACAACGGGGTATGTGTTCAGTCTGGCGAATGGTCCAGTAAATTGAGCATCTAGTCATGATATTTTTTTCATTAAATTAATTTAAATTACATTTATTATTTCAATATAAAATAACGTTGTAAATGTTTGCAAGAATTATGCATGAACTCAGAAGTGTTGTCGAGATATAGTTATAATCATAGTTCTCTGTGCCCGCGAGCAGAAATTGGACGCTATATTTTATATTTCTAAGTATTGCATATTATTATCTGTAAAGATCCCCTATTTCAATTTAGCTACTAAAATAATGATAATTGTAAATTGACTAAATAATTTTCTTACAAAATATTGCTTTAATATCTTCAAAACAGCTAGTTATTATAAAATTCCCCTCCGTGGAGGTTCGTGTAATTACGGCAATAATAAGATTTATTTTATATCACACAAGCCGACTGGACGATGAAAAAAATAAAATACAGTTAGTATGGAGTTAATAAGATCCAGATGAACAAGTTTTGAGAGTGATTAATTAGTGATAGTGGCCGAGGAGAGGACCGGATGTCCAGTGGAACCAGCTGTCCACCCTAATTCCGTGTTAACACATTGGTGGTCCATTTTTAACACACACGCGTCGCGCGGATCCAAGGCGGTACAGTGAATTTTGGGAAACATTTTGGTGGTCCATGAAGGATATTTCCCAGTCGCACAAGCGGAACCATAGGAACCTGGACTCGGTCAGCTCACCAACTTCGGCTCACCAGATAAGCTATACAATTATTTTTACACTAATAACTTTTGCTATATTGCGTACAAATGCATCCGTCAGAACTCCTACTCACTATTATTTGTCTTACCAATGTTAGAGATTAAGTACCGTTTTATTATTATTACCTGTTAAAAGTATTTGTAATTCTCATTTTTGTTTTGTTTGTTTGTTAATTATTTCACTTAGATTCTTAGGACAATTTTAATAACATTGAATATACTCTAAGGACAATTTCTTAAATAGTTTAATTTAGTGCATATTTTCAGTATATATTTGGGTCATTGTATTTTTAAGATCATTTTTCTTTGTTTCTTTTTTTGTAATTTACGACTTTTATAAAAGCCCATTTTGTAGACATACGCCTGTTTGTTTATTTTAATATAACCTACATATTATTTCGTAGTTTGTATCGTATACACAGATAGGAGGGTTAAAGAAAATCACGTGGCGCCCTTTAAATAAAATAACATCATAAATGAACCCCGCCCGTCTTCACTGAGCTATGGCAACCGGCCTTTGTCACCTTATGCAATTTAGGCACGTGACAATCTCAGAGACAAAAATTAGTAGTTCAGAGTACAACAGAAGCGGAGTATGTCGTTGCGTTAGCTGCAGCAAAAGAGGTTCTCTGGCTGAGAAAGCTACTGGCTGGGATTGTACATCAATGCAAACAGGCAACGGTTTTGTTTGTTGATAATTAAAGCACGATACGCCTGGCTAAAAATCGAGAGTTTCATAAGAGAACGAAACATATAGACATCCGGTATCATCAGCTACGTGAGATAACGGAGTCAGGGACATTGCAAGTATTATATACGTCTTCGTAAACGCAACGAGCAGACACATTTACAAAGGCACTGCTGTGAAATCGGTTCTTGTGCCATGGTGAAGGCACTGGACTGTGCCAATATAAGAGTAAGGAAAAATATTTAGACGGCGGAAGTGTTAATGTAAGTCTATAATATTTGACGCTAATGTAAGTCTGTAGTATTTAAGATATGTGCGCATGCGTGTGGCAATGCACTTCAGCGGTAAACCAACTTGCGTTCTAAGCACCATTTTAGTTAGTTGCTCTCTAGTTGTTCAAGAGACAGGTTGTATCTAAAGCGTATTAAAGATTTTCATTGTTAGCAATATTGACTATTCTGTGTTTTTCTCGCCTATTCCTCTTAAAACAACACGAAGAAAATACAGTAAAAGGTTACCTTAACATATGCAATACCCAGAAAAATGGATTTCAATGGAAATGTGGCGGAAAAGTAGAAAAATGGGTTCTTGTACATACATAGAAGCAACAAGAAACATGGGCAACTCGAAACAAGAAAGATTGTTATGTGTTTAAACTGGATTGGTGAACAAGGTCAAGAAATATTTGAAACTTTTAAACTAGATAGGACAAGAGTCGACTGACCGAAAGTCCTTGGTACGTTTAGTGAATTTTGTGAACCCAAAAGAAATATTATTTCTGAACAATTCAAATTTATGAAACGACATGACCAAACAATGGAACAATTCATCACGGAAAAAATAACAGCGAACTGTGAATTTAAAGAAGAGAATATGCTAAGAGACAAAATTGTAATTGCAACGAAGTACGATGAATTCTGAGAGCGTTTGCTACGAGAGGATGATTTAAAATTAGCGAAGGCAGAAAGACTAGCAAGAATTTATGAAATCAGTATAGTATAGAACAAGTGCAAGAAATGTCAAGAGATAATGCAACAATTTGTATATAACAGGTTGACAAAATAAACAATAGGTATGTACAAAATCAAAATTTAAAAAGTAATTTTGTAATAAGTCACATATAAAATGTAACTGTCCAGCTATTGGAAAAATGTGTTACCATTGTAAAAAGATTAATCACTATGAAATATGTTGTAGATATAAAAAGAAATTAAATTATAGTTATAAAAGTAAAAATGTCAGAGCTATAGATGAAATACTTATTTCTTGTACTTACAAGTTCTAATTATTTTATTGATTCGTTATATATAAAAAACTCACATAATTTTAAAGACTTGCTGGCAAGAGAGAATAAGAGTTAATAATCACGAAGTTATGTTTTAGCTAGATACCAGAACCAACTGCTAAGTGTTGCCTGTTTCTCTATATAAAAATGTGTTAATGAATGGAATATTGAATAATCAGGGGCCAAACCGATTAATTTTGGAGGTAGTCAAATTGATGTCAGAAAAATGCACATGTAATGTCTGAGGTAAAGTAATTTATTTAGAATTTTAACAGTAAAAGTAAATTTAGAGTGTAGGGTAGTAGTACTAGCCTACACTCTAAATTTACTAGCCTAGTACTATCTTTGGAACCGTGTGTAAATTTAGGGTTAGTAAAAAGAATTAAATTAGTAGGAAAGGAATTAATGTTAAAATGTAAGGAGGATGTCATAAATGAGTATAAGAAAGTTTTTATGGGATTATTTGATTATTAATTATTAATTTGAAGCCTGATTCAATCCCGAAAGTCTGCCCAGCAAGAAAAATACCAAGAAGTTTAATGACCAAATTTAAGGAAACGTTAAACGTAAAGGAACGATACGGTGTAATTGCAAAGTTGAATGAACCACCAATGTGGCTAAGTAATATAATTTTAATTGAAAAATCTAATAAGGCACTAAGGGTTTCTTTAGATCCTATAAATTGACTTTATCGGAGGAAATATTAACAGACTTGTCAAGTACAAAATTCTTTAGAGTATTGAATTTGAAAGATTCGTTTCATCAAATAAAATAAAATGACGAATCAGCAAAACTATGTACGTTTGCAACACCTTTTGGAAATTATAAGTATTGTAGATTACCATATGATATAAACACAGCTGCTGAAGTTTTTCAAAGGAAGAACACAGAGTTGTTTGGGAATATAGTAAGGAATAAAATTTATATTGATGACTTAATCATAGGAGTTTCGACTGAAGCAGAACATGATAAAATTTAGAAGACTATTGGAAAGGGCAAGACAAAATGGGATAACATTTAATAAAGATAAAATTCAATTTAAAAGGGTCAGGGTCAAATTGTTAGGATTCATGATAAAAAACAACTTGTTTGTTTAAACGTTAGAAAATTTAATAAAAAATAATAAAAAACGCAAGCTTTCGATTCGCAGAATATTATATTATATTTAGATAAATTGGCACTCGAGCCAATATCATCAGATTTAAAAGAAGTTCAATACAGTAAGTGGTGGAAAAATATAATCGTTCTTTGGAAGAAAATTTTAGAGAGCATTTTTTTGTTAGTACATCATATATTAAAAATCAAGAAAATAAATATCAAATATTATTAAAAGATTTGAAACCTTCAGAAGCCAAAAATAGCATAACTGACAAATTTCATGACATTTGCAAAGCTTTTACTTTTAGCAAACGATGTTTGAAGATGAAGAAGATGATTATATGACGGTAGATCCTAATAACTTTCCTGCACTCAAAGGATTGCCTAAGGAAGGTGATTTTATTATTGTTGAATTCGAAGTAAAACGGAAACGATTTTTTATGCAGCTAAAGTTATAGGAGAAAAGGGAAATGAGACTGAAGTCAATTTTCTTAGAAAATCTGACAAAATACCAAATAATTTTCATATGCCAAATGTGCCAGATATTGCCATGGTCACACTGTATGATATTAAGATGATTTTACCAAAACCTAAGTTTTTTGGTAATACAAAGAGGAAACAATGTATGTACCACTTTGACATAGATTTTTCTAACATTAATTTACGCTAATTTCATTTTTGATCTCCAATCGAACCTCAGCAACTTTTGAGGTCTCAGTGGAATATTATATTTTTGTTTTTATTCAATTATTAATGATTACTAAAGAAGAAAATAATTTTGTTTTTCATAGTTGAAACGTCAACAATATTTCCTATTTAAGTGCTATTATAATATAGAAACTATAAGTTCATGTCTGTTGCTTATTTAAAAAAATGTTGATTAGATCTATTTTAGGTTTAAGAGACCAGTGTAATATTTAGCTCTCAGATATCTATTTTCTTGTTAATTTAACAGTGACTTTTGTTAATTTTTGATGAGACTGTTTAGAGTAAATGATAAAAGATTGCCTAACAGTACAAATAAACGAGTAATAATGTGGAAATGTTGTCTTTTATTGCATTTTTTTTTTCAATAGATCCAGTGTGCCCCATATGATTCAGTGTAACCCCTGAGTTGATCCAAAGTGACCCACCCCCGGGTCACAGTGGATCATTTCATATTTTTAAAAAAAGTTGTTATTACTTGTAAGTTTATGTAGTAATTGCCAATAAGTGCATTTTTCTTTAAAGATTAGGTACCCGTACTATGATTAATTATCAGAGATTAGTTATTTTGGCATGAATTGCAGATTTACGGGGCTTCGAAAAAAAATGATCTACTGTTACCCAATCTCCCCTACATTAAAATGCCCACTGCCAAATATTTCATCGTTACAAAGGTGGACTGCAAAAATTACCATGCGCCAAGGTTTACTTGAAGATATTCTGCGAATAATAGAGATTGCAAGACATTTGTTAACGGAATTTGAATGGGTTACAGTCAGTCCTACAGTTCGATGATATAGTAGCGAAATGTATGAATATAATAAATCAGCAGATTAAGTTATTGGTCCCTGTTCACCAATGCAGGTAATAATGGCAAGAGGCATATTTTCTAAATGAAAAACACCAATATTTAATAATTTTGATAAAAGAAACGACACCTCAAATATTAAACGAAGTAGTAACTAACCATCATAATATTGGATATAGCGTTGCTATACCTATATTGTGTTTCCGACAGTGGTAATATTGGATAATGGAGGCAGTTACTAATTACAGAAAAAACACATAATTTACAAATCCAATCACCAATGATAAAATAAAAGTGATTAAAGGAATATTTTTGTTTGAACAATTTAATTAACAAGTGAAAAGTGATTGTCGAATTGGAATTTTAATTGTTGAAAAAGAATTCCAAATGGCGAAACATTCAGCAATCAATTAATTTAACAACAAAACAAATTCGAAATTTGGGAAGAACGGCTGCAGATGTACTCGTATTTTGTAGTAACGGGAGTAGAATCAGCAATGAAGGTACTATTATTTTGTACACTATTGGGAAACGAAACATATAGTTTACTCAAAGATTTGGTTATGCCAATGAATCCTAAAGATATGAAGTACGAAGAGTACAAAATGATATTAGAACATATAATTCCATCACCGAGCAAATTGACGGAAATATATAGGTTAATTCAAAAAAAGGAAGCAATATGTAAATGAAATAACTCCACAATATACAGCGAGTCCTAAGAAGGTGACAGTCAATTGTGAATTTGGAAACACACTGGATGATACGCTAAGATCAGTGTTGCCAGAACGTACTTTTTAGTACGGTTTTCGTACTATTTATGACTCGACCGTACCAAATTCGTACCTCGGCTGAAATCGGCTCTTTCCGTACCTTTTAGCCCCACAAAGATTGTTGTCTGTAAAACTAAGAAAACTTTTTATTGCATTGAAAATGTAACAAATTAAACACCTAATTTTACTTTTACAGAAACATGTCATTAAAATAGAAAACATTACACAAACTAAATAACGTCATTGTCATCATAACGTTCACCACAAATTACAATGCAACAAATATACAATAATAAACATTTCAAATTGTCTTTAACAAATTTACTAGCTACTTAGCTAGCAAGCACTCTCAAATGAGATATAACTTGTAGACAGTCCCTCCTATATGTTTTTCTATTTTATAAACTATTAAACAGCAATTCCTCTAATTTTTTTGAAAACCGTACCTTTTTTTCAAATTTCGTACCTTTTTGGTAAGCCTGTCGTACTTTTTACGGAAATCATACTGGCAACACTGGCTAAGATATCAACTAGTATGGAGAGTAACAAATTCAAAAATTCGAACGAAATTATTATCAAAGACAGAGCTAAAGTACGTAAGAGCTGTTGAAATAGCTACGTCAATGAAAGCCGCTGGACAAGATGCAGACAAGATCGGCAGCAACACGAGCAATTGATGTTTTCATATAAAAAATAAATATGATATATATAAAAAGGTTGGGCATCATAAGTATGTATGTAAAAGTAAACGCAATAACTTTGTTGATGATAATTCGATGAAAGAATGTACGCAAATATTAGCTCCATTGTATGAGTTATTAAAAAAGGATGTCAAATGGAATTAGCAAAAGCCTCCACATGAAGCATTTGGTAAGGTAAAGGAACGTACAGTACGACCTTAGTCTTAAAATAGTCATAAATTCAGTTGCTTCGACGTATTGTATAGCTATGTAAGTATGTAGTGTAATGTCTCATATTTTTCTCAAAAAAATCAATATCATTTTGTTCTCATACACTAAGCCAACATGATCAGTAGGGTGGCCCCCATTTTTCAAAATGCGATTCTTAAAGGTCTTATGGTCTCAGTTTATACCAATAGATAAAAAATGAAATGTGACAAATTTTGAAGTCAATCGGATAACTTTTACCCGGCGTATTGTGGAAAATAAAGGTTTGTTTCGGACCAAAAATCGATAACTTTTTTGTTACTAAAGATAGTGTTGAAATTTTGCAGAAATGTAAAAAGTAGTATATAACGCTTCTAATAAAAAATTTTTATAAGATTTTTTTGTAAAACAAAATTAAAAAATAAATAAATAAAAATCAAAAACTTAAAATTGGCATTTATTTTATTTTTAACTAAATATATTACTTCTAAAGTGTATGAAAATACTTTAAAATTATTAGAAACGACCAAAAATACATAAAATGCTTACCTATTATTTTTGTTATTAACAAACTATTCTAAATATTTCTATAATTATTATAGAAATATTTAGAATAGTTTGTTAATAACAATTTTTAATCAGTTGTTTTTATGGAATAATTTATAGGTAAGGGAGACTGTTGTACCTTGGACATAGTGTACCTTGGATCACTAACCCCTACCTCGGTATGTGTTGCTATATTGTGGCAAACATTTGAATTATCTTGTGCAATACTGATTATAGCGCAGTTTAAACTTATTGTTACTTGCCATTCAGATCTTGTCTATGAGTGCAACTGTGAAATTGTTTTTTTCTATGTAAAAGTAACATTTTTGAAGAATAATATTTCTTTATTTACAAACATCGAGAATTGTTTAAGGATTTTATCTATATTCCAGCTTGTGCAGTATAATTTGGTAAGTAAAACTATATGTTGTTTGTTAGTTAAAACATTACCTATAAGGAGTATCATATTTTATAATTGCAAATTGTCACCTCTTGTACCATGAATCACAAACACATCCTGTACCATGGATCACTGATCCAAGGTACATGATGTTAATTATAATGATCTTTTTCAGCTTATAATACCATGCCACGGAGCAAGACAGGGAAAAAACGTGAACGTATTGATCCTGGAGCTATAAAAAAGCGATTGAAGCTGTGTGTGCTAAAGGAGACAAGAAAATTTCAATTAGAGAATTATGTAAAGTGTTTAACGTTAAATTTACAACATTACTTCGACATTTGAAGGCTTTTAAGATTTCTGGGAAAGAGGAATTCAAATATGATGTTCAGTACGACACTAGAAAAGTATTTTCTAAAGAAGAAGAGCTTTGTTTAGTAGAGTATATAAACAAAGTGGCAAAGATGAACTATGGATTGACGAAGAAAGGAGTTCGGAATCTGGGTTATAAGTTTGCAGTGGCCAATAATAAAAATCGACCTGTCAAGTGGGACGAAGAAAAAACAGCCGGAGAAGAATGGATGAGACTGTTTATGACAAGGCACGCTGCAAAAGTATCCATTAGAAAACCAGAAAAGACAAGTTTGTCAAGAGCAACAGCTTTTAACCCTACCAATGTTGAAACCTTCTTTAAAAACCTCGAAGACGCACAATTGAGATTAGGTCCTTTTCCTCCTTATCGCATCTGGAATCAGGACGAAACAGGACTGACAACAGTACAGAATCCCAACAAAATTGTTGCCCCAAAAGGCTTAAAGCAGGTAGGAAGTGTGACCTCAGGTGAACGAGGTCACCTAGTAACATTGTCTGCTTGCATAAATGCCATCGGAAACCACATCCCTCCTATGCTAGTGTTTCCTAGGGTAAACTTTAAGGTGCACCTCCTGGAACTATTGGTGGGGCAAATCCGTCAGGATGGTCCAACGAATCATTGTATGTGAAGTTTATGGATCATAACTTCTCATGTGAAGCCATCAAAAGAAGAACGTGTTTTATTGATAGTAGATAATCATGAAACCCATTTATCTGTAGAAGTAATTGAAAAGACAGCAGCAGCGGGTGTAGTTATACTCACATTTCCGCCCCATACATCCCACAGGCTGCAACCACTTGATGTAGCGGTGTACTCACCACTGAAGGCCTACTACAACCAAGCTGTTGATAGTTGGCTATTGAACAACCCGGGCTAGGGATGAAACGATACGAGTAAATACGAGTACTTACTCGGTACTTTTCTTCCGATACCAAGTACTTTTTGTATCGATACTTTGAAACTAAGTACCAAGTAGTGTGACAAGTCACAGGCTACCACCTATTATATTTTAATATTTTTTAATAAATAAAAGATTGTTTAAGACCACTGTAAAAAGAACTACGTGGGAATTTGTTAGAAGAGTGGGGGAAGTTTGCTTTGCAACCAAAGTGGGTCACACGCAAGCCAGTTGCGTGGTAGATATTGACAAAGTAAGTGCAACTCGCTAAGTTATATTGAATTTAAAATAAAAGAAATAGTTAAAAGTAGTGAAGCAGTGTTGAAAAAGTTAAAGAAGAAAGTAATAGTTATAATAAAAAGAATCTACGCGACGAATTAATAATATAATAAAGTTAAAACGACGTAAAAGAAAGAAGTTATTTATTGAAAGTTTAAATGCGAAGTGAATTGAAGAAATAAAAGTTTAGTATTTGGAAAGTGTTAAATAAGATAAAATAAAGTAAATAAGTATTAAAAAGAAGAAATCTACGATAATATATTAACAAATTAACAAAATAAAGTTTAAACAATAATAAAATATCAACGTAATAAAGGTAGTGAGAAGGAGAGAGAAGAAACGAAGCTAAAGTTAAAGTAGTGTGAGGGAGATAACTATATTTGAATATAACAAAGGATTAATAAGTAAAATCGACGACAATTGAAATATTTAAAATCTACGATAATAAAAAAATACTAAAATACATTTAAAATAAAGAAGAAAATCACATTAATAAATAAAATATAAATCATCGACAATGAATAAATAATATTGAAACAATAAAAGATTTTGCGACGAAACCAATACATTATAAATGAAAAGAGACAGAAATAGTGTGACGTAATAGAATGTTAAGAAGATATAGACTGGATTGTAGAATTTTGAAGTTATAATAAGTGAAATGAAATGAGTATAGACTGGATTTAAGATATTAAATATAATTTGAAGAAGAGTGAAACAAAGAAGTGAATATAAGAAGAATATTTGAAGATAAGTTTAGAAATAAGATTTTGGGGTAGAAATAAGGTTTTTGTATTGAATAAAAAAGAAAATTGAATATTTATTTTAAAGATTTTGTATGTTTAGAATTAAGGAATTAAAATCAATAAATCTGAGTTCAGTAATTCAAATTAAAATCTTAAATCTTTTATTTTTTGTAAATTATTTTGCAGACTTTAGTTTTTGATGAGAGGCAGGTCGTCTAGACATTTGAGCATAACTTCTAATAAAGCTAAAAATAACCAGCAACGACCGAAATCTTACAGTAGGTATCGGTCAAAAGTACTCGTATCGGTATACTGATAAAAATGAGTTTTTGTGAATTGCATATTGAAATTTTTGAACGCACCCTAGTCTTAGTTTTGCGCAGTTGGCATGCTTGTTTGTCTATGCCAGAGAGAAAATAAAACTGTCCGTCGCCGTCATAGAGATAATACCATAGAGTCATATATAATACCATAAATAATAAGAGAAAGAAAAGTGTAAACCTTCTTGTGTCTCTCAACAAACTGATTTGTTTGACAAAGATAGATAGCGGTTCACATTTTTTTTCTCTTTCTGTATCATTTAGTATTTTCGGCTGGCTTTCTGTCTCTATGTCCTCTGTGTCATATCTCTATGTATATTATCTCTATGGTCGCGGTCCGCCGGCGTGCGCCGGCGCCGGTCGCCATATCCGCCATATCATCCATACAAATGTATGTATTTTTTCGTCATTGGCCATTGGTTTTGTCGCTTTCGTCCGTTTCGTTCGTAACAAAGATTGATTCCATATTTTTCTGTGCGTAATCTTAACATTCCTAACCTTTGAGTTTTTACTAAGTAAAAATGGGACCTCCAAAGTCTATTGTGTGGCAATATTTCACAAAAAAAGACCAGAAAACTGCAAGCTGCAAAAAATGCTTTAAAAGCGTGCAGTTTTGTGGCAATACATCTAATTTGCACAAGCATTTAAAAAGCCACTCGGATTATGTTGCACCTGTTAATGACGACAAGATCTCAAAGTAAGTATACCTATTTATATCTAATCTACAAACTATTAGTTAAGTATTTGTTGTCGATTTTGATTTTGAGTAGTGTTGTGCGCGGTACATTAATCGATATCGATTGATACAATCATGTTGTAAGAACTGTATGGCTGGTACATATCGATAAAGTAAAATTAATATTATTGACTAAGTTATTTTATCTTAGTGTCATATTTTTTCTGCCTAAGGGTAATGAGATGAAGATTTAATATATGTAAATATAAATAAGATGGAACGTTTTAAGTGTATTTCAATTATTTTTAGGAGAAAGAAAAAGGAAAATGAAGGTGAAGGTGATGTCGCAGTAGGCAGAAATCTAAATAAAATAGCTCCCAATTCCCCCGTAACCTCGAAATCGACAATGTCTACGCTTAATACTTCACAGTCTGATCTGCATCCAATGAGTGATAACACAATAAAGTCTGTCTTCCAAAAAATGGCTTCACAAAAAGGTGAGTAGATAATAAAAAATATTTTAAATTAAAATTACATAAAAATCTGAAACGTTGGTATTTCATTATATGGACGAATTTTGCTTTGTTTCAGAGGGTGGCATGAAATATAATAATATAAATATGTGCATTTTATATTTTATATGCAAAGATATGCGACCCTTCCATGTTGTTGAAGGGGAGGGTTTTTTTTAAATTAATGAAGGAATTGGCTCCTTATTACAAAGTACCTTCATCGACACACTTTAAGAAGTTGCTTTGTGATAAATATGACAACGTGAAGATGGAGTATGTTTCAAGAATATCTAATGCAACTGAGTTATGTGTGACGCTTGACGTATGGACGGAAACTATCAATGAAAAGAGTTTTTTAGGTGTTACGGCACATTTTTTAGAAAAAAACAGCCCTTACCAGTTTGAATATTGCTACCAGGGAACTCCAATCAAACCATACAGCTGAGTACATTTCTGATGTATTTGGTGATATTCTAAAAGATTGGGATATACCACCGTCTAAAGTTACTTGTGCTGTTACAGCTGTTTACAGACGCTAATATGGTTGCCGCAATAAAAAAAATTGGTGATTCAAAACATTTGCCATGTTTTGCACATACTATAAATTTGATAGTAGATTCTTCTATAAAAAATACTTTGACTCCAATTAATACTATTATCAATAAAGTTAGGGAAATTGTCAAATGGATTAAAAATAGTGTTATTCAATCAGACAAACTTAGAAAGATCCAAATTGATAGTGGAGTTCCTGAAGGATGTACAAAAAAATTTATTCTTGACGTTAAGATACGCTGGAATTCACTATATTATATGGTGGATAGATTTTTAGATATGACAAAAATTGCTTCGCAACTTTTACTCGATGCTACAGATAGTCCTGAATTGGTGACCGGGCAGGAAATCGAATTATTGAAACAGGTAGTCCAGTTGTTACAACCATTTGAATTCGTCACAAGAGAATCTTCAGGCCAGAATTATGTAACATTATCAAAAATCATACCGATGATTAATTGTCTCACTTCGCAACTAACATCATTTTCATCGTCAATAGCATGTGTCATTCAATTACAGACAAAATTACTGGCTGAATGTAAAAAAAGATTTGGTCTCATTGAATTAAACACACTCGCAGCGTTAGGAACGATTTTAGACCCACGTTTTAAAAACCTCCATTTTCAAGATGCAAGTGCATGTGGGAGGGCGATACAAAAATTGAATAACTTAATTAAAGAAGATACGGCAATATCGACCAGTGGATCAGACGATGAAACTTCTAATGAAAATTTTGATTTTTGGTTTCACCATAAGCAACTAGCAGTTGGCCAAAAGCGGCGGCGTGCTAGTTCAAAAACCGATGAGGTTCAATTTATTTGGCTCTTCCAGTCTGCGCATTAAAGGCCAATCCATTAGAAGAATGGCAGGATTTAAAACCTGTGTTTCCAGGCTTATAATAAACAAGCGCGAATATTTTTAAATATTGTCGGTACCTCTGTACCCTGTGAAAGGCTGTTTTCCAAAGCTGGCGCAACAATCACTGCTTCAAGAAATCGTCTAACTGGAAAACATTTAGAAAAATTACTTCTTTTGGGGAGCATTGAAAAAAGAGACTTTTTTTCATAAACATTTCTTGTACGTCTAATAAATAAACAATATCAATATTTGTTGCTGTTTTTATTCATCTTAATGAGGTTGTTTACGTAAAAAAAGTCCTATAGTTATAAAATTTTAGTATGATGAGTAATGATTACACCTGTGTCTACCAGGAAAATGATTTTGTCTGTTTAGTTTCCGAGATATCAAAATTTAAAATTGACATTTTTAGCATTGCCTCTTATGGACGGTTCACCAAAATCACGTGTTTACATCATTTTATTGGAGTAAAAAAAGTTCTGCTACAATAAAAAACTATTTTTATTACACAGAAAACGGTTTTAACGAGTTATAGAAATTTGTCTGTCTCGGTTTTGAGAAATGAATAAAAAAGTAAACAATAAATGATGTTTTCCATTTCTTTCCGATAAAAAGTATACCCATAGTGGCAACATCGCATTACACACAAGAAACGACTACTTTACATTTATACATGCATACTATTAATAAAGTCATTTTCAATTTCAATTCGTTTGCATTAAAATACTCTTATCTTGAGAACAATAAGTACTTGTCTCCCCGTCATCTCACAGACATTTTAAAAAGAAGTTAAAATAATTTTAAATGACATTCAGAAACGTCATGTACAAAAACAAACAACTGTCAAATATATGAATTAAAATCTACGCTATATAAACTTCTATCCCATTTTTGACAAATTTTTTAAATAAATTATTAGCCACTAACAACTTATTTTAAAGGTTACAAAATTATTTTTATGCGATTGACACCAGTGAACGCGCTCTATGTATAAGCATATGCGTTCTCCTCTCGCTCTGCGTCATAAAGACGTATACAATCTCCTTAAATTCTACAAAAAAATCGATCGATACGAGTAAGTATCGATACTTTTCGACCGATACCGAGTAAGTATCGATACTTTACGACTGATACTGTATCGATGGGTGGTCCGGTTTGGGATACTGATATTTTAGGAGCTGATTCCCTGACTCATTGTGAGTAAGAAATTGTGCGGGAAGTGGGGGGTCTATCTTTAACACGCTCTGAGTTACAGAGTGTTTAAAAAATTTCCTTCAGAGTAGTTCTTACAACAAAGATTATCTCATAACTTCTAAAGTGACGTATCTAGAGCAATCAAAATGAGTCAGTTTCATAGGCAATTAACTATCATATTTTTCAATATTACGGTTTTTGCTATCCGTAGGTATTTCTATTTCCGAGTTATAGCTCATCAAAGTCGAAAAATATCTTTTTTTGTTAAAATTTTTTATGAAAATGACATTTTTCTCCAAAAGTACCCCTAACATGTTGTATTTTTTTTATCATTATTTTGGTACATCATTATGTTACCTACTAATTCACTATACAAAGTTTGGACGTGGGTCTTATAGTTTTCCAGTTATTAATTAATCCCCAAAGTTACTATTTTGCTACCTGCTCTATTAAATAAAACAGTCAATAAATGTATTTGTTTGGAACTACATAATTTTATTATTTATTATTATTTACCATACAAATAATTATTTTCCGATTAACTGTTAGACCCACGTCCAAACTTTGTATAGTGAATTTGTAGGTAATATTATAATGTACCAAAATAATGATAAAAAAATACAACATGTTAGGGGTACTTTTGCAGGAAAATGTCATTTTCATAAAAAAATTCAACAAAAAAAGATATTTTTCGACTTTGCTGAGCTATAACTCGGAAATAGAAATACGGATAGCAATAACCGTAATACTGAAAAATATGTTAGTTAATTACCTATGAAACTGACTCATTTTGATTGCTCTAGATACGTTACTTTAGAAGTTATGAGATAATCTTTGTTGTAAGAACTACTCTGAAAGAAAATTTTTAAACATCCTGTAACTCAGAGGGTGTTAAAGATAGACCCCCACTTCCCGCACAATTTCTTACTCACAATGAGTCAGGGAATCAGCTCCTAAAATATCTGTATCCCAAACCGGGCCACCCTGTATATTTTAAAACTATGCATTAATTTTTTTACTGATTTCCTGTTTTCATATTTTTAATCCAAGGTACATGCATATATGTTTCTGTGTGATCCAAGGTACAAGACCATCTTGTACCATGAATCACTTTACATGCAGTTATAAAACAATTTTTTTTAATTAACCTTTCTTATCTTACTGTTTACAGATAGTAAAACTAAAGTCAAATAGATGTTATATAAGATAGAATACCTATAATTAAAATAAAAATGTAATTTGTTAGTTTTTAGTCGTATATTAGCAAAAATGATCCATGGTACAACAGTCTTACCTATATTATAGGTACTATATCATAACTACATGGGGATCTTCAATTCCTAAAATCAGTTCGTTGACTTTCAAAAGCTGCAGAGTATCTTCATCAAGTTTCTGCACATTTTTGTTATATACATATTTGTTATACGGAAGTTACATATGAAGATAATTCACATTCGATAAACAGCTAGCGCTCAGATGAGTAACTTATTGTTAAAAAAAGATAGTAATATTAAGGGTGTTCAGTAGTTATTATCGGTTATATATTTTAATTTTATCATACAATTTGTTTAGTGAAAAGTTAAAATACAATTGTGAGTGGATGAATAACTTTACTCCGGGTAGTAGTGGAAAGCTACAACCCGTAGAACCAATGAATACAGAAGTAATTGCATCTGCACTTTATACACTAAATGAAGACGACAGTATTTTTTCTCATGATTCAGAATCAAGTTTATGTGAGACGGATTGTTCCATAAAAGATAACGGCAAGAGATCCAAACATAAGAAAACATTGCATGGTAATAAAAAAATAAACGAAACACAGACAATAGCAAATATGGTCAGTGACAATTTAAATAATTTCAATAAGAATCAAAATGGCTCGATTACAAGTCGCGTAAAGTATTTAACTGCAGATAATAAAAATAATTCCGTATCATGTTTAAATTCCGATAATGATATTAATATTATGTAGGTAGACAGGGACAGAAATTAAATCAGAAATAATCACGACTAGCTCTGCAGAAATTAATAGAGTTAATATAGAACTGAAAAGTAACCACGCTGCAAATATTCTAACCAAATCAAAGCATACAAATATAAACTTTTATATTCCCAAACACCTCACGATTAAACAAGGTATTATTAACGGGCGAAGAAATATTAGCAGGAATTAATTCAGATATAAAAGTTGTAGGAATCCGGAGAATAAAACGTAAAATAATCGTTGATGGTACGGCTAAATTCATACCCAGACAAGTTGTGGTTGTTACTTTCTCTGGACAAATTCTCCCACAATATGTATCTAACGGGTGTTTTTTTTTTTTTTTTTGCTGCATACATTCTTTCAATAGGGATATCTGACGGATGGACTGATAGACGGTCCACCATTTTGGTTTATTTATGTTCATAAAACTTGTACAAATTCAACATGAGTCATTTAACTTGGCCTCACCCCCTCAAAATTGCGAAAATTTATTATCAAAATCAGTGTTCTCGTAAAAAAAACTTTTCTTGCTTTGCGTGAATTTTATGGTCTAGTAAAGTCTAGTTAACCCTGCTGGAAAATCTCAATTGAGATCTCAATTGAGATCTCCATTGAGTTCTCATAAGAGATCTATATAGTGCCAAATTCTCAATGATATTCGATTTTTTAATATTTGCTCAAGATAGTATTTAAAATGTGAATTAATTGATTTTTTTATAAATTTAACCTAGGCAGACAAAAAAAAGATAGTTAGTAGGTGATATCTTATGGATAAATAATTTTCAACGCATATATAAAATAAGTTCTTTATTAACAATTTTTGATCAATAATGCAACAAGTTCGGTACAGCAATTATGTAATTCTGATTGACATTTATATTTATACAAACTTTATCGATACATTGTGTTGATATAGTTTTTATGCTTCTGTCAATATCTTTTATTTTAAAATAATATGCATAGCTATTTGAAAACGCTCTTTCTACAGTTATATAATTGACATATGTTGTGTCGTCAGTATCGTCATGAATTCCAAAAGCAACTAATTGTACATATGATCCATTTTTTAGTAATGCAAATGAGTTATTCGTTCTTTCTTTGGATATTAGTTTTGATTCATATAAACAATGTTCTTTAACTATTTTTAAATACAGATTAGTAGCGCTGTCGAATTCATGAGTTCGTAATTGCTTTTCAATACCATTGATCGAGACTGGGTTGAAGTAGTTTATATCTTTGAAAAGTTTAACACTGTCAAGATTATGATTCATTACATCGTTGCAATATTTTTCCACTGGATATTTAATATTATCCATAATCTTTTCTTCCAACACTAAAATAGAATGATTCATTTTGATATATCTTATTACTTGTTCTGTAGCACCTTTAGCACATTTAATTGATTTCATCACGTAATGATTGGCAGATTCAAAACTAAATGTGGAGTTACACCATGCTGGACCCCAATTTAGTACACTTTTGCATGCATGCAATAATTGATGTACGTTGTAAGTTAAGGCTCTTACGTCATATAATTCTTCAATCCTCGAAATAAAAATGTGAAGCTTTTCATCTGCTTTATCTAATTCAACAATATCAATTTTATCTAATAATATGGTGTATAAAGCTTCAACAAATAGTAACCAATGATTCATAAGATCAGAATCAAACAAAGACGAGAATATCACAGGACTATAATACAGTGTAAAATTTTCCCACTCTCGAGCGTTCCATAAATTACGTTGACTTATTTTTCTAGTACGACGAGATATCTGTAATGGTATTGAAATAGATAGCATTTCCTCATCAAGTCTTTTAATAATACTAGCATGTAAATTGTCAATATGATACGCGGTAAACTGTTTAGCGACACCCTCTAGCGCCATGTGCATATAGTCCGGGATAAATCCTTCTACCACATCGAATTTTTGTAAATTCATTAAAGGGGATGGATACATAACTCCAAAATTTGGATTATCTGGATCTGCTTCTAACATCCATGAAATCATTTCATCGTGTTCGCGAAGTTTTGGTGGGGGATCCAAAGGTGGAAATTTTTTCACGCCATGTGAAACACCTGGGTGTAAGCACCAATTACACCCATAATGTCCATTAAACTGTTTGATGCCTTGTATGGGAGCCCGAGCAACAGCATCAACACAACAGGTAAGTACATATAATTTTATATGGCGTTGCTCATTATTAATTATGCAAGAAATATTGACACTATTAATCAGATCAACAAATTTGTCTAAAAATATAGACATATCTGGCTTTTTTGGAGTAAAAATTAATCCGCAAACAATCAATTTTTCATGACGAATATGTCGCGGTAATTCGTTGATCATTAAATATAACGGCCATACAGATTGTTGAGAACACTTAAATTTCGAGGCACCATCCGTGTTAAAAACTGCTGTAAGATAACTTTTTTTTTCTTCGGTCGATAGCGAGTGATAAAATTCATGATATTTAATCCCATCATAAACATCACTTATGAATCCTTGCTCGTGTTGCCGTTGTTGAGTCACAAATAAATAATATTTTTCATTGCTTTTTAATAAATCAACTATTTGTTCTGATGGATCTAATAAAACAAAGTAGCTTGATTTTTTTTTCACTCTTATCGTTACTAGCGTTACAAATGGGGCAGATTATAATGGAAGTCTCAGAAACGTTATCACTTAAATCTGCAGAACATTCATAGCAAATAGTGTAATATTTTAGTCCCTCCTTTGAATGGAATAATTTATCTAACATGTACTTTGATTGGGGTAATATTGGTCTTTTAAAAATAGTATTAACGAATTGAAATAAGTTGGTAATAGCTGACACAGATAATTCATTGTGAATCGCATACTTTAAAGACATTAATAAAATTTCTCCTCGTGTTTTATCAACAGGTATAGAAATATTCTCAGAAAATTCTTCACTTTCCATAAACTCTTTTAAATTCTTCGGTGTCGAAAATTTATATTTTTTCGATTGAGATTCTGCCGAGGCATAATCATTAAACGGTGGGTTCGAGCTATTGTTGGTTGTGTCTTCTAATCCAAAATCATTTACCTTTAAAAAAATTTAAATGAATGTTTAAAATTTATGGTACATTTATTATTCAACCTCTTTAAAATAAAAAGCCTAATCACCACGTTAATTATTTTGACATTTACAATGTGATAAACTTATAAATTGTCACTTGAATTTCCAGTGTAATTCACTATGGAATCCGTATGACAATCTGGGTTTCGTAATCAAAATTTGGCTCGATCTTTAACTGAAAATTTGAGCTATATGCATCTGAATTACAATAAAGTTTACTCGATATTTGGTACATTTACAGCTTGACCTTTAAAATACTTTTTTGTTGAGATTTTTTAAACCGAGTTTCTACTTAATATCATGGTTTCTAATTAGTTTTTTCGACTAGATGATCTTGGAGCAAATTTAACAGAAAGAACATTGAACCTGAAAGACTATTAAAATATATACTTGAGAAATCCATCCGGAAGATTCCAGTATGATTTAAAAAAAAATTAATTGATAAAAAATGTAGATATTAATTTTAATTGATTTCACATCTTTTCATGTAAATTTTTTCTTAGACTTCAACGAGGGAATTCGGCTTATTATTTTAAGGAGGTGAAAATTATTTCATTTAGTCTGAATTAACCTCATTCGAAATGATTGGATCATTCCTAAGCACAGCAGAATCGACATCCATTAAATTATGATTGACCACTTCATTCAAATTAGCTCTAGCCTATAAAATTGGTTCGGAAAAAATTAATTCACCGCAAAATTAGATATGATTATTCATTGTAATACTGCGATAAATGCTCAAAATTGATATTAACGTTTGCATCTGGATTTTGTATAGAAAAATCTGGTCTATATTATAATTTTCTTTATCCGATTTAAAGTTCTATTTTCATAATTATTACAATTATTTAAACTGAAATATATTCACAGGAAATTTTGAATGAAGTCAGATAATATGTGCTACTTTAGGTTTAAATTTTCTATCTTAAAACATATTTAACATGTAAAAAGACCAAATAAACAAGTTCTTTTTTTTAACTATCTTGTCATATTTTTTAAATTGAATTTTAAATTTCAAGTATCAGAATATTTATATTCTTATTTTAAAATGATAAATTGTTATATTCTTTAATAATTTTATCTATTATAATAAATGAAATTATGAATATAATAGTATGAACAGAATTCAAATTCAAATGCAAACTCTAAATCACTATTGATGTTCGCAAAGCTTATGATAAAATAGTTAATGATCAAACATAAGACGTAGTTCAATGCCATGTTCTTATTTATATCTTTTTCTTGATTATGTGGCTTGTTAAAAGTATATTGGAGTATTTACAAATATATTGAAATGTCTATTCAACACAAAACAGTTTATAAAATTTCAATTTCAGTTGCTGCTCTATGTATTCATGTGAAACAAATTGAAATGTCGTACCTCAAAATCAAGAATCTCAATTGTATCGTGATCATCATAGAATTTTATATTTTAAAAAGCTACTTATATATTATAATTATTTTCATTTTTAATATTTTTAAGAATTACTATACAGTCATAAAATTTAATTCCACATCCAGAATCTAAATACTTTATTTTTCAACAAATGTCAACTTTTCATAAATCTATTGAAATTATTGAGCCAAACTCAATTATGTCAATAAAAATTTCATTTAAAAATACAATCATTTAGGGCTAACAAATTAAAAGAATATGTAGTAATTGTTCAGTTTAGCGACTTTTGCTAAAAATTACCAAAATCATTCGGGAAAACGACAAATTGGTGTATTTTTGTACGTAGATCATGAATCAATCGGCGCATTTGCAAAAAAACAATTACTTTTTTTATAAATAAATAAATTCGCGAAATTTCGATGTCGAAAATAGTAATTTTTCGCGCTCTATAAATGAAAATATGACTCGAGTATATGAAAAGTGACATGTATATAATTAACAAATGTGAGAAGTGCGCGAAAAATAACTTAAACACTGATAAATAATCGTTTGAAGTTTGAATAATATAACAAAATGAGGTTAGGTGGTAGTGGTACAACCATAGAGATATTATACATATTATGGTATTATCTCTATGGAAACAACTCGTATACTCAGTCGATCGTTCGCATTCGTTCACAATAACTTTTTGGCTTGTATTTAAATGCACTTTTATTTTAATAATAAACACTTTATTTTAATCGTTTTCACTTATAACAAATAATTATTATTGTAACGTCATACCGGCATGTTTTTTTAGAAAAGATAAAAATTTGAAATTGCAAGTTTTTTTATTTTTTTACGAGGGGTGAGGAGGCATAACAAAAACGATTAAATCCACGCCTTTTAGTGGGACTTACATACCCCAGCCCCCCTTCAAAACGTTTAAATATTCGCCTAATGCATGATTACTTAAATTTCTCTATATATTTTCGAAAAAAATTTAAAAACATATTGGTTTTATTAATTTTTACTCTCTGAAAACTCAATTTTTGGTTGTGATTTAACAGATTTATGCGTGTTTATTGTGAACGAATGCGAACGACTGAGTATTCAAGCTGTACCACTACACTATGACTCTTTTCGACATCGAAATTTCGCGACTTTATTTGTTTATAAAAAAAAAGTTATAATATAGTAATAATGTTTTAGGCGAATATTTAAACGTTTTGAAGGGGGGCTGGGGTATATTAGTCCCACTAAAAGGCGTGGATTTAAACGTTTTGAGTTATGCCTCCTCCTCCCTCATAAAAAAAATAAAAAACTTGCAATTTCAAATTTTTATCTTTTCTAAAAAAAATTACTAAACTGGAGAACATGCCGGTATGTATGACGTTATAATAATAATTATTTGTTATAAGTGCAAACGATTAAAATAAAGTGTTTATTATTAAAATAAAAGTGCATTTAAATACAAGCCAAAAAGTTATTGTGAACGAATGCGAACGATCGACTGAGTATACGAGTTGTACCACTACCACCTAACCTCATTTTGTCATATTATTCAAACAATTATTTATCAGTGTTTAAGTTATTTTTCGCGCACTTCTCACATTTGTTAATTATAAACATGTCACTTTTCATATAGTCAAGCCATATTTTCATTAATTTCATTTCTAGAGCGCGAAAAATGACTCTTTTCGACATCGAAATTTCGCGACTTTATTTGTTTATAAAAAAAAAGTTATTGTTTTTTATGCAAATGCGCCGATTGATTCATGATCTGCGTAAAAAAATAGACCAATTTGCCGTTTTCCCGAATGATTTTGGTAATTTTTAGCAAAAGTCGCTAAACTGAACATTTACCGAATATGTAAACGATGGATCAAAATTAATCTCATTTTATCATTTTATTGAAAAAAGTAAATATTCATGGCCACGTATTGATTTGAGAAAGTGAATGATATTATTTAGTATTCACAAATTAATATAATAAATTGTGAGAAATTAACCTACTTGTAAAACATTATCCAGCTGATCATGATATTGATGGAGATTATACCTATAGGCCATCCGTCTAGAAATTGCGTGACTACCCAAACTCAAATATTTTTTGCTATCACTCATGTTTTATTTAAATTTGTTTCAATTATAAAGAAACTTATAGTTATAGTTGAAAAATTCTCGAATTACGTTAACGATTGGTTTTCACGTTGAAATCACGATCAACCTTGTTGAATGTTTTTGGCGGTATATATAACCAGCCATTCGTGGATGGAGAGAAAGAGAGATAGAGATATATAAAAAGAGATGCAATGATACATGCTTTGTTCTTCTGTTACGCATACGGCATACGTTTTTGTATATAGTACAGCTTAATCTTGAATCTTGTTCCAACTCTCGGCATCTTGCTGTAATTACCAATCTATCTTCCGTTTTAAAGTTATATAAGATCAGTGATTACAACAAATTTATATTCATAAGTCGTGTAAATTATAATAAAAGTATGGAAAATATCAAATTTGCTGTTATAAGGCGCAAAAACGATAAATATAAAGAATACTGCAAACCGATAAAGGTTATCTATAAAGATAAAAGAGATGATCAACATATAAAACCGAAAGATGTTGAGGATTATTTTGAACAGAACATGTACTACGTACATTGGAAAATTTGTTATAAAAAATGCAAAAAAAGCGAAAGTTGCTGCCCACTTTACAAATGCAAAATCATCAGCTTAGGAGGTAAATATATCTATACTACATAATAGTTTTGTCAACTTATGCGTTTGACTCTTTAAGTAATTTTGTTATTGATTATGTGTATCCACATATACAGTTTTCATACCACAAATATTAAACATGATATTAATCGTTCAAACTGTACAAGTATATAAGTACTTATATGCTATAATACACAGTACCGCTTCAGAAACCACATAATATTTTACATTCATTGTATGTATACAAAATGTAAAAATTAACTAAATAAATTATAACATTTTATTAAGAGTCAAACGCACAACTTGACAAAATTATTTTAATATTCTAATCATTATTGATTATTTTAAATGAGTTATTATTAAAGTTGATAACATGCCAATTTTTAGAATGATTTATTTAAATAAACAAAATTTGATTCTTTTTTTTAATATAGCTTTTTGTGAATTGAATTTAAAAAATGTTCATTACATTCTCAGCTTATGATTTATTGCACACCCCAAGCAGGCTCTGCTTGGAAGTGTGTTCTACTCTCGTCCTAAAATTTTTTTTCGTATATAAATTGATAAAATGAGTATTATATCTTAAATTTCTTCAGTATCTCACTTACATTTTTACATTTTCTGATAGAAAACATTACAGTCTCCATTTTTGCTTAGTTTAATATCGATCGGTTTTAATTTTCTGTTATAAAATTATAAATAAAGTTCAATTTGTCGATTTAACCCGCTTTTTTGATAGAAACGCCGAACTACAGGCTACATTTCGAAATAAATTTGCACCAATCCTTTTGAATTCACTTCATCTATTATCAGAATAGAACCCTATTAAAACTCAACAAAATTGGATAACTAGAAGTAACGAAATTTACAGTTTATTTAAACAAAAATTCATATTTTGACAAGAAATTTTTTTACAAATAGAGTAGTTGCTATTTATAATTTATTAATAGTAGTAGGCGCTATTTCTTCATATGTCACATTCAAAGCCAATCAATCTTTTTAATCAAGATAAAATCTGGTAAGTTTGCATTTTTAAAACAAATATATTATATACGTCATATAACCTATAAACGTTACATTGTTGTTTCATTTTAAATGCTAGACATCAGGTGAACACAGCTGTTATTGCTGCAATATGTGGATGTATTTATCTTTTTAATTATTATTAGATATTAATTAATTTATTTACTTTATACATTTTACAAAAAAAATATGTTATATAAAAATTGTAAATTAAAATGATTGTTGTTTTATTACAATACATCCTAAATTTAAATAAAAAAAGGTAATAATCGATTGATATCAAGATTCATTGTTGATTTTCTAAAAAAATCTTAATGAGTGATAAACTTCATATTATATATTTAATATTTATATAATATTAATTACCTCCAATCTTTTTTCAAACATCCTTTTAAGTTTCACCAATTATATTGTACCTGGACCTGTACCGTATTTATTTGATATTATAAGTTAATACATTTTTTATGTTTAAGGGGTGTGCATTTTATGGCCTAGCCATAGTATTTTAAAATGTTGTCATGCAATGAAAAAAAGTAACGCTTGCTTTGAATTAAAAGTATTTTTAATGAAATACTCAATTTATTAGTGTCATAAATTGAAATAAATTCTTTCTAGTTCAAACATTTTGTATTAATTTTGAGTATCTTAGTACATAAAGTATAACAAATAATACATCTCTGTGAAGCTGTACAAAGTATAAATCAAAATTACAAAAGGTTTTTTTCCATTCAAAGGCAAGTGTCTCAGGATAAACATTTAAAGAATATTTTTGCAAAGAATATAATGTCATCGAAGTTGTTGTAGCTCAATATGTAATATAATATTTTCTCGCTTTAGTAGCTTATATTTTAATGGCAGCCTTCATATTTAAATTCACACTAAAGATATTTAAAAATTTTTTGTGAAAAGACACCTGTACTACATTCTGAAAATTAAAAATCTAACACAATTAAATAAATCTTTTAACGATACATATAAGACAAGCTTGCCAGCTAATATGTTCTTGCCATTGATTATCATGACCAAGTTTTCTTAGCTTTATTTTGAATTTTTACATGATCGCACCCAAAATTTTTATAATTAAACTAAATGATCAGAAATACTCTATTTTATAATTTGAACTTTTTTATAATTTTGAGGCTAATCTTGCAAAAAGTTCCCTTTAATATAATTACGGTGAAAGTATTGAACCAAAAAAAAAGAATAAAAACAAACATCTCAAAAACAAAAGTGAACTTAATTATGTCCAGGTTGTGAATCAATGATAAAAGATAACAAATGATCACGAGTGCCTAATTCAGTAATAGTGCTCTTTAATTATCTATAATTTTTAGATACCTTAAGAATGTTAACTTTATTCTTTGCGTCTGCAACTTTCCTAATTAAAAAATAATCTCTAGATTCTTATCATCTTTTTTATAAAAATAGTTATTGAAGATTTTTTTTTATAAAAGATTTTCCAATTTTATGCATTTATTACTATCGTAGGCACTGAACAAGAGGCTTGGGATAATGCCAAAAATCGTAAGAAAAGAGTTAGATGGGAAAAAAAAAATACTTCGACCGATTTAACAGATTCTAATGATGAAAAGGTCAAAAATATTGAAAAAAAAAATTGTAAGCTTCCAAATATTCTCATATTATTCAAAGCATAACAGATAATTTCATAAATTACAAAATTTTTTATACAGCTTGAACAAAAAAAAGTCATCAGTTCTTCCAAAATGATAAGATCGAAAGCAATAGTTGGTAAATTTAAAAACAGTAATTTTATGAAGAGCCGAAGGCCTTTAACAGATAAAGTGATTAATTCACTTGACTATGATAAAAGTCAATTGTTGCCTCAATGCAAAATCATGTTAAAGCGACTTTCTGATGGAAAAATTAATTCTCCAATGGCTAAAAAAAGGTGCTTGTCTCCAATCATAGATAATCAGCTAGAGGATTCAAAGCCTGATTATGAAGATGATGGTGAAAATGGCAGATTTTCACGCGACTCAAATCCTCATCAGTCTTCACCAAGTCTTCGTGATCAGCTAGAGCTCTCAAAGCCTGATGATGAAGATGATGGTGATAATGGCAGATCTTCATGCGACTCAAATCCTCATCAGTCTTCACCAAGTCTTCGTGATCAGCTAGAGCTCTCAAAGCCTGATGATGAAGATGATGGTGATAATGGCAGATCTTCACGCGACTCAAATCCTCATCAGTCTTCACCAAGTCTTCCTGATCAGCTAGAGCTCTCAAAGCCTGATGATGAAGATGATGGTGATAATGGCAGATCTTCACGCGACTCAAATCCTCATCAGTTTTCACCAAGTCTTCCTGATCAGCTAGAGCTCTCAAAGCCTGATGATGAAGATGATGGTGATAATGGCAGATCTTCACGCGACTCAAATCCTCATCAGTCTTCACCAAGTCTTGCTGATCAACTATTGCTTTCAAAAGTCGATGATAAGCATTATGATAACAAAAGCGGATCTTCACGCGACCCAGATCCTGATCAGTCTTCACTAAGTCGTCGTGATCCTCTAATGCTCTCAGAAGTCGAAGACAGCGATGATGTTGGAAGAGGTGGATCTCCATGCAATCCAGATCCTGATCAGTTTTCTCCAAGTCGTCGTGATCCTCTAATGCTCTCAGAAGTCGAAGACAGCGATGATGTTGGAAGAGGCGGATCTCCACCCCATCCAGATCCTAATCAGTTTTCACCAAGTCGTCGTGATTCGCCAATGGTCTCCGAAGTTGAAGACGACGATGATGATGGAAGTAAAAGTTTAAGTGGCTCAGACTCTGATAAGTCCTCGGAAGAATCGGATGACGATAGTGATGAAGAAAATGAAACTTCAAGCGACTCAGAGCCTGATCAACCCTTGAAAGTCGAAAATATTAATGGTAATAGATGAAAATTATTAATATAAATGACATATTCTATATTTGTAACTATGTAATATATTTTTTTGCAAAAGAATATATTGATGCAGAAATTCAATATGACGAAAATTTTCCACTTTTACACGAGTATAATGATAGACTGTACTATAGGTACAAAAATTTGAAACTATTGATCCCTACTGATATGGTTGAAAATCACGCTAGATACGAAGATGTGGATGGCAAAGTGAGTTAATGCAAAATTATATTTTAAATGATTTTTTGTTATTTTCATATTTTATTTTTAGATTTATATCGGTCTTGGTATAAAGATTGAGAAAAAAGCATGGTTTCTGATGAAACTGAAGAAAATTGGTATATTTATGCGCGAATTGGCGGTTAAGTTTTGGCAGGGTGAGTTTAATCTAGCTAATAAATGCCTAACTCCCAGAGGACAAAAATTGGTCTTTCCTGGCAATGGGCGAGCTCAAATAATAGCTCCAATAAAATTAGAATTATATTTCAGTAGGTTCTATTTTTCAATAGTGTGATTTTTTCTATTGCAATTATTTACACTTTCTTAATTTTAGGTATTATCAATGATCATCTACAAGAGATGGAAGATTTATCAGAAAAAAATAAGTGGACAATACTTAATGGTGTTACTTACCGCTTGTGCACACAAATAAAAGATTTGAGAAACAAATGGCAAGTAAAATTAGGATTGAAAAAACCTAAAAAGAAGAATAGAAAATCAAAGAAAAGTAAAGCAAAGAAGAGTAAGGCAAAGAAAACTAAAACTACGATATCTTCAAGCAAGAACAAGTAAAAAAAGTGAATAATCCTCATAATAATTCTGTTCAATAAATGTTATTTCATTATTACTTCATAATAAATCTAAAAGTTTGATGATTAAATCATTTTTATGAGAAGTAAATTTTTTTTGGGTTATTTCCCCAGGTTTCATAATGTAACTTTAAAAGCATTCAATTTGTTAGTTGATTGAGTTACGAGACATACTCTTCAGAAAAAAAACATTACTTCAATTTATAATAAATAATAAAAATGAATTATTCAATTGATTTGAGTACTGAAACTTATGTGCTATGAATATTTAGAAATCGAATATCATTGAGATTTTGGCACTAGATCTCTTATGAGAACTCAATGGAGATCTCAATTGAGATCTCAATTGAGATTTTCCAGCAGGGAATCGCTTATGTGAATATGCTATCATTGCTCTAATACGAAAATTACGTGAAACCTATTCACTACATGACAATTTGCAACGAACACGAGGTCAGACAGTACGTACACCCGAAACATCATAGGGCCTTTATTTTTATTTTTAAATGAGGTCGAATCCAACGTTACCGTCAATGGTGAGCGCTATCACGAGATGATCGAAGGCTGGATTTAATCGAATGTTGTCACCCATGATCTGGAACAACACTGTATACAATAAGACGGCATCAGACCGCACACAGCGAACGCAACAATCGATAAATTGAAAGAAATGTTCGATGGTCTCATTTTATCGAAAAATGGAAACGTCGATTGACCGCCTCGTTCGTGCGATATCACACCATTGGACTATTTCCTTCGGGGCCATGTTAAGGCACTTGTTTAAGCGGATAAACCAGCTATTGATATTAATAATGAAACTCTTTTTATTATCTAATATATTTTATTTATAGGAAAAATACTTTTTGTTAACATTCATTTTTACACCTTTGTTCTATACTTCAACCATCTTGTCTGTCTTTTTGTGTCTACTTCTACACTCTTATCAGTGTTGCCAATATAAAAGTAACATACATTATACCAATTATACCAACACACCTCCTTACTTTTATATTGCAAACCCCAAATAACAATAACATATTTAGAAATATAATACAGAACAGTCTCTAGTATCTTATCAATTTTACACATTTACTTATCCTAATCTTACTTCTACATATCTTACTCTATACATTTATATTTAAAGTTTCTCTAAATTTAATAAATTTAACATTTCCCAATGCTTTTGTTAATATATCTGCTACATTATTCTCTGATTCTATTTTAACAACTTCAATTATTCTTTCCTTGACATTTTCATGAATATAATGGTAATGTACCTCAATGTGTTTAGAATTCTTAGTAAAATTTCCATATCTAGCTATGGCTACTGCCCCTGTCAGATTTCTATATTTAACATCTTCGTTTAATTTAGAATTTTCTAATTTCAAGTTTACTTCCATGGGTGGACTCAATGTAATGTTCCTGACTCAAAGTTAACATATTTTCTTGTTCATAGTTATACTCAATGTCTATACCTATGTAATTTTTTACTTTGCCTAAATCTTTCATTTTAAATTTATCAGATAATTTAATTTTGATGTTATCAATGACATTTTTATCTACACAGCAAATCAAAAGATCATCTACAAATAATAAAATGTAAACAACTAAGTCATTTTCTCTCTTAAAATATAAACAATAATCATATTTGCATCTTTGAAAATCTAGACTAGTCAGAAATTCGTTAAAACATTCATACCAAGCACGTGGACTTTCTTTCAAACCATACAATGATTTATTTAACATATAAACCTTTTCAGTGTCATCTTCATAGCCCATTGGCTGTTTCACATATACCTCTGATAACACTTTACCATTAAGAAATGCTGTCTCTACATCCATTTGATGTATTTCCAAAGAATTTTGACAACAATAGGACAATAAAAGTTTTAAAGTTGGCATTTTTGCTACCGGTGAATAAGTGTCTTCAACAAAGTCAGTTTGTTGGTAACCTCTAACCACTAACCTAGCTTTATATTCACTTTCACTTTTCTTTTTATAAATCTATTTCACATCAATTACCCTTTTGTTCTTGGGAGGCTTGTCAACGAGTGTCCATGTTTTATTTTTCACTAAGCTGTCCACACAAATCACACATATATAGATAATCAGCTCTTATGGGCGGCTTTGAGTCAACCTGCATGCACTAGAGGGGCAAGGGGAATGCGCGCAATTTGTATATCACCATGAAAACGGTGGCAATATAATTTTGTTTTGATTGTCAAATATATCATACAAGTATTTTTGTACAACCAAGTTTGTGAACCAAGTCAATGTGTAGAAAGATGGTCATATTCGCTTAGTTTGCTCCAAATTGCCAAACATGGCCAACATCAAATATCTATCCATCTTGAGTCAAATTTTTTTAGTGTGCATCAAAGAGTTTTAATACGCAAATATAAAGTTCGTACACCATGTGTGGATGACAATTTTAAGGCATTCAAAAACGTAACAAATATTTGCCACATCATCAATATGCACCACCAAATGTGAAGTACCGGATATGTACCTACATACTATCAGGTAAGAATATTTTTATACATGAATAATATAAAATAGTAACTCATAAATATTAAACTTAATCATACTTAGATACTGGAAATAATGATATTTTTTATTGATTTTTTTTTCAGATTGTACGTTTATCTGTATGGAAACAAAGGAAACAAGCAACTCTTTCATATTTGGATGAACTGTGTTACAACATAAACAACAGTAAAAAGTATATTAGAGGAAAACTAATTATATTATATTATTATTATATTGTAACGTACGTAACTATATCATATTTTATCAGTATGTACTGTATATATTGTATAATAACTGTATCAATGCACAAATTTTGAAATAATATAAATATATCAATAACTTTGTTGAATTAAAGTTGTTTTTTTATGGTTTTTTACTTTTGCATTTGAAATAAAAAAAAAACGGTAATCTGTATAGGCAACACGCATAACAAACCTTCCCGCTTCCCCTCTAGTGCAAGGCCCCCCTCACCATAACTATGGAGTGAAAATTATAATGGTAGTTGCCTATCTATATATGAGTGATTTGTGGCTGTCCATCTCATGATCCATGGCTGTCTTCCATTTATATGAATCCTTACAGTTCATCGCCTCCTGAATATTTTCTGGTGTCATCGCATCACAGTAGTTTACACTAATACAATAATAGCCGAATTCTTCATCAAATCGTAGTGGTGGCTTAACATTTCTTTTTGGTTTCTTTTCTTCCTTGTGTTCATCCGCTTTGATATCATCGTTACTATTTATTTTATCTGTATTATGCTCTTCTGAGTATTCTGTATCATTCCTTTTCCTTTCCTTAACTTCTTCTTTTTTATCATGTTTCTCGTCCTCAAATCCACACAATGTTATATCTTCTTCTATAATATCACAGTGTCTAGCTACTATTACTTTGTTGTTGATCAATACTCTATATCCAGTGTCACTATAACCAAGTAGTATCCCCATTTCTGCTTTCTTGTCCCATTTTGATATTCTTTTTTCTTCTGGAATTCGTACATAGACTTTACTGCCATACATTTTCAAATACTTAACTGTTGGCTTCTTTCTGAAAAATATTTCATACGGAGTTTTTCTTTCGATTGTATTTGTCAAGGTTCTATTTTTAAGATATGCAGCCGTTTTAATTATTTCTGGCCAATATTTTCTTTCAACTTTCGCTTCTGATAAGAGACATCTCCCCATATCCATTAAAGATCTGTTATACCTTTCCGCTGTTCCATTTAGTTCATGTACGTACGCCGGACAAGGTTTTATAATTATTCCTTTCTCTTTAGCAAACTGAAATACTCTCGCATTCATATACTCCTTGCCATTATCACAGCGCAATTCTTTTATCATTTTATTCGTGAGATTGTGTACTTCATTTACATACTGCACTAAGCAATCATATACTTCATCTTTTGTTCGGATACAATAAACTTTAACAAGTTTACTAAAGTCATCTATAAAACATAAAAAATATTTTTCACCATGGTCTCCTGTTGTTTGATGCGGGCCATTCAAATCTGTGTGAACAATCTGTAATATTTCCTCTGCTCTTCTTCGGTTATTATTAAAAGGTAAGTTATGCATTTTGTTCTCAATACATGTCACACACTTTAAATATTCTGATTCAATCTCTTTAGGCAATCCATCCAATGATTCATTTTTGCACATTTTTTCCAAATTATTAAAATTTACATGTCCCAAAGTACGATGTAGTTTTTCTTTTGCAGTCATATTGCCCTTGCACACATTTGCTTCAAGTACTTTTTCATTTACAAAACTTTTCATCTTATATAATCTTTCATCTTTAATTGCAACAGCTATAATCTCTCCATACGGGTTATATATTTTTGACAATCTCCCTTTAGACACAACTGAATTTTTGTCAGTGATTCTTGAATAACTTAATAAATTTGCCTTCATTTCTTTTACATAAAAAACATTTGTTAATTTTACCTCTGATTTTTCTCCATACACTGAGAAATACGTTTTAATATCACCAACCTTTGTAGCTTCTAATAACGTACCATTTCCAATTTTAACTTTCACAGTTTTTATTAATGTTTCACATGTTTCGAAGTACTCGTCAGTATTAATAATATGATCAGTACAACCGCTGTCAAGTAACCATTCAATTTGACCTTCCTTGGTATTTCTTTTATCACTTGTTATTGTATTGTTGGCGATAGTAGTGTGAAAACTATTTCCATATTGTTCATTATTGTTGTTTCTTTGTTGCTCATTATTATAATTTCCTCGACCTCTGTGAAAACTTCTAGCATTATAATTTCCACGTCCTCTACTTCCAGAATATCCACGACTTCTACTTCCAGAATATCCACGACCTCGACCTCCAGAATATCCAGTACGGGTATGACAATCCTTCTGTATGTGACCAGGTTTTCCACAATTATAACAATTAAAATTTTTTTGTGTTGACGGCCTGACTTCTGCTCGAAAAACATTTGAGCTGGTATTCGATGCTTCATTTGATTTTTCTTCTGCACTTTTTAATTTGATTTTACTTTTTAAATAATCAACAGTTCTTTCCTTTTCAGGTAATACATCTATTAAATCACCGATATGACTATAACTCTGTGGTAACGATTTTA
Organism: Sialis lutaria; assembly: GCA_949319165.1. Taxonomy (NCBI): domain Eukaryota; kingdom Metazoa; phylum Arthropoda; class Insecta; order Megaloptera; family Sialidae; genus Sialis; species Sialis lutaria. Next base: position 13,013,866 of record OX439241.1, read on the forward strand.
ACATATAGTTCAATTTTTCTTGCTCCGTAATTATTGCACCTGCCTGCTTTAATTCATTTGCTGCTTTTTCAAAATCATCGAAAAATAAAGACACTTCTACATAATTTTTCAATTTTACATTTTCGAGGTTATGTCGACATACAATTTGCAAAGCTGTCGACTTTTTCAGGTACATCTCATCAAACTTTTGGATTATCTTATAAGCTGAATCTAAATCACTTATGTATTCTAATTGTTTATTGGATATTGCACTATAAATATAATTAGTCGCCTGAATATCAAGGTTGTCCCATTTGTCATTGTCGTCACTTGTTTTAGCTCGCATTACCACTTCATTACACTTTTTGTATTGCAAGAATTTCAATATTCGTATTTTCCAATTACTATAGTCTGCTCCGTCAAAGATCGGAATATTTATATCATTGTTTTTTGCCGCCATTTTTCCACACCGTTTCTTGTAATCTTTTTAAGCACAAATTATTCTTTTAACGTCTTTTTCTTTTTAACAACGAACTGCTACCATATTGATATTAATAATGAAACTCTTTTTATTATCTAATATATTTTATTTATAGGAAAAATACTTTTTGTTAACATTCATTTTTACACCTTTGTTCTATACTTCAACCATCTTGTCTGTCTTTTTGTGTCTACTTCTACACTCTTATCAGTGTTGCCAATATAAAAGTAACATACATTATACCAATTATACCAACACCAGCAACTATTGAGCACCTCGAAGACAACAATGCACGTATTATTGGCGAGATTCAGCCCATTGTTCTTGAACGAGTGACCAAAAATTGGACTGATCAGCTGACCTTCCTAAAACGTAGCCGCGGTGGCCATTTGTTAGATATTATCTTTGAACATAAATTGTAAAGGATTTTTCTACAAAATAAAATGGTCTGCATGGTCAAAATATCAAATTTTGTGTATTTTATTTAAAAAAAAAATTATGAAGGCTCTTAAAAAAAACACCCGTTATTTACAAAGTAATGTGTCCAGTAAAACCATATGTCATGCCAGTTATTGTGTGCTATAGATGTCTAAGGTTCGGTCATTCAAGTAAACTATGTAAGGATAGAACAAGATGTGCTAAATGTAGTGACGAACACATGATACATAATTGTGACTCAGATTCTGAACCAATATGCGTTCATTGCAAAGGTGCTCGCGTATCCACAGATAAATCATGTCTAGAATATCTCAAACAAAAACCAATCAAAACTAACATGACTTACTTTAACATAACTATAGAACAAGCTCTACAATTAGAAAACTCAGGTTCCTACGCAAATATAACAGCAACAGTACCACAATTCCATAGTTCAGAACATAATGCAAATTTTCCTTCTCTTTCAAAAAATCAACCAAATAAAAAAGTCGATCTATCCAAATCTGTATTAGTTAATCCTCACACATTCACACAAAATCGTCCTAACTTTTACAACAGGAAACAAAACACACACAACAATCCGTAGACGAATAAAACAACAAGAAACATGACATTAATTAAAAATAAATAATAGAACATACAACAAGGCATTAGCGTAATAGAAAGTAACGTTAACTGCATATCGGAGATTTTCTTTAATACATTAAATATGACAATAGGGGAGGGGGAGAAGTTGCATAAGTTACCAGCAGGAATATCACTTCAAACAGTTAATAATAAAATAATAGACAATATCAAGCACAGTACATATGTAGAGGTAATATTCGGGCTGGTGTGAATGAGGAAAAATAACGCAACAATTTAGGCGTCAGGTGTTTATATGGCAGTTCATAAAAAATGAAAAATTAACAAATTTTATAAATATTTGACGAGTTGCTATGAATTTGTCGCCTATTTTTTACATATCTGACGGGCAGCCCTATCTAAAGGCAGCGTCTCTTGATGTTCGGATCTATCTAGCTGAGTTCCCTATATCCTAGTTAACAAATTTCATATCAAATTTGGCGGGCTGCTATGATGACCACATTTGGTTGTTGCCTCCCCATCTGTAAGTGCATGAATGATAATTTTCAAAACTATATTATAAGTGACTTTGCAAATAAATTAATTGCACATACCAATGATACCAGACTTATATAATATGACACCATAGACTAATATAAATTATGTATAACATTAATTTGGATCAACTTTAAAAATTAATCTTTTTTACAACGTATCCGATCGAATTGTATTATAAATTTCTAGACATGTACTATTTACATATCTACAAAAATGAATGATGATTGATATATTTATATTATCAACTTTTGTGAATAATAATAATTTGTACTGTCGTTCCCGGGTGTGTTGTGGTGCGTGTTCTTCTGCTTTGTCGGGGTCACCAGTTGTGTGGTGCGCTTCGTGTTGTGTGTTTCTTGTTGTGGTGCTACTGAATATTTGTCTCTCCCTCTGGTGGTTGTAGAAATTGACATGAATCGATTGATGCTTGATTTGATTTTTGGATTACTTGAAGGTTGATTGTTGTAGCACTGTGGTGTTATGTTGCGACGCGATGGCATCATAAATCCGACTTGTCTTCCTGAGGCCAAACGTCTAGCATTTATATTTTTTACCCCCAACACATTTTTTTGACCGTTTTTGTTATTTGTACCGGTTTTCTGCTATTGCGCAATCCTCATTAGTTGGCGGCATTTCGTCGAAGGCGATATGCCGGCTATCGCCTGCGTGTTTATTGTCTGTTGAGTCGGTTTGTGTTGCAACACCTGTCTTTGTTATTGTCGGCAGTTAACAAAAGGTGGTGTTTGTTTTGATGATTTATTGGTTTTGATAATTGTGTTACAGTGTTGCCACAAAATTAAAAAATAGCTTATTTTTGTTATTTTTAATCTTTTCTTTGCTTACCTTTTCATTATTTATCCTCACCAATAACATTTTTGTGTTATTTAAGGCCTCCTGAAATCGCTGAAAAGCTCTATCCTGAAATTACTGAACTTTCTAAGAAAAATTGCTCCAGAGTAGATTTTGATTAATATGTTGGCAACGTAGTAAATATTATTGTCTCTTATGACATGGGATGGACTAAAAGGGGTAATGGAAAGAGCTATGACAGTTTGAATAGCTATGCAGCTGTAATAGGTATTTTCAGTGGAAAAGTTCTTGATTATATAACAAAAAATAGATTGTGCCGCAAGTGTTCACTTAGCCACAAAAAAGAGGATCATGACTGCAGACAAAACTATGTAGACAGTGCCAAGCACATGGAAGCTGTTGCAGGAACAGATCTCGTTAATAACAACAAAATTTTAAAACAAAATAAGCTATAAGTAAGAGTTGTTATCGGTGATCATGATAGTCAAACTATAGATGAGATTTCTCTATTTAGTCCAGTAAAAATATTTAAATTATGTGACAGAGATCACCTTAAATGTCTTCGACCCTTATTAATAGTTGATCTTTTACCATGTAGCATAAATAATCTTCTTGTGTTAGGTATATTTTTCTTCTTGGTAAGCGTGACCAATTCGGTTATCAAAACTATGAGTGAATAGCGCCCATCTTTGAAGTCTCCCTGCAGCCATCTGCGATATACCTTTGTGTTCGCCTAAGATCGTTAGTAAAGGTTTATGGTCAGGTATAACTGGAATTGTGTTCCTGCTAAATATTGATATATTGTGTTGTTTTTTTAATGGAGCTGTAGATTAACGATTGTCGCATAACAGTTTATTATGTACACATTTGCAATATTCATTATTTTATTTTATTTGACAATATATTTTCGTCCGCGAGAGAGACACACATGTCGACCTGAAGTGCGAGACGCATGAAGTGCGCGCATATGTATGATAGTTGAGTGAAGTGTGTTTACTAATGACCGGTAGCTATGTTCGTACGTTTCAACGGTCATTTGGATTTTAGTAATTGTTTTGACAGTTGTTAGTTTGCCAAACTAACAACTTTGCCATAAATTAAATCTTATAGATTTATTTGTTATAATAATATGGTACAAAATCTTGGAAAAGGTAGTTTTTATTAGCAAAATGATGCAGAAAGTTTCTTATTCATAAACTGAATCAAATCAATTAAGGAAGTTTTCAAATTTTTCAAAAGCATTAGAAATGATGAAAGTTTCGAAAATTATTTGCAGATTTCTAATGAACTTTGTAAAGCACTTGAAACAGAACCGGATTTTCCTGCTGAAATTAGTGTACGCGCCGACGTCACCGAAAACAATTCAGCTATGAAGGAGATGAAGATATTCAATTTACTCCAAAAGAACATTTTCTATGTACATTTTACTATGTAATACTCATCTCTTACCACCCGTTTTGAAACTGTCAAATTTCGAACAATGTTTTGAATTTCTATACAAATTTATTGATATGGAACATAAAGAAATAAAAAAAAAGTTGTTTCGGTCTCCATAATACATATAAAGATCAGTTGATAAAGCAGTCCAAATATATATTAGAGCCAAACATGAAAGTAAAACAACCCAAACGGAAACCAAAACAAAAACAAGGGAGACTTCGCCGATAAAAAAATCTGTCACATCGATATCTACATCTCCATTCAAAAGTTCCGAGATGCAGCCATACGTAAATAACAGCCATTGCGCTCGTGTATAATACGGAACATAGAAAACAAATCAGACAGTGATGTATCATTATACACATCATCTGTAACTGATTCAGTTCTTTCAAAAGCTTCATCTGATACAAGTAGTTTTAATGAACCAAAGCTAAAAGCTGAAGATAAAATTGTAAAGAAAAACACAATTCTATATTGGTGTACCGACTGGATACCAAATTTTATGAACTTGGTGATGAGTTTGCAATAACTACATCATATGCATGTAAAATTTTTAAAAACAATAGACCAAAAAGTGATACGGCCATTTATCTAAAATCAAAAGATGTTTGCCCATAGCGTTTAGAAAAAAATATCACAATCAATCACTAACATGGTCTGAATATAAAAAGGCTAATACAATTAAATATCTTATTTCTAATACACCAAATGGACTGGTTCATTATATTTCACGTGGTTATGGCGGGAGAATTAGTGATGTATGTCTGGTTGAAAATTGCGATTTTTTTAACTGTTTGCCAAGTGGTTCGTATGTAATGGCTGACAGGGGCTTTAAACATATCGAACCGCTACTATTTCGGGTTAGGTGCCAGCTTATACGACCATCCAGCGTTCAGTCAGGTAGTAAACTACCGAATGAGAAAGTTAAAGAGACAAAAAAGATTGAAGTCTGCGGATTCACATAGAAAGAGTGATAAGACGCTTAAGGGAGTTTTCTATGTTGAAACCCCATGCTTGCATAAACTATAACCTTTTAGGAAAACTTGATGATGTCATAGTTGTAGCTTGTGGTCTTATAAATTTACAAAATTCAATTGTTCATAACTAAAGAAAAGAAATTTAAATAAATATATTGGTTTTTATTATTCAGACATTTTTAACAATAGAGGATATATGTTTGTTTTCCAAAATAAGAATAATTACTGTACCAAAGAATTAACATATGCTTCATCGAAGTCCATAGGAACAATATTGACTACATTATTATTTTTAAACTCACTGTTTGCAACACAAAGGTTATATTTTTTTATTCCACAAACATACATTTGTAGTTGTATTTGTGCATTATATTTTTTGTAGGCTGCCCACTTTGCAAGTAGTTTTTCATGGTGTGTTCACTAAACTGACATTTTATTTCAATCAAAAATGATCGCCTATTCCGTCCGGCGAGCCAGCAATCATCGGATAATCTTTACTAATAAAAGACCAATTTTTTTTTATTTTTTTTTTGTTTATTTTGTACTACTTGAAAAACTTCTGCTTCTAAAGTTCTGCCTCTTTTCATTGCTGGTGTAACGGGGATTTTGCCACCTATAATCAATGACACTAATGCACCATCACTAGTATGATATTTCATAACTTCGTAGGCTTTTGAAGCTGTTAATCTGGCAAACCTTAACTCATGCCACAAATTACTCATACTCTAGTGTTTTCCTCTATTTTTTTAATGTCTCAACAGTGAATAATGAAGATATTTTTGTAATAAATTCATCACATCGCGAACTTATAACTACACCATTCTCTTCGTCGACAATAACAGTGACTGTATACGGTTTAGAGTGAACTTTGTGTTTAGGACATACACGGCACTTAATTACACAAGTCTTTAAATCTCTTTTCAACTGAACATAACTTACGTAAAATGCCACAAATTACGTGTTATTTTTACAGTAAAATATTTTATTAGTATGATATTGTCATATAAAACTATACTTACAAAGACAATTTCACATTTCTAATTTCCGCTGAACAAAAATCCTTGTTTCTCGCAAAAAAATTTGCCACCATCAAAGAATCTACCCTTGGCAAGTTAGAACTATCAGCCTTGGTGAATCCAATCTCCATTATATTAAATACAATTATTTATTTATGAAAGATGTCACACTTACAAACTGACATGAATGCCTCTAAATGCCTGTTTTGTTTGATAGTGATCTATGGACGCAATGCGCCCTGATTGGTGTTCGCAGTCACGTGATAATGGACATTATTTATAACACTTTAAATGTCTAAATTCATTTTAGTTAATTTATTACAATTAATTATGCTTAAAAAATATATTACAGGTAATTAAATATTATTATTGATCGTTTAAACATAAATTTACATGAAATTTAAAGTGACCAGACGTCCCGGATTGTGCGTGACAATCCCGGATTTGAGTAGTCTGTCCCGCATCACAAATAGTCCCGGAAATCGTTCCGGATTAGATATTTACATTATATTATCATAATTGTGAATTTTGTGTTTTAGTAAATTTTATTTAGTATAAAAGCATATAAGTCTGTATAAGTACTATAATAAGTCTTTGATACAACCGTCGATACATGCGCACAAAATGTTTGTTATTACACTCGATGCTTGAATTAACGGCGGCGAGAGGGGTCCCCACCACCGTGCCGACCTCAACGTTAATTGGTGAATTTAAATTTCGCATAGAAATATTCAGTCGGTGCTATTGAGGTGGGGATAGGGGAAGGTCGTTAAATCGCGAGATGAGTGTAATTCAAATGGATATATTGTTGTCATTAATTTTTTTTAAATTTACTTTGTTGAAATTATTGACTGCAAATTTTATTAAAAAAACAATAGATTCACGACGAATAAGAGAAACAAATACCTAGGTATGTTTTGCTAATATTTATTATGATAATTATTAAATTTAAATATGAATTATAATTTTATAAATAAAATACAAATGTATCATTTCAGATTTATAAATGTCGAAAAAGAGATCTTGCAAATTCAATGATGAATTACAGAAACAATTTAGTTTCATTAAAAAAACTAAAATTGAGCAAAATGTGCATTGTAATATTTGTAATGGGGAGTTTTCGATTGCAGCTTTCTCAGAAGGCATATTTCTTCTGAGAAACACAAACAAGCCTTATTTGCTGCATCGTCATCAACAAAATTAAGTACTTATTTTCGCAAAATAGAATTTGGAGCCAGTGAAAAAGAATTGGCAGTTGCAGAAGCATTATTTGCATACCATACAATATTCCAAAATCAAACTTTCAGATCAATGGATTGTACTTCTAAAATAATAAAAAAATTATTCAATCAAAAATTTTCATCTGGTCGAACAAAAACTGAAGCTATTATCAAAAAGGTACTTCCGCCTTATACAGTTTTTCAACTATTAAAAACTTTGGAAAGTGTTGATTTTATCACGATATATACAGATGCATCGAATCATAAAGACCTAAAATTATTTCCTTCTTTAATACGTTTTTTTGACTGCAATGTAGGAGTGCAAATAAAATTATTAGATTTTGTATCTCTGCCGGGAGAAAGTTCAGAAATAATTTCTGAATCCATTATAAAAATATTAAAAAATAACAATTTAGAAAATAAACTTGTAGCCGTTTGTGCTGATAATGCAAACACAAACTTCGGTGGTCTCTTACGAAAAGGTACAAATAATGTATTCAGTAAATTAAAAAACAATCTAAAAAGACCAATTATTGGAGTAGGTTGTGCTGCACATATAGTGCACAATACAATTCAGTCTGCAACGGATCAACTCCCCATTTACATTGAGGGAATAATAGTAAAAATTTACAGTCATTTTTACATATGCACAGTAAGAGTAGAATTATTAAAAGAATTCTGCGAAATTGCGGAGGTTGAATACATGCGCCTGCTAGGATACAGTAAGACAAGATAGCTAGCATTGATGACTGCGATCGAAAGAATTTAAAAAATGTATTTGCCTTTAAAATCATATTTCTTATCCATCGACAACTGTCCTAGAATTCTACAATTTTTTTTTGAAGATGATCTATCTGAAATATGGCTATATTTCATTCATAGTCAATCGGCAATATTTCATAATGCAATAAAAAAAATTGAAGATGAAAAAAATACCATTATGGAAGTTATAGAAGAAATGAACGATTTAAAACTCAAATTAAATGAAAGAAAGGATGTACAGTATCTACCACTCTCTGTGCGCAAGCAATTATCATCTTTAGAAGAAAATGGTTGCTCTAAAAAAACTACTTTCTTTCCCATATTAACAGTTTTTATAATAATTGTATAAAATATATTGAACTCCGCTTAACACACTTTGAAGATGTTGAATGTTTTAGATGGATCAGTCTGAAAAATTGTATCGATTGGGAGAGTGTGCAAAAAAGTTTTCATTATTTTTCAATGCATAATGAAACAAAATTAATTGATATGAATGGAGAAGAAAATGCACTTTTTGATGAAACATCTTACATAAAAAAATATGCTGATGATTCAAAAATTACAAAATGGAATATCGAAAGAATGCCAACAGATATGAGGTGAGTCGAAATATTTAAAGATTTCGAAACAAAGAATATACCATGCAACCAAATGAAGAGAATAATTGGATTTGCATTATGTTTGCCCGATACTAATAGTGTAACGGAAAGGGTTTTTTCTATTGTTAATAAGTTGTGGACATCTGATAAGACGCAGCTGTCTATAGAAACAATTAAATCGATATTGCAAGTGAAGTGTAATATAGCAAAGTCTATAAGGATAGAACATATAAAGCGTTGGTGGACACAGGGAGCGATATTAATTGCATTTCAGAAATTTATTTTAACACGCTAAATTTAACAATAGGGGAAGGGGAAAATTTGCCAAAATTACCAGCAGGGATATCATCACAGACAGCCAACAATAAAATAATAGATAATGTTAAATATAGTACATACATAGAGGTAGTATTCGGATTTATACAGATACCGATAGCATTTATAATAGTTCCAAATTTAAGTAATGATATAATATTGGAGGTAGATATTTCAAAAGTGCAGGGGTGACGATAGATTTTATAAATAATATAGTAACTATTAATTATGATAAAATGGTAAACCAATTAGATTTTGTAGACACAATAATACTAAAACAGAATACGTCAGTTAAATTATTAGAATGGGGAGGGGATGAACAGTATGAAAGTACGACAGATAGGGATTTCAAAGAGGGAGAAAATAAAAGTCAAACGAATAGGGTGAAGGATGAACGAATTGAAAAGGCGGGAAATAGAGCAAAAGTAGAGGAGATTATAGATAGTATAGTCCATATTGAACAAGAAGATAGAAACGAATTTAAAAAGGTGTTGCAAAAGCACATAGAGGTGTTTAGGGATGACCCAGGTAAGATTGCGGGATATGAATGCGTTTTGAACGTAAAGAAAGAGCATACTATTTTTAAAAGAATGTACCCGATACCTTACTCAAGGAGAGCGGCAGTAGAAAGAGAGATAGATAGGATGTTGATGCTAGAGGTTATTGAACCATCGTATTCACCTTATTCCAACCCGTTGGTAACAGTAGAGCAAAAAGACGGTACAGTAAGATTATGCCTTGACGCGAGAAAATTAAATGAAATCCTCATAATGGATAAGGAGTCGCCCATCGGGGTAGAGGAAATGTGTATAAGTTTGAGGAGATGAGTTATATGACATCTATGGATTTGACTGCGGGATACTGGCGTATCAATTTAAATCGAGAATCTAGGAAATGTACCACGTTTTTATTTAATGGTCGGAATTATTAATTCACCGTTCTACCGTTCGGGTTGAACGTAAGCGTTGCGCAATTGAATAAATGAACGGAGTATTAAAAAACGAGATCAGAAAATATACGTTAGTCTATGTGGACGATATTGTGGTCATATCTAGAGATTTTAAAGAACATTTACGACATTTGGATCAAGTTTTGGGAACGTTAAAGTATATCGTATAAGTTTGAAATAAATTTGTTTTTGAAGAATTTTTATTAAGTATAAGTTTTGTAGCGAAGGAATAAAATATTATTAGAAATAATCAATAAACTCAGTTCAGTAAATCTTCCTGTTTTTTTATTGAACAAAATCCACATAACTTTAATCATAATTTATTTCTTTTTTTAATTTTATCTTGTAACGGTGATGCAGTAGACATTGAGAATAAAATATATGGGCCTTTCTCTACTAACAGGAAAATCATGGTCCAAGCATGTTTTTTTTTATTTTGGCTATATTAATGCATAGTTCTATTTATCAAAACACATAATATATAACCTGTTATTTAAGGAGCCAAGCTGAATCAATATTTAGAATCATAATCATTTCATAAATTCGGTCTAAAAGCCACTAAAAACAGTCCTCTGTTATGTCCTAATTCTGGATCGAGTATGATTCGGTTCGGTTTTTATTAGTTGTATTTAAAAATGTGAAATCTTATTACTCTATGAACATAAAGAATATTGAATGCATGTGAACAAAAAACAATTATAATTTTAGAGATTTTTTTTGTACTAAAAACTAGTGTTTGAATTTTGTCCGATACATTTTTGAACAGTCCTCTGTCACAATTTGAATATCGCGCCACAAAAATATTAAACACTATTGTGGCTACATTTCGCGTCAAACGGAACATTAACAGTGTGAAGTTTGCTCGGTTGCCATCCTAAACAAGTCGCCGCCATTTTTCCCAGTGACAACTCCGCGTCTGTGTGGGAGCCACGTCTCTGTAGTGTTGAGTGAACATTCCTCTGGTAAGTCTATTTTACGGTATTTTATGTGTTTTAATTATATTTATTTTACAAAAAAAATTGCTCAGTGTGATAATTTATAGCTGTTTCTGTGTTATGAATTAATATTTAAACTTATACGTGGTATGACATTTTTTACGTAAAAATAACAGTCCTCTGTGCAACAGTCCTCTGGAAATTTATAACACAGAGGACTGTTCAATGTGACAGAGGACTGTTTTATTTGACGTCCGTGTATTTTATTAATATTCTTTATAGTCTATTTTACGGTATTTTATGTGTTTTAATTATATTTATTTTACAAAAAAAATTGCTCAGTGTGATAATTTATAGCTGTTTCTGTGTTATGAATTAATATTTAAACTTATACGTGGTATGACATTTTTTACGTAAAAATAACAGTCCTCTGTGTAACAGTCCTCTGGAAATTTATAACACAGAGGACTGTTCAATGTGACAGAGGACTGTTTTATTTGACGTCCGTGTATTTTATTAATATTCTTTATAGTCTGCACTAACCTACTGCTTGCCGATAGCCTCTTTCTTTCTTACATTGGCCTGTCACGCTAATTCAGGTCTTTTGTTTTCTATTATGGATTTTGGAATATAAAATAATACGTACCTAGTAACTACCTGTTTTTAAACCCTTACGGTTTTTTTTTAATATTGAAAGTATGTTTTATTGTTTTAGTATTGCCGCAATGCCACCAAAGAAGAAACCTAAAACCAAAGAAGAAATAAAAGAGCAGAAACGAATTGCAGAAAGATTAAGATATCAACGGCTAAAGAATGACCCTGTAAAAAGAGAGCAATTGAAGGAAAAAGAACGACGAAACTACCAAAGAAAGAAGGAAAAAGGCATAAGAAAGTCAGTTAAATATATGAGTCGACGTGAACACAAAGCTGTGACTAAAGAATGGAGAAAGCACTGTGCTACATATCGCGCAAAAAAAAGCTTTAAAAGAAATTACAAACAATTTTGTACGACATAATACGCCTGAATCCGAGGGTTCACCTTCTCCTCAAAGTTCTGTCGCTCCATCAATACTACCTATGACCACTCCATGAAGTGATGCAAGTAATGCGAGAAAGCGTAATGCTAGAAAGAAACGTGACAAAATTATAAAGGATAAAGACAAAAAGATCGAGTATTACAGAAAAAAATCCGAGAAGTATAGGAAGAGATTAGAACGTTTGGAAAAAGCTAAGACAAAGAAAAATGTAGACACACCTAACACTAAACTGACCGAAATGTGTGATTCGCCAGGAGCTCGCAGAGAAGTAGTCAAAAAGGCGCTATTCGGTGAAGTGTTGAATGCCCAGCTGAAAGAGAACTACGCTAATTTAAAAACCTGCAAAGAGAAACAAATATTCGGAAAAGTCGTGTCCGGTAAACTAATACACAAGTACAAGTTATGGCGAAGCAAAGATAGTTCCATATCTTATAAAACAATTCAGAAGTCAGCGCGTCAATCGGGTTTAGTACCCAAGCTTCGGACTCGCAAAGACAAAATTTCATCTGATTGCATAAACACTGTACGAACCTTCTACGAAAATGATGACAACAGCAGACTTGGCGCAGGAAAACGAGAATGCCTGACCAGAAAAGGGGTTAAAAAACAGAAAAGATATCTATCGGATAGCATTGGAAATTTATACAAGAAGTTTCAAGCTGAACATTTTAAAATAAGCTACCCAACGTTTTGTCGTCTACGTCCTTTCTGGGTCATAACACCAAATGTAAACGAACGTAACACGTGCCTCTGCATTAAGCACGCGAACATCGATCTGAAACTGTCAGCATTGCACAGAAGAAGAATTTTGACTTACAATAGTCACACTGCACTGCTTGAAAAGACATGTTGTAATCGCTATGACGAGCTATGTTTGTCACGAACCTGTCAACGCTGTATTGACAAAAATCCTGACTACAGGGAGTTTGATGACAGCAAGCCTATTGAATTTAAACAATGGATATCAGAAACAAACTTACAACGACCCCAAGACCAAGAATGCTCGAACAGTTACCAAATACCTAAAGAAAATGTTCACGGTTCGCCCTCGAGAACTAATAGAAGAGCTGCACGAGGATTTGGAAGCCTATTATCAACACGAGAGAAACATTACCCATCAATACAATGCTATCAAGAAATACAAACAAAACCTTACCGACGAAGACGCTATCATACATATGGATTTTTCAGAAAATTATTGTTCCAAATACGGTGAAGAAATACAAGCATTTCATTTTGGAGGGTCGAGACTTCAGCTAAGTCTTCATACTGTGGTAGTGTATACCAAAAAGTCTATCAAGTCTTATTGTACCGTTTCCAAAAATCTCACACATTCACCAGCTGCTATATGGGCACATTTGCGGCCAATCTTTAAAACTCTCCCACCTAACATAAAGAGCATCCACTTCGTCAGCGATGGACCCGTAACTCAATACAGAAACAAAACGATGTTTTACATCCTGGCATCAAGGCTTCAACAAGAGGTTTCAAATGTGAAGAAGTTTACCTGGAACTATTCAGAGAGTGGCCATGGCAAAGGGGCCCCTGATGGCATTGGAGCGACCTGCAAGAGAACCGCTGATGCCGTCGTCGCTACAGGAGGTGATATTGATAACTTGGAATCATTTGTAGAGGCCATTCAACGAAGATGTTCCGCAATTACCTTGTTCACAATCGACGATAAAGCCATCCAAGAATTGACAGACGGCCTTCAAAATGAAACAGTTAATTTAAAAAGCTTTAATGGCACTCTTAAAATACATCAAGTAAAGGCTGAAATATTAAGAAGTCCTCTGGAATCAGCTCCAAAGGCCGCTAAACTCATAATGAAAAGTTTAAGTTGCACTTGTGAAGACGAGTGCCAGCATTTCAATTTAGGAGTGTTAGAGTACAAAAACAAGACAAAACTTAACGTAGATGATATTTACACAGACTCTGAAAGTGAAAACATGGACAACTCACAGAATTCCACAATGGAAACCGAAGACGACGGTGCACTGGCTGGACCTAGTTCAATCAACCAACATAATTACACCATCGGTGATTACGTCTTGGTTAAATTTCTAGTAAGAAATACTGAATATTGTTATGCTGCAGTAATCAATAAGATAGACACGGAAGAAGGCGAACTAACAGTAACCTTCTTAAAAATTTGTGATGACAAAGGACACACATTCAGAGTCGATGAAAATGATGTTTCTGATGTGCCCTTTGACCAAGTAATAAAGAAGTTGCCAAACCCAGATGTTGCCCTAAAAGGGAAACGAATATTTTATTATTTTAATATACCTGTACCTGTTTTTGAGAAATAAGTCTGCATTGATAAGTAAACAAGACTGATTCTTAGTACCTAAGCTTAATTTTGATTATAATTATTTTAATTTGTTACTTAGAGAGCTAAGCTCGCAATTTGTTCCTGATTTATCATCAATACTTATGAGTATTTAAATTCTGTATGTGATTTAGTATTAAATAAAGAAGAGAATTTATTTGATTACATTTAATAATTAATATTGTATTTTTCTTCATATAAACATTGACATAAACTGTTCTCTGGGTGGAAAAAACAGTCCTCTGGGTGGAAAAAACAGTCCTCTGGGTGGCAAAACAGTCCTCTGTCGCATTTTTTTTTACAAAATTGCCTATAATTCGAAAAATAAGGGAAAATTACAATGGTTTCTTGTTTATATGTACTTATATTATAACTATCTATCGACTTAACATATAATATTTTTAATTTTCTAGAAAAATAGGGTTGGGACAACTGTCAATAGACAAGTTTCCAGTTAGTAGAGAAAGGCCCATATCATACCCGCGAGGCACGGCTCGTTACAACATGCACTGGAGGCAATTTTTAAGCACCAAGAAAGTGATGTTTTAACAATGATTGAAAATGTGAAAATTTATGCAGTGACTCGACAGTGCTGTTTAAATGAACTTTTGAAATTATTTGTGAATCCTGATGACATATGTATAAAAACATTAGTTTCTTATTAAGATTGGCTTCATGAAAGACACTATAGAATAACGGATAAAACTTGTTATAGTCTTATAACCTATATAAAGAATAAAGATCCAATAAGAAATATATAAAAAGAAATTGAAAGCAAGCAAAATGGCCGACGAAATTAGAATTCCAATTTTTGACGGGATAGATTATGAATGCTGGAAGAAAAGAATAACAATGATTTTTAAAATGAAAAAGTGTGTAGAAGTTGCGAATAGAAGTAGAACAACATCAGACAAAGAAGATGAGTGGAATGAAAAATATTTAAAAGCTATTAATGTAATATATAGTGGAATTTCAAATGATCAGTTACAGTTTATTAAAGACAAAGAAACATCCTATGAGATAATTAAAAAGTTGGATTAAATGTATTTGAAAAAATCAACTGCACTGCAAATATATGTAAGAAATTAATTAGAGAGACCAAGGTTGAAAGATTTTGAAGAAACGGCTACATTTTTTACTGAATTTTAAAAATTGATAAATGAATTGAAGAGCGCTGGTGCTAAAGTGTCAGAAAAAGAAAAGTTAAGTTACATGATAAAGATGCTTCCAAGTTCGTTGAGTTATGTTGGGAACTTAGTCGATATGTTAAAAGAATGTGACCAAACAGTTGAGTATGTAAAAAGTAAAATCAAAATGGTGGAACTGAAAGAAAAAGACGAAAGTGGAAAAAGCAGTACAAGTGTATTCAAGACAGAAAGAAGACAAGATCAAACGGGTTTTAAATGTGGCAAGTATGGACATTTCAAAGCTCAATGTACAATAATAAAGTCAGGTGCAACATATTGTTGTAATAATAATTTAATTATAATGCAAATGGATGTAGACAGTCTTTTTAAATGGCAAAGTAAATTCTGAAATATATGTAAAACAACCTGAAGGTTTTGAGGATGGTGCAGATAAAGTACTTAAACTGGAAAAAGCATTGTACCTATGGTCTAAGGGAAAGCCCTATAACATGGTATGAGTGTTTTGATGAATATTTGAGAAATTTAAATTTTAAAAGAAGTGTAAATGACAGTTGTCTATATGTATCAAACGAGAAAGTTAATAATGTTTATTTAACATTATTTGTTGATGATCTATTAATATGTTGTAACGATATAGAAAAATTATATAATATAAAGAGCTTATTGTTAAAAAGATTTCAGATGAAAGATTTAGGTTATATTAAGACATATTTAGGTATTAATATACGTTATGACTATGTGAATGGAAAAATGACTTTAGATCAGGAAGATTATATTGTATCATTAGGTAAAAAATATAATCTTGAAAACAGTAAATTGTTCACAACTCCAATGGAACAAAATCTAAAACTATCACCTGCAGAAGTGGTAAATGATGAGATCAAATATAGAAATTTAATTGGTGCATTGTTATACATTAGTTCAGACACTAGACCTGATATAAGTTATAGTGTAAATTATTTAAGTAGATTTCAAAATTGTTACGATGATACGCATTACAATGCATTAAGAATTCTTAAGTATCTGATGTTAACAAAAAATTTAAAGTTAACTTATAATA
This sequence comes from Sialis lutaria, assembly GCA_949319165.1. Classification (NCBI taxonomy): domain Eukaryota; kingdom Metazoa; phylum Arthropoda; class Insecta; order Megaloptera; family Sialidae; genus Sialis; species Sialis lutaria. The sequence goes on from OX439241.1 coordinate 13,030,486, forward strand.
AAAATGTTAGTGAAGAAATTTTAAATTGTTATGTAGATGCTGATTGGGCAGGAGATGTCGCCGATAGAAAATCAACTACAGGGTATATAATTAAAATGTATGGTTATGTTATTTTCTGGAAATCAAAAAAAAACAAAGTAGCGTAACAAAATCTTCCACATCAGCCGAGTATGTTGCATTGTCTGAATGTGTTAGCGAGCTCGAAATTGTAAAAGATATTTTGTTGGACTTAAATATAATGTTTCAGTACCTATAAAGATTTATGAGGATAACTCAGGTGCAATTAGCATAGCTAAGCATGGAAATCTTACAAAGAATTCTAAATATATAGAAACACACTATCATTTTATCAATGAGAGTTATATTAATAAGGTAATAGATATTGTAAAAGTTGATGCGGAAGACAACATCGCAGATATATTAACAAAATCTTTAGGAAGAATGAAATTTGAAAGGTTTATACAGAAATTATGTATTATGTAAAACATTTATTGTAAATGTATTTTGTAAAAGAAATTTTTTAAAGATGGAATACAGATTTAAGGAGGCATGTTAAGTTGGCAGTAAATATGTATTGTATTTCACTAGTATATTAAGTTAGTGACAGATATAAGATAGCAGTTGACATGTGTAAGAAGTAAAATGTAACAGTTAATAGAATTGTGAATAGCATGCCTGATAATTGGTTTCTTGGCAATTCTGACACTGGTTAGATGAAAGCGGATATATTTTTTGATTATGTATCAAACTGTCTCAATAAATAGATACAAGATAATGACGTCAGAAAACCAGTACTTGTGTTCATCGATGGTCATAAAATTAATATGACAATGGGACTTAGTCAATATTGTTACGAAAACAATGTCATTCTATATTCGCTTCCACCTAATACAACACATTTTATTCAACCAGCAGACGTCAGCGTCTTTAAACCGCTAAAATCTGAATGGACGTCGACTATTCAAGAGTTGTGTTTTCAGTCAGAGAATGTCAATTCCGTATTAACCAAAAATGGTTTTCGTAAATTTGGTCTCTATCCATATAATCCAGATGCGGTAGATTACTCATAATGTGTCCAAAACAACTTAGAGTAAGGCCAATACGCAAAATTCGAAAAATACTCCGGTTAAGTCATTGAAGAAGAGAGATTTTGATACTCAACTAAAATTATAAAACATTTAAATATAGACCTGTCTGCGCGTGACATCGGTGTGGATGTTGTACTGCGTTATTGAAAATGCAAAACTGTGCCAAGCATTAAATGATTCCGTTAAAAGCATTAATACGGAAAACGAAAATATACAAAACGAAGTAGATATTGATAAGGCAAGAATAATTAATACAGTTGATGAAAGTGTTACTCGAAAAGACATATTTTATACTAACGAAGTTGGAGAAAAACAAAAAGAAGAGTTATTGCTAATAATTAATTAAATAATTAAGAAAGTAACAAAGTCTAGTTCTATGATGACAATATTGTTTTCTTGTTTATTTCATCAACCTTCCCGGATACCCGAAAAAGAAAACGCAAGAGGTGTTTCGATGAAAATGAAGATGACGACGACACGAATGCAGACGATCAAGAGACCAATTTCAAAAGGAACACTTTCTACGTAATCATCGACTCGGTTATTGCGGGAATATCTAACAGGTTCAATGCCATGAAGGATTTATATAATAAATTCTTTTTTATGGCAATTCGCAGCAATGGACGAAACCGAAATTCGAAATGCTGCTACAAATTTCGTCAAAAAACTCAAATCGAACTTTCTGAATATTTAGGGGATGAAGTGATCCATCTGAAACACATCTACAAAGCCAATTTCGAAAGAGATTCATCACCCTGTGTTTGTGTTGCTCTACGTGTATTTTGCAATATACCTGTTACTGTCTCCAGTGCTGAACGTTCATTTAGTGTTCTTGCTCGCATTAACAACTTTCATCGATCATGCTCTACACAAGTGCGTGTTTCAGCACTTGGCACTCTTTGCATCGAGGCCCCATTAGCTAGGCGGTTGGATTTTGATACTGTTATAAGAAATTTTGCAGCCAAGAAAACGAGAAAAGTTAATTTACAATTATAATTAATAAGTACATTTATTAATTTAACATACAATAAAACTCTCAATTCAAGAAAGTGGACTTCTTACTTTTTACATTTCTATTCAATACCTTGATATACAAACTTATATTTATATAGCTTGTTATTAAAACAATTTGTTTTAAAAAGAATTTTCCGAATATTTCTCAACCCTTTCCTTCATAGAGTCAGAATATACATATTTCATTCAACAGATTCTGTAGTTGTTTCTCATGGGTGGGGGGGGGGGCATAATTGTTTGTCCCCCGGGCCGGGTTTTTCTCTCGACGGCCCTGCACAATCCCAACATACAATGGGGACCCAAATAAACTTAGTACGTTTATTAATTCGGTAAACGCAATATACAATTTATTAGGAAACCTAAGCCCGCCTTTAGACGATTTTGATAAGGCGATTGCACTCCTTAATATTAAAAATAAAGTTACAGAAAAGGCATTAGATAGTATCAGGTACATTGAAATAAATACCTGGAATAAACTTAAAATACACTACCGCTCAAATGTTTCCGGGCACTTACAGACATATTTTATTTGATTTTTTGAATTATTTTGACTATATAAGTACACTTTAATGGTTCAGTACTTACACAGAACTATTAAAATTTAATGTTTGGTTTTTATTTTCGCAACCTCTTTGAAGATTACTGAAATTCAGGTAAAAATACACCAAATATCATTTTTCGTCGAATTTAACATTTGTACATTTTAACAGTTAATCTTCTCTGATTCACAACAATTTCGGATTACTTAGGATTTGAGAATAAAATTAATCACTACCAGGTAGATTTGATAGCTTATGGGGTATAAAAGCTGACCACAACCCTTATTCCTTCAGTTGTTGTACTTCTGAAAGGACATCATAATTGTGCTAAAATCTTATAATAATCGTTTGTGATGGAAAAATCAAAAGATTAGAGTGTTGAAAAACGATCTTCGGTGATAACTTTACATGCTGAAGGATATTCAGAACGAGATATTACTGAAAAATTAAAAATACCGAAGTCGACAGTGCATGTCACAATCGTTCGGTTTAGGTCGACAGGCCTTAACACGACCAAAAAACGAAGTGGAAGGCCTAAATGTACGACAGCTACTGAGGATATGACTATTAAAGTAATATGCAAGAGAAATCGACGATTGACAGCACCTCAAATACGCGCTGCATTCAACAATTCTCATACTAAAGGTGTTTCTGTATCAACAGTAAAAAGACGGCTTTACAAGTGGAACCTAAAAGGACAAACAACAAATACCCAACATTATACTAAACCAACGCCAATGTCAACACAAACTAGACAGACATTTACCCCAAGAAATATCAATTGTTTTCAACCTCAAACAAACCCACCACAATTCTCAGTAGAAGAATTGTTTAATAACGAAGATCCTTCCGATCTTCAAAACAATGAAATCGATTACGAAAATAACTTTGAAAACAAAGATGAATCAGAAAATCAAAATTACGAAGAAAATTCTTTTTTAGATTTAGACAACCTCTCAATATCGGAGAAAATTTAAATATTAATTGTAATAGCAAATTACCATATTTAAACGTTAGAGATTTTATTATACTAATAGATACCGGTTCATCAATGAACATAATAAGTAGAAAACTTGTAAAAAATAACCCAAATAGATTTAGTATTCGTAATGAACCCTTTACTTTTATTACTGCATCAGGTCAAACACACGGAAACGAATGTGTTATAATAAAAATAGAAAATAAATTTATAAAATGTTATCTCCATGACTTTCATAATAAATTTTATCTTTTACTAGGACTACCAGCATTAAAAGAATTAAAAGTAAAATTAAATTTTGAAACTGATAGTGTAAAAATTTGTGATAAAAAATTTAAACTACAATAATTTAATACTGAAAATAATATTAATGTAATGGAAACAGACGAAATAATAATTAGATCTGAACATTTAAATAACGAAGAAAAACGCGAAATATATAAATTAATTAAAAATTATAAAATCAAACCCGAACTCACATTAGTTTAATTAAACATGAAATTATAACAACGTACGAAACCCCAATTTACTCTAAAACTTATCGTTACCCCGAATGTTACAAAAGGAAATAGAATCACAGGTCAATAAATTAATAAAGAACGAAATTATCCGCGAAAGCTATTCCCCTTGGAGTTCACCCGTATGGATGGTTCCAAAAAAAATTAGATGCTTCCGGAAAACAGAAATTTAGAATGGTCATAGACTATAGGAAGTTAAATTCAAAACCATAGATGACAAATTTCCAATTCCAAACATAACCGATGTATTGGACAAGTTAGGCCGTAATATGTACTTTACTACTTTAGATCTTGCATCAGGTTTTCATCAGATACAAATGTCTGAAAAGTCCATTTCAAAAACAGTTTTTAATACGAATCATTTACGATCAATACGAATCAATACGAGTCATTTTGAATTCACTAGAATGCCCTTTGGTTTGAAAAATGCCCCTGCTACTTTCCAAAGACTAATTAACTATGTTTAAAAGATTATATAAATAAAATATGCCTGGTATACTTACACGATATTATCATTTTTGGGACAAGCTTACAGGAACACAGAAAAAATTCGCAAAATATTTCAAAAGTTAAAAGAAAATAATTTAAAAATTCAACTCGATAAATCTGAGTTTTTACAAAAGAAAATTGCTTACTTAGGACACATAGTGACCCAAGAAGGTATTAAACCAAACCCTTTAAAAATCAAAGCAGTTAAGGAATATCCAATTCCAAAGACCCCGAAAGAAATTAAAACATATTTAGGACTTTTAGGATATTATAGAAAATTTATCCCAAATTTCGCAAAGTTGACAAAACCTATGACTAAATGTTTAAAAAAAGGAAACAGTATTAACATAAATGATTCTGAATACAGAAATTGTTTTGAACATAGTAAAAATCTATTAATTAATGCACCAATACTTCAGTATCTGGATTTTAATAAACAATTTGTTTTAACTACGGACGCTAGTAATTACGCTATAGGAGCGGAGCTTAGTCAAAATTACGATGAAAAAGACTACCAATCGCATATGCTTCCCGTATCTTAAACGAACATGAAATAAATTATTCTACAACAGAAAAAGAATTACTAACAAGGGAACCTTTTCAGGTCGAAAATTCGTATCGAGTTTAAACTTTGTATATAGTTAGAGGAGGTCAAGGTAAGTAAGAAAAAAATTATCGTAGCTGCGGTAAAACGGTTTAAGGGGGTGAAACACCCCTATGAAAATGTGCAAAATAATCATATTTTTCAAATAACTCTGAAACTAATGAAGATTTTAAAAAACTTATAATGCCAACTTTTCATGATTTTTTATGCTCTTTCGAATGGCGATAGTCAAAATTCAAAAAAATAAAACCGTTAACCCCCACCCCCCACCCACTCCATTATTAATTACAGATTTTTTTTTCTGTTAACTAAAATTAATTGTAGTATTTAATAGTATTCCAAATATATAAGACATATTTCACAAAAAAAATGTTTAACCCTTTCATCGTCACATTATCATATTTCGAAAAATATTAATTTATTTTTTTATTACGTTAACGATAAGAAAAGTATTGAAAAAGTGTTGAAAAGTTACCAATTTAGAAGGATATTTACATTTCAGGACCCCTAGAATCCAGTAAATTTTTTTTAGCGAATGTTAGTCTAGAAAACGGCCGGTTAAAATCGTTATTAGTTATACGTTTGTTTCTCGTATTAGTCCGATTTACTTTATATGAATTCAATCCAGCTTCAAATATGAATTAATTTTGAATTTTCTTCGAAACTAATAAAGATATAAATAAATGTTTAGTACAACATTTTCTTGAATTTTTAAACTCTTTCGAATGATTATAGTCGAAATTCGAAAAAACGAAACCGTAAACCCTGACCCCATTAATTATTTATCATTTTTATTTCTATTGAATAAATTTTAGTATATTATAGAAAAGTAATTTAAATCCATCGTAACTACAAATTTTCAATTAAATATTTTAACCCTTTCATTGCAATTAAAAAAAAAAACAGTTTATTTTTATTTTTCTTATTAAAGATGACAAAATTATTGGTTTCGGTCGAAAATGTTGATGAGAATCCAAACATACAAATGCCAAATGTAAGTCGATGGATTTCCGGCAAATTAACCAAATGATCTCAAAATCGGTTAACTCACCGCGATATTTATTTATTTATTTATTTATATGTTTGTGGCAACGAATCAACTATATATACCAATACAATTTGAAAACACAGTGACAGTGAGAGTTAACTTATAACCGAAATATCCCATTTCCATAGCTACATGTTTTAAAAAATATCATCTGTTACTACTGTCAATTGAAAATATTTTGTATTATTGACATTTGCCAATGATAGAAATACAAGGAAATCTATTAAAATCAATAAATATTAATATACATACCATATACGTGATGTGTTTTTAGTGATAATTAATTTATAGAAAAAATATAATTGTATAATGATCATTACTAACTTGATATAAAAACGAAATAAAAAAATGGTTATTTGTTGGTAAAGATTCAGGAGGTATGTTAACTTTTTTGAATTTTGTTCTTTGTATATGTTTAACTAAGAACTCAAAAATAAAAAATTATAAAAAAAAACTTTTTTAAAAATAATTTGCCTTTAAAAAGCCGACTAAAAAGCTGAAAATAAAATTAGGTTCGTTCTAATTATTGCATTTTAAAAAAAGTTGATTTTGTTCATACTAGAAGATACTTTTTTTAACTCTTCTAGTATGAACAAAATCAACTTTTTTTAAAATGCAATAATTAGAACGAACCTAATTTTATTTTCAGCTTTTTAGTCGGCTTTTTAAAGGCAAATTATTTTTAAAAAAGTTTTTTTTTATAATTTTTTATATCGTTATTAGTTTCGAAGAAAATTCAAAATTAATTCACATAAAGTAAATCGGACTAATACGAGAAACAAACGTATAACTAATAACGATTTTAACCGGCCGTTTTCTAGATTAACATTCGCTAAAAAAAATTTACTGGATTCTAGGGGTCCTGAAATGTAAATATCCTTCTAAATTGGTAACTTTTCAACACTTTTTCAATACTTTTCTTATCGTTAACGTAATAAAAAAATAAATTAATATTTTTCGAAATATGATAGGTAATGTGACGATGAAAGGGTTAAACATTTTTTTTGTGAAATATGTCTTATATATTTGGAATACTATTAAATACTACAATTAATTTTAGTTAACAGAAAAAAAAATCTGTAATTAATAATGGGGTGGGTGGGGGGTGGGGGTTAACGGTTTTATTTTTTTGAATTTTGACTATCGCCATTCGAAAGAGCATAAAAAATCATGAAAAGTTGGCATTATAAGTTTTTTAAAATCTTCATTAGTTTCAGAGTTATTTGAAAAATATGATTATTTTGCACATTTTCATAGGGGTGTTTCACCCCCTTAAACCGTTTTACCGCAGCTACGATAATTTTTTTCTTACTTACCCTAACCTCCTCTAACTATATACAAAGTTTAAACTCGATACGAATTTTCGACCTGAAAAGGTTCCCTTGTAAGTATAGTTTGGTCAACCAAATATTTTAGACCATATTTATATGGCAATAAATTTAAGATTAGAACCGATCATATACCCCTTGTTTGACTAATGTTAATTCTTAACTCATGAGATGGAAAATCAAGTTAGACGAATATAATTTTGATATAGAATACAAAAAGGGAACATTAAATAGCAACGCTGACGCTTTATCACGCATTAGACAAAATTTCCAAATTAAAGAAACTAATGAAGATATTTTCTTTAGAAACTATAATTTAGTTCATTGCATATCCTCAGACAAAAAATTCGGTAAAGGTTTTGCAGAACAAATTGAATCAAAATTTAATAGCATTGAATATCTAAACAAACAAGATAAAAATAAAGGTAACATATTAATTCAACCAAAATACAACAAAAACATATTATGTCATTTAATAACCAAGCAATTGTACCACGAAAAACCTACAATTGAAACTATACAAAACTGTTTAATTAAATTAAAAAACTACTGTATTCAAAACGAAATCTTTGAATTACATATGCCAAAAATTTGCAGCGGTTTAGATAAAATAGATTATGAAACTATTAAGAATCAAATAATAAAAATATTTAAAGAAACGCATATTAATATTATAATTCATATACTAACTAATAAAGTAAACATTAATGATAACGAAAGTATAATTCCACAAGTTGACGAAACAGATTTAGAAACTTGTCATTCTGACGAAGAAAACGAAATTAACGGAATAACTTATAAAGAAATTGCTGTAAACACAGGTAGAAATCAATTAATAATCTCATCACATGATTTAAATACAGAGGTTCAATTAGAAAAAAATATTTAAACTATACTTTTACTAATGATTCGTATCAACTTATTTAATGTGAAACATTGTTAAATGATATCGAAAACGAAGATGAACAACTTGAAACTATCATAAATTACCATGAAGATAAAACAAATCATAGAGGAATTTTAGAATCGTATCAAAAACTAAAACAAAAATTTTATTGGCCAAATCTCTATCACGATATTCAAAAATATATTAATAATTGTGAGCTTTGCCAGTAAAATAAATATGAACGTAAACCATATCAATTAAACGACAACAAAAACACCTAACCAACCCTTTCAAATGTAACGTTGTGAAATTTTTCACACGTCACATTTTGAATGCGCACCAATATTGCAGTTTGTCAAAATCAAAAAGACAAATAATATGCAACCTGTACAATCAAGCGCTGATTATCGAATTAAAGTCACGCACGCACCCCAAATTATAAATATACCGGGCATGCGCGTGCTTAGAAATGGCTTATCAGACAGTAGAGTTGATTGTGAAAAGACAGAACATCATTCTCGAAGGTACGAGTAGGACAATTCTCGGAAGGCACCACGGTACTAGTAGGTAAATTCTCGAAGGCACCACGGTACGAGTAGGACAATTCTCGGAAGTTCCACGGTACGAGGTGGATGGTAATTCTTGAAGGCACCGCCAAGCAGGCGGAAGGATGGTCGGAATGGTGAAGACTAACATATTACTATGGATTCAAAAACTTTATCTAAATATCTACATGGAATCCATATACATCGGGATCACCTGGACTTCGTGGGATACAGGAAGATTGCCAAGGAACATTGTCACGTATATATTTTGAATTTTATTCTATTTTGGGAAACCACGTTTTTTTGTAACATGTAATTCACAATTTTGATCATATCTCTTTATATTTCATATTACTAGGAACACAGGTTCATATTTAAAAGCTAAGGCTATATTTCGATTATTAAAATTCATTCATTTTCATATTTTGTTTGGAAGACGTATTATCGATAACATGTTTAATTACTATTTAATTACATATCTTCTGTTCACATGTAAGTGTAACAGCTTTACCTTTCGTTTCGAATTATATTTTTACTAAAGTGAATTTTGACATTTGTCGTGTTAACAAATTTTACCAGTTCTGAATTTATTCAAGTCAATATTTTAAAAATATGTTATTATACCGAAAGACTATTATTATTTAATGTAGTTGAAGTTTAACGATCATGAAGGAAGTTTAATATCTCTATTTGTGTAAAGAAATCTTATTTTGGGAAAGTCAATAAACTGTTATTGTTAATCTTTTCTTTTCTTTATAACGTTTAGTTTCAGATATTTATAGGAAGTTTATAAATGTGTTAATATAAGAGAATAGCATCCTCTTAGTCCAGAAACCTACAGACATCGGAAATCCCTGGAATACAACGTAGGTCCAGTACGTTTAAAATACTGTGCTCATTCTGCTATAAACATCTTCGGTGATTCGTAAGGGAGTTTGAAGGTTATAATTCAGTAACCACAAAACATAAGTATAAAATTTATTTATTTATTTTGAAATTAATTATTTTACAATATTTCATTTTCTTCTATTTGATATTATTCGCGGTTGAGGATCATCGTGTTTTAAAATAGAGCCTCTGGTAGCAGGGAAAATTAATCCCTCTACGTGTCATCGATTACCAAAATATATTCCACCAATTTAGTTATTTAGCTACCATGATTTAATTTAAAATTTCACATTATTATTATTTTATCAAAGCGGCACTGTAGAGATAGTTGTTTTAACTTTGATGCTACGCTATCTCAATTACGGGGTACTCTAGGGGAGTTAAACCCTAGGGGTGGGCAATCAGCACCAGCAAAAAGCCAGTCGTCGCACAAATAATCAACATTGATACTCGAAATATATTTCAGTACTAGTGGGGATGATAATGAAATGGTATCATCATCACTTTCATCACCATCGGATGAGTTATCTAAAAAAATTGAAAAAGATAACATTCCATTTGATGTAAAAGTAAAGGTTGTGTCATTGAAGAGACTACATCCAAATTGGAAAATGTGTCATTGCGCTCAAAAGGGAGCAGGTTATTGAAAGACGAACGACAATTACGAAAGTGGATGGAACAGGTTGAACAAGGTGGTACAGAATATGATAAAATCAGTGAAATTCAACGATACGTGTACGATAGGTTTTGTGAATCTCGATTACACAAAAAAATAATTGTCAATACTAGGACATTAAAGCAATGGGCACTAGCAGGAACCTTTCAATATTATGTTGAAGATTTTAAATTTAAAGCGTCTACTACTTTTGACAATTTTAAAAGAAACTATAAAATAAAAAATCGTAAAATAACAAGATATGTAAGCGAAAAAGACATTACATTAGAAGATGATATAATAGCAAATGCTTTACAGTTCCAGGATCAAATATCAAGTGTTATTCACAATTTCGATCCAATGTTTGTCATCAACACTGATCAAACGGGTTGTGAATTTTTATGTAGATGATCTGTTGACTGGTTCTTACAGTATTCAAGAAGGTATGAAATATAAACGAAGTAATATCAATCTTGCGAAAGTGGTGTGACAATGATCTGAAATAATTCTGACCCGATCAGAATTCATCCATAAATTTCGATTCTGATTAAACTGTAAATACGTTAGTTTTATGACGAAATACAATCAAAAATAACTTAATATTTAAAATTTTGTTATCTTTATTACTGGGTTATACGCCCCCGGTCTGTTATTGTTATAATCTCAAACCCCTTGCGCTGTAAATTGTTGCTTACACGTTGTCGTTCAGAAGTCGCGTAGTCAAACGGCAGCAAAATAGTTTAGGTGATGCCTAGTAACTGCAACATGCAACCCGGCGTCACCGAAGTTATAAAAATATGTAGCAACAGATTGGTAGGAACTGTCTTATCGAACGAGTTACTAGATAACGTTCATAGGAGTAGTCAATATACAACTTATTCAATATAAATATTAAATTGTAAATTGAACATTTAAGAAAATAAATACAATCAAGTTATTATCAAAATTACAACCTACCTCAGTCCCAGTGACCCTAAAAAGGTGGGTAAGAAAGAAAAAGGAACATACAAGAAAATCTGAAGTCCCAAAAATTACATTTCCAAACACAGACGTCAGTGGTTCAAAATTACCTCCTGCGCACCCCACAACAAAATAATTTTTTTTTTGCATTAGAGAAATCACTGATCAGATATCCTGAAATATACTTCAAGGCAGAACACAGGAAGTATACGGATATACAGTGTTAAAGATGAACTACAAGATCAGAGATTTATAGGTCATGAAGATGGTAGCATTTGCTTATTCTATAGAGCCATTCTGCAGTTCAATAAAATGACTGTTCATGACAATGTTCCCGAATTCGGTGTCATCAGATTTTTCTATGTCTGCAATGAAGGCACGATATCTAATTTGCGATGCAATAGCTCCATATTAAAAAAGAGAGATGCTAAACGACTATAAAAATTCTTATTTCTCTCTATGTTATGATGAAACATGTAATGCTGCATCAAAAAAAAAAGAAGTGGCTGTCAAATACCTGTCTCCGATAAAGCAGGTGATAATTATGAGTTATCTGGAAAACATTTTCTTCGGTTAAGCAACCGCTCAAGATATTTTAAACAAACTAAACGAAGCTAAGGACAATGCTAAGCTTTTCAGAAAAACTTCTTATACTAGGATGTGATGGTACAAATGTGAATAAAGCTATCTCAAAATTAATGAATCCTTTATTGCTGGACAGACCAAAGCTAACATGCAATATTCACACTGTATATAACACGTCGATTAAAGTCTTGAGCGAATTAGGTGAAAATGTATCTGATTTCATTTTTCAAAGTCACAACTTTTTTAATGCTAGCCTGTTCGTTGGGAGAAATATGAAAATATACAAGTAAAGTTAAAACTGCTCAATCACAATCTTAAAGCACATCTCTTCCCAGTGGCTAACTGGTACTGCCGCCGAAAGAATTTTTGAACAGTGGCCTGCAATAATTGAATATTTTACAAAACACTTGCCCAAGAAGAAAACTACATCAGCAAATTTTTGATAATATACATAGTTTCTTGGCTCAAAAATCAGCAAAAATTGAGGTAATTTTTGTCATAGCATTGTCAAGATTAAAAACCAGTGAACAAATTATAGAATGGAATAAAATTCGTCAATGATTAGATGCGTATTAAAAAACAAATAGATACTAACAACGATTGAACTGAAAACTAAAAGGAACAAATAATGTAAAAATACCATGATACTCCCAAAAAAGTATTCCCATGTGGGAACAAATATAACTATTAAAAAAATTCTTGAAAATATAAACTTTAAACAAGGATGTTAAACAATAAATATGTCAAAAAAATAAATTTTCGCGTACGTATACGGCTCTTATGGTTATAAAATGTGCTTTAGATGTTGTAGGTTCCTAACCTGAATCATTAAATGTATTTTAATACATTCTTACAATCCAAGATCATTTCAAAAAAATTAGTAAGATTATGCCCTGAAAATCTTAAGATGCAGAATCAATTGCAAGAGCATTTGTTGCTCGAATAATTTGTGTATACGGTATACCATCTGTTATATTAACTGATCAAGGGTCTAATTTCATAAACCAGCTATTTAAAAGCATTTGTAAATTGTTCAAGGTGACTTAAATTCAAACAACTGCATATAGACCGAAATCTATAAAATATAGAATATTTACGAAATTTTATCAAATCATATGATCTGATTTGATAAAATTGGTATGAATGGCTTCCGTATGCAACATTTTATTATAATACTACTCATACATCAGCAAATTTTACATTCTTTTAACTTCTGGGTCGTAAAGTAGAACTTCCAAGTTCCTTGCAAAAATATCGATTATTATTTTGATCTTAAACGACGTATGAAAGTTGTTAATAAAATTTGTAAACAAAACTTAGAAACTAATAAAAATAAATCTAAATCTTATTATAAAAAAATTCTAAGAATATGAACTTTAAGATTGATAACATCAACGAATAGCAGAACTTATTTGGTAATGCAGTTAACATGCGTTAAGTGCATTAGAGTTTACACGCAAAGTTATATTTTACTTATTATTGAATATAGTTCAAGAATAAATGAACCAGCGCATTTTATTAACACCCTTCTTAACAAAAAATGGTCCTTCGAACCGGATCAACATAAAGATAAGTAACTATCGACTTTTACAAGAATATAAGCCGCCATTTCAAAAAATCAACATTCTGTGAAATCAACGAAGACATCGACCGTAATCAAGCACGAGTTCAAACATCGGAATGCAAAAGTAGGTGCATTGAGTCCCTTTTTCAATTCCCTTCCTCATTTCCAATATATTTTTTAAAGCAACTCGATATTTTCACAAATTTCAAAACACGTGTTTTTATAAATATAGGTTAGAAACATTATTTTTTAACTTTAAGTATACGTGAACAAACATACTCTATACATATATAATATTTATTATATATATTTATACATTTTTTTCTATTTATCTCCTTTTCAAACTCGTACATAAAAATATATTCATTATGACTGCTGAAGAGTTAAGACCTCTCACTTTCAGAAGAGGTATCATTAAATCTCAATTGACAAAACTAGCAAACTAATTTGCTACGTTTACAGAGCAAAATTTAACACAATTAAAGTTACGTCTGGCTACAGTTTCATCCTCGTGGTCTGAATTTCAGGACATACAAAATTTAATAGAATTCATCGATGTTGAACACATTGATGCACAAACCGTTGAGCGGGATAGTTTTGAAAATAGTTACTATGACTTAATTTCTAAAATTGAGAACTATATTGATGAACATACACCAGACCATAACACAACCCTTTTACAGTCATTCTCTGCTCCTACAACAGCCCAAGTCAAACTTCCGTCGCTAACATTACCTACTTTTCACGGTTCTTACCGGAAATGGCAACCATTCTCGGAAACATTTAAGTCTTTAATAGACAATAATGAATCGTTCACAAAAATACAAAAATTTCACTATTTACAAGCATCATTAAAAGATGAAAGCTAGTAATTTCATAAAATTTTTAAATGTCACGGATGCGAATTATGACACGGCTTGGGATCTGTTGAGAAGTAGATATGACAATAAAAGGTTCATTATATTTAACGAAATAAAGGAGCTGTTCAATCCAGGGCTTCGAACCGTTATTTTTTTCGTTTCGGTTTTCGTTCCGCTCCGAGTGAAAAAATATATATCGGTTCGGTTCCGGTTTTCGTTCCGAAATAATAACGGTTTTTTCGGTTTCGGTTCAGTTCCGGGTGATTAATAAAAAAAAAAAATTTTTGTACTATTAATATTTTTTGTTGTAGTAATTCTCACCCCTCCCTTACAAATAATTAATCTGATATCCCCATGAATTTCACGCTTATCTTGGACATCCTGTATAGGTAACTGATTTAAAATAGTGATTATTGCAAATATATTTTAAAATGACTATTATTGTAGCTTGTAGTGAATTTTAAAATGAGGCATTGGTGTCATTGTTTTCATTTCGTGATCTCTTTTATTAAAACTGCTTAATTATGTCTTTTTCCATCAGTTTCTTTAAAAACGGGATTTCACGGGTATTAACGAATTAAATAATGAAAATAACTTTAAAAAAATAATATTTACGTATGGATGATAATAACTAGTGAACTAGTGAGTGACCTTAGAGTACAAAGGCGAAGAACCAAAAAGTAAGATGTGTTGCGTGAACGACAATTAGACAACAATCGAACGAAAATTGAACAACAGTTGAAGTAGAGAGTAAGATCATGTTAACGCGCGTATTTTAAAATGTACAGAAACCGAAAAAAACGATATTATTTTTTCGGTTCGGTTCCGGTTTTCGTTCCGGCAAAAAAATAACGGTTTTTTCGGTTCAGTTCCGGTTCGAAGCCCTGAGTTCAATCTACCAGCTATTACAAAATAATCTTTGGAATTAGTTAGAAAATTTATACAGTAAATAAATCGGTACGAGTTCTTTCGGCTCTAGATATGCCCACAGATTCGTGGGACGTTATTTTAGTTTACCTCGTAACATCTAAACTAGATCAAAACGTGAATGGGAAAAGGAAAGCTGCAATGATAGCATACCGACCTTTTCTAGTCTTATGACTTTTTTATCTACTAAATGTCAAATTTTAGAATCTTTACAGGTCATGCGAAACAATTCAACAGAATCGAATTCCAAGGTAAAGACCAGAGTAAATTCATACCATCAAACAACACAAGCAGATAATACAAATTATTCGTGTCATATTTGCAAAAAGGCACATCATTCTATAAACAATTCTGAAAAATTTAAGTCGATCTCTCCTATAGAGCAACAAAAAGCAGCAAAAGAAGCCAAACTGTGCTTAAATTCTCTCAGATCAAATCACAATACATTCTCTTGTCGATCTTATTCGACACGTCAAATTTGTAAAAAGCGCCATCATACGCTATTGCATTTAATAATCAAAACATTTTAATTGAGGTCATTTTTGTCATAACATTGTCAAGATTAAAAACCAGTGAACAAATTATAGAATGGAATAAAATTCGATCAATGATTAGATGCATATTAAAAAACAAATAGATACTAACAACGATATAACTGAAAACTAAAGGGAAAAAATAATGTACAAATACCATGATACTCCCAAAAAAGTATTCCCATGCGGGAATAAATATAACTATTAAAATAATTCGTGAAAAATATAATTGGAAACAGAAAGGTGTTAAACAATAAAAATGTCAAAAAAATAAATTATTTTCGCGTACGTATATAGCTCTTACGGTTATAAAGTGCGCTTTAAATATTGTAGGTACCTAACCTGAATCATTAATGCCCGATTTCTTCTAAGTTCATGATATCTATGCGGTACCTAACATTTATCAGAGCTGGTAAAGCATTGATAAACGAAGTGGACTTTTTCAGATGTTTGACAATTTCATGTTTCTATGTTCATGTCAGTTGGTGCCAACTGTTGTGTCTAGTGAATTTCAAGTTAATTTTCATTTCTTATGTTTACGGACGCTGGAAACATGTGTTTCTCACTTTATTGTTATTTTTTTTCTGTGCGGCGGTACTTTAAATTTTATGTCATTTTGTGTTATACATACGTACTTTTGTGCAAAAAAATAGAGAATTTACCGGTAAGGCGTAGCCAAAATTTTACGATTACGGATAAAAACATTTTATGTGATCTTGTTATACAACATAAAGATATCATAGAAAACAAAAAAACCGATGCAAACACAATATTCGAGAAAAGAAATATTTGGGGAGCCATAACAAAAAAATTTAATGAATCCAGTACTACTGGATTCAGATCTTGCAAACAGCTAAAAGAAGCCTATGCAGTAATAAAAAGAAATGCAAGAAAAATATAGCATACGATCGAGTAAGTAGTCTGATAATTAATCATTCAAAAGTACATTTTTATTATAATATCACTTAATAACTAATTACATTTTAGATTGAAACATACAAAACTGGAGGCGGCACATTTGAAAAAAAAAACTAATGAAATTGAAGAAAAACTGGTGAATGCCTTAAAGCATCAGTTTCAACCTGACAGAAACAGATTTGATTCAACCACCGATTTATATGATAAAAATATTTACTTACACTTTTTTGCCCATACTCATAATTAAGTTACATTAAAAAAAATAGGTTCCGAAACGTACAGGTCTGTTGTATATCTGTCACTATAAACATGGAGTACATAAAAGTTTTTATAACAACTTTAAAAATAAAAATTAGCAAATATAAAGAGATATCTTTGTTAACAGATTATTGATAATGAACTTTATATGTATGTAGTTCAAAGCTTGTACAAAGCAGAACAGTAACTTTAAAATAAATTAATGTCATTCAATTATAACAAAAGTAAATAAAAATCAGCAAAAATGATTATTATGTTCCTGTTTCTAATAAAATGTAACAAAAGAATTATTTGTTGATATTTTAAACAAAAATTTTATTTTTGCAGATATTACAAGTGATAATTTCAGAAATATAAATATAATTAGCAACACACCGGTCACATCAACTATAACTACATCCACTATAACCTCTCAGCTTTCCTCTTGTACACCACCATATTTGCGTTGTTTACAACCAGCCAACACTTCAACCCAATTTGGAAAAAGCAGCTCTGAAGCAGCCACTGTCTCCAAATTCTCATCTGATATTTCACCTCCACGAGAAACACAACAAACTGGAAGGAAACAATACTTAAGAGAAAACACTAACACTTAAGTTAATAGAAAAACAAAAAAACACATTGGAAAATGATGTACAAGAAAAAAAAATAATAGATTTCAAATTAGAGATGAAAAAAAAATTGTTTGAAAAAAAAATGGAAATTTTAGATATGGAAAAAAAAGAAAAAGCATCTAAATTTTAAATTTAAAAAAAAAATTAGAGATGAAAAAAAATTGTTTGAAAAAAAATGGAAATTTTAGATATGGAAAAAAAGAAAAAGCAACTAAATTTTAAATTTAGAAAAAGATGAAAAAAATATAAATATTGAAATTAAAAAACTTGAATTAAAAAATAAACAATTAGAATATGAATATTTAAATTCAAATGATACATAGTAGTGATGTATAAAAAAAAGTTTAAAATTTATTATTACATGTTAAATAAGTTTATATAGTTTATTGATTGGTGCAATAGTTTTTATTATAGTTATTCATGTTTAAATTAAAACGAGTCATTATTTTTAATATAATTAGAGCATTGTTGTTTATGTTTATAATTTATCGATACATGTAAATTCATACTGTTTTGTTTAATCGTAAGGAAAAAAAGTCATTATTTTTAACGTTATAATTTGACTGATTTACACATATTCTTATTACTTGTTTTTAGTACTATTGTTATAAATTAAATAAATTTTATTTATGTTTTTTATACATAAAGTTATAATTTAAATGATTTGTAATACTGCAAAACTGCCAACTACACGTTTCAATAAATTTTAAATTGTTTGGTTGAACCATCATCTTAAATCCATATCATAGTACCACCGCTAACAATTTTTAAATATGAACGTTTACCCAAAATTTGTGTTAACTCTACTCCAAAAGGCTGGGGAATAGGGAAATCGGAAAATGGATGGATGACCAGTGAATCTTTGTATGAATATTTCACAAATGTTTTTTATCCATTTCTTCAAAAAAGTGAAATTGAATTCCCAGTGAGGATGACAGCAGAAATGTTTCAAGATTAGTTCTGCAAATGTTGTGAAATCGTTATGGAGTGGTAATCGTTATTAATATTCGATAACCAACTGTCTGACTTACTGTTACAATAAAAAAAGGCAAGACAATTAAATATAACGATTTTAAAACTTCCTCCATATCACGGATTTATTAAACCCACTTTATTAAATTCCACTTGTCTTCGCATACTGAAAGTAGTATGGAATAAGACGAGTTGATGATTTTTTTTTTCAATTTAAGTTGTTCCCCGGATATAGTTTCATTAGTTCCTTTTTAATGGAAAAGCATTATCACCAACTATAATGTGTTTATCTGGAAGCAAATTATTTTCCAACGATCTACTTAGACTGCAGTTACTGAAAACTCCTCCATCTGAAATTCTTCCATTACAACCCACATTTATATAGCTGAAACAATAGTCATCATCTACTAAAGCCATTAACACTATGCTGTTGTTATTTTTATAGTTATAATAATAACTTCCAGCATCTTTTTTTTAGCATAACGTGTTTCCCATCGATAACACCGCAACATCCAGGAAAATTCCATTTTCTTTAAAATCCGAACTCTATCTTTTTCCAGTCCTCAACAGTTGTAGGCACCTGCAAACAAAGAAATATTAAAATAAATGTTGACACTAATCAATTTTTTACAGGAGACCATTGAAGAAATAAATACTGAACAAGTTGAAAATGAAATTGAATCCCAAGAATTTGTGACACCAACAGTGTCTACTAAGACAAGAAAAAGAAGACTGCGAGAGCTGACTTAACTTGCCGACAAAGTAGGGAATGCTGCCAAAACAGTGAATGCTGCCTCAACAAGTAAAAACGAGTTCGACCTGTTCTCTAAAAGTATGGCAAGTCAGTTAAAGGATATGCCTTTAACACTGGCACTACAAGCGCAATAGCACATTCAAAATTATTTATGTCAATTAAGTATCCAACATATAAATAAGACGACACCTTCTCCGGTGGATTCTAGAACTCCATCGCCATCGTATACTTTCATGGTAGTCTAATTATGATGTTTTTAGTAATGATTTAATACAACTAACATTAATGAGATACTGAAGAAGAAAGGCGCTGCAGATGGCGTTGGTGGCTTTTTGAAACACACGGCTGATCAATTAGCCGCTACTGAACGAGACATAATGCCAAAGACTTCTCTCATGCTTTGTGTGATATAAGTAAGATTGTAAGATCCAAATATTCCCGATAACTAATGAAGAAGTTGCTCTTATTGAAAAGAAAATACCAGATTTTGTGGCGCCTTTAGTTGGGACCATGAAAGTTCGCCAATTTTTTTCTGAAAGTCCGGGCAAACTTATGTACAGTGATTTAAAGCTGTTACTTGTACCTGTGGAATATGTTTTTGCCTGAAACTAAAAGAATATGCTCCAATTGCTCCCGTCGATAACGTAAAGGTTTTTCGATTTCAGTTCTACAATTGGTTTATAAATTACATTACAGGTATATCAGATGCAAGATAATATACATTTTTATCAATGTTAAATACTTTGTTAAGATATTTTTAAGCGTATATATGTTATGTCAAATATTTTGAAACAAAAGTGCACAACAGTAACACATGTGATTTATAAGACTTATGCCCGGTATTATAAAGAAATTGCATGCAAGCAAATTTGCGAATCGATTCCTACTCAGAAAATAGATTTGCCGGGCTATTTTTCGTTACAGAATCCATGAAGTATGTGATGGATTCTTATCCTGAATTCCTTGGAATCGATGCTACCTTCAAACTCTTAAATATTCGTGCCCCAGTGTATTTGATGGTAGTTGAAGATTCCAATGGTTTTTCAGAAATTGCAGGGGTTTGTATTTTAGTTTCTGAAGATAGGGAATCAATAAATTGGAGCAAATCTAATTATCTGTGCATTTCACACGCTAAGAATATTTAATCGTGAAATCACCACAGATAAAAGAAACATCACACGTGACCAAAGAGATGCAGCAAAATATAATCTTCAGAAAATGGTTTTTGCTGCAACAGAAGAAGAATACGACATTTTGTATGACGAGCTAAAAGAAATGCCGCAAAGTATTGTAGATTACTTTAATGAATACTGGCACCAAGAAAGCTTCACTTCTAGTAAAATACCTGCGAATCGCAAATTTGCTTGCATGCAATTTCTTTATAATACCGGGCATTAATAATTAATAATTTCTAATTAAAGTTATGAGAAAGAAAGATTTACGTTCTTAAAATACGTTTTGTTAATTTTTTTTTTGTTGTA
The DNA here is from genome assembly GCA_949319165.1 of Sialis lutaria. Classification (NCBI taxonomy): domain Eukaryota; kingdom Metazoa; phylum Arthropoda; class Insecta; order Megaloptera; family Sialidae; genus Sialis; species Sialis lutaria. The sequence goes on from OX439241.1 coordinate 13,051,493, forward strand.
ATCAGTGACTAAAGCTGCTCAATAAAAATATTTTAATTGATAACAAAGTGGTATGATTTTTCTATTTTGGTCGACAAAACCTTTATTTTCAGAAAAATATATGTACAAAATTCGCTGCTGGCAGTGTATTGCGATTTTTTAGGTATATTTACGCATACACACAATGAAATAACTTCATTTATCTTTAACCAATAATTTACTGAAACCTGTTACTAGTGCCAAAAACCTGCAGTAAAAAGTAGAATGACTCACGATATAAAAATAAATAAACTTTCGGCACGAGTAGAAATTATTTACAATTGTAAACTCAAAAAATATACTGAAATAAAGATTTAAATAATCCGTCAAAAAGTGCATATAAAGGACAAAGAATAAGAACTTATGTTGGAAGACGCCAGCTTACGTCCAGACGCTTAGATTATTTAAGTCGAATTAAGGCGTAAATTGTTAGTATTTGTAAGAAATACAGTTAATAAAGTGAAAATAAAGATACTGGGTGTGTTTTTATATTAGAATTCAGAATTGGGATACATTTGAATCAGCATAAAAGAAAAGTGTGAATAGTGAAGCTGCATAACACATTTTGAGTGGGACGAGGACAATATATCGTATAGCGTAAAGCAAAAAAGTGAGATAGATAAACGCTATAATACAATTGCGAAATTTTGGCTCTAAAAAACTGTAAATTTCTATTAAATTGCACTGAGAACTACTTATTTAATTAATTTTATTATATATTTGTACTTATATGTAAATGGAATTAAGATCAGCTCTAAACAACAAACAACGATATTTTGGCCACCGTTATTTCTGAAATTAAAGAAAGTCCTATGTTTGCGCTGCAATTAGACGAGTCTACGGATATAGCTTCGTGTTCACAATTACTGGTATATACTCGGTATATAAAAGATGACCATGTAAAAGAGGAATACCAATTATGCACAACTTTGCCCACCACTACTCGCGGCGAAGACGTATTCAAAACGTTAAAACACTTTATTGAGGAAAACTAAGTGGACTGGTCAAAGCTGGTTGGCGTTTGTACAGACGGGGCCTTCCATGATGTGTGTTCATTCTGGATTTCAAGCACTGGTGAAACAAGTTGCTCCTCAAGTTTTATCTTATCATTGCCTGATACACCGCTACGCGTTGGCAGTACATATTCATGGAAGATTTGAAATATATTGTGTTATCTATAAAAAATGTTTTTATTTTCAGACTAACTGTAGATGATATCCTAACCCTTCTAGAAAATGATAATTATGATGTTGATTCTATCTTTATTGAACCACCTGATAGTCATGTACTTTCTGATGATTCAGCCGATGAGGATGATGGGGGTCAAATGAATAATTTGAGTAGAAATCAACTTTTAGCTGGTGCAGAAGCAGTTTTAAAAAATGATGAAAGAATTTAGTTTTTAGAAGATGTTCAAACTGAAAATGTAAAAGATGAACCTAGTACGTCGGAGTCAACTGCAGAGCCGTCTTATAAATCAATTGAACATAAGAATTTAGATAAGCCTATCGATATACCTAATGAAAATAAGTTCCAAGTGGTCGAAACGCGATATTCCAATAAAACATGCTCTTTTTCCGAATCCCAATTATAAAAAATATTCTAATCTATCACCAAAACAATTATTTGAGTTATTTTTTGATGATAAAATTTTTTAACTCATATCAGAAGAAATAAAAAATATGCTCTATTTAAAAACTACCAGGATCCGAAAATTTCTATTGAAGAAATCAAATGTTTCATTGGAATTTTAATTGTATCTGGCTATAATAAACTACCTGGCCATCGTTTCTTTTGGGATTCGGGTACAGATTGAGAAATCAACGTATTTACGAATCGATGCGTAGAGATCGTTTCCTTCAAATTAAAAGATTTTTACATTTTGCGGACAATAACAAAGTGGATGTATCTGATAAAGTATTAAAACTGCGGCCACTCATGACCATTTAAGAAAAAAATTCTTACAGCACTATATTCCGACTTCAGAATTGAGTTTTGACGAGTCGATGATTGAATATTTTGGCAAACGCGGATGCAAACAGTTCATCCGAGGGAAACAAATTAGATTTGGCTTCAAAATGTGGAGCCTAAATATACCTACCGGGTATTTGATAAACTTTGAAATGTACCAAGGAAAAAATATCAGGGGTAATATAAATTATGAAAATCAATTTGAAAAGGCATCTGCCCCCCTAATAAGTATGATTGACGAGTTTACAGAAGACATCAAAGCCTTACCTTTGAAATTTTATTTTGATAATCTTTTCACTGGCATAAAGTTGATAATTTATTTTTAAAATCGAGGATATGGGGCTACCGGTACAGTCAGAGAGAATAGAGTTCCAAAAGATTGTAAATTTAACTCGAATAAAATTCTAAAGAAGAGTCCTAGATGAACACTTGAGTATTCCTCCAATTCTGATGGAATTTTAATTGCTCGCTGGGTTGATAACTCCGTTACGACCGTAGCTTCTACTTGTCACGGTATTAGTCCTTTTAAAAACGTTAAACGTTTTTCACGAGCGGAAAAATTGTAGATGTACCACAATCATCACTCATCACTTTATGTAATACATATATGGGCGGCACAGATTTGATGGATGATAATATAAATAAATATAAAGTAGGAATACGTGGGAAAAAATGGTGGTAGGGTGTATTTACTTGGCTGCTAGATGTAGCTATTACAAATAGCTGCGTTTACAATAACAAATTATGAACATGAGTAGCAGAAGAGTTTTGATTATATTGTGGCGTTGTAGAGCATTTGCTACACGCCACATTGATTATTCACAAAAAACAAAAAGAAGGAACATCTCTATCGTAAAAAGATCTACCGACCCACTCCAGCATAAGTAGATCTATGGGAAGCCGATAAACACGCTTCGGGGTCCGTCGGGAGCCGCCGGCCAAGGCCGAGCGCTAGAGCTAAGCTAAGTTTGATCGAGAGGCCACGGGTTCACTCTCTCGCCTAGAATATGTGTTACTGAACAGTCGTTTCGTTGAGCAGCGGTCGGAAATCGTGTGCGAGGTTAAGTTATAGCCACCACGATGCAACCGACAAAATAACGCTCTCTGAATGTACCTATATGGAAGGAAGGAAGGAAGTTTTTTTTTGTTGGACTCCTGCAGGACTAATTCCCAGGAAGCTCCTTTTACCAATTATTTATATAATGGAATATTCAAATGGAAAAATCCATCACAGTCTACAGTTATGCGTCATATATATCTGGCCAGTATATCTTTCTTTTTAAAAAACATTTAAACATTTTAAAACTATTCTAATATTTAATATAACAATCTCTGATACTTTAACGAACTCGTAAATAGCTTATTTGAACATCTTATATTATTTTTCATATCATGGTGATACTTAAGGTTTACTATGTTTCTATTGTTGTGTTTCGTGAGGTTTAATCCGGCATAATCACGCTGTTTGCGCTAGAAAATCTAATCTCTCGGTTGTTTAAGTTCGAGGGAGAACACACGAGTCAACGACGTGTGAAACGTGCATTCTCTCTCACTCCCGAGGGAAGCACTTATGTTGTCTTACGCGGGCGCTGATTCTGTTGGTTTGAACCTGTATTATCATTTTGTACGTATAGCAGGGAAACTTTACGTATGCATATTTCGTATTTAAGTTTATTGATTTCTGATATTGCTGTGTTTCGATCGTCTACAGGCATACCTTAGTATTGTCGGGAGTTTGATTAGTGAGTTTAGGAGGTTGGCTGAAGGCCGTATGTAGTTTGAGAACCTCTGTTTTGTTCTTCCGTTGATTCTTTATCACGTGTTTGTATTTATTATTATAAAAGTAATGGTGTAGAGACGATCGAAATAACAGGATATCCTTTAACATTTCTATTATTCATTTTGGATACGTATGATCATCCTTTATTTGTGCTACAACGACAAGGAGAGAGACAGGTAGACGTAGCGTACTGAGTACCAAAGACGCGCGCACAGTGTAGAGTAGGGCAGTGTTTTTTCGTAAACAACCGTCAGCTATGTTCAGTCGCGTTCGTGGCGGCCATTATGTTTATTTTCATTTCGTTGACAGTTGTGTATTTTGAGGTTGACTTTCTGTGCACGTGTTTGTTGATACTTGTATTGTATTGTGGAGGAGTTTATAGTGTTGTGCTTACGTTCTGTCTGTCAATCTCTGATTGTCGTATCTGTGTAGACAGATCACATATTAAATTTCGTTCAGAATATCATGTTTGTCAGTTACGTTAGCATTATAGTTTAGTTGATTGTCTCATCTGTCTACGTAACTTAACAAAATAGTGGTTACATATATTTTTATTGTTAAATAGTTATGTGGCAAAAGTGTTATCAGAGTGACATATTATTTTGAAAATAAATAATTTTATAATTTGTTTTATTAATCTCTTGGTATTATTTACGACCCACATGGGGTCAAATTAACCCTTGACTTTTACAGTTTATAAGTACAGTGAACGAGAAAACTATAAGGAGTTTACGGCAACTCTTGAGTAAGGACGATGTGACGGAATTCCCTGGACATGAAGTCTATAATAAGCACGCTGAAAGCTGCGTTGACTTTGCTAGTTACGTTATTTGATTGAGGCTCCGGATTTAAGTACAGACGGTGCGAAACCCCGTCTGCACGTAGTATTTTTCTTTATTTACATTATTATTCTCACTAGTACGGGAGAGAAACTCCCACTAGTTTATTGGTTGACGAAAGCAAAGACGTTAACCCCTTTAACATCACTCTGTATCTCTTTCTTGGTAGCAGGCTCTGCTTTGGGGCCCAATCAAATCATTTTAAATCACGCCTTTTTATAGTACCGATTATTGATAGCTATTCTATTTACCTTTCAAGCGGGCTACGTTAACGGAGAGGCAATACCTGCGTATTGGCCGTCCTCGCCTGATTAAGCGTAGTGCTCCAAGGAGCAGAAAATTGGTTATAAATATAATTTAAAAATTGATAGTAGAAAAAGTTTAAAATCTCCCGCAGTGGTAGCAGAGCGTAGTTGGTCGTACACCGAAATTACTCAATTTATTTTCACCGGGGTCATATTTGACTCAACTGTAAAAGTTTTAATTATGGCTGTCCCTGTGAGACAGAAGTTTGTGCTGAGTCTGGTGTATATTTTAAATATCTTTAAGTTTTTAGGCAGCAAAATATTATATGTATTTGAGGATGAAAAGCAGAATCGAAATAAGCAGCAGCCATCTACACGGTTCCAGTCTACAAAAGCTAAAGATGCTCCGGAAGTAACCACTTCGGAGAAAACAATATCTGACAGATGGAGAATCGAGGTAGAACAACGATTGGCCGAGCTGTCGTCCAGACAAAACGAAATTTTAACAACGATGGAGGGTCTCTCAAAATCTTATGAGATGACCGCAGGTTTTATAAAACATTTTATTAGTTTTTTGCCAAAAGCTAGTCATACACATCAGAACCTTTTAACTGCTTCAGGACACCACCCTTTTTTTTATGTCACAGTTTGTGACGGATTAGACCCTTTTAAAGTATTACGTTTTGTAGAAGAAGTGCACATTATTTATTTAGATCGTTACATGTCAGATAACGATATTTTATTGAACGTGCAGAGAGCCGCCACTGGCACATTTAAGCGATGGATAATAAAAGCCCTGTAAGCAACAAAAACATGGGCAGCATTACATCAGGAAATAATTTTAAAATTTTTATGTATGTCCGATAGGGAAATATTGATTGAGAAGCATATAAATCGAAGGCAGCAGGAAGGTGAAAGTCTCTCCGAGTTCCTAGAAGACGTTCAAGGAAAGGCAGAAGCCCTGCTGTACGAGCGATCAGAACCAGCATTGGTCGCACACTTCTTCAACCGCATAAATAAACAAACTTACCAGTCAACGAAGTCTGAGTTTCCAGTCATGCTCGAGGAAGCGAACGTAATAGCACGTCAGACAGCTTCGTACAATAGGATCTTCGGAGAGACACCTTCTGAGATCTGCGAACCACCAACGACAGGAGGCCAGGTGAGGATTACCTCAATTAATATTTCCAAACGACATAGGAAAACTAAACCAAAGCAGTTGCGCTCGGTTCCCGAGTTTTCTAACCTAACAGTAGACGATCAATGTACGGATCCAGGAGTACGTGTCATCGTGGAAGCGATTAAAAACAACCAAGACGCTGATAGATACAAGCTTCGCGAGAACCTGTTGATAAGAACTGTGGGGAGAAGGAAACAAGGACGAATTGTTGTACCAGCTGCCCGGAAAAAGTGCCTTATTCGTCATTACCATCAGATGGGAAAAGACAGACATACAAACATTACACACACTTTCCGATCCATTGCAAGGAAGTACTGGTGGAAAGGGATTTATGGAGACATCGTACGTTATGTCAGGTCCTGCGAGCTTTGCACTCGAACCAGAGTGACTCGGCAGGTCGAACCTACGTCTACGTCACGAGAGTTGATCCCAGAACATATCCCGAACATAGACAACACTTCAGTAGAGGCCACAGTGTCACCTGAAGGCAGTGGTCATTTATTTCATCGTGGAAGGAGTAAGAGACAGTAATATTTATTATTTGCGATAGTTCCCTTTCTTATATCCTTTCCCGAGCCGATCCAAATGGGTCGATGCAAGACATTGTCCTTGCCCTTTTACCCTATCAATATTATTTGATTGTTTAGGTATTTGTTTTCTTGGAAATGTTGGCCGAAGCCAGCTATTATCCGAGCCGGTAGTCCATCTACCCTTTGAAGGATGTATTCAGACCTGAACAGGAATGTAGTATGCTGCGATAGTGACTCGTTAACCTGAAATGTCAGCTGAAGGGCATCCAGATTTAGTCGTAACCTTTTGGTATTTATATTTTAGTATTTAAGTCCTTTTGACAAAAGGCTGAGGGCTCTCTGATATAACGAGAAGCTGCTCTGACCTCAATTATTATTATTTTTCTTATTATTTTATGTAAACCGTTCGAGGCGTTATAGTAGTTTTGCCACGTCCACTTTCGTGTATCGAGACTAGACGGGGGCGGTAGGAGAGATGAACGGTCATCATAGTTTGATTGGGAGTTTGTATGTAAATCGTTCGGGGAGTTAAAGTAGTATTGCTGCGTCTATTTTCGTTTATCGAGAAATTTTATTAGACGATGTCAGTGGGAGAGTAAAGGAACGATCATCGTAGTTGTTTTGAGGTGATAAAAGTTTTCACCCTTTTTACGTTACGGAGCGCTTTTCGTAAGTTCGTCCAGCGAGCTGCGGAGACCTCTCCGATTTGTTTCTTGTCTTTTGTGTGTTTTTGAGTAGGCGGGACAAACCACCCGAGTTTGGGGGCCCCCTACAGCGGAGTCTTGTAGTAGTGAGTGAAGTGAGCTGGCACGTGCCTCACCCATCTTCCGCATGGACGTAGTTTTCTGATTTCCGCCAGCTTGGAGGTTTTCCCTCCACCAAGTTGACCGAAGTCGACGGTGTTTTTCCTTAACTAGCTGATTGTCAAAAAGTAGTTTAGGCATAGTATTTTCGTGTATAAGCAATTATATTGTATTTTCTGTTTAAGTATCACCAGTCATTTTAAAAGTTATTATAATTTCATAAACTCAAGTGTTATAGACGGGGCTACTTGTGCGTGAGTGAAACATAAAAAGCTAGGCCAGGTATAAGCTGGATATGGAACCGCAAGTATGAGGAAGCATCACAGCGTACGCAGAAACCAGAAACCTGCCACCACAACCCAACCTAGGCAACAGTGCTGCTATGTATGGAAGAGGGGAGTAGATTAGAAGGGGTTAACCCGGTGGGTAAACCAATTCCCAGCCCGGGGTGCCTGTGGCGTTGTAGAGCATTTGCTACACGCCACATTGATTATTCACAAAAAACAAAAAGAAGGAACATCTCTATCGTAAAAAGATCTACCGACCCACTCCAGCATAAGTAGATCTATGGGAAGCCGATAAACACGCTTCGGGGTCCGTCGGGAGCCGCCGGCCAAGGCCGAGCGCTAGAGCTAAGCTAAGTTTGATCGAGAGGCCACGGGTTCACTCTCTCGCCTAGAATATGTGTTACTGAACAGTCGTTTCGTTGAGCAGCGGTCGGAAATCGTGTGCGAGGTTAAGTTATAGCCACCACGATGCAACCGACAAAATAACGCTCTCTGAATGTACCTATATGGAAGGAAGGAAGGAAGTTTTTTTTGTTGGACTCCTGCAGGACTAATTCCCAGGAAGCTCCTTTTACCAATTATTTATATAATGGAATATTCAAATGGAAAAATCCATCACAGTCTACAGTTATGCGTCATATATATCTGGCCAGTATATCTTTCTTTTTAAAAAACATTTAAACATTTTAAAACTATTCTAATATTTAATATAACAATCTCTGATACTTTAACGAACTCGTAAATAGCTTATTTGAACATCTTATATTATTTTTCATATCATGGTGATACTTAAGGTTTACTATGTTTCTATTGTTGTGTTTCGTGAGGTTTAATCCGGCATAATCACGCTGTTTGCGCTAGAAAATCTAATCTCTCGGTTGTTTAAGTTCGAGGGAGAACACACGAGTCAACGACGTGTGAAACGTGCATTCTCTCTCACTCCCGAGGGAAGCACTTATGTTGTCTTACGCGGGCGCTGATTCTGTTGGTTTGAACCTGTATTATCATTTTGTACGTATAGCAGGGAAACTTTACGTATGCATATTTCGTATTTAAGTTTATTGATTTCTGATATTGCTGTGTTTCGATCGTCTACAGGCATACCTTAGTATTGTCGGGAGTTTGATTAGTGAGTTTAGGAGGTTGGCTGAAGGCCGTATGTAGTTTGAGAACCTCTGTTTTGTTCTTCCGTTGATTCTTTATCACGTGTTTGTATTTATTATTATAAAAGTAATGGTGTAGAGACGATCGAAATAACAGGATATCCTTTAACATTTCTATTATTCATTTTGGATACGTATGATCATCCTTTATTTGTGCTACAACGACAAGGAGAGAGACAGGTAGACGTAGCGTACTGAGTACCAAAGACGCGCGCACAGTGTAGAGTAGGGCAGTGTTTTTTCGTAAACAACCGTCAGCTATGTTCAGTCGCGTTCGTGGCGGCCATTATGTTTATTTTCATTTCGTTGACAGTTGTGTATTTTGAGGTTGACTTTCTGTGCACGTGTTTGTTGATACTTGTATTGTATTGTGGAGGAGTTTATAGTGTTGTGCTTACGTTCTGTCTGTCAATCTCTGATTGTCGTATCTGTGTAGACAGATCACATATTAAATTTCGTTCAGAATATCATGTTTGTCAGTTACGTTAGCATTATAGTTTAGTTGATTGTCTCATCTGTCTACGTAACTTAACAAAATAGTGGTTACATATATTTTTATTGTTAAATAGTTATGTGGCAAAAGTGTTATCAGAGTGACATATTATTTTGAAAATAAATAATTTTATAATTTGTTTTATTAATCTCTTGGTATTATTTACGACCCACATGGGGTCAAATTAACCCTTGACTTTTACAGTTTATAAGTACAGTGAACGAGAAAACTATAAGGAGTTTACGGCAACTCTTGAGTAAGGACGATGTGACGGAATTCCCTGGACATGGAGTCTATAATAAGCACGCTGAAAGCTGCGTTGACTTTGCTAGTTACGTTATTTGATTGAGGCTCCGGATTTAAGTACAGACGGTGCGAAACCCCGTCTGCACGTAGTATTTTTCTTTATTTACATTATTATTCTCACTAGTACGGGAGAGAAACTCCCACTAGTTTATTGGTTGACGAAAGCAAAGACGTTAACCCCTTTAACATCACTCTGTATCTCTTTCTTGGTAGCAGGCTCTGCTTTGGGGCCCAATCAAATCATTTTAAATCACGCCTTTTTATAGTACCGATTATTGATAGCTATTCTATTTACCTTTCAAGCGGGCTACGTTAACGGAGAGGCAATACCTGCGTATTGGCCGTCCTCGCCTGATTAAGCGTAGTGCTCCAAGGAGCAGAAAATTGGTTATAAATATAATTTAAAAATTGATAGTAGAAAAAGTTTAAAATCTCCCGCAATATAAAACTGCGAACGATGTATTTCTTCATTTTATTCAACCCATATAAGAAAGCATAACTTATCAAAGTAACCTTTTGCTACGCAGCGTAATAAGACATTGAATCTCAAAAAAGAAGAATTATTATCATTCATAGTAATAAACCAATTTAATACCTAGACATGCTACACTACACTGTCAAAAACCTGGCAAAATATAGAATATAAAAAATATTTAGGTGCATATGATGAGTTATAAAAATAATATTAATATTTTTTTATAATATTGATTAGTATTTATAAAAAATAATTTTTTAAGACATTTATGAAGATGCTAGAAAAGTTAAAATAGAAGTAGCCGTTGTTTCAACCAACTATGACGAGACATTATTAGGTCACCTTGCAAAAGGGCCAATTTTAGAAAATCCACAGAAACGTCCAATAAATAAACTTCCTCGTTATGTTTTATCATCTGACATTGAAGATACGAAACTATGTAAACATTTTCATTCAATATAAATGAAAAAAAAAAACGTTTTTTTTTTGTTATTAAAGAAACTTTCTATTCAGTTGACGATGAGGGTGTGGCAGCTATTTCCGAAGAAATGTCTCCTAATCCAGGGTCGTCTACTTCTATTCCACAGAATTATTATTGTCATTGTCACGACCATTGTTGTGATCATTGTTGTAACCATTGTTGTGAGAATTATTGTCGACCATTGTTGAATTTTATGACAACAAAATATTCTGCCACTCAACGCAACCTCGGGTCGCATCACAAGATCTCGTGCTGCCATGACTTTACACTTGTCACAAGAACAACTCCTACAACTAATAGGAATTGTACAAGGTTGAAGAGTTCATCACTGCAACTACAATATACAAAGATATCGAACAAATTTCAGTTGTAGAAGTATTTTTTATAGTTTTAGCATAAAATAAGGATAATTAAACATGAAATAAAGAGAACCGATGAAATTCCAATTTATTAAAAATTATATCGCTACTTCGAATATTATAAAAAAGAAATGAAATCGCAAGTTGATAAATTATTAAAAGACAAAATCATCCGTGAAAGTTATTCTCCATTGAGTTCAGTTTACTGAAACTGAACTCGATGTATTTTTGGACATACTGATTGCTGCTGGTGTGCATAAAGACAACAAAGTGAATCTGAACGATTTGTAGCAGGTTGATGATCTACCTCTTATACGTGCAGCAATGTCTCGTGACCGCTTCAAGATGATGCTGAGATTTATCCGATTTGACAACGAAAATACACGTGCAGAACGTATGCAATCTGATAAAGAGCTACACCAATACGAGACATCCGGACAATGCTGAACAGAAATTTGGAGAGCCTACAAACCATATGAATGTATCACAGTCGATGAGCAATTATTTCCATTTAGAGACCATACTAAATTTACACAATATATACCTTCTAAACCGGCTAAATATGGGATAAAGGTTTTCTGGGTTTGTGGTGCATCAAACGCCTACCCGTTACAAGGTCAACTTTATACTGGGAAACCAACAGATGGTCCTCGACAAGTAAACGTTAGTAAACGAACAGTTTCGGACCTAGTCAGCAGGTATAAAGACTCTGGAAGAAATGCCATCACCGATAACTTCTTCACGACTATAGAACTAGCTAAGGTATTGAGCTCCTGGAACATGACATTAAGCTATGGTCACACACAGTTACTTTTACTGTTAGATAAATTAAAAAACTGCGCTACTTAAGTTGCACGACGTGTGAACCCTACTGCAACCTACAAAGTAGCGCCCACAGTATAGCTGCATGCAACATTTGTAATTTATTTGTTATTAAATAGGTATTTCATTACAATGTTGTTAGTCATTATATATTAGAGAATTACATAATATTTTGTATAAAAGCGCCAGATAATGCTCTAAGCAGACAGTCGAATCCAAAGTGTCTTGGAGTAAGGAAGGTAATAGTAATTTTTCTTGTGTTGAATCATATAAAGTTAAATCCTACCACCGACAGCACTGCAATACAAGCTGCAGACAAGGCATTCTGGAGTCGCTGAAATACTAAATAACTGTTAAATAATTAGAATAAGATCATTGTTAAATTGTTAAAGAAAACTAAGGTATGTTTATATTGTTATTATTATTAAGTCTGTAATAAATTGTATAAAATTGATATAATTTGATGTTTCCATATCCTGAGGTCTCTAATTACCTTTTTGATTAAAAAATAGAAATAAGAAGTGTATTTATAAAACAAAAACGTTACACATTCTTAATGCTGCGTGCAGTTTAAAAGTAGCCTAGTGTGAATGACATATTTACAGAGTAGAAGTCGCAGTAAAAAATATTCATTTGGGTGAAACTTTTGCAGCGGTTGCAACCTGCAGTTTTAGAAGAGAGAAAGCTACCTGAAGAAATTATTGTTCCTGATCAAGACTTTAATTATGATAACAACTATAATGACGGTGAAATATTTGTAAATCAGAGGAATGCTACTGATGACCACGAAAATATCTACGTATTTTTGATAATGAAGAAAATATTTATTTCGGTCTACGACAACACATTGTGCGGATGGTTGTAAGGTTTCAATGTAAAAGTTCTGTTACAGGAATTTTATTAACAGAAGTCTTGGATGAATTTGAGCAATTAGTGTTATCGATGCAAAATTTATTTAAAACCAAAATTCAAAATTTCTTTACAAATAAAGAATTGTTAGATGATGATGAAGCAAAGCTTGTTCTAGATGCATTTGATTTCAATAATCCTTTTTATGGACTCCGAAGTTTGAATGAGCAAATAGCTTCTTTACAAGAGAATTGTAGTTATATCGCGCAGTGTTGTCTCGCCACATCAATATTATATAGAACTTGGAGGAGAATGACAACTGTGATTAATGTACTATATAGTTATCCAATTGTTATAACAAAAAAATGTTTTACATAAACAAAAACGTATTAAAAAATTTATAGCCTGTTAAAATGTAAATTAAACAAATTAACATTATACTCTATTCTGTATTAAGTTGTGCAATAAAAACCATCTTAAAAAATAACAATAATTTTTTATTATTTTATTATTTATGAAATTCTCTGTAATTAAAGATTAAAATATATCACAAGGTATGTATTTTGATGACTTTATATTGTTTACCTGTATTTTGTAATTTTTAAAGAAGCTTTATTACAAAGGAAAATCATTATTGTTCTGAAATTTTGTCAAAAGATTTATCCGATTTGACAACGAAAATACACGTGCAGAACGTATGCAATCTGATAAAGAGCTACACCAATACGAGACATCCGGACAATGCTGAACAGAAATTTGGAGAGAGCCTACAAACCATATGAATGTATCACAGTCGATGTGCAATTATTTCCATTTACAGACCATACTAAATTTACACGGTATATACCTTCTAAACCGGCATAATATGGGATAAAGGTTTTCTGGGTTTGTGGTGCGTCAAACGCCTACCCGTTACAAGGTCAGCTTTATACTGGGAAACCAACAGATGGTCCTCGACAAGTAAACGTTGGTGAACGAACAGTTTTGGACCTAGTCAGCAGGTATAAAGGCTCTGGAAGAAATGCCACCACCGATAACTTCTTCACGACTATAGAACTAGCTAAGGTATTGAGCTCCTGGAACATGACATTAAGCTATGGTCACACACAGCTACTTTTACTGTTAGATAAATTAAAAAACTGCACTACTTAAGTTGCACGACGTGTGAACCCTACTGCAACCTACAAAGTAGCGCCCACAGTATAGCTGCATGCAACATTTGTAATTTATTTGTTATTAAATAGGTATTTCATTACAATGTTGTTAGTCATTATATATTAGAGAATTACATAATATTTTGTATAAAAGCGCCAGATAATGCACTAAGCAGACAGTCGAATCCAAAGTGTCTTGGAGTAAGGAAGGTAATAGTAATTTTTCTTGTGTTGAATCATATAAAGTTAAATCCTACCACCGACAGCACTGCAATACAAGCTGCAGACAAGGCATTCTGGAGTCGCTGAAATACTAAATAACTGTTAAATAATTAGAATAAGATCATTGTTAAATTGTTAAAGAAAACTAAGGTATGTTTATATTGTTATTATTATTAAGTCTGTAATAAATTGTATAAAATTGATATAATTTGATGTTTCCATATCCTGAGGTCTCTAATTACCTTTTTGATTAAAAAATAGAAATAAGAAGTGTATTTATAAAACAAAAACGTTACACATTCTTAATGCTGCGTGCAGTTTAAAAGTAGCCTAGTGTGAATGACATATTTACAGAGTAGAAGTCGCAGTAAAAAATATTCATTTGGGTGAAACTTTTGCAGCGGTTGCAACCTGCAGTTTTAGAAGAGAGAAAGCAACCTGAAGAAATTATTGTTCCTGATCAAGACTTTAATTATGATAACAACTATAATGATGGTGAAATATTTGTAAATCAGAGGAATGCTACTGATGACCAAGAAAATATCAACGTATTTCTTGATAATGAAGAAAATATTTATTTCGGTCTACGACAACACATTGTGCGGATGGTTGTAAGGTTTCAATGTAAAAGTTCTGTTACAGGAACTTTATTAGAAGTCTTGGATGAATTTGAGCAATTAGTGTTGTCGATGCAAAATTTATTTAAAACCAAAATTCAAAAATTCTTTACAAATAAAGAATTGTTAGATGATGATGAAGCAAAGCTTGTTCTAGATGCATTTGATTTCAATAATCCTTTTTATGGACTCCGAAGTTTGAATGAGCAAATAGCTTCTTTACAAGAGCATTGTAGTTATATCGCGCAGTGTTGTCTCTCCACATCAATATTTCTAATATAGAACTTGGAGGAGAATGACAACTGTGATTTATAGTACTATATAGTTATCCAATTGTTATAACAAAAAAAATGTTTTACATAAACAAAAACGTATTAAAAAAAGTATAGCCTGTTAAAATGTAAATTAAACAAATTAACATTATACTGTATTCTGTATTATGTTTTGTGCAATAAAAACCATCTTAAAAAATAACAATAAATTTTTATTATTTTATTATTTATGAAATTCTCTGTAATGAAATTTCACTGATAAATCAGTGGCTATCCACTAATAAATCAGTGAAACTCTAATCCACTGATAAATCAGTGGATATAACTGAACTAATCAGTGAATAGTCACTGATTACCAGTGGAAGACTCTGCACTATTTCAAAGAGAGTAGATTGCACTATTTTTAAGAGAGTAGATTTTTGTTTGCAAATGGCTTAATCATAAACGATTTTAATGCAAATGCATCATCTGCAACGACAACATAAGGCATAGGGGTTCTTCGACCCGGTAATGGTTTTGCTCGTGGAAGATTCATAGTATTATTTTCAATAGCTTGAGAAAGCGAGCAATTTAATTAAAAGCCTCCATCTGCATCACGACCTGGTGTCCCTGGTGATCCAACATTTATGTAGGTAAATTTATAA
The DNA here is from genome assembly GCA_949319165.1 of Sialis lutaria. NCBI lineage: Eukaryota > Metazoa > Arthropoda > Insecta > Megaloptera > Sialidae > Sialis > Sialis lutaria. The sequence goes on from OX439241.1 coordinate 13,067,003, forward strand.
TTCGCATCGGCTAGAGCCATGAGAATAATGTTGTGCGTGTGTTTATAATTAAAATACAGGCTCTCACTATTATTTACTGGTGCTTTGACGATGACATGTTTACCATCTATGGCTACTAAACAGTTAGGGAAATTTCATTTTTCAGCAAACTCGTTTGAAATTTTTATCCATTCTGCCTCTGTATGTGGAACATATAATTTACATTTAGAAACAATTAGTATACTACAAAAATCAAGTCTTAAAACTGAAATACACACACATATAAACAAACGTATATTTCTTTAAACTTTTTTTGTCGGAGAAACAGCTGCAGCTACTATTGAGAGTGGTGAAGATGATAACGATGTAAATAAACTGAATGACCAACAAGAAAACATATCATTATTCATTAATATTTATGTATTATTAATTTAAAGCTAATAAATAAGAATAATATTTATTGTGTCTACTTACTATTGTGTTTTGTTCTCAGTAATAGTGCACTGGAAACCATTCCTTTTTATATTATATGAACCATACAAACACTTGCCTATATAACGATATCACTTACTGAACAACCAGAAACCGAACAACCATCATGTCAATCAAGCGAACAACTATTAATTCCATTAACTACCGAACGACTACCGAATCCACCAGGTTTAGAAATATTATCTGCATCCACACCATCGGCGAGACCAACTTTAAGAAAACGAAAAACACCTGGAAGCAATATTGAACTACAGGAGTAGGCTGCATCAAATCGTTGTATGGACATTTTGTCAGAAGCTAAACAAAAGGATGAATTTTCCATATTTGGCGAGTATATGTAGACAATGAACTTCAGTTGCTTAGCAAATCACCAGATATTCAAATGAAGCTCAAATATGACACACACCAATTGATTGTAAATGCCAATTTCGAAAGTCTCTCAAGACATTATGGAACATCACTTTCCATGTGAAGATTTAAAAAATCGAAAAAAAAATTCATTGCGCAAAATTTTTATGTGTTAATAAACAACATATGTTTATAGAATTTTAAAAAATTATTTTTTTTATTTAACCTATAAAACCCCATAATACCTATATTCGAATAAATAAATAAATGGTCATATACATAAATAAAAAAATGTATACCACTGGGGATAATTTGTGGAACTTGAAGCAGTTACAAAGGAAATATAAGTTTAGTAATAAGTGTTATGTATAATTTGTAGATCACTGAAGGGATAAAAAATCCGAAAAATATAAGCTTATTTTATGATGAAATAACTTTTTTTTTTATTTAAAATATCTTAGGACCTATATATCCCACAACAATAAAGGAAATATCGTCTAAAAATGGTCATATACATCAATCAAAACGTATAACAATCGTCCAATGGGAGAAGAAAATGGACTAACGAACATATACTAACTAAATACAAGAACAACGAAAAAATCTACAAACTATTTCAACAAACTAGAAAACTTCATATTACAATTGCCAAACTTGAAACAAGAAAACATTTTTTGTTGCAATGTAAGATACATAAAGCTCATAGTTTTATATCACCAAACAATTTCAAAAATAATAACAAATACTGTAAACTTATTCAAAGTTTTAAACATAAACTACTAGTTTTACTTATATCAGAATGCTTTACTAATTTAAGGAAAATAAGAAATAATATACAGAAAAATCATGAAATACTTAGGACCAATCTTACTAAAGATGAAAAAAATCAACTTTATTTTTTAGAAAGCTCTCTTTATCAGACTCAATATATGATAAAATATCAAAGAAATTGAATGTCTTTAAAATGTAACGCAGAAAATAATAAAAATCTTAAAGTCAATGAAAGTATTAATAAAACTAAGAAATTAATTAATAAATTTACTGTAACTGATATTAATAATGAGGTTATTAACTCTCATAATAAAAACAATATACCGATACCTAAAGACCTACAGTTTTATCCTGATACTAAACATTTTGATAATTTTGTTATAAACTTAACCGAAGAAAAAATCCCTAATAATGTTATTGATACTTTTAAACTTAGTCCAAATTTTAATTTACCATATAAAAATCTACCTATTAATGATATTATCATATCTTTTGAGTCTGGAATAGATTTTCTAAAAGATGAAAGTGAGAAAAATGAGGTTAGAAATGAATTTATATATAACTTAAATGATTATAATAAAAAAAGAAAAAATGTGCAATTCAATAACAATTTTAACAAGAAACTTGCAAATAACAATAATGAAACCAACATTTTTATAAAAAACAACCAACAAATTAAAGTCATCAAAGCAGATAAATCTAATAGAACAGTTATAATTAAAGAAACAGATTACAATAAAAAAAATGATGGACCTACTTAATGATCAAGAAACATACCTTAAAATACATAAAGACCTTACAAATGTTTTTCAAACCAACAATAACTCAATAGTTCAAGAATTTCTTAATAATATAGATCAAAGTACAGCTAATTACCTTAAAATTCACAATGCAACTCCACCGCAAATTTATGGAATAATTAAAATTCATAAAAAAGACTTCCCTTTACGACCTATAGTAGCTTCTTATAATTCTCCTTTTCAAAAACTGTCAAAATTTCTTGCTAATATTTTTAAAAATATAATAAATAACAATGAATACTATGTAAAAGACTCATGGCAATTTCACTCCTTCATTAACGATTTTAAAGTTCCAGAAAATTACAAATTAGTTTCTCTAGATCAGTGATTCCCAAAGTGGTTTATATCGACCCCCAGGGGTCGAAGAGAACCTGCAAGGAGTCCATGTCAGCGAAAAAAAATTGGGAGTCCATGAAATGAAAATGGGGATCAATGATAGAGGATCTCATATAAGCTCGTGTAGCCTGTGTCAACTTTTTAGCTAGCTAGACCTCCAAAATCTGTGCGCCAGATCACGTAGATTTGTGACTTAGTTTTTACGTGAAAACGTAACAAACAAACCGACAATACACTACTACGGATTTGTATACAAACTTATTTTCGTAACTGTAATATTACTAGCGAAGTAGGGATTTTATAGTGCACTATTTGATTCCATTTACCACCTAGTTATTAAATTATATTAGTATATTTCATAAAATTGTGTAAATTGTAGGCATTCGCTTTATGGCTGCAATATAATTTGAACTTATAAAAACTTACACATAATTTAATCATGTTACATCCATACGCGCAGTAGAAGTTCTTGTCCATTCTTGTCTCGCGAAGACAGGACAGCAAGACTCGTACTTGTACTGGCTTGTTCAATCCAGTTCGACTACAATCACGGAAGAGAAAGGTTGTGCGCGAAATTAAAGAAGAAGACTTGTTTAATCCGTCAGTCAATAAATACTAATATGAGACAAATATGTATGTTCAAATATTTTTAAAAATATAAAAGTTAATTAATATCATTTTGTTTCAGAGTGCCGGAGAAAAGTAAGTAGGTACATTATTTTTATATAAAATTTTAGTTTTGTACTCGAAGTTGGGTAAGATAGTTAAGTATGCGACAGTTGGATTTAAAAAGTTACTACAATTAATTTTAATTTTAACTACAATTGGATTTAAAATTTTAAAAAAAAAAAGTAAATGCAATAAGTGCAGATTATTTTCTTGTGATCTTGACATTATTATACATATTCACATTTTTTCTAATTTTTCTCACTATTACTACCGGAGATGTATGTATATTTTGATGATTTTTTAAAAATATATGTAAAGCGAAGATTTTGATAATAACAAAACGTTTACATATTTCAATTTCCTTATTTTGGCGCCTCCTAACACATAGCGCCCGGGGGCAACTGTGGAAAAAAAACTATGGAACTTAAGGAGTAAATTCCAGTCGTGCGTCGAAGCTGACACACACAATGTTTTAGTAATTTAATATTCAAATCCTTTATAATTACACGCGTACTCCTCAATAGTTTCCTTTTTCAAGCAATTGGTATTATAATATTTCTCTATCTTTAAATTTAAATTTGTTATTATTGCCATGTTTTATTTAAATAGATTAATTTTGTCAACAGATAACTGATACTAACCATGACCGAATCTAAAAAGAAAAGTAGACAGTACAATGTTGATTATTTGAAGTTTGGCTTTATTCCATCATTATCAGACAAACAATTGCCTTTGTGCCTTTTATGCAACAAAGTTTTAAGCAATGACGCTATGAAACCATCTAATTGTAAGCTGGAGAATCATCTGAGAAGATGTCACCCTGATAAAAAAGATAAAGATTTGAAATACTTTCAAACACTCAAAGAGAAACTTCAGAAGAGAATTTTGTCGTTGAGCAGATTTGGAGATTTACAGGAGCTGCTGACACAAATCAAGACATATGAAGATATGAGGAAGTTCCGAAGTACTACAAATGTTGCAAGAGACAAGAAGAAAAATGTTGAAGAAAGAAGTAACAAGGCGATCAATTGTTTTAGATGCGGAGAAGAAGGGCACTTTGCAAGCAAATGCAATAAAACAAGAAATGACAAATGTTACAAATGTAACCAAAGTGGTCATTTAGCGAGAAATTGTACCGAATCTAAATCAACTGATAATAAAAAGTCTACAGAAGTTAAACAAAGCAAGGTACAAGTAGATGAGTATCATCAACAAGTAAGCATACATGGAAATAACTGTCTAGCTTTTATTGATTTAGGAAGTGATGCCACTACTATTAAAGAAACAGATTCTAAAATGCTCGAGGCGAAGATAGAATCATGCAACATGCAGTGAAAGGGTTTAGTGATGGAAAATTTTTTGCCTTAGGAAGGATTAGAGGACTAGTAAGAGTCGATGGAATCCAGGAAAACGTAGATATATTAATTGTTCCAGATTGGGCGCAAGACGTGCCAGTAATCATAGGAAGGAATTTGTTGGATCTACCAAATGTAGCGGTGATGAAGAAAAATAAAGAACTACGAATTTTTTGGGAAGAAAATGAACCTGTTCTAGTAGAAGAAAAGAGACATGTGGAAATTGGATGCTTGTAAAAATGGAATAGCGGGAATGATGCTACAAAATGGAAGGCATATTGCATATTATAGTAGACGTACTACCGAGGTAGAACAAAAGTACCATAGTTTTGAATTAGAGGCGTTAGCTGTAGTTGACACTATAGAGAAATTCCGAGTCTATCTACTGCACAGAAAGTTCAAAGTAATCACCGATTGTAGTTCCCTAAAACGGCCTTAACTAAGAAGAATTTGAGTCCTCGAATAGGACGTTGGTGGTTGAAATCACAGGTGTATGATTTTGAAGTAGGGCATAGGTCAGGAGGAGCCATGAAACACATAGATGCGTTAAGTCGAAACCCTACGGGTGAAAGTGAAGAAATGGAGGTAAGTGACCTTAATATTTTCAGGGCGGAAATCGATGAAAGTGACTGGTTACTGACAATGCAACTTCAAGATGCTAAGCTGAAAAATATTCGGGAAATATTAGATAAGCCAGCAGAAAGCGGAATTGACAGACATATTCACATAGACAACGAATTAATGAACAATAGAATTTATCGAAGAATAAAATCAGGCGAATTGAAATGGGCAGTACCAAAAGCGGTAAGATGGCAGATAGTAAGGCAAAACCACGATGATGTCGGACATTTTGAGGTAGAGAAAACTATAGAAAGGATTCAAAAACAATTTTGGTTCCCCATGATGCGTCGTTTCATAAAGAGTTATATTGATACATGTGTGGAGTGTGCCTACTATAAGATTCGAGGAGGAAAGAAAGAATGATAAGATTTATTATAAACGTTATTTTTATTCATCGAAAATATTTTTCTTATAATGTTGTACTATAAATTACTAAAAAGAAAAAGGAAGAAAAAAGGGAGCAATATTTATTATCCAATATCAGGATACAATTATAATTATTGAAATTTTTTAAATGTTAACGATACCACATGTTAAGGTAGTTGTCGTGGTACAGTCTTGTCAGAAAGTTATAGATTATACGCGCCACAAAAGTATACTAGCTTGTAGCTAAGTGATTCATAATTTTTTACACAAGACTGTACAAACCCACACAGTATTCATGTGTATATATATACACAAATACTCTTACATATTTTTCAAAGTTTAAATTCGGCAACGTCGCTTATGCGCGCGCAACCAGTAGATATATTGGAGACAAAATATATTATGTACAGTATCGATATGTCAAACAGTATTCTGTGTTTATTTATTATTGTATAATAATAAAATCTTGTAATAATGTCCGATCAGTTGAGGTATAAAGGAAAATTTATTAAAACGAAAGTGTTAAATAAACGGTTAAAATTAATTAGCTCAATTAAAAACGGCCGTATAAAAAAAAGAGAATGAAGATTCTAACCTAGAAATTGGAAAACGTATCATTGACGTTGTGTTCTCTTTGTATTATAGCTTGTGCTAATACTTTATAATAAATAAATAAATCAGTTTGAAAACATTATTAAGTTAAATAATATTTTATTTCGTTGCTATTTCTACTTTTAATTTTGAATTCCTGGTAATTTTGTAAAATATTGTGTTGTGTTCTCTTTGTATTATAGCTTGTGCTAATACTTTATAATAAATAAATAAATCAGTTTGAAAACATTATTAACCCTCAGGGTACGGACTGGGTTACCGTAACCCGAGCGAAATTTGAAAGAAGCGCCATACGAAGAGAAGTCGGCGATGGGGGTCCGGACCAGGGGGGGGGGGAACTTATAGGTACACACTATTAGAGGCCCAAGCGGCAGAGTCAGTCTCCGCTTTGTGTCCGAGCTAGACACATATGAACATTGTGCTCGGGTGTGGTACACCCAGTCCGTATCCAACGTTACAAAATCCAAAATTTTCAAAAATATAAAGTTTTAATTTTCGTCTGTTTGCCGCTGAGGAATAAAAAGGTAAGTAAGAATACGTACTCTTTACTTAATTTTGTAGATTCTAACCTCAAAATAACGCGTTGTACATGGTGTAAGCGAAGTATTGTAGTAGATCTCAATCACTTGAACGTACGTCTTATATCGAAATCTTTGCTGCTCGTAGTGAATTATAACTCATTAAATTTTGTTTCTTGTAATTTTTTATTACAGAACACGCATTAAAAACATGGCAACGCGTCGAATCACTCGAAGCGTTGCTGTTTTGGAGGAGTTGTACAATGAAAACGAGGAGGACAGCGTTACAGAGAACGACAGTGACACCGACGACGCCGTAGATGCGGAAGAGGAAAGTTCCCACGATTCTGAAACAGACGCCGACGAAGAGGATGCCGAAGAAGAGGCAGAATCTGAAGGAGAGCCACTGTCAGGCGAAGAAGAAGCAGCTGCTCCGAGAGGCGCCCCGCCGCGCAAACGCGGCCCGCCCTTCATACCTGCATGCTAAGAGCGGGCACAAATGGAATCTCTCTGCTCCGGAATCGAGGGGTCGTCGATCGCAGTCACAACAATCTTACGCGCCATCAACTAAAGGTAATGCGACACGTGTTAAAACACCGCTCGAAGCTTGGAGCGTGTTATTTACCGATGAAATTTTAGATATCATCGTCAAACATACAAACGAGCAAGTTGAAAGGGAAATAACTGTGAAGAGACAATATAACGTTAGATTAGATACGTCAGTACATAAAGTAATTGATAAAGTAGAATTGAAAGCTACGTTTGGTTTATTGTACTATGCCGGAGTGCATAAGTTGAGCAAGTGCAAAACTATTAATTGGTGGGGAATCCATTCTATGCCTTTATTCAAAGCGACAATGTCTAGAAATCGATTTACATTTATTCTTCAAAGTTTGCGATTCGATGATAAAGATACTCGAGCCGAAAGGAAAGCAACAGATCGATTCACACACATACGAGAGATCTGGGAAATATTTATTAAAAATTGTATGGACAACTACGAGCCCGGCACAAATACCACTATTGACGAGCAGTTGCTTTCTTTTCGAGGTCGATGCTCTTTTAAAATGTACATCCCCTCTAAACCAGACAAGTATGGTTTAAAAATCATTTCTTTGAATGATGCAAGCACTCACTATATGATCAATGCGATCCCTTACTGCGGAACTGTTACTGATAGATTAGAAGGCGAACCGATTCCTACGTATTGCGTGCGCAAATTGAGCGAGCCATTGTACAACACCGAACGTAATATAACTTGCGATAATTGGTTTACCTCTTTGTCCCTTGTAGAAATGATGAAAAAAGAGCACAATTTATCTTTGATAGGTACAATAAAAAAAAATAAACGAGAGATTCCTGCTCAATTCAAAAGTTTATCCAAAGATACTCCGAATATTAGATTCTGTTACTTAGGAAAAAAAACCTTGATGTCATACAATCCCAGTGGCGTAGATAGCTTTTTGCGATGGGGGGGGGGGGGGATTTCGACTAAAGGGGGGGGGGATATGACAGTATTAAATCATCTTTTATATGGTGAAAAGTATAAAAATTGGACTCATGGGGGGGATTGATCCCCTTAATCCCCCCCCCTATCTACGCCACTGTACAATCCTAAGAAAAAAAAATTGTATTAGTTTTATCGTCGATACATCAAACAGGTAAAATAGATGAACGAAGTGGAAAACCGGAAATGATTGAATTCTACAACAAGACCAAAGGCGGCACCGATTGTTATGATTTTAAATGTCATCAATACACGACAGCTCGCAAGACAAGTAGATGGCCTGTTAGATCTTTTTATGGAATGCTCGATCAGGCTGGCGTTAATTCTTTTATTTTATACAATCTTAATCAATTCAATGCACCTCTGAAACGACTCGATTATCTTCGAGAGCTGGCGTTGCAATTAGTTAAACCTACTTTGATTAAAAGATTGGCAAAACCTACTCTGAGGATAGGTCTGCGAAATACGATTGAAGAGTTTTTGGATTCTCGTGAGTTGCCAGAAGAAATGGACATTCGCGATGAGTTTGTCGACAATAGACTTCCAAAGCAAAAGAGATGTAACTTATGTCCAAGTTCCCTTGACCGAAAAACGTATTATAAGTGTCTTAGATGTCATAAGGCGATGTGTAAAGAGCACGTAGCGAAACTGTGCTGCGAGTGCGGCAATACTATGTAATATGACTTTTGTAACCTTTTGATAATAAATATTCGTCTTTAACAATTATTTTTGGTATTTATTTATATGATACTACTCAACAATATCTGAGAAACAATTTTTTTACGCTCAAAGTAATTATTTTTAACCTTTATCATCATAAATCAACGAAACAACGTTTTTTCGCTAACTCGAAAAAACGCGTATTTTCATTTTTCAAAAAAAATATAGTTTTTGGAATAAATCAAAAAACCGTTATGGACATTTGAAAGAACTACTTTTTACCTTTCAAACGCGAGTTATACAATGTTAATATCTTTTTTTTTTTCAAAAAGTTACAGCATTTTGAAAAAAAAAAACGTTTTTTTACAAAAAAATTTCAAGACCCATTCACATTATTCATTATAATTTTTTTTCAATCAGTTAAATGATTAATCTGACAATTCTATCATATTTTTGAGACAATTTCACACAAAATGGAAAAAAAATTTATTCAAATTGACAAAGTACAGCTCGATATACACCCAATCAAAGTCGCCGGGTTAGGCTAACCCATGTCCGTACTGAACGTAACTTTTTTATAGTCCGTACCCTGAGGGTTAAGTTAAATAATATTTTATTTCGTTGCTATTTCTACTTTTAATTTTGAATTCCAGGTAATTTTGTAAAATTTTGTGTTGTGTTCTCTTTGTATTTGATAAAAAGATTGTTCTGATATCATTTTTTGGATTACTAGAAATTTAAAATTTTTATACGTAAAAAATACGTATTACCGCGCAAATAATATATCAACTCGCGCACAGCGTTGCCAAGTTGTTTCTGTCCGACTCCGTGAATGTATACTTTTATATAAATTGTTGAACTTTAAACCGTTATTTATAAATAATTAGACGGCAAAAAAAAATTTTTATTTTTTTTAAGTCATAATAAATGTATTAAAAGACTGTGAGTTTTTGGGACGTTTCTGACAGTTAGTTCTTTTTTTATAAATAACAAACTGGTTCAGAACTACAGAAATCGTATATACTCAATGTTAATTATCCAATTTTTAATTAAGTTTATCTCGGATTCTATACGGTGAATCGACTTCAAATTTTTAGGGTAATTGTATTATCGTGTCGTTAACAAGTATACAAAAATTTATAACTTTCTGACGCTGTGCCCTAACCACGACAACTACCTTAAATAGTTTTTGTAGGTATTTATAATTGTAATTTAAGAATTCTGCATACTTGTAAATGTATAAAAAATTTTGTGATTTCTTTTTTCTGTTTATTTTAGTAAAATTGTTTTTATTGATAAGACACACTGATGAAGATATAAATATCGAAAAATAAAATTTAATTGCGCAAAATTTTTATGTGTGAATAAACTACATATGTTTATAAAATTTAAAAAAATAACACCGGCACAAAAAAAAATGTCTGTACACCGGGCGCCACCTATCTACGGGCATGTTTTTCGACCCGCTGAATACGAATTTCAAGTCAGTTTAAGCCGTCCAGCCTTCAATTTCGAGTAAATTGCAAAAAAAACCCAAAAAATAGCGAAAATTCGATGTTTTGGCAAGAAAAAAAAATTTGAAATCTAAGGCAAGCATAATTTTCATGTATTTTGATCTGTTAAATACTATTTTCGATCGTACTTTAATCATAAACTTTTTTAATTCTAAAAAATTGTAAAATATCCTTAAAAATTGCAAAAATCGTGAAAAATTGGTATTATCTTGTTACAAAAAATTTTGTGGACCCGGATTGACGAAGATTTTCATGTAATTTAATCTGCTTGATCTGATTCTGCAATAAATTTGGCCCATAGTCCCCTCAAACATTCATAAAACTGCAAAAAAACGATAAAATAACAGAAAATTGCTGCTGAAAAAATGGAAAAAAATCTTTTAAACACAATTAAATAAATTTCTTGTATTTTTTATTTCTAAAATACAAGATTAAGATCCAAGAATGTACACAAATTGGATTTTTAACTGTTTTTCGAGGGTATTGTACTTTTTGCGGGGATCTCAAAATCGCAACACTTCTTTTAGGCCAACAATCAGGATTCACAAAATATCCTTGCTATCTATGTTTGTGGGATAGCAGAGACAGAAAGAATCACTATGTGAAAAAAGAATGGCCTACGAGAGTGCAATTAAATGTCGGTACTCATAATGTAATACGAACACCATTAATTCAGCCTTCAAACTATCTGCTACCGCCACTTCACATCAAACTAGGTCTCATAAAACAATATGTCAAAGCTCTGGACAAGGATGGTGATTGTTTTCAGTACTTGAGAGAAGTTTCCGGCGATAAGTGATGCCAAATTAAAAGAGGAAATTTTTAATGGACCCCAAATTAGAACTCTATTTCAGGATGCTAATTTTATAGGTAAAATGAATGATACGGAGAGAGCAGCTTGGGTAAGTTTCAAAAATGTGTCTCATAACTTTTTAGGAAATAATAAAAGTGAAAATTACAGGACAATAGTCCAAGAATTAGTGACTAATTACAAAAATTTAGGATGCTTATGCCCGGTATTATAAAGAAATTGCATGCAAGCAATTTGTTTCCATGCAAAGCAAACGCTATCTACTAGGAGTCAAATTGTCTTGATATTTTAAAGCTACAATCAGTGATTGGTTGTCATTTACATTTGACTCCTAGTAGATAGCGTTTGCAAATCGCAAATTTCCATGGAAACAAATTTGCTTGCATGCAATTTCTTTATAATACCGGGCATTAATGAATCTAAAATTACACTTTTTCTCACATCGACCACTTTCCTGAGAATCTTATTGTGGAACACATAAAAATTTAAAAGTGTAGCACCAACGTTTTAAGTGATCCTTAGGTTTGTTTTTTTTAGCTGAACTGGCTGCACTAGTTCAGAAAGTGTACACTGAAACGTTCTTTTTAGGGGAAGTGACGTCAGATGCGGCTGTTCTTTTTAGCAGTACAGTACTATTCAGTGCAACAGTTCACTGCACTGCCTGCCCTAGGTCATGAGGTAGTGCAACAGTGTAGTTCAATATGGCGTCGTGCACAAAGTGACAGTACATATGTAGCTTGTTGGGCTTGTTCATTAATTCTTCATGGGCTTGTTGTATGTGTTTTATGTGATTGTTATATTTTTATATTTGTAATAAAATGGAAACCGGATACATCTTAAGAAATACAGCAGGCGAAATTTTATTAAGTGAGGATGGAAACGTTACATGTATCACTGAAGGTATTCAATCTATAACCAATGTGTATAATGTATAATAATACATAAATAATAATATATTTGTAGGTGGTTTAAGTTTCCAAGTAGCAAACAAAGACATTAATTTCAATTGCGAAACCCTACAATGCACTTTTGATGATAAATCCGTGTTTGTTAATTTACATTGCAGTGAAAGTGAAGTGGATAAGGAAAACAATAATTCCAATGTAATTAAAACATTTGTGTGGACTGACAGCAGTACAAAATTACTGTTGGAATTGTATAAAGAAAAAAGAGAATTATTACTAAATAGAAAAATTAAAACTAAAAAAATGTTATGGCAAACAATTTGTGATGTTATGAAAAATCGGGGATTTGATCTGAGCGTTGTTCAGATTGAAAATAAATGGAAATCGTTAGAAAGGTCATACAAAAATATGATGTTTACTAACAAACAAACAGGCAGAAGTCGTGCGACATGTTTCTACGAGACGTAAATATAAATTTATATTATTTAAATTTGTACATAAGTATATATTAAAATATAAATATATCATATTAATATGATTTACTTATTTTTGTTACAGAGAATTAACAGAATTACTGAGCAACAAACACAATATAGAACCGTTGGTAGTGTCAGGAAAAGAAGGCACTGTAGCAAGAACTGATCGAATGAGCATATCTTCGACAGAGACAAGAGAAGAAGAGTAAGTTTGATAGAAAAAATTGATTTTTTTTTATTTAAAAAATAATTATTTAATAATAATTATTATAATTATTTATCCTCACGTGGTCTACCCTTTGGATAATTCCAAAAATTGCATGGAATATTTGCAATTCGTTAAGATCTGATGACATTAGAATAGGTTAGTTTTTTCTCACTATTTTATAAATAATTGTTTTATTTTAGTTGATTATAATTTACTTACCATCATCATCATCATCATCATCATTTAATATTGGTAACAATAATGGTTCCGGTATTGCAAATAAATCGTCTTCATCAGATGATTCTGCTGCTATTAGCATATTATTTACGTTTTCGTGCGCCATATTAGTTACTGTACTGAACCGTTCTTTTTATTATTTGTTGCACTCGTGCACTGACAGATTTTTCTGTTAACTCACCAGTTCCAGTGCAGAACTAGTGCAACACTAGTTCAGCTAAAAAAAACAAACCTCTTAAGTCGTTAAGTATCACCTAAATTTAGGTGGTAGTCAAAGTGATACTTTAGTTGTACTTAACCTTAAAATTGTACACATGTATGTCATACGTCATAGTAATACGTTCATTATCAAATTTTTAAAACTTGTATCATCCGTTAAAAATGAATATTGTAAATGTGTTTAATGAAATTATAGACGAAAACGATGAAGATATCATGGATATAATAATTTATAGCATTCCACGCCAAGTGTATTATAGGCATGATCATTTTCATGAAATGTCTGAATTAGCTTTTTTTAAACGGTTTCACTTGACAAAACCTACAGTGTTAGCTTTGCTTGGACGTTTAGAAAATAAACTGGAATATTTATATGACACGTAAGTAGTATACATATATATAGTAAAACTGATGCATGTAAAATAATAACAAAAAATAAATATTTGAATTTTTTTACAGGAACAATTCAGTATCACCAATGAACCAGATTTTAACATGTCTACGATTTTATTCCACCAACGGCCATTTGCAAAGCATTGCTGATTTGGCAGGAATGCATAAGTCATCTGTCTCAAGGATAATAGTGCGAGTTTCCGAAGCTATTGCAGAACTAGCCAGAGATCTTTTAAAGTTTCCTACCACCCGAGAAGAAATCAGAAGAAATCAAGATAACTCAAAATGAGTTTTTTTAATATTGCAAGGTTTCCTCGTGTGGTAGGAGCTGTAGATGGAACTCACATAAAAGTTCAATCTCCTAGTCATGAAGATGGGGAAATATTTAGAAACAGGAAGGGGTATTTTTCGGTTAATGTGTAAGCAATTTGCAATGCAAAGTTGGAAATTTTGAATGTGGTAGCTAGGTGGCCGGGGTCTTCTCATGATTCCACATTTTTTTCTCAGAGCAGAATCAAAGCAGAGTTTAATGGTGGTCGTTATCCTAACTGCATATTGTTGGGAGATAGTGGATATCAGATAAGAAAATATTTGATGACCCCAATTTTAAACCCGACAACAGTTGCTGAGCAGCTTTACAATGAAGCACATATAAGAAGCCGAACAAAGATAGAAAACGTATTTGAAATTTGGAAGCGTCGTTTCTCTGTTTTGGCGTATGGCTGTCGGTTAAAATTGGAGACAACTTTAACAATTATAGCGGCTACAGCAGTTCTTCATATTATAGCAAGAGCCATGGGGGAACCAGAAGCACGTCCAGCTGAAGGGTATACACATACATACATATTTTACAGCAACTAATAAATAATGGGCAGATACCGGATATACCTATTGTTCAAAATGATTTTGCTGGTACTGCATATGCAGTAAGAAACAACCTTGTAGAAAATTATTTTGGACAGTTATAAGTATTTATACGAAAGATAAATGTAAGTTTTAACTTTCCTGACGAATGTCAAATTATAATGTAACAGTATATATTTCATTAAAATGTTATAAACATATGTATGTATGTAGTTGTTCTTTTGGAATTGGGATATGTAAAATAACGTATAAAAATGCAATTAAATTTAAAAAAACGTGTAATTAATAAAAAAATTATATATAATATACATACATAATATGTATGTATATTATAATTTGTAATATACATATGTTACATATGTATATTACAAATTATTTTTTTTCTATTTCTAATTCTAATACTCTCTTTCGTAATTTGTGTTCTTCTTCAGCGTGCTCTCTTTTTCTAGATACTTCCTCTTTCATTAAAGATAACTGCAAAATACTGATTTCTATCTTTGCATCCACCAATTCCATATATTTTTTGGAAAGATTGGTGCTATGTAAATCATTTTCTTTTGGTCGTCTTCTCGTTTTCCATGCGGCATCCTCAGTATTTGTTGCGTTTACAAGTCTTGGATTAAGAGGAGTACATAAATACTCAGGTTTATAATCGCCCCAGTTAATATCATCATCAATATCAATCTGCAAAAAAATGTTTTTCTAAATTAAAATCATATTTGAGAATTTCAGTATAAATTACTATGTAAGTATACGTACAATTTTATTATTTTCATTATTTTCTACGCTCTCATGTACCGATTCAGGTTTTTGTTGCATATTATCTCCATCAAATCTGTTTGGAAAACCTACTAGTTTTTTCATTAATTATTGACAGGGCCAAATCATGCACGGGGTCTTCTAATTTCTTTGCAATTCCACCACCAGTGAGGAAAATTTATGTTCTTTGTTGAGCTGCATCTTGGCGCACAATGTGTGGAGCCAATGTTGGTTCATGTTTGTGGAACAGCGCCCACCCATTGGAGTAACAACAGCCAACATTCAAAAAGAGCCAATCTAATGGCCAACATCCCAACGTCTGTCAGTTCTTGAATTTCAGCACTACGCATTTTAACCTAACCTAAAATCCTCCGAATATCATCAAAAACATCTAACATGTCGTCATTAGAAATCGCTGCCGGTGCCGTTGTAATAATTAGTTTTAATAATTATATTTTAAATTTGCAAAAAAGAAAAAAACCAACGCGTAAAAGAAGATGGTGGGTTATAACACTTCACAGATTACGAAATCAGTAAGTATTAAATAGTAATAAGCTATCAGTCAATTCCAATTGTATTATCCATCGTGATTTTATTTATAATTATTATTATAGGAGTGATGGACGTAAATTATTAGATCAATTAATGCAAGAACCCTCAGGACACTTCGATAATTTTTGTCGTATGTCATCAGAAGATTTTGAGCATCTTCTTCAAATGATTGAACCCAAAATAAAAAAGAAAGATACTTTTTGGAGAGAAGCTATACCTGCAATAGTTCGTTTGGCAGTTACTCTTCGATTTCTTGCTACAAGAGACAGCTTTAGAAGCTTTCATTTTCTTTTTAAAATATCTGAGCAAGTGATATCACTGATAGTGCCTGAAGTTTGCAGAGCAATTTGTGAAGCCTTGAAAGACTATGTTAAGGTAATGTACAGTTTTTTAAATGTTTTTAGTACCATTATTTCCTACAGATTTAAGGAAAAATTAAAAAGTATAGGCATTTGATATTTAGAAAAACAATGTATTTATTACAGAAGTACATAAATTATTAATATTACTTATTTTAAAAGTAAAAAAAAAAATACACTGAGTCAGTTTCATAATAAACTTGAGCGTTTTCTTCCTCTAGGTATATTACATTAGAGTATTGAGTTTCAGGAGAGGGTTGTGGAGAAAATGGGCTCGCTGAGACACTTGATGAATATGGCCTTTTGGCAATATGTCTTTTGTATAATAACTCATCAATGTTGTGCATTATTTCCTCCCTCTCTTCTACAGCGAATTTCATAATTTTATTACCAAGCAATTCACAATATAATTCAACCTCGCGTGTCACATAATCTGATTTTACGGACATTTTTTTAGAATATCAAATGCTTGATTCATTTGTGTATTTGCTTTTTCGATGTCTGGTATTCACCGCTTTTTTGATAAAACAGGTGTTGTTGACGTAGAAGTGGACTGATTTGATTCACCCCCTTCCGTTTCATTGGTGGAAAACAAAGTCTGACATATATTCTTTTACTTAGGTTAAAAAAATTACCTTATCATTTATGAAGCACAAACTGTTCACAAAAGAAATCCGCAAATATATTTTAATTTCATTCAATTTACTATTTTCTAATTTATTTTATTTAAAACTACTCTATTGCATAAGTACTGATTTTTTTTTTATTCTTTCAGTTGCCTACAAGTAGCGAAGAATGGCTTGTTGTAGCACAAGGATTTGAAAATACTTGGCAATTCCCGCATTGTTTGGGAGCGTTGGATGGAAAACATATCAAAATACAGGCTCCTATCAATAGTGGATAAGAGTTTTTTAATTATAAAAGTAATTTCAGTATAATACTACTAGGATTAGCAGACAGTAACTACAATTTTTTGTATGCCGATATTGGCACTCATGGACGCATGAGCGATGGTGGAGTTTTCAATGACAGTTTACTTCAATATAAATTGCAGGAAATTAATAAATTTCCCCAATCATGTTCTCTTCCTGGTAGAAAGTTGCCTGTCCCATATATTTTTGTGGCAGATGCTGCTTTTGCATTATCAGACAGAATTATGAAGCCCTATCCTGGAGTACCACCCAACGGTAGTCGACAGAGAATATTCAATCAGCACTTATCACGTGCTAGAGTTGTAATTAAATGTACATTTGGCATAATGACATCTGTTTTTCGAGTTTTTGAAAAACCAATGTTATTGCAGCCAGAAAAAGCAACACTTATAACACTCACTTGTGTAATACTGCACAACTTTTAAAAAAAACAGAGCTTCGCAAAATATGTATATGCCTGAAGGTACCATTCAACGTCTCCTAAACGAAGAACAGACTTCACTACTACCACTAAATAAAATACCAAAGCGACCAACGCAAAATGCGAAGGATATACGAGAAGAATTTGCGGCTTACTTTTATTCACCCACGCATTAAATTTGTTAATTATTAATAAACTATGAATTAATAATAAAAACATCTAATATAATCATATTTGTTTTAATTCACTCACCTCTGTGTTTATTATGTCGTTGTCTTTTCTGTTGTAAATGTTCTCTAGAAAACTGTCCATCAATTCATAGGCGAACCAGGTGCTTCGAAAGATGTCATCAGTCGATGCACCAGAGCGAATAGAATCTCTTGTTTTCTTCTGATGCAGGCGATAACTCGACATCAAAAATTCTCGTTTTTTTTCAGTTCAGGTATGGTGCAATTCATGCTAAACTTTTTTTGAATTCGTTGCCATGCATCTCCAACGGAATTCCTGTTTTTGTGGCTTTTCATAGATGGATTCCACAAAATTGTCTCGGCTTGATAAAGTTCTAAAAATTCAAGGGCCTTTTCATTGGTCCATGGTTCTTGAATTTCAGACATTTTAAAACTAATATAATATAATCAAATATAATACATATAAATACTACCTAACCTAACTTAACCTCCGATTGTCATCAAAACTGCTGTACATCAACAATCAACCGTCGATACATATTTGAATAGTTCATCGGCCAATGTGTGGTCGGGATATCGACGTTGGCTCCAACTCTTTTGATGATTCGTCGAAAAACCGACAACGAATGGCCAACATCCAACATTGGCGCCAATGTTGGTTCTAGTGAATTTTAATCCCAATGTCTCGCTCCACACATTAGATAAAACTGTTGGTACCAACGTTGGCGCCAATGTGTGGAGCCGGGGTAACTTTATGATAAGACCATGAAGGTAGAGTTAGGAGATGACTCTCTGTATATCTGTAATACAATTTATGTCAAAATATGACCCCCGATGTGGGCGGTACGTACCTTGGACCCCTCTGTTCCTTTGACCAATCAAATGTACTGCGCACGCATCCATTTGATTGGTTGCGTGTGCAATGTCCGCGCCATCTGTGAATACTGAGTATTCAGAAGGTTCTACTACATAGTTTGGAAGTTATTTTTTGTAAAAATTAACATGGGCTCTTATGGCAGAATGATGTATTGACGGTTAAATTTTAATAAAACACATGGTTCTAGCACCGAGAAAAATTTGAAATTTTCACAACATGTCACTTACATATTTAGCAACAAGTTTCATACAAAATTTCATACTCTTTCAGACCTAAATTCCGAGAAAAAAAATAATTATTGCTGAAAAATATAGAAAAAAAATAAAAATGGCGTACGCTATAAAAATTATATTTTGACCTGGCAACAGCGCACATCCAGGGCGCGCTGTATAAATATATGACAATTATGTACATACATTCAAAATCCAAATATTATATTGTTAATAAATATATTTATAATTGATTCAGTTGTATATTATTTTTAGATGGTTAAATTAAAATTTGTTCGTGAGTTTTTGGTATTCTTATGTCCGGTATTATAAAGGACCTAGCAAATTTGCTAGCTAGCAAGCACTCTCAAATGAGATATCAAACTTATATGACCGTTCTCAGTAAGTTGGTTTTTGCCGTTTTTTACGCAAGGTTAGTAAATACACTTTAGTAAATATACTTTACATACCTTTTTTTTTACTTCCTTTGTATGAAACTATCTATCTAAAACTTTAAGAGAACTGTCATATCGCTTGTCGATGATTATTTACCGTTTATTTTACAATTTTTCCGTTCCAACGAAACATTTTTCTTACTTTTCTCTTCACAAACTTGCTGAACACTATATTGACAATATTTGAGTATATGTACTGAACAGAGAATTACTGAATTAGAGAATTTATGTGTTGACGAATATGATCACAAATGTCACAAATATGATTGTTGTATGTACACTCATCGCTTGATAAACCGACCTTTGATTAACCGGCAGCTTGGATGACCGACGGACCAAACGCGCGATATGCCGACTTTCTCCAATCCCCTCCATAATACTACCGTGATTGCTATCTCTCCGTGTAATTTAAATTCGCCAATCAACGTTGAGGTTGGCACGGTGGTGGGGGCCCCTCTCGACGTCGGTTTATCAAGCGGTTCAATTACCAACTTCGTCGGTTTATCAAGCGGTGAGTGTAAATCAAGTTAGTAATACGAATGCGGTGTTGTCAAATGTAATGATTTGTTTTATTACATATTTTTTCATATATGTAAGCATATTACTACTATTATTATAATTTGCATAGCATTTATATGTTCTTCGTATGTTCTAAATTGTGTTATTTAATAATATTTTAATTTCTGAAGTCATTTATAATATGAAAATACTTGGGTTTTTTTTTATTTTTCACAGATGAATTAAATGACATTCAGAATAAAAAAATTTTATATTATCAACAAAAATATTCATTTTTTGTCTAAAATAACAGTTAATAATGGGAAATAAGGTTTTAAACATAAATACTAATAATTTTTATATAGTTTATAAACGAATTTGACTTTTTTATAAAGCATTTAAAGTGAATAATTCATAATTTGATTTTGATCGTTCATTTCATCTAGATTTCCATTGTTTTTGGCTTAGACTATACGTGCCATACATCCTTTCCAATTATTATAGTTATTGTACGTGCATCTTAAATATTACAATTTACATTTGTATTTTATACTCATTAACAGATGTTACACATTTTATCTTTCAATAGTGACTATTATTCTTCTGTTGTATTTGTAATTAAAATACATAAAATCACACATATTTCCTACTCGATTATAAGTACTCGAGTCGTAACATTACTAAAATGTGTCTATACCTGCCTAAGTGCGACAGTTACGACTGCGCTCACATCACAGAACATATACAAGTAGAAACGTCATATAATGTTATAAAATGCTGTCACAGCGCCTCTCGGGACGGGGAATAAAATCTCGGAACATAATCGCAAAGAAAAACTATCTAATTTCAATAACTGTAGTTTGTCCATCTAGCAGAATATGTCAGAACTAAAACCGGCGGCGGGAAATACAAACCTATTTATTTATTTAGTTTTTCATTTTAATAATAGTAAAATTGTTCTCATGTATTTTTTTAAGTATAAATACTTGGAATTTTGAACATAAAATCATAATTAGTTATAAATACATGAAAGCAATTATATTAATAGCGAATTTTTTTCTGAAAAAAATCATAATTAATAACATAAATTAATTATATGAATTATTTTATTTTGAAATATAATACAGGATAAAACCAATATTATGAAATGATTTTATCAGCAATTTGTATAACAATAATGTTTTTGGTAGCTGTTACATTTAAAAAAAAATAAAGGTGCCGGAACTCACTTCTTGTCAAAATTTTTAGTAAAGAAAATTATATTTAAATTGTTGTTAGCTTATTTATATGAAAATTAAAATGTGTTAACTTAAACATTTTACTAGTAAAAAGAAGACAATATCTACAACATAATTAAAACACAATAATTAAAATTCAATTTAATTCTCGTTGCCGTCTGGTATTGCAATGTGCACTTACGTAGTTTTTATATGTCAGGTGATTTTACAACACTAATTCATAAAGTGTTATGAATAGATAATTTAATTAAATTAATTTTTTTATAACTAAATTGTCATTTATGATCTGTTCTATCGCAGAGAACAATAAGTAAATATTTAATATCATGGTGGGTATCGCCATTCAATAATGGCGCATCTTATTTTAATTAACTTAATTAGTCTAATCACTATCGCACAATGGGCACATCACTGATGCACAGGTGTGTTGCTACCTATCAGGTAGAGCTAGTACTTGGTGTCGTTCAAGTCTTGTGGTTGAGCCACTGTTGTCGAGTAGGTTGATGATCAGTTGATTGGGGTGGTCGTTGAGTCGATTCTGGTAGTTATCTGGCTGTATTTTGCAATTTCTTCGCAAATCGCTGGCGCTTCCAAATTTGTGTGTATATTTTCATTTTTGATATACCACGGTGTCTCTGTTATGAACCGAAGTGTCTTGAATTGAAAGCGTTGTACGCTTATTGAGTTACTTGTCGTACCCAAAGCTGTAGGCTATAAGTTTGCATTTCATGGACAGGTGTGATTTCTTACCAATCAACCAGTATACTGTTTTGAGTTTGACACCTAGCTGCTTCCACTTGGTCCATATATCATATATGTTTTCTCCATGTTAGTCTGCAATCGAGGTGCATACCGAGATATTTGACATCAGTTTGTTGTGATAAGCTTTGTCCTATTAATATCACTGGTGGACAAGTATCACTTCGCATAGTGAAGGTGGCATGTGCTGAGTTTTTATGATGCAGCGTGTGGGATAAGTAGTTGAAGTACGTATGTATTTACTGGATATCTGAATTCTGAAAAAAACGAATAGGTACATATTTTTCATAAGAACTGCTTATTTATAAATTATATAATTTTAATTACAAGTGTATAATTTATAATAAAAAAATTGACTAAAATTGCAGATTAAAACAGGCACATCTATTTATTGTTGTAATCATTCATGGAATTCGTATAATATTTCTAGGACTAAATGATAAAAATTGATTCATATTTCAATACAATATAGTTTTTTTCATATTTTTCTTACATGTTATACATACAATTTTCAACAGAATAAAAAATATCAGATTTTGTCAATTTCTTTAGATAAACATAATATAAGTTAAACTTACCTTCTTAATAATGATTCACTGCATTTACTTCAAATAATTAAGAAATTCACTGTAAAAATCTCAACAATTCACCAAAACAGAGCGCAAAAATAACGAAAATGTGAATGACATATTAATATTATAAAACAAAAATATTAATCGCTGTCAAAAAAATAATAAAAAAAACGCAAGTGGCGCCATCTGTTGGCGGGGCTGAATTTAAAAAAAAAGGCAAATGACGTCCTATTTGAATGACGTTTCTACTTGTATATGTTCTGTGGCTCACATTCAGTTAGTCGATGGCGTTTGACGAGAGCGTTTGTGTTTCGAGTGCGGCCAAGTAGAAATTACGTGAAATGTAAACGTATTTCAGCGAGTTTCTGTGCAATCTTAAAAAGATTTCCACATACCAAAGGAGTTATTGTATCCAGTAATATGGTATCCATGCCTTTTTTAAATTAATTGTATGGTTTATCTGTTATTTTAACTTTTTCTGTTGGAGCACATTGATACAGTACGCCTTGGGGTACTATGATACGCATCAATGTGCCCCGCTAAAGTTTGATTGTGCCTCAATATAAAAATTTGTTCGTGTTAATTAATCTAGCGAATCTAATTTCCAGAAAATGGTGCGAACATATAAACCAAAGACTGAAAGCTGCAATATTAATGAAGAGGATGTTAAGACTGCGATATCCGAAGTTATATCGAAGACATTATCTATACGACAAGCAGCTGACAAGTACAATATCAAAGCTGCAACTTTGCAATATCGTATTAAAAAGTTTCGAAAATCTTTTGAAGATAATGAAGCCTCATCGTCTTCTAATTCTAATTCATATAGTTGCAAAGTGCGCATTTGGCAGGACCGTTGTGTGTTTTTTATTGTTACTTTAGTTATATTGTTGATAAAATATTTATTTGGTATAATATAGTATTCATATAAAATACAATTATAAAGAAAGTAAGCGAAATAAAGAGTAAGTAGATACATATTTTTTATGTAATTTAGAATTCATTTTTATATATTATAATATGTTATTGATAAATCCGGCAGTACCTAAGTATGCATAATTTCTACATATTTGTACCTGAGAGCCATACACCTGACAGAGTCAAGTGATTCTTAACCAAAATGACTTACATACATTCTTGTAATAATTATCTCAATATCTTTACAACTAAGAAGTCTGAAGTACAATCAAAATCACTTGAGAATTTATAGTTCTCAGGTACGGATATTTTTGTGATATGTATATAAACCTTAAACTTTATTTGAAATTAGTGTAGATATATAGTTTTATCTATTTTTTCGTGATTTTCAGATGGACTCTTATGAATTGCAACGAACAAAATAACCCAGTTACTAGAAGAAATAAATTCAGATAGTAGTGACGAGGAAACTCAGCTCTCAGACGCTGATCCTTTCAGCAATGATAGAGAGTTCAATGGTGATCCTGACTATGAGCCTTCCGATTTTTCAGACTGTACTTCTGAATATGAAAATGAAGAGGAAGTTATTGACAATAGGGACGAAAATGTGGATGAATATATACAACGTGAAGTAGAATATAGTGGAGCATGGCAAACCTATCAGAAACATTCCATTTGATAATGACAATGCTGAAATTAAAATTGATATAACATGATTGTTTTCCACCTCTTTTTGTTTTGTTTTTATTCTACTCTTCATACAGAAATAATAGTTTGTAAAGTACGTAATAACAACATACTTATAAAAAATGCTGTCAAAGTATACGTGTCTCTTTTTATAAGTATTCAACGATTTAAACGCACATTTCATGTGACGCTCGACGCTGCGATAAATCTAGTCACGTGACTGATTTTGAATTTTGAATCCTTGCTATTGGTTAGCGACAAGTGAAAAAAGCTCAACAAGGTTGAGCTCATTACTGTGTGACGCTCGTTTCAAACGTGACAGATAGCGACGTGCTCCACGTGCTTATTATATTATTGACTTTTTGTGTTTTATTAATTTACGAAGTGTATAATGAATTCCGAAGAGGTAAATATCAATTAAAATTCTTAAAACACGTTGAATTTCTTCAAAAACATTTAAATATTGTAATTATTACCAAAAAAATACTTAGTAAACATGGTTGAGGCATAGATTTATAGAATGAACTGAGCAATAGCAAAAGACGCCAACACCTGTCTCTTTTCTGTAGATCTGAATTGACTATTCTAGAAAGAGACAGGCATTGGCCAGCTTATCGCTTTGTCTCTTCGCCTGTATTTACTTCACAGTTGGATAGGGGAGGTTCAGTCCATTCTATAAGTCTATGGTTGAGGACTGAGGTATATTGTTATCGGTATAACCTCAAATAAGTTATTTAAAAAAATAATTTATAGAATACTGTATGATGTATAACAATTTGTTTACACATTTTTTTAGGAAATTCACATTGTCTACACGTGTGGATTGTGTGAGATGATATGTGATGTCATCGATGGTCATGGGTGTATCGAAGGATACAGTAGAGTAGGCATAAATGAAAACCATTATTTTTATCCAATGATGACTTTTATTTGCTTAGCAGTCCTGGAGTATTAATGGGGATGATGAATGCTGCCGTAACTACATTGGGATTCCTTGCTTCAAATCATAGGATGAATATTGATCACATGGCTACAATAATGCTGAGATCTAGTGATGATTCAATGACTGTTTATATATTAGACACAATAGACAATAACAAGAAATGCATAGAGGAATCGCAAAAATCTATCCATGCTAGGCATAAACCTAAGCCCCGAGAAAACCTTCTTCTTTGTAGAAGAATTTGGTAAGTACATATCATGGTATTACCATAAAAGGTTTGTATCACAGTACGGTGTTGAAACTGTCTCCATCAGACCACAGGAAAAAAATCCGTATGATAATCTATACTCTGTGGCAAAAGGAACCTCAGTAGCCCTCTCTACATTGACTATACACTCTGTTGGAGCTTCAATAAGATTAAGGTTGGGAACTGATGGAGTCAAAAGACTGTGGAGAATCAAAACTCAATATGGAAAGAGAGAAGACATAAAACCCGAGGTACAAATGATAGAAGATGGGGGTAAATCACTTTGGAATTGCATGAACTCTCACCTTGAAGAGATTACAATGAAAGAGAGGCACATAACAAACGATACCGAGAGAGACTATCTTTTAAAGATTTGCAACCCCAACAACCCGTTTATTGACAAGGTCCAAGAGGAGATGCAGTTTTCTAAAGAAAGTGGAACCATGGTGCTAGACAAAGTCGAAACCCCCAGAAATATATTCACTTTTATCAAACGGCGAAACAGGTCATTCAACACCTCTCAAAAGGAAAAACAAGAAGAGCGTGAGAAGCAATTTGGAGAAGCTGTCAAGATAATAAACAATATAGATCCAAGTACATTGCTCGATCATCCCACTACAAGCATTCTTATATCTGATCACTTATCATCTATAATAAATTCAAGAAGGAACATTCTAAATCTTTCAGAGGTCACAAGTCAAACGAAGTTCAAAGAACTAAGTTCAGACCAGACCGGAAGATGGCCGATAGGATTGGACCGAAACGTCGTCAAGAAGACAACTCACAGCGTGGTTGTTCAAAATTCCCTTAAAGAGATTGATCAGTGAGTCAACCCATATAATTAAAGAAAAAAATAGCATTAACTCTAGAGAAAACATTAATCACTTAAAACAGTCATATCAAAATTTACTTAGTAAAAAATAATGTTAGGTTATATTAAATGTCATTTCTTACTTAATTTTGTTTTTATATAGTCTTTGGCGGCGTTCCGATATGCACTGTGAGTACTGGGCCAGTGCTCGCAGTTACTGGATCGTTCGTTCCGTTATGGCTTCCAGTGCAATGTCACAGTAGTCTTTGCAGTAGTCTGACGTCATTGATCGCCGCCATGTTGTACTGTGACCACTGGAGAAAAATACATACTGTGCTCACAGTGCTGATTTTCAATTGTTTGATTTTTGAAAATCAGACAGTTGTATCAGTTTTTTCGGAAGCGAAAATGGTATTAATTACGCTAATCGACAGTTTCACAAATGCAAATTATGAGTTGGACGTGTCAGCAGAGGTAGCTGATAGAGCCCAAAGAGGTAAATTGTTTAATTTATTACAAAAATATTGTTTTAACCCAACATAGAAAATATTGATAACCATATTTTTTTTGTGCTAGAGATATTTTGTTTGCTGCAGAATTATTGAGAGAGACAATAAACAAAGGTATATTTTAAATTTATTAGTGTTAATAATTGATTTAAATTAGTAATTAATGTAAACTATTATAATAGTTCTTTGATAGGCGAATCCGTCTTGTGACAGAAATACCATATGTTTGAACCAGAAGGTAATGAACTCTAAAAGATTATTTAGCATTAGAGCCATTTTGTGTTCGTCGGTAGTTGGATGCGTTGGATACTCGTACGTGTAGCGTGGTAGCCTGCGTTTACGATAAGAAATTTAGGTAAGAATTTAAGGGCAGACTAACGTTAATTCGTACAAAAAAAGGGACATTTTTATGAATTTTTTCCGACAACACAGTTAATATTTATTTATTTAACATAATGGTACATCAAAGTATAACATTCGAAGAATATTTTGTAAAATTTTCATAAAAAAAAATTTAAAAATACAGCAATGGCGGCAATTATTTGGAGGCGTCTCGGAAAAAAGTTGAATTGCGGTGCCCATCATAACTCGGTCCTGGATCATCTGAAATAAAAAAATAAAAAATTGTTCGTTAGCTAATCGTTTTCCCCAGGTAACGCTGGGGGGGTTTTTCGAAATTTCAATTTTTCAATTTTTGGGAACACTTTGAAGTGAAAATCGCGATTTTTGCCCAAAAAAATCGGGTAATTTTTTATTATAAAATAATAAATATTGACAAATTTGAAAAAAACTCTCCAGCGTTACCTCGTAAATTATGTACAGAAATAGTCTTCAAAATTTCAAAAGAATCGGTGCAGTAGTTTTGAAATTATGAGGGGCACCGACTTTGAAAACGTGAGTTGTGGGAAAAACGCTTTAAAGTTTTAAACACTAAAAAATTTAGAATAAAACGTTCATAAGTTTTTTCGGCTTACCTCACACTGAATCATCGATGTCAGGTCCATAAAGGATGTTGCTATCGTCCATAATGTCTAATGCATCTTTTTGCTCCTGTCTCCGACGAATTCTGCCTTCTTTAGTTTTTTTTTCCTCTTTACTTATACACATGGAGTCAGTTGATCGCGCCCATTCATGAGCGCTCGGTTCACTTTAAACTGCTGTAACTTCGTTAGTTTTGCTCCGATTCGTGTAAAATTTTCACACAATATTCTTGAAAAGTTTTTCATTCAGAAAATCGAATAAAAAAAAATTGGAAAAAAAATAATTTAAATACGTTAGTCTGCCCTTAAGCCAGTAGGTTTCTATTAGTCTGAATGGGATTGTTTGGTCAAAGCTGGACCAATCAATGGTGAAGTAGGACTGGTAGCGTTGAGCTACAGCGTCAAGGTAGTGGTTACTGCCTCGGATTGTTTCAAGACTGTGCATTATGGAGCAGGACATTCGTCGTGCTTGCACGAGGAGAGGGAAGGTTAGCATACTTTCTATTGTGAGGAAAAGTTCATCAACAGAGTTTTATACTATCGAAAGTATTACTTTCCGTATAAATCATCTAAAAGATAAACTACCTTATTTAACACTCACCCTGTAAAATGGCTGACACTAACACAGCACCACCAACTGACATAGTTTCAAGAGCCCCTCCCCCTTCTTTAAGCTCTCATCCTCCTGGATCACCGAAGAAACGCCGGCAAGAGAAACACTCCAAAGAAGCAACGTTTTCTATCAAAAATAAATCCAGCCTAGCTGAAATCGCAAAAAAGTTCACACCAGCTAATCCAGCTCCCGAGGCTCCGACACCAAAATTAAAATCAACATATTTTGAAAAACTAGATGTCTCTGTTCGAATGGAACTAGACCACGGTACGTCACATACAATCGACGTTCAACCTGACCTCAGATTTCCTTTCCAATACCTGCTTTACACCACCACTGAATCTTATCCTGATCTCACTGCCAAAAGTCACCCTTTTACTTCCACTTTTACACTCATTGCTTACCAGCAAATAATGTTCAACGCTTTCCTACTAATCTGTGATCTATATTGCAGAGAACCAATATCGTACTTCGCGTCCAAATTCAAAAATGACGCCTCTAAAATGGACTATCTAAACCGATTGATGGATTGTTTCGTTCCCGATTCACTGTCTCTCCTCCTTACTCAACTAGCTCCAACTTACGATCCGCAGCGTAAACAGATGTTCTTTATTCCCACAATGGCCGCCTTTTCTATGGACCACGACTATGGACGCATCGTTCCACCACAAATGATGATCCACGCACACAATCTTCTTGCAAGTCTCCGTTCAAACGCCGATCCAGAGGACACTCTCCGACGCTTCTATTGCATCCCAATTATTGACGTAGATAATGACCATTATACTATAGCTCACTTCCTTGGAGGCTACTACCTTCATGAAGGCCGTGTAAACTGCCACCCGAACTGGTTAAACACCAGATTCGAAAAAGTATTTAATCCAGTTGTAGGACGATCTCTTATCCAGCGCCCCACCCTTGCTAAAACTCGTCTTTCTGTCCCATCCTGGAACACCACAACTGAAGTAGATCCGTATGAACTCCTCACTGCATATAGTGAAGATAATATCGAAATAATGTTAAGTATCATGTCAGACGTCTCCTCGTTCGTTAAACAAGAGTTGCCTTCTTCAAAGAAACTAGGCCAACTTCTTGGCGATCCATCCGGTGTTAACATTTTGTACCATTCAATTTGGTCAAACACGTTACCCACCTGGCACCGACTCCCTTCTGCACCTGCATCAACTTTGCAAGATACTCAAATAATTTCTGATTCAACATTCGCATCACTCCTACGATTATACAAACCCGCTCCGATCTTTAAGAGTACTATCCCTGCTCCACCTGTAGGCATTACTAAGAACCTCTATCTTGTTGGCACTCTGCCATATGATAAATCTAATCCTGTCTGGACTTATGAACAATTTGATAAAACATCACATGTTTACCCTGACGTATTCTGGTTCCAACCCTATATTAAAAATCCAAGCGCAATCAACTATTCTGTGACCCTTGGCCTCCTAATCGAAAATGGCTCTATTGACGGCGTCTCCGTCCCTATTCCAAATATTAAGATGTCACTGACTGAAAATAACTCTATGTACCTACAAGGTACTATTCCTCTCTCTCTTATCCAAAAATATAACTTTGACGGAAATTCAGCTTCCAACTATCACCAGATAAGTCGAAAAATTCACGACGACGAACCCATCGGTCTTGCTCTTCATGACTGCTCTACAGTCATGGTGCCCCGATTTGGTACCGAACACATCCGTGCAAATACTGACCATATTTATGGCGCAAGTATCCACGAGAATTGTGATAACCCCGAAACGGATTTTACCTATTCCGCATGGTCTCACAACAGCCATGAAACTATTATAATTTTATAATTGTTGAAAAAATTAACAACCAAAATGTTCGAATGATTTGAAATCCAACAATGGAATTGTCTTTCATAATTTCGATTTAATTCATTCAAATGATCATTAAAATGAATTAATTCTAATTCATTTTCGGTATTCTCTTAATCGTTTCGTTCAGACTTAAAAAATTTATGTATTATTTGTTGTATTATTTTATGACAATGAAAAAATTTCATATCGCCAAGTTTTATAAAATTATAATAAGTTGTTAAATACTTACTTATTTATGCTCTATGATATAAACCTCATTGAATATTAGTGATTTTTCAAAATTATTTGAACTAATCGAATGATTAGTTTTCACAATTGAATATTTCGAATCATTTGAATTTGCCCGCACATCAAAAAATAATATCGTCGCTTATCTCACAACACCGCTCAAGTCTTTTTTTACCAACTTTACAGGAGAGCGAAAAAGCCGTGTATGTTTTATATAGGCTACCGGCTTGTGCGCTGTCACTATTTTTTGAATTCTGGTCTCTTATTGTCCGAAACGTCTAGAATGTGATTGGTAGATCGATGCGCAATGAGTAGCTCTATCCAATGACATTAAAATGTAAAAAAATTTCGACTTGAGCAATGTTGTTAAATAAGCGACGATATAGAAGCTTTAAAACTTCACTATGTACAAATGTACACTATTGTGTTTTTCCATTTCTGTTTATTATTAATAGGGGAGATGGAAGTTGCCGTTCCATCTACAAGCCTTGATAGTGATCAAACGCCAGGTAAATTATTATTGTACTATGAACAGTTCGATAAAAAAAAAACTTCATATTTATTATAAGTAAATAATTTTCCATTTCTGATTATTATTAATAGGGGAGATGGAAGTTGCCGTTCCATGTACAAGCCTTGATAGTGATCGAACGCCAGGTAAATTATATTTATAGCCCAGTGCCAAAGCCTTTGAGGAGAAAAAAAATTCACTACAGGATAGCGATGGTGGGAATCGTTGCTAAAGATGATTACAAAAAGAGGAGGAAAAATGCACCTCTGCACATGTAGCGGTTTCGAAGGGGGGTGGTTTTTAAGGGTTGAAAATGGTTTTTTGCGATTTTCGGCGAAGTACGACTTTCTATCGAAAAATGGTCTACAGTAAAGTTGTAGATAAAAAATAAATCTACAATTTTGTTTTAAACCAAATTACAACATAACCTCAAATTTTCTGAGATAATGACGAAATACCGTTTTTTTGAATTTTCGAGTTTTTTATATCAAAAAAAATTTCAAAATACTTGAAATTTTCATAAAATGTATGTTCTGAAGTCCTTCAATTTTACCGATCTGTTCGGAATTTCAAAGTTAAATATTTCCTGAAATATTAACGTTTTTCAAAAAAAATGAAATTTTTTCAATCGAAAAATTGATCGTAGAAATTTTCGATTTTTTAACTTTTAGGGGGCTCAATTTTTTCGTATTGAGTCGAACTTTAGTATAGTTAAAAAATCAAATACCTTTACATTTAAAAATTTTGTGAAAAATTAAAAAAAAAAACAAAAATAGCGATTTGTAATAAACGCAATTTTATTTTTCAATCACTATAAAAATTTTGTACTAATCATTAAATTTTTGTGCTAAAATACAAGAATAAAATATATTCAATTTAATAAAAGGATAATTAACTAAAAAAAAAAATAATACGGTGTAAATTGATAGGAAAAGAATGCTATAGTTAATTAATTGAAATATTTTAACATAGTAATAAAATAACTTTATTAAAAATAAAATAATAGTATATTAATTTTCTGTAAAATTATATAAGTCCTATGTAATGGAACTTTCTTTTATTTTTTAGAACAAAATAATTTTCAATATATGTAAAAAAAATTCAATTTATAATGCTTTTACGATTTATTACCGAAAAATTACTTATTTACAGCATCCTATTCCTATCAATTTACACTGTATAACATTTTTTTTCGTAAATTATCCATTTACAAAATTAAATATATTTTATTCTTGTACTTTAACACAAAAATTTAATGATTAGTACAAAATTTTTATAGTGATTGAAAAATAAAATGCGTTTTTTACAAATCGCTATTTTTGTTTTTTTTTTTTAATTTTTCACAATATTTTTAAATGTAAAGGTATTTGAATTTTTTATCTATACTAAAGTTCGACTCAATACGAAAAAAATGAGCCCCCTAAAAGTTAAAAAATCGAAAATTTCTACGATCAATTTTTCGATTGAAAAAATTTCATTTTTTTCGAAAAACGTTAATATTTCAGGAAATATTTAAATTTGAAATCCCGAACAGATCGGTAAAATTAAAGGACTTCAAAACATATATTTTATGAAAATTTCAAGTATTTTGAAATTTTTTTGATATAAAAAACTCGAAAATTTGTGGCGAAGTGGAACACACTCGCCCCATCTTTTTTCAAACACCGCGCTGAGCATCTAAACAAATACAGATTCCGGCGTTACCGACACCTCGAGTCCCGCCGTTGTCTATGGACAACCCCTCTGCGTGGACGACTTCGCGCGCACGTCTCTTATCAGTGACACAGAAGCTATATAAATGGCTGCTTAATGGGGAGTTTACATTTGCTGTTTTGCTCGGCCGAATACGATATTCGGCCGAGCACTCGTAAGTGTCAACACCCGTCGTCTCGTAATAGTGCTAGTCCGATCGCACGCGTTCCGACTCGGCTTCAGGTCTACTTTTTCGTGCGATTGGCTTACTGGTGCGAACAAAAAGCATGTGTAAACAGACACATGCTGTCAACAATGTCCGTTATTTCAAATCTCACAAGGCGACAATACGTTTTTTACTTATATATTTTATTATTTATTATAATAATTAAAAAAGAATAATAATTAAAAATGAGTAGGTGGAGTGACAGTAAAACATGTGAATTTGTTCAGGCATATTCAGAACAAGAGTGTTTATATAATATAAAATCTGCCTTATACAAAAATAAACAAGCTCGAGATACAGCTTATCAAAAATTATTAGAAATTTGTGAAAATGGGTTTACCATTCATGATGTAAAAAATAAAATAAAAAATTTGAGATCAACTTATTACCAACAAGTTAAAAAAATTGAACAATCCAAAAAATCCGGAAGTGGAACGGAGGATGTATACAGCCCTACAATGTCTTGGTTTCAAGACATGCATAAATTAATGAAAAAGGACTCACAATTAAGATTAACAGAAACAAATTATGTAAGTGTCTTTATTATGAATAAATATATACATTTACAGTAGAAACCGGTTATAACGACTTCAAAGGGACTGGTCAAATTATGTCGTAATAACCGGCTAAAATACAATTATATGTTATTTAGTTGGACTTTTATTTTGAGTCGTTAAAACCTGTGCGTCGTATTAACTGAAGTCTTTATAACAGGTTTCTACTGTATTATCAAATTAATAACAAATAAAAAGTTTATTTTTAATATATCATATTATCCTGCCATGAAACAGCTCCTTCTCCGATAAAGTAATTTGCATAATTTTCTCGAATCAATTTTGCTTCTCTTGAATAAAAATTACTGCCCATAGATTCTCTAACGTCTTGAAATCCTTGTGTATGTTTTCCTTCATGTAATTTAACCGATGTATCAATATCTGTTGTAGATGTTTTTCTTATCCAGTTATGTAATGAACAAGCTGTTTTAATTATTTTATCAACTTTTTCTGGTTCGAGAGGAATTGGTTTTTCAAAAATTCTAAATCTACTAACTAGTATTCCGAAAGCATTTTCAACTATGCGCCTTGCGCGTGATAATCGATAATTAAAATTTTTTTTTTGTAATCGAGTCCTCCGCTTTGTGGATACGGTTTCATTAAATATTTTTTCAGTGGGAATGCTTCGTCACCAACAATAACAGTGTTTTCTGGAATTTGTAATTCTCTATTTTCCAAAATATTATACAAACTTGATTTAGCGAACACGCCTCCATCAGATGCTCTTCCATTACATCCAATGTCAACGTAAATGAAGCAATAGTTGTCATCAACTAGTGCTAACAAAATTATACTATTTGAACCTTTGTAGTTATAAAAATCTGATCCGCAATTCCATGGAGCTCTAATAACAACATGTTTCCCATCTATTGCCCCAATGCATTTGGGAAAATTCCACTTGCTATTGAATCCTTCTTCGATTATTTCCCATGCTACTTTTGTTGATGGTACCTAAAAATAAATTTTTAATTTTATTTTAATAAATACATTTCATTTAAGGAAATCGATACAATTGATCATGAAAACGAACCACTGGTTTTAGTTTCCGAAGTTGAAGAGATTTCTACAAAACCCAAACCAAAAGCAAAGAAAACGAAAATTGATGAAATTGAGAGAGTAAAAGAAGTTTTGAATGATTTTAAGATTTTAAAAGAAAATTCATACTGCGGAATTAAACAAGATTCAAATGAGTTCGATTTATTTGGTATGAACATTGCTTCTCAGCTAAAAAATATGCCATTTAAAAATGCCTTAGCCATGCAACTTAATATACAGGAATTATTAACAAAAGAGAGAATTAAATTACAAGAAGAAAATGAATTGTTTCATGTACTGAAAACATCAAGACAACATTCTAATAATAGTGATTTTCAAGTCATTCAAATGTCTAGGCCATCGACTTCAACATCGGTCTTTTCAGATGAAGCATATTCCCCCACGACACCAACTCAATTTCAAAATCACTCAGATGAAACAAATTCATCTATTATCACTTTAGCTTACGAATCAATAAATGACTAATTAAACATATCATTATTAATTCTAAATAAAGTTTTTCTAATATATTTTTAATATTTATTTACCTTAAAAAATTCTTTTAATCCGTCTGAAATAGCATCACATACTTCTGGTATAAATTTTGAAATAGTTGATTTTGGAACTCGATGTAAGTATTGTAAGGTACTGAAGGAGCATCCTGACGCTAAGTATCTTAATGTTATTTCCAATTTCACTTTAGCGGGAATGGCGTCTCTCATTTGCGTATCACGTTTTTGAATATTTGATGAAATTCTTGAAAGCAGTTCATTAAATTGTAATTTATTTAAACGAAGATAATTTTTATAATGTTCTTCATCTTCAATTATTAATTCTTTTAATAGAAGACTTGAAGCTCCAGATTCAACTCGTTTACTGATCCAATTCTTTATCCATATTCTTTTCTTCCTTATTATTCGTTTTTCTAATTTTTTAATTATTACATTAGATAATGTGTTTATAACCACATCTGTAACAATTTTGTCTACAGTTAGAATACACAGAGGTTCCATTTTGAACTGAAGATAAAAGCAATTGAGAAACGTCAAACATGAAAGCATGCTTACCACACGCTTACCATATTTTAATGTAGACAGAAAAGTACTAGCACTAGTATCATCGTGCTGCCAATCGTCCGAGTGTAACAGCAAATGTAAACTCGGCATAAGTCACACACACTCTCTCTTACGTTTGATTTTGTTTGCTACATTTTATGCCTGCGAAATGGGCAATATATTATTTCATTGTTATAAATAAGTGTTGGATGTTCGCCAGATTGTTTGGGGTAAGGTATTGTTGCTTATATTTATTATTTTTCGTTATACTTTACATCTTTGGTTCTACGTGTTCTTTATTTTGCATTTCTATCACACACGAGAACTTTTTCCAATACAGTCTGGTGAGCATTCAACACACGCTATATTTGGGGCGTATGCATTTTTCTAATTCTATTTTACATTTTTACATCGTTAGTGCATACCACGTTTTTATTATCATATTATTTGTCTCATGATTTTTTATACATATTTCTTAGAGGTTAACGCCACGTTTTTATCGTAACCTCACTATTAATATTTTGGGTCTACTATATATTTGAATTTATTTTTATTACATTTTTGATTTCTACATTTAATTACAACGCTTACATTTATATTTCTCTATTTCAATTACTTATTAAAATTATTTATATCTACCAAAAAATTACATTCTACGTTTCTATTAAAAAGCATTGTGGCTTTATTCAAAGATTGGTCTCAACCAATCTCAATCAAGATCAATCATTATTATTATTAATTATTCTTACGTCACGCCAGCAAACAACTTATTACAGGTTCAGGCTTCAAAATTTACAAAATTCAACTGGCGTGCGTACTTTGTAAAGATTTCGGACATTTTTCCAAATTTGTTTAGCTTTTGTGGCTCCAATCGCCCAGGAGTGTTTTAACGAACACGAGTTTCAATTACCATTGTAAAGACTGTTGTTATTATTATTATTTTATATTTATATATGCACACAGAAAAATTATTTTATTTTTGAATATACATTATTATTTTACATATCTTATTTTTTATTTTGTTTACCTATCTCTCTGTAATGTTAGTGGGGAAGTAGGGAGTTCAGAAGGACCTGTACGTAGTACAAGCTGCGCGTAAATTATCTCTGCTGTTTATATCCGGTTTTCTTTTAAATACTTTAAATATATTTTTTTTTGATTAATTCTTTGGGGTGGACTAGGGGCTTCCCGTAGGACTTAGGGGTACTACGAAAATCCAATAGTGGTAGCAGTTTCTTTTTGCCGGATTTTATCTTATTTATTTCAATTTAAATTTGCTACCAGTCGCTCTCGCCTTTACTGCCAAGTAGTTAGTAAACCAACCAACCCAGCAGAAAGAAGCCCAACGAGGCGGCGCAAATTAAAAAAAACGGTATTTCGCCATTATCTCGGAAAATTTTAGGTTATGTTGTAATTTGGTTTAAAACAAAATTGTAGATTTATTTTTTATCTACAACTTTACTGTAGACCATTTTTCGATAGAAAGTCGTACTTCGCCGAAAATCGCAAAAAACCATTTTCAACCCTTAAAAACCACCCCCCTTCGAAACCGCTACATGTGCAGAGGTGCATTTTTCCCCCTCTTTTTGTAATCATCTTTAGCAACGATTCCCACCATCGCTATCCTGTAGAGAATTTTCCTGTTTTTTGGCCTCAAAAAGTCGGATTGGCACTGGACTATTATTATATGTAATAATTATAATATTTATTATAAGTAAATAATTATATAATCAGTGGCGTACCTTGGGTTTGGCAAAACCTACCTCCCATCGGGAGCGCAAGGTCTATGACATGAGGACTAAAAAGAAGATCAATACAAATTGAAAGAGGGCGTTAAAATAGGGTTCCAAAAAGGTGAAAGTGTGAAAAGAGGACTAGTTCATTAAAATTTGGTACAGCGACCTCTAGCTACGCCACTGTATATAATACTACGTTATAAGGCCTACCAACTTTCACTGGATAGATTTTATTGGAGTAAATTTTAAAATTCATTAAAAAAACACAATAATAGAATTTGGGGGTGATTTATAAAAAAATCTGTTAATTTGAAAATAATTGAAAGCGATTGAAAGTTTACAATAGATATGTTACATAAATTTAAACATTATATGTATATTATTGTTCAGTGGCGTAGATAGGGGGGGAATGAAGGGGATCAAACCCCCCCCGCCATGAGTCCAATTTTTTTACTTTCCATCATATAAAAGATGATTTAATACTAAAAGAGCTTAAAAAAAAGGTCTTCAAAATTTTCCAATGGAAAAATTTTTCAGCCCCCCCCCCCCCCCCATCGCTGTCTACGCCACTGTTATTGTTAAATTATGTTACAAACTTGAATGATTGTTTTCTCGACCAGGATTTATTAAAATATTTGTATAATCTCTTGTGACAAAGCTGAAAAAGGTATTTTGTATTTATTTTAATATTCATTGTGGCGTCTAATGATTTGCCAAACATATGAATTATTGTAAAATGGGAAACATTGATAGGTCTTACTGTATAGATTTACGAATAAACACGTTACCACGGCCAAACGTTCACAACACTGCACCAGTGCGACGTGCTATCCCACTTAAGCCAGCTGTTATCAGTGCGATAAAAGCCGCTCCATGCTTACTGAGTTCAAGAAACCGACAACTGTACTTAATTCAATATAGCATCGTTATCATTATTATTTGACTACTGTGTGTATATACTTGAATGATTAAAAAACCATCAATTTTAATTGTTGAACTTCAATTGCGCCTTAGCCCACCGACTCCCAAATCCCACATTACATAATTATGATTATATTATTGCTTTGGTATTCATTTGTTAAGTATTTAAAAAAATGTTATTACAGAAATACACAATTGGTGCGAAAGTGAGACTGCCAGTAGAGTGTTTATTAAACAAAAAGCTTTAATACGATGTTTCTTTGGTATGAAACAAATTACATCTTGTGCTCCATATTTCATAAAATATAAAATACTTACACTAGCAGGTATATATAACTTGCAAGCCTCACTCTACGTAAAACAAAACTTAGATGAATATCAAATGGGGTCTGACATACATAAACACAACACAAGGAATAAATATAAGCTCTTAACTCCTAAAACAAATATCAATGTTTTTAAAAACAGTCCTCAAGTATCCACCGTAACCATCTACAATAATCTTCCCAACGATATAAAAAATATCCATACCTACAACAAATTTAAGAGAGAACTAACAAACTATTTACTATCAAAATGTTTTTATAGTATACATAAAAGACTTTCTTGCAAACAGTTAAATTACAAACATATTACAATTTGCATCTACTATTCCTATATAATTAATGAAAGACAATTTTGTTTTTCTATTCTTATTTTAATTTTTATTATAGTTCATAAGATAAAATTTAGATATTTTATAATTGACACATGTATGAAATCTGTAATGATTTACAAAAATGCTAAATAAATAAATAAATAAAATTGCTTCTCATTGAAACATACCGAAAGCACCAATTGCTGTTTTCAAACGAAAGAACACCAAAGTCCAGTGCATGGAGGACGGTCGTAGCGGAGATTACGGCAACCCGCAGGCTGTCGAATCTCCCAGAGATTCCAATTAAAAAATGCATCAGCAAAATGGAATCTCTGAAACGCCATTACAAAGCCATCAAAGATTCCAACAGCCGTTCAGGGAACAAAAATATGACGTGGAAATTTTATGACGTAAATTTTAAAATTGAATATATAATTTGTTACATGCATAAGTAGTAAAGTATTTAAACTAAATTGAAATGATATATTTATTATAGGCGATCGATGAATTGTTCTGGAAACAGCCATGGGTGGCTCCTTTGACTGTTGCTGGTTCAGGAATGGATGAAAATGGTAAAACTTATAATTTATAATCTTACTGAAAATGAACTAATTGCTTTCAACTGATGTTAACTAAATTCTTACAGAACTAGAAACATCGGCGGCAACAGAACCTACTAAAAAAAAAACGTTCATACATATTACGAAGAAATGCTCCGTGACAGGAAACTGCGGGAGGAAAATAAACAAAAACGGTACGAAGAAAAAATGGAGGCCATAAGAAAGCTGAATGCTTCTGTGGAGAAGATGATTGATATTGCCACAAGAAATGATGTGTAACATCTGAACATCTTTCTGGTAATGTGGGGAGTTTTTTAGTCGATTAGAGTCCGACACACCAGGTGGGCTTTGTTGGTCTCCTGAAGGTGCATGATGCATTTTTCTCCTCGAAAAAAAATATATATAACAGTTTATAAATATGTTCTTTCGCCAGGTTGTAATATATATTTTGTTACGTTAGGTAACACAAGGAATAAACAGTGACAATAATAGTAAATCAAGTTAGATCAGTTAAGTTTGGCTCCAACGCTTTTGCTTTCTGCAATAAGTTGTCTAAACCGTTAAATATTCTTGTAGGAAAGAACTGTGTAGAATAAAAATATCTAAAATAATTCAACTATACTTTTCAAAAATCCTAAACTATTCCGTAGTTCATGCGAGCAAAACCCAACTCCGACTCTTTACTGTACAAAAATTTTTTTGAAAAAAATTCCGTTTTCGGGCAAAATTTTCCTAAGTGAACTCCGGTAATTCTGGTTCCGGCCAGAAGTGAATTAAAGGAGTCGGAGTCGGTACCTTTTTACCGACTCCAACTCCGACTCCACCCAAAATTACTAAAACTCCGACTCCAACTCCTCGACTCCGACTCCACAGCCCTGATAGAAACGTCACCAGTATAAAATCTAAAACGGAACAACGATCCAGTAATGATCCAGTATACTGGAGTGACGTCATGAGTCACAGTAGTCGCAGTGCATATCGGAACGCCGCCTTTGGCAATAGTATACTTACTTATGTTGATATGTAATCTATGTCAATACCAACCTATTTAATCTAGTTATTTTGTGTTAATTTTGTAATTTGATATTTCATATTAGTTTGTAATATGTCAATTAATTAATATTTCCGTTTTGATACATCTGATAATATAATTTTATCCATTTCTCATTTAAACATCCACTTATTGTTAGTTACAATGTTGTGGAAAACAACACGTTACAAAAATATGCTCATAAAGCATTAGTACACAATATTTGTTATTTTATATATTTAAATTTCTTTTGTTAATTATGGAAAATTAAAATATGTTTATTAGAAACTCCAGAATGGAATTTTATTTTTATATTTTGTTAGTTTTAATGTTGCAACACTAAATATATCACTGATGAAGGAAAAAAATTTCCGAAAAATATAAGCTTATTTTTATGAAATAAACTTTTTTTTTTTAATTTAAAAATTATCTTATGACCTATATATCCCACTACAATATAAATTTTATATTTAATTATATATATTATAATTATATATATTAATTAATAATTATATACAATAATTGAAAACAATGCTTTTTACAGACGACGATTCAATTATATGCCGTAGTTTGTGTGACGACACGACATTCGATCAGGAAAACGTTGATCCCAATATACGTATGTAAATCATATATTATGAAATTTATGAAATTATAGTTAGCTAATACTTTATGAACATAATTAATCCCAATAAATGATCATATTGCAGTTCAGTCTCATGGGTCAACCCAAAAGAAAAGTAGAAAACTAACGGATGTAGAGGTGGAAATTCTGATTTTAGAAGTAAGAAAGCAAGATTCATTATGGAATTTCACGCTGCCACTCGAGCAGAGGACGAAAGAGATTTCCAATCGTCTTTGGAATGAAGTCTCTGTGGAATTGAATGGTGCGAAATAATATATAATTATCTTTATATTGTCTTTTATAAGTGATTTCAGCATTATCTTGATTGTATTTATCTTTATAGGCAAAATAACTGGAACAGAAATCCAAAAAAAAAATTGAAAAGCTTAAAGGACACATAGAAAAATTATACAAGCAGAACAGTATGCCAGTGGTTCTGCAAGATCTGAATGTAATGAAAAATGGAAGCACTAAAAAGCGATGGAATTTTTGAGAGATTCGTGTCTGATACGGCGGTAAGACTGTATTGATTTAATTAATAATAATTATTATTATTTTTTATTTAGAACTGAATCAAATGTCTCTCTTTAGATTCTTTGTGTCGAGATTCGGATGAAGAGGAGAGCTCTTCTATCAAACCATGACGCTGATCTCTATAAGTCAGGTAACAGCTTTTCTACAATCTTTATCTAAGCTATTGCATCTACAGGATGTTTGGGATAAATTTGACATATTTATAATTGATTATGTTTTTCCGCAGGTTAGAGAATATAACCCACACGACTCATCATTTAAAGTTTGGACCCTTCTTCATTCATATACAAGATGTCAGAGAGGATTGATGACTGGAACCCACCTGAATCATGGAAGAGAATAACTTGCATCATGATGATTCGTGCCGGCCATCAAAATAAGGGTATTATGACTGCTGCCCAATGCTTCCTGAACACAGTAAAAACAATCAGGCATGAACTAGAGACTTGCAATGGTGACTACGAGGCTATAGCAAGAAGAAAAATCCAAAACAGACGATCTGATTGCGTTCGTACAGCAGAATTCCTCGAAGATCTGCAGGAAAAGGTGTTGAAGAACCCTGGCATTGGAATTCGGGCTTTGTCACGTGAAATGAATGTTTCATCCTCCACTATGAAGCTTGCACTCAATGAAGACCTTCATTAAATTCATTAAATTTAGTAATTACAAAGATTTCCTTTTTCCTTACGAAACTGTCAAATTTATCCCGAACACCCTGTACATCCATTCAAATGAACTCTTATATTTGTCTATTATGCAGATATTGTTTCCATTATTTTTGTAATACTTATATCCATGTTCTTTTTCTTCTAACTGTAGCCACAATCTTTTAAATATATACCTTTTTTATTTCAATATACATTATTACATTTATATGATTGTTTACAACAAATTTCTGTATGACATTTAATTACAGCTCTCTACTTTAACAACATTTTACTTAGTAACATGCATACCAACCGCTACTACATTACTCACTATCACTCAACTTCAAACAGTATTTTCAAATATCCGTTTCCGACATCTCCATTATCTTTTGTGCAGTGTGTTGTCATGAACTTAAAATATCTTTCTCATTAAAATGATATCCATACTGTCTGATTTATCACAATCTTCAATGATGTGAGGTGTACACCACACACTTGTATTTTAATTAGTTTTAAGATTTATAATTTTTACCATAAATGTTTATATTTCAAAAATTTTCGTCGCTACTACCTGTGAAATTAATGTTATATCTATTTTTATATTATGTTGTTTAAAATGTAAACACCATCAATTAACAATAAGTAAGTTTATATTATTATGTACATTAAATGCAATTACTTATATTTTTCTTAAAATATTTTAAATACATTTACTTATGAGTTAGAAAACAGTAACAGGGAAATTCATTTTTTTAGATATTAAACTTTTAATCAATAAAAACAATAAAATTGAAACTATTTGGTACACTAAACCCATTTGATCGGGAAGATATTTAAATTTTAATTCTATTTCCTCCATTACACATAACAAAAATGTTGTTTTGGCAATAGTAGATCGTGCAATAACTTCCACAAATCCTAAATACAGAAAATAAATCGTTAACAAAGTATATAATATTTTTCTACTTAACACACTCGCTGCGTACGACGCACATGCGCGTCCAACTGAGCCCTTGCCATGTGCGAATGACGCTCATGCGCGTCCTCTGCTTATTTAGTTTCATTTTCGGTGCGAACGACGCTCATGCGCGTCCAACTGAGCTCCTCCCATGTGCGAATGACGCACATGCGCGTCCTCTGCTTATTTAGTCATATTTGGCCCTATTTAGACATTCAGTACGGTGCAAGCATTCGTGAAGGGCTGTTTTTTGTGTTTAGTGTAGTGGTTAGCGACTTTTGACAAACTTTCGTTCTGTGTTTACCCTTATAAAACGGATAACAAACAACCGGCTTATTTAGCCGTATTTAGACAGTCAGTACAGTGCAAGCATTCGTGAAGGGCTGTTCTTTTGTGTTTAGTGTAGTGGTTGGCGACTTTTGACAAACTTTCGTTCTGTGTTGACCCTTATAAAATGGATAACAACCAACCGGGACCTTCAGGCATCAAACGCCGTAGAGCAGTTTCTTTTACCGACTCTAATGGGTCTACAGACGAAGAAATGGAAAGTTTTTTATCTGAATCCGATAGTGAAGATTACGGTCCAACATCGGAAGAAGAAACGGAGTCCGAGAATGAAGAATCTGCAGAAGAAAACGTGCAAGACGATACATGGCAGAATGAATGTAACGGCATGACAGAAATTCCATTCTTGAACGAAAGTAAATTATTATTGAGACCAGAAAACGAAGAACCATATGATTATTTTCGCCTATTACTCGACGATAATTTACTAAATCAAATTGTCGCCGAAACCAATCAGTATGCGGAAGATTATTTTTTGACTACAAATCTAACACCAAGAAGTAGGATATCCCACTGGAAGCCTTTATCCAAGGAGGAGCTGTTGGTATTTATTGGTTTGACATTTCACATGGGGACCATCAAATTAAATCGAGTCCAAGATTATTGGAAAAAGCATTGGCTTTATAATTTATCGTGCTTTTCGAACTATATGGGCCGAGATCGGTATTTGCTAATAATGCGTTGCCTGCATTTTGCCAGAAACCCAGAAATTGGGGAACCTGAACCACAAGACCGTCTTTATAAAATTAGACCAATTCTAACGTATTTCAACGAGAAGATGAATAATCTTTATTGTCCAGATAAAAACCTTTCACTTGACGAGTCTATGGTGTTATGGAAGGGAAGACTCGTTTTTCGTCAGTATGTTCAAAACAAAAGGCATAAATATGGCATCAAACTGTATATGCTTACAGAGCCAGATGGTTTGGTACTAAAGTTTATGGTATATACCGGTCGGCACGATATAACGGGAGGCAAAGGCCATGCTCAAAAGGTCGTTTTAGAGCTGTTGGCAGGTAAACTTGGTCAAGGGCATTCGGTTTAAATGGACAGTTTTTACAACTCCATTGAACTTGCATTTTTATTACTCG
Organism: Sialis lutaria; assembly: GCA_949319165.1. NCBI lineage: Eukaryota > Metazoa > Arthropoda > Insecta > Megaloptera > Sialidae > Sialis > Sialis lutaria. Next base: position 13,111,432 of record OX439241.1, read on the forward strand.
AGCAAAGAACTTTTTCTACGGGAACCTTACGTGTGAGTAGAAAGGGACTACCTGCAGAGGTAATTACTTCAAAATTAAAAAAAGGGCAAAGCATTGCTAAATATAAGAGAGGCGTCATGATTGGGAAGTGGAAGGATAAAAGGGATGTCACGTATATATCAACGGAATTCCAAAATTCTATGCAAAATGTTGCAAATAAAAGAGGTCAAGAAAAATAAAAGCCTTTGCCGATTATAAAATATAATGAGTTTATGAGTGGCATTGATCGCCAAGATCAACTGATGTCCTACTACCCGTCTCAACGTAAGACTGTACGGTGGTACAAGAAGCTGGGTGTACATATTTTACACCTTTTGTTTCAAAATTCTTACCTGCTGTATAATAAATATAGTGGCAGGAAATTGTCACTATATGAATATCGGCAAAACATTTTAGAAAAGATACTTCCTGAGAAGAAAGATTTGCGTGGTACGAACAAAAGAACACAACATTTGCCGACAAAAATCGACGCAACGAACGATAAAGGGAAAACGCAAAGAAAAAGATGCCGAGTATGTGCCCAACGAAAAAAAAAGGAAGGACACCATTTACCATTGTGAAACATGTAAAGATATGCCGGGCCTATGTTTGGGAGAGTGTTTAAAAAATTATCATAAAAAATAATATACAGGATGATCCAGACCACCCGTCCACTATGTTTTACGCCCAAACTATTGAAGATAGAGTTTTATAAAAAAAAATTTACTATATATATCGACCCTAAAGAATTTCAAGAAAATATTTTCAACCCCCTAAAACTGCGCCTTAGGGGGTAGTTTGGGGGGTACATGCCCGTTTCTCAGTAAAATCAAATGGAACGGTATATTCAAAAGTACATAATTGTAAAGACCATAAAAAAGTAAGAAACTTTTGTAAAACAAAAATTTTCATACTTTCAATTGTTTAGAAAATATGGCGACTTGATCTCAAATTTTAGGGTTTTACTAAAAGTGCTCTAATTTCATTAAATGTTAATGAAATTTTATTCTTTTTTTAAATTTAGAAAGTAGAAATAATGACTTTTGTAATGATCTATGAATATTTAAGATTTTGATAGTTTAAAGTGACATACGCGACATATCAAAAATGCAAAAGTTCAATTAGCGATAATTCAAAAAATTTAAATACAATGGTACATCAATTAGTACTTTATCTGAAAAAAGACATGTAAATAAACAACTTTTGATAAGAATATTAAAAATTAAAAATCAAAATTTTAAAATGGAAAATTGAAAATTATAATTTTTAATTTAAAATTTTATTATCAAAAGTTGTTTATTTACGTATCTTTTTTAAGATAAAGTATTTATTGATATACCATTGTATTTAAATTTTTTGAATTATCGCTAATTGAACTTTTGCATTTTTGATATGTCGCGTATGTCACTTTAAACTATCAAAATCTTAAATATTCATAGATCATTACAAAAGTCATTATTTCTTTTTTCTAAATTTAAAAAAAGAATAAAATTTCATTGATATTTAACGAAATTAGAGCACTTTTAGTAAAACCCTAAAATTTGAGATCAAGTCGCCATATTTTCTAAACAATTGAAAGTATGAAAATTTTTGTTTTACAAAAGTTTCTTACTTTTTTATGGTCTTTACAATTATGTACTTTTGAATATACCGTTCCATTTGATTTTACTGAGAAACGGGCATGTACCCCCCAAACTACCCCCTAAGGCGCAGTTTTTGGGGGTTGAAAATATTTTTTTGAAATTCTTTAGGGTCGATATACATAGTAATTTTTTTTTATAAAACTCTATCTTCAATAGTTTGGGCGTAAAACATAGTGGACGGGTGGTCTGGATCAGCCTGTATATCGCAAATATATGGTTGTTTTTATTATTTATCAGGTTTATTTTTTTTGTTCTGCAATTAATCAATTGTACATAAAATAAGTTTTGTTTACCCCAACTATATGTTTTTCAAAATATACATTTTTTATGTTTTTTTCTGTTTTTTTTTTACTTTTGTTACGTTGAAAATCATGAATTACTGTTTCATTTATTTATTGTACAATCATATTATACATAAAATAAGTTATATTCACCCCAAATATATGTTTTTCAAAATATACATTTTTTTATAATTTTTTCTGGTTTTATTTTTTTTTTACTTTTGTTAGTTTGAAAATCATGAGTTACTGTTTCATTTTTATTTATTGTACAATCATATTATACATAAAATAAGTTATATTCACCCCAAATATATGTTTTTCAAAATATACATTTTTTTATAATTTTTTCTGGTTTTATTTTTTTTACTTTTGTTAGGTTGAAAATCATGAGTTACTGTTTCATTTTATTTGTTGTACAATCATATTATACATAAAATAAGTTATACTTACCCAAAATATATGTTTTTCAAAATATACATTTTTTTATTATTTTTTTTTGTTTTTTTTTTTACTTTTGTTAGGTTGAAAATCATGAATTCCTGTTTCATTTTTTTGTTGTACAATCATATTATACATAAAATAAGTTATACGTACCCCAAATATATGTTTTTCAAAATATACATTTTTTATTATTTTTTCTGGTTTTATTTTTTTTTACTTTTGTTAGGTTGAACATCATGAATTATTGTTTTTGTTTTGAAAAAAACAGGTTTTTATTTTACGGACTGAAAATTTCATTTAAAAAAAATATCTTAATTTCAGCTCCCGGCGAACGCCTACTTATTTTCGTCCGCAGCGAAAGTTTAATCAATATCCAATAGAATTAAAAAAATATAATAATAATCCTAATAAATGATTATATTGCAGTTTAGTCTCATGGGTCTACCCAAAAGAAAAGTAGAAAACTAACGGATGTAGAGGTGGAAATTCTGATTTTAGAAGTAAGAAAGCGAGATTCATTATAGAATTTCACGCTGCCACTCGAGCAGAGGACGAAAGAGATTTCCAATCGTCTTTGGAATGAAGTCTCTGTGGAATTGAATGGTGCGAAATAATATATAATTATCTTTATCTTGTATTTTATAAGTGATTTCAGCATTATCTTGAATTGTATTTATTTTTATAGACAAAATAACTGGAACAGAAATCCAAAAAAAAAAATTTAAGCTTAAAGGACACATATAGAAAAATTATACAAGCAGAACAGCATGCCAGCGGTTCTGCAAGATAATAATAATAATAAAGTAATGAAAAATGGAAGCACTATGAAGCGATAGAATTTTTGAGAGATTCGTGCCTGATACGGCGGTAAGACTTGCTTCTTTTAAATATAAATGTATTGATTTAATTAATAATAATTATTATTATTTTTATTTAAAACTGAATCAAATGTCTCTCGAGATTCTTTGTGTCGAGATTCAGATGAAAAGGAGAGCTCCTTATTGGATTTATCAAACCATGACGTTGATCTCAATGAGGCAGGTAACCGGTTTTCTACTTTTATCTAAGCTATTACATACATCCATTCACATAAACTCAGTCATTATCAGTCTTTTTCTAAATAAATAATTTATTTAATATAAAACTATTTTAGGTAGTACACGAAAAAAAATTCGCAAGAACTCTCAAAATTCTGATACAAATAGTGCAATAAATAGAATTGTGGATGCAATTTGCAAAGAAGATGCACCAATAATCTTACCTGCTCCCCGGTACAAGATGAGGTCGATTCATTCCTGCATGGAACAGGACTACAACTGCGTCGATTGCCATATGATAGACGTATGCAGACATTAATGGACATCTTGCAATCTCAACCTAAACCGACTACTAATATTCCCATAACAACAGAAGTCATAAGACCCTATCCTAAAGTTGTTCGAAACAGAAAATCCAATAAAGGAAGGAAACCGGATAAACCCCGTATAGACACCTGAAAAAAAATAACTAGAAGAGAGACATACACAAAAAGAAATGAAAAAAATGGAGCAGGAAAGAAAAGCCAGAGCTACAGAAATGAAACGTAGTTTGCTGGAGTTTAATTCAAGACGTCTAAGATTCACTTGCGGGGATGCCTAGAAGACTTTAAACCGTCATAGAACGCCTCATTACCACGTATTGAGTAACTATCGCGATGTCTGAACGAAAAGTACTGTCGTGCGTTGCGCAACGTATTATAGTTAAATTTCTTACGAAAGAAAGCGTAAAAGATTGCAAACATTAAAACATTTTCGGATCGTGAATTTGTGAAAGAATGTTTGGAAGCTGTTATGAAGGATATTTTGCCTGATAAAAGTTAACTGTTTTCGAACCTAAGCCTATCTTGGCAAACAGTGTGTCGTCGAATTAATAACATTTCAAATGAAATTACCTTAAAACTGCGCGACAGAATTCGAGATTTCAAATATTTTTCTTTAGCATTTGACGAAAACACAGTCATTTCAGACTCAGCTCAGCTTGTGGCGTTCCTTCGTGGATTAAATGAATCATTTCAAGTAACTGAAGAAATGTTAAATTTGATAAGTTGGAAAGGTACAACAGGAAAACATATTTTCCGTGCTATTGAAAACTGTGGAAATACTTTATAGAATATCAACTGATGGAGCACCTGCTATGATAGGTAAAAAAGGGAGCTATAAAATTACTAATCGTTAAAATAGAATCCAACAACAAAGCAAGCAATTGCTCCAAAATAGAGGATTTAATTATAATCCACTGTTTGATTCATCAACAAAATTTATGTGCCCAAGTATTATCGATGGATCATGTTAAGGTGCGGTTACATCAAGCGCGCCATGCCGCGCCGCGCTGCGCCAAACACGCAAAATGTTTATGTTTGTCTGATGGGGACGGCAAACCGCGCACGAACGCGCATATCTGTGCGCGTACATTTACGATCTGCTCGGAGTCGGTACATCAAAGAAAAATGCACGTTTGTGCGCGTTCAGTTTAGACGAGATAAAGAACGTTTAAGTGAAATTTCGAATGGTAGTATTGTAGTTGACAAAATGAGTGACTGGTTAATCGAACTTTATCGAAGTAAAGAAAAATTATGGAACCCTCTAAAGAATTTGTACCGTATAAAAACAGTAAAAACTGATGCTTGGTCAGAAATAGCAGAAGAACTGACAAGTAATCCAGAGTCCTTTATGTCTAAAATAAATTCATTATTGTCATCGTATAGAAGGGAAAAGTTAAAAATTAAGAAATCGATGTGTACAGGTCAAGGTATTAATGTGTTTGAGAATGTTCAATTACCCACACTTTTTTAATATCATTTTAGGAAGAGAATTTACATAAGCAATTGGTTTGCCATCCCATATTTTGAATTTTTAAATGACAAGGACATTCCCAAAAAGACAGTAAATACAGAAAACGTAAGTATCATATATTAATTATTTATTTTGTATTATTTTTTAACAAACAGATATGCAAGTAGTTATAAAAGTAGTTATGGAAATCGATTTAAGCCAGTTCATATTTATATTCAGTTTCCAAATTAATTGGTGAATGATAATAGGTAGTCAAGGTCGACTTCTTCCCGCTTCATTGTTTTATGTGAACTGAACGTCTATATTTAAAAAAATATTCTTATATATTTATTATTATATTTATGAGAAAAAAAAACAGAAATACACACACACCATTTTTATAAAATAATATGATTATTTATAATCAAAAAGCAGGTTACGTAATAATGATAACATAGTTATTTAATAAAATCATACAGAAAACTTAAAATGACCGCAAACAACGCTGTCGTAATGTTGATATGTTTTATCATTGTAGTACTTCTGCTGCAGTTCACTGAAGCTGTCAAAATACTCAACCAGTTGTTTTTATTGTATGAATTATGAATATACCTAGAAACACCCACACAAGAATTACAGTTTTATGTCCACTTTATCAACTGCATGTATAGCATTTATTCTCTTTTTGTATCTTAAGATATGGATTAAGAAATTAGAATAAGTTAGTCTATAAGTAACATCCTGTAAGTAAGTAATAATTAATCATTTTTAAAAAGAGACCAACCTTCGATTGATTTTTATAATTGACGCAGTCGGTAGGATCGCGAAAAAAAGTTTGGTCGGAATTCTACGAAAATGAACAAATCCGTTGAAATCAAATTTTGTTCGTTTTAACGATTAATTCGCGATCCGCATATTTATAAAAATTACAGTGCCCGTAAAACGAGAGCCATTGATTTTGAAAAGAAAGCAGTAGACACAGAACTAGACTCCGTTGCGCAGCGCCACCAAAGGTAGTGCCAGCATCGTCAATCCCAAAACCCAGAGCCAGTCCATCATCGATATTCTGCAAATGAAAATTGCGACAACAATCACTATCATTGTGCCGAGGTAGAAAATAAACCATCGACACATCTAACAACTACCGTCATTACACCCCTGTCCGACCACATGGTGGTAACAGCGATCGACAGCCCTGGCGCGGCACACCCAGAATGCAGTATGACATTACGCCGAGCCAACGTGCCGAGCGCTTATTGGTGGAACGCATCACGTGGTTCCTCGCTACCAGCACGTCTACGTTAACAGACAAATCCCTATCTCTCTTTGCATATACTCGCCATCATGATAACACCTATTGTTTATTAAAGCCGAGCATTTTAAAATAACTATGATAAATTCATAATCGGTTATTATTTTTACTTCTACGGGAAAATTGTATTTGTGCTAAGTGTTGTGTATATTTCAAGGTACTGTAATTTGCTTTAATTATTTATTTTCTGTATTATAAAATTTTGCACCACGTTTTCTGTTGGTAGCCATTTTCAAATTTCAAGTTGTTTGTAATTTTTTATTTGTAAAGCACGCAATACAATTTTCTCCGAGTAGTATACATTTATATTTCTTTCTTTCAATTACATATTAAAATTATTTACTTATACACATTAACGTACATAATAACAGTTACAGTTTTTTTTATATTTTGTTTCAATTAAAATAGTGGTAGAGCATTTTTTTTATATATCACTGTAATGGCTTAAAGTCTTAGAGCTTAAAATTTCGTTTATATTAAAACCCGTGACAAGTTGCACGAGGTACATTTTATGCCTACTTATGGGCCAAAATTCGCGTTTACTATTAAACAGGCGAATATCCATATTTCTCATTCTACGCTTTAAATTAGACTTTCTTATTTTTCATTATTAAAATTCTTTATTACAATATTAACTTAAACGTAACTATTTCGTTATTATATTTATTAAAAATTATATTCTACGTTTTATTGAAAGTATTTTTGGCTTTATTCAAAAGATTGGTTTCAACCAATTCTATCAAGTTCAATCATTATTATTATTCTTACGTCACGCCGGCAAACAACTTATTGCAGGTTTAGACTTAAATTTACCAAATTCAAACTGGCGTGCGTACCATGTAAAAGTTTCGAACATTTTCCAAATTTGTTTAGCTACTGTGGCTCAAATCGCCCAGGAGTGTTTTAACAAACACTAGTTTCGATTATCTTTGTAAAGACTCATGTTAATATACTATTTAAGACTCACAGAATTTATTATTTCGTTTCACTGCTTTCATTTTGAAAATATATACATTTATTTAAACTTTGATTTGTATTTCTTTTTTTTCCTATTCCAGTTCTCTCACCTAAAGATAGACAGGGGGTGACTGCCTGGAGTTGAAAGACGGACGTTACGTGGACTCTGCGTGTAAAATCTCTGCTGTTTATATCTGGCATTTTTTTTTTCTTGATCATAAATAATTTTCATTACTATTCTTTATTATATTCATTGGGTGGACTAGGGGCTTCCCGTGGGACTCTCGAGGGACTACAAAAATCCTTAGTGATAGCAGTTAAAATTTAGCCAGTTTTCTTTCTCTTTTCCATTAATTCCGCTACCAAAGCTGCCCCGACTGGACGTATTGACAAAACCCCCATTTTGTTATGACGTAACAATACTACGAGGCGTAAACCGCGACAAGCAGTCCAGGTGCGACACAACAATCACATAAAACCTCCAGGTGGCGCATCATAATAGTGATACTCTAAAAATGAGTCTATTACGTTTATAAATAATATATTGTGGCGTAGTGAAAATTCACCAGCCACCTTTTCCTGACGCCCCTGGGAAAGGCAAATATCAAAAACAAAAAACACCAAGTCGCTGAACAGCTGGGAGTCCGCGCGCGCAACCACACTGAGACATAGTGGGGGAGCGGAAGCATTCACCTACCAAAACAAATGTACAGAAGGCAGAACGGAGACAACTCAGCAGCGAAGAACACATCACCGGCATCAACATGTAGCCGCACTGCAAACTCATTCTCAATTTAGTTTTAAGTTTGTTTCTTTTTCAATTTAAAATGTTTTATACACGAGGTGTACTGTCTTTATCCACGATTGATATTCTATTGTAAGGTAAAGTAATGCTTTGATTTATTTGATTAATATGTTTGTATATTTCTTTGTGTCCGCCATTTTAAAGTTCGATTATTTCAACGTGGAAGACGGCAATGCATTATCGTAATTCATTTAGTAATTCGTTTACATTTCATTACAAATTTATTTGAAATTCGATTTTATTCATGATCATATTTAAAAATTTATATATTTACATCGTCGAAATATTATTTTAAAAATACTTATCTATTTACATTATTTAAAAATTTACATTTTTCTTACGTATCTAAATTATACGTAATGGTTTAATATCGCTATATTCAATTTATATTTGTCTTTAAATCTTAATTCAACTATTTTTGCTTGCGTAAAGTTTTTTTGGGACATTTTTGTATAACACGTGCATTTTATAATTTATGAGGTTAGAATTATTTTTCGTCTTTCGACATGTATCGTGATAGTATGTTTGTATTTGTTTAATCTCTTTTGTTCGGTAAAGCCGATTTTGAATTTATATATGTATAATGTAGACCTTTTTTTGGGGGCCGAGTATCGTTTCGTCCGGTACCTCTTTGATATGGTTCTACATAGTATAAATGTTTTGTGAGATTTTTATTAAATAATCGTGGTCAAAATTAGTGAGTTAAAGTTCGAATCGCTTCCTCACGCACCTTATTCGCCAGATTGAGCCCCCTCGGATTATTTTCTGTTCCCAAACTTAAAAAATGGTTCGGTGGTAAAAGATTTGCCAAGAATGAGAAGGTGGAGTCTGCGGTTGATGGCTATTTTGAAGAGCTCGACGATTTTCACTATAAACAGGGTATTGAACATCTCTGGGAAAAGTGTATAGAATTAAAAGGAGACTATGTAGAGGAAAAAAAATTGTTTTATTTGTTAGGTCGGGTACTATTGGGACTACCCTTTTCACAAAATATACTCATCAAACAAATCAAGAATTTGACAATTAGACATTGAGAATTGGATCGTTTCATTTACAAATTTTTTTTTGCGATACTTGGACCAATAATATCTAGACGGAAGTGGACTTGATGCTATTCTTATTGAAGCCGATATTTATGGTATGAATACGTTATCGTCAATTCTTAAAGGTACTCATTATAACAGATGTATTAGAGCACACAAGCTCTTGTACGAAGCTTTAAGAAGCATACAAATTGCCGAATTTATAGAATGCATGGATTATTCTCAACATTATTTACAACAGCTAAATACTTCCCTTCAAGAGATAAGAGAGAATACAGTAGATAAAGATCATTCGGCCTAATCGAAATATATAATCAATACAAAAGAATAATTCGATTTTTTTAATTTTTTTACGCACCATGAGCACTGAAAATGAAATATTTCAATATTTTAACAACTACTGTGAAATGGTAGAAATTTTGTTAAATTCAGAAGTAATAATTATGAATTACATTTGTTAACTACTAAACTAAACAAATGTTACCTTACTTTGTCTCTATGAATCAAACGAATAACATTCGTGGAGTGACTCTTTATTTATAGGTACAAGATATGATAAAAATAGCTTCAGAAGTTGTACATGATTAGAAGAGAGGAATGCCGTCCGTCAAACGAACGGAAGGTAAATTTAATGCAGTGAGCCCCGACTTAGCATTAGAGCAGTCTGAGAACCAATTTTCAGCAATGACTTGATTGGCATTACTAAAAATATCATAAGAAACGATTGGGTATTGTCATTAAAATGGTTCCAAAACATTTGTTCAGTCCATTTACTTAATATCTAAGGGGATGGGGTGTAAACAATAAATGGACCAATACACCTCCTGGAACATCCAGAATCATAATCTACAAGCTTTCCAATAGTTCAAAACTATGCACAGAATGCGGTCCTTATATTTTGCACACTCAACTCCATCCAGCGCCTGTTACTTTTCTTCCACCTAGACCTCAAAAATCAATGCCACAAAATCATCAACGTTCATCAGTTAAAAAATTAAATATAAAGAGAAGAATTACTCATAATAAAAAAAACTCAAATTCAAAGAGCCATGCCATTTTTAAATGGAATGGTAAATAAAACTACTTATAAATTTTTAATATCACAATTGAAAATACAAAAGAAAAAAGCAAGAGGTCGATGATTTACGTTGGATGATAAAATATTTTCTTTATCTTTAATGAAATTAGGTCCAAAGTCTTACAGGCATATGAGACTAATATTTAGCCTACCTTCTAGAAGAACATTATCAAATTTATTGAGACAAGTACCTTTTAAATGTGGTATAAACGCCAATATTTTAAATAATCTTAGGGAAAATATTAAAAAGATTAAAAAGATAGATAAATATCGTACTATAATGTTTGATGAGATGGCTTTGGAAGCTGGTTTAGACTATGACACCAACGACGATTTGATAAGTCGTTTTGAAGATTGTGGAGAACGTCATTGTGCCTTTGTAGATTATACAATGGTTTTCATGGCACGTGGGATACATCGTAAATGGAAACAACCTTTGTGTTATTTCTTTTGTGAAACTGAAATGAAACACATTAATTTAGCAAAAAACGTCAAGGAAATTATAACAGCTGTTCATTGTATTGGATTTAAAGTAGTAGCAACAGTATATGGTCAAGCTTGAACTAACGTAGCATGTTATAAAAAAATGTTAATTTTTATTATATTGGGGGTAATTATTTATTTATTAATTATTTATTTTAATTTATTAATTTAAATAAATAAATTTTATTTTAATTTATTTATTTAAAAGGCCACCCCGGCACAACATTATAGAATTTTATAAATTAGATATTAGGTGGTACGTCAAATTACATGATGTGTAGTAAACTGACTGAAGCATATATTTATAAGGAAAAAATGAAAATTTAGCAGCACAAGTATTTAGTCAAAGAATGTCTTCCATAATGACAGTTTTGATAAATTTAGGTTCAAACAGAATTTCAGCTAGTGCTGTCAATACTACAGATTTTCTTTTATTTGTTGATCAATTACTTGATAGTGGTAATGGTTCGATTCATTATGCCAATGGAAAAACATTAAGATGTGCAATTAAAGATGGCTCTCCTCATGTAGAATTTTGAAGTTCAGCATTAAAAGTTCTTGAATCAATAAAATTTTATTCGGAAACGAGGAATGATTTTATCCCTCCCACAATTAAAAACTGGATCAGTACAATATTAATGGATTCATTTAAAACAACATGACTTTAAAGTCCTCCGCACTAGATATTTTAATCAATATTCTGTTGAAATTTTTTTGGGTGTATTCATAGTTATGGAACACGGAATATAAACCCAACCTGATCATGTTTTAAAAATTCATTTGAATCTTTAGTAATAAATAATTTTATGTCTACACATTCTGCTGGTGCTAATTGTGAGGACAATGATAATTATTTACTGAATAATCTACAAAGTTTTTTTAAAAGCCCAGTAACTTATACTACAGAAGATGAAATTAACATCCCAATCAATACAATTTTATTAGAAAACCCTAATTTGAATTTAGATATTATAAATAAAGGCGTACATGCATATATGTATAGCTGATTTCATTGAAATTTTTTTTAAGAATTATAGATAACTGAAACACTGCCAGAAATGATCTAAGTATCTCACCAATTGAGGAAGATCAGATGATAATTGAAATAAGATCATATCGACCTAATTCATTATTATATTCCACATCAAATTTTACTAAATTATTTAGTGAATGTCGGAGAAATATATCTTCCAAAAGTTTGTAATAAAGTAAATATTTGCCAGAAATGTATGTAATTATATGCTACTTACAAATACAGATTTAAATTGTTTAAGTTATACTAAACAGAACATTAAAGATATATTTAATATTTATCATTACATTTATAACATTTTATATTCATACATGGATTAAACACGTTAATAATATATTACGAGGAAAATGTACACATAATTTCAATCAAAACGATACTGTCAAAATCATGGTTAAAAACACGATATCAAAAATAAAAAATAATAATAATAATAAGTGATCTTTCAGAAATAATCAACATATACGTACATGGAATATCTTGGGATATATCAAAATAGGCTTATACATATTTTAAAAATGCATTGGCTATCATACCTACTACAGAGCGGTTATGCCTTACATTAGAGCTTATAATTGAATCTCTTAAAAATGAGGAATTGAATCATTTGTGTTTGATATCAAAGTGGGGTTTCGATGAGTCTTCAAGACATAGTTCCTACAAGCAAGCCTTTTATGACTTAGAAGTTAGCGATTCGTCCGTATTCATTACGTGTCTAGTTCCACTTCAATTAACATCTGGAGAAGCTATTATTTGGCAAAACCCGCGTCCCGCATCAACCAGATATTGCAGACCTATTAAAATACAATTTATAAAAGAGTCTACAAATGTTTCAATTGCCGAAAAAATCGAGGCAAGTGAAAATAAACCATAAATTAATATTTACCATAGTGGACAGAAAAATCTGCAATGCTCTTACAGAAACAACATGAACGATGAGATGCTTTATATGTGGTGCAACTTCAAAACAATTCAACAATATTGACGAAATGATTTATAGGGATATAAGAACCGAGAATTTAGAATTCGGCCTATCAGTATTGCATGGATGGATTCGTATGTTCGAATGTCTTTTTTATCGTATAAACTACCTCTTAAAAAATGACAAGCTCGTGAGAAAGAATATAAAGAAATTGTAGCTCAGAATAAAGCTAGAATACAACAAAGCTTTAAAGAAAACTGCGGTTTAATTGTGGACAAACCTAAACCTGGCTTTGGTAACTCGAATTATGGCAACACTGCTAGGCGTTTTTTTTTTTCAAAACTCGGAGCTTTCTACTCAAATTACAAAAATAGATTTGGATTTAATAAAAAAATTACATACAATTATGTTTGTGGTATATCCAGTGGATTTGAGATAGATGTAAAAAAAAATTAACTATAAATGACTTTTATTTTATACATCTAACATATATAAAAATTCAACTTACAAGTCCAACCATACAGTATCTGATTTGATGCCAACTTGTAAGATCTCTTGCCCCAGAGTAAAAATCAGAATATAATATATCACAAAATTTAATTTTATAAATTTCACTGAACTGAATGAAAATGAAGGGAACCCATATTATTCTGATTTTTCTTTTTGTTAATCTATCCTCAAAAAACATTAATCATCCAAAATTCTTGGATCCTCTGGGATATATTTTCAGCCCCTCAATCCATGGTTTCAGCTATTTGTTGTCATATCATATTGACAAGCCTCCACCCTTATTTTTAGTTAAAACTAATATTACTAGTAATAAAAGATCAACTAGACAAGATCAATGGCCTGCCCATGGTGCACTACCGTTCTTAGGATGGATTCAGCAGAAAATAGTGGGCGTAGCAACCGTTTCAGATCTTGATGACTTACGAATCCAAAGTACACAAATGTCAGAATATATTGAAAATTTAAAGAATTTGACTCTGGTCAATTCAATCGAACTTAAACACGTTACTAGTGATATAGTAACTCTAAAAAGGTCCTATGATTCAATCAATAGTGATTTCCGAAACGCGATTCAAAAAATGAGTGGATTTTTATAATCAGTTCCAGCGGGATATCTATCTGATCGACACAAATGTGAGAAATGTTGCAGATTATGTGAAAGCGTCATTAGAATACACAAAGCAACGACAAGACCATGATTATTATTGGACTGAATACCAGGTCACCTTGTCAACATGTAGAGCAAAATTTATCCCAGAAAATTTGATTACTAAGACTATCCTCTCACAAAATTTATCCATGATTGCTTCGGACATCCATGACTCACTGTACACGTTCAGCATTCCGATCGAACAAGTTGATTGGTATTATTCCTTTCAACTATCATTTTGTCATGAATCTGATGATGGAATATTCATAATGGTGTCTATTCCCTTAAGAAAACGCAAGCTGATTCACGCCCGAATTGAAAAAATGATTCCAGTTCCCATTCGCATTAATGAGAAGACTTATTCCATCACTGGATTAACATCTTTAATTTTGACTCATGATAATTTAGTTTCAATCATTAAATCATACCAAAAAGATTGTCTTATTAATGATGGACTAGATCTATCAAATTGCTTACTCAAGATAAATGAAAATGAGATTTACTCATCACGTTCATGCCTGGGTACAATTCGTAGAGGGGGAAATAGAATTGAGTATAAGGATATCATTTTATATTACCAGATAAACATGTATGTACTTCAAACGATGTGAAATGTAAAAACAATATTTTAAAAATGTGGTGATTTGTAACAATTTTTTTTTATATTATCCTAAATCATCACCATACAAAAATGTAAAATTCTTTTAATATAATTAACGATAATGTAATTACTATGTAAACTAGTTTATAATACTGTGATAGATAACAAATTTTAAAATGTACCTGTTCTATAATTTTTTTTTTTTAAATCTTTTAACATTTAACTTGTGATAAAATAATGAAAATCTAAAAATATGATCTATAAGATATAGACACAATTGTAACAACTATGCACTGAAGATGGAATGAACCGATATTCCGAAAAAAAATAAAAGCGCTACTTTTTATGCAACTATAACAACAGAATACTGTTTTTTATTTTCAACTGACCTTATAATCCCAACAAGAACAAAACAAAATATACAAAATGGTCATTTACGTTAACAAAATATGTATGTAAAATGACTGAAGTAACCAATCAAGAGTTCAACTGGGTACAGTTGAATTCCACGCATTGGATATATTCAGTACTCGAAAAAGTATATCAAGTTATATTGTTTCACAAAGCAACAGTCACATGAATTAATTGTTGGTGGTGATCATGCTTCTAACTAAGTCATGATTCCTTGCAATTGTTGGGTAGACGATGGATTAATTTCATCTTCCATTTTAAACTGCAATCTTATCAAGGGTATGATTAATTTAAAAATTGTGTCATACAACTATATTCCTTATAATGACTTAAAAATAGCACCTATTGACCTTGACTCTTCATTGGAATTTTCTTCGTCGTTATAAAAATGGTAATCCTCCAAACATATCTGACTATTCTCCTGAACTTGCTTCGATAAATAAATTAATCAAAAAAGTCAATGAAGCAGTTCCAATAATCCATTGGACCTCCCCTTATCATTCTATTTGGTCTTACATAATCATGTTAATTGTTGGAGTAGTTCTCTGTGTAATTATCTGCTGCATTGGACCTAAAGTCATTAAATGGCTTTGTGGCTATTACATGATATCAAAAATACCAGGAGCTCATGCTAATAATATCCCTGAATGGGTTAAAGTCACATATGATCTCTGTTTGTTTATAATATTGTTCATCGGGATTCTTTTGATAATAAAATATCTTAGAAAACTGTTACGTCGAACTGTCTGCCATACTATTCACGTTAAAGGTCTTCGATGATATTCTGGAGCTCACTGTGACCTGGTCGTTATTGATGGAACAAACTCATTATCAATCGATCTCAAGCGTCTTCCGAATTTATGTCATCTGTATCTTCAAAACACATCAGTCGGAAAAATTCAAGCTTCTGGAGGAGTACTACATGTATCTGAATTCAAGGAAAAACTATGTTCGTAAAATGGCGTATATGTTGGCCAAACGTAATCATTTGGAAAATCCGTTCGGTGAGTTCGGAACGGTCAGAAAAAAGTGACTGAAGCTATTTTTAAAACGTCATAAGCAAAAACTTTCGTTTTGGAACGTGTTTTATAAGAACGTAAAGAAAAATTAGACGCATTTTTTTTATCTTCTTGATCGTCTACACTAAAGGTAACTATCCTCCGAATCGCATATACAACGTTGATGAATCAGGACTTACAGTGGTTCAAAGCAAGATACTCCAAGTTATCGGTCACAAAGGAAAACGACAAACGTGTACCGAGACAATGTTAAATCTAAAAACAGAAGAGGAATCTTTAAGTTTCATTTGAACCCACCATGCTGTACCTATGATGGATTGTATAATTTCAAACAGGCTCAAAAAACTGGTATAATATGTTGTGCGATGACATACACTGGAGTTCCTATTTTCCATTTATCAAGATGGGGAGTGTTGTTTGACATATACAAATTAAGTAAAGAAAGATATTCCATTTACCTCAGCTGGAATTTTTAAATATGACCAAAGTTCCTATAATATCTCAAGATTATTCCGCAAGATTAAGTTAGTTATATTTAGAATATAAACTAGGAAAAGAAAGTAGTAGGTATATACGCTTTGTAATGATTATAAAGACACTCTTGCTTTATATATTTAACAGTATACATAGTGATTGTCAATTTTAATTGTTTTTAAAAACTTCATTTCCTGTAACCGAAACTTAACTGGCGTAGTCGGTAGGACTGGCTAACGAAATTTCGTCAAGCATCGCGTAGTTCGTTCTGTATTAAACGTTAATAGTTAATTAAAATAAAAACTAAGTAGTACCAGAATAAGTTAAGAAAACAATTACAAGATCGAGACCAAGGACAGCATCGCCAAAGTCACGATTTCCAGAGCTCCTCAGCTATTTCTGTCCTCTACCAGATAGGCCAAAAAACAGATTAGGCTAAGAAACGAAGCAAAATTAAAATAAATGGGCTATTAATGTTAGTTCAAAATCAATTATTAGTCTTATATTTAATATAATCCTAAATAAATAAGTACGATTCATTCGAAACGAAATAAAATAATTCAACTATTTAATAACGAACAAGACATGGAATGTCAAACACAGACACAATATTAAACGAATTTATAAATAGATTAAACACGATAGCTTTAACGGACATGGCAACTACAAGCCAAACCCCTGCAAATTACCAATTATTAGAATTATACGTAGATACTATTCCATAATACGACGGAAACCCCCATACACTAAATATATTTTTAGACAACTGTGAAAGTTTAATTAATACTTTCACCTACAAAGCTGTAAAAAAAATATTGCTTAGAACTACAATGGACAAACTAGTAGGGCGTGCTTTAAGTTTGATTGGGTCACGCTTAAAATTAAGAGCATGGAAACAGATTAAAGATTTACTAAAGTTAAGTTTTGGAGATCAGAGAAACGTAGATTGTTTTTAGTGCAAGACCTGATTTCATTACATCCCTCAAAAGGTGAAACAAATACAATTTTGGTATGAGATCTCAAGACGCAAGAAATCTAATACTTTCAGAACTGAATAATTTAGAATTAACGACAATGGAAAAAGAAGTCGGCATAAAATATTATAACTTAGCTTTAAAAACTTTTTTTTAGAAGTTTAAATGGACAAATCTCAAATAGCATCAATTTAAGAAACCGAGAAAGTTTAGAAAAAGCTATGTCATCGGTTATAGAAGAAGAATCTTTTTTCAAAAGACGCAGTCCAGACGAGCTAGAGCAGTGGGCGATTTAGGTTATCAAGGGGGCAATAAATAAGTGGGGGGCGATGAGTATTCAAAGGGAGAAAAATTAAAATAGTACTGTACAGTATAAGTTGCCGGGTAGCATGAGTTACTGGCTATTCTCAGAATTCACTGCACTCACCCCTCTCCGCAGTCCCCATCTGTTGTTGCTCAGCGCGGCCGACTGGTAACTCAACCCCCTCCCCCGCCTGCCATCACAACATACTTGCCATTGACCTACATTCGTCTTCAGTCTTCACTAGCCTTTGTATACTTCACCATCTGTTTTTGTGCGTTTGTATTGAAGTGTAGAAGTTCATGCACAATGGATTCAAAAAAGAAGAAGTGTTGTCAATACTCAGCTGAGTATTTAAAATTCGGTTTTATCACGTCACCGCAAAATGTACAGTTTCCACATTGTCTATTGTGCAATAAAACATTTACCAGTAATGAAGCCATGAAGCCTTCGCGAATGAAAGATTATTTATCAAGAGTACATAGTGATAAAGTGAGTAAAGAACTTAGTTATTTTCAACACATCAAAGCTAAAGCTGATAAACGGCCTAATGTGAGTGATTTATTTAAAAAAAACGAGCAACCGATCTTGACAAAGGTCTTCTTGCTTCTTACTTGATCGCTTTATTGATCACTAAATGTGGTAAACCTCACACAATTGGCGAAACTCTTGTTTTACCGGCTACTAAAAAAATTGTTGAAATCATGCTAGGCGAGGGCCCTAGTAATAAGATAAGTCAATCGGTTCCTCTGAGCAACAATACTGTTTCCAGGCGAATTGACGACATGGCCACAGACGTTGAATCCAAACTCACCAATTTGTTAAAAAAAAGTAAATTTGCATTGCAGATTGATGAATCTGTGATTGATAACAAAGCAACACGTCTGATCCTGTTTTATGTGAGAATTTGAAGCAACGCAAGTTGGAACTTGCGTACCTTACAGATATTTTTGAAAAAATGAACGAAGTCAATATAAGGCTTCAAGGAAACAAAATGAACCTTATCAAGACCAAAGGAATTATTTCATCATTCATCGCCAAGTTTGATATTCATAAAATAAATATTGGCCGTAGAGAGCTGATTCAGTTTCCGACCCTTAAAAAGTGTTCAGTGTCAGATAACGAGACTCCTGAACTCCCAAAAGACAAAATCCTAATTTTTACTGATCACCTTGACCAGTTAAAAACTGACATGGAATCAAGATTTGAAGATTTGACCCAGCTACAAATTCCGGATTGGATTCTAGATCCATTCTTGTTTGAAGCTATAGAGAACCTGCGTGACCTTGGTGATTAGGAACTAGCGCTCATGGTGGCGAAATTTAGCATTTAGTATGTGAGATTAATTGAATTTTATACTGTTTGTTGTACTAATTATAAAGTAATAATTAACTTTAAGTGCCAGTTTTTCAACCCAAGGTTTAAGTTTTTTATCATTGTGAATATATCTATATATATTATATATATAGATAATAGATATATTCATAATGATAAAATAATTAAACCCTGGATTGAAAAACTGGCCCTAAGAATGTCAAACGTCATTATTATTAAAAGTTGATTTCAAAAAATAAATGCCTCGGATATACGACAGTCGTCGGATAAGAAAGGTGAAAATTTATTTGTAAGTAGGCATGTGAAAGATGTTGAAGAATGGAAGTCTGGACTTACTAGTTTGATTAAAGCTAAAGTTACACGTCAGACTAAAACTAAATTGCATTATGATATTACACTTGATGTAAGTTTTTAATTTATCATTTTGTTATTTATTATTCTTATAATTGTTATTAATATATTTCATATATTCGAAAATTGTATTAAGGTTATTTTAATATTTCAGATTGATGTTAATCGAACTGTTACTGACAAGCAATGCAATTGCCCAGCTGGTTTGGGCAAAAAGTGCAAACATATTGCTGCTGTCATCAATTTCATTAATTTTTAGAGTGGTGAATCAAAGACAAGTCAACGGTGCTAATGGAATGTTCCTTCAGTGCCGAAGGATAGTTATGAATATTCTAAAGGGCGTAAAATAAACGACTTAATCCCGAAGAAAGCTCATCCAAAAGAATATGATCCGGTAGATTTAGATCATTTAAATATTATGTGTTCGTTGAGTAGTATGTTGAAATCTGCAAGAATGACAGAATCAACTAAAACAGCTACATAAAGTTCAATTTACAAACACGTAAGTATTGATCCGGAAAACCTGGAATGGGCCATTAATTATCATCTAATGGTTGCTATACGCTACCTACGCATATTCACTTGGGCAGATCCCTACACGCGTCATTGGGTTCGAGAGTGGTTGATGCAACCTAAGAGTTTGGATTTAATTAGAAGGTATGAGATTGTTCCATATATTGAGATAGCTATAGGCATGGCTCTTACTATTTGGTACATGATCGTTTTTGCTCTTTTTATATCTGTGCTACGCTTTAGAATTCTTGGCTATATTACTTATGCGGGAGTTGTGTTATACATGGCTAGTAGTACCGCATGGGAAGTCAGGGAAGGAACAGCTTATGAAGAAACTCTGTATATCATGCCCCTTGAGGTGTTGGTTGTGAGTATGCTGTACGCGGCATGGCCCAAATCTGGTTTGGGGCACTCCTCTGATAGATGGACTAATGTCTATCGGGCAGAGTTGCCTTGGATCACAACTATTGACAGAACGCTAGTAGCTTCCATGGTATATATATTTCTGGGCGGAGGCCTGGTGTGGATATCCGGTGGTGAGTCAATTTTCATGACTGGATACGGAATGGGCATCGTGCTCATTGGCTGAACTAGTTTATGGAGAACCTCTCCGACTACCTGGAGAATTTTTTACTCCACCCACAGAAAAATACGACCAAACAGAACTCTCTAACAAACTACGCCGAGAATTCCAAAATCTAAGACCAACGCCTGCCGCACACCACAGAAGCCCCAGCACTTTCATATACAAGGACCTGAAAACAGCGTCACATGTTTTCCTACGACAGGGACAAATAAGAAGCCCATTAGAACCACCATACACAGGACCCTTTGAGGTGGTAAAAAGAGGTCCAAAACAGTATGAAATAAGAGTAAAGGGGAAAATAATAACGGTCTCAATAGACAGAATAAAGCCCGCGCACATAATACGCGAGGAACAACTAGCAAGACCTACTACGAAGACCCTACCGAGAGACGCATCACCAGAACCCGCGAAGACGACCCCCAGGTCTACAACACGGTCTGGACGCCACGTCCGGTTCCCGGACTATTTCACCGCTGACCTCCGGTCTCAGCAAGGGGGTGATGTAGGGACATAACAACAACAGTGAATATTCTAGACGGCAAGAGAAAAGAAAATAACAGAAGCAGCTAGAATATTCACTAACGCACGTTGGTGACCCCAACGTGATCAAAAGTTTCTTATAGAATCTTAGAAATTAAGCTACATAAAGTTCAATTTACAAACACTGAGATTATTGTGAGATATATATCTTCATTTTTGAAATGAAAATAATAATTTTGATTATGCTTCTTGGGCAGGCTTGTTCTGCTGAAGAAAAACAGACGACAACAAAGGCTACACAAACTGATTCATGAATATAATGATATAAACCCGGACTCAATAAATTGTGATTTTGAACAGGTTGCTATAAATGCAATGATAGAGTGCTTCTCTGGAGTTGTGATTAAAAGTTTTTATTTTTTATTTAGCCCAGAACATGAGAAAACATATTGTTCAGTTGGGTTTAACCCTTTCGTCCCGAACGGTACACATTTGTAGGTACCAGCATTGATTTGAAAATTACTGAAAGTTAAACGAAACACTATGCTCGTATGACACGTGTACCACATCAGTTAAGGTTTATTTCATAGTTTCCCGTGTGTTTTTCTAAGATATTGAATATCTTGATGCACGATTGGATGTCAAAAAAATGCATTGAATGTTTAAGGAAAAATATCCAGATGTCTATAATATAAAGTACAATTTTTATTTACAATACTTCAATGAAAACTTTTCCCTTAGATTTGGTCGACCACAAGGCGACACATATATAACTTGCGAAGAACTATCAACAAAAATAAAACAATCAAACTTATCAGAAAATGCAAAACGTTCGTCAGTCGCTCAGTTAATGATTTATAAAAGACGTGCCAAGAAGTTTTACAACAAAATTTCATCAATTCAAGATCTTTGCAAGGAACGAGATGATGTTGCAGTTACAACATTCGATTTTATGCAAAATCTACCATTGCCACACATACCTATACAAAACATTTTTTATTTACGACAATAATGGGTTCACTGTTACGAACAGCGGCAGAAAAGAATGGACTGAACCACTGTTCCCTGTTGAGGTATGTATGTAAACGAGATGCGACTGGTGGCGATAAAAATCAAGAAATTGGATATAAGGCTCACAAACGAGTGTTTAACCAGGAACAAGAGCGTGAGCTATCTACATATTTAATTAGATGTTCAGACATATAAAAATATATAAAAAGGTTGTTATGAAATTGGCATACGGACTAACCGTCAAGTACGACTTATCACGACCTCGGACTTGGGATGACAACGAAATGGCTGGCGAAGAATGGTTTCGAATGTTTATGAAAAGAAATCCTGAACTGTCAGTACGTGCAGCACAGGCTACAAGTCTTTCTAGGGCGACTAACTTTAATAGAAATAACGAAGATGCTTTCTAGGACAATTTGACTACTGCCATGGACCGTTATAAATTTCAACCACAAAATATATATAATGCTTATGAGACCGGCATAACTACTGTGCAAAAACCCGACAGAATAATAGCTAGACGTGGTGCTCAAGTAGGTTCAGTGACTTCAGCCGAGAGGGGTACTTTAATTGCGGTCAATGCCATCGGAAATGCTATTCCTCCATTCTTCGTCTTTCCGCGAGTGCAAACCAAGATCACTTTATCAGGGATGGACCAATATGATCTGCTGGAAGTGCAAATCCTTCTGGCTGAATGCAGGATGAAGCATTTATTCATTTCTTGGAACACTTCAAGAAACATACAAATGCTTCTCCTTTACATAAAGTCTTACTTGTGCTTGACAATAACTCTTCACATATTCACATTAACGCACTAGACTTTTGCAAGACGAATGGTATTGTGATGCTATATTTCCCTCCCCACTGCTCACATAAAATCCAACCGCTTGATTGATCTGTATTCGGTCCGCTAAAGAAAGCTGTAAATTCGGCCTGTGATGGATGAATGCGAAGCCATCCCGGCAAGACAATGTCAATATACGACATCCCAGGGATTGTAGCTACTGCTATGCCGCTTGCTCTTACACAATCCAACATTCAAGCTGGCTTTCGCACAACTGGGACTATTCCATTTAATCGGCATTTGTTTACTGAACCCGATTTTGCACCTGCATTTTTGACAGATAGGCCAATTCCTGTAAATACAATCGAGGTAACCGAGGGTCCTATTCAGAATACTAGTACACCTGATGAGTTTTTTAATGCAGCTCTTTTTGTACAACAACCGACTGTAAATATGCCAGTGTTCACAAGTCCCAGACAGAGAACAAGAAAACATCATTGCAGATCCACAACCTTTGATTACACTACCCGGACATCAAAGTAGTAGTAATGTTCAGCAAATTTCACTCAAACCCTCTACAAGTTCTCAATCCGTTCCTGTTTTGACAAATCAAACGAAAAATATCGCGACTTTGAGTACACCACTTATATTTTCGCCGGAAGTAGTACTACCACTACTAAAAGCTCCTCCAAGGAAATTGACAAACAGGGGGCGAAAAACCAAGAAATCTACACAGATACACCAGAAAAAGAAGAGAACATGAAAACAGATTGAAACGAACCAAAGCTAAACAAGTTAAGAAAAGATTAGATGGAGGAAAAACTAAAAGAAATGCTACAAACAGGAAAAAAACTAACACGCAACATGAATCATCATCAGAAGAGGAGTGCTACTGCCTTGTTTGTATGTCAGCATATTCAGAAAGCAGACCGAGGGAAACATGGATACAAATAATACAATGCACAGAAGAGTGTACAGAAGGTAGTCTTAGCTACGTTTGCCACAATTGTGATTCCGAATGATCTCGTAACCACTTAAGTATTTTTGTTTAAATTTTTGATTTTTATAGAAATAATAAGTCTTTAGTTTTTTCTTAACCTATTTTATAGCTTAAGTGCTAGTCTTTTTTTAAAGCTGTTGAATTTTATTCTCTTAAACAAAAAGTATTGAAGTTTTGTTTTGTCATTTGTTTATCTATGCATCAAAATGTAGATGTTTATAGAAATAATGTTTTGAAGTTTTACTCAAAGTGTTTTGTTATCTGGATTGCTATATTCTAGTTTATTATCAATGCTGTTGAATTTTGAGAAATATAATACCAAGTAGTACACAAACATTACAAAAAAAATCGTCACCAATATCTGATTATTATATAATTTAAGTTGTACTTAATATAAACCTTTGAAGGCTGATTAAAAATAATGTTAGATTATAAGTATCGTGAAAGACAAATATTAATAAAAAAATATTTGTGATGTTCAACTGTAAAATGTTATTAGACGATGAATAAAACATGTTCGTTTATTATATTTTGTATTATTTGCATGTGTTTCAATTGACCCCAGGCACTGTTTCAACCGACCCTGGCATTGGGACGGTTGAAACAAATTACTTTTTTTTATACATAAAATACAATACAGTGATCTCAAATAACATTGCCCATTAGTAAACAAATATATGGTATTTTATTTAATATATTTCCGTCATCGCTCGCTTAACTAATCCCAATGCAATGGACAATAAACGCTAAAATGTTTCAACCGTACCCAGTCTACCCTACGCAGCGCAGAAAACAGCAACCAGGGACGTTGCTTTAATAAAGCAACTTATTCACATTTCCTGTTTTTTATAATAATTATTATTATTCAAGGAAAACACATTCATATGCAGCGCAGAAAAACAACAACCAGAGACGTTGATTACTAAGGCAAATTATAAATATTCCATATTTCTATTAAGTAGGAAAAATATTTTGCCATAAATATTAGCTATTTGCGAAGCTAATATTTTACAGCAGGGATAATAAAATCAGAGAAATCACATCAACCTGAAGAATGGTTGATATCTTGTCACGTCGCGAATAAATATTTTCTCTTCATGATATGTAGTTTGTTCTTGCTTGATGTGTATATAAACTTGTTCAAAATGGCGGCGGTTGGCACCGCACGCGATCGCTGAATTATATTACTTCAAGGTTGCAGGCAGCGGTACGGTCCTCGATATCTTTTCGGTCTTGAAACTTAATAAAATGATGGATGTCATCATACGGGTACAATCTTCGATTTCTTGCGAAAGAAGCCTCAAATATAATATTTGTAGTAGATAGTAGTTGTCTCGTGCAATGTTATAAACGGATATAATAGTATCTAACACTAACTCGCTGATTTAAAACATTTATACTGCCATACGGTATTATACGGAGCAACGCAGATTAGATGTGTACTGGCTGCTGGCCAAGCTATGGCAACTCCATATTGAAGGGATGAAACTTCTGTACCAATGTCACTTCAACGCTTATTATATGTTCTGTGAGCGCTAGTGTCTTGTATTTTGAATTTTCATGGTTGTGTTGACTTCGGGGATGGCCATGATTTTCAAAATGATAATGCGATACATGCAACCAATGCTTTAGTTTTTATGGCTGTATCATTGAATGATAATTGGAAGGTTCCAATAGCTTATTTTCTAATCCACTCATTGGACAGTCAAGAAAGAGTTAATTTAATAAGATTAGCTCTCAAAGAATTGAATGAAATAAACTGCAAAGTTTATTCTATTACTTTTGATGGAGCTGCATCCAATATTGGCATGTGTAGTTATTTGGGTGCTGATTTAACATATGGCCCAAGTTTTCAATCATATTTCACAAATCTATATACAAATGAAACATGCTATATATTTTACGATTTATGACATATGGTTAAATTAGTGCGCAATACATTAGGCGATTTAAAAACACCGCAAACTGCTGTTGGAGAGGAAATAGCCTGGAGTTATATCGAAAAATTATTTGAATTGCAGACAAAAAAAGGCTTGAGATTGGCGAATAAGTTAACAAAAAAACATATGTGTTACCAAAATTCAAAAATGAATTTAAAACTGGTAATGCAAACATTGAGCAACAGTGTGTAGATACTGTTCCTTACTTTTTTTTAAAGAAATTGATGATATTGAAATACAAAAAAAAATTTTAAAATGTCAAGCTACTACTATTTTCTGTAAGAACTTTAATGACATTAGCAAAAGATGCTTTGAATATTCCCCTAAATGATGAAAATATGGAGAAGCTGAAGAATGCAGCTGAAAATTTTGAAGTACAGAGTAGTCGGAAAACTGGGTTCCTTGGTTTGATTATATGCCTTCGGAATATATTTCCGTTGTTCAAACAAATGAAAAAATTAGGACTTACCTATTTGTTGACTTACAAACTGTCTCAAGACTTTCTTGAAACAAGCGTCTCCTTATACGACATGAGCTAAAAGAATTCGATAATGGCAATTGCTTATTTGACAGTATCGAAATTTGACATGTTACAAGTAGACAAAATAGCATAAAAAATCCAATAGGCAATCAGTGATCTGAATTTTAATTTTGAAGCCAATCACGACTATGATTTCCCGTTTTGGGACTTATTAGCATTTGTAGAAAATGTTGTATTATATATTTCAGGTTTCATTGCATACAAGTTATCAAAAAGCATTGTTAAATGCAAAGTTTGTGTTCCACAATTAATAGGCAATATTGGCACAATGCCTTTATTGTCACAGATAAAAAATCGAGGTCCGTATATAACACCTTCCTATGACGTAATAGCTATTTGCAAAGTTTGTGAACAGATTATTCGAAAATATCAATTGGAATTGACCCAATCAAATATAAAAAAAAAATTAATGAATAAAATTTTTGGTCATGTTGGAGTCAAATTTGATAACACAATAATGAATAATCATATTCTCAACCAAGATATTTTCGATAATCATCGAACGCAGCTTTATAAATACGTTATTGAATTATATTTAAATACACGATTACATTATGAACCCAAAAAAATGTGTGAGAAGGATATATTTGTAAAAATTTACAAAACTTTTTATTATAGAAACCAGTAACATAGTTATTGTGTACTTTTTTGAGATTCAGGTAAAGATATGAGAAACCAATGTGTTTATGAGTTGATTTGAAGAGATCATTTCTGACAAATCAGGAGATATTTACATTTTGCAGACAACAAACAAATGGATACAATCCAAACGGTTTGTAACTGCGACCACCCATCAAGATTTTTAATGGAAACTTCTTACAGCATTACATAACGACTTCAGAATTAAATTTTGATAACTTAATGATTGAATATATTCAAAAACATGGATGCAAACAATTCATCTGAGGCAAGCCAATTAGGTAATATTCTAGGAGCAATATTATAAAGAGATTTTAATTTCATTACAAAAATTAATTTCGAACTGTTTAAATACTACATTCTTCTCGAATCATGCAGAACATAATTCCCGAGGACAAGAACACAGAATTAGGGCACTTAGACTTCAGTAGTGAGGAGTATTTTAATAATAAGATTTATCGAAGAGAATTGAGAAAAATCCTGAGATGAAATACAACATATCAAATCGAAGAACTTGATCATGTCGAGATTTTTAGATTAGAAGCTAGTCGTATTGACAATTTGAAATCCCAACATCGCATTAGTGAAGTATCATCCAACAAGTAGTATTTAAAATATTTGATCCTGACCAGAATAAAAAATTCCATCATAAAACAAAATTTACAACTTTTCAAAAACCAAAACTTGTTAAATGGTTTATAGAAACACCAACTTTCATCCTACACAGCTTGAGAGGTTGTTGATACCACCATTTTATGTCTGGACTGTTTATTGAAGAAACTGACCCACAAAAATAGATATTCTATTTATAGATACATTTTTTCCTTAAGTGTTTCATATATTCTACATACCAATTATTATCCAGTTCATATGTAATATCTCTCCATATAAAATGAGTTGGAGACTCAACTTTGTTATCATCAAATACAAACTTTTTACTGAATTCCATTGCTAATTTTGTTTGAATAAGACCAATACCACCTACATATTCTGGTGCTGGATGATACACTCTACCGTTTTCTAAAGACATAAATATTTTTGCAGGTTCAAACTTCACAGTTAACATATCGCCAGCATGTCCATACGATAAATGAAATTCTGTACCATTTTCATTGTTTCTTTCTATTACATGTGTATAGACAAATGGTAAATCGTCACATCGCACATAATTTCGTTCACGACCACAAATAGATAAAAATGGAAAATCTACGTAACTTTCTGTTGTGTTAAATCGTAGTCTTTTGAAAAAAAATTGAAGAAATTTCTTCTCTTTGAAACATGAAGTAAAATTTTTCATACGGGCATCATCAAGAAATAACTATAAAAAAAAACTCTGTATTATTATCTATTGTTTATATATTTTTCAATAAGAACAATGTAATTTTAAAATGAAGTAAAAGAACTACTGAAATTTCAATGAAAGTTTTATTTAATTTGGAAGTAGGTATATTCAATGACATTTAATGTGAAATACATGATTTAATGACCATCACAATTTTATCTGGTAGAGTACATTTAACAGATCCGATTTTTAATCACTTTTTCACATCAGTGATCGTATCTCACTAATAAGTAATACTATGTTCAATGTTTTTTGACTAAAATAAATATTGGCATAATGTAGACGTAACATTTGCCATGTTGATGATTAAGAAAGATTTAATACTTGTGAACGGTAAGAAATTGACAAGTTTGGATTTTCACGAACACTTTCACTGACAGTAGCTATGTGGTCTCACTTCGTGAATATTGTTGTCTTACTGGCACCGCTGTATCCGCTTCAAATTTTTTAAATAATTTTGTTCTCAGTTCGACGATTAAATAAAAAAAATTTAAATGATGAAGTAAGCAAAACGTTGCACTGATCACAAATTTTGATACTAACTTTAATAAAATTAACGCATTGTGCAACTATACTATATATCTTTCAACAATGATTAGTCAAACAATAGTGAAACAAAATGACAAAAAAACATCAAAAATAATTTCAAATATAGCCGCTAACAGCCATCAAAATCATATCACTCCTATTAAAAAACCCTACATATAATGGCTCTTTTTTGCATTCTATAATTCTACGTTTAGTATTATCTGACATTACTACTTTATTGTAATTATGTGTATATAACCTCATGTCCGGTATTACAGACTAACTGGGAAAATTTGCTAACTTGCAAATGAGATATCAAACTTATATGACAGTTCTCCGTAATGCACGGTAAATAAACCCCAAAGTATGTAAAGTATTTACTTACTACTATTTAATACTGGCCTTAAGTAAAAACAGTAAAAACCAACTTATCGTGCATACACCTATCTATCAAAAACTCTAAGAGAATCCATTTGAAAGTGCTTGCAAACCAGCAAATTTTGTTAGCTATGTTATAATAAAGTTCATATTACTACGACTGGTTACCACAAAACAGTGAAGTACAACCATGCTTTTTTAGAAATTGGTGTACAGCGATAAACATTAATGTAAATGCAATGGTCATTAATGTTTTAATTTTGTTTGTGCTAAATTAGTGGACGAAGTAGCATGTATTATTTCAGTTTTATATGAGTCAAGTATTAAATAAATTGAAATATTCTAAAATAAGTACATATCATTTTAATACCGTAACTTCAGCATTTTTAGCATTTGTTTCTCATATTTATTTCTATACGTACTTGAACAAAAAGATTATACAAATAAATAAATGCAATTATAAACTTACCATTCCTTGATGATCAATAAAATAAAAATATTCTCTTGTTTTGGTATTAGAATATTGTCCTTGTACATAAGATTTCAACAGTCCTGTAGATATTTTACTGTACTCTCGAAAAATTATCTTGATTACTTTCATGACTAGTTTTAAACTTATGAGAATATATTAAGAAAATTTTTAACTTTCTAAGCGCGTTGTAAAATATGTAACTTATCACAGAATAATTAAGTAACACTTGATAAGCCTTCTCTAACTTTAATAAACAAACTCAAACTAAGAACGCATGGAAGGCATGGAAGGCATGCTATGAAGGTTACACAACTGCGACGCTTCGAAATGTACTAGTAACAAAAATTTAAACCCCAACATTTTTAATAAACTTTAAATTTTTAATATAATAATTAAATTAAAAGTTTTAATTGAAAATTAAATATCGACAAAAATTAAGCAAAAAAGTGCTCAAATAATTTTAAAATGTATGTACTTATTAATGAAGTATAAATATGTATGTAAATGAAAAATACCGAAAATACATAAATGATTTTATGTTGGTTGTGCTGATGCATATAATGTCACTTCATATGGAACGTATGATGTCATATTATCATATCACCACAAATTTCTACATTACACAAAAAATATACTGTAGTCGTTGACATTCCACTTATTTATTAATTAGACTGTTTTTCGAATTATCTAAAAAAAAATCGGATTAATATTTAAATAAAATAGTAATTTATTGAAATGTATATATTAATATGTTGTACAATATAGTTTGAACTCAATAGTTATTTAAAATTATTATTCATATTGTCAATTGTGATACCAATTTAAAACCGGATATTTATGAAGTTATACTAAATATTTATGATTACAATGTAAATATTGTTTTATCAGTTTTCATGATATTACTTATCTCATTTTACTGTGCAATTTACAAAATAATCTTATTGATTACAAATTAATAGTAGCCACATATTTATTTTATGTTTCAGTAACAATGTTCGCGAGTTTAAAAAATAAAATTAGAGAAGAAACCGGGAATGAAGTGACTGTTAAAGTTAATCCAAAAAAAGGTACACTTCGAGGTAGACATTCCAGACGAGGATCTACGTCAAGTTTAAACTCAATAATTTCAACAGATGGTTTACGAGAAGACCAAAACACAAGTCCTTCATCAATAAGAGATGATGAAGATCGACAATCATTCAACATGAAAAAGGATCCTGAATATGAAAAGAAAATTAGGGACAGAGAAAAGTTCTTGTTAATGCAATTTGAAGAAAAAGATAAACATAATGTTTTACTGGAAAGAGAAAAAGAAGAATTAGAAACAAGAGTGAATGAATTAGAGGAGAAACTTAAAATTGTTGAAGGTATTGCTTAATATTTAGGCTAAACTGAAGAATATGTCGATACTAATGTCACAATTGTCAAAAAAAAAACGTATATTGTTATTCATTACAGAATTGATGTTCTAATAATATACACGTTAATTGTCCATGATTAGGGTCAAGGTTAGTAAATGATTAGATTTGCTTACTTGTGACGTCATCACAAAGATCATTTCAACCTTCTTGATTTCATTTATTTATCTATGATTTCAACTCTTATAATATTAAACACAAGTCACACATAATTATAATTAATATCATGTGTGAATCTTCACTATAGCAATAAATGAATAGCACAAACACAGAACACAATAATAAATCAATCACGATCAAATTTATATTATGACAGCATTGGCAACCATTTGAAATCAAGAAGGTTAAAATGATCTTTGTGGTGACATCACAGGCAAATAAGCAAACCTAATCATTTACTAACCTTGGGTTAGGGCAATCTATCGGGGTGAAATCTGCTGAGTTACTTTCTGTCAAGGTTATTAAACTATACAGGTTGTCTTATAACTAAGCATTTGGACGAGGGGAATTAACGGGGAGAGAGTGCGTGTGACGTCACTGGCCATCTAATGTCAAAATTTTGCGTATAAATTCATGTTATATAAGTTACTATAGATGCAGCACATGCTACTCTATTCTAACACATCAACACATGATTTTTGATAGTTGTGACATTGATACCAACATATTCTGTAGTTTAACCAATTTATTATATTTATTTTCACTTTATCTCAAAACTAAAATTTAAATTATATAATTTTTCTCTGATAAAAGACATGGTTAATACGGAGTGTACAGATGACCGTTGTCAGATTCGTCAAAAATCACGTATATAGTTATTCAGAATAGAGTTGGTGGGTTATGCATTATTCATAAAAAACATGTTTTAATAATATACAAGTAAACTGTCCTTGGTTGGAGAAATCTGTTGTGGCGAAATTGAGTTGTTTGTTTTGGTTTGATTAGTCTCCGTTAGTTAGGTAATATAATTATAAACGTCAGAAAATAATGAAAAAAGGATAACATACAAATAATAAAAGTTTGCAACCCTAATCTAGTCACTCATGCGCATTCTAGTCGCACATGTGTATGAACTCTGTTCTGAATAACTAAACTGTATTTATAATATAATAACTGTTACAAACTCAAAGCATTTTAAAGTATTGTATTTATTTTTTAGAACAAAAAAATAAACTATCACATTATCGTGATGACAAAGAACAACTGGAAAATCTTCAAGCACAAGAAATAACTAAAGTTAAACATTTATTACTATTACGAGAAAGAGAATTAGCAGAACGAACATCTTCATTAAAAGAAAGCACTGAAATGGTTGAATCACTGCGAGCTTTAGTCACACGACTGAGGCATAATGAAGAAGAACTTAATTGTGTGCAAGTAAGTGAATTTATTATACTTTATATAGCATTTTTATTGTTTCTGTCGACAGTGTTGTACAAATCACATTAAGTTAATTAAACTCATAATTTTATGTTTTCAAATTATTATTTTGGTAAGCTGACAACTATATTTCAAACATCAAGTAGTTTATGTATATTAATGAAAATATATTTATTACTATCAATATTTTCAGTAATTAAATAATAGAGTAAGAGCCAGCGACCACTAGACATACTACGTTATAGCAGGGATTCCCAACCTTTTTCCTACATAAACCCCTTTTAAAAAGGATGATTTTCTTTATCAACCCCCTTACATTTTTAGATTCTAGAAAACATAAATATACTACAATTTTGTGGAAAAAGTTCAAGTAAAAAGCAATAAAAGGTCATTGCAATTATATATACTTAAATATAGTTGAAAAGCAAGAAAAAAGAGAAATTTTTAAAACAAAAAAATTATCATAGACCCCTGGAATACTATAGACCCTTTTTAAACTTCCATAAATCCTCAGTGGTCCACGTGGACTTCGTTGAGAATCCCTGCGTTATAGTATGAAGCTTAAGATTTTTCATATTTGTATATAGTGCATAAGAACATTTAGGTTTAGCAGGGAACAGATGAAAAGGGACATAAAAATGTTGGAGAAAAAAATTGTAATATCAAACCAAATTTTTTAATATGTTCATCGGGATAACATTAAAATCTCACCCGGAGCGCCAGAGTCGCAAAGGCCGGCTCTGTGTACACAACAATGAAAAATCTCATACTTCATACTATAATTAATGTCTGGACAGTCACTTGCTCTTAGTCTATAAATAATGTGGTAATAAACAATAAATTTCTTCACCACAATTTTTTAATACATTAACACTAAGACCATATTTTTACATGTAAAGTATAATTACTGTTTTATTATTAAATAATTGTGAATATTAATTAGCACAGCTTGGGTATTGTGTATAATGCAATTGACAACATCTATTTCTCTTTTCACCTACAACGTATTTGTATTAGTATATATAACTATGGAAGTTTCACTTTTCTTGTGCAATAATCTTCAAATAGTGACATATTTTTATTTTATTTTCCATGTAAAATATGTTTCAGTTAATGATATTGAAAGTACATATAAACATTAATGATATAATAGCTTGTGACTATATTGCATTATTTTTAACCTTCAGCAATTACACTATCATGGCTTACCAAAATACACAAGTAAACGTAACCCAGCATCATAGTTCTGGTTCGAACTGACAAAAATAAAACTTTGTTTTTCAATTGAAACATGTTGATAATTATGATAAAAAAAACATTACAACTTAATTCACCGCTTAGCAAAAAAAAAAATGATAAGGAGGCTTATTTAACTGCATTTGAAAGGAATTCGAACATACTTTGAAGGAAAAAATATGTTTTTTTTAATTCAATTTAAAAAATACAAAAATAAATAAACACAAAACTTACAAATAATCTAATTAATATTCATTTTTAAGGAACATCTCTCACATATTTCATAATGCAAATATTTTTAATGAGTTTTTCTATCCAAAACAGATTCAAAAACATATCGATTTCATGTCTTAAGAAGAAAAAAAATACTTAATATGTATAAAAAACTTACTGTTTTCACAATTCACGATGAGGAAAAAAATTTAAGTGCGTTTTTTAAGGGAAGGGTCCTCTTTTCCTTACTTACACTTTAGTTTGTGAATGCCGAGCACTACTTTACGACTGGTGTGTGAGCGTAACCCAGAATGAGCTCTGGGAGTTCAATATTCTATTACTACATTAAATTTGACATATAAGCTAATCAGAAACTGAAGATACAAACTTAACCGAATTACCAATATTGAAAAAATCAGTACATGGCTTTCTTACAATTGACATATGGGTTTTAGTGTATTTACTATTGCTTACGGACATTTATTTAACTTTTATGTAAATCGTATGGTATTGTTGGGTATTTAGTTATTAACGGTTACTTGTTATACATATTAAATAATTTATTGTTTTGTAAATAGATGTATTTTATGCTTGATTCCTGCACAGCGATATTTTTACCCATATTGTTTTGCTGACATTTCATCCAAAGTGCACATTTTATTGATGTTTACTTAGTTATGTTTGTGAAAGATGCTTGAAGCCTTTTCCTGTTCCTGCTAAGGTATGTTTGCACTGTACATTTATCCATTTTATTTTACTTTATTTAACCCTTTCAATTCATTGGTCATACAAAACTGAAGTATTTTAACTCATACAAATTTTAACAAAAAAGCTCGGGATACATATGTCTCAGCAGTATCAAACACTTGGGATTAATTTGTCTTATTTTATTTAAATTTAAAAATTTTCAAACATTCGTCTTCCCGCAGTATTGAAAGGGTTAGATTGTTAATTGTAATTAGTAATTCATGTTGCTTATATCTTATATTTAAATTTACTGACTACAAAATTTGTTCAGTTTTATAATATTAGGTGTGCGTTAATATATTTAAAATAATTTACTCTTAAATAAGGGATATATTTTTTTGTGTACTAGTACTAGTTGTTTTGATTTAAATATATCTATGCAATTTTCTATTTTAAAAAAATTGCGAACAACAAAAAATATAATTTTTTCATTAGGTAATATTTATTTTTAAATAGTATCTTGTATTAATTTTTAGTCTAGAAATATTATATTGTCATCATTCAATAAAAAATCTCTTATTGTTAGCCAAAAAAAATTTTTAACGCATTCATTTTAAAAATAAAATTGTTACTTAAAATCCATATATTACATGTTTTTGTAATTTTTTTAAGAGTAAGGGGGCTAAAATAGGCTTGATTACATTTATAATTACATAACAATTATTTTCGATGTCTCCCTTCCCTCTTGTAACATAATATAAATTTAATACAATATTGTGTATCAATATTATATATTTATGACCCGAAACTCTATTTTATTCAGTACAAATTTCAGTACTTTTGACTAACCTGCCAATGCGGCTAATTAGAATATTTAATTATGTATAGTTAATAAATGAATATATTTGTCAAGTTCTTTGCAGTTTAGTTGTTTCACACAGCATTAGATTATTATCATAGCTACTGTTTTTACGTAGGATGAAATGGAAACACTGCGCCACACTTCTGCTCGAGAGAAGACTACTCTTGCAAGTCAATTAGCTCAAACCGAAGAGGAATTGCGACATCTTCGAGAAAGAAATGAACTATTAGAACGGAGAGTGCAAACGGAGACCGAATTATGTCCCGATGAGAAAATACAGCGCTTTGTTTCCGAACGCAATCTTCTTGAACAACGTCTTGAAGAAGCACATTTACATTTGACAGAAATAAAAACGTCGTGGAGTGAAAAAATCACTTCACTAGAAACTCAAGTTGGCAGATTGAGTCGACAAGCGGCTGAAGAAGGAGCCGAGCGGCGAAGAGCTTTACAGGAAAGAGATGACATGTCTGAAAGAATTAAACTTATTGAATTTGAGCTGGACAAGAGCAAACACGAACTTGAAGTGAAGGATGTTAAGATTAACAGATTGATTGCAGAAATCGATGAATTATCGACAGAGCTTAGAGATTTGAGATCTGAATCCGAAGAGGAAGTGACGTTCTTGAAGAAGCAAATCGTGAGTTCTGATAGTCAATTTGAAATATGATTGTTGTCATAGGTCCTAGACAAATTTAATTTTGTTTTTATTGTTGTAAGGAATGATCGATATATGCAATATTATTTACTATAAACACCATACAATATACAATATTATTTTACCTATTTAGGGATTTTATCTTTTTTCTTATTTTTTGTTTAATATTAGTTGCGGTTTTCAATTTATCATATAATTTCTTGATATATATTATGTTCCTTAGACTTTAGAGCACATTTATAGCATAAATCGAACATCACTGTCATTCATTTTATTATGTTACAAATATATTTTATTTTATTAATATATTCTTTATTTTTATAATTTTAGTGTAATTTATTACACAACTGTATTTTTATTTATAGTGAAATTATATTTTTATTCTATTTTATTTTAATTATTATTATTCCTTATTTATAATTTGAATTATTGTTATTTGTGGCAAAAGCAGTGCAAAAAAAACTATTAATATATGTTTTATTTTTATTTCAAAGGGTAGATTAATAAAAGTCAATATATAGATATTTTTATTGATAATTGATACATAGATAAAATAGTTGATACATAAATTGCAATTTATAAATGAGGCAGTATCAATATTTGAAAGAACATTAATCAATTTTATAATATTCAAAAAAAATTACAAAAATTGATATGTCATTTAACATTTTCATAATATATTTATACCTTTTTCAGAGAGAATTGTTAAAATTATTTAATATGAAACGTTGGAGTTAGATACAGAAGTGTATATTTTTGCTGTACATTATATTGTTTAACAAAAAACTGAAATAATTTAAATTTCAGAGATATGAGCGATTATTTCCAGCTTTGTCAATTTACTGTATTAAGTTTTCTGTATAATTTTAGTTTTGATTATTTTATTTTACACTCTGATAATACTAATTGTATTCTGTTTGTTATTTTAGTTTATTTCTTGATTACTTATCATTTTTAATTTGTTTCAAATTGCTATCATATATATTTACATATCACTTAATTTAAAAGTATTATTTAATTCCTTTTTTAACACACTTTATTCATGCACATATGTATACTATATGTAATTTCCTATATAGAATATAATTAACTTATTATTAGCATGCACAAAAATTTAATGGTTTGCTTTTTATTATTATTATTATCTAAAGTTTAGTAGTAAGAAAAAATAAAAACTTTTATTAATATTAAGTATAGCTATTATTGGTTCAAATTCTAGTGTGAGCCGTATCAAATAACATCTCTGTTTTAGTTTGGTTCATGCTCCCATGTAAAAACTTAAATCGCAATGCATTAGGTCGTGTTCAAGGTTCATAAAGATTTAGCTGGCTTGTTTCAAATATATTCTTGTTAAAAAATATTAAATATTAACATCAAGAAAGTTTTAAGGGGAAGTTATTGTATGTTTGTCAGGAATCAGATATATTTTTAAATATATTAATTATTAATTAAGTAAATAATATGATTTTATAATAACATTTTCACAATTTAAAACTCTAGTTACTAAAGTTGAAATGAGTTTGAATATTTTTTATATATTTTTGTGTAACACAAATATTTTTATGAGAAACTCACAAAGTGACAGTAATATAAAGATGTATGCAGTGGTGAGCTATGAAATTTTTAACAAAAAAAAATGCTCAAAAAATTTATTGCACGATGGGTTATTCTAAAACTAATCGTCATTGCTTGATAGGCATGATTTTGTTACTTTACAATAAATGTACGTAATGAAAATGATTTTTAGATAATATATTTTCTTTTTGAGAAAATGGTTATCAATAAGAACAATGGGCTCACAAATTATAGAATAATTTAACAAAGGACTCGCATAAGCCACCACTGATTGTATGCATGTTTCCGTACAAATCAGCAGTAATTTCTGGATTACTTTTCATATCTTTTAATAAAATGGCATGTTCTACTAATCACATGGGGGAGGTTTTCAAAGTACTAAGAAGCTCATCGTAATAATTATTTTATTTTGCTATTTCTTCAGTAAGTCTTCTCTAATTATTTTCTATACATATTTATATAAGTCTTATCCAATTATTTTCTATACATATGTATATTTGTACATACAAAAAAATTGAATTTCATTCTTACCAACTAAAATTATATTCAGTATAAGTAATAGTATAAATAGTACAAAATTGTGTTTTACACATGTTGAAAATATAAATTAGTAAATGATTTTAAATATTTTATGTTCAAATACAAGTGTCCTCAATAAAAAACATTAGATTCAAATAATTAACACTGAATTATTCTTTCAGGAATACTCAGGTGATCAGAGTAAAGAATTACGTCAACGTCTAGTTGAATCAGAATTGAGAGCTGATGAAGCAAGTGCAGAAACCACCAAAGCTGTGCTGAACGCAGAAAAGGAAAGGTTGTTAAATGAGCAGCTAAAAACAGAAATAAATGATCTGAAGCAAGAGTTAGAGGCAGAACGAATCAAGTGTAATGAACTGTGTTCGTCATTCGACAAGTATGTTTGTACTGGAAATTTGGCAATAAATTTTAATCTTAATACCTTGAACCTAAAAATAGGTTGTTTTTTTAATCATGTTCATCGTTATTCTGAATTAAATTAAAAGAAATATAAAAACTTGAAATTTAACGTAATAATAGAAAGGATGAAATTAATTAATTGTCATTATCAATTTTTCTTTCTTTCTATACAGTATTAATATTTTTTATGTTTTAGAGAACGAAATGAAAAAGATGTAACATTGCTTCGCAATGCTCAAGTATCTCAGGAAATTGACATAGCCAGACAAAGGAT
The DNA here is from genome assembly GCA_949319165.1 of Sialis lutaria. Taxonomy (NCBI): domain Eukaryota; kingdom Metazoa; phylum Arthropoda; class Insecta; order Megaloptera; family Sialidae; genus Sialis; species Sialis lutaria. Next base: position 13,150,333 of record OX439241.1, read on the forward strand.
AGCAAGTCGAGATGTAGAATTAAATGAAATACAAAATCGGTTATCAGAAATCAATGGTTCTGTCAACAGCAAGAATCTGCAGCTAGAACAAAGTCAAATTGAAATAAGTGAACTACGACATAGCATATTAAAGCTGGAACAAGAAGTTGTTGAGAAAGATAAGGTCAGTTTCATAGTTTGTTATTTTCTATTTTTACCAATCCGTGTTCTCCCATTGTAATGATGATTATTTTTATAGAATATCAAAACATTACAACAGCGGTTAGCTATTATGAAGAAAACCCTTCAACGTGAACTACGAGGAGCAGAGACTTTAGTTGAAAATAACACAACCGATTCTGTTTCCGCTGCGGTGTTGACTCCTAGTTCGAACAAAACAAAACACATCGGTCCAAGTACGTCAACTCATTCCCAAGCAGATGATGAAGATATAAATTTCAAATATTTAAAGCACGTTATAATTAAGTTTTTAACGAGCCGTGAATACGAGGCAGTACATTTAATAAGAGCGGTAGCTACGTTGTTACGGTTTTCACCCGAAGAAGAAAAACTACTGCAGGATACGTTGGAATGGAAAAGATCATGGTTCGGATCAAGACCTAAACTTGGGAATGGACAGTTAACTAAAACACTTCCTCCTAGCTGATATTTATTTTAACAAACGTGAAGTGTCATGTAGTGATGGTTTTTTATGAGGTGTTGTTTTTTAGATATCTGATATTATGTATAAGTAAATGATGATATAGTCTTTGAAAAACGATTGTCACAGAACTGTTAAAACTTGTAAATATTCAGATGTCTTGGTAGAATTAGCAAGCTATATATACTCAATAACATGAGAAACATAAAACAACTGCCTAAGACTTTTACTTATATATCTTTATTTTTTTTAGAGGATTTTGACCGTTACTTGTCTCGTACGTCCATATCTCTTTGATTAGAGTGAGACAAGTATTAGAAATCCTATAGTATGTGTCAAAATATAAACGGCTGTTCAACACGTTGGTTGACGGTTATGTTAATCAGATTTTTTTTAAGGGAAAAATGTTTTGTACACCAAAAAATAGATATTTAACGGAGGATCACCCTTAATCGTTCGTTAACTTTCTTAATCAACATTTGTGCAATCCAGCATGACTGATATAGGTCAGATGGAGACTAAGATCGAGAGCTGTCATATTTATATTGTATATCATTTTTTTTTTCGGTATAAAATTTCTAATACAGTAAAACCTGCCTAAAACGGAACGTAATTATTCAAGTATTTTTTTTCTGTTTTCACAGGTTTCTATCTCATAAATTTATCCAGGTTTTCTGTATAAACACTGAATGATTTTTTTTTAATGTACAGTTCTTTGATAATTTCAAAAATGGCTTTTAAAAGATATATCGTCATTCATATGAAATTATAGGCTTTAAAAGTCAATATCCATACCGGTAAAATATGCTCTATTTTATTGCAATTAAGAATATTATAAAAAGGTTTTGTTTTAAAATTTGCATTTATAATTTTTATTATTATTTAAGATTATGCATATAACGCAAAATATTTTACTGTGCTATAAATAAGTATATAATATATACTAAAACTATTATTTAGAAGATTAATATTTTATTTATTTTGTATTTAAATTTTTAATATGTGATATATTTAGTATATTTATAAAATACCGTATTTAATATTTTTCATAATTAAAAATATTACATGTGGTGAAAAGTGTATTGAACATTGTAAAAATATGTAATATTAATAAAGCTTTTTGATAATTTATTATTATTTTTATCTCATATCCAACTATAAAATTATTATTCCTCCTAGTCATGACTTGAGCTACAGCTATCCAAATTACATTTTCAATTACTACAATTCTTAACTCTTCTGAAAATAAATTGAATTAAATGTATTTAAAAAAAGATGCAATAAATAACAATCATTTATTAAAAATATAAATTTACAATTCATTATCACCAGATTTTGATTTGCTAAAAGGTTTAAATGTGCCTGGTTCAACCCAAGAATGTCCTGCTGATCTGTTGTTTTCATGATCTTTAGCATCGACAATAGCCAATCGAATTGGGTTGTGAACTGAAGAGTCATACATACTAAACTTTATGTAATGCTTATCATCGACGGACGGAGGATCGTACACTTGTTTTATACTTCTCTGAACACAATCGGACACCTTGTCCGTAAACATTGCTCTGTTATTAATATACATATCACTAGCATCTTTATTTACACTATATTTTATTGCATGCTGAAGATGGGTGAATACATATGTTATGTACTTTAAAACTTGCCATAAATGCTCTTCACCTTTTCTCCATTCAGGAAAACCCCCTTTTATATTTAGTTCACCTGATTCACTGTCAATACATGGATGGAATACATAACTTTGAAATTCTACTTTCTAGAAATAAATATGTAATATTAAAATTAAATCTAATATCAGAAGTGAAAACTAATTGCACTAAAAAAATAATAATAAAAATTTTATCAATGCATAAATCTTTATATATATCAATATATCCTTTAATGATTTAAGAATAAGATATTTAAATTTAAAATATATGCATTGATGAAATTTATTAAAACAAAAAAATAAAATAAATCACTCACTGGATGAGTGCACTCAGGAAAAGTCTCTGGTAAATTAATGTTAAAACGAAAAATACCATTTTCATATGGACCACTTCTAACAAAAATAACACCAAACCATACTGAAAACGATCATACTGTAGAAACATTTCAAAATATTATTTCTTTATACTTACAGAAAGAACACTTGTAGGACGGAATCACATATATGCCTCTTAAATTTTCTGTTTCTATCATTTTACTGAAAAGAATTTTTTATTACAATTTATAATGATTTTTTTATTAAATGTTTATTACAATCGATAAATAAGAATATGCAGAGTATTGTAAATCATTATACGTGCTTGGTAAGCGCTATGTAATATAATGGTGCTTATGATACTTTGATTTATTTTTATAAAATACCAATTTATAGAACTTAATTAAAAATATTAAATAAATAAATAAAGTGAATTATAGTCTGTTTCATCTAAATTTGCAGTGATTGCCGGGGGATTTGATTGTACAATTCACGATTTGTACCATCAAATCCCTGGGGACCACTGCAAATTTAAATAGGAACTATAGACGTTTTTAAAAGAAAGTATGTCTAAAAACGTCTGGTCACCTTAATCATAATATATGAAAACAACTAATTGTCAGACCCAATTGATTGTGAGATATTCCCAGGGCTGGCAGAACAGATAAATTTTGAGTGTGGGGAGGGGGGTAGTAGGAGGTTTTTACTAATAAAATCTTCTCAATTATTTCGAAGTAATTCTTAGATAAGGCGAAAACAGTCGCACACTTATTATTTTTAATGATAAATTCATCCATAAATTGTTCAATTTCAAAATTTTCAACTGATTCCGATCAAAGCCACATGATTTTCAATTTCTGGTGGGTAATTCAACACACAAATTTTTTGAGTGTCTAACACAACATATTGAAGACTAGACTGATGTCGGCCCTGGATATTTCAGTATAGAACATGCACACAAGGAAAACCAAAATCTATTCCAAATATTAGTTGTAACAATCAAATAAGATGAATATAGAAATTCAACCAACAGACTTTTTTAGAGTCAAATTTTAAAATAACTGGATAGGTACTAATTAGTTTTAGAAATGTTTTGATTTTCAATACATACTATTCTGCCATTATTATATATTCTTGATGAAAAATTTTATATAATTTATCGGTTTCTATATCATGTACTAAAATATTTGGCTCAGGCGGTAATACCCTTCGTAGTGAACCCTGTCTTCGAAATTCTCCACTTGAATCTGTGGATGTCAACTCCTAAAATAAATTAGTGTTTTTCAATAATATATTATAAATAATGCAATATGTAGTTATCAAATATATTAAATGTTAACTGACCTTAGCAAACATTCTGTATGTGCAATCTATTCTTATAATCAACAATAAATTAAATTACTTTACATTTTTTTATAAATTATATTACAACATTTACAATAGACTAATTAGGATATTAAAAGGAAAAGTAAAAACTCAAAATAATACAATACGTCAACATACTAGAGAAGATGACGACATAATTGTCACACACCTATGACATCTAACTACCGTTATTATGATGACAGTTAATTATAAATATGTTACCAACGTTACCAAACTTCAATATTATAATTTGTGCACGTTTTTCTATTGAATTATTTTTGATGAGATATTCCGTAGTTGGTACTGGTTGGTACGATGATTCTTCAAAAGCTCCAATTTCACACCAATGCGACAAAGTTGTTCACTATCGCGTCATCCTTTGTGTTTAGCAATGTAAAATGTATGTAGTCCAATCACGGCTCAGTGAACATTATCAAAAACACGCATCTGACAATTTATTATTCTATATTTTCATCTTAATAGATGTATTATTATTAAAATAATCTAATATACTTCATATTCATAGGCTGAGATCAGTACTAGCATAAATAAATACCCAAATATTAGTTTTTTAATAACCATTGTAAATGTATAACTCTTTTTGATATAAGTTTGGTCCCTAGAGGGACCGTTTGTTGTCATAATCATTTACGCCTTTTTCTCAGTTTTCTTGGGTAAAAGAACAGCCTGGATATTTGGTAAAACACCACCTTGAGCGATAGTGACGCCAGATAAGAGTTTGTTTAATTCTTCGTCATTACGAATAGCCAGTTGTAAATGTCTAGGGATGATACGTGTCTTCTTGTTATCACGGGCTGCATTACCAGCCAACTCGAGAACTTCAGCGGCGAGATATTCCATAACAGCGGCCAAGTATACTGGAGCACCAGCACCCACTCTCTCGGCGTAATTGCCTTTTCGTAACAAACGATGAATACGACCAACAGGGAATTGGAGTCCTGCTCTGCTTGAACGGGACTTTGCCTTTCCTTTAACTTTGCCGCCTTTACCACGTCCGGACATTGTTGGTATTATTAAAGAATCGTACAAAAAAAAACAATGAATACGTCTGATAAACACAGACTACAATAATTGAAGAATTCGAAGTGCTGGGTTATATAAAGAATAGTGATATATGTTTTCATTTCTTTGTTTACTATTGGCGCGTCATTAACCAATGGCAGCGCGACATGTCAACAGCGTATCCCTCTCTATGTACAGTGCTCATAATAAAGAAGGGTGTACAAACCTGAACTATCACTGTTCTGTTGAACTACTCCGTTCTATATCACGTACAGTTTTTGATCATTTGAAAGAAAATGCCACCAAAAGTTAGCGGTAGAGATGGGCTTAATAGTGATTTTTAGATAGCAGTGATCACAGAGAGCAGTTAAGACAAATAGCAGTTAACAGTAGCAGTGATATAATCACAGTTTGTTTAGATCAGTTTTTTTTTTAAATCTATAGGCGTTTCGAGTAATCAAATTTATTTACATAAGGCAGTGGCGTAGTAACGGGGGACCCCCCCCCCCCCCCCCGAAATGTTCAGTTCAAAATCCTTTCCAAAATTTAACACGCATTTATACCCCCCCCCCCCCCCGAAAAATAGTACCCCCCCCCCCAAATATTACCACCCCCGAAAAATATTACCCCCCTCCCCGAAATTTTTTCCACTGACATAAGGGGTAGTCTAAATAGCACGTAAAGGTGAAATACATAAATATTAATTAATGCCAAATTATGAAATTAGCCTTAATAACTAAAAAAATTTAAATAGTTTTTTTGTTTCCTTAAAATAAAAATTAAACGATTACTTTTAAACAGAGAAAATAAGATTTACATAAATAGCTAGTACCTAATTATTATACTTTAAAAATAACGTGGGACTGCTACTGCGATAGCTGCTATTTGAAAGAACAGTGTTCTTTTGAAGAACACTGTTATTTAAAAAAACACTGTTCTTTAAAAGAACACTGTTCTACGGAATAGCAGTGATCGCAGTAGCAGTAGCATTATCGATATGTCTATCTTTGTTTGGTGCACGGAAAATGTTTTAAAATGGGAAAATAAAAAAAGTAATGTCTCTTTTTTGTCCAAAACAATATTTTTGATAAATAAATAAGCTTAAGAAAGTTGAAATAAAAAATATTTTGTTTATTTCTTGGATTAAAAAAAAAAAAAAACAATCAAGAACAGGATAGCAGTGATAACAGGTATGTTAAAGAGCAGAGCAGTCTGCTCTCTGTTCAGTACAAATAACAGTGTTCTCAGTAGCAGCTATCGCAATAGCAGTCTCATCTCTAGTTAGCGGTAAAGCCGCCAAAAAGGCTGGTAAAGCTCAGAAAAATATCACCAAAACCGACAAGAAGAAGAAACGTAAGCGTAAGGAAAGTTACGCTATCTACATCTACAAAGTATTGAAACAAGTACATCCTGATACTGGTGTTTCAAGCAAAGCCATGAGCATCATGAACAGCTTCGTCAACGATATTTTCGAGCGTATTGCTGCTGAATCTTCTCGTCTTGCTCATTATAACAAGCGATCAACCATTACCAGTCGGGAAATTCAAACTGCCGTCAGACTGTTGTTACCCGGTGAACTCGCTAAACACGCCGTCAGTGAAGGCACGAAGGCTGTCACTAAATATACAAGTTCTAAATAAATTTTGACTACACATCAGGCTTCAGAACGGCTCTATATAGAGCCAAATATGTATCAAAAAAGAGTTAACAATATCATTGGTTTTATTATTTCAAAATTGTTAATAAGCATTTATCATTAGAAACTAGCCCTTGCTTTATTACATTTATAAAAGTGTTATCTCGTTATTACTTTGGTTGTCTTAATAAACGATGCAACAGGAGCCTGTTTTTATTTAGAAATATTTAATGTATATATTACATATATAATCGGCAATTTATAGAAATCCTACATATTCCATCAGAGTGGTCAGTTTCTGGAAAACCGTGAAAAGTGAAAGAATTTGATTGAAAGCCAGGGAAATTTTTGTAGAAACACCAAAACCACATCAACTAATCCTCATACGCTAAGAAATTACTTACTTTTCAATTAGTAATTGGTATTTTAACCAATTAGAAATGTACCACACTTAATGAAAAGGTTTAATTGAATATATTAATGGTTTTTAACAGTGAAGATATTAATTTATTTTATTATTGAGGATTATATTTTTATAAAAAATATAGTTTCGTGAAATTTGTTTTATTTTACTTATACACTATACACATTAATTAAAGGGACACTTTATCATGCTGCAATTCATTCCTCGACATATTTTCACTTTTAAACGTTTTTATGTAATTTAAAAAATGCATATTTCGAAACATGACATTATTTTGGAAAAAAATGCGACAAAATTCACAGGTTACTTTATGAGTTCGTTTTTAGAGTTCCGTATTCTTCTAGATCTAGATAGCGTTTAATATATGTTTAAAAAAAAACAGGGAAAAACATTAAAATTCACATGGAAAACCGGGAAAAGTCTGGGAAATTTGTTCCAGAGAAATACTGGCCACCCTATCTTTAGAATGCCTAAAATCACCAGGTAATGTATAAAATACATAAAGACATAAATGGGGTAAACCTACCAATTTTGGTCCAGGCAAAGATGTTGCCTTACTTTATAAAAAACATAATAATTCGGATAGAAATATATAATAAATAAATCTTAAATCATTTAAGGCTAATATGTTATTAAATGATTAAATAATATGTAAAGAGGACAAAACACTGCTCCAGTCCGCCGATACAAACATACATTTTTTATCTAACTGTGTAGTTAAATTATATGCAATCATATGGAAACGATGCATAAAAATACAATTATAATTAATTGTATAATATTTATAATATTTAATAATATAATTATTATTAAATATTATATACCATTTTAATCTATCGCCCCCCTAATTTTTGTTATCTATCAATTAAATCAAAAAATGTTTCAAATAAAAGTTGTCTGGTTTTTTGGGTTACCAAAATGGCGTTATTATTATAAGGTCAAATAGGGCTAACATTTTTTTTTAATGGAAACCTATATTTTTTATTACGGTATCTTATTGTATCGAAAAAACAAACAGCTTTTGTTTGAAATAATTTTTTGTATGACTTCATTTTTCATTAATATTTAACAAAATAATTTTAGATTTTCACAATTTTTTTACTCGAAAACCATTAACTTTAGAGGGAAAAGGTAAAAAAACCAATAATGTTTATTTTAATCTGATATAACTAGAAAAACTAAATTAGGATTTTTTAAACTTTTGCTCTTCAAAATATTAAAGCAAAAACAAATCTCAATTTAAAAAAATCTTAAATCTTTTTTCTAGTTCTATCAGGTCAAAACAAACATAATTTGTTTTTACACATTCCGCTACAATTTACGGTTTCCGAGTAAAACATTCATGATAATTTAAAATCTCATATTAACATATTTTACTAAATGTCAAAGAAAAACTAAGTCACACAAAGAATTATTTACGACAAAAGCTGCTTGTTTGTTTCCATAAAAAAGATGGCATGATGAAAAAAAAAATGTTATCCCTATTTGACCTTAAAGACGGCAAAAAAATAAAAAAATAATAACGCCATTTTGGTTTCCCGTCAAAACCAAACAACTCTAATTTGATTTATTTTAAATTTAATTGATATACCGGATGTCCCAGATAACTTTTCCAGCATGGGGATCTCAGTATCTATAAGAGATACAGGTTTGGTTAAATGAGATGAATTATTTGTATGAAAGGGGTGAGTATTACTACACAAAAAAATATTCATAATTATATGTGGTTTAGGCGGTATACCCAAAAAACTGAAAATTCGGAATTTCTTTAAATAGCTATAACTTTTTTGTTAAAGTAGATAGGTACTTTTTGTTTGCGGTTTATTTAAGCACTTTTTTGTGTAAAATTGATTGGTGTATTTAGATTTTTTATATCACTTTTAGTTTCCGAGATACAAGCCAAGCAAGTGACACATCGTTGTAAAGTAGATTAAAAAACACGTTCAAATATGATATATTCACCTAAGTGGCCCATAAGAAAAACTGAAGTTAGGGCTTGTATCTCGGAAACTAAAAGTGATATAAAAAATCTAAATACACCAATCAATTTTTCACAAATAAGTGTTTAAAGAAACCGCAAACAAAAAGTACCTATTTACTTTAACAAAAAAGTTATAGCCATTTAAAGAAATTCCAAATTTTCATTTTTTTTTGGGTATACCGCCTAAACCACATATAATTATGAATATTTTTTGGTGTAATAATACTCACCCCTTTCATATAAATAATTGATCTCATTTAACCATACCTGTATCTCTTATAGATACTGAGATCCCCATGCTGGAAAAGTTGTCTGGGACACCCGGTATAACAAAAAATATAGGGAGGTGATAGATTAAAATGAGGTAACCTGTATATTAGTAAAAAAATTAATTTGTAATTATATTATAAAATTATGAACCTGAGAATATTGTAATAACTCTTTTGTAAATTTCATTGTAGCCCTAATGGGCCATTTAATTTCATTGATGATTTAGCAATGTGTTACACATTTACTTCTTTTTAGGCGACTTGGAGGTTTTTGCTGCAGTGACCTTTTTTGGTTTTGGTGCTTTGGGTTTTTTAGTTGGACCTTTTGTAACTTTCTTGGCTTTTGATGGAGTGTTCGCCTTCTTGGCAACAGCTTTTTTAGCCGCGACTGTAGGTTTCTTTACTTTAGCGGCAGCGGCAGCTTGCTTTTTCTTCGGTGTAACCGGTTTCTTCTTCGCGGCTGTTGTTTTTGCAACAGGACTTTTCTTCACTGGTTTCTTAGCAACGGCTTTGCTGGTCGCAGCACGCGTAGTTTTGGGTTTCTTGGTAGCAGCGCTGCTGGAATCTTTTGAAGATGCGACGGCTAATTTGAACGAACCAGACGCTCCTTTGCCCTTTGTCTGTACAAGGGCACCGCTGGTGACCGCAGCTTTTAAGTATTTTCTTATAAACGGTGCAAGTTTTTCAGCATCAACTTTGTAATTAGCGGCGATGTATTTTTTAATTGCCTGAAGGGAAGAACCTCCTCGTTCTTTAAGATCCTTAATCGCGTTATTCACCATGTCAGATGTTTTTGGATGCGTCGGTTTTTTGGCGGCGCTCTTCTTTGCTTTCTTAGGAGTAGCAGCTGGAGCAACGGCAACGGCCGTATCAGCTTGATCTGTTTCAGCCATTGGTAATGAGAATGTTCAACGAACGTAATTGAAAAATAACAAACGAGTATATTCACAAACAAATTGTAAACATATAATGACTACAAAATGGACCAGTCACGGCACGTCATGTGTTCATCAGAACCGTGTAGAGAACATGACCGTTTCTAAAAATCATTTCTGGAGCTCATCGTTGCTCTAACTCGACATACTTTTAATTAATTTAAAATAAAGTTATTAAATATAATTTTTGAAAAATAGTTTCAGTTTGAACACTATATTCAGTATTAAACATTAAAATAAATTAAACATGAATTATTACTAAAGTTTGATCTTAAACTAACGATAAATCCCAAACATACGTGTTTGTATTCGCTACAACTCGAGTTTTTCACATCATACTAAAAAATCACAGTAAATATAATCGATTTGACATATATAATATCAAGAATAGATATATAAGACTGCTAAATTATAAAAATTATACTTGATATATGATAAGTTTTGATACACTGACGTTTCAAAAATCGACCGTTCGAACGAATAGAATCTGTATTAAATGTTACCATACCAAATAATAGGGCAATGTATGGCACAATTAAAATATTTTTATTTTTATTAAGAAATATTAAATGGAGATTCATATTAATGATTTTATTACTGTTTATTGTATAACTGTTATAAATTTTTTTTACCTATTGTATTTAAATTCAAAAATAAAAAAAAACATAACCACGTACTATACACTATAATGTTCTTAACTTTTTTTAACTATATGTTGTAATTTAATAAATATGTTTACAAAAAACTTACATATACATATAAAGTTATTATATAACAGCACATAATCTGTTTTGTTGATTTATTTAATGTACTTATCATTTATTAATGTTATTTAATTTCTGTTGAACGATCATAAATTTAAAAAAACTACAATAATTCAAGAATCATTTGTCTTACTCATTTATCTACAGAACACCGGATGTAAGAGTTTACTAATTTAATATTGATTATGAATTTATTTATAAATTTCATTATAATAAAATAAACAGCAACTTTCATATTTAAAAAAATCAAAATATTGGAATAAATCATTGTTTGAATATTTTTTTTAATGTTTTCTTGTCTATGTCTGTAAGTCCCACAATTGTCGTGTATTAAATTAAAACTAATTATGCACTAGTTAGTATATAATAAAACGGGCAAGTGCGTGTTGGGCACGCACATGATAGAGTTCCATAGTCATTCTCACTACGATTTATAAAAATAGAGTTATGTCGAATTTATTTGAAGGGTTAAAATCAAAAAGGTATTTGACTTTTATTATTGCATTTAAGGAGACCTAGCATATGACACCCGAATGTGAGTTCACTTTTCAGTCTATGAAAGGGGAGTCCAAAATATTTTTAACAATGTTCGTTATAATTTTCAGTGAAAGTATTAATTAAAAGCTACATTCTGGAATTTTTTCAAATTTTTTGAATAGATATTTCAGAAAATAGAGGGGGGGTAGCTTTTATAATGACTTTGGCGAGCAAATACATCGTGATTGAAGGGATCAGGATCTGTTACATTTTTTGTTGCATTTTAGGAGACCTTTCTAGCGACACCCCACTCAATGGGGTAGGTGAATTTTTTTTTAGAAATCACTTCATTTTATGGAAAGAGGGTCTAAAAAAATTTTTGTTTAAAAAATCTTATCATTTCTGTTTTTGGGTGATCAATCTACGACCGTATACCAAATTTCATCTTATTATGTCAAAATTTTACAAGACGGACGTACATGGAGAAACTATAAGGGTTCCTCGATTTCTACGGAACCCTAAAAATCCAGATATAAATCCGACCTCCATATGAGGTGTTTTTGAATTAATATATTATATAATAATACAACACACATAAATACGGTATTTTGAAGGAAAACTTGGCGTACAATTAGGGTTGCCATCCGTCCTTTTTTCCCCGGACAGTTAGGGAGTCCGGGGAGATTTTTCAAATGTGTCCGGGGTTTTTAAGAAATTTACCTACGTAAAAACAGTCGTCAAAATTACTAAAAAAAAGTCTTCATACTTTTTTTAATATTTTTAATAAATTTGATATAAAAAATGTAAAAATCTAAAAAAAGGTCTTCTAGAACAAAAAATCTAATTCGACATACACTTTTTTATTTATTTTTTTATCTGTCCTCTTTTCACACTGTAAGCTTCTGGCAACCCTCCGTACAATACACTGGAGACCACTGTCCTAGTGCAATGTATGGAGATGATACACAACAAGTATATCAGATCATTTTTGTGCATCTAAGAAAGTTTCAGATAGCAGTTAATTTCATAATTTGACAATTTAAATTAAATAAATGAAATTAATTTTTACAATACAAAAGTTTTTGAAACAAAATTCCCCGATATCCTGACCAATTAACCTACATTCTTTATATTTAATTCCTACCATGTTACTATCTGTTAAAAGAATACTGTTCAGTTATTTTAATTAATTTATTTTGTCTTCTCTAAAACCTAAAACAAAATATAATCAATTTCAAATGTTATAATTGTTTACTTTATTTTTTGAATGGATATTCGTTGTCGTATTTAAATGTTTGAGATTTCAAATACTGAAAAAAGAGAAACACTGCGTACAATATGATATATTATATAGTAAGTAATCTGTTTGGTTATATAAATCCCCGAGATAACTAACTTTCTGGAATTTTTAATAACGTGGACTCTTGTGCAAGTGATTAAATAATTAATTTATATATTTAGCTTGTACATATACAGTATTATATTTTAACTCTTTTTTGATATAATTTTGGCCCTTGAGTAGGGCCGATGTAAGGTGTGATGGTAATTTAAGCACGTTCGCCACGAATACGACGGGCTAGTTGTATATCTTTGGGCATAATGGTGACACGTTTGGCGTGGATAGCGCACAAGTTGGTATCTTCAAACAGACCGACCAGGTAAGCTTCGCTAGCTTCTTGTAACGCCATCACAGCTGAACTTTGGAAACGAAGATCAGTTTTGAAATCTTGAGCAATTTCACGAACCAATCGTTGGAACGGTAATTTACGGATCAACAGTTCAGTACTCTTCTGGTAACGACGGATTTCACGAAGAGCGACGGTTCCTGGCCTGTAACGATGAGGTTTCTTTACTCCACCAGTAGCAGGTGCACTTTTACGTGCAGCTTTAGTGGCGAGTTGTTTTCGTGGTGCTTTACCACCAGTAGATTTGCGAGCAGTTTGCTTTGTACGAGCCATAGCAATATTTTAATAATAAATTCAATACGGAATGAACACAAACGAAATAAACAACAGTCAAATGTTGAATAACTACAAAACTATTTCCCCCAGTTTATATAGACACATAGGAGCGTACTCATTGGTTGTACATTTTAAAATGCTGGGCGGAGCTAAATATTTCTATATATACACGTAGTTTTCGTTTCAGAGCATCATTCTCGCAAACTGTTGCTGTATTGATACTTTGTTATTTCGAAAAAAAATAATAAACCATGACTGGTCGCGGTAAAGGAGGCAAAGGATTGGGAAAAGGCGGAGCCAAACGTCATCGTAAAGTTTTGCGTGACAACATCCAAGGTATCACCAAACCCGCTATCCGTCGTCTGGCTCGTCGTGGTGGTGTGAAACGTATATCCGGTCTGATTTACGAAGAAACTCGCGGTGTGCTGAAGGTGTTCCTTGAGAACGTAATCAGAGACGCTGTAACATACACAGAACACGCCAAAAGGAAGACTGTCACTGCCATGGATGTTGTATATGCATTAAAACGCCAAGGCCGTACATTGTATGGTTTTGGAGGTTAAACATTTGCAATATCAACTTTTTATAAAAGGTCCTACCAAGGACCGAAATAATATCAAAAAAGAGTAACCTTGCCACGTTTGTTTTCTTATTAGTATTGTTCCTAATAAATTCGAAGAAAATATTTCTATATGACATCAAATATATTACAGATTTTAATTTAATAACCTTCATTCGATATTTAAGTAAAATTAATCTCAGGGATGCTAGCGCTCCTCTTTTTTCATCTATTTTTGATAAGTCGGCCCTAACGTACCCTTTCAGAGTGGCCAGTTTCTGGAAAACCGGGAAAAGTCAGGGAATTTTTATAAAAATGCAAAATCACACAAATATTATAATATATATTTTAAGAGTGACGTTTTTTTAGGTTTTTTATCTAATTTTTTTAAATAAAAAACGGTAAAAATTCTCCTGGAAAAAATTTTTTTACAGAAAAATACTGGTCACTCTGCCTTTTTTCAAAAAAGCTTTTTTCCTCTTTTTTGACTGATTTCAAGTTGAGTTTGTTAATTGTTAGCTTATAATTTTATTTAAAAAATAAAATTGTTCGATTTAAGTGAGGCGAAGACAGAGAAGTAAAAAACGAGTTAAATTTTGATATTATGTATTTCTTATGGTAAAATATAGTTTGTATGATAGTTTTATTAAATGATTTTTTTTTCTTATAAAATACCCAGAACTTGTTGTCTTTTAGGTCCTTAATATTTTCTGGAATGTTTTTTTTGTCCTTAACAGTATGAAATAATAGCCCAAAAACGTAAAAAAATACTTCTAGATTAAACGTTAAAAATATATCTATAGATAACCTATTCAAGAGCTAGAAAATTCCTCTTTTGGTTTCTTTTTTCAAGAAAAAAATCCTCTTTTCCTCTTTCTTGAAAAAAGAAAGAGACTTTCATCCCTGTAATCTACTTCATTTCGAAAACTATAAAGTATAAAAAACTATAACAAAATACAGAGTACCTATTGTAATCAATATTGTGTATTTCCTCGATATCTATAAAAACCTATTATACATTAGTACAATGCACATAAAATAATATATAAATATCAGTGTCATTCCGTATGTGCTATATTTTCAATACTAATCACCATTGTATGTCTACCTTATTGAATTCCTATTAAAAGGGTCTATCCAGTGCCGGATTTACCAATAAGCAAAAGAAGCAACTGTTTAGAGTACCCAATCCCTGAGGGCACCATAAAAGCGTTTTTTGGGGGCATCAGTGTAAAATTGGAGTTAAATATAGAAAAATGGTAATGAAAATTTTGGTGACGACTAAAAAAAAAGTCTTCAGAATTTTGGCGACTACAAAAAAAGTTTTCAGAATATTGGTAGCGACTAAAAAAAGGTCATTAGTATTACAAATGGGGGCCTTTACCTGATTAGTGCATCACAGTAGGTAAAACCGGCACTGGGTCTATCTATAGAGAAGTACAATATTGTCAATTAATTTTGAAGTATTAAATACTTTTTTAAACATTATTTTGGGCTTTAACGCAGTGTTACCAACGACAAGACACACACGGAGTTTCGAATAGGGTGACCAGATTTCAGATGTTGTAAGTAAATCCTGGTTTTAGATTAGGTAAACTAATCCTGAAAAAAAATTGCCCGCGTTAATACATGAAGATCTTTATATACCTATCTTAATAAGTTTTGTGAGATGAAAATTAAGACCTCTTGGCAAAATTTATTTTATTTTTACTGTTGTGCCAATTTTTTTAGTTTTCACCATTTTTACCAAACCCGGAGAAATTGCTACGAAACCTAAAACCTTGTTCCGATTAAATTTTAATTTAATTGCGCATATTTGTATAAAATAGCTTTACAAAATAAGTTTGTTTTCTTGATATTTATTATAATCATTTTTGTTTTATTAAATAAAAATAACCATTTTTAGTTGTAAACTCTTTTTGGACTCAAATTTGGCTCTATAAAGAGCCGTTTTTTTATTCCTGAAGCCTGATGGTTGTCATAATTTATTTCGAGCTTGTATATTTAGTGACAGCTTTAGTGCCTTCACTGACGGCGTGTTTAGCGAGTTCACCGGGTAACAACAGTCTGACGGCAGTTTGAATTTCCCGACTGGTAATGGTTGATCGCTTGTTATAATGAGCAAGACGAGAAGATTCAGCAGCAATACGCTCGAAAATATCGTTGACGAAGCTGTTCATGATGCTCATGGCTTTGCTTGAAACACCAGTATCAGGATGTACTTGTTTTAATACTTTGTAGATGTAGATAGCGTAACTTTCCTTACGCTTACGTTTCTTCTTCTTGTCGGTTTTGGTGATATTTTTCTGAGCTTTACCAGCCTTTTTGGCGGCTTTACCGCTAACTTTTGGTGGCATTTTCTTTCAAATGATCAAAACCTGTACGTGATATAGAACGGAGTAGTTCAACAGAACGGTGATAGTTCAGGTTTGTGCACCCTTCTTTATTATGAGCACTGTATGTAGAGAGGGTTACGCTGTTGTCATCATGCGCTACTATTGGGTCATGTCGCACCAATAGCAAATGGAGAAGTGAAAATATATACACTATTGTCTATATAAACCTGCACTTTGGGTTTTCGAAGTTATTGTAGTCTGTTTATCAGGCGTATTTATTTTGTATTGAATTTGAACATTTAATAATTATCAACAATGTCTGGACGTGGTAAAGGCGGTAAAGTTAAGGGAAAGGCAAAGTCCCGTTCAAGCAGAGCAGGACTTCAATTCCCTGTTGGTCGTATTCATCGTCTGTTACGTAAAGGCAATTATGCTGAACGTGTTGGTGCTGGTGCTCCAGTGTATTTGGCTGCCGTAATGGAATATCTCGCCGCTGAAGTTCTCGAGTTAGCCGGTAACGCAGCCCGTGATAACAAGAAAACACGTATCATCCCCAGACATCTACAATTGGCAATTCGTAATGACGAAGAGTTAAACAAACTCCTATCTGGCGTCACAATCGCCCAAGGTGGTGTATTACCTAATATCCAAGCTGTTCTATTACCCAAGAAAACTGAAAAGAAGGCATAAACATTTTTAATCTACAGATTAACGAGAAGGCAAAATGTACATATAACAAAAAAACGGTCCCTCCAGGGACCAAAGATATGTTGAAAAAGAGTAATAAACGTACACTGGTTTTTACATAAAAAATAGTATAAATATAACGAATATAAGAATTTATCATATGATTTTTAAATTAGGAAATCTAAGGGATAAAATGGAATTGTAACATTTTACAGATGCTAGAGATAAGGTTACCAGAATTATAAAAATAAAAAAACGGACACAATTTCAAAATAGCGATACTCTTTCTAACACTCAAAAATTTATTTTTAATTTATTAAAATGTTTTACTTACAAATGTAGTTCAGTAAACGAAACAGTAAAATATGCCAAAATCCGAACTTTCAGGGGCAAGCAATATTATGGTTGTTTATTATAGATTTGGGTGCGGAGAATTCGAAAAAAATAACCCAAAGTGGTGCAACACACTTAAAAATGGGGTTGAAATGAAAAACCCCCGTTTCCAAGTGTATTTTCAATTTATCTCAAAATCTAATGCGACAATGGGGTATTTTTATGGTTGATATTTGTTGAGGAAACTAAGATGAATCGATTGGGACCACATATACTGAATTTTATTAAAAAAAATACTTCTTTTAAAAGGTTTAATATAGGTAAAAATGCTTTTTTTTTTTTGATGAAAATAGTTTAAAAATTAATAACTTTGGTTATAATCATTAAAATGATTTGAAATTGGTCTCAAATTGTTCCTGAAATTCCAAAGAATAATGATCAACTATAATTTAAAAAAATATTATTTGTTTAACCAATGAAAATTGCTCATTTTTAAGGATAAGCGTCATAAATTTTTGGAAAACTGCCTTTTTACTAAATTTTCAATAAAACATAAGGGTTGAATATTTTTTAGTAAAACCAACGGGAATATCTTCGATTTGTACATATAAACAAAATGAGCACCTCCTAAAAAATATTCAGTTAGTAGAACGGATGCAATTGCACATTAAAATGCACCGAATTTTTGTTACATATAATTTTAAAAAAATTACATTTTTTCAAATAAAATTCTAAATTATGATTTAAACATACTCATATGCATTTTTAACGTATATTTTAAGTTTATGAATGAATATAGACTCAAATGAGTTCAAAATAATACATGCCAAAGTGCATTAAAATGCACTATTTTAATAATACGTACTCATTTTTATAATATACATATAAATAATAATGAATACAAAATTTGATATAATTTCTTTTATCACAAAGGGTTCTCTAGATTCTAGATATTAAATAAAAACTCATTTTGAGAAAAATCTTTGGAGGCCTGTAGTTCCCTAACAAAAAAATTTCGGACACATATTTATTGGAAGTTTTTTACTTAAAATATTGTTATCAATCTACTGTTTAAGTTTGGCACGACAATAATGAATGAGCTTTCATTTTTTTATCCTATGCGTTACTAAATGAATAAAAACAAATAATGCATAGATATAATAGTATTTGATAAATCTATCAAACTAATATGTACAATAATGTACATACATCTTTCATTGTATATATATATTTTATAGTTACATAAAAGTAGCCTTAAAATTATCCTGCGCGCGAGTGCCTTTCGATAAATTCTGATAAACTGGATAGTAACTAAAAAAAATAAAACCCCCTTACGATAACCATAACAAAGGTGCGTATGTATATATTGTAAGGAGCGAATAAAAATTCAGAATATGATTTTAAGGTTTATTTTTAATATAATGTGCAGTATAAAGTAAGTACATTTTTAATTTTGATTATATCGACTAGAATTCGTTAATAAAATATATAAATTATTATAAGTTAGATGTTAACACTACAGATATGAACAAAAAATACCTAGTTGAAATAAAAAAATATAGTTTTTAATTTTTCTATATATTTTCCCATTGCTTGCTTGGCATTACTACTTCATGCTTGGCATGATAACATTCACCTGGTTCTATCCGTTCGACCGGTCGATTTTTAAAACGTCAGTGTATTCAATCTTATTGTATATCGAGTAAAATCTTTATAAATTAACAATAGTATACATCTGTTCTTGATATAATAAATGTCTAGTGAATTATATTTACCGGGATTTTTGAGTAATATGTGAAAAACTTGAGTTGTAGTGAATAGAAACACGTATGTATGGGTTTAATCGTTAACTTACGACCAAACTATTCTTTTAATTCATGTTTTATTCATTTTTATATATAAAACTGAATATACTGTTCAAACTATCAATTAATTTTAAACGTTATAATTTATCATTTTCATTTAGATTAATAAAAAGTATGTCGAGTTAAGGCAACGATGAGCTCCAGAAACGATCTCTAGAAACGGCCATGTTCTCTACACGGTTCTGACAAACGCATGACGCGCCGTGACTGGTTCGTTTTAAGATCATTATATGTTTACAATTTGTTTGAGAATATATTCGTTTGCTATTTATCAATTACGTTAATTGATTATTTCAATTATACCAATGGCTGAAACAGATCAAATTGCTGATGCGGCTGTTGCCGTTTCTCCAGTTACTACCCCTAAAAAAGCGAAGAAGACTGCCGCTAAGAAACCGATGCATCCAAAAACATCTGATATGGTGAATAACGCGATTAAAGATCTTAAAGAACGTGGAGGTTCTTCACTTCAGGCTGTTAAAAAATACATCGCTGCCAATTACAAAGTTGATGCTGAAAAACTTGCACCATTTATAAGAAAATACTTAAAGGCTGCGGTCACCAGTGGTGCTCTAGTGCAGACAAAGGGAAAAGGAGCATCCGGTTCGTTTAAATTAGCCGTGACATCTTCAAAAGATTCCTCCAGTGTTGCTTCTAAGAAACCCAAAGCCAAACGTACTGCTTCCAGCTCAACTGTAGCTAAGAAACCAGTGAAGAAAAGTCCAACTGCAAAAACAACAGCTGCGAAGCAGAAACCTGCAACACCTAAGAAAAAGTCAGCTGCCGCTGTCGTTAAAGTAAAGAAACCTGTAGCAGTAGCTGCTAAGAAAGCTGTAACCAAAAAACCAAAAGCAAAATCAGTGAAAGTTGTTAAAACACCGACAAAGAAATCGAAAAGCCCCAAACCAAAAAAGGTGGCAGCAAAGAGTACAAAAAAATCTCCAAGAAAGAAATAAGTTACAGCGACTTAAATATTACGCATTATGAATTTTATAAAAAGTTGGCCCAGTAGGGCTACAATACTATTCACAAAAGAGTCAGTACATACCGAAATTTAAATTATGTGTCTTTGCCATAAATGATATAAAAGCTTTTCTCTGAAAGTTTGATATATTTATCAATTTTTTTCTCGTATTTAATAATAAAATTATACTTCAATTTTTGTTTGAATTATCAATAACAATGTCAAAATTTAGTTATAACAAATACATTTCTTATGTTTTCGATAATGTTTCAAAACTTGTATATTTTATGTATATTGCTATAAATGTTCGCAAAAATTAGATATTTAAAAAATAATAAAAGATGATAAAACGACGGACTTTAATAAAATTATCAAATGAAATCCGACAATTCAAGGTATCTAAAAAATTCAAAAATATTTTGTCTCCTACTTACTAGATCTAATTTTTTTTATCATCCAGGGTATCACTAGGCCCGCTATTCGTCGTCTAGCTTTCCTTGGTGGTGTGAAACGTATCTCCGGATCTCATTTTTTTAAATAAAGCTTAGGTTCTAATAACGAAACGTATCCCCAATTTGACATTTTTTTGTCTAAATTTTATTATTCACAAAAAAAAATTAACTCTGTACAAAAATTTAAGCTTACAATACAATCTCTATTGGGAAAACTTTAATATAGAAGAAAAACTCAAATAGTCAAAGAATTAGAGGCAATATTGATTAAGTCATCAAAAAACCATATAAATTATTGTAAAAACTCGTTTGTAAATGTTATTGTAGCCCTAATGGGCTATTTAATTTCATTGTCACATTAGCAATGTGACAGTTACATAGTTATTTACTTCTTTTTGGGTGACCTGGAGGTTTTTGTTGTTGCAGCCTTTTTTGGTTTTGGTGCTTTAGGTTTTTTCGTCGGACCTTTTGTAGCTTTCTTTACTTTGGATGGAGTGCTTGCCTTCTTGACTACAGCTTTATTAACTGCCGCTGCTACAGGTTTTTTCTTAGGTGTTGCAGGTTTCTTCTTCGCGGCTGTTGTTTTTGCAGCTGGACTTTTCTTCACTGGTTTCTTAGCTACAGTTGAGCTGGAAGCAGTACGTTTGGCTTTGGGTTTCTTAGAAGCAACACTGGAGGAATCTTTTGAAGATGTCACGGCTAATTTAAATGAACCGGATGCTCCTTTTCCCTTAGTCTGCACTAGAGCACCACTGGTGACAGCGGCTTTTAAGTATTTTCTTATAAATGGTGCAAGTTTTTCAGCATCAACCATGTAATTAGCGGTGATGTATTTTTTAACAGCCTGAAGTGAAGAACCTCCACGTTCTTTAAGATCCTTAATCGCGTTATTCACCATATCAGATATTTTTGGATGCGTCGGTTTCTTAGCGGCAGTCTTTTTCGGTTTTTTAGGGGTAGCAGTTGGAGAAACGGCAACAACCGCATCAGCAATTTGATCTGTTTCAGCCATTGGTATAATTGAAATATTCAATGAACGTAATTGATAAATAGCAAAACGAATATATTCAGAAACAAATTGTTAACATATAATGATTTCAAAACAGACCAGTCACGGCACGTCATTCGTTTGCTAGAACCGTGTAGAGAACACGGCCATTTCTGGAGCTCATCATTGCCTTACCTCGACATACTTTTTATTAATCTAAATGAAAATGGTAAAATATATTTTTTTTAAATAAATAACAGTTTGATGAATTTATTCAGATTTACATATTAAAATGAATAAAACATGAATTAAAAGTATAGTTTGATCGTAAGTTAACGATTAAACCTTCACATACGTGTTTGTGTTCACTACAACTCAAGTTTTTCACATATTACTCAAAAATCCCAGTAAATATAATCCATTAGACATGTATTATATTAAGAACAGATGTATACTATTGTTAAATTATAAAGATTATACTCGATATACAATAAGATTGGATACATTGACGTTTTAAAAATCGACCGGTCGAACGGATAAAATATGTGTCAAATGTTACCATGCTAAACGATGGGGAAATTATATGCACAATTAAAATGTTATATTTCATTAAAAAATTTTAATACAGATTGTTATGAATGATCATTTAAACGTATAACTATTTGTAGATGAAATTTACAAATAGTATTTGAATTCAAAAATAACTAAATATCCGCATACTATACGCATTAATACTCATAACTTTTTTAACTAGATGTTTTTATTTAACAATTATATTAAGAGTTTACATATACGTATTATATTATATTCAGCACATTATATGTTTTGTTTATTTCTTTAATGTGTGACGTAATCTTTAACTCGTTATTGTTTATACTATTTATTATTGATATACATTTTCAACAATCATTAATTTTTAAATAAACATGATAATTTTATATAATTGTTCGTTGAGAATTGAGAACATAATAATATAGATATTATTGTTGTCAAAGAAATTAACACTTAATGGAATGTGATTATGAATGTATTTTTTAAATGTTAACCATTCATTATAAGAAATTAAATAGTAAGTCTCATTACTTTAAGAAATTAAGTGCGGAATCGTTTGTTCAGTTAAAAAATTAACCAACGAAAAAAATCGGTTAATATTGTTCTAAAAAAATTATTGATTTTATTTATAACTAGCAGTTCTTCGCAGATTCGCCATGCATTCATATTCCTAAGACTATGAACTTCTCTTAAAATTACATGGATCTTTTAATACAGTGGAATCCGGTTATTATGACTCCGCCTATATTGACCAACCGCTTAATATTAAGTAATTGCAGTGTGAAGTTTGGCTTTCATATAAAATTCTTTATATTAAAGTTCGGATATAATGACTTCACTTATAGTGACAAAAGCAGACAAAAATTGATTATTTTTTATGCAAAACATGAAAAAATATGTAATGTATATACTATTATGTATTATATGTATATGAGTTACTATTAAACTAAATATAATAATAAAAAATATTCAAAAATAAAAAGTTGTTTATTTTCTAAGACTATGCTTTGTATGACGTGTTTGTCACTTCCCTTCGATGTCATTATAAGCGGATTGTACTGTATCTAATGAAAAGTATTACTTACTAGATCATACAAATGTGGGTTTAGACTTTTAAATACCAATAATGCCAAATCACCTTAATGATAACTGAAATACAGACGATTACCAGCAAAAAACAAAATAAAATTTAAAAGGAATGTCAGCACACGACATATTGATTTAAATTATATTTAATTAGCATTAAAAACTGTTAAATTTAGTTTATTGAAGAATTCTTCTTCCAATTATTAATGGTTTTTAATTTTTATCCGGAGAGAACTGGAATACTTCCCGCCATTATTTTTAAACTTAGTTTAAGGATAAATGGAGCGAACATCCTAAAAAAGTGGATTCATTTCATTCTATGTAGTATAATTGTTGCAATGTTCATCACTACTTTTTTTAAGAAATAGAACAAAAATCGGTGCATCAAGATACATATCAATGAAATATATAAAATACTAGAACCATTGTCATCATAACTCTTTTTTGATACAAATTTGGCTCTTTAAAGAGCCGTTTTGTTTTGTTTTTGAAGCCTGATGGTTGTCATAATTTATTTCGAACTTGTATATTTGGTGACGGCTTTAGTGCCTTCACTAACGGCGTGCTTAGCGAGTTCACCAGGTAACAACAGTCTGACGGCAGTTTGAATTTCCCGACTGGTAATGGTTGATCGCTTGTTATAATGAGCAAGACGAGAAGATTCGGCAGCAATACGCTCGAAAATATCGTTGACGAAGCTGTTCATGATGCTCATGGCTTTGCTTGAAACACCAGTATCAGGATGTACTTGTTTTAATACTTTGTAGATGTAGATAGCGTAACTTTCCTTACGCTTACGTTTCTTCTTCTTGTCGGTTTTTGTGATATTTTTCTGAGCTTTACCAGCCTTTTTTGGCGGCTTTACCGCTAACTTTTGGTGGCATTTTCTTTCAAATAATCAAAAACTGTACGTGATATAGAACGGAGTAGTTCAACAGAACAGTGATACTTAAGTTTTGTGCACCCTTCTTTATTATGAGCACTGTATGTAGAGAGGGTTACGCTGTTGTCATCGTGCGCTACTATTGGCTCATGTGGCGCCAATAGCAAATGGAGAAGTGTAAAGATATACACTATTGTCTATATAAACTCCCACTTCGGGTTTTTAAGTTATTGTACTCTGTTTATCAGACGTATTTTTTGTAACTTTGATTTGAGCTATTAATAATAATCGACAATGTCTGGACGTGGTAAAGGTGGTAAAGTTAAGGGAAAGGCAAAATCCCGTTCAAGCAGAGCAGGACTACAATTCCCTGTTGGTCGTATTCATCGTCTATTACGTAAAGGCAATTATGCTGAACGTGTTGGTGCTGGTGCTCCAGTATACTTGGCTGCCGTAATGGAATATCTCGCCGCTGAAGTTCTCGAGTTGGCCGGTAACGCAGCCCGTGATAACAAGAAAACACGTATCATCCCCAGACATCTACAATTAGCAATTCGTAATGACGAAGAGTTGAACAAACTCCTATCTGGCGTCACAATCGCTCAAGGCGGTGTGTTACCTAATATCCAAGCTGTTCTATTACCCAAGAAAACTGAAAAGAAGGCGTAAACATTTTTAATCTACAGACAAGTCAAATGTACAAATAACGGTCCCTTCAGGGACCAAATTTATGTTAAAAAAGAGTTATAAACGTGTACACTAGTTTTTACATAAAAAATAGTCTAAATATAAATAAAATATGACATTACTTTTTAAATAAGGATTTTCTAGAAATTAAGGAATAAAATGGAATTTTTGTAACAGTTTACAGATGAAAAATTTTACAGAGAAATTCCATCTTATATTATTATGTAAATAATATAATTCCTTAAATTTTAAATGAAAATAGGTAAAATAATTAATAAATAATATTTTATCAAATGACTGACATCTACGCTGTAAATATTGCTTATGATACAATTTTTATGTATATCAATGGTTATTAACAGAGATTTCTATACAATTTCAACTTCAAATTGGGAAAAATCCGCATTTGAGATGAAAATAAATTAATAATTTATTTCAATATAATATAATTTATTATAATATAAAATATATCTGTAATTGTTACACTGGTGGCCCCTTAAGAAGTTTGAAATACTTTTTTCGGCTATTCAATAATAATTTTAATATATCATTCATTAATTTTTATTTTTGCTCATAGCACCGTTTCCCCTTTAGCCCCGGACCATCAAGCTAGAGCCTTATCATATGTTAAAGATTTTTTATTTTAGTTAAAATCGGGTCCCCTATAATATACAACTACCATATACATATATAAATCTTTGAATATGAGCGACATACATATCGGGTATAATTAGCAAAAATAATGTTCGTGATATTTTCGAATACTTTTTAGCCGTTGCAATCGAAACTCAGTTTGAGTCATATTTAGTGTCTTCAGATATGTGGTATTTCAATTCCTAAATTAATTTTAATACTAAGTTTTTAAACTTAACCGATATAAAATTGATAATTCCCAATTTGAAAATGTTTATTCCCAATTTTAAATTGATTAGTCTCAATTAGAAATTGATAATTCCCAATTGGAAATTGATTATTCCCAATTTGAAATTGAAAAGGTATAGAGGTATTAATTTATTTATTGATTTGTTAAGGATATTATTATTTACTAAATACGAGGTAGTTAATGTAATAATTAATGTTTATCATAGTCCGAAATAACATATTTTTTATTCTTATTAACCCGTCAAAGTATTCAAAAACGCTGTAACTATATAGACCCCCATATAGATCAATGTGTTTACATTTAAATATAACAAATTATACAAAATTATTTTGTACATGTGTACTTGATTTTGCCTCTATCGTCTATCCCTGACCACATTTTTCAAATCATTCTTTATAAATCAACATTAAATATTTATAGTACTTATTTTATATCTAAAATTATTATTTTTTACAGAGAATACAATATCTTAACTTTATATACTTTAAGTAAATTTAAGAAAGTGTTTTATTTTTTTGTCTTTTAAAATAACACTTTTTTATCTAAATATATTTTAAACAAAACTAAGTACAGTATCTATTAAAAATTAAAGACTTGAACAAAAAATAATCAATTTCAAAAGGACCCCGCACATTCCTTATGGGAAATTGCTAAATTTTTGGTATGTTGTAGTTTATGTGATGCTGATCAAAAGCTCTCACAGGCATAACCTCGAAAAATGAGCCGTTTCGGCGATAAAAATTTTTCATGATAAAAAAATTTGATTTTTTTATCTTGTTTTATTTGAGTTTTTATTGTTTTAATGCTTTTTTGGCTATTCTAGTTTTTCACTAATGCTATTTCAGAGGTAAGTTGTTATTAATTATATTACAATGATGAAAAATGTAATTATTAATTTTTTTACTAAAATGTATAACAACAAAATTGATATACCTCCTGAAAAATTAAGATTTATATTTTGTTTCTTTTAAGTTTGCAGTGGTTGCTGATCAATTCACATAACAACCACTGCAAAATTAAATGAAATAATATAGATTTTGATGACAAATAAATAAATGCTGTTCAAATCATCAGTTATTTTAACTAAATAATAAAAATCAATTCCACTAAGGTATTTATGTTAACTAGTAATGATATATTATAAATGTGAGTTATTTATAACTTTAAAAATGTTAAAAGATCTAAAACTTTAATATCAATTTTTCATCTTCAAAAATTTTTATCGCCGAAACGGCTCATTTTTCGAAGTTGTGCCTGTGAGAGCTTTTGATCAGCATCACATAAACTACAACATACCAAAAATTTAGCGAATTTCACGGAAAGCCAGTTGCCATAAGGAATGTGCGGGGTCCTTTATAATTATTTACTTCATTTCTCGAATGGATATTTGTATTTAAATGTTCAAGATAAGAAACACTAGCTGTGTACTATAATATGATATAATATGGTAGGTATCTCTTAGGTTATATAAATTACCGAGAAAAAAAAACTAGGATAAATCCCTGATTAGAGAATTTTAAATAAATTTCTTTGACCACCTTAGGCTTCTCTGACTTTCCATTAATGGAAACCCTGATATCGAATAATACAAATGAAAATTGAATATTTATAAAGGTTATGATTATTTGTACAATAGTAACTCCTTTTTGTTTTATTTTTGGCTCTTTAATAGAGCCGTTTGTCAGTCAAAAATTCGTAATCAAAGTCATTATGTCATACGTGTTTAACCTCCAAAACCGTACAAGGTACGACCTTGTCGTTTCAATGCATATACAACGTCCATAGCGGTAACAGTCTTTCTCTTGGCGTGTTCTGTATAGGTTACAGCATCTCTGATTACGTTCTCAAGGAACACTTTCAGTACACCGCGAGTTTCTTCATAAATCAAACCGGAGATACGTTTCACACCACCACGGAGAGCTAGACGACGAATGATTTCCACAGATAAGAACTAATGAAATCGTTCAAAAAAAAGTTCAGAACATAGATTGTATATATGTATGTGGATCACAGAATATTATGGGAAACAAAATAACAAATTAATATACATACAGCATACACGTACGTTATATTAAAAAATATGAAAGCTACCTATTTTATAAATTATTTGTAATTGTTATTTGGTTAATTAAATCGAATTATGTAAAAAGAACTTCACAATTTGGATATGAATTAGTAAAATGACGTTGATAACCTTGATGACAATATATTGGTTTTATAGTTAGATAAAAGATGGCGTAGACTTTTCAAATATGTCCCTAAAATATAATATTTAATTCATGTATAACGTATCAATAGGTAACTCTTTTTTGATTTAAATTTGGCCCTTAAATAGGGCCGTTTGTCAGTCAATTATAATTCAAGTCATTATTTCGTAGTACGTGTTTAACCTCCAAAACCGTACAAAGTACGTCCTTGGCGTTTCAATGCATATACAACGTCCATGGCAGTGACTGTCTTCCTCTTGGCGTGCTCTGTGTAAGTTACAGCGTCTCTGATTACGTTCTCAAGGAACACCTTCAGCACACCGCGAGTTTCTTCATAAATTAGTCCAGATATACGTTTTACTCCACCACGGCGGGCCAGACGACGGATGGCGGGTTTAGTGATACCCTGGATGTTATCACGCAAAACTTTGCGATGACGCTTGGCTCCTCCTTTTCCCAAACCTTTGCCTCCTTTACCGCGAGGAAAATTGCTATCGAAATAACAGAATAAGCGAGTTAACAAAGCTTAAACAGCTCGTAAGAATGATCCCACGGATGAAAACAACGCGCTTATATAGCTATATGTAGCTCCGCCCAGCATTATGAAATGTGCAACCAATGAGAACGATCCAAGTGTCTATATAAGAAGGGAAAAAATGATTCCAGTGTTATTATACTTTCGACTTTTGTCCGTTAAGTTTATTTTTGTATCACATTGATTTTATATTGAAAAATTTGCTATGGCTCGCACAAAGCAAACTGCTCGCAAATCTACTGGCGGTAAAGCACCACGTAAACAACTCGCCACAAAAGCTGCACGTAAAAGTGCACCAGCTACTGGTGGAGTAAAGAAACCTCATCGTTACCGGCCAGGAACCGTCGCTCTTCGTGAAATCCGTCGTTACCAGAAGAGTACTGAATTGTTGATCCGTAAATTACCGTTCCAACGTTTGGTTCGTGAGATCGCTCAAGATTTCAAAACCGATCTTCGTTTCCAAAGTTCAGCTGTAATGGCATTACAAGAAGCTAGCGAAGCTTACTTGGTCGGTCTGTTTGAAGATACCAATCTGTGCGCTATCCACGCTAAACGTGTCACCATTATGCCTAAAGATATACAATTAGCTCGCCGTATTCGCGGTGAACGCGCTTAAATTACTTTTCGACTATCAACGGCCCTGTAAAGGGCCAAAATAATATCAAAAAAGAGTTAAAACTATGTACGAGCTTAATTTTTAACTTTTTTAATTTGTACTCCTCATATGAAGGTGTCATTACATATTTTTCAATAACAACATACATGATATTAATACAAGATAATTTTGTAATTTAAAAAAATTTACTTAAATAATCATTATTTTTAATAAACTTTTCTACATTTAAATTTGTATATTTATAGTATAGACCAGACATCGTGAAATTGCGGGAATAGCCATTCAATGTGGCTTGAGTTCAGTATATTAATGTTAAGCTAATTTTTTAACAGAAAATCGTATCAAATCATTTTAAATTAATTTGGTACTGTAAAACGATTTTTTAACATTTTGGAGTTACATTTAAAATCACGAAAAAGTAATTAAATAGTACAATTGAAATGAATATCAAAGATAACATTTAAACAAAATTAGTTGTTCTTATCCATGTTATACATTGTATGTAAGTTATTTATTTATTTCGGGATTGAACCCAGAGTTTGGGCAGTTTGAGGGACATAATTATTATGAATATAAAACAAAATTTATTGTTACCTTGATATTTACATAAAATTGTGAACGTTTAAAAATAAACTTCGTCGTTTAAAATATATGTATTCAGTATATAAGTTTTCATTTTTTTATCCTATGCGTTTTAGGAACCTAGGCTTAATGTAAATATAAATAGTTTTATAATTTTATTTATAAATATAAATAGTTTTACATAATATTTATTATGTAAAACTATAAAGATAATTAAATTATATTTCGAGATCCTATGCGTTACTTAATGAATAAAAACAAATAATGCATAAATAATAGTATTTGATAAATCTATCAAACTAATATTTACAATAATGTACCTACATACAATGCTCATTGTATAGTTACATAAAAGTAGCCTCAAAATTATCCTGCGCGCGAGTGTCTTTCGATCAATTCTGATAAAATTGATAGTAACATAAATATATATAAACCCCCTACTAAAAACATAACAAAGTTGCGTGTGTATAATTGTAATGAGCGAATAAGTATAATTGTATTCAGGATATGATTTTTAAGTTTAATTTTAATATAATAATAATGTACAATATATAAAGTAACATGTTTAATTTTGATTATATCGACTAGAATTCGTTAATAAAATATATAAATTATTATTAACTAGATGTTAACACTACAAATATAAACAAAAAATATCTATTTGAAACAAAAATATATAGTTTTTAATTATTTCATATATTTTCCCATTGCTTGGCATGGTAACATTCACCTGATTCTATCCGTTCGACTGGGCCCTTATTCTCGAGTTCGTGCGAGAATATGTCGTATGCGAGATTTTCGTTCGAGATTTAAAATGTCGAGTCGCATGATACATGAAATGCGTATTCTTGAGTTCGTTCGAGATGAATGTCGAGCGTAAATTTTCCTTCAACACTTATGCGATGTTGTCAACTTTATTTCTAGCTGTTGACCAATCAAATTCAAGTATTTTATGTTTTATTCTATGTCTATGGTTTTATTTATTTTTGTCTTGTCATTTAAATTGATAACAAAATTAAGTGATTTTAAAATTGAATTTTTTTTATTTATAATTTCCAATTCCAAATTTTGAAATATATTGCACACTTTTCCTGTGTAGGAGAAAATGAAATGACAGATTTAAATCAAACAATGTTTAATTATACTTTTATCAAAATACATACATATCAACAACAAAAATCATGTAACATATTCTTCGACAATATCAATTAAATTTTAAATACTTCTAGTATAGAAAAGTTCCACCGGGTTATATCCTCAAGTTTCTACTACTACATTTAGCAAATTAGAAACCGAATTGTTAGTATGAGTAAGTGCCATACAACATACAACTAAAATTGAAAATTTTTAATGACATATAAACATTTAAGTATAAATTTTATCTAATTTTATAATTTAATTTCAATAAAACATTAATAAAATTTCGGTACTCACTTTTATTTAATACAAAATCTCTCAATACACAATTGTATTTAGATATAAATACAAAATCAAGATATTTATTTGTTGTATTATTTGACATATACTAAAACATAACCAACCAAATAAAAATGTCGAGCGACAATTTATAATCTCGCATGCCAAATACCACTCTTGATTTTTCATTCGACATTTTACGAACGAAAAGTCAAATCGAGATTCAAGAATACGCTTTTTTCGTTGCGATCGACATTTTAGTGAGTTACCTAGTTACTTACTAGAAAGTCGAACGGAAAAAATGTCGAGTGAACTCGAGAATAGGGGCCCTGGTCGATTTTTAAAACGTCAATGTATCCAATCTTATTGTATATCGAGTATAATCTTTATAATTTAGCAATAGTATACATCTGTTCTTGATATAATAAATGACTAATTGATTATATTTACCGGGATTTTTGAGTAATATGTGAAAAACTTGAGTTGTAGTGAATACAAACACGTTTGTGTGGGTTTTATCGTTAACTTACGATCAAACTATACTTTTAATTCATGTTTTATTTATTTTAATATGTAAAACTGAATATACTGTTCAAACTGTTACTTATTTTTAAACATTATATTTTACCATTTTCATTTAGATTAATAAAAAGTATGTCGAGTTAAGGCAACGATGAGCTTCAGAAACGATCTCTTGAAACGGCCATGTTCTCTACACGGTTCTGACAAACGCATGACGCGTCGTGACTGGTCTGTTTTGAAATCATTATGTTTACAATTTGTTTGTAAATATACTTACTCGTTTGCTATTTATCAATTACGTTCATTGATTATTTCAATTATACCCAATGGCTGAAACTGATCAAATTGCTGATGCGGCTGTTGCCGTTTCTCCAGCTGCTACTCCTAAAAAAGCGAAGAAGACTGCCGCTAAGAAACCGACGCATCCAAAAACATCTGATATGGTGAATAACGCGATTAAGGATCTTAAAGAACGTGGAGGTTCTTCACTTCAGGCTGTTAAAAAATACATCGCTGCCAATTACAAAGTTGATGCTGATAAATTTGCACCGTTTATAAGAAAATACTTAAAGGCTGCGGTCACCAGTGGTGCTCTAGTGCAGACAAAGGGAAAAGGAGCATCTGGTTCGTTTAAATTAGCCGTGACATCTTCAAAAGATTCCTCCAATGCTGCTTCTAAGAAACCCAAAGCCAAACGTGCTGCTTCCAGCTCAGCTGCAGCTAAGAAACCAGTGAAGAAAAGTCCAGCTGCAAAAACAACAGCCGCGAAGAAGAAACCCGTAACACCTAAGAAAAAGTCAGCTGTCGTTAAAGTAAAGAAACCTGTAGCAGTAGCTGCTAAGAAACCTGTAGCCAAAAAACCAAAGGCAAAATCAGTTAAAGTTGTAAAAACACCGACAAAGAAATCGAAAAGCCCCAAACCAAAAAAGGTGGCAGCAAAGAGCACAAAAAAATCTCCAAGAAAGAAATAAGTTACAGCGACTTGAATATTACATTATGAGTTTTATAAAAAGTTGGCCCAGTAGGGCTACAATACTATTCACAAAAGAGTCAGTACATACCGAAATTTAAATTATGTGTCTTTGCGATAAATGATATAAAAGCTTTTATCTGAAAGTCTTATATATTTATCAAATTTTTCACGTATTTAATAATAAAATTATACTTCAATTTTTGTTTGAATTATCAATAACAATGTCAAAATTTAGTTATAACAAATACATTTCTTATGTTTTCGATAATGTTTCAAAACTTGTATATTTTATGTATATTGCTATAAATGTCCGTAAAAACTAGATATTTAAAAAATGATAAAACGACGAACTTTAAGGGGCACACCTAGGTGAAATTAAAAAAAAAAAATCGATTTTTTTTGAAGAAGAGGAAGGTAAAAAAGTTACTATGGATGTCACAAGACTTTCTTATACGCAGTTTGTAATTATTAAACAAAATCTTTCTATTTAACTGGTAAAATATATGAAAATGGTGCATGCTGTACCCGAGGTAAGTGTATTCGTCCACTAAGTGTGACTGCGTTGCAAGCAAGTAAAAGTATAGGGAGTGTGTATAATGTTTTCTCAAAATCGTCTAATAATAAAGTTTTATCAAACAAAAAAATAGTCAAAAACATGTTTTTTTTCCCTTAACACCAAAAATAAAAATTAATGAGGGAAACGTCGTAGACATAGGATTGGGTATGATTTTTGGAACATAGATAGACTGATTTTTTTTATAATACTTTAAAATATACATCTAAATCTTATTATTCACATAAAAAATTGAGAAAAATATTTAAGCTTACAATACAGTCTCTATTGGGAAAATTTTAATATAGAAGAAATTTACCTCAAATAGTCAAATTAGAGGCAATGATGATTAGTCATCAAAATTCAAAAACCATATAAATTATTGTAAAAACTTTTGTAAATGTTATTGTAGCCCTAATGGGCCATTTAATTTCATTGTCACATTAGCAATGTGATAGTTCCATAATTATTTACTTCTTTTTAGGTGATTTAGAGGTTTTTGTTGCAGCAACCTTTTTAGGTTTTGGTGCTTTAGGTTTTTTCGTCGGACCTTTTGTAGCTTTCTTTGCTTTTGATGGAGTGCTTGCCTTCTTGGCTACAGCTTTCTTAGCTGCTGCTGGCTTATTCTTAGGTGTTACAGGTTTCTTCTTTGCGGCTGTTGTTTTGGCAGATGGACTTTTCTTCACTGGCTTCTTAGCTACAACGGAGCTGGAAGCAGCACGTTTGGCTTTGGGTTTCTTAGAAGCAACACTGGAGGAATCTTTTGAAGATGTCACGGCTAATTTAAATGAACCAGATGCTCCTTTTCCCTTTGTCTGCACAAGAGCACCACTGGCGACAGCGGCTTTTAAGTATTTTCTTATAAATGGTGCAAGTTTTTCAGCATCAACCATGTAATTAGAGGCGATGTATTTTTTAACAGCCTGAAGTGAAGAACCTCCACGTTCTTTAAGATCCTTAATCGCGTTATTCACCATATCAGATGTTTTTGGATGCGTCGGTTTCTTAGCGGCAGTCTTCTTCGCTTTTTTAGGAGTAGCAGCTGGAGAAACGGCAACAGCCGCATCAGCAATTTGATCAGTTTCAGCCATTGGGTATAATTGAAATAATCAATGAACGTAATTGATAAATAGCAAACGAGTAAGTATATTCACAAACAAATTGTAAACATATAATGATATTAAAACGAACCAGTCACGGCGCGTCATGCGTTTTTCAAAACCGTGTAGAGAACAAGGCCGTTTCTAGAGATCGTTTCTGAAGCTCATCGTTGCCTTAACTCGACATACTTTTTATTAATCTAAATGAAAATGGTAAAATATAATGTTTAAAAATAAGTAACAGTTTGAACAGTATATTCAGTTTTACATATTAAAATAAATAAAACATGAATTAAAAGTATAGTTTGATCGTAAGTTAACGATTAAACCTTCACATACATGTTTGTATTCACTACAACTCAAGTTTTTCACATATTACTCAAAAATCCCAGTAAATATAATCCATTAGACATGTATTATATCAAGAACAGATGTATACTATTGCTAAATTATAAAGATTATACTCGATATACAATAAGATTGGATACATTGACGTTTTAAAAATCGACCGGTCGAACGGATAGAAACTGTGCTAAATGTTACCATGCTATGCGATGGGGAAATATATGGCACAATTAAAATGTTTAATTTTCATAAAAAAATATTGCTGATTGTTATGAATGATGGTATAAATAATTAAACGCTAAACTATTTGTAAATTAAATTTAGAAATTGTATTTGAATTCAAAAATAACTAAATATCTGCATACTATACGCATTAATACTCATAACGTCATAACGTTTTTAACTAGATGTTTTTATTTAAAAATTAAGAGTTTACATATACGTATTATATTATATTCAGCACATTATGTTTGTTTTTTTTTTTTTTTTTTTATGTTTAACTCATTATTTTTAGGGTTCCATAGAAAACTAGGAACCCTTATAGTTTCTCCATGTCAGTCCGTCCGTCTTCAATAATTTTGAGATAATAAGATGAAATTTGGTATACGGTCGTAGATTAATGATCCAAAAACAGAAATGATAAAAATTTTGTAAAAAAAATTTTTTAGGCCCCCTTTCCATAAAATGAAAAGTGTTTTAAAAAAAAAATTTCACCTACCCCATTGAGTGGGGTGTCATTAGAAAGGTCTCCTAAAATGCAACAAAAAATCTATTAGAACTTTTTGATTTTAACCCTTTAATCACGATGTATTTGCTCTCCAAAGTCGTTAAAAAAGCGTCCCCTCTCATTTTCTAAACTATCAATTTAAAAAATCTGAAAAAATTCCAGAATGTAGATTTTAATTAGTACTTTCACTGAAAATTATAACGAGCATTGTCAAAAATATTTTGGACCCCCCTTCTATAGACTGAAAAGTGAACTCTCATTTTTTCCCCACTTACCCCATTGAGTGGGGTGTCATTTAATAGGTATCTTAAAATGCAATAAAAAATGTCAGATAATTTTTTGATTTCAACCCTTCAGTCACGAAATATTTGCTTTTTAATGTCGCTGTCAGAGAGTCCCCACCCCCCTCTATTTTCTAAACTATCGATTCAAAAAATCTGAAAAAAATTCAGAATGTAACTTTTAATTAGTACTTTCACTGAAAATTATAACGAACATTGTCAAAATATATTTTGGACCCCCCTATCATAGATTGAAAAGTGAAGTCACATTTTTTTCATTTACCCCATTGAGTGGGGTGTCATTTGATAGGTCTCTTAAAATGCAATAATAAAAACCAAATGACTTTTTGATTTTAACCCTTCGGTCACGAAAATTTTGAAAAAACTATTTTTTTATAAATCGTAGTGAGAATGACTACGGAACCCTATATACTATTTATTATATATATACTTTTTCAACAATCATTAATTTTTAAATAAACAAGGTAATTTTATGCAATCGTTCGTTGAGAACATAATAATATAGAATATAGATGCTATTGTCCTCAAAAAAATTATCACTTAATGGAATGTGATTATGAATGTATTTTTTTAATGTTAACCATTCATTATAAAAAATTAAATAGCACGTCTCATTACTTTAAGAAATTAAGTGCGTAACCGTTTGTTCAGTTAAAATATTAACCATCGGAAAAAAGCGGTTAATATTGTTTTAAAAAATTAATGATTTTATTTATAACTAGCAGTTCTTCGCCATTCATATTACTAAGACTATGAACTTCTCTTAAAATTACGTGGATCTTATAATATCTGTTATGAAAAGTATTACTTACTAGATAATACAAATGTTGGTTTAGACTTTTAAACCAATAATAATGCCAAATCAGCTTAATAATAACTGAACTATAGACGATTACCAGCAAAAACCGAAATAAATTGTAGAAGGAATGTCAGCCAACACACATTTTGATTTAAATTATATCTAATTAACATTAAACACTGGATACCTCTTTACAATACCATATTATTAATAATTAAATAAACTAATTTTAAATACATATAAGCATATGAATTTAAATTTAGTTTATTGAATAATTCAACCAACTTCCAATTATTAATGGGTTTTAATTTTTATCAGGGATGAAATGGAATATGTCCCGTCATTATTAAATAAAATTAGTTTAAGGACATGTAAATGGAGCGAATATCCTAAAACTACGGTTGATTTACAATAGTTATTTTCAATCAGTAAATAATATAGTATGCCAGTGGATTTATTTTGGATTGATTCTAGTATAATTGTTGCAATGTTCATCACTACTTTTTCAAATTTCATCATACTTAATACTTATACAATTATATACACAATACATCCAAAATATAATCTTTATTTAATTGCGCAAATATATATATATGAATAAATAAAGTGAATAATATTAATATTTATGGTTTTTAATAGATTGAACAAAATTGGTGTATCAAGAAATATATATATATATATATATATATATATATATATATATATATATATATATATGAATAAAAAATTTAAAATACTAGAACCATTGTCATCATAACTCTTTTTTGATACAAATTTGGCTCTATAAAGAGCCGTTTTTCTTATTCCTTAAGGCTGATGGTTGTCATAATTTACTTTGAACTTGTATATTTGGTGACGGCTTTAGTGCCTTCACTAACGGCGTGCTTAGCGAGTTCACCGGGTAACAACAGTCTGACGGCAGTTTGAATTTCCCGACTGGTAATGGTTGATCGCTTGTTATAATGAGCGAGACGAGAAGATTCAGCAGCAATACGCTCGAAAATATCGTTGACGAAGCTGTTCATGATGCTCATGGCTTTGCTTGAAACACCAGTATCAGGATGTACTTGTTTTAATACTTTGTAGATGTAGATAGCGTAACTTTCCTTACGCTTACGTTTCTTCTTCTTGTCGGTTTTGGTGATATTTTTCTGAGCTTTACCAGCCTTTTTGGCGGCTTTACCGCTAACTTTTGGTGGCATTTTCTCTTTCAAATAATCAAAAACTGTACGTAATATAGAACGGAGTAGTTCAACAGAACAGTGATGCTTCAGTTTTGTGCACCCTTCCTTATTATGAGCACTGTATGTAGAGAGGGTTACGCTGTTGTCGTCGCGCGCTACTATTGGGTCATGTCGCACCAATAGCAAATGGAGAAGTGAAAAGATATACACTATTGTCTATATAAACCTGCACTTTGGGTTTTCTAAGTTATTATACTCTGTTTATCAGACGTATTTATTGTTTATTGAATTTGATCTTTAAATAATTATCAACAATGTCTGGACGTGGTAAAGGCGGTAAAGTTAAGGGAAAGGCAAAGTCCCGTTCAAGCAGAGCAGGACTTCAATTCCCTGTTGGTCGTATTCATCGTCTGTTACGTAAAGGCAATTATGCTGAACGTGTTGGTGCTGGTGCTCCAGTGTATTTGGCTGCCGTAATGGAATATCTCGCCGCTGAAGTTCTCGAGTTGGCCGGTAACGCAGCCCGTGATAACAAGAAAACACGTATCATCCCCAGACATCTACAATTAGCAATCCGTAATGACGAAGAGTTGAACAAACTCCTATCTGGCGTCACTATCGCTCAAGGTGGTGTGTTACCTAATATCCAAGCTGTTCTATTACCCAAGAAAACTGAAAAGAAGGCGTAAACATTTTTAATCTACAAAATAACGACAAGGCATAAATGTACATATAACAAAAACCGTCCCTTCAGGGACCAAATTTATGTTAAAAAAGAGTTATGAATGTACACTGGTTTTACATAAAAAATATAAATAAATTTAAGGGATAAAATGGAATTCTTTAAATATTTTACAGATGCTAGAGAGTAATTCCTTCAATTATATTTATAAATAAACTAGCTGAGCCCGTGCGGCTTCGCTCGCGTAGACTACGGAATTATTGTTTAGGATTTAAAAAAATATATAGTTGAATTAAGTATAAACACGATTAGTTACAACACTTAAATTACCTACATAATAAAAGCGAATCGGAACAAAAAGTAAAAATAATTTTTCTTCTATTTAAAAGTTAATTATTGAAAACAAATAAGCGACTCCTGGTCGAGCGCAGTATGTCCCCTTTCACACCGTGCCACTTTATCTAGTTCGCGCTAATTCTCACGAATAATATGTTATATGTATATTTGACGTTATTTCCTAAGACCAAATTGGATTCTGTAAAAGGCAAATAATATCTACATTAAGTAATTATGACCATAACATCATTTATTTCGATAAGGATTAAAGTTTTACAGGTCATAAGTCCATGTAAACAGAACCCAAATATTTTATGTTTTCTTTGTAACATAAAAGCAGTCATTGTGGCTTAAATATAAAAGTTAGACGTATGGTGTCGCGTACTTTATTGTAGGACTTTTGATTCTACACAATTCTTTAATACATTATTTTATTCTATATATCCTTAATATATATAAAGCTCAACGTCTCTCTGTCTGTCCGTTAGTGCGCTTATCACTCGAGAACCACTTATCCGATTTACGTGATTTTTTTTTTTAATTCATAGGTACATTCTCTGGCCTGGTTATAGGCTATATTTTATTACGTTAGGTAACATAACAACTAAGCAGTGACGATATTAGTAAATCAAGTCGGAAAAAAATTTACCGACGGCACGCTGTTTTGTGATACGCTGCCTAAACCGTTGAATATAGAACAAAATAATGTATTAAAGAATTGTGTAGAATCAAAAGTGGTACAATAAAGTCCGCGACACCATATGTCTAACTTTTATATTTAAGCCACAATGACTGCTTTTATGTAACAAAGAAAACATAAAATATTTGGGTTATGTTTACATGGACTTATGACCTGCAAAACTTTAATCCTTATTGAAATAAATTATTTCATCGTCATAAGTACTTAATGTAGATATAATTTGCCCTTTACAGCATCCAATTTGGTGGTATAGTTTAGGAAATAACATTAAATAAGTTTTATACGGTAAAATATTATTAATAACGCGCGAACTAAATACGCCGGTATTCGATCTCCCTCGGCTCGGCCGTTGTCATTTGACCGTCAGTTTTGTTTCAATAATTAAATTTAAATTTAAGTGTTGTTTTTATTATTACAATAATAACTAATCGTGTTTGTACTTAATGCGAGCGAAGCCGCGTGGGTACATCTAGTTATATATATATATATATATATATATATATATATATATATATATATATATATATATATATATATATATATATATATATATATATATATATATATATATATATATATATATATATATATATATATATATATATATATATATATATATATATATATATATATACTAGCTGCCCCGGCCACGCGTTGCTGTGGTTAACTTTAAATTGTAGGTTATATGAAACGTTTGGAAGTTTGACATAGCGCCATCTATTGAATACTTACTCAATCCAGTCAACAGATGTCACCATCTGTTAGAATCGTTTGGAGGTAACAGATAATTGAGACCGTCAAATAATAGACAAATAATTTGCAATAAAATAATATTGCGATCATAAATTGAGATGTAAGGTATCCTATCTTTCAAGTTGGATCAAACTGCACACGGTGTACAAATTTGATTAAAATCGGTTAAGTAGTTTAGGAGTCCATCGCGGAGGAACAACGTGACACGTAATTTATATATATTAAGATTATTTTGTTCTATATTCAACGGGTTTAGGCAGCGTATTGCAAAACAGTGCGCCGAACAGATTAATGGAGGTATTAATTTATTATTTAATGATTTGTTAAGGATATTTTTATTTACTAATTATAATAATCTAATAATTTTTAATATAGAGTCCGGAATAACATTTTTTTCATATTAACCCGTCAGCATATTCAAAAATGCTGTTTATAGAACCCCCATATAGATAAATGTGTTTACATTTAAATATATGTATAACAAATAAAATTTAATATCTCTATATATTATTTTGTACTTTCATTTTTGTTTTTGCCTCTATCGTCTATCCCTGACCACATTTTTCAAAACATTCTTTAAGAATTAACATTAAATATTTATAGTACCTTATCTAAAATAAAATAAATCTTTTTTTTACAAAAAATACAATATCTTAACTTTATATACTTTAAATAAATTATAAAAGAGAGTGTTTAAAATAAGTACAGTATCTAAGTATCTACTAATCTTGTGAATTGAACAAAATATAATCAATTTCATAATTATTTACTTCATTTCCCGAATGGATATTCGTTGTATTTAAATGTTCGAGATATGAAATCTATATCTATAAAAGAGTTTGTCCTTAACCACTCACTCACTCACTCATATATCAACGTACAGCACAAACCCCTGGACCTAGAAACGGGAAATTTCATAGGTGCCTTCCTTTTATGTTGTAGGTAAGCATCAACTAAAAAAGGATTTTTCGAAAAATTTAAAACAGGGTGTCAAAGTTTATATAAAAACATATTTTTTTTGTTCCCATTTAATTGAAACTTATCGAACATACTCTACAATATAAATAATGAAACAATTATTTCAGTATTTCCCAAAACTTAACCCCTAAGGTGTTAGGGGGGTGGAAAAATTTGTAAAATATTTTTTTGTATTTACCGAATGAAACATGGCACAAGTAGGTACTCTACAAGACAAACATTTGTGAAAATTACGTTATATTGGTGGAGTCGGGTAAAATAATCTGCAATAAAAAATTTCGATATTCAACCCCTAATGGCGAGGGTAAACAGTGGTTAGTTTTTACGATTTTAACTAGGATCCGAGATATTTACGTTTTTTTTTTACTTAATGAATAAAAATTAATAGAAACAAATATAATATGTCATCCCCTATCACGTATGGAGGGTTCTAATTAATTTCAAAGTTTACGCGAGCGAAGCCGCGGGATTCCGCTAGTATTGAATAAAGAAATACTAGCTGTGTACTATAATATGATCTAATATGGCAGGTATCTTTTAGGTCAATGATTTCCAAACTGGGAGGCGCGAAAAGTTTAACAGAAATGTTATTTTCATAACATCACATTAAGTAAGGTATATATGTATGTTACCGGCAAAGTACGTAATTCAGGTATTCTATATAATTCATGAATTCTATACAATGCCTAACGATTTCAGGCAAAGTATGAAATAATTTTTATTTATTGTTATAATAAATAAAATATTATTTCAGACGAAATTTAAGTATATGATTTAAAATTGTTATAATAAAAACCATACAAAATATTAGATATTATTTAGTAATTTAATAATATATTAGGCCAGTATTAAGTAAGATAAATAAAACAAGATAAATAATCAGTATTTTAGTATTTTATTACATAAAGTAAGTCAACCTGTACCTGAACCAAAATTGGTTGGTTCACCCTATATATACTATTTATACTAAATATACTATTAATGTTTATTATTTTAGTCTATACAAAGCCTAGAATATCTAGGAATTCTATACAATGCCGGATTTCATACATTGCCGGTAACATATGTATATATTAATAAAAAATATATA
This sequence comes from Sialis lutaria, assembly GCA_949319165.1. Classification (NCBI taxonomy): domain Eukaryota; kingdom Metazoa; phylum Arthropoda; class Insecta; order Megaloptera; family Sialidae; genus Sialis; species Sialis lutaria. The sequence goes on from OX439241.1 coordinate 13,192,461, forward strand.
CATATAAATAAACTTTTATAACTATTAATAAGGCAATACTGATAGAATTATCATGCGATACTTCAAAACTCAATGGCAACTAGATTAAATAAAGCTTATTATAATAAACAAGCATTAAAAATAAATTTAATTTAAAATACAATCGAAATAGGTTATAACGACATCAAGGGGACGAGTTATATTACGTCGTAAAAACCGGTAAAAATGTAATTATATGGGATTCAGTCGATAAAACCGATACATTGTATTACTAACAGATGTTATAATTGGTTTTGAGTGTATAATATATTTATATAGTAAAAACTTAGTTATTATTCTATCGATTACGTTTTTTTTAAATTCTTTGTATTAATACATACATCTTTTTAAGATGTATCTGTATAATTTTATGAAATCTGAATTTCCACAAATGGAAAATCTGATAACGAATACAAATAGATTATTTTTAAAGGTTATGAATATTTGTACAATAGTAACTCCTTTTTGATTTATTTTTGGCTCTTTAAAAGAGCCGTTTGTCAGTCATAAATTTGTAATCAAAGTCATAAGTAAGTATATGTTTAACCTCCAAAACCGTACAAGGTACGACCTTGTCGTTTCAATGCATATACAACGTCCATGGCAGTGACCGTCTTCCTCTTGGCGTGTTCTGTATAGGTTACAGCGTCTCTTATGACGTTCTCAAGGAACACCTTCAGCACACCGCGAGTTTCTTCGTAAATCAAACCTGATATACGTTTCACACCACCACGACGAGCTAGACGACGAATAGCGGGCTTGGTTATACCCTGGATGTTATCACGCAACACTTTACGATGACGCTTGGCTCCTCCTTTTCCCAAACCTTTGCCTCCTTTACCGCGACCAGTCATTGTTAGGAAATTGCTATCGAAATAACAGAAAAAGAGAGTTAACAAAGCTTAAACAGCTCGTAAGAATGATTCCACGGATGAAAACAACGCGCTTATATAGCTATATGTAGCTCCGCCCAGCATTATGAAATGTGCAACCAATGAGAACGATCCAAGTGTCTATACAGGGTGATTCAGCACTGTCATGCCAAACTTGAACACTAGATTGAAAAAAATATTTTAAGCAAAAAACTCCCAATAAACATGTGTCCGGAAATTATTCCTTAGGGAACTACAGGCTTCCAAAGATTTTACTAAAAATGAGTTTTAATTTAATATCTAGAGAACCCTTCGTGATAGAATTATGAAATTTAGTATTTGGTTTAGTAATAATATGTGTTATTGATTTCTAATATTAACCAATTATATTTTAGGCCAGGGCTGTATGGGGCCAGTGGGCCCATCGATTTTGATCTAGTAATTGTTTGTTCCTTAATTTTTTTCCTGAGTTGGTACTTTTATAAGATTATATGACACAAAATACACAAAAACATACTTTGCTTGTTTATCATAGGATGAACCGTTTTCGAGAAATATCGATGGAAAAGAAAGCATGCAGAATTAACCTTAATACGGATGCTTGAAATTATAAAAAATAAATTTATATTCTTATTTCATGATAAAAAATAAAACAAAAAGTTAATATAAATATACCTCCGAAAATGCATCGATATCAACAAATAGCCATTTTTAGTTTTTTTTTAGTCATGTTAATAAAGTTCATGTAACATTAAAAGAACTGGCTATAGATCTTAGAGGATTCATATTAGGAGGTTTATTTATATAAACTAAAAAGAATATAAATTTATTTTTTATAATTTCAAGCATCCGTATTAAGGTTAATTCTGCATGCTTTCTTTTCCATCGATATTTCTCGAAAACGGTTCATCCTATGATAAACAAGCAAAGTATGTTTTTGTGTATTTTGTGTCATATAATCTTATAAAAGTACCAACTCAGGAAAAAAATTAAGGAACAAACAATTACTAGATCAAAATCGATAGGCCCACTGGCCCCATACAGCCCTGGCCTCAAATATAATTGGTTAATATTAGAAATCAATAACACATATTATTACTAAACCAAATACTAAATTTCATAATTCTATCACGAAGGGTTCTCTAGATATTAAATTAAAACTCATTTTTAGTAAAATCTTTGGAAGCCTGTAGTTCCCTAAGGAATAATTTCCGGACACATGTTTATTGGGAGTTTTTTGCTTAAAATATTTTTTTCAATCTAGTGTTCAAGTTTGGCACGACAGTGCTGAATCACCCTGTATAATAATGGAAAAAATGATTCCAGTGTTATTATACTTTCGACTTTTGTCCGTTAAGTTTACTTTTGTGTCACATTGATTTTATATTGAAAAATTTGCTATGGCTCGTACAAAGCAAACTGCTCGCAAATCTACTGGTGGTAAAGCACCACGAAAACAGCTCGCGACTAAAGCTGCACGTAAAAGTGCACCAGCTACTGGTGGAGTAAAGAAACCTCATCGTTACCGGCCAGGAACAGTCGCTCTTCGTGAAATCCGTCGTTACCAGAAGAGTACTGAACTGTTGATCCGTAAATTACCGTTCCAACGATTGGTTCGTGAAATTGCTCAAGATTTCAAAACTGATCTTCGTTTTCAAAGTTCAGCTGTAATGGCATTACAAGAAGCCAGCGAAGCTTACTTGGTCGGTCTTTTTGAAGATACCAATCTGTGCGCTATCCATGCTAAACGTGTCACCATTATGCCTAAATATATACAATTAGCTCGCCGTATTCGCGGTGAACGCGCTTAAATTATTATTCGACTATCAATTATAATTAATTAACCCCAATAAATCATCTCCAACCTTTTATTACATTATAGAATACCGGTAAGGCGGCAGACACCATTTCGCGATTTTGATTCAGGCACTCGGGTGTCACGCCTAAACTAAAGAAGTTAGTCATTTGCTGACTAATAGAAAAATTTTGTAATTTACAAAAAAATGAGTTTTTGTTTATTGCTTCGCTCTACGTAAGTCATAATGAATAAAAAAAAATTATATTCTTGAATCTTTGATTATTGAACAAATCTATCAACAATATATTTATTTTATTTTTAGAATTAATGTCTATGATTTTTGTAATTAATAGTTTAATACAAACAAACAAAAAGTTATTCACTTTTTCTTGGCTTTACACTACGGTACGTTTGAGAGATGAAATGTTGAAAAATGGTATAATCCTTAATATATATAAAGCTCAACGTCCGTCTGTCGGTTTGTGCGCTTATCGCTCGAGAACCACTTATCCGATTTACGTGATTTTTTGTTTAATTCATAGGTACATTCTGTGGCCAGGTAATAGGCTATATTTTGTTACGTTAGGTAACATAACAACTAAGCAGTGTCGATAATAGTAAATCAAGTCGGAAAAATTTTGCCCACGGCGCGCTGTTTTGCAATACACTGTCTAAACCGTTGAATATGTTGAATTGAGTAGAATCAAAAGTCCTACAATAAAGTACGCGACACCATATGTCTAACTTTTATATTTAAGCCACAATGACTGCTTTTATTTTACAAAGAAAACATAAAATATTTGGGTTCTGTTTACATGAACTTATGACCTGCAAAACTTTAATCCTTATCGAAATAAATGATTTCATCGTTATAAGTAGGGGAACATGGGTGACAGTGGATCATGGTACACAGTGGATCAGTGCAAATTTTTTTTTTGTATAAACCATATGCACATACTTATTACATCAGGAGTATACTCTTTCAAATGTCCTGCCTGCTTGTTAGTATTTCTTAGATTATCACAGAAGGTAGACATGTTACGGCACTCTGACAAAAAAAATGTACGAAATTTTTTTTCACAGTATTTTTTAAAACAATTTTTTATAGAGAATATACATATATTGACGTGTTTAATAATTTTGTACTACGTATAAGTATGTTAAGTATTGGTGAAACAGCTGTTTTTAATCCATTGTTGCTTGTATTTTTAACGGTATGATTATTATTTTCACACGTGCCTGTGGGTTACAGTGGATCATTAAGTTTTGGGGTACAATGGATCGAGCTATGTCCCACGGGTAGGCCAGAAAATGTTCGATTTCGCGAATAACTATTCGTTAATTATTAATTATTAATTAATAAAATATAATTATTTAACATTTCTGTAAAAATATTATGTTTTATAAATTTTATTGGTTTTGCCTATTTTTTTTTTTTAATATATTACCTATGTGATTTTATTACTTGACAAGATTGATGTTTCCTAGTTTAAGATAAATATAATACAATCATTAATAAAACGTAAAGGTTTTTTAATTGTCTTATGCTGATCCACTGTTACCCATGCATGGGGAACAGTGAATCATTTTCCTCATTTTTTTTAATAGCCGAAAAAAGTCGTTTCTAATGCTTCAATACCTAATATTGTTAGTGTTGTTTATACCTTAATAACTCCTCTATAAGACTCATATAAAAGATAGTTAAAAAATACTGCAGTTTCATAGGAATGCGACGGAATAAAAAAGTTGATCCACTGTCACCCATGCTCCCCTACTTAATGTAGATATAATTTGCCTTTTACAGAATCCAATTTGGTCTTTTATAACGTGAAATACACATATAATAACATTATTCGTGAGAATTAGCGCGAACTAGATAAAGTGTCGCGGGGAGAGGGAAGCACCACACTGGGCAGAGGGAACAGGTCGGTATTCTTTTGATTGTTAATTGTTTAATTTGATTTCAATAATAAACTTTTAAATTTAAATAGAACAAAAATTATTTTTACTTTTTGTTCTGATTTGTTTTTGTTAGATAGGTAATTTAAGTGTTGTTTGGTTTTTATTAGAAAAATAACTAGTCGTATTTATACTTAATTCAAAAATATATTTTTTAAATCCTATACAATATTTCCGTAGTCCACGCGAGCGAAGCCGCGCGGGCCCACCTAGTATATTTATAAACAAATAATTATTTTCAAATAAATACGTTTACATTTAGAAATAATACTCTAATTACTTACTAAATATAAAAAATCAACATTTTATTACATTAAAATGTTGATTTTTTATATTTAGTAAAATTTATTTAAGTTTATAAACTTAAATAATTTTTATTTATTGTTGTCGCACAGCGGCGGGCACACAAAACGGGCATTTATTTATTTAAAAACTGAATATATTTAAATATATTTATTTAAATATTATATATTTAAATATATTCAATAGCATATTCTGAATTCTTCTTTAGTTTGCAACCAAACTGCATTATAAAATATTTAATTTTAAAAATTTTTGACCTTATGAATGATAAATTGAACAAAAATTAAAGTATAATTTTAAATATGAACTCGAAATACGTTAAAAAATTTGGTTAATATATCAAACTGACTTTAAGAGAAAAGCTTTTACAATATATCATTTATGACAAAAAAAATAATTAAATATCGGTATGTATTGACTCTTTTGTGATTAGTATTGTAGCCCTACTGGGCCAATTTTTTATAAAACTCATACTGATATTCAAGTCGCTGTAACTTATTTCTTTCTTGGAGATTTTTTTGTACTCTTTGATGCCACCTTTTTTGGTTTGGGGCTTTTTGGTTTCTTTGTCGGTGTTTTTACAACTGATTTTGCCTTTGGTTTTTTGGCTACAGCTTTCTTAGCAGCTACTGCTACAGGTTTCTTTACTTTAACGACAGCTGACTTTTTCTTAGGTGTTACGGGTTTCTTCTTCGCGGCTGTTGTTTTTGCAGATGGACTTTTCTTCACTGGTTTCTTAGCTACAGCTGAGCTGGAAGCAGCACGTTTGGCTTTGGGTTTCTTAGAAGCAGCATTGGAGGAATCTTTTGAAGATGTCACGGCTAATTTAAATGAACCGGATGCTCCTTTTCCCTTTGTCTGCACTAGAGCACCACTGGTGACCGCAGCCTTTAAGTATTTTCTTATAAATGGTGCAAGTTTTTCAGCATCAACCTTGTAATTGGCAGCGATGTATTTTTTAACAGCCTGAAGTGAAGAACCTCCACGTTCTTTAAGATCTTTAATCGCGTTATTCACCATATCAGATGTTTTTGGATGAGTCGGTTTCTTAGCGGCACTCTTCGCTTTTTTAGGAGTAGTAACTGGAGAAACGGCAACAGCCGCATCAACAATTTGATCTGTTTCAGCCATTGGTATAATTGAAATAATCAATTAACGTAATTGATAAATAGCAAACGAATATATTCACAAACAAATTGTTAACATATAATGATATTAAAACGAACCAGTCACGGCGCATCATGCGTTTTTCAGAACCGTGTAGAGAACAAGGCCGTTTCTAGAGATCGTTTCTGAAGCTCATCGTTGCCTTAACTCGACATACTTTTTATTAATCTAAATGAAAATGGTAAAATCTAATGTTTAAAAATAAGTAACAGTTTGAACAGTATATTCAGTTTTACATATTAAAATGAATAAAACATGAATTAAATGTATAGTTTGATCGTAAGTTAACGATAAAACCCTCACATACGTGTTTGTATTCACTACAACTCAAGTTTTTCACATATTACTCAAAAATCCCGGTAAATATAATCAACTAGACATTTATTATATCAAGAACAGATGTATACTATTGTTAATTTATAAAGATTTTACTCAATATACAAAAAGATTGGATACACTGACGTTTTAAAAATCGACCGGTCGAACGGATAGAATCAGGTGAATGTTATCATTCCAAGCAATGGGAAAACATATGGAATAATTAAAAACTATATATTTTTTTAAATCAAATAGGTTTTTTTGTTAATTTTTGTAGTGTTCACATCTAGCTTATAATAATTTATATATTATATAAACGAATTCTAGTCGATATAATCAAAATTAAAAATGTAATTACTTGTACACAGAGTTACCAGATTTTTCAAATGCTCCGGCGGGACATCGTCTTGGGAGGGGGGGGGGGGTAGTAATTTTTCGATTGCAGAAAAAAACATTTTTTAAATTTTTTAACATACATATCACCTATAATTGTTTAAATTAAGTCCGTGTAACTACAAATATTTACTGCACAAACTTTAAAAGTTCATTAACCACAGAAGTACTTTTGTGGACTTGTAACCATAATGCTTGTAACAAACGAATATTCAGGTGACAAAATGTTAAAAAATATTAGTTATATTTATTATTAGATTTAATTGATTTTAAAATATGAGAACCCTATTTTTATAAAATGTACATTATGCACATACTCCTCAAACAAAAATTAAGAATAATGTTTAAGCGGGACATTTGAATTCTTGAGCGGGACGCGGGACTAACTATCCTGGAGCGGGACAATCCCACTCTAGGCAGGACGTCTGGAAACCCTGCTTGTACATTATATTAAAATTAAACTTTAAAATCATATCCTGAATTTTTATTCGCTCATTACAATATATACATACGCAAATTTCTTATGTTTTTCGTAAGGGGTTTATATATATTTAAGTTACTATCCAGTTTATCAGAATTGATCGAAAGACACTCGCGCGCAGGATAATTTTATGGCTACTTTTATGTGACTGTACAATGAGCGTTGTATGTACATGATTGTAAATATTAGTTTGATACTTAAACTAAAATGAATAAAAAATTATTTGTTTTTATTTATATTTACATTAATATATATATAATATATATAAAGGAGGACACAACAAGGTCTGAAGTGTATGAATTCGATTTTTATTTCATTTGTCATACAAAATATAAAAATAATTTGTAAACCTTAATAATTTTGATGACCTTTTTATCGTTGTTTCCAACCAAGATCATAAATTTCTTAAATAAAATCCCCGGACTATTTTGAAAAATCCACCCGGATGTACTTCAAAAGAGGACACTGCCCGGATAAAGAGGACGGATGGTTGGTAATATCTTCGATATTTAGTTTAAGAAATATACAAAATATATTTTGTTACCAATGAAGGAATAATTAACACATTTCCATATGAATGAATCCTATTAATTTTAGATTTTTCTTTATTTCAAAATTTTGCTGTATAATGTAATTATGTAGTACATATAGTAAATTAAATAGATAAATGTAACGTTAATTCTTAACTTAATATTAAATTATGTTTACATTTTTATTTGATTACTGCAACGTAATCACAGTCGTGTAAATAAGTTTTTCAGTTACTTTTGGATATTTTTATTTATTTTTTTGGTCCATTCAATTTTTCTTATCATTAGAATTCATGTAAACTTCATTAAGTAGTACATAATAGACCTACACTTAATTACTTAAAATAAAATATACTTTAAATGTATATTATATTTTAACATAATTTTATGTAAATGTCAATATAACAATACATATTCTTTAATATTCAAAATTATTAAAGATATATCCCCCAAACTCGTCATAATCCCTTACGAAAGACAATAAAAATTAGCAAAATTTTATATTATTCTTGAAGATGATATTCCATACTGAATTTTAATATTTTTATAATATTTTATTGTCTATTAATACCTACAATAAGATTCTCTTAATATTTTGTTGTAATTATTCATCGAAATTTGGCATAATGTCCAAAGATTGTCGTGAATCAAAAAATAAAAATAGGCTCTAGTATACCAAATTAAAGTAGTCGATTAATATTAAAATTTATTTGTGGTGTATATTCGCGCATTCGTATTCGCATTCGCAGGAAATGTTTCGAATATTTTTGCGATTATACTATGATGTAAAAATTGATAAAAATATAATTGTTTAATCTGTTTATCTGTTTTAATTAGTAATTAATTAAACGAACATAGGAACGAACCAACATCTATCTTTTTACTAAACTAATCGTATTTTTTATTAACCATTGAGTACAAGTTTATTAAGACACAAAATTAACAGTTTATTAAATTGTCCATAATAACAACAAAGCATTAAAGAAACAATTAGTTTTTATTTAATGAATTAGGTTTTTTAAAACTATGAAGTATATCCTTAATATATATAAAGCTCAACGTCTCTCTGTCTGTCTGTCTGTCCGTTAGTGCACTTATCACTCGAGAACCACTTATCCGATTTACGTGATTTTTTTTTAATTCATAGGTACATTCTCTGGCCAGGTTATAGGCTATATTTTGTTACGTTAGGTAACATAACAACTAAGCAGTGACGATAATAGTAAATCAAGTCGGAAAAAATTTTGCCGACGGCGCGCTGTTTTGCAATACGCTGCCTAAACCGTTGAATATAGAACAAAATAATGTATTAAATAACTGTGTAGAATCAAAAAAGCTACAATAAAGTCCGCGACACCATATGTCTAACTTTTATATTTAAGCCACAATGACTGCTTTTATGTTACAAAGAAAACATAAAATATTTGGGTTATGTTTACATGTAGTTATTAAAGCAAAACTTTAATCCTTATTGAAATAAATGATTTCATCGTCATAAGTACTTAATGTAGATATAATTTGCCTTTTACAGCATCCAATTTGGTGGTATAGTTTAGGAAATAACATTAAATAAGTTTTATACGTTAAAATATTATTAATAACGCGCGAACTAAATACGCCGGTATTCGATCTCCCTCGGCTCGGCCGTTGTCATTTGACCGTCAGTTTTGTTTCAATAATTAAATTTAAATTTAAGTGTTGTTTTTATTATTACAATAATAACTAATCGTGTTTGTACTTAATTTGTACTTAATGCGAGCGAAGCCGCGTGGGTACATCTAGTATATATCAATAAATCAACATTTTTAAATGGTTTATTTGAACAAGATAAAATTAAGGCTAACAATAAGTGACTTTTTTATATTTATAAAAAAATTATAGAATTTAGAAATATAGGTAAACCAATAAATTAACATGTAATTTCTTTTGTTCAATAATCAATATACAATTTTTTAAAGTATCCATTAAAACAATTATTTATTTTACGGGCAGGAAAATAAATTGAGTATATAGTATTAGTTATAAGATATGTTCTTCGTTTCCAATTAAATTTGCATTAAAATAATTTCGAATCTAGATTTTTTGATCTTGATGTCATAAGAAATGAAATTAGATTATTTCAAACTTTTAATTGCGAAATAGAAACTCCCTCTTAACTTAAGTTGGAAATAACTGATTTACATTTTAATGACATTTAAAAAGATAACTTTCAAACATTGCTTCTGTTGGATCTTATACAAATCATCCACAATCCGACATTCAAATATTCTATTATTTCTATATTATTATTTTCTACTTGTGCGAAAGAACTTCTAAAATGACATATAGTAAATATATGTAATATATAATCATTGAGTAAAGAATAACATTATTCTCAATGATATAATATATTAAAGAGCGATTTCCATCTGAAACCACTTTTGATAATCGGCACCCATAAAAGTACATCTAACCTGGAAACTATTCTCCTGAACGAATTAAATATTCTCATTAAACGTTGTGTATGTTAGTATATGAAACCGTTTGTTTTAATATTGTGAAGTTCAGAAAAAATAAAAGGGTCGCGGGTCGTATGTTGGACTGTTTTATATTAATACTAGATGTACCCACGCGGCTTCGCTCGCATTAAGTACAAACACGATTAGTTATTATTGTTATAATAAAAACAACACTTAAATTTAATTATTGAAACAAAACTGACGATCAAATGACAACGGCCGAGCCGAGGGAGATCGAATACCGGCGTATTTAGTTCGCGCGTAATTTATAATATTTTACCGTATTAAACTTATTAAATGTTATTTCGTAAACTATACCACTAAATTGGATGCTGTAAAGGGCAAATTATATCTACATTAAGTACTTATGACGATGAAATCATTTATTTCAATAAGGATTAAAGTTTTGCAGGTCATAACTACATGTAAACATAACCCAAATATTTTATGTTTTCTTTGTAACATAAAAGCAGTCATTGTGGCTTAAATATAAAAGTTAGACATATGGTGTCGCGGACTTTATTGTAGCACTTTTGATTCTACATAATTCTTTAATACATTATTTTGTTCTATATTCAACGGTTTATGCAGCGTATTGCAAAACAGCGCGCCGTCGGCAAAATTTTTTCCGACTTGATTTACTATTATCGTCACTGCTTAGTTGTTATGTTACCTAACGTAACAAAATATAGCCTATAACCTGGCCAGAGAATGTACCTATGAATTAAAAAAAAATCACGTAAATCGGATAAGTGGTTCTTGAGTGATAAGCACACAAACGGACAGACAGACGTTGAGCTGTATATATATTAAGGATTTGTCTGAGAAGAAAACCCCATTTTCTTGAAGACGATCTCTTAACCGGCAATGGATGTTTACTTATGTATATTTCAAATTATTTTTGTAATGGTGGGAAAATTGATCAGATTAAAAAAAATATATGTATATATTATTTTATTTTTGTTCTATTCATTTTCTTTAAAAAAATATAATTTTGTAAAAAAGAATTTTAAATAATATTTCTTCAATTGATTCATAACAGAAATATCTGCCAAAACTGTCATGGGACTTTCTTATATGTAATATTGAAAGGAAAGTGAACAGTGTGTGATTCTACTTATGTACAAAAACAATTCTAAATCATAAATGATAGAAAAAATACTAGAATACCGATCAGAGAAAGAGAAATAATTTAATTAATTTTTTATAAAAGCAATGATGATACTTTGTTTTTAAATTTTTATGAGAACCAGTGTATATGTAATATATAACTCTAATTTAATATAAATTTGGTCCCTGGTGGGACCGTTTGTAGTTTAAATATATTTATGCCTTCTTCTCAGTTTTTTTTGGTAATAGAACAGCTTGGATGTTTGGTAACACACCGCCTTGAGCGATAGTGACGCCAGATAGAAGTTTGTTCAATTCTTCGTCATTACGGATAGCCAGTTGTAGATGTCAGGGGATGATACGGGTCTTCTTGTTATCACGAGCCGCGTTGCCGGCTAACTCGAGAACTTCAGCGGCAAGATATTCCATAACGGCAGCTAAATATACTGGGGCACCGGCTCCCACTCGCTCGGCGTAATTGCCCTTACGTAATAGACGATGGATACGACCTACTGGGAATTGAAGTCCTGCTCTGCTTGAACGGGACTTTGCCTTTCCCTTAACTTTACCGCCTTTACCACGTCCAGACATTGCAAATTATAATTATAAATCGAATAAAATAAACAGCGAATAGTTCTGAACAACAGAGTAATAATACACAAAAAACGAAGTGCGGGTTTATATAGTTAACAGTCGTGTATCCTTCCCCTTCTCCATTTACTATTGGTAGAACATGAACCAATGGCAGCGCTGGATGTTAACAGCGTGTCCCTCTGTACACACAGTACGCTGCATAAAGAAACTGCACACAACGGAGATATCATTGTTCTGTAGAACTAATTTGTTCTATCGATTTTATAGTTATTGAATATTATCTGCTAAAATGCCCCCAAAAGTAAGTGGTAAAGCCGCCAAAAAAGCTGGCAAAGCTCAGAAAAACATTACGAAAACCGATAAGAAGAAGAAACGTAAGCGCAAGGAAAGTTACGCCATCTACATCTACAAAGTGTTAAAACAAGTACATCCAGACACTGGTGTCTCGAGCAAAGCCATGAGCATCATGAATAGCTTTGTCAACGACATTTTCGAACGTATTGCGGCTGAATCATCTCGGCTCGCTCATTACAACAAGCGTTCAACAATCACCAGTCGGGAAATTCAAACTGCTGTCAGACTACTATTACCCGGTGAACTCGCGAAACACGCCGTCAGTGAAGGCACCAAAGCCGTCACTAAATACACAAGTTCGAAATAAATTATGACAAACATCAGGCTCCAGGAATAGAAAACAAACGGCTCTTTATAGAGCCAAATTTTTATCTAAATAGAGTTAAAACTAAAATTGGTTACATCATTATTTATATTTATTAAATCAAAAGCTGTTTCTAGATATATGTACAAATATTTTGTAATCCTATATGTTTTTATTTTATTAACTCTAGAACATAGAAAACTGATAATATTTTATCTACAGAAATTTTTCATTAGTCGATTCGACTATAGTAGCTATCCTCATTAGTTATACATGTTATTTTATTTGATATATCTTGTAATTAACATTTTTAGAGGAATATAAATGAAAAGTTTAATTTTATTAAAAGTTACAAAATTAAATCTTGTTCTACTGATGAGATCATAATGAATCGTTTTGAAAATTTTGTAGAATTAACAAATCAAAAACTGCTTTTTTTACTAAAGAAACTTAAATTTTTAAAAACTTCTAAATAGGATGGAAGCATATAAAAAGTTACGAATCATTAGTTGATTCGACTAATAAGAACTTCGTATATCGAAATGATATACATTAATTGTAGTAACCAAAAAAAGTTGCTGCCACAAAAGGTTCCAAGGCAACCTAAAAAGAAGTAAATATGTAACGCATTTCTAATGTGACGATAAAATTAAATTTAGGGCTACAATAACGTTTATAAAAGAGTTTTACAATAATATTTACAAATTTTCTGCTTTAGAACATAGGTGTCCAACCTTTTGAGCCTCGTGGGCCGCAGAGCGCAAAAAAATAGCGAAAAAATTTGTTAAGGGCCGCAAAAAAATTTGAAGACCTTTTTTTTGACTTGATTAATTTATTTATATCTCTGCATGTACACTATGGTACTTTATAACACAAAAAATCTGATGACCTTTTTTTACCTGATATCGTTAATTATTTTCGTATTTTATCTTTATATTTTATATTAAATCTTATGCGGGCCGCACAAAATGTGCTCGGGGGCCGTATGCGGCCCGCGGGTTGGACAAGCCTGCTTTAGAATATTATTACAATTAGGACCAACTATTATTTCAATGTACTTTTAAATATATTATCTTTCAAAAAATAAATAAGAAATTAAGAATCGTAGTTAACAGTCGGTTTGTTAGGTCTATTGTAATCAATACTCACAATAACGTCTATTGATATATAGATAACTATTTTTAGAGAGAAAATAATAATCAAGAGCAGTCTGTTTTTAGAATACTAACATTTATGTATGAAAAGTTATTATTCAAACATTACTAGTTTGCAAAGATTTTTAATAAACTAATCTATTGTATTGATTTTGGTTTGGATCGCGATTACGAGTAGGCACAGTATAAAAATTTTTATTCACATATTCATTTTATTTTCCTTGAATTATTCTCTACTAGTGCGCATGGAACACTAGTGTCTGAGTGAGGGTGCAATAAATGGTTTGCCAGTGGGGCCCGAAATTACATTAAAAAATATTGATGTTTTAGGAAGAACAAAAAAATGAGTGTACTCTTGATTATATTGAAGAGGGCGAGTACTGGTAGTTGAAAAATTTCAATTTTTATTTGGTTTAAAAGTACATATCTATGTTACAATAGATTAACAATGTAAAATCCAACCGCATTACGCAAAAATGATTTATTTTAAGCATTGATAAGAGAGTACACTATTCGGAAAAAGACCATCCATTGCATTACGGTAAAACTCTTTTTTGAATTAGTTTTGGCCCTTAATCAGGGCCGTTGATAGTCGGTAGTAATTTAAGCGCGTTCACCACGAATACGGCGTGCCAGTTGTATATCTTTAGGCATGATGGTGACACGTTTGGCGTGGATAGCACACAGGTTTGTATCTTCAAACAGACCAACCAGGTAAGCTTCACTAGCTTCTTGTAACGCCATCACAGCTGAACTTTGGAAACGAAGATCAGTTTTGAAATCCTGAGCAATTTCACGAACCAATCGTTGGAACGGTAATTTACGGATCAACAGTTCAGTACTCTTCTGGTAACGACGGATTTCACGAAGAGCCACGGTTCCTGGCCGGTAACGATGAGGTTTCTTTACTCCACCAGTAGCTGGTGCACTTTTACGTGCAGCTTTAGTCGCGAGCTGTTTTCGTGGTGCTTTACCGCCAGTAGATTTGCGAGCAGTTTGCTTTGTACGAGCCATAGCAAAGTTTTTAATATGAAAACAATGTGAAATAAGACAAACAACAATAATAGTCGAATGTTGAATAACGGAAAAAATGTATTTTCCCCACTTTATATAGACATACAGGAACATTCTCATTGGTTGTACATTTAAGATGCTGGGCGGAGTCAAATATTACTATATAAGCACGTTGTTTTCATCTGTCAAATGTCAATTCATTCTCGTAAGCTGTTTCTGCTTGGGTTAGCTGATATTTGATTTCGATAATAATTTTATAACTATGACTGGTCGCGGTAAAGGAGGCAAAGGTTTGGGAAAAGGTGGAGCCAAACGTCATCGTAAAGTACTGCGTGATAACATCCAGGGTATCACTAAACCCGCCATCCGTCGTCTGGCCCGTCGTGGTGGAGTAAAACGTATATCTGGACTAATTTATGAAGAAACTCGCGGTGTTTTGAAGGTGTTTCTTGAGAACGTAATCAGAGACGCTGTAACTTACACAGAGCACGCCAAAAGGAAGACGGTCACTGCCATGGACGTTGTATATGCATTGAAACGCCAAGGACGTACTTTGTACGGTTTTGGAGGTTAAACACGTACTACTAAATAATGACTTGAATTATAATTGACTGACAAACGGCCCTATTTAAGGGCCAAATTTAAATCAAAAAAGAGTTACCTATTGATACGTTATACATGTATAAATATTATATTTTAGGGACTTATATTTGAGAAGTCCACGCCATCTTTTATCTAACTATAAAACTACATAATATGTTGTCATCAACGTCATTTTACTAATTCATATCCAAATTGTAAAGTTCTTTTTATATAATTCGATTTAATTAACCAAATAATTTATGAAAATAGATAGTTTTGCATATTTTTTAATATAACGTACGTATGTATATTAGTTTCCCATAAATGTCATTCTGTGATCCACATATGTACATTAGGGTGGGCCGAATTGTATTGACAAAATTTAATCGACCTCGGCTACCCCCCTATGTGAAAGTACTCTCAATTCTATGAAAAAAATCCCATAGAACTATACCTCTACATTCAACTTTAGTTCGGCGCATTTTTGATTGAAAATTTTTAATTTGAGTCCCTTGAATTCAAATAAGTCGAACTAGGAAAAAATTCTCATCAAGCTGATTTTTGGTCGAGACTTTTATTTAGATTTTCTAAGCATACCTTAAAAAGTTCCCTTAGTTTGGGCCAAGGGTTTTTTTAGGGGGTAAAGGGGGGGAAATTCTATTTTTTGCAAATATCTCAAAAAATATCAACTTTTCGAGGACAATAGTTTTGAAGAAAATTGTAGCTTATAAAATTCTACATAAAAAAGATAGCTATACTTTTTTCGTATAATCAATACTTTTTAAGTAAACAAACTTTTTAAGTGTCCAGTGTCGTGAAAAGTGCCAAAATCCGAACTTTTAGGGGCAATCAATTTTATGGTTGATAATTATAGATTTTTAGGCGTAGAATTCGAAAAAAAGAACCCAGACTGGCGAAAAGTGGTGCAACACCCTTAAAAAGGGGGTTGAAGGATGAAAACCTCGTTTCCAAACTTTTTACTTGAAAAGTATTGATTATACGAAAAAAGTATACGTATCTTTTTTGTGTAGAATTTTATAAGCTACAATTTTCTTCATAATCATTGTCCTCGAAAAGTTGATATTTTTTGAGATATTTGCAAAAAATAGAATTTCCCCCCCTTTACCCCCTAAAAAACCCTTGGCCCAAACTAAGGGAACTTTTTAAGGTATGCTTAGAAAATCTAAATAAAAGTCTCGACCAAAAATCAGCTTGATGAGAATTTTTTCCTAGTTCGACTTATTTGAATTCAAGGGACTCAAATTTAAAATTTTCAATCAAAAATGCGCCGAACTAAAGTTGAATGTAGAGGTATAGTTCCATTGGCGTTTTTTCTTAGAATTGATAGTACTTTCACATAGGGGGGTAGCCGAAGTAGGTTAAAAAATTGGCCCACCCTAATGTACATATATACAATCTATGTTCTGAACTTTTTTTATGAACGATTTCATTAGTTCTTATCTGTGGAAATCATTGCGGTTATCTGTCTTCAAAACGTCAAACCTTCGAATCCCATATTAATTAATTAAAATTATAATTGCATAAAAACTAGAAAAATGGGTGGAAAACATAAACAAGCACAACGCACGAAAAATAATGCACGGGTATGTGGTTCTATTTAGATTTTCAATTTAATGATATTAATTTAATAGTTGGTTTTCTTATATGCGTTTTTTCACATTTTAGCCTTCCAGCAGTGGACGTAGTGCAGAGTTACTTGGTTCATCATTACCTGCTTTTGCTGGATTTTCAACAGTTAAAGATGGTGCATTCGTACCTGTTTTACCTGGATTTTCTTTAAGTACAAGTGAAGAAGCCGATACAGAGCTTGATAATAATTTTCAACTTGTGTTAAAGAAAATGAACAAGAAAGATTCAGTCACTAAATTGAAAGTAATATCTTTAATTGATAGTTAAATTTTAAATAGATTTTATTTAACTAAATAACTTTGTTCTTCACTTTCCAAAATAGTTAAAATGAAATATCTCGATTGAGTCTTCGTTTTTTATCTATAATATCCGGTGATAATAAGTTTTCAAACAAATACAGTGAAACTTGATTAAGTGGGACTTGGATGTGAGAAACTTCTATAACTAGAATTCATAATAAGGTCCCGTCATATCTAGGGAACTGAGTAAATGGAATACCTCTTTAAGTGGGATAAAATAACTGGTCTCTTGAGATTCCAGTTATCCAAGTTTCACTGTACAGTTCTCGGTAAAGTTTGGATTCGAAAATAAATTGTACATGTGCAATTATATCAATGCCAGTTCCTACATAAAGAATGAGGAAAAAAAACAATTATGTTCACTTGACACTACCGATTAATTTATATTTTAGGCATTACAAGAATTTGCTGAACTGGTGAATAAGTCTGATCCAGATGTAGTGAAAAATGTTCTAGCTTTCTGGCCTCGTTTATACTGTGTTCTTGCTATGGATGTGGAACATAAAATACGTGAAGCTGCTCATATAGCTCAAAGAGCTATTGCTATCAAAGCTAAACGAAATCTAGCTCCGTATTTGAAACAGATAATTGGCCCGTGGTTTACGTCACAGTATGATAACTATGCACCGGCTGCTAGTGCTGCAAAATTAGCATTCGAGGTAAGAAAATTGTTTTTTTTGGTAAGTACGGAGAACATAAGTAGACCGATATCTCAACGATCATAAATCACGTGTGGATGTGTTAGAATCAGGGCTGTGGAGTCGGAGTCGGAGTTTTAGTTATTTTGGGTGGAGTCAGAGTCGGAGTCGGTAAAAAGGTACCGACTCCGACTCCTTTAATTAAATAATGGTTTTTACTTGTTTACACACTTAATATTTTTTTGTTCGTTTTGAATTTTGAAGTACAATGATTTGAAATTTTCAATTCTGGCCGGAACCAGAATCACCGGAGTTCACTCAAAAAAATTTTGCCCGAAAACAGAACTTTAGTCAACAAAATTTTTGTACAGTAAAGAGTCGGAGTCGAACGTTAGAAAAATGAAGGAGTCGGAGTCGTAGATTTTTGTACCGACTCCACAGCCCTGGTTAGAATAGTAGGAATTTTTATTTGACAGAATTATTTAAAAACAGTTTGTTGTGGCGGAGATTGAATCCTCGCTTTTATACTATATTAACTTCCTGTTGCCCCAATAGATTGCTCTAACCAAGGACATTTACCGTGTATATTATTAGAGTATCAATTCTACTCTGAATAACTGATTGATTTTTCAACCAAGTTTCAAAATAATCGGAAGAAAACCTGAAAGGCTATAGAGTCCACAAGAAATAGCCATATAATAAAAGGCCGTTTCTTGTGGACTATTTAGCCTTTCAGGTTTTCTTTTGATTATTTTGAAACTTGTTTGAAAAATCAATCTTATAAATACCTCAGTTAAATTCGTTTGTCAGTGGGTTTCCAAATGGCGAACACTCAAAATAAAAAATAAAATCATATCTCGGGTACTAATTGTCAGATCGTTAATATCAAATATGTTTTAGAATCCTCTCAATAAAACTTAATTATTATGTCTTTTATAATTTTTCGATATAAAGTATCGTTTGGTTGATATTTTAATATTTAAAAAAATTATAACATCTTATAAATTAATGGTCCCAAGTTCGAATCCCTATAATTTTTTTACTTTGTTTTATTTCTTTTATAGAGTAAACAGTTACTAAACAATAAATAATAATAAAAAAATTGCATTATAACCTGCACACAATTTATGCATTTTTGTTTAATGTAATATTAAAAAAACGCCGAGGCAATTTTTGGTCTTAAAATGTTAAATACTAAAAAACCAAAGGTAATAATTTTTTGTTATTTAAGCTGGCTTCCAGAGCAACAGAGTTATGATGTCAGTCCAACAATGTTCTCCGTATTAACCAATTTTTTATTATATACTGTTTTAATTTAGCTAGTAATATTTAACTTTTAGGATTCTTTTTCTTCAAATAAATTACCAGAAGTTATAGTTTTTTGTCAAGATGAAATACTTAATTATATTTATGACAATTTGATTGTTCAAACTGTACAAACTTTGAGCGCTGGAAAGTAAGTAGTTTTAATATGTTCTCTTTTGCGCTAAGCAGAGTAACGCGTAGTAATGTGTTCTATTTTTATCTCGAGCGATATATATTCGCTCATTTAGAATTCAGTTCATTGGATTGCATGTGTTCTTTCTTATTTCTTTCGTTATTACCATGTGACTTTTCACTTGTTATATTTTTATATTTTAATTTTAACGCCATGTTTTAAAATTTACCATACTAATTGTAAATTAAATTTTTAATTTTTCTTTATTTTCAATTTATTTAAATAATATTGTTATGATTCAAATGTTTAAAGAGGGTAACCTTTTAAACAAAATTATTGTAATGAGATATGCAAAAAACTGGAATGAAATTTGTTTTTTAGGACATTAACTGCAGAAGAAGCAGAAGCAAAATATCAACGTGTTCTCATAGCCAGTTTACAAGGTTACGCATTATACTTACATAAAGTTCCTAAAAATCAATTAACAGTCACGGCGGAAGCAAACAAAAAAATTATATCGAACAATAAGTTTTGGAAATTATCCAAACATAAAGTACCTTTAGTCCGTAGCGCTTGGTTTAATGCGCTTAGTGCTTTATGTCAGAAAGCTCAGTTTTTACTCGAAGAAGAAATGAATAGAGTAACAACTACCGTTATGGCAAATTTAGATGAAACAGATTCTACCGTGTTACCTATTGTTTGGGAGGCAGCTTTGCTCGCTTTGTCTATAGTTGAGGTATGAAAATATGCTTTTACTGTTTTACGATTTAAAAATAAAAACAAGAAACTGTAAAATATTGCAAAACAATTTATTTTTATTTTTTCAATAACTTCTGTTCTATTGGTCGGTTTGCAAAAATATGAAATACATTTTATTCATCTATTCTGTGGTCTATTCGGGAAGCATCATTTTTACTATTCTTAAGATGGTGAATTTGTACTTCTGTGATTGTATGTGTTTTTTAAAATGTCAAAAATACGAAAACAAAAACAAATAAAGGAACTTTTTGCAATTTATATTCTA
Organism: Sialis lutaria; assembly: GCA_949319165.1. Taxonomy (NCBI): domain Eukaryota; kingdom Metazoa; phylum Arthropoda; class Insecta; order Megaloptera; family Sialidae; genus Sialis; species Sialis lutaria. The sequence continues at coordinate 13,212,959 of OX439241.1, forward strand.
TTATACATTTATAATATTTGAGTATCTCTTCGTGGTGACGTCAAATCCTGCACCAATACTGATTGGTCAAGGAACTGATGAGTGTACTTTACATACCTTGGTTAAAATCATAGACATGTAGATCTGGACAGCGTGATCTGCATTTTAAGATGGTCGCCAAGAGAGAGAAATAGAGTTTGGTTAAACCATTTTCTATCTCTCTTACACGGTGTCGAAATTAGCTTAGAAGGAGATAGAAGCTGGTTTAACCAAGCTCTGTCTCTGTGGCCACTTTCTTACACTTTTTTTTTTTATTAATTTTACAGTACATTAAATAAAATAAAAAATTCTTTTAGCATGTGTTTTTAAAAATAAATCTGTAAAAGTTTTCTACTATTACTCCTTAGAAGTTAGATCACCAACCCTCCTCAAAAATAGTGTGTTTTTTTAATGTATATTTTTTTATTAAAGGAATGGTGGAAACATGTCAACATTGAGAAACTTGTACTACCAAAACTCTGGAGAGTTTTGCGTGAAGCTGGACAAGGGAACGCTTCTTCTATCTATCCTAATCTACTTCCTTTGATATCGAAGTTTCCTCCAGGTCCTACAGCTCATGTGTTTTATAAAGATTTCTTTGATAATATGCGAATAGGGTATGTTAAAAATTTCAATATTTAGAGCTGCTAAATATATCGGACATTTGAAAAAATGAATTCTCAATTTCATTTTAAGTACTAAAAGTATTGCTAAATATCGTTATTTTCTAGATTTAAACAAAAATCAGTACATCAAAGTCGTATGGAACTCACAGCAGTCGCTACAGCGTTTACAGAATGCTTGCAATATGTTATTCTAAAAAATAATAATGATTTAGAACTATGTGAATCATTATTAAATAATCAGTTAATATCATTGATCGAATGGTGCATTATCGACGGTCACAAAACTTCCAACATTATTTTCAATCAAGTATCCGTATTAGTACATTATTGGATGAGAAATCAGCACAGTCTAGAAAATTCACATTATGATCATTTAACAAAAATGTTCTGGGACGAACTTAAACGCACTTGTGAACAGATAATTGTACAAAATGACGATGGATTTGATAAAGAAAAGAAGTTAGTTGTTGTTAGTAAAATAGTTGAATTAATTTTATGTTTAAAGCGCAATACACATGTAAAGTTAAAGAAACATTTGAAAGTGCAATTTTCAACAGAGAAATCAAGTGAAAGCGGAGATGTTAAAAGTTCAGAAGTCAGTTTGAAAATTGAAGATACAGAGAAAATGTATAATAAAGAACTACATAACTTAACTTACAAAGTACTTTTAATTTATATGAGATTATTGATTGATAATTTCGATCCAGGGTTAGTTCTACAATTTTATACACTCGTTCGTGAATTCGATACAGAAGATTTGTTTAAATATATAGTAGAACAACTGTATCCTGGTACTGATAATATAACAAACTTGATATTGTTTAAAAACTTCTTTTACACCTGGTTAAACTGTGATTACGAAGTACAATCTGTAGTGATAGATTTAATTTTTATTTTACTAAAATATCTTGAATCAGATGAGAAGAAGTCAATTTTTGATAGCATTTTAAAGGTAAATAAGTTAATTATTTAGTATATGTGTATGTTTAGCATCTGATTGTAATTATCTTTTAGTTAAATAATGAAAAAATTTTACGTTCGTTTGTGATGCGTTGTTTAGCTCATCCGTACCGAAATGAGACAGTGGTTCGTGAGTGGTTGTGCACTGATGCCGTAGCCAGTCTCTTGTTAAATTCTGCAAAATCTGTACTACGAGAATCGGAAGATGCAGATCCTGATCACATGTTGTTGCTGAAACAAACTTGTACTCAAGATGAAACCGGAGGTAAATACTTTTTTATAATTTTTTTTTATGTAAAATACTTTATTTCTGCAATGAAAAAACTTATAGAACTCCTATATAATAAATGAATATTAATATTAAAAAAATCATACAAATTTTATATAATACACTCACGGAAACAATTAAAGGACCACTTGATTATATCGAAAAAAGTGCTCATTTTCAGAGTAGTGCCAATAGGTCAAATATGATTATTTTTTTACATTTAGGGTGTGAAAATGGAAGGAAATTCAATATTCTTTTCGAATTCAGGAGTATTTTTGTGTTATTAAACGTTTTTTTATGACCAAAAAAATCAAATAAAAATTACAAAATGCCGTTTTTAGGCCAAAATATTGAAAAAAATATAGGATACAAGTACAAATACAAATCAAGGGCTATAACTATGTGTATATGCTTTTTCAAAATTTTCAGCGGTAGTAAAAAAAGTTCTTAATTTATTTTTATTTTTGAAGGCGTAAGTCGTAAGTCATCAAAAATTTTATATTTTTGTACTGTATTCATGTTTAAATATTCTTTTTTTCGATTCTATTAACCCTTACAAAAATTTTGATAGTAACACATCAAGTTTAAAAAAAAAATGTGCCGCAACTTCTAAATATTTTTTGACATGGTCTATCTAACGGGAAATTCATTTTTCATTTTTTTACTTCAAAATTCAGGGACTCAGAGAAATTAAAGTCGTGATGGGCATTTTGATTACTCCTGCTATAGAATTAGTTTCTTTAACTTTTTAACAGTGTTGTAATTTTAAAGTAACTCGTATGAATATTAAAATAATAAATGATTTGTTTTAGAACTTCTGATAAGCAAGAGTGCCTTAGAAAACATCGTTCATGAATTTTGTAGACCTTTATTGGAACCAATGGAACATATTTTTACGTTAGATACGTGCGCTAGATTCTCAGCAGTTCTGTCTGCGTACTTATACTCTGATATAAATGCGACTAGTTACAGTACAGAATTATTGCTTGCGTTATTCTCATTAAGTACAAATACAGATATAAACACTGAAATTTTAAGCACTGACACCCTTTGGGAAGTGGACACAGCTTGGCAAGATGCGGTGACAATCTTTAGCAATATTTACGGATGTGATTCTGACGAATTTAAAAAACTTACAAAAACATTTGCGCAGCTGATAATGGATAGGATCATGTCATGTCAAGATTTTAATAATCTTTGTGTTGAACGAATAGTTAAAGTAGTACTTGAGTATATTATTTCACAGACGAATTTCGAAGTAGATAATGTCAGTGGAATTGCAGATATTTTTATAAATCATAGCACCGAAATACTTGTTCATAATTTTCATATTTTAAGTGATGTTGCATTAGAAGCAGAAATAATCGGTGGAAGGTATAGTTTTCTTGACTGTTATAAAAGAAGGGAATTGAAAATCGATTCTGATTTTAAAGTGGATAAATTGATGTTGTGGTTTGTCGTTGTCGTTAAGTTATTGACAAAATTGTTCCAAAAACAACCAACTGTAAATAAAAATCAAGTCAACGATGAAGAAGATTCTGATAATGAGAATAGCACTGAGGAAGTATCTAATAAGGAACCAATTTTGAAAGAAAGCACAAGTGACCTTAATGAAGAAATTTTAAGAGCATTATATTTTTATGTTGTAGCAAATTCTTATATGGAGAATTATAGAAACGTGAGTGATATTTTTACTGTAAATATGGCAACAAACTTATATAGGTTTTTTTCTTTTAGACAAAACAATATAATGTTATGAAACCCTTGTTAGATGTTTTTAAATCAGAATTAAAACAATTCTTTCAAGTTCTGCCGACGCAATTAACAAATGATATTACAGAATTAACTATAAACAAAATTAATTCAGAAGGGACTTACTGGGTCGATGTATTTTATGAATTGCATTCAGAATTTTGTTTGGAACCGTCAAATTTAGTTGACATTTTTGTACGATATAATAAAAAATGTGTGTTTGAAAAAGGGTGGTTGCATTTATTGCAAAAGTTTGCATCTCGGTTGACTTACGATCATGTGAATGTGGAAAACAAGAGTCGATTGTTGAGCTTAGTTGTTGCACGGTGTATTGCAAAATCAGATGAAACTGTCGTCCAAACGATGGAAGCTTTGAGTTACGTCAAGTTACTTCAAAGTAATGACAAGAAAGCATTATTGTATGATATGTAAGTATTATACGTTATTTCATTTACATTAAAAATAAATAAATGGATATTTTTTTATAGTTGAGTATAAAAAATAGGGATATATTATATATTTCACATAAACCCAATGCAATGAGTTAAAATAAACCAAAAATCATTTGACAAAAATTTCTCTGGGGTGAAGCTATAGTTAATCTGCTATACCTATATTTAAGATTATACAAAATTTTGAAAAATTGTTAATAAAGCATATATATTTTTGTATCAAGTTTAACAACTTCAAGTTCTTTAAAATTCACGATATCCATAAACATAGAGACATGAACTGTGCGCATTCTATAGTTTATAAAATTTGGTTTACATAAGTGAAGGATATAACCCAACGCACACTCATGTTTAACCAATTACCCAATGCATGTTCTATCTCTTTCTTTTGTGATGACTCTGTTTTTCAATCATATTTATGATGATATCAAATTCTTGTAACAAAATTCACAATTGTTGCAATTTTTTAATACAATTGAAACATTGTACAAGTATGTATCGAATGATTGCAAAGTATATTGCTGTCAAATGTCTGTTGATATTTCTGTCTTTGTTTGGTGCATAGATAAATGACAGTAAACTTTTATATAGATGCAAATGTCAGAATGCCACTCTCTCGCTACAATAGGAAACCCTTAAATTTTCATAACTTCAAAACCACATTAAAAAGATGTGTATAAAATGTCTTAACTATTTTATATTCAGTAAAACATTGAAAAGTATTTTTTTAAATATAGATGTCTTAGATAATCAACATTATTTTTATTTATTTGATGTTAGTGACATATCAACATGTGACTGGAACACTTTAGAAGTTACTGTGGAAGTTATCAGACTTTTTACTAGTATAATCAAAAGTCAACCGTTTCAATTATCCAGCGGTCAATGGGATTTTGTAATTATCGGATTAGCATCTTGGATCAACAGTTCTGAAAAATCGGTTCATGCTTTTTCAGATCTTAAAGTAAGTAAATTTGTAATTAGGATAATAATGTTAGCTACTAATTCATTTAATTTTTAGGTAAAAATGTTTATCGCATCAGTGTTTGAGTTATTCTATGCTATCGCAGAATTTATGAAGAAACTAGAAAATGATATTGCAATCGGGACCGGTTACAAAAACTTAATATCTGAATGGAATGATGTAGTTTATAATGATGTTGTAAATGGTGTTATTAACGTTTGGTTATTTGTAATAGGTAAACTAAATGCTTTCTACATCTACAATGTTTTAATTTGATATTAAATATATTATTTATTTTAGAAAACTACGTTTCAAATGAAATCAAACAAATACATTTTGTGCAAGTACTTGAAAAATCAGTCGAGTTCATGAAAGTATCATACATAATAAACGACGGTATAAAATGGAAACAGATAGTGAAAATATGTACAGAAAAAATATACAATGAAAACTCCATAATTCAAATGTCAGCTTTTTCAATGCTCTATCACCTTGTTAGTGGTCTAGTTGAAATAGACACCGCACTTATAAATGCTGAAAACCTTAAAGACCTCTCGATTCATTGTTTCAAAGATACTTTAGTCCAAACGCAAGAGATAGTTGAAACGATGCTTTCTGATTTTAAGTACGTGATATTAAAATATACTGATCGATGGTAAAGTTTATTGTATCTGTGTTTCAGAATTGCTGAAGACAGTTGTACTGTTGAGCCTTATACAGATGCTTATGCGTACAGTAATGGGTATTTACTTACGTGGACCGTTCTCTTAACGATGGTAGAGAAAGCCTCATCGTTACTCCGTTACCAATATGCTGATTGGATGAGGTAACGTATTTATAAATTATAAAACATAATATAACCATTATTACTGTCTTGTTAGATCTAATCTAGTGCATTTTTTAATCAAGTAACGAAACCAATCTTCAAATTGTTTTGAATAAAATTCTTAAACCCCTCGTTATTCTTAGTTTAAGGCGTTTAAGCGTTGGTTTTGTGCAAACCATCTAAATGACTTTTTGCTTATTACTCTTAATTTTATTAATAGGATGTAAGGATTTTAATAAATTGTTAATTCCTTATCTAATTAGTAATAAAATATATTTCTTCTTTAGGGATGAAGATTTTATTAAAAAATTGCTCAATAATTTACTACGTTTAATACCTGCTGAAGTATTACATCTATCTTTATCTTCCATGTCAAACCTATTTTATGAATTACCTTCAATGGATGTGTCAGGTATAACATTATGTTCAATCTTTAACAAATTGCTTAACTTAATCGTTGAGTCTTTTAATCAACACCAGAACATTTTTATAAATAAATTCAATTTTATAGCTCCAAAAACATCGGAATGGTTAGAAGCGTATGCTTGTTGGGTTTATGCTAAAACTCTATCTGCTTTACCGGCTCTCGCTAGGCAATGGTGGTCAGGTTCTGAAGCCAGGATAGCGCGTATTGCTGACCGTATCACTATAGCTTGTGTATCTTCACAACTGTGTGCACAAGAAATGCAAACAGTTGCAAAACAAAAGTCACAATATAAAAACATGCAGGTAATAAATGTTTAATATAAAAGACTTTACCGTTTAACTTCCTAAAATTATAGAAAAATTAATGTTTTTAAAATTTTTAGGTGAAAATTCATCAAAATGCAAGAGAAGTAACTGCTACATATACTGTTGATGAAGCTAAAATGGAACTCATAATCACCTTACCTGCAAATCATCCATTAGGACCTGTTAAAATAGAAAGCGGGCAGCAGATCGGTGCCGCTTCACAATGGCGCAATTCTATCATGCAGCTGTCATTGTTTTTAACTCACCAGGTATAAAATATACTTAAACTATTGGAGTATTTTTTTGCTATAAGTAACTTTATGTTATTTGTTAAAGCCTTTTTTTAAATTCGGCTTTGTCACTTTTCTAGAAATTGACCAAAGAATATATATTGAAATAATAAGGTTTATAGTGATAGTAAAAGTAGGAGAACTTTTGATATCTGAGTGAGTGTGAATGGGGAGATTTTCTTTTATAAAATATAATATATAGATGTATTAAATGGTAGGCTAGTTTTTATGGTGTCTAATTAGCGAGTGTACTGTACTTTTATGTGGAGGTAGGCCACGGGTAGACAGGAAATATACTTTTTGAGATGAATTATTATTATTTATTTGTTATTAATTATTTACTTTTATTTTTTCTCAAAGAACGGAAGCATTTGGGATGGTTTATCATTGTGGAAGAGTAATCTGGATCGACACTTTGATGGTGTAGAAGAGTGTTATATCTGTTTCTCAGTTATTCATGCAGGAACGTATCAGTTACCTAAATTAAGTTGTCAAACCTGTCGCAAAAAATTCCATTCTGCATGTTTAGTAAGTACCTACTTAATATTTTTTATTGATTACTCTTTTGATCAAATTGTCTTTGGTGGACTAACTTTCTGCGATTCATGTGACATTTGAAAACATTTTTAATATGCCATAATGTCAGATGAAATGAACTTGTCACAAGTCAGTGTTGCATAAGAATTCATTACTTTTTGTATTATATCTAATGTTTTCTGAAGACGAACGTGAACATTTATTATTGAGATTGTTATAATCTCTGAATAGTATGTTAATTGTTGAAACACATCATCGAGAACTTCAGCAGTTAACAGTGATGGTCGATCTGGGCTCATTTAATCCTGTACAAATCTTGTATCCTAAAATTTATTGATCAAACGAGATTATGGACTGTTTGGGAATTGCAGACTGAGGATACTTCAACTCAAACTCCTGAATTACATGTTTGTAGGATTTGTACATACAATAAATCTCAATAATAAATCGGCGGTGGTGTGCAAGCTGTATTCATGTGAGTCCACTGACAGTTTAAGTTAAGATCAAACACATTTGACATAGTCTGTACAGCAGAGAATTGCTGTCTCAGAAAACATGCCAAATCCGAAGATGTCCGATCTATAATAGCAATTCACATGGCTTCACATGAATACAGCTCGCTACTGTAATAAATACACACTCATCTTGGGAAAACAGAATAGCTAACACAATACAAAAAAGTGGATATTTATTCAAGAGTGGCTTGTAACTAGTTTATTTCAATGGCCAGAAGCAGTTCTACTGTCTCATCTTCAACGTTGCATCCTTTTTGAAATACTGTAATGAAAACAAGTACACTCAGCACTATAAAACGACCCTCTATTGTACGACCGCTTCATCCCACGACTGGCCGACAGTTCTATCCATCGACCTTCCCCTATTCCCACTATAATACCATATATTATGCACGAAATTTAAATTCACCAATTAACATTAAAGTCGACACAGTGGTGGGTGCCCCTCTAGCTGTCGATCAATAGAACGATTGCATTACCGATGCTGTCGTATTATAGAGTGCTGAGTGTATATTTTATTTTAATCAATTGTTGCTTAACTTCATAGCTATTCTGCCAAATGCAATTATGATTATTATTTTATGGTATTGTTTTTAATAATTCTTTTTTTATTTTAGTATAAATGGTTTAGCACGAGTAACAAGTCAACATGTCCAATCTGTAGGAACTTGTTTTAATAAAGTATGTAAATAAATGAAAAAAATTGTGTATATTAAAGATTGTTATTTAATTTATCGAATAAGTAGTGTAATTCGTTTCTGATAAAAATAAACGATATATACGCTGACGTCTTTTTTTTAATACAAACGTTATAGGAAATAAATTATCAAAATAACATTTGATAAAAAGAGGAGTCTGGTCGTAAGTAAATTAGTTAAATTAGAGCAACTAATAAATCTGACATTATCTACTGATGACAACTAAGTAATTAAATACCTAATTATTTAAACAGCAACTAATTAAAGAATTCAAAACAATGCGTAGTTAAGAAAAATATTATCAATTAATATGATATCATTTAATAATTTGTAAATATTTTAATTGCATATTTATAAAATTAAGTCTACCATATTATCGTGTAAGAAAAAATACAATAGGTAGTAGTATTTGTATAATATATCTTTCGAAGGTAAGCTGGAGGAGGGTTTATGGTAAAATTTAAAATCAAATATGAGATTTATAATATATTAAGTAAGAAAATTGAATTGATATAACTGAAACCGTTTAGTTAGAAGTTATTACGGTTTAAATTTTAAATACAATTTTTGTGTCAACAATGCCAACTTGTTTTTGTTTTTTCTTCACTGCTCAGCCCTCTGATGTGATAGTGTGGTTATAGATTATCTATGTTATTCCTAATGATCTGATCTTTTACTTAGTAAAAATACTTTTCAAATCAGACCAGTTCTGAAAATTTGAGGTAACGTACATAAATCTATACAAAAAACTATCTCTTAAAATTGAAAGATGTTTAATATTCCAGTTTTAATCTGATTTCTTTAAACTTTTCAAATTCCTGCTGCTATTTGTTAAATGTGCAAATGTTGAACATACGTTGACTACTATTTATCAACAGTATGAATGAATCATATGAATGATATTGTCAAAAAAGAAAAATATATGTAATTAGTAATTAGATATGCAATTAAATATTATATTTTTGTTTATAAACAAATGGGTCTACGTGTCCATGTTACTTATATTAAACAAGTAAAAAACTATTCTTATGAAAATAATAATATACTAATTAAATGTTATGAGTCGTAAGAACATATAATTTTTTATTATTAGAGAAAATTAAAAACATATATAATTGTAAGAAAAATTATACCTTAATTATGTATCTCTGCCTCTATAAAAAGAAGTTATATTTTTTTACATATATGTTACAGGTAAACTTGAAAACTACTGAACCGATTTTAAAGCGGTTTTCACCAGTAGTTAGATAATTGTTCAGTGCATGTTCTCAGCTATTATTATTTTCAAAATACTAAACAAAATCTTTTCGTACTCTCATGTAGATTTTAAAAAGCACCTACAAATAAAAAAAATATGATGTATAGGTCCTTACAAACCGAGTAACTTTTGTCTGAATTAATTTTTTAAGTAAAAATTCGTATCGCGTTTTTTTTTAATTTGTGTTTCAAATTCGGTACAAACATGTATAACAAAAATAATGTTCTTGGTAAATATTATCAATTATCGTAATTTTCTTTATATTAAATAAGTAGCTATATCATAACTGTTTTGCTGTAAGTAAATAGGATATGTAAAAATAAATTCAATTTCTCAAAAATCACGAAGTCATCGAACTACAGTGCACGTATGCAGCCTCGTTATTTTTTAAATAGAAATATACATGAACTTCTATTACATATATTATAACTACGTCGACTACGTCTATTACAATTTATTACTAAAATAGATTCGGATGCTTATTTTGAATCCGACAATAAATCTCTGTTGCCATGGCTTTAAAAACTAGTCAAAATAATCTTAAAATCGTCTGAGGTCATTAAACTATAGGAAAACAAAACATATTCATAATTCAAAAGCATATTTGTATAAAATATTGATATTGTAAATTCGGTGGCAGGTTTTATATGATTTAAATTTCGAGAATAATGATATCATTGATTTTTGTTGTCATTTATTTGGTTGACATTTTTATTGAACCAAATCAACCAATAGCATGTCCGCAATCACACATCTCACGTGGTAAAATAACAAAACACAATACGTAATATTTTCGGTAGTGGGGATAGCTGTCACTTGCAGTCAGTAGTGGGAGATACATAGAATTGATATTTTAACTTTCCATATATAAATACTAACACATGTGAGTTTTTTAGAAATATAAATATTGGGAACTCTTTTAAAAATCAGTCAGTCGTGTTCGATCTCAGTATTCGTGATATTCGAGTTATCTTCGAAATAATTTACAATGTCTTTGTTGTTGAAATATGTATTGCAACGACCACAGGTTACAGCGAGATTATTTTCTCGCAGTAGCCCGTTATTATGTGAAAAAACTGCAGGACACGATACAGCAAAATTAGGTGGTTATTCACACAAAGTAAACAATCTTGAAAAACGGTTCCTTGTTTGGTCTGGAAAATACAAGACCATGGCTGAAGTACCTGAACATTTATCGTAAGTAATATTTTAACAATTATTTCTTGTATTTATGATATTTACAATATACGTATCATATATGTATATTAGCCGTTATTTAGACAAAAAATTGTTTATATCAAAAAATACCTATTGACCTTGATATGTCACGCATCTCATTATAGGAAAAGACTACGGTATGTTTATAAATTACAGATATCCTTGATATCATATGCAAACATTTGCCGGTAGTTGTTTTGTGGGACGGAGAGGAAACGAACGTCTGGTCAATTTCGTAACAGATAAAAAAAGACTGTTTATGTTTTTGTTTTGTATACAGAGCACACGTTTGTTGTGTGATTTTTACATAATGAATATACATAAAACTACACACGTATATGTTGTTACTAAAATAATTATTGCTAATTAATATGTAACGCTGCTATAAATATGAACAGTCATATTATTATGACTACGAATACTTTTGATTGATTTTTTCTATCTGAATAATGGTAATTTAATGCATAAATAAACAATGAAAATGAAATAATATTTTGTTTCTTGCTCAATAATTTTTCAATTGTTTTTAATTGATTCAAATTTTATTCGTTAATTTTAGGTCAAAATTGTTTGATATCATATTACATTACTGCCCTTGGCATTTATTTAAAAGTTACCTATCACAAAACTTGTAGTTACGAACTGAGTCTTCAAAATAAGTTAAAACGGTCCGAAGTTATATATTGCTCTCAAGGGAAATTTAAAAATAATATTTATGTTTGTTTATTAAATTCAAACAGTGGCCCGACCGGAAACGGAAGTTTAGTCTTGCCGTATTTCTTTGATAATTCGTGTATAGATTACTAAAAACAATATGCCTAATAAAGTTTACTAATGCCTAAATGCCTACATTGTTTTTACGATTTAAAATGTATAGGACGTATAGTGTATTTTTTAGATCATTTAATATTTATAACGATTTCTAGTTCTAATTTTAATGATATAAAGCTTTCTAAAAGCTAGCACAATTCTACATATTAAAAAGGGCCTGATTAACAAACACGCTGAAAAAATAATCGTTTGGTTGTTTGATAGATCTATGTATACAAACTAAACAAAGAAATGTTTCTATCAATATCCTAAATCCCCACTTATAGCAACCACTGAACCGATTTAGATGAAATGTTTTTAAAATAATATTAATTTTTTTTCTGGGAAGGTTTTGAACATGAACCATCAAGATAGATCTTCAAGGTGCTAAGCATTTAAATATTTTTCGTTTTGACATTTATTAAATAAACAAAAGACGATGGCCAGTTGTCCATGAGTGGAAGTCACTTAATTTAATTTAAAATATAGCCTTTTACTAGAAAAAAGTATGTAGAAAAAATAGAATTCTAAAATTAAAATATGTCTAAAAAATTTTTGGTGAAATTGTTCTGGATACGGATTTCATTAAAATTAAAATAGTTTAGAGTTGTTAAAACATTTGTACTGTTGTTAATTTTCTTTCATAGATAAATAATTTAAAGTAATTTATTGAAATTATTTGTGTTAAAAAATACGAGTTATTTAATAAAACTTTTATTATAAAACATAAGTACTTTTTCAGATAAATTATATGATAATTAATTTAACTGTATAATACTTAAAATATTATTAACCCTTGAGAATTGCCGGGAAATTCATCTAGAAAGAAAATGTAATAATGTCGGTAATAGTTATATTTTTATGGATTTATTTATTTTCACATCATAAAAAATAAATAAATAGGTTTATGTATGTTAGAGTAAGATCCCAGAGCGATAAGACACAACTTATTTTCACATAAATGAAACCTCATGTTCTCAGTAGTGTCTTATGTGCTCAGAATACCTGCGCGCTTGTGGAGCTTGCCGAGTGACACCTGGGCAGGTACCAGGTGTGAAAGGTAACTAAAATTAATAGTTACCTAACTTAAATTTTCATAGCTGATTTTTAAATATATTTTGTAGAGTGTTATTATAAAGTTATACCATAAGCGTCAGACACTTTTCGTGGGCCAGTACTTTTGTCAGACGCTTTAAAGCTCTACAAAAAATAAATTAACTTAACTTATTTTTACATGTCTGACATTTAAATATGTTGTTCAGACAATTGTTACGAAGTTATATTTAATTAGTCAGACAAAATTGATTGACCAAACACCCCCTAAACAGCAAAATTATTCTGCCGTGAGTATGAGCGCGAAAGCATTATAGGTGCGTTTCGGAGCGAGTTAGACGGTCTTACTAACTCAGTTCCCCTTCTCTCATTCGTGTAATTCTTCTGTGTATTGTGTATGTGTCCTTTGGGTACAACCTAATAGTATACAGTATAGTTTGGATCTGTGAGACCACATGTTTTTGTTGTTTACGTCGTGTGATTTGTGAGTTATTTACATTACTTATTAACGTGAAAATCATGGAAGAAACAGAACCAGCAAAATTAACGTGTACATTTTGTGAAAAATCTAGTGATAAATTAACTTGGGATCATCTTTGTGTCGAAGTTTGCCAGGATTTCATGCATTAACCGGATGTGACTATAATCCTGCCTTTTTTAAAAAAGGTAAACAAAGACCATTTAAAATATTAATGAAGAGACCTGAGTATCAGCAAGCTTTGATGCACTTTGGTGATCCTGAATTATTAACCGATGAGCACAGACAAGAAGATATTTTCAAGACTATTCAAAAGTTTATCTGTGAAATCTATAGTGTTCCTGATACATACGATGTTAACGCTGCCCGTCTTCGGCTATTTTTAAATAATTACAGCGTATCTAATATAAATGAAGAATTTAACCGTAAAAATTTAAAAAACTTTGATGCAAGCAGCTTACCACCGTGTAAAACTGAGCTATTTCAACAATTTCTACGAGCTAATTACATTTCTAGCATATGGAATTATGCTCATGAAAAACAACCAACCATTTTTACTCCTGAACAAAATGGATGGAGGTTAGAGGAAAACCAGTTTCACTTTCATTGGTTTGATGGTGACCAATTACCAAGGGACGTTGGTGAATCTCTTCAACAATCAGGTACTATAATTAGAGTTCAAGATTAAAATTTATTTAACTAGTAATTTTATGTATTTTAATTCTTTTGATTATTTTTTGCAGAAGAAGATGTCAGCAACAACATAACTGATGACGATGAAGATGATGACTTAGTTGGACAGTATCGTGATTGGTTAAATGATGAAAATTCAAATAATTGTTATGATGATTGCGATGATTAAACAATAAAATAAATGCTTATTTTAATTAATTATGGGTAATTTTTTTTTTACAAAAATGATTTTGTAAAAAAAATAATTTCAAATGATATTTTTAACAATGAAATAAAAATTTTTCTAAGAAAAAATAGCTCTGAACAGATTAATTATACCAGAAATATTAAATGAATTAATTTACTTTCATACTGACTAATTATTACGTTAATATTGAAATAGAGATGCAAAAATTTTATATCGGAAGCTGTACCGTAAGTATTTTTCATATATTTACTCTAAGACGCATGCGCATAATGCTTTCGCGCTCATACTCACGGCAGAATAATTTTGCTGTTTAGGGGGTGTTTGGTCAATCAATTTTGTCTGACTAATTAAATATAACTTCGTAACAATTGTCTGAACAACATATTTAAATGTCAGACATGTAAAAATAAGTTAAGTTAATTTATTTTTTGTAGAGCTTTAAAGCGTCTGACAAAAGTACTGGCCCACGAAAAGTGTCTGACGCTTATGGTATAACTTTATAATAACACTCTACAAAATATATTTAAAAATCAGCTATGAAAATTTAAGTTAGGTAACTATTAATTTTAGTTACCTTTCACACCTGGTACCTGCCCAGGTGTCACTCGGCAAGCTCCACAAGCGCGCAGGTATTCTGAGCACATAAGACACTACTGAGAACATGAGGTTTCATTTATGTGAAAATAAGTTGTGTCTTATCGCTCTGGGATCTTGGACTATGTGGCTTCAAGTGTTAATAAACAGGTTCAACGCGTGTTTCACATGCGTGTTAAAGTGTGGTGGCGGGACAGGGGGGCTCTTACCGGCGCCCCTGGCCTTGTGTTTGATCTGACCTCGTACTTCTCTATGTTTTCATTTTAATACTCACAAAAATAAACAAAAATTGTCGCGATATGTTAAATACATATTATGATGTTATTCACTTTTTATGCATTTGCGCGTAATTGTATCTAATCATATACAGAGTGTCTATAGAGTCATTACCAACATGGTGATCTCCGTTATTATAAAGGGTTCAGATTCGATGAAATGTTCGTGCAGTAAAAAATATTTAAAACTAGCAGTTACCCGCAACTTCGTCCACGTGAAATTTGAATTTTTTTAGTCAATATTTTTTCATCACTTTTAAAACATATTTTCGAATATAAGTCGAGTTAGTCATGAAAAATAAACAATGTTATAACAAAAGTTATAACAACAATAATAAAAATAACAAATGACTATCTTAAAATAAAAATAAAGTATTCAACTTTTTTCGAAAATAAGTTTTACAAGTGATATGTATGAAAACATTGAACTTACATAAGTAAAACAAAAAGGACCGGATGTAAGTAATTTTACGATAAAAATATCAGTATCAAATTATATCTACAGCTACAAATTATACTGACAAAAAGATACTTGCAATTAGTTTTTTCTATTATTCTTTTTTATTAGATGTTTATTCATAGAACATATTATATAATACAGGTAACTAAATCAATAATAATTATTAAAAATACATGCTACGTTATATATTATAGTTTTTTTTATAAATACGTTTTTTTTTCAATCTGCTAATCAACCAAAAACAAGCTATCTACTTGACTTCGTCGAAATATTTTGTAAATAAATCATACTATGTAAATGTTAATAGGCTAAGATGCCATTAGCTGATAAAATGAATTAATTAATATTTAAAAGTATTTTACAATTTATATTCGTATATAATTCTTATATAAATTACACATATGATAAAGTCTATGTTGATTTAAATTGCAAATTCTTATTGAATATTTGTAAAATGGACAAAAAAAACTTATTAGTAACTGTCAAATGTGTAATTATTCATTATAAAGAAATAATTAATTTGTCTGGGTTTTGTGAAAAAAAGTAGGTATACATAATCAATATCTGTTAATTATTAATAACGTGTTTTCATTGTTTTTTGTACAGTACCATTTAATTAATAGATTTAACTGAAATCTTATCTTCATTAATTTTTTAAAAGGAGAGTATTTTTTTAATTGGAAAATTTGTATAAAATGAAGCTAATTATCTTGAGTACCTACTTAACAATTTATTATATAATGTAAATGTTACCGGCAATGTATGAAATCCGGCATTGTATAGAATTCCTAGGTATTCTATACAATGCCTAAAAATCACCAGGCAATGTATGGAATGAATTTAATTATATAATTCTCTAGGCATAGTATAGACTAGAAATATAAACATAAATAGGGTGAACCAACCAATTTTGGTTCAGGCACAGATATTGGTTTACTTTATGTAATAAAATACTGATTATTTATCTTACTTAATACTGGTCTAATATGTTATTAAATGACTAAATAATATCTAATATTTTTGTATGTTTTTTATTTTAACAATTTTAAATCATATACTTAATGTTCGTCTGAACTAATATTTTATTTTATTTTTATTTTTTATAACAATAAATAAAAATTATTTCATATTTGCCTGAAATCGTTAGGTAGGTATTGTATAGAATTCCTAGGAATTCATAGAATGCCTTAATTACATACTTTGCCGGTAATATATACATAAAAAAATCTTATCCGAACTCTATTACAGTGGAGTAACGAGATTATTTTAGAGGGAGGGGATTAAATATAACATATTATACGCAGAGCCGGCCGAACGGCCAGGCGACCCAGGCGACAGCATGGGGCGCCAATTTCGTGGGGGCGCCAATTATCATAAACTTATTTTCTATGTTCTGTTTTAGGGCGCCAAATTTAAGCTTTATATATTTTTTTAATAATAATTTTGATTTTATCTGCACAATCATTCATTTTACTTAATAAAATGCTTAATATCAAAAATAGTTTACAAAATTTCCAATCTTTTTGTGTGACGTTTCTGAACACACTGGAATAATAGTGTCAAATAAAAACTGCATTATCGACATGCACAGTGACGCCTTTAGGGGGGGTAGGGCGATCGCTCGAGGCGCCAGGCCGAGAGGGGCGGCGGAAGGCCACAATAGCTTCTTCAAATAAGTTTGAAATCCAATAATATTCTTCAGCAATTAAAAGTGTGTAATCGCAAGGGAGCGTAAAATTTATAAAAACGGAGTTAATGCGCCAATAGACATACTAGTTAAAACAATAGGTACTCTTCTGATGAACGACTGCGCCACAAAAAAAATGCGAATTAAATTCTCTTTTTTTGTAATTATCTTTACTGTTATTATATATATTATGTATGTATCAGTCCGCCATTATACATTTTTTTTCAGTGATAATAAATATGCAGACAGCATTGATTACTCAACTCTTTACATTTTTTAATCATTAATTTTAATAATTTTTTTTTTCAAATTATCACTGTTTTTTTTTGTCCGTCAAACTTTTTTTGTCCGTCAGACATTTTTTTGTCGTTCGCCATTTTAGGGGGGGGGGGGGTCGTCAAAAAAATCTCGCCTGGGGCGCCAGAATCGCAAAGGCCGGCTCTGATTATACGGTATAACCATCTGCGGGCCCTCGTTGGTTGTATTACTGTTGAAGGGGGTCAGCCCTATTATCCTAGTATGAAATATTATTAAGTTTTATATTGCTCGCTTCGCAATTTGTTAACGTTTCGATCAAATCTCGTGGTGTTCTTCATAAGAAGAAACGTCAAGTGCAACTAAAGTAACCCAAGAACACAAAAAGCAAATGAACAACTGTTTACAAAAATACAAAATCGGTAAAATATTTTATTAATGTCATTAAAGAGATAACAAATTTCTTAAAAGTGTGATATTAAAAATTATAATTACGAGTTAATATTTTATTTATTTTATTCATAAAATTAAAGTCAATGATAACAGGCGTCAGATAAATTTACTAATTAATTTTTTGCATGTGCAATAATATTTATTTATCGTTTTACTGGAAACAAAATGCAAAATAAATATTTTTCGTAGGTATCTATTTAGAGACGACATTAATGTAAATATTAACAATTTCTTTTTAAATTTGTTATTTCATGTTTCAGCCAATAATGTATTCTATCCACAAATATTTATGTAAATTTAAATTAGCATATTATTTTGCTTAGTAACAAACGTGTAGCCATTTCGATGAAAATACATGACTTTTCCTAGAACATGTTAAAATAAAACTCACAATGACTAATTATACTGGTTTAAAAAAATGTTAAATAACATTTTGCGTACAGTAATATTTCAGTTTGTTTTTGACGTGTGCTGAGAATAATAATTAAATTAATACAAATATTTATCGTATATAAAATAATTAGAGGTAAAAGTAGCTTAACAATAAGAGAACGTCCCCATAAACCACGTATAACTTTTTTTTTTCTAAATTTTTTGGACTCCTGTTCCCCCCAGTGCCGGATTTACCCAATGTGATGCCCTAAACACTAACCATCTGAAGGTCTCCATTTTAATTGTAATGACCTTTTTTTTACTTTTTTCCCTATTAACTGCAATCGTCTGCTGGTGCCCCCGAAAATCACTTTTATGGTGCCCTCTGGAATCGGATGCCCTAAGCAGTTGCTTCTTTTGCTTATTGGAAAATCCGGCACTGGTTCCCCCACAACTCTATCAGTAGACTTTGGTGGCTCCCCTGATTAATGTTACGTAATGCAGTGCCATATATGTTGATATGAAATTATAAAATGCAGGTACATCAGGAATAAAAAACACTTTAGGGGTACATCAGGAATAAAAAACACTTTGATTAATTAATCTGTATTTTATTTTAAATTATATAATCTAGAAAAAAATTGTTGTAGGTATATGTTACCTTTTTCTATTTTTACTATATACACAGAAATGTATTTATAATTTATACTTTTTTGGCAACAAGACAAATATTTAGCATATTGCTTTCAAAATATTTACTTTATTGACACGTTCCGACACTGGATTTGTCGATTAAGTTATGTATGTATATGGAACAGTTGCTTAATTGTGTTATCAGTGAAATTATTTTCTACAAAAACAAAGTTCTTTTTACTGTGATTATGTACAGGAAGCTGTTATTTTATAGTGTTAATATAATTAATATACAGCATAGTAAACAGTATATCCACACAGCAACAGTAGTAAGAGAACTAAATTATGTCTACAATATGTATAAAAATTTTGCAACATGATTATAAGATCAATAAAAAAAGATTCTATTATTTTTTACTTAATTTTTGTGAAGTCATATTCTCAAAAGAACATTAAAAAACGCACTGTGAGGTGTAGCAAAACGTTGGCCGAAGGTGTGGTTTATATATAAAAGTCAATAAGTATATCAATTGTATACATTTGTATATAATCAGCCCTAACCTAAAATATACGATCTAATGTCTATGGATCATGTAGGATTTTTCCGCCATCTTCTTTCCCATCTATCTCATACATGTGTTTGTATTAGTTTGTAATGTAAATATTATGTTGCATTTTTCTACTGCACACATAAATTGGTTGAAGGGCGTCATTGTGCCCGCGGACAAATGGTTGAGAATTTAGGTTCTTTAAAAATAGTCAACTAACTAATGTTGAATCCAGGGTAGAGCTGGACGCGGATCGTTAATTCATTACGCTATCCATAAATGGGCTGAGCAGTGACATTAATTCACATTGAGTACATTGTTGTAAAAATATGTTTCGAAATCCACTCAGGCAGAAGCTAGCAATATATAAAAAGTAAATATACTGATATAATATGTAAATTGCATTTCAAAACTTGATATTAATCAATTCTGTAACCGGTGTAACCCATAACTAGTCGACATGTAAAGTCATTTCAAAAAGTTCATCTGATTACGTCATAATGGTCACTTGTTACGTTGTTACTAAGCAACGATTTTCATAGCGCCCTACGTTTTTGTTAAATTTAATTGTGTAAGTGTATGAAAAATCAATTCAAATGTTAGTAAACAATGTAGGTTGAAAGAACTTTTTATTTCTAATTAAAATAATGTTTACATTATGTTAGATCATGTGTATTAGACTAGAATGATGTAATGTAACGCCATGTGAAGGTTATTTAATGACCTTTAACTAAATCAGTGTTAATCTCTTTGACAAGTTAATGTTTTTGTAATAATATAGTATTTAATTTTTTAATGATTTATATAGTACAGGGTTTTCATTAGATACTATAATTATTTCCATTCATTTATGTTATGGAAGGTGTAACACCTTAAAATAGACTATCGAAGTTGTTTTATACCTTCTTCCTAATTATGTCTATGTCTTTAGAAAATCAGAAAGAAATGTGATTTTAATTAAAATCTACATATTGCAGGTTTGCTCGGTTGTATTGAAAGTGGTGACTATTTGGGCGTCCGTTAAAAGGGGGGTAAACGGGGCACTTGCCACAACCTCCACTCTGAGATGTAACTTAACCTAACGCAATCTAATGAAAAATTTAACTTTTCCCTATACTTAAGCCCATTGAGATATAACTTGACGTAATACAATCTTGTTAAGTACTTATTTTTGCTAATATAGATGTCATACATTTTTTGATCGTTCTGTAAAATTTGCGTGAAGACAAAAAAGGTCTCATATCTCCAAGCTTTACCCCCCGACTTTTTGTTAGTTACATTTTCGGGAACAACGTGGTGCAAAATATGCAAATATGCTTCAATTTTATAAATTCGAAATAGTCGTTTTTTTGTGTTTCGGAGTTCTACAAGAATTTTGATGCCTTTTTCATATTAAATATATATATTTTTAATTTCAATTCGCTTTATATGCTAAAGTCATTATGAAGATCTGTCAATCTCTTTTATTTATTTATTTTATTTTTAGTACGCTTCTGAATTATGTAAAAAAAACATTGATAATTTTTTATTACTTTTCGAGATTACAAATATCCACCATCATTAAAAAGAATACTTTTAATTTACGTTGAAAATGAAAATAATATAAATCCCCTTTCACAATAAATACTAACTTGAGGCTTATATGTACAACAGCTGCGAAATACAGGTAAAGTTTCGCGATTTATAAACTGGCCCAACCTAATTGTGGAAACTTGTTCCTGGTGCCATTTCACAATGTCTGTATATGTTTAAAACCTGTTGTAGAAGATATCACAAACTATGTTTGATAGAATAAAAAAAATACTTAACTTGTATTATTTTCATTTCATAAGTATTGCCTAAAACATTATATTGTATATTTTGTAGCTTTATTTGAAGACTATCGGCTTTTTGTTTAACATCTCCTCCCACCATGGGGGTTTGGGCTGAGCATTGATGAGTTAGTCAGTCAGTCAAGATATTTTTTTAATATAATAGACGATTTATAATAAAAAATGGCATAATTCTTTAAGAAAGGACAAATATATTGAATTTCGAAATAATGTAAAACAATAGAACAATGAAATAGCACGGTCATTTGGTCATATTGTATTTCGTAATGAAAATAATAAGTTTTTTTTATAAATATTTTGCGTACAGCTATACTTTTTAACTTCATTTGTAGGTTTTAAAATAATTTTGCTTGATATTATAAAGACTTTCGTTTAGGCTTCTAAAACAAAACCTAACCAAATGCTTTCTGCAGGTTATCAAATTTAAATAGCAGTTGAATGGTATTTATTAATAATCTAAATAGTAACTTTAATATTATTACAAATGTATTACCGGATACGAATTATTGTATTAATTATTGTTTTTTTTTTTAAGCATTATTAAATAATTATTTCGGATACGGTGTCAGTTTCAGAAATCCGATAGTTTCGGTTTCGAATACGGAAATCCGTAATACCCCCTATCTAAATATTAAAACGTACTAATAACAATAATTTCCTTTTGTATTTTTAACTAATCTTGTACATGTGAAACAGCTCTAGACAGTGGTATAAAACAGACAACTTTTTTGAATAACGGACAAGGTTAGAAAAAAAGCCAAGGACAAAGTATTTTATTGCGAAAAAAAAAACTTTATGCGGTCTATAACATCAATTTTTCTATGTCTGTTTTTGTTATTGTTGGTTTTATGATTATAAACATTGAATGAGTCAGTATTTATTTCGCAGGAATTTCTTTGTAGTACGTGTTTATAATTTCTCAATTGAAATCGTAGAGATCCATCTAACGGAACTGTAATTGTTGCAGTACCGGTCTGGTACTCACATCAGTGGCGTTGCTATAGAGGGCGTAAGGTTCAGGGAGGCGACAAAATTAGGTACACTCGTCCCTCCGAACAACGTAGGCATCGGTAATTCAAAATCTCCCAACAACGTACGCTAGAGGGGCACCCACCACCGTGTTTCATTGACTTTAACGTTAATTGGTGAATTTAAATTTCGCGCAGAAATATAGCAGTCATGGTAGTATTGTGGTAGGGATAGGGGAAAGTCGTTACATGGAGTAGTTGGCCAGTCATTTCTCGGAGCGTTTGTTAATAGGATGAACGTTGTTTAGAGATTTGAGTGTAGACGTTAAAATATGGTATGAGAACTAGAGAAAAAAAAGTATTCGTCAACACTAGAGGGGGGGCTTTTATTCGGTTTTCGGTTGGGGATTAAACAATATTTATCTTTTTTAGCGTTCCGTAGAAAACTAGGAACCCTTATAGTTTCTCCATGTCCGTCCGTCCGTCCGTCTTCAAAAATTTTGAGATAATAACATGAAATTTGGTACACGGTCGTAGATTGATGACCCAAAAACAGAAATGATAAGATTTTTGAAAATAAAAATTTTTTAGACCCCCCTTTCATAAAATGAAAAGTGTTTTCAAAAAAAAATTTTCACCTACACCATTGAGTGTGGTGTCGTTAGAAAGGTCTCCTAAAATGCAATAAAAAATGTATCAGAACTTTTTGATTTTAACCCTTTAATCACGATGTATTTGCTCTCCAAAGTCGTTAAAAAAGCGTCCCCCCCCTCTATTTTCTAAACTATTAATTTAAAAAATCTGAAAAAATTCCAGAATGTAGCTTTTAATTAGTACTTTCACTGAAAATTATAACGAACATTGTCAAAAATATTTTGGACCCCCCTTTCATAGACTGAAAATTAAACTTACATTTTTTTTCCCACTTACCCTATTGAGTGGGATGTCATTTAATAGGTCTCGTAAAATGCAATAAAAAACGTCAAATAACTTTTTGATTTTAACCCTTCAGTCGCGATATATTTGCTTTTTAATGTCGCTGTCAGAGCGTCCCCCCCCCTCTATTTTCTAAACTATCAATTCAAAAAATCTGAAAAAAAATCAGAATGTAGCTTTTAATTAGTACTTTCACTGAAAATTATAACGAACATTGTCAAAAATATTTTGGACCCCCTTTTCATAGATTGAAAAGTGAACTCACATTTTTTTCATTCACCCCATTGAGTGGGGTGTCATTTGATAGGTCTCCTAAAATGCAATAATAAAAGTCGAATAACTTTTTGATTTTAACCCTTCGGTCACGAAAATTTTGAAAAAAACTATTTTTTATAAATCGTAGTGAGAATGACTACGGAACCCTATCATGTGCGTGTCCAACATGCACTTGCCTGTTTTATTTATTTTTAGTAATTTTTAGGGAGCGCAAAAGTGACAACGAAAAAAAGGTATTCGAAATTACCATAAGGGTAACAAGTTGACTTGACAACGAATAAAAAAAGGTCACCAACAAAGAACAAAAGTGAGTTTTTTGGGTCGTTAAAATTGACTTGACAACGAGAAAAGAGGTCTAAACTCCCATAATATTAACATATTTAAGGATCTAGATAAAATTTTCTTTTAGTATGTAGTTTATCCATTATTTATTTATGTGTACCCCCTCCCCTCTTCTTCCTTCCCGGATTAAATCTCTGGATTCAATACTTGTCTTGAATAAATTAATCAATTAATTAACATTTATAAAACATACATTACTTTAAATGTCTTGAACTCAAAATGTTTATAAATCCAGCAGTTAAAAAAAAGTTGTTTACATGTATAAGTAATGAAGTAAACAGAAATATTATAAATTATATATCATTTATGTAATAAATGCGAGAAATAAAACGTAATTTTTTTATAATTTTATTCAATACATATGTATTGTATATCTACAGTAAATGAGCAATTTTTAACCATTTTCCTTAGTAACATAATTATGAGTGTATTGTTTTTCAATGCATTTAAAAATACTTCAATTAAAATATTACGTAAATGATCAAATAGCAATTTAATTAATAGGAAAACAAAAAAAGTGCAAACAAATATAATAGATACCTGCTCTTAAAAAAACGTCCGGATGGCCTTTGAAATAAAACTTGACTTTGGACATGTTGCGTTGTTCTAATTTCAATAATTAATATTTATTATTTGTGTGATTTTATTTACATTAAATTAAGGTAGTGGAATTAATATAGTTCATCATTACTTAAATAAAATGACAATGCTGATATAAAAATTATATTTTATACTGCGTCTAAAGTTAATTGGAAATTTTGTTATTTTTCTTATGTTAGGAAAATTTATAGATTCATAGCAAGCCATCTAATCCATTAAATGAAACTGATGTGACAAAAAACGATGGTGGCCATTTTTTTATCAATAAAATTCTGTTAATACATTACCAATGAAAAATTCTTATAGCAAAATCAACAAAATATAACATTTCTTTTTAATTAATTATATAATTTATATAATTTATATAATTAATTAATTTTATTAATTTAATTTTATAATTTATAATTATAATTTTATAATTCCAAGTAACAGTGCTGTTGTAATGTATTTACATGACGACAATGACCAAAACATAAAATTCCTTAAGTCTTATTTCAAATATCATATATTCCTTTTGCACAATACAATAAATCAAGACAAGGGTTTTAACATTTTAACTTATTCTGTATCATAAAAATATTGAACTTTACTTAAAAACACATGTGCGCTGCTATTCGGGTGGTAATTTACCCATTTTCAAATACTACTAAAGGCGTGACAAATTACAAGTGGACAATCCCTATACCCTACGACAGACAATATAACATTTCTCATATATAAGGGTAACTTAGAAAGTATCAAACATTCAGTAAACATGTAGTAACAAATTCAGTAACCATTCAGTTGACATTCAGTAACAAACATTCAGACGACATAAATAAATGAACAGATTTGAATTGAACCTGGTACAAGAAACATGTACATAATAACAACAAATAAAATAAATATAATTACAAATAAATAGTGTTTTGTTTTCTTGATGATTAGTAGAACGGCACATTACATTACATAAAATTAGTGTAACCGAATTGAGATACATCACAATAAATTTGGTGTCTCTAGCGGAATATACATACATTACATAAATTGGTGTCAGAAGCTGGGATGTTTTCCTTACGTACCGTAAAAACTTAAAAATCAAGAATTTCATGAGTGCGGAGGTTTCCAAATCTTGAAGGAGGAACAGAAGCTGGGATATTTTCCTTACGTACCGTCAAAGCTTGAAGATCAAGAATTTTTTGTGTACGGAGATTTCCAAATCTTGAAGGAGGAACAAGTAATCAAAAGTGTCGACAATTCAATCAAGAAAATACAATCCAAATCTCGAAATCTACGAAATCAAGAAATCTAAAAAAAATAAAAATTTCGAAATCTATAAAATCTAAAAATCTAAATTTCGAAATCTACAAAATCAAGAAATCTAATAATCAAAATTTCGAAATCTATAAAATCTACAAAATCAAGAAGTCTCTGAATCAAAATTTCGAAATCTACAAAATCAAGAAATCTAAAAATCAAAATTTCGAAATCTATAAAATCTACAAAATCAAGAAGTCGCTGAATCAAAATTTCGAAATCTACAAAATCAAGAAATCTAAAAATCAAAATTTCGAAATCTATAAAATCTACAAAATCAAAATCTCGAAATCTACAAAATCAAGAAATCGCTAAATCAAAATTTCGAAATCTATAAAATCTACAAAATCTCGAAATCACTAAATCAAAATTTCGAAATCTACAAAATCAAGAAATCGCTAAATCAAAATTCGAAATCTACAAAATCTAATAAATCTCAAAATCTTTGAATTCGCAAGAAATCAAAGTCACTGAATCCAAGATCTCGAAGTCGCTTGATCAATACTCTACATCGCTGTTCCATCACCGTGTCCGAATCGCTGTCCAATTGAAGAGCTGATAATATTAATGTAAGTCATTTAAATTTCAATCTTACATTGTGCATTGTGCGTTTTTATTTAAAACTATACTTATATTGTTATATCACTCATTCGTACCAAAATCAATATGTCAATTTCAATTGAGTTAGCAGAGAAACTGTTAATCAGATTTGATGGCAACAAGTCAAATTTATTTGAATTTGTTGATAATTGTGATAAAGCATATAATCTCGTATCAGAATCGTTTAAACCAAAACTATTCGCAATAATAAAATCTAAAATAACGGGCAACGCGAGAGTTTTAATAAAAAATAGAGTATTTACAAATTGGCTGGAATTAAAGGACCATTTATTAGAACAAGAAATTATTTATAATTTAAAGTCCGAAATCCAAAAATATCAAAACTTAAATCAATCTAACAATAAATATTGTAATTTCTGTAACAGATCGGGACATTCTTTAATAAATTGTTATAAAAAATCTAATCCTATTAAATCAGAACATAAGGTTAGACAAATTCAAACAAATAATTATTACAGACATTTTACAAAAAAATGTAATTACTGTAAAAGAATAGGTCACTTAATTTCTGAATGCAGAAAACGAGAGTACAATAATAAACGAAATAATAATTCTTATAATAAATATATTACTCAAAATCGTGCTAATTCTTTAAACTTTCCGAGTTCTCAAGAAATAATGCACAAATACTCTCCAAATCAATTTTCAATAAATCGTATCATTGGTTCAAGTCAAAATTCTCAATCGTTATTAAATTTTAACGAATCTAAATCTAAAATCAATTCTAAATCTTACTATATCCAACCTAGATACGAAAGTCTTGAAAAAATTGAAATACCTAATCCTGAAATTAAAGAAGGTATTATAGAAAATACTGAATTTCTTAATGGTGTTCATTTATGCGCCAGTATATTAAAAGTCAATTCAGATAATTCCTCTTTAGCTTCAATATCAAACACAACAGACAAAATCGACAAAATTTCAATTCCTTCAAAATCTATCGATTTGTCAAAATCAAAAACTAAAATCACGGATAAAAATCCAAATTCAGATAAATTAATTAAGCATAAAGCAAATCGTATAAGTTCTCATTTAAATAAAAAAGAAAATACTAAAACAAATAAATCTAATAATAATTCAAATGCTTTAAGTTCAATTAAAATAAATACAATTCAAACAAACTTAAAGTACGACGAATTCCTAAAAACTATAAAAAATTCTATTATCAATAACAAAAATTTAAATGAATTCGATTCATCAATTTTCGATATTAAAGATAATATAGTCGTTTTTACTTCTAAAGATCTAAATGATTCATCACAACACTTATTCTCTAAAATCGTTCATAAATATAATCATCTAGATACCTTAAAAGAACAAAGTCTTAATACTCATGATATTCAAATAATCAAACATAATAATCACTTAATATTTTATTTAATATATAAAGAAAACTTTTGGGACAATTTAGAATATAAAGACATATTCCATTTATTCATTAAATTAAAAGAACAATTAATTCAAAATAATATTACTTCTATTTCTATTCCAAAATTAGATAATTCTAATAAACTTAAATGGCATAAAGTCAGATCTATTTTAAGATACATTTTTAAAGATTATGATATCTCTGTAAATATATACCATAATATAATTTATAATCCAACAAAAGTAGAAATACAAACAATTTTAAATGAAAATCATTCTAGTCCATTAGAAGGACATCCAGGATTTCATAAAACGTATAACAGAATCAAGGGTAAATATAAATGGAACAATATGAAAAATGAAATTTCAAAATTTATTAATTCTTGCACAACTTACCAGAAAATTAAACTAATTAGAAAAAAATCTAAAAAACTAGAATTTCCTATTTCTAAAACACAAAATCCTGAATTTAAATATTCTTATGAAAATTATTTAGAAGAATTAAAATCAATATTAACCAAAAGTTACGAAATCGCGAGAAATCTAATAAAATCAAACTTAACAATTAAAAAATATTATGATAGAAAATCTAAAGTTAAAAATTATTCAGATAAAGCATATATTTTAAATGAATCAACTAAATTAAATCAAGCAAAAAAGCTAAGTCCTAAATAGAACAAAATTCTAATTCAAATGTCTCTATTCAAATAAATAACATGTATTCGTTCTAAAATCTATAAAAAAAAATCATAATTATAATTCAAATTCTAATAAATTAATACATAATCAACACTGCCAAAATCTGACTATATCACAATTTCTCAAAAACAAATTCTAAATCAAATATAGTCTATTCAAAAATGTTTCAATTTTTAGCAAACAATGTTATATTTTAATCAAAATTGGTACTTATGAATGAATGTTGAAAAAATTAACAATATTATATTTTATCCTAATTTTCAAGCAAATGCACATGAGTAACTTGAATTTAGATGGCTTAGTAAAAATCATAAATAACAATATGTATATTTACAAAATAACAAAATTATTATTATTATAAAAATCACTGTAACATAAAATTAACAAAAATGTTGTATAATGGTTCAAAAAGATAAGCTTTGACTTATCTTTTTTTTCATTAAGAAGGGAAGTGTAATGTATTTACATGACGACAATGACCAAAACATAAAATTCCTTAAGTCTTATTTCAAATATCATATATTCCTTTTGCACAATACAATAAATCAAGACAAGGGTTTTAACATTTTAACTTATTCTGTATCATAAAAATATTGAACTTTACTTAAAAACACATGTGCGCTGCTATTCGGGTGGTAATTTACCCATTTTCAAATACTACTAAAGGCGTGACAAATTACAAGTGGACAATCCCTATACCCTACGACAGACAATATAACATTTCTCATATATAAGGGTAACTTAGAAAGTATCAAACATTCAGTAAACATGTAGTAACAAATTCAGTAACCATTCAGTTGACATTCAGTAACAAACATTCAGACGACATAAATAAATGAACAGATTTGAATTGAACCTGGTACAAGAAACATGTACATAATAACAACAAATAAAATAAATATAATTACAAATAAATAGTGTTTTGTTTTCTTGATGATTAGTAGAACGGCACATTACATTACATAAAATTAGTGTAACCGAATTGAGATACATCACAATAAATTTGGTGTCTCTAGCGGAATATACATACATTACACTGTGAGTCATATTTATTTCCTTGCCTAAGGTACTGTGTGTAAAACTACTTGTTCTTGTGATATTTTTCATAAATATTATTATTAGACATGGCAAAAGTTACCTATAGAAACTGAACTAGGAGATTTGAATGGCTCGATTTAAAAGTTATATTCAGCGAAAAATAAGCTTTCCAACGATCATAAAAAAATAATACCTATAGTGAAATTTGGAAATTTGTTGGAAAATTTTACCAAAGAAAAATCATATCTGTCACTATTAAAAGCAGGGCAAAAAATCATGAAAATTGAATTATGTTTCGAAGCTGGAACACTCCATTTTGTTCTTTGCAAAATACTTCATCAATAAAATACTCAAGTAGACCGATTACCAAAACTAAAAAAAATAAACACGACATAATCTTAGTTGCTAAGGCATCTGATAAGAATCTTGCACAACATTTACGATATGCGCCTCTGAGACGTTTCATTGCACTTTTTTTGTTTGCACAATAAAACATTAAAACATCGACAGCAGGTCATTGTTGATGGCGTACGTGCAAGATCGGAGGTAGCTCTGGTGAATGACCAGCAACGCTAGCTAGATCCGATGCAAGCCGTCAATGTTTACATCACATGTACGACACACACACGCGCACGCACGCATACACGTAATCTAGGTCAAAACTGCAGGACTGCAGTTACGTGCATTGGGACGGACTTATTTAGTTTTATTGTGTAAATTTACACGTATATTCGTTGTTCAGATGCCAATGTGCTTAGTTTCACGTGTACTTATATTAAATTGTAGTACACATGAATTAGTTTCGTCTTTACATCTCATATTTTTTTCAAGTACCTATTTTATTATTTATTTCATGACGTTTTATTTTTAAAGAGCATGCATTTTATAATAAAATTAATTAACAACACTGAAAAATGTAATGTTAATTTTTAACATAAAAAACATTTAACGGGAGGACGAAATTTCATTCTGTGAAAAATTAATCGGTAACGTAGTAATATTTCATACCAACAACAGTATCAAAAATAACTATACCGTATGTGAAAAGATAGTAAATGCACTGCTATATTTTATGAATGTCGATATTTACGATGCGTAAGAATGGGGAAAAATAAAAAATTGCATAGATTGCTGAAAAAAAATTTGATCCTAGAAATTTTTAACACTCGACATGGTAAAATTTAAAAGAACGTCTATTATATACAATTCAATATACTGTATAGCAGTTTCTATGACGGCGATAGGTCAGATATGAAAAGTAATATACAAGAAACATAGTAAAATTATAGAGAATGTATACGTGAAATTTTCATATGCAAGAAATTAAATTAAAGAATAGCGTATATTACTTTTTCAGAGTAAATAAATTTTAATAGGTACTATGTTAAAATTTACCAGTATGTCATTGTAATTTTTCATTTACTTTATTTTAAATTCTACCGACGTTTCTGTTAATTTTTTTCAGAAGTTGATTCTGTCCTCAGGTTCACAGCATTTTCTGTTAATTTTTAAAAGAATATTCTCTCCGTGAAGAACCATTTTCAAAATATTTTGTGTTATTTAATAATGTATAAAAAAAAACACTTTTATTTGATGGAATCAAACGGTTGCTATTTTAAGAGCCATTTTTATATTTTTCTCGATTTTGTAAATATTTTTATTATAAAAATCAATAAAATATCTCAAGCAAATTTAAATTTAACACATCAAATATATTCATTACGGTCCTGTGTTCCGTTGTAAACTTTTTTTTCTCGAAGAAAACCACAGAGCATTGTTTGATGTGTGTACGTGCGAGATGTTGGGTAGCCCTTGTTGGTGGCGGGGCGAGGGTGGCTATTATACAAGACCCCGCCACCTGAGACTCGGTGCATCGCACGTAGACCCCGCGTGACGAGATACGATGCAATGCTATCTCACTCTCGAGTGTTCCCATTTTTTTATATGTAACCAATTAATCATGTAGTATTAGCTTTTTTTATTTATGTTAAAAGGGCATTCGGTGTTCTTGGGTCTTGTTAATTATGAGTTTTGAATTGGTTTAAGTTATTAAAATTAAGAATTGAAGAACGTTTCGTCGCATATTGCAGTGGGCACGTTCAGGGCTCTATTGAATTTAATATTTTTAATTAAGTTATTAATTATGAAAATGTAATTTCTGTTAGACGTATGTAGGTAATATTAATTGAATATAATGATTAGATTTAAGTCTTTTTGAATAGCAGCAAGATATTCTGTTAGTTTCTTATTGGAAATGTATAATTAAAAGTATTTCTTATTATAATAACTTAATAACAGTAACCTTATATTTCGAAATTCCTTTATTAATTGTATAAAATAAATAGAAAACATATTTAATGATATTCGATTATTAGAGCAATGTATAGATAATAGTCTAAAATTTTAATATGTTAATTATGGATAACATATACCTATATTGTAATAATTTCTATTTAAAATATTGGATGTATGGTTTTTGAGTAATTGGATATTAAACACACGATAAATGAGAGAGCTTGCTGAAAGTGCTCTATTAATTTAAATTCTACACAATTGGCTATATATTTTAAAAACTAATTATTCAAAACTTTAACCCTTGTAAATACTATAAAAATTATAAAACAAATATATTCACGTGTAATTTATTCAAAATAATGAAAAACTAGCTCTGCTATTACAGGAAATTAGTACATGTTACTTTTATATACCGTTCTGTCTATTTCAATTTTCAAATTAAATTAAACTTTTTTTACTTTAAATAATTAACAAAGTTAAATATTCCATCAAATGTAGGTACATGTGTTCTGAATATAAATTAAAAACAAATTTTTTCGAAATCAAATCTTTTTTACAGTGTGCTAGACGTATAACCTTAAAAAAACTCATCAGAAAAGTATCGGTCACGTACACGAGACGAGAGACGAGATGGCTTAAAAATGTATTTTTTAAACAGAGACCGAACGAGCCTTATTTAAAAAAAAATATAATTTTCAAGTTTGTCGTAATCTGAACTAACAAATATTTGCATGTATCTGAAACAACATTGATTTCCCTCTATATTCCATAGTTAAATTATGCACCATTAATACCTACGTGCTGTTCAAAATGTAGTTGCAAAAAAAATACACTATAATTTTCACGGAATCCTAAAAAAAACATCTATCATTAAAATGACCTAATTCTGCAGTGTTCCAAGAAGTAGGTACACAAACCGTCCAAAAAGCGTGAACCCCCTCTTCAGATGAATCATGATGGATACGTGATTGCTTTTCGGTAATTTCTCAGCATCTGTCGTTGATTGTTCGCGGTGAGTACGTGCAGGTTGATAGGTACATTCTCGGATCTAGTTAGCGCGGTGGTGGTGTTTTACAGTTTTACCCAACCTCCTGCGATCCGGTTCAATTGTGTTGCTATATGTATACGCACGTAGACTTTCGTTTGTTTAACGATTTTAGTATGGGCGTCTTTAGAGAAGAATAAACGTCTCCTCCACCTTCTTCCCCCCCCCCCCCCTTGTGGAATAGTCAGAACCAGGGCCGGATTTACAAATTTGCCGCCCGTAGGCAGTTACAAAAATTGCCGCCCTTTTCATTGAATAAAAAAGTGCATATTTTAATATTTTTCATATGAATTACCTTTTTTGTTTTTTTTTTTTTTTTTGTCAAATATTTTTTTTGGGTTACTTTTCCCAAATATGCCGCCCCTAAATTTTTGCCGCTCTAGGCACGTGCCTACATTGCCTGCATGGTAAATCCGGGCCTGGTCAGAACCCCGTTCTCCTACCCGCAAATAATAAATCATTAGTTTATTGATGTAATTCTTCATTTATAAGCTACTTCGAAAATTTTATGTGTATGCCCCTGGACTTTGGCTATTGTCAGCGATGCGGTGGGTGACATATTTCGCTGTCATTCAACGTCGTTGATTTTGTATTTTTTTGTTGTTGTTTCTAGGGAATTGAGTAATTCGTTCTTTAAATAAATCGGGGGTTTTCGGTTTCTTCTGTTCATTTTAAGTTTTTGTATAGGTTATATCCGGAATGATTTATTCGACAAAGAATTGATTATTATTATCAACATTTTCATTTTATCTTCATACTGTCTTGGAGTCATGATTTAATTCTATAAATAATTTATTAATTAAACGAGTCATTTTTTTCGATTTTATTTTTATTTATTTATTATCGGAAATAGGTAATATTTTTCATTCCTCGACAAGTTTTTTTTGGTGTTCAATCAATCAAATAATTTATGTCAAGCAATGGTGCAACGATATTTATATACCAACAAATTAATGAAGAAAGATATATAAATATATATTTTTTTATATAAAATAAATATAATTATTATGTTAAAACATTATTATGTATACATACATATATACCTACATATTTATAATGTATGTGCTTATGTATAATTTAAATTGCACAATTAAAAATGTTTAGCTACAAAATTAGATGATATAAAGACTAAACTAAATTGGTGCCAACAAATTTCAGTATGAAACAGGTTAAAAAATGTTGCAGTTTTGTAAAAACATAGTATTTTACATAATGCATTATGCGACGTAAATAAAAATACAATAGAGGTCTATCAAAGGTTACTATCTCGAAACAACAAATAAATATATTTGTATTTTGAAGGACCCTTAAAAATAGAAAGATATAATTTTGGCCTAGGATATTTACTTTATTATTTATATGACTTTTATTATCAGTTGCTTATATACAAGTGGTTGTAATCATTTATTCTAATTTTTTGAACGTACTGTATTGAAAAGTTGCCATGACTTTTTTAGAATTAATTTACGATTATATCTTTTTCAGTTATTATATTCAATATACAGTAGAAACCGGTTAATACGACGATTCAAAATAAAAGTCCAAATTAATCCCATATAATTGTATTTTTACCGGTTATTACGATTATCCGCTTTTTATGACCAATAATATGACCGAGCCCTTCGATGTCGTTATAACCGGTTTCTACTGACCTTTATTTAATACAGTGAAACTTCTCCAAATACACTAGTTATTGTTATATTATTATATTACAAAAAAAAAGATTTGGGATATCTAAATATATTTTAAAAATAAGGTCCATATTTATCATTTTAAAAAAAGGTAAAAAGGAGTTGGTTCAAGAAATTTCAGTGTAACTATTGAGTGATTAGGTAATTTTTATCAGGGTTTTTTTAATTATCATTCCGTCCTTTTTAAAGGCTTGGGGAATTTTTAATTAATTATTTGCTTTGCTACATATACATTAGGGTGTGCCAAAAAAAGGCGATATTTTTTTTTTTGCTCTCAGCCCAAAATATCTCAGGAAATGCCCAAACAAAGCTCCTGTTAAAAGCGGAGCTCAAAATTCCAATTTTAAGAGGTCCTCCACGGAAGTTGAAGTTTTCCCATCTAAATAACATGGGAAACGGGGTTTTTTAACAGTTTTTTGTCCTGCAAACTGTGAAAAAATTATTTTTAAAAAAAATGAATGAATAGATATTTTTGAGTATTAAATTTAGTACAAAAAGTCCCGTTGAGTCAAATTTCTATATTCAATATTTGATTTTTGACAGAGCTTTGAAGTTCAAATTTTCGCATTTTTTCGCGTTTTTTGCATTTTTCAGCTAAACTATCCAAGTTAGGGCAAAATGTTAACTAGCAAAATTGTAGTACGGTTGACATTCTATAAAAAAGTCTCCATCGACTTTTTTGTATTATGAATAACAACAAAGTTATAGACCCATAAACATTTATTTTTTTAAATTTTCGCTTTTATGAACTAAAATATCGATAATTGAACAAAGAATTTTATGCAAATTTGTTAGTACATCAAATTTGGAACAAAATTGGATAAGATTTTTTGTATTATCAGTAGTTAAAAGTTACAGACTTATTTAATCATATTTTTATGATTTTTCCACAAAATTATGAAATATATTAACAATAAACATGACATATTATTAAAATATAAAAAGCATAATGTCGTAGCCTTTATCCCTTTTAGGCTGGTCCCAATAATTTATATAACTTTGTTGTTATTCATAATACAAAAAAGTCGATGGAGACTTTTTTATAGAATGTCAACCGTACTACAATTTTGCTAGTTAACATTTTGCCCTAACTCGGATAGTTTAGCTGAAAAATGCAAAAAACGCGAAAAAATGCGAAAATTTGAACTTCAAAGCTCTGTCAAAAATCAAATATTGAATATAGAAATTTGACACAACGGGACTTTTTGTACTAAATTTAATACTCAAAAAGATCCATTCATTCATTTTTTTCAAAAATAATTTTTTCACAGTTTGCAGGACAAAAAACTGTTAAAAAACCCCGTTTCCCATGTTATTTAGATGGGAAAACTTCAACTTCCGTGGAGGACCTCTTAAAATTGGAATTTTGAGCTCCGCTTTTAACAGGAGCTTTGTTTGGGCATTTCCTGAAATATTTTGGGCTGAGAGCAAAAAAAAAAAAAATATCGCCTTTTTTTGGCACACCCTAATATACATATTGTATATATCAGTTTTAAAATTCTTTAAAAACAATGACTCAAGACAAATGTTTAAAAATGAAAATAGAAAACAGTAAAAATAGATAAAGAGCGATGTTCTCTCAAAAATACATATTTACAACATGTGTGTGGCTTCCCACGAACATTTTCTTATCTCTTTTCAAATGTATATATTTGTATATTCAAGGGAATCAATAATATATAAATACGTATGTACTAAAAAATATTTCTTATTTGCATATAAATGATGCCCGCCTTCAATGTTGAAATAGTAGGCGATTTAATAACAAATAGTGGTCTTTTGTGTAACTTTGTTGAAATTAATATTTTATGCTAGTTTGAAACTTTCTATAGTTGTTGAATTTAAATAGGTACTTATTATTTTCACCGATCTATGTATTATATTATTGACAAATTAATCAAATATTTATATTAGACTAACTGTTATCAGCGACTTTGTCCGTGTGGAATACAGGTGAGGTAATACTGATTTCAGTTATGATGATAGTTTTTAGTTTAACATTTGCACGCTAGATGTACTCGCCAAAAAAAAAAATAATTAATTTTGGTATTCAAAGTAGCCTATGTCCTTCCTGAGGATACAAGCTATTTTCCTGCGAAATTTCATCAAGATCGGTTTAACCGAGAAAAGATACCAGACAGACAGATAGACAGAGACACTTTTGCATTTTTAATATTAGTGTTCTATCCATTTGAATCAAGTATATATTATGGTACTAGGTTGTTGTAACTTTGTTGATTTCCAAGTTTTACATACAAAAATATATTATTGAAACTTGTGTATTCCCCCTCACAAGATTATGTCTTCTTCCTCACAACATCCGAAGGATAGAAGGAGCTATGTGAATATTTCTAGAAAAATAACAAAATTTAGTCTCCGATTTCAAAAATTTTAATTAAAGTTAGTTTGTTAGTTGGGCCTATATATTCAATGATTAAATGTTGGTCTCTGCGAGGATGGCAATTTTGCGTTTTGGGTCATAATCATGTGGACTTGGGGATTTTAAGCTATAATTATTCTATGTGCTCAGATTACTAAAAATAAAAAATAATTATAACTGTTTTGCGTGGTCGCTTTAGCTTCTGAAAAATAATTCAGCAATATGCAATGATCAAAACTTGCATGACCTTAAACATGTACTATAAAAAATAATTATATTTGTCTATAAATAAATATATAAGTATATGTGTAGTGTTAATGAACTACATTATTTTATTATAGAGATTATGATTGTTTTTTTTGCTTTACCTTCTTCTTTCATTTCCTCTAACATGTGCCAATTCCGCATGCATTGAGACGTGGTGGGCCTTCAGGCAGTGGACTAATTACGAGGCCAGTAATTTTTAAACAAAGCCGAAATAACACACAGCGGTTAAAAGTTCAAGTCTTCAAATATACAGGGGCAGTCGTTAGTATACAAAAAAATTGCGTTGGGCCGAGACAACCTTTGTTTTATATACTACAATATAAATTTCGAAAACAATGAATTTAATTTTAATCCACCTATAACTGTATCCCTTTAAAACTGTATTGGTGAATGAAAACTATATTTTCTCTTGCTTTATGTAAACCTTTATATGCGTGTATGGAACGCGCGATTTTACATAGTTATGACGTCATGATAACTTTTCCTAAATTGCAAAATACATAGGTCTTATTTATTAGCATCATTCGAAAGGAATATACAGTCAGAACTGGTTATAACGACATCGAAGGGACCAGTCATATTATTAGGTCGTAAAAGCCGACAGTAATAAAAACCGTTAAAAGGGCAATTGTTTGGGATTCAGTCGGATTTTTATTTTGAGTCGTTAAAACCGATATGTTGTATTAACCGGTTTAATTTACTGTATAGAATAATGTTTCATGACATTATTACAACTATGGTTACAATGCTCCAAACCGCGATTGTGGTTTGGGGCTGTAGGCATAATAAAAAATTTTGGCCCCATAAAAAAACCAATAATGCACCATTGGTCATAACTATGTAGCCATGCATGATGCAGAAAAAATACTGCTTAAAAATATGTATTTTTCTATTGATTTTAAAATTAAATTGATAGCAAAAGAAGAATCCGGGTCCTTTCATTTCACTAACCCTGTATGTTATAGTCACGAAAAATTATGCAGTGCAAAATTATGTGTGTCAAGTTCAACTAATACAATTTAAAAGTGCATTTGATTTGATGTTAATTAAGATATAATAAATTAATATTTTATGCATATTTATTTATGCGCTTTAAAAAACATATACTTGTACTAAATAAAACCACATTTGTTTAGACTTTCAGATAGTTGCATTTTATAATTTTCATTTAGTGATAAAGATAATATTTTTATCTTTGAGGGGCTTAATTGCTTCATAGATAAAAGACCCCTATGCCTCATTTACCTATCATAACGTTAATTAGGTCATAGTTTATGGCTTTTTAAATTTGCCTTATTTAACTCACCGCGATATTTATTTATTTATTAAATTTGCCTTATTTAACTCACCGCGATATTTATTTATTTATTTATTTATTTATTTATTTATTTATTTATTTATAATAAATTTATTTATTTCTTTATATGTTTGTGGCAACGAATCATCTATATATACCAATACAATTAGAAAACACAGTGATAACGAGAGTTAAGTTACAACCGAAATATCCTATTTCCATAGCTACATGTTTTAAAAATTAAAAATACCATCTGTCCCTACTGTCAGTTTTGCTGTCAGTTGAAAATATTTTTTATTATTGACATTAGGCAACGATAGAAATAGAAGGAAATCTATTCAAATCAATAAATATTAATATATGTACCATAATATACGTGATGTGTTTTAGTGATAATTAATATATAGAAAAAATATAACTGTATAATGAAATAATGATCATTACTAACTTGATATAAAAACGAAATTAAAAATGATTATTTGTTGGTAAAGATTCAGGAAGTATGTTAACATGAATTTTTTTGAATTTTGTTCTTTGTATGTGTTTAACTAAAAACTCAAAAATAAAAAATTATAAAAAAAACTTTTTTAAAAAACAATTTGCCTTTGAATAACCAACTAAAAAGATGAAAATAAAATCAGGTTAAAAAAAGTTGATTTTGTTCATACTAGAAGATACTTTTTTTTAACTCTTCTAGTATGAACAAAATCAACTTTTTTTAACCTGATTTTATTTTCATCTTTTTAGTTGGTTATTCAAAGGCAAATTGTTTTTTAAAAAAGTTTTTTTTATAATTTTTTTTATTTATAAATTATTTATTTCTTTATATGTTTGTGGCAACGAATCAACTATATATACCAATACAATTTGAAAACACAGTGATAGTGAGAGTTAATTTATAACCGAAATATCCCATTTCCATAGCTACATGTTTTAAAAATATTATCTGTTACTACTGTCAATTGAAAATATTTTGTATTATTGACATTTGTCAACGATAGAAATACAAGGAAATCTATTAAAATCAATAAATATTAATATACATACCATATACGTGATGTGTTTTTAGTGATAATTAATTTATAGAAAAAATATAATTGTGTAATGATCATTACTAACTTAATATAAAAACGAAATTAAAAATGGCTATTTGTTGGTAAAGATTCAGGAGGTATGTTAATTTTTTTGAATTTTGTTCTTTGTATATGTTTAACTAAAAACTCAAAAATAAAAAATTATAAAAAAAAACTTTTTTAAAAACAATTTGCCTTTAAAAAGCCGACTAAAAAGCTGAAAATAAAATTAGGTTCGTTCTAATTATTGCATTTTAAAAAAAGTTGATTTTGTTCATACTAGAAGATACTTTTTTTAACTCTTCTAGTAGGAACAAAATCAACTTTTTTTAAAATGCAATAATTAGAACGAACCTAATTTTATTTTCAGCTTTTTAGTCGGCTTTTTAAAGGCAAATTGTTTTTAAAAAAGTTTTTTTTTATAATTTTTTATTTAATATATTTATATAATCAAATATTACAAGTTATTATTTACTATTCGCAACTTTTCTAAAATTGTATCCTGTTTAGGAGATAATTTTATTTTATTTTTTATTTCCTCAAGTTACAAAAAATTTCAACCAAAAGTTTAAATTTATTACTTTTCCATGGGGTCCTTTAAATGTTTTGTACTTTGTAATTAATTATAAATAGGGGACAAATAAAAATGATAAAATATTATTTTGAATGTACATAAGTAATTAATTATATTTTTTTAATGAATTTTTATCATAATTGACACATTTTTATTATTTCCTAGATGCATATTTAATTCTATATTGTTATTAAAAAAAGTGACCTCGATTTAATTCTGTTTTATTTGTGATATATGACCACATTTGTGTTGCATGTGTATGTGTGAATCTAATAGCCAAACTTTTGTTGATACGGTCGTTCATTGACCCCCGGTTTTATTTTAAGTACATTGCGAATTGCTTCTGTTACAAAGATATAAATCGTTTCTGTTTTATATGTTATTATGTATTATCTAAAAGTAAAAATAATAACAAGCTCATTTTTCTATCAAACTATCGCCCAGTATTATCAAGTTTAACTAAATGCTCCTTTAACTAACTGTCATATTATCAGCAGATCGAAGCATAACACATTTAATTAAATAGATTTTAAATTATCTGCAGTATTTATTTACAACGTATATTATGTCTATTTTTCATTGAGAGCTTAAATATTAATTTAAATCACGTTTGTAATTCACCAAATTTACTTTAAAGGAGCATTTAGCGCTAAAGGAGCTTTAAATTAGTTGATAATACCGGACATATATATCGCTAATTTTTCAGAGGGTCAGTCAACTTTAAAAAAACGTTTGATGCTATTATTTCAAAATATGTACTTTAAATGGCGATGTAAAATTTAATTACATAAAATAAATAGCTTGACGTTTATTAATAAGTGAAATATTGTAAATAATCAGAAATAATATTTCGCCTGCGTCTATTCCAAAATCGTTGAATGTCCACGCAATTAGCTGCTCTAAAATTTAGGAACTACAGAACTACACCCCTACTAACAATTGCCTATTAGAAAATATAAATCTGTAATTTTTTCTTAATACGAAGAGCTATTATCATATCTATTATCATATGTAGGCTTTTTAACAGAGAAAGTTTCATCAAAATCGGTTCGGTAGTTTTTAACAGATTTAAATCTACTTAACATAATTAAAATTTTTAAAAGTACAGATTTATATATATTCTTTTACAGTGTCTCGTTAGTCAGGACTCAACAGGAAAAAATAATAGTAATTTATTACATAAATCGAAACTAAATACATATGAATTTTGACTTCTGGGTACCATCGTTGATTTGATCGTTTTAACGGCCAACGTTTCATATCACATTACAGTGGACATCTTCAGGCAGGGCTATTATAGAGTCTTGGCTGACGGCCGGAACATCCTGTATTTAGTATTGATTAGAAAAATACCATACCTGCATTTAAAAAAACAACAAATTATAACAATAAAAATGTATATATACCAAGCTATTTATAACTATAAATTACTATTGAATAGCCTAGGCCCCAAAACGTCTTATATAAACCTTGAGAGAATAACCTTAACAGCATCATATTATAGAAAGGCCCATTCTAACGACCTAAAGTTAAAACTAATAAAAATAAATAAATGAAACAGAGATAGCGATCTTAGGAACAAGTATATTTGTATCTCGTGCAATTATCTTTATGAGCAAGCAAGTGCACTTGTCGACAGACAATCGTGCTATTTTTACACACCGAAACAAAAAACTGACAGATTCACGAAACGCCGGCCGGCGGCGACCCACATAGTCGTGACCCGCTGGCGGTTCCACTAAATAAGGTTATTTCAATAACTACCTACTACACGCGGAAAAAAACTGATTATGTTACTTTAAAGATACTCTTAGCAGTGGCGCGCCAACGAAATTTGCCGCCCGGGTGCAAGACTTTATTTGCCGCCCCTATATGTATATGTCGACAATAAAACACAATACAATTTTTAATGTATCTAAATAATCTCATATTTTTAAACCCATTTGAAAATTATTATTTGACTGCAAAAAATAAAAATAAAATGAAACGACCGAATCGTCGGAAAGATCCCAATTTCATGGCATAATCGGGAAAGACCCATGTTTTATACAGTTCATTTGTTTTTAAAATTTACGCGCAAATTGGAGTTTAGATATGTTTAATTTACTGTAGGTACTAGTTCTAAAATACTACCTGCATTTATTTAACGCCAGGAGTGTTATGACCGAACTACTAAATTCTGACATGGGCGGTTGATTTTAATACCTTTTTGCCAATTTTCATTCGATTACGTTAAAATTTTAACTCAATAAAGAAGATAGATAAAGCTATATATTTAGTAAATTGCATTAAAATTGGACAAAAATTGTTTGTGTAATAGTGCTTTGAAATTTAAAAATCGCCGAATTTTGGCTAAAAAATCGAATTTTCTTCATTTAAAACATGAATTTCGAAGGGACTAACTTTAAAAATGTGTATAATTTGAGGCTTTATAGTTTAATTAGGACCCATAGTTACATTCCGAATGATCTTTGGTTGAAACATTTAATTTAAAAAATATATTACCGAACTACTAAATTTTGACACGCGCAGTTAATTTAGTACCATTTCGCCAATTTTCATTCGATTACGTTGAAATTTTAACACAATAAAGAAGATAGATAAAGCTCTACAAATTTAATGAATAACATTAAAATTGGACAAAAATTGTTTGTGTTACAGCGTTTTGAATTTTAAAAATTGCTGAATTTTTTTTCGTTTAAAACATGATTTTCGAAATGAATAACTTTATGATTGTATATAATTTAAGGCTTTTTAGTTCAATTAGGACCCATAGCTTCATTCTGAATGATACTTGTTTGAAGTCATTGATTTATAAAATATATATACAAATTTGAATGTTTGCATATCGAAAAAAAATTTTTTTTGCAATATCGCAAAAACAAGAGCTGATTGAGCAAAATAGTTGTCATTTTTGGATTCAGCGTGTCCAAATTACCCTTAAAAAATTGTTATATGCCCTGCAGCAAAATGGCTGTCGGCCAGTATAATTAGCTAACATTACCTACATTATTTATTTTCGTCGTTTAAACAAAAATATTTTTTTTTACAATCCACAATTATTTAATTAATTAACGTGATAAACGTTTTTTATGATTATTATTATTATTAAACAATGACTGACGAGGCGGTTTTTTGCCGCCCCTAAAATTTGCCGCCCGTGTGCGGTGCACTCCCTGCACCCTCGGGTTGGCGCGCCCCTGACTCTTAGTAAGAGTTCTGATAGCCCGAATCGATTTCTGATTGATTTTAGTAGCCAAATCTTTTCAGATGTGTACATAACAACAGGTGTCTGATCTGGCGTTTACCAGGGCCCACCGATTAATTAAAAGGGACCCAGCATCCATGGTGGCATTTGTTTAAATATAAAAAAGTTGAATTTTTTTTCTTACAGTTCCCAAGTTTTATTAATATCTTATTAATATGTATGTTCAGGCCCAGATAGAGGGGGGGGCTAGGAGGGCCATATGGCCCGGGCCCCCTGTGTCTCAGGGGCCCCAGCGCCTTGAAAATTACTTGTATTTTACATATTTTTTTATACTTATACTATTTTTAACAGAGGTTATTTAAAAAACATAAATATACTGCAAAAAAGATACACCTTCTGGTAAAAGTTTAGGTAAAAAGCAAAATTTTCTTAAAAACCCCTGATTTTTAATACTAAAATAATATCAGAAAATTATTAGAATTTTACCAGTACGAAATTTTTTTGGAATGTCCTTACGCTCGGTGGGGGGGGGGGGGGTATGGGGCCCCCAAAAAGTGGGTTGGCCCGGGCCCGGTTGAAGCTCTCACAGGGCCTGTGTATGTTTATATGTTCATCTGGTCACAACTAAATATCTCTTAAGCTAAATAAGCTAGAAACTTACAATTTTAACTGAACATGTAAAATTACTTA
The DNA here is from genome assembly GCA_949319165.1 of Sialis lutaria. Classification (NCBI taxonomy): domain Eukaryota; kingdom Metazoa; phylum Arthropoda; class Insecta; order Megaloptera; family Sialidae; genus Sialis; species Sialis lutaria. Next base: position 13,257,067 of record OX439241.1, read on the forward strand.
TTTGTTATACCTATTTTATCAGGAGATTGATATATAAATATAGTTTGGCCTATTTTTTTTTACTAATAAATAAAAATAAAATCTACTTAGGGTTCCAAACAGTAATTAAATCCTCCTCCTCCATAATGTAATAAATTGATAATACATTTTTTTCTACCTATTTTTTATTTATTTAATACTAATTAATAAAGTGGGGAGGAAGGGGCTCCAATAAGTTAAGCGCCAAGAGCCCTGAGACGTATAAATCTACCTTTGCGTACTGTTTATTGTGTTTCGTGTCCTTGTTGAAAAGAACCTAAAGAAAATAATAATAATTAACGAACATAATATATACAAGTATATATGCATATCGTTTTCATTGGATTTTACATTTTTACAATCTTTGAGGCTGAAATAAGGTCTTTAAATGATTATCTTATCCAGGGTTTCCAATGTGAATGGGAGGAATTTTGTACAGTAAAAAGACTTTTTATTTGTAATAACTATTTGAAATTCAATTAAAATAAAATATACATTAAATAATATTAAATTATAATGCCATTTTCTTAAATTATACATTTATTATTTCAGCTATGTACATAAAAAATAATTGGTATATTCTAAGCTTTTAATAATAGAAATAATTAAATTAAATTATCATTTTTAAATGACAAAACTATTTATGTATAGTAATTTACAAAATAATTCATTCTATATAAAATACATTTAAATAATAATTACCTAAAACAAAAATTATAACTTTTGAAAGTTAATACCAATTAATTTGAATAATTGAACAATTTAAATAGCATATGTTAAATTATCATATAATTTACATACATACGTTTAACTGATTATTAAATAACGTTGGCTGAAAATATTATGTAAAAATATTGAAACTGAAAGTATTTATTTATATTAATTAACATAAATAATATTAATTTACATAAATAATAATGTTTTTTTTTTGTTTATTTCCAGTCCTGAGACCGTCGAAAAGGCTCGTAATAAGGCACGTATCCGCATTGCCAACTACATGATGGTCATTACTGCCTTAGCTTGTGTCGGCGTAGCTATTAGTGGTAAAAGAGCAGCCCAACGTGGCGAGACGCTACAACAAAAGAACTTAGAATGGCATCGTCAGATAAACGAGAACCACAATGGACATAACGGCCACGCAGAACACAAGCATTAAGCGATTTTAAATATTATATATTTATGTAATCTGGTATAATGTATTTGGTATTTTATATCTACTGTTATTAAAAAATTGTATTCTTATTAAGATTTCTTCTTATCTAGAATAGTTGCTGTTAATGAACTATTTATAGGATGTATAATTTTATAAATGCTTGTCGCTCAAACAAAATATAAAAATGTGGTGTTTATTTTTGTTAGCAATCTGTCTATTATATTATTGTTGAGCTATTTTTGGTGTAACAGTAGTTAGTCTCACTATCATTGGTATTAAAAAAAAATACCAGAATTTATATTATATAGGATATGAAATTTTTTTACATTTTTGTATATTTTTGTGTGATTAGTTTTGCGTTTGAAAATAATTTTAAGCCTTTCGCTTTGAAGATCGTATTTGTTCAAGCTGCTATAAATAATGAGTAGATTTTTAAGAGCCATACAGTATGTACGACTTTTGAAAAATTCCCCTGAAGCGAAAGGGATAATAAGTCTTATTAATTGGATAAAATAATTATTTTATCAATTTCGTTATACACGATTACAAAATCTAACGAATTAGTTGTTGATTTACATAAGTATACTATTTTAATTTTTATTAAATGTAAGTTTTACTTACATTTTTATTTAGTGATAAATAATTAAGCATATGTTTAAATATGCACAAAAAAATAAATAAAAAGTCATCATTTCATTATCAAGTCTGTTAGTTTGATAAATAAAAAATATATTTGTAATATAAATTAGTATTATCGGAAATTTTAATGTTTTTTTTTTTTTTTTTTTAATTCTTATCTATGGTTCAAATAATTTCGTAATATTTAATTATGTTATTATTATAATATTTTTAAGAAACAAATTATTTTTAGTAAATAAAATAACATAATCATTATTTATGTAAACCTCTGTCATCTTAAATTTTCAATCTTTATCTTTTGTTTGCTTTTAGAATTTTTTTCGATTACTTCATCGTTCCTTGTAGTAATTACATTTATCATTTCATTATACATTTGATTTTTTAAATATACCATATTTTTTAATAAATATGAAATTGTTATTATTTTCTTTTACGTTATGTTTTCGAAAAGTGGTAATAATAATAAAGTTGGTTATCATTTCCATTTCTACATGAATAAAGGTTTTGTTATGTTCAGTCAATAATAATAAATATGAATTATATTTTATGCAAATATATATATAAAATAAGTAATGCCCGGTATTATAAAGAAATTTGCTCTCAACTCATAAAGCGAAATCTTTTTACAGGACATCAAAACTAAATTTCTAAGTCTATAACACTAGAAATATTTTATAATAAGAAGAGTAACTTTGTATGTAATGTCAATATAAAATAAAAATATATTTTTAAATTTTTCGACTCATATTTTAAAATGTTATTCGTATATTTTTTTAAATATGAGATATTTGTATAAATATTAAAGTATATAATAATCATTGATTATTTATGTTATAAAATATTCAAATGTATAATGACAGTAAAATACATGTACCTAATTCTAGAAATTAAATATATGTACTTTTATATTTTTTTATTCTTAGTCATTCTTGTAAAATTTGTTGAAATAAAGAATATTTCAAAAAAGTTATATTATTAAATTCCATACAGTAAAAACCGATTATAATGACATCAAAAAGACCGGTCATATTAGGTCGTAATAACCAATAAATATGCAATTATATGGAATTCAGTTGGACTTTTATTTTGAGTCGTTAAAACCGATATGTCGTATTAACCGATGTCGTTATAACCGGTTTCTACTGTATATTGCCAGGCCTGCCCGAATGGAACGATTGCCCCATATACCATGTAGTGAATTCCTGTCAATATAAATAGTGCAGTGGAAAAGATCCTGATTTGTCAGGGGGGGAATAACTAATCCGCGTCCTACTCAAATATCTTTCAATACTGTAATGATTTGTACATTACTCGGATGCAGCAATTATTGTTTAAAATATTTTGAATATTGTGCATAAAATATGGAATATTTTAAGGAAGAAATTCATACATTCATTTATTATACTTTCTTTTTACTAGACAACTTAGATTTTCACATCCTATTAGTCTTTCTAGCAGGGCCGACAAGAGGGCGATGCAAATCATCGGGGCCCGGGACCTGAAGGGGTCCAGACTGAATCTATTCTTAAAAAAATGTAGATAATAATATTGAAAATTATTTAAATGATGAAATTTTAAAATAGTTCTGTTGATGACAGCTATAAAAATCTTCATCATAATTAAATATCGGTATAAATTTAACATAAATAGGCCTCTTGTTAGAGAATAATTTAATTTTCACAAATGAAGCAGAAGATATTTATAGAAAATTTTATTAAAACCAAAGAAAATAAATATAAATATAGAAGAAAAAACCGTATGATGAATGATTTAACATTCAGGATCCAGGGGCCCGGTCCTTTGCATTTTGGTAAAAAAATTGACCAAAATGATTTAAATTTGAGTAAATTTTAAATCAAAGATGTATATGTCATTTTATTGAAATACTTCTGGAAAAATATAAGGTAATCCATAAAAAAAAGCGAGAGGCTCCACATAAGAAAATCTAATTTATTTTATATGATAAATTGAAATTATTGAAATACACAAACTAATTAGCCAAATTATATGAAATTTAAGTTATTTTACAAATGGTTGTGTTTTTATTGAGGCAAGTGTAGGATTTATTTTTTATTATCGATGTCAAAAATACGTTTCATTCATTCAATTTAGTATGTAGATAAATTTCTTAATTATATTTCTTCTTGAGACTGAAGAGTTAAAATCAAAAGTTTCTAGAACTTTTTTGATGCATTTTAGGAGACCTATCTAAAGACACCCCACATGATGGGGTAAGTGAAAAAAAAATTGAGTACACTTTTCAGTCTATGGGAGAGGGGTCCAAAAAACATTTTTGACATGTTGCATCGGGGCCCGATTTGGCTCTCGGCGGCCATGCTTTCTAGTTTAAATTTTAAATATTGTTTTTATTTAATTTTTGAAAGTAAGAGCTTAAAAAAATCATTGTTAGTTATTTTTATTAACACTGATGTCCATATATTAGTAACATGATATCACAGATTTTTAAGATATGTAAAAGCAAATGGTATCAGCGTTGAATCGAGAGAGGAAAGTTTTGTTCATCTCCAAGACCTAAAATTTTTATTTTCCCACTTGGTAAAAAAATTTCTGTATCAGCTGAATAGTACAGCCAGACCTGATCTATTATTTTAATACTTCAGAATGCAGTTCTTTTCATCTTATTAGGGGAGAACACCACTGTGATACATAAAAAAATCATTTTTTTTATATTTTCTTATATAGGCATTTCAAGTAAAAATATTAAAAATTGACAAAGATACAGTAAGTCAAAAACCATCATTTTTGATGAATTAAATATGTACTTAAACTTTTAATCATGTTTTTCTCGAAACGACATTTTTCAAACTGGTGCATGTGATGACTCAAGCAGTCAGTCCGATTTCTATATTTTTTTAACAAAATTTTTTCTAGTCATAATAGCATTGCTAAAAATGATTAATAAAAATAAATAATTTTAGGTTATACGATACCTATTAGTGTTTAGAATACTTTAGAACATGTTAAAATTATAGCCCGATCAGTTCTGCAGCTCTGCTTCACCAACCGAGAAAAAGTGGATAAGAGAAAAACGCGTTTAAAGATTTACCAACAGTTCTTACACTGACACAGCTCGTTCTCTTCTATGTGCAATAACTTTGTAAATACTTTGAATTTTGGTTTACAATTTTCACAGTATACTATCAAAATATTTTACTTTCAAAATAAGTATTAAAAAAAATCAAAAATTTTAAGTTGTTACACGTACACTGCAATACTGCCTTAAATGAATAATAATTTAAAAAAAAAATATTTTTTTGTAAGTGCCGCTATTTTACCATTACGAAGATATTCAATGTACCATACGGAGACGATTTTTTCATGAGCCGCCATATTATATTTTATGACTGTAATGTTTTAATAAAAATTTGTTTCAATATACATGTTTGGTGTATAACATATCCTTCATTCAATCCAAAAAAAATTAATTAATTAAAGAAAAAAATTTAAAAAATTAATAATTTTTCAATTTTTCAGTGGTGTTTCCTCTTAACGAATCCAATTAAAATTAATATTAACCTTTCCAATTTAAATAATCTTAATGACTGCATAGATGATTGGAAATGCAATTGAGAAGAGTTGTTTTACACATATGTATTATCATAAATCTGTACTAACAAATATTAAAGTATATCAACAGAGATCTGCGTAATGGTTTATAGCCTGTTACATAACGTTTATAAAAGTTAAATAAAAAAGTCACATAAATTGGTATATTTTATTAACAAATAACTCTTCATAGATATGAATGTAAATTGATAACTATTATAAAACCATAATTATGTAAAAAATTAATTTCACTAAATATTGAGCGTATAAACTAAATATCATTCTAACATTCATGTAGAAAATATACTTATGTACATATACATATTTACTATGCTACAATTGCTCTAAAGGCGAAAAAAATGAACGGCAACGTTCATGAAAGACTTTTGTGGAACGCTGTTTGACTACTTCTTCCACACCTAATTCAACTTGAAGCATGTGCAACTAGAAAAATATATAAATAAATAATAAATAATTCCAACAAATTAATTTTATTAAAATACAATTATTATAGTAACCTTTGTTTGCTCTGCTCTTAATTTCTTCAAAATGTTTGAATCATCTCTATCAGCTTCACGTTGCTCTCTGATTTTTTTGATTTTTTCTTCAGATACTAAAACACATCTTTGTATAGCATTTTCTCTCTTAGAATATTCTGTTTTTAATTGATTGTACAGAGCTTCGCACCTTGATGTAGCATCAACTTGTCCTTTAAAAGATTCTGTTGGTATTGTAGTATTTAATGCATATATTACTTTATCATCGATTTCTCTCATTTTTTTAATAGTATCCTTAAAGAAAATATATTTATATAATTAAATTTTATTGATGATACTTATGAAACATGTTAATGAAATTGCTTGTTAAATACCTGAAATTCTAAAAAATCATTGCATTGTAACGTCATTTTTACTGACTGATATTTAAAAATGATGTATAAAATCTTTATTTTTATTTATAACATGTCCAAAACTAACCTATATTTTATATACACCGCTCATAAAAAAAAGTTGCATAGATTAAAAATAATAATATGAAAATTCTCGAATGAAAAATCAGAAATGTATGATTTCAAATTATTATTAAGGTTTGGTTACAACGATCTCTACACGATATACTTTTAATCGATTAACTAAATATTATTTTATAGCTACGTTGCTAAATTATTTAAAATTTCATGTTATAAATGTATATTTTGTAAACCACCAAAATCTTATACTGTAAAAAATAAAATAAAACGATTGAAATTTAAACATTATGATCTATTGTGAAGCAATCACAAAACCCCTAAAACAAAATTATATTGGTAACTAACAAAACTTTGGTAGCATTACCAAAATACTTCACCTTCGTGTCATATCGGTAGAGCACCTGAATAATTCCGTGCATTCCCCATAATCCTTTGAAAGTAAAGTATATTTTTTCTCTATGAGTAAAACCTTGGGTACTTAATGGTGGAAAAGTGAAGATATTGTGAAATTTTCATTCTTTATTTGGTTATTATACTCTATAAATCTGTTATAATTGTAAGTTTTTCCATTTATTTTAAATAACATGTTGATGAATATATTTCACTCGTCCTTATCGTTTATATGGAGTAAATTTTCATTAATAATAATAATATATATATGTATACATTTACACATATGTGGCGCAGTCGGATGACATTTCTTTATTAATTTACTTCAAATAAAAGTCTTTGATCATAATTTATAATTACAATAATTTTAGATTATAAAGGTTATATATCAAAAGAATATGGTAGTTCAGTGTACGTTAGTTTAACAGCAATTCTATTATTTCAGATGTCTGAATCTGCCCATAAACATCGATATAAAAACGTGGGCCTCGACTCACAAGAACTGAGGCGAAGAAGGGAAGAAGAAGGAGTACAAATTAGAAAACAGAAACGTGAACAACAATTATCTAAACGTCGGAATGTAAATATCGCACTTCCACCAGAAGAAGGAGAATGTGTGAATGATGTTGATATATTATCACATAATGCACCAGTAATTACTACTGCGATGGTGCAAGCTCTTTACAGTACGAAGGTAGAAGACCAACTAAATGCTACTCAGAAATTTCGTAAACTTTTAAGCAGAGAACCGAATCCGCCTATTGATGAAGTAATACAAACTGGAATTGTGCCCCGTTTTGTTGAATTTCTTCAAAATACATCTAATTGTACGCTACAGGTACATAAATATGTTTAAATACTTTAATTCATTACATATATTTTTTCCAATAAACACATTAGCTGCCATATAACTAAATGACAGGTGTTTCTAAAATATAATTTGCGGTTATCGGAAAATAATACTGTGAAAATTCTGGTTTAATAAAATACATATATGTATATAACTGACTAATTGTATTTAAGATTTTTATTAATTTTATTTTTGAAAACTCGCTCGTGTAGTTTTAATGGTGTTAATAAAGTTAGTTATTTGTGATTTAGTTTGAAGCTGCATGGGCACTAACTAACATTGCTTCGGGGACATCATTACAAACACGCATTGTGATAGAAGCAGGAGCTGTACCAATATTCATAACGTTATTGAGTAGTGAGTTTGAAGATGTGCAAGAACAGGCTGTTTGGGCGTTAGGAAACATAGCCGGAGATTCACCTGAATGTAGAGACCATGTTCTTGACTCGGGGATTCTCGTGCCTCTATTACAGTGAGTCTTAGTATTATTATTTTTTGTTTAATTTTGATCATATTTAATTTTTTACAATTTATTTTAGATTACTGAGTAAATCAACACGATTGACAATGACACGAAATGCCGTTTGGACTTTATCGAATTTATGCCGTGGAAAAAATCCCTCGCCGGAATTTTCAAAAGTATCACCCGGCCTTCCAATACTAGCACGATTGTTGTTTCACACGGACTCAGACGTTCTCTCCGACACATGCTGGGCGTTATCATACCTGTCCGACGGACCCAACGACAAAATACAAGCGGTCATCGATGCTGGCGTTTGCAGGCGGCTTGTGGAGTTACTTATGCATGATCAATACAATGTAGTTTCTGCAGCATTACGTGCCGTTGGAAATATTGTCACAGGTAACTACTGTCTAAAGTTACGCAAAAAATATCTTCATTGCTCTTCAAATTATGAAGAAAATGATAAAAAAATACATAAAAGTTTGTTTTTATTGGTTAAATGTTGAAATATATTTACAGGCGATGATGTTCAAACACAAGTAATTTTGAATTCATCAGCTTTGCCTTGCTTATACCATCTTCTTGGTTCTGACAGAGAATCAATCAGAAAAGAAGCATGCTGGACAGTTTCTAATATAACAGCTGGAAACAGGCAACAGATTCAAGCCGTTATCGACGCAACCATTTTCCCAATCTTAATCGATATTTTAAGTAAAGCTGAGTTTAAAACGAGAAAAGAAGCAGCTTGGGCCATTACGAATGCGACAAGTGGAGGAACGGCTGAACAAATTAGGTATTTAGTAGAGCAAGGATGTGTTAGCCCGTTGTGCGACCTTCTGACAGTTATGGACTCGAAGATAGTCCAGGTTGCTTTGAACGGTTTACAGAATATTCTACGTCTGGGCGAACAGGATTCTAAAAACAATTCTGGAGTTAATCCATATGCAGTTTTGATTGAAGAATGTTACGGTAAGTGGATATTATAGTTGTATCCAGGGCTGTGGAGTCGGAGTCGGAGATTTAGTAATTTTGGGTGGAGTCGGAGTCGGTAAAAAGGTACCGACTCCGACTCCTTTAATTAAATAATGTTTTTTACTTCTTTACACACTTTATATTTTTTGTTCACTTTTAATTTTTTAATTCACTCAAAAAAATTTTGTCCGAAAACGGAATTTAAAAAAAAAAAATTTGTACAGTCGGAGTCGGAGTTGGAGTCGGACATTAGAAAAATAAAGAAGTCGGAGTCGTAGGTTTTTGTACCGACTCCACAGCCCTGGTTGTATCTACAAGATAGTCGAATAGAATAGAATATTGGCTAAGAAGATAGTTGCAGTTGGATTCTTTATTTTTGCAAATAATTTGGTTAAAAATGGTCGTTATACAATAAAAAAAAAGGATTGTGTGGTTTTATGAAACCACGGTAAAAGTGAAACTTTTTTTCACATTATATGCTAGGAAACCATCTGTCAAAAACGACACGTCGCTACCTAGTGAGCGCCGTTAGCAACTTTGGGTATATTACTTTTAAAAAAGGACAGCCGAAAGTAATGTTCCCAAGTTCCGATTTCGTTAATTTTTTTTCTTATCTATAAACCTATGTATGAAGAAGTACTTGACCAAGTTTTAATTAATTTTAATAATTATTTTAGCTGTAATTAATTAAAATTTGAAAATCGAAAACCTTTTTTTTTTCTACTGAATGGTTTGATATAATTGGATGATATTTTCAGTAAAACTTAAGGGTAATATAAGGTCTTGAAAAACATTAATTTTTTATTTTTACTAAATTTTTTCATAGCAAATTTTTATTTTTTATTTTCAAATGTCCGATATTACCCAATGAGTAAATTACGGGATTAAAACACAAAGTTATGTGTGTTATATTAAAATCTGTATTGAAGAGTATCAATCTTTGCGGATTATAAGGATTCGACCCGCGAAATTTGTCTATTTTCGATCAACTCTATTACGATTTTTTCTTTTTTTCTTTTGAGTGGCGTATCTTTGAAACCATATATTTGATTATAATGAAATTTATATGGTATCAGCTCGATAGTATACTCTTTCAAACAAAGAAAAATCAACCGAATAGGTGCATATTTGTCGTAGTTACTACTTAGAAAATACTTAAAAAAATATATAAAAAAATAGAAAACTGTCTCCTTTTTTGAAGTCCATGGTCAGATTCTGATAAAATTTATATGAGACCACCTCGGGAGTATACTCTTTCAAACAAACAAAAATCAACCGAATAGGCGCATATTTGTCGAAGTTATGCTCGAACATACATAACAAAATATATTGATTGAATTGATAACCTCCTCTTTTTTAGAAGTCGGTTTAAAATAAGAAAATTTCGAGGTCAAATTCTAATAATATACAAAGGTTGATACTTATCAATACAAATTTTAATATAACATACATAATATAACGGCAATTATCCATTTTTTCCTTTCAATTATATGACAGATTGGTTTGACAGAAACCCAAAATTATTTATTTTTGCCACTTGGCGGCGCCAGGATCGATGGTTTCCTAGCGTATAGACATTTAAATTTTCGGAATAATAAATTCAAGCACTCAAAATTGAAATAAATCCATAAACAACAACATGCACCAGCAAAAAGTTCTAATAATTCTAATAAATTCTATATAAAAACCAAGATCTTTTTTCCTTTTTCTATAAGCATGTGCTCTGTCGGCGTTCTGTTTTTTACGGCGTAAAATTAATTCATCGTCATTCATTTTTGCACTATTCTTTCTCGTTGATCAGTTTTTTGGACTCACTAGCTGTGTCGTTGTTTACCAAAAGCAAATAAATAACAACATTTACATTAAACACTGACAAATTACAATACAAACTTACTAAATATGCACACAGTACATAAACTGTCATACAATGAATGGCTGCTTATTCCACGCATGCGCAGTCCAAACGTCACGCGACATGCAACACACAGACCAAAAAGTTTGAGACGATGTAATAAAAGTTTCACTTTAAAAGGCAAATTAATGAAAATATCTGATCTACAAGTCATTCAGTTAACACGTTGAATGCGTTGAACACAGCTCTCGTGTCCATATATACATTATAGCCACGCGGTCGACACAGGAGCCGTGTTTATATACAATATATTTCGTACACATACGCCAGTTCACTGTTGCCTCGACGAACCGTTCGCACATGTGGAGAGTTGCAGAATTCCCAAAAAAGCTGCGTTTACACTGAAACATTGGTGCGCGATTTTTTTTACAAAAACATTTGAATACTACAAATTGAACGTGTTAATTTGGTAAATTTTTTTCGGTTCTTCATCTTGAAAGAAAAGGGTTATTCTGATGGCTAAAAAAATTCAACTAATAATTCAAAAACTAGAAAGTTCAATCTTTAAAAAAATATTTTTATTTAACTATTCTATGATCGTTTTTTATAGAGATACTACCAGTTGGTGATTGAAGTTTATAAATATTTAAAGTTGAAATATTTTAAAAGTTTTAGTCAGGGAATCTTTTTTAAAAACTTGTGAATACCTGTGTTTAATCATTATTTTGTATTTGTTTACAGGTTTAGATAAAATAGAATTCTTACAATCTCATGAAAACATTGATATATATCAAAAGGCGTTTGACATTATCGAGCACTTTTTCGGAAGCGAAGAAGAGGATTCACGTGTTGCTCCGTCTGTTAATCCGGAAGAAGAACAATATCAATTTACCGCAGACCAATCAGTGCCGATGGGAGGGTTCCAGTTTTAGTAAATTTTTTCGACAACTAGTGTTTATATCTGAGATTTTTTTTTACGAAGGTGTACCTAGTCTGATAAAAGCAATCAGGGCTCATATATGGACCCTGTCTGAGGTGTTCGTAACGTCAGTATGTATTTTATTAAATTGAAAATTAATTAGAATAAATATTTATATAATTTGTTATATTTCAGTATTAAAATTCTTGATTATTTAAAATTCATAATTGGCTTTGTGTTAAATTGAAAATATATTAACAATGTTTATAATTTTGGCCTGCACCATACTTGTATTATTAACTCTAATTTATATTATTTATGGAACAGGTACTGACTTTACAAACACCTGTATTATTTATAATATTTTGTTCTGTTTGTAGTTTTATTTGCTGATTAAAATAATTGTATATATATATTATATATTTTCAGATATTTACTTTTTTAAATCGAATGATGATATTTTTAAACGTTTTTCTTTTTATAATTCGAGAATTGATCATTTATTTAATTTTTAAGTAAGAAGAAAGTTTAGAACTGTGGTCGGCCTTTCAATTAAATAATGTATATAGATCGATATATTTTTACATTTTGTTTTTTGTTTCTTACACTGAACCGTGTAGAAAGAGATATGAAAGTGACAGTTACATATTATATACATTATAAAAACTAAATTCAACTTGGAACCTGTGTTTTTGAAATCATAGGAATAATTATAATAACGCTTTGTTAATACAAAATGTAGTTCAAATTATTTCGATTGCAGCCTAATAGCAAGTTATATAATATATGATGATTCACATATAAAAGGTTGAAAATTCTTGTAATTTGATGTATTATTTCTGCTATGGCTATGTTTATTTAAATGAAAATATTTTATTTTAAAGAAATATATATTTATGTGATTTTCTAATTAACATAATTAATTTTAATAAACTAACTCAATTATGAATAAATAATTAATTTTGAAAATCTATGTTTATTTGTTTGTTACAGAGTCCTCATAAAAATATTCATATTAATCAGGTGCCTTTTCATGTGTCGCTCGTCGCTGCGATAAATCTTGTCACGTGACAAATTTTGAATGCTAGCTAAGTTTAAATGTTTTTGAAGTAAGTCAATGTTTTTTAAGAATTTTTATTGATTTTTACCTTTACCTCTTCGAAATTCATTAACTCACAAAACAAACAAGAATAAACAAAACGTCAAAACTACTGTCATTAGGTGTCACGTGATTTCTAGCGACAAGCAGTATGAGCTCGACCATGTTAAGCTTTTTTCGCTTGTCGCTAACCAATAACTAGCATTCAAAATTCAAAATCGGTCACGTGACAAGATTTATCGCAGCGACACATGAAAAGGCACTTATATTGCTATTTCAGTTATTTATAAACCAAAATGAACAGTCAAGAAAATTAGTTTTATAAATAGACATCATATGGGAGATAACGGCACTATTTACTATATATATACTAGCTGACCCGGCCACGCGTTGCTGTGGTTAACTTTAAATTGTAGGTTATATGAAACGTTTGGAAGTTTGACATAGCACCATCTATTGAATACTTACTCAATCCAGTCAACAGATGTCACCATCTGTTAGAATTGTTTGGAGTTAACAGATAATTGAGACCGTCAAATAATAGACAAATAATTAAAATAATATTGCGATCATAAATTGAGATGTAAGCTATATCCTATCTTTCAAGTTGGATCAAACTGCACACGGTGTACAAATTTTATTAAAATTTTATAAAAATTGGTTAAGTAGTTTAGGAGTCCATCGCGGAGGAACATGTGACACGTAATTTATATATATTAAGATTAATACAGTTTAACTTTATATTGTTAAATAAGATCATACAAATCTTATTTGGCTTGGAAAAGTGCTTAATAATATTACATGAAAAATAAAAGAATAAGTTTTATTTAAAAAATATGTACTAAAAAATTTCATAATTTATGTACAATATCGAATCTCCAATATATCAACAGATTTATCATAATTATAAATAAAATCAGTTATTAACTTAACACAATTTTTAATTACATCACATTAATTCAATGAATATCAAACGAAATGCTATAAAAATGTATCAAAAACTTACAAAAAAATCACAAGAATAGTTTATAATGTTGTGTATTTAAAAAAATAGAATATGACTCCGTTTGCTTTAAAAAGTTTGAGAACCATTACTAATTTGATAATTTCCACACTTCCTCTATTTTCATATCATAATCTGTCACTTGTAAGAGACCATACATAAAATACGTCAGGCATTTTTGAATCTTCCCCCTATGTCCGCTGTAACACATTTTTTTCAACACATAAAATCTGGACCCCCCAAATGAATGCTTATTTTTATGATTATTAGTGACATAAAAAAATTATGTCAAAACCATGAAGCATACAATAAGGAGTATCTCTGTAATACAATTTGTTGAGTCAAAATATGACCTCCGAGCCGGGTGGTCTCTCCTGTTCGAGTCAGTGCGCAGTAATCGACTGCGCAATCGTATGGCTGTGTGTGTAACCCGCCTCATAACATTTGACCAATCAGCGGCTGTGCGCAATACGTCTTCCTTCTTCATGCTGCGGACAAAGTAAATTTCTTACTTCTGCGCAGAATAACAAAAAATGCAGATCGTCTCCTCTAGGTTCCGTTTTTTGGGCTACCCGTTCCACTCAAGTTTAACCCCCTTATTGTATGCTTCATGGTCTAAACATTCTCATTTATTCATAGATTGTCTACGTAGAAACTAAATTTGATATACAGAATAGGTATAATATAATATGCAATAAAAAATACAGATTCTCATTTAAAAAATCAAAGTTGACATTCATTTGACCATGAAAATAAATATCAAGGTGAAATTCAAGGTCACCAATATTTGACCCTCTCGATACCTTATAACTTTTGTCTGAACCATTTTTCATTATTTTGCTTAGTTCTCGAGATATACAAAATTCCAGGTTAAATGAATCACCCTGTATAATCACACTAAAAAATGTGTGACGTAATAGTTAAATTGCCTGTTAGAAAAGACAGTCTTACAAGTGGCAAAAAATTGAAAAGTAAACATTAAATATACACTCATCGCTCGATTTAATCACGTTGTTGGTAATTCAACCGTTTGATTTAAGAACGTCAAGTGGGGCACCCACCACCGTGCCGACCTCAACGTTAATTGGTGAATTTAAATTTCGTGCAAAAAAATAGCAATCACAGTAGCCACGGTAGTTTTATGATAGGGATAGGGGAAGGTCACTAAATCGCGCGTTTGACCCGTCTTTAAGGCCCCCCATATACACCTACAATATAATTGTGCAATGTTATTATTGCTCAATTTTATTGAAATATACCTAACACCTACACGTTCAATTATATTGAATCTTGAATTATTCGCGTCAATATTTTCATCGGAGCAATATGTGTGATAATGAAGATTTGGCTGCAGCTATGCTGTTGATTTTGCTGGCGAAACGAAAAAAAAAACGAATATGGGTCAAAAAATGGTTGCAATGGTCATGAACGTCTTTTAAAATAAATTTATAAATATTCGTGCGTGCGTATGGGACCGCTCCGAACAGTACACTAAAAAATATTGTACAATAAGCCCTACAGACGACACAATGAAAAAATATAGCGCAATAAAATTAAACTCGCTCAAACTTTTGTAAAATCATTGCGCAATCTTCAATATGATTCCTAAACGGTCAATAATATTGGACAATCCGTGATATTGCACAATAAAATTGATCGTCTATGGGCCGCCTAAATCAAGCGGTCATTAAATCGAAGGTTGCTAAATTGCGAGATGAGTGTATATAATAAATATATCTAATAATTAAAAAAACAAAATTTTGTTAAATACAATACCTAACTATTGTGGATTTTGAGTACTTGCCCCATTAATCTTATCACCAACGCTTGTAGTGTATCTAACTCAATTACATTTTCCCATTTCTTAATTAAAAAATTTTCTACCATTTTATCATCAAATTGTTCCACATCATCAACTTTTAAAGTAAACATAATAATTGATTTTTTAACAAGAGGAGAATATTCATCACAGAAACTATGGAATCCTCGTAACACTTCTCCAGGGATGTCTTGTAAATCCGTAACAACCATGGCTCGGTGTTCAGTTAAATTTTCTCGAAAATCTTCGACTAAATACCCATGATCTCTTAAATATCTTTCTTTTGATAAAATATTAGCACTTAATTCTAAAGCACTGCCTTTGTTAGAGTCTAAACATTTAGATGCAAATGATGCTATGTTTTTAACAATATTTTGTGATTTAATTGAATTTTCCGAGTACAAAAATATAAATGATTTGGTATGTGATGTTCTATTTATTTCGTTTATACCGTACTCTATATAATCCCAAAACATTTTATCTTGATCGGGGTAATTATTTTTCAATGATAACATTCCTTGTTCTGTGTCATAAATCTCTTTCGTGTTTGTAAATAAAAATAATTTAAAAATTGTAGCAACTATACAAAAAAGTAAAGAAACTTTAATTAGTAGATCTTTAATGTATGACGATGATGTATCTTTAATTTTTTCTTTTTTTTTCCTACGTTTGTTGACATTTTTGTTAACTTGTTCATCATCATCATCTACAAATTAACAATTTATTTATTTATTTATTTTCCAAAATTTTGATCAAACAATAAAACACAAAAACTGTTTGAATAGCTGTTTCTTTAGTTTTATTCATTAGCATGTGTTACCTGTGATTTCGTTCTCTGTATTTTCTTCTTCTAAATCACTTCTGTCTTCATCACTTAGATCGCTCATAATTTTCTTAATTGAATGTATAGATCTTCGTCCATGAATATTTTTGTACCTATAAAAAGATATCTTTTTAAAAATAAATTTTAAAATTATTACTAATAATTTGCAGTTAGAAGTCATATTCGATAAGCAATGGACATTAATATAATTTGATATTTACAGATTTACAATGTTTGATTTAATTTTTATAAGAGCTTGTATCGGCATATACAATATTTTCGATATACAATAGGTTCTATAGAACGAATCTTAGGTCAACCAGCCAAGTAGGTATAATATAATAGTGGGCAGGGGGTCAGCAATGTATAGGTCTGATTCGCACAGAATTTTTAGATGTGATTCTCGATAACAAAAAAGTTGCTGACCTTTATTTTGATTAATAAATATTTATATAATTTTTAATATTACCACATTATGAATCCATACCGTTACAACACAATTTTATATTTTTTAATACATAAAATTTGACTTTATTAACAAATCACTAAATAACAATGATACTCACCCAGAACAAATGTCAACCATGTGCGACAAGTCACAGCTGTGATTTGATAAAATTTTCTAATGCAGTATCACCAAAACTTTTTTAGGGTAATAGATATTTAAATAGAATAATACATGCACAAAAATATGCTGAAACTCACGCGTTGGATACTACTGATCTTATCACACTGATACATATGCTGATATGCTCACATTATTCACTGACATTTCATTTTAATCTAAATTTGCTGAATTCCACTGAAATCTAAACAATCGATTACTTTTATGTATTATCAGAAATAATTAATGCATTGTGGCATGATTTATTTACTTATACATAATAAATGATTTGTAAATTAAATGCATATTGATACGTACATACTCTATTAAGATTTATATCAATAAAATAAAATATAGTATTCTCTATATCGATTAAAAATTACTGTATTTTTTACATACAATTATGTATATGAAATACCATATTTGGTTTTATAATTTATAATGTTAAAAACATATTGAATGCCAACGTAGTTAGTTATTATTTCAACCAATTTCAGCTAAAGTTCATAACATATGTTTATTGACGTGTTTGTGTGGGTTAATAACAGCGCGCGTGTGTATATGTGTGTGGTAATATAGCATAAACGGCATAAACATTTCTTTGTAACAGGAGAGAAAGTAACGGTATCGAAACCAAAATATTTTTAATGTAATTCATCGCAAAGTAACCAAATCGATAAAATCATCTTCACGTTGACTGATTGTATATTATAATGGGTAAGTTATCAGTTTGTTTGTATTTTGATAAAATACACATATCCTTTTTTATTTTGTATTGAAAGTGAAAGGTGGGGCACGTGTATTTATTTTGTATTGTAAAATTGTATTGGTACTTTAATGAATAGAGACACACGCTTTTAATATCACTTTATAATCATTTGGTTTTGTATGATATCATTTTAATCAGAATTAAAGATAACAAATATAAAAAAAATATACTAATGAATCATCACTTATTATTAATCATCATAAAATAGTAGGTAGAAAATTAGTGCAATTTAAATGGTTTATATTTTGTTGAAATGTGTTTTTGTTTTATTAATTTTAAACCAGATATAAATTGTGTTGTGAGAAATGGGTGAACGAACTAGAAGACAGCCCACTACTTACGGAGATGGGTCTGTTACTGTTCCTTTACGGCGTAGTGCTATATTTCAATCTCAAGATAGTATTGGGAGGTTTTCTGAGCATAGTTTACATTGGGCTGTAGACATTGGTGGAGAAGAAACTACTGGTATTAATTACGATTTGTATTCACTCAGAATTGAGTAAAATGGAATACAATTTTACTTATATATTTATACTCCTTATTAATTATCTAATGAATTAAGATACATAAAATGTATTTCTGATATAAAATTAAACAATGTGTGTTTTCAGGGGCTGCTTGCCGATCATGCATGACACGTATACCCTATGCAACACTGATCGCTACGATCATGTGTCTGCTAGGAGTTGGTGTATTTTGTGGAACAATGTACAGAGCATCAACGCTTGCAATTCTAATGACTGACCAAGTATTTCACATCCACGTCGTATGGTAAATTCATTATTTACTATCAAAATTATTATTATTCCCAATAAATATAATTTTTAATTATATACATGGTATGTTTTGTTCAGGATGGAAGCAGTACAGATGGTATTTGCTGTAATCGGTGCATCAATGGCAGCTTTAGGGTTTATGATACTTTGCGTTGGATTCCTAGCAACAGGAGCTACAAGACATCGTGTGTACAGAGCTTGGAGATCAAGAGTTGGAGGCAGGATAAGTTGTGCTGTGGTTAGTGTGAATCGTTATTACTTTTATAGTTTATCAAGCTATTACTTGTAGAGACATTCACATTTTTTTCTAATTATCCTTGATTAAATCCATATACCTTTTAAAATAAATAATAATGTTTTTTGTTTTAGTTTATGGGCATCACATATGTACTCGAGTTGGCGTGGATTTTAATGTTCTGCTTTTTAGCAATAATCACATTTATTTTCACAATGTTTTGGTCCCTGTGCAGCCATTCACAAGTACAGCAAGCTCAAGTCTGTATTGATTTTACACAATTTAGTAAGTATACATTAGTTTACTGCTTGTAATAGAACGACAAACCAAATATCATTTTTTCAATGAACGTTTGATGCAGCGTTCTTTTATTAGAAATTTATCATCAATCGGGTAAAGGGAGCTGAGAGTTAGAAACGATAATAAGTTCTATATTTGGTTTTTCTACTATTAATACAATACGAAGAAAATATGGAAGTTTTTTATAAATTATCTTGTATTTTCACAGGTTTCATGTTTCCGAACAACACTCATGTAGACGATATGAAAGTTTGTGATTCGGAGATAAAATTGTTCTGTAAAGACTACGTGGAGAAAGCAGAAATAATGTTTATTCTTGCAACCGTATCGTGTCTTATGGTGATATTAAGTTTGGTAAGTTTATTTATTTTTATTTCTTCTTAAAAACGGTGGCTTAATGATTATTGTTACAGGTACACTACTTAATGTGCTTAAGTGCAAATTATGCTCACATTAGAGATCACGCAAAGTTCCAGGAATTACAGGAAATGCAATACTTAGCCGAACCTGATCTAGCAGCCAGTAAAGATAGGTTCTAGGATACGGCCCAGGAGATCTATAGTGATCACTAATACGCTGTTACCTGAAACGCTGAACTATATTTTTTTACATAAAACAAATTTAAACATATCAAATATAGTTTGTACAATTTTAAAAGAAATTTCAACATCGAATATTAGTTTAGTTTTAGATCTGATAAAAGTCCATTTATTATTTGTTACATACATTTAATTACATTACATTTAACGACGTCGAGAAGGACCCCCACCACTGTGCCAACTTCAACGTTAATTGGTGAATTTAAATTTCATGCAGAAATATAGCAATCATGGTAGTATTATGGTGGGGATAGGGGAAGATCGTTAAATCGTGCATTTGGCCCTTCGCTAAATCAAGCAGTTGTTAAATCACGAGATGAGTGTAATTTTGGTCCATATATAAACTGAGATAATTTGTAAATTAATTTCATCCCAATGATAGACGTGATATCTCTAGTTTGGTTCATCAGGGAAATAAAGTTTTTTTAAACTGCATAAATGTAGTTATTGTACATTTTTCTTATTTGTTATTTTTGGCAAAATGGCGACTTGTTTTATGAAAAAGTGCAATTCTCATCATATTTTTTCCATTCAAGGTGCCTTAAAAAAATACAAAATATTAAATAAAATAAAAAATGGTTGTGTTAATTGCGAAAATTTTGAACATATTCTTGATAGTAAATTCTTGAAGAAAATTCAATAAAAATCAAATCGATTTTTTTGATCCGTTACAGTGGACTTCCCTCTTAACTAATTTTCTAAGCTTGTCGTCTTTTGGATTATTAATTAAGCCATATTATCTTTCATTCCAAATAATTTTGGTTAATGAAATTTAAATACAAGAAACATTACGGTTAATTTCTTTTGTTGTACGGGATATGGACTTTTATAATTCGTTTTAGATAAATTCATTAAAAACAAATATAATTTCAGCGTATTAGGCTTACTGAGATCTCCTGAAGTTTTGTTTTGATATGTATGTGTATTTTAGGAGTGTCCAATTCATTTTTACAGTATTAAATCCTAAAATATTCATACATTTCAAAATAAAACTTGTTAACATGTTTTCCCTTCTGTAAATATATGAAATAAGTGTTATTCGATCCAAAAAAATAAAATATTGGTTTTATAGATATTTTATGGTGAGTTTATAATGTTTATACTTAATCATAAGTAATGAAATAAGTTACAATCAAAATTAGTATTGATATTTCAATACTTCAATTATTGGACATTTAAATTAATAAAAAAAACTAAAGAAATCAACTGCGTTATATTTAAATTAATCAAAACAAACGTGTAATATTAATTATTATTAATTTACTTTTATATGATATCGACAGTGAAAAGCTGAAACCAAATAAGCAAGATATACTAAAATTTAAAGTAGAATAAAAATGCGATATTTTTATTAGTTTTTATCAGTAATTTGTTCATTTTTCTACTTATATCTACTTAAATCAGTTGCCTTTGATATTTTTTGAGCTTCGATTAATGAAGTAATGTCAATTGGGATATGCAATATCATTTATTGTAAGAGTTTTCTTTTAAGTTAGTCAAAATGACTTACTTTATTATATACAAGATAGTCGTAATAACCGGTAAAAATACAATTATATGGGATTCAGTTGGACTTTTATTTTGAGTCGTTAAAACCGATACGTCGTATTAACTATTAACCGATGTCGTTATAACCGAATTCTACTGTATATAACTCAATATTGACCAAAATGTCTAATTTGGTTTCAGCTTTTTACGGTTGATGTAGTCTGAGCGATAAGTCGGTTTACCAAAAAAAAAACTGAATTAATTTTTATGGTAAACTGTAATTTTTCACTCGATATTAACCTTTTGTAAATTGATAGCACCATAGATAATTAAAAAAAAAAAAATAACTGAAAAGCACAAAATATTCTAACAAGATTTTATACTGCAAAAAAAAAACTGTTTTCAAGAGGTTAATATTATTGTAAGTTTGATTTAACGTTATTTAGGAAATATGCAATAAAGTTTTTTATTTTTAAATTGCATATGTGAAAACATATCTAAAACAAAATATACAAATATGTTATACATACAGTGCCGTGCAAAAATCTTTGGACACCTGTGATTTTAAATGTAAATATACAGATTTCAGTCAATAAAAATCCCTAAAATAGTGAAAATAATATGTTTACTCACAGTCAAAATAGTAAAAAAAAACAATTTCTCGTTAGCTTGAAAGGCACTGTGCGTCAATACTTTCAGCTTGAGTAAACCTGACCTTTCAGGCACATAATTCAAAAATTTTCCTTAAAATGGAAAATTGTAAATGCTATATTTTAAATATGCTTGGATTATTGCAAAAGTTGTAATTAAGTACTCTTATCAACATTTAAGATTTTTTATCAACCATTTTTACAGTTTTATATTTACAATACGCAAAAAAATGAGTGTCCAAAAACTTTTGCACAGCAGTGTACAATATATTTTTATTTAAGTTAGGTAAAGAAAAAGAAATATTATTTTCCAGACAGATTGTCGGGTAACATAAAGAATTTAAGAGCAGTGGTAATAAATGTATAAAAATGTAAATGCTATGCATTTTATGATGTACTCCTATCACCACTGCTTTTAGATTGCTTATTTCTACTTAACACGCATGCGTTAAGGTCATTTATATAAAGCATACCATTTATTAAAACTGTCAGTGTAATACCCTGCAGATAGCTTTTGCTCAAGAGTAAATTCTTTATAATACCGGATATTAAACTATTAAATATGTCGAATATGGAAATCTTGACTGTATGTAATCTGTCCAATTTGTTTTAATATTATTTTTCTGTATTTATAAGTTGATAAAACTCCGTTAAGAAGTTTTAAAAATAGACCTAACACAAGGCACATTGACTATTTTTCAATAGAGGCTGGGAGAAATTTGGTATAATTTTTTTCCGGTATAAATTAATTAATTGCACCCTAAATTAAAATGCTGCAGCTAAATAGCCTCCTTCCTTAAATACGTGTCGATTTAATTTGTTATTAAATAATGAAGACCTGAAAATATGTTTAAGATATATTTTTGCTTCATTAAAACTTTAACATTACGTTAAAATATAGTTTTAAAAATATGAAATGTTGTTAATGTTATGAAAAATTGTTTTTGTATATTATTTCAACACGCATAAAAATTTGTTCTTGATGTTACTTAAAATATTAATTTATATTTGGTGCTCAAAGGATATTAAACGTGGTAGCTACGTACCCTATCGTAAATAAATATGTTTGATCTCGATTAAAAAAGGTATTTGAAGTTATTTTGAAATTGACGTCTACCATTAATAGAAAAATAAACTAATAATAACAAACAACCTAGTGTGCAATTTTATTATTTTAAAGTAATTTCAAGAATAAATAAGTAAAACATATCATATCATGATTCATATTTCATTACATCAATATATCGAACTTCGTACTCATATATACATACTAAAAATGTGGTTGTAAAATATCAGCTCAAACTATAGTATTAAGAATCGGTATTTTATTTAAAAATATATAGATCTATCTATTGGATGTAATATAATATATAATATGTAATTTTATCGAGCTCTAAACATTTTTTTATTTTGATTCTAAGTATATGATAATTAAAATAAATTTATATATTTAATTTATTGTAGTTTTTTTGTCGAATCCCTGTTGGAAAATAATTAAAATTCAAAACGATTTAAAGAACTATTAAATATTAAGTTAATTAAATTAAATTTCAATATGTAAAAAAACATTAATTATCTATTCACAAAACAAGATTCTATTTAATATTAGAGTATGCTTACATATAAAAAAGTTTAGGCACATTCTGTTTATTGATGTTTTACTATCAAAAGAAATTGCTCAAAATACAACAATGTACGTGCCAAACTTGAACGGTAAATTGAGAATTATATTTTAAACAAAAAACTTTATATGAACATGTGTCCGAACATTTTTCGTGAGGGAGCTACAGTCCTTTGAAGATTTTACCTAAAGTTAGTTTTTATTTATTTAATAACTTGAGAACCTTTTGTATTAGAGTTTTACAGTTATGAAATTTGATAACCAGTTTAGTATTAATAAATGTTATCGATTTCCAGTATTAACCAATTATAATTTAGACCAGATCTATATGGAAACAGTGGGCCCATGGGCACATCGATTTTTATCTAGATTTTTGTTTGTTTGTTAACTCTTTCTTTTTGAAGTGTGCGTTACAACTCCCTTGTAATTACATAATTGATTCTGAAAAGTTCATGATTATATTATACAAGGGCTAAACTAATCACATGAGTCCTTAGACCCCACATGGCCCTAACAAATTATTTAGGACCGAGCGTAATGTTTGAACATATAAACTGACCTGTTCATCGAAATAATTCAAATACAAAAGGTTTCGTTCAAATCAGTTCATAGAGGCCCGATTTAATAATTTTGCTGTTTTTCAGTCTAATTGCAATGGACTATATTTACATAAATATAAAACCAAAAATGCGGGACATCGAGTCGCACCTTATCTATGGGTGATTTTCATTGTTGCAAAATTTTACAAATTATAACAACTGTAATTTTCAATTTGATGGAATTTTGTGCTTTAATGTAATTACTGTCTTTATATCTGATACTTTCTTGTTTATTGAATCAATGTTTGAAAAATAAAAATGAATATTATATTGTAAGTATACCTTTTTACTTTATAAAAAATTGTTTAATCAATCAACAAAATGTAAATTCCAAAATCACTTAACATACTTTAAAAATTCTAATCTTATAATAAAATGTATTTGGAGAATGAAATATTGGTTTATGAATTCCACACAACGAAAGAAAAAACAAATAGTAAAAAAAATCGAAAAATTAATAGAACCGTCGTGGCGGACCCATTATTTTATTGTCATTTAAGGCATATGCGTATTGATGGCCTGTATTTTACAGTATGGGATTTTAGCTTTTTAAATTAGTTTCAGATTAATTTTGTTATCATGTTTGAATCTTATGGTTCGATCCGAGGTAAACTTATTAATAAGAAAAGTAAGTAATTCAACTTTTAATGTCACGTGTACTGACTTTGGTAAAGACGTGGTACCTGATTCAGAATTAATTCTATTTGGAATGAAAAATGGCATAGTAAATGAATTTGTTAAAGGTACTATATTTTACAATAATAAATATAATTTTCAAATCAATTGATAAATATTTTAAATTATACAGGTATTAATGTAATAACAACATTAATAGCCCTACCGAAGAAACATAACATACTATGTCATTCAAATAAATCAAATAAAACGGTTAACGAATCTCTAGCCGATAATATAACAAATTGTAAAAGAGGTTTCTTTGGCATCAACTGTAATCAAAATTGTGGAGATGTTTTAGGAACCGAATTCAGTAATTGCCAGTATTATAAAATATGCCATAAAAATGCTTGCACTTGTGCACGAGGTTATTTTGGGGGTCATTGCAACCAAAGTAAGAATTTTATTTTTTATATTTTAAAAAATTCATTACAATTGAGGGAATTGATTGTTTTATTTTTGAATACGTAGTTCGATATTGCTTAATTAAAACTAAAAATAATATTATACAGAATGTGTGAGCAGTTTTATAATGGATATTAAATACAAACAACTAAAAGATAAATGGCATAACGCATGTAAACGGAGTTGCGGGTACTGCAAGTATAAAAATGATAATACTGAATACTGCAATCCGGAGACAGCGGAGTGTCCATACGATTGTCTACCGGGTTATATGGGAAGTAAATGCGAAGGTGATTTTATAAATTGATGTTATAATAGACCAGTGAAATCGATTTTTCAAACAATGTTTTTTACAGATAAATCTATTAATTTATTGCAACCGATTAGAGTAATTGAAACTGGTTATGATTTTATATCACTTCAAATAAAAAATAACAATTATACTGAAAAAGTGAATGTTCCAGATATGTTTTACTTAGAATACAAGGTAGGTAGAAAGTGTTGATGTAACGTGTGTACATCTTTTGTTCTTGTTTATTTATTTTTTAGGAAACGCATACTGATAAATTAATTAATTCAGTTAATTTCAATTTGCCAGTAAAAGAGAATTTTACCATCAGAGATCTGAAATCTGGAGAAACTTATTCAATCCGTGCTACGTTTAAGAATTTAACTAGTTATGATATTCCGTACATTAATGTTACGACAAATTGCTATGGTAAATCACATTTTCTGATAAACGCTTTTTTTGATTTCGTTTTGTGTATTATTTTATATATTATTTTGTTTAAAGTTGTACTATGTATTTGAAATGATATGTTTTTTATATATTTCAGATGTAGAGAAAGCCTATATTAATTATACGCTTACAAATATTAGGAACACTATATCAGTAAAAATAATGGTGAGTTGGAATATGTGACAATTTATTATAAACCGGGAGGCAATAACCAAATTTTGGTTCTTGCTTCCCGGTCTATTAGGTGTACAAGTTAATTAACTAGCATTTCAGCTAAAAAAAAATGCTAATGAGACTAAGGAAATAATTTACTTAGACTTTATTGGCTCAAAATTCCAGGAATTTGCACATTTAATATTTATTTTATAAAAATAACTTAATTTTTATGTTTCAAAAATGGCCGTTTTCATAAAGTTTTTTTTTTAATTTCAGAGTGGTAATGGGACATGTGCAGCTTCATCTTATTTTCTAAAAATCAATGAATCAGACAACGAGTTTACTTATATACAAAATAACACTTTGGTATTAGATGATATAATACTTTGTTACACAACAAATGTATTTCTGTTTAGTAGATTCACAAATAAGAAAATCACGTTTAGACAAATTGAGAATCTATTTTTAGGTAAATATCCCGAGTAAAAATTTTTATATATAATTGTATATAATTATATACAATTATATATAATTGTATATAATTATATAGAAATGTATATAATTGTATATAATTATATATAATTATATATATATATATATCTATATAATTATATACAATTATATATAATTATATAAAATTGTATATAAATATTTTTTAATCGATTATACATCCTGGAGTCCCCCCCCCTAAACGGGAATGTATTAATTACACAGTAAATCACAGCTCTTTTTAGCAGATAGTATATATAACTATTACATATATAAAGTACTCGGATATTATTGAATCATTTTAAAAAAAATAATCTAGATGCGTATTAAGTAATATTTGAGGCCCATATTGTTGAAATAAAAATTTACAATAATTGACCGTTTAGGGGGGGTGGGACTCCAGGATGTATAATAGATTAAAAAATATTTATATACAATTTTATATAATTATATAGATATATATATAATTATATACAATTGTATATAATTATATATAATTATATACAATATATATATTTATTATATATATACAATTATATATAATTGTATATAATTATATACAATTATATATAAAAATTTTTACTCGGGATACCTATATTAAGAACAACTTGATTGTCTAATATATATACAATTTTTTTTAATTTCGAAATTAATTAATTCAGTGTGCAGATGTTTTGAATGATAGCGTAATTAATGTCCCCTATAAGACCTCTGAGCTTTCAAGGAGCACATAGGTTCAGATTTAATCAAAATCGGTCCAGTAGTTTTTGGGATTACAAACACATTATCTTGATAATTTTGAACCCTGGTTAAAAATTACTCTGCGTCTCGGTGATATGCAGGTGGTTGTTTTCGTAGTTAAATAATAGATTTGGTGATCCCATTATATCTTTATAAATTTCAAACCATTCAAAAGTTATTTAGGTGGCCCCAAACTTTTAAAAAGGCACTGTATATGATATAATATACTTGTTAAATATATTTTTTAATTTTTTAATATAGCTCCTAATATGGTACGCCACTTAACAGCTACTCCAAAAGAAAATGACGTACTTGTGCGATGGCAAATACCAAATAATATGTGTGGGTTAAATGATAAAGATTTTTATTTTATTGAATATGAGGTTTGTATTAACTTACATTTTATTATTGTATTTTTTAATTAATGAATACAATATTATAATCTTTATTCTATAGGTATCTTCTTATTTAGGCTGTGATAATACAACAGATATTTTCTATGAAAAAATGAAATCTACATTAATTACAACAAATAATCATATTTTGTTAACAAATTTAACTTCTTACACCAGATACAGAATAAGCGTTACAGCTGTTGGTAATAGTTCTCTAGGAGATTCATCAAGTGTTATAGTAGATACTTTGCCATCAGGTTAGATACATTATAAATATAAATTAATAGTTTCACTGTATACCGGCTTCGTCCATTTATTGATACTGTTATTTAGATGTAAAATTAATAGATATGACTAATATTTTTAGATTATCCTGATGAAGTAATTGAAAATATAAAAATAGTAACTAACAATTATAAAAATGTAACAATTACATGGAGCAAACCATCGGACTGTCGAAATATTAAAGGTGTTTTGCAGTACTATATAGAAGTTCTTGAAACGGGCTTCACACACGTTACAAATAATACAAAAATTGTATTACTGGGATTACGTCCGTATAAAACATATACTGTACATATCACACCAATGAGACCCATCGGTCATTCAAATGAATGGAACGTATTTAAAATTATGTTCAAAACTTCCCCGTCAGGTAAAAATATTGAAGGAAGGGTCAATCCGTATCAAGCGGTCCAAAATTGAATTAAATGGTTGCTTGACTTTTCAAAAAAATTGATTTTTTGTGTGCAGTTACCCTAACATGTTCGTAGTTTAAAATGATCATAATTTTAATTTTATCGTTTTTTGTTTTTGAGTGGCAGCCATATTTGTTTTATTTTGTGGAAACTAGAATATTTCAGGATCTATTTATCATATCAATATCCGATTAGAAGCAATTTAGGCCGATATTTTACCCTTTAGAATTGAATTTAAGCGAAAAAATGTTGAAAAATTCTAGTAGCCTGTTTTTTTCTCAATAAAGTGCTTCTAATCGCATGTTAACAGGACAAATAGATCCTGAGATATTCTAGTTTCCGCAAACCCTTTAAAGTGCAAAAAAACGCTACATTTTTTAAAACAAATATGGGCGCCACGCGAAAACGAAAAACAATAAAATTAAAATTATGGTCATTTTAAACTACCAACATATTAGGGTAACTGCACACAAAAAATCAATTTTTTTAGAATAGTCAAGCAACCATTTAAAATTCTAGATCACTTGATATGGATTGACCCTGAAGTTAATTTTTCATTACCAAATTTAAATATTTTTTGTAGAACCAGACCAAGTAAAAAACCTACAAGTATTTTCACATTCACATGATACAATAAAGTTACGATGGAAAGAACCTAATGTTTATAACGGTATTTTGGAAAACTATAAACTAGTGTATTCGTGCGAACATTCGGAAAGTTGTCCTGGTGGGGAATTGATTATTGAAGGGACACCTTGTGTTGTATGGGAAAACTTCATATGTGCTGAATTAAATAATTTAATTAAAGGCAAACATTATCATATATCGGTAAATAAAAAACATTGAGTGTGTGTACTTATGTACACGCGTTAGGAGTTATACTTCTTTGGCGTGATTGAAAAACGACTACGAATATTTTATTTAATAATTCGTAACATTATTTCACTATCGCAGATACTGTTTGACCAATCAAATATCATATTTATATATTTATATGTATACATACCTTGACAATATACCATGCACGGGGGTTCAATTCTTACCGACTGAGAAAATTTTTCTTAATGTAAATGTCGCTTTTAGTTGGTTCAACTAATGCTAGATGACAGCACCAGTATTAAATCGAGTGTAAAAAAATAGTTATTTTTTTATATAGGAAATACTCTTTACAGTTGTGTTATTAAGTAAAAGACACAATTTCTACAGTTGATACCATACCTACCTAGTTCCACCGCGTAACGCTTCGTTACATAGCTTTTCATTTCCGTTACATTACTAAATTTTTACCCTCAACGTGCCTAAAGAAGTATAACTTCAAAAATATTTATAAGAAGTAATTAATTTTTTAAGATGAATTTTATTAACGTAGGTTTCAGCAAAAAATGTTGATGTTCCTGAATATGGGAAATATAATTTAGTGATTTCTAAAACAGAGTATGAGCGTAAGTATTTATTTATGAGAATATATGCACGTTAATGAAAGTTTCATCATTCATTTATATAATTAATATTTTAGCACCAACTGCTCCGACAGATCTGGCAGTATCGTATGATAGTACTTTGCATGAAATGACAGTTAAATGGGGCCATCCACTAAAAAATGGACCCGTTAAGACTTTTAAAGTGACTATCGAAGTGATTCATACTGGTTTTAATATTTATCATAAAAATAATCATTCAAAACAAATTTTTAACGAATATTTGGAAAAGCAATATTCAGTAACGGTTTGTGTATTATTATTAATATATTGTTCCCTACAATGCATCATATTAGCACATCTGTCACGGAACTCACTGTATATTTATATTGTGTAATTAGCTTTTTTAAATCTATTTCAGATTAACTTTGTTGACCCAGCTACTACGTACAACGTATGTGTCCAAGGATATAATGTATTTACAGGGGTACAGAGCTGTAAAATTATTGAAACACAACCATCGAAACCTTCATTCCGAAACAATCCTTCTGTCAGATTATTAACAGAAAATAAAACATTATCAGTAGACGTAGAGCCAGAGATCAATTACACGGATTTGAATTACAGGTACGCTTGATATTTTGTGCGAAAATAAATTGTTTTAATATTTGACTAATCGATAAAATTTTTATTTGTTACAGCGTTTTACTGATTGCAAATTATAGAGATTTTGATCAAAGTGAAGTTGAAATCGAAGAATTATTCCTCTATAATTATTCTTTACGATATGTAGCTGTTAAAAAAGTTAAGGTAAGATAGGTTAATTTGATATTTGAACAGCACTGTCCGACTTCTAGTCACAATAGTTTTCTATTGCGGGTTAGTAGCTATAAATATTAATTATTACTTGATTTTTTTTAGAGAATAACACATGATTTTACAATTACACTCAATAACTTTGAAAACGAGTATTTAGATACAGAAGAAACAATTTATATAATGGTCGTACTAATAACTCAGTACAGAAGTAAATATTCAATGTCAATTAAAAAAACCACATGGGTACCATCAGATTCTTCGATTAAATACAATTCAAATTTATATTTGTTATTAATTTTATTAATAATTCCAATG
Organism: Sialis lutaria; assembly: GCA_949319165.1. Classification (NCBI taxonomy): domain Eukaryota; kingdom Metazoa; phylum Arthropoda; class Insecta; order Megaloptera; family Sialidae; genus Sialis; species Sialis lutaria. The sequence goes on from OX439241.1 coordinate 13,288,095, forward strand.
ATCATCTTGGCCTATTACATGTGTAAACATGCATCAAAAAAACGCACAAATGCAGCGATTCAGAAGTCAAGAGAAAGTACTAGCAATAATCGTGAGTTCTTTTAATATGTCATGTAATGAAATCTTTCTATGAGGTATCGAATTGTGTTATCTATTGCTAGAAACTATACACGATTGTTAAATGTAGTTGGCACTTCATAGAAAGAGATTCACATTAGTAAAGGAGCCGGCTGTATTGTGTAGGTTTTACAACCGTCTGCCGTTGAGGTTGCTTTGAAGTACCTACTCAGCGCATTTTTAATTAAACCCCTACAGACTAGTGGACCTGACCCATCGTCTGTTCTTTGTTTGAGTGGATACTTCAAAGTAACCACAACGGCAGACAGCTGTAAAATCCAGGGCTTCGAACCGGAACTGAACCGAAAACCGGAAAAACCGTTATTTTTTGCCGGAATGAAAATCGGAACCGAACTAAAAAAAATATCAGTTTTTTCGGTTCGGTTCATTCTAAAATACGCTCGTTTACTAGATCTTACTCCCCACTTCAATTGTCGTTTAATTGTTATTCAATTGTTGTTTAATTGTCGTTCAATTATTGTTTAGTTGTCGTTCGTGCAACACCTCTTAGCATGCTTATTACGAGTAGTACCTACATATTAGAGTACATACTATTATTACGTGGCACCGGACTATCATACAAATACCATAAAATGTTCTAAATTATAATTATGGTAGAAAAAATTTAAATACAAATATTTTTTTTTTTAATTAATCACCCGGAACTGAACCAAAAACCGGAAAAACCGTTATTTTTTTCGGAACGAAAACCGGAACCGAACCGATATATATTTTTTCACTCGGAGCGGAACGAAAACCGAAACGAAAAAAATAACGGTTCGAAGCACTGGTAAAATCTACACCAAAAATACAGCTGACTCCATTACACATGAACTTTAACCTGGAAGGAATTTTTCATAACATTTAAAATTAATAGTTACAGCTAAGTATCAAGAAACTAGAGAAGAATTTCATGAAATCTCTACTTAAAACTTAATTTATTTAATACTATTCATTAATTTATAGTTCGTTAGTAATTAATTTTAGTTTAACTCAGTTTAACTGTTATTAATATTTAATTTAATTTGTTTGATAATAATTTTTATTAGTTTGTTATAAATATTACATAATATAGTTTCAATAATTTCATACTGTAAAAAATATCTGTAATAAATTCTAATGAATAAATTATATTAAAAATACTTTATTTTTTACATTTCTACATTGTTTGTATATCACTTTCTTATTTTACAATATTATTCTAATTTTAAGGCACATTATATTTTGGTTTCTTATTTTGATAAACTAAAGGCGATTAACTGTATGAAAAAGTCCCGAAAGGTTGACAGCTCAATATGAGCCAAGCCTCCGAAATTTAGTACTGAAATATATATTGACAGGGAATCTGCTCCATAGAGATATAATAATACTGAAGTTGTAACTCCAAAGGGAGAACAGGGCACATATTCTCGAGCTCACTCGAGAATATGTCGATTAGAGTTTTTCGTTCGAGATTTTAAATCTCGCATGCCCAGGAGCAGTCGAGATTTTTCATTCAACATTTCTATAGAAAAAGTCGCATCGAGATTCAAGAATACAGTATAATTTACACAATCGAGATTCTAGTAAATAACTTAGTGAGTTTTAGTTTAGTAATCTTGAATGAACTCGAGAATAGGGGCCCAGGGACCGGTAGAAATAGAAAACTGCATCTTTTCATGATGTTTCGATACATTGATCGATTTGTTTTGCAGGACAGTTTTTTAACATTGATTTATCACTCCAGTAAATTATATCTCCTAAGATCAGCCCCCATATATTACCCGAAGTACAAGTCTGAGAACTTAAGGGGGATAGCCACTGTGACGAGTAAAAAATTTGTCAATGTTTGGGAATTTTTTTCACAGATATAACTAATTATTTTTGAATCAGGTAAAGGACATTTTATTAAGTATATATTCAACTTATTTAATATAAATTTTTATTGAAAAATATTAAATATTTACAAAGTTATGAGTCTCGATGCGACGACCAAAAAAAATATTTTTGTCTATGGTCGACTCGAAATTTCGAGAAAGGTTGTATTAAAAAATTAATAAAAATTTTATCAATATCTATATGAATGTAGCTATCGTTGCACGTAGCCGTTTTTTTTTATTTTATTTTTTCACAAAATGGCGATCGTTTGAAATTTTTTTTCATTTTAAGACCTATTTTTTTTAATTCGAGCGGTTTTAAAAATAGTAATTACCAAAATTTCAAAAATCGGCTATGTGCAACGATAGCTAATACAATTACGAAAATTATTAAAAAAAAATAAATTGAAATCGGTTTATTAGTCTTTGAGGAATCGTGTCGACCAGGTCGAAAAATGTCATTCCCGAGATAAACGTGTTTAATGTTTTTGTTATAACTGGCTGTGCTACCTCGTCTCACTAAATTAACTGTAACTCCGTCAATTTTCAAAATTTAAACTCAATTTTTTGTATACATATTTATGAATACTAGGGGCTGTGCCCCTGGGCGCTTCGCGCCCCAACCCCCTTTGATGCCATATTTTTATACACAAATTTACTCGGGTCTACGACCCTCGTATGTGTATATGATATACCCCTACCACTATTTTTTATAGTTAATTTTTTATTTTGGCGGTGATTGTCATTTACATAACAATTTTCAGTTATCTATTACAAATTACCGTATCACAAACTTACTCGGGTCTCAGCCTTCGGCTGCGACCCTCGTATGTGTATATTGTAATAATCTACCATTCTTTATGCTGATACTAAATTTTTTTTTAAATTAGCGGTGATAATTATAACCATTATTACAATTTTCAATAATATTACATGTAGGTACAAATTACCCAATCTCAAACATTTCTTATGTTTTTCATATTCAAAGAATATGTTGAAATATTTTCAATGTTATTAATTAGCTTAATTTTCGTTTTTATAATCATATGAGAAAAATGCTTATTTAAAAATTTTCATGACCAAACCTCTGACATAATTATTATTAAATATGAATATTTTGGTAAATTACATCAATTTCACAACAGTCGAATGATTAACAACTATTTTTTTATAAAATTGTATAAGAAAATTGTTAATGTAAACTTTTTGACTTTTTATTTTTATGTATTCCTGATGTTTTTAATTTTTATTCAATTTCAATCAAAATTAATTTTTTTACGTCAGTTTTAAAAAATAGCTATTTATAATTTTTCTTATTCGACGCCCCTGGCTTAATTATTATGTTTTTTTTTTTTAGATAAATTTATATTAATCTCAAATCTTAAAAAAAATATCAAATCATTAAATAATTTTTTTAGGCGCTACTGATCTATATTATAATTTTCATGTTTTTTTTTGAAATTTATAATTTTTGAACAGTAAAAAAAATCTCTCATATCTTTACAAACGTTACGAAATGTGACAGTTCCCAAAAATTTCATATATTTAAAACGACACCACCCCCCGACTTAATCCCCCTACAACAAAACGATTAAAAATTATATTTAATTCAATTTTATTCGAAAATGCAAATTTAAATACTTTTAAAACGCCGTCCCTGGCTTAATTATTATTAATTATAAATTTTTAGATAGACTACATCAATTCTACAACTTTTTTTGAACAAATTTGAAACTTTGTGAACTATTTCAATAAAAATGTAATATTTTTATAAACGTCACAAAAAATATGACAGCTCAAACGTCAAAAAGCACGTGTTTTTAAGAAAAATGACAGGTCTAACGTCATTTTAATCAACCAGAGCACACCGAAATGCTAGAAATTTCGAAACAAAACACTATGGTTCTAAATCGTAAAATCAGTTTTACGGATAAATTTTAGTAATTTTTTTCGTTTCGTCACACGAAAAAAATCATATCCCAAAAACTATTAAAATTTTGAATAAAATAATTAGCCTAAGCACTGTATCAAAGATGAATCTAACTATTGTGAAAAAATGAAAAAAATCTAGTGAAACGTTTATAAATCCATAAATTTATAGTCATCGGTCAGACCCAAATATATATATATATATATATACGCTGGGTTTATATTATAGTGTGACTAGGGGCTGTGCCCCTGGGCGCTTCGCGCCCCAACCCCCTTTCACGCCATATTTTTTACACAAATTTACTCGGGTCTGCGACCCTCGTATGTGTATATATCATACTCGTTCCACTATTTTTTGATAGTTAATTTTTGAATTTAGCGGAGATAATCAATATTAAAATTTTCAGTAATCTTACATGTACAAATTACCTAATCACAAATTTATTCAGGTCTGCGACCCTCGTATGTGTATATTATAATAATCTTCCATTCTTTTTGCTGATACTCATTTTTTCTTTTAATTGGCGGTTATAATCACTTATCATTATTACAGTTTTCAGTAATATTACATGTATAAATTACCCAACCTAAAATGTAGTTATTTATTAAATGGTTAACTTTTTATTTTTACATATTCCTGATGTTTTTAATTTTTATTCAATTTTAATCAAAATTAATTTGTCTACGTCACTTTTAAAAAATAGCAATTTTAATTAGTTTAATGCGACGCCCCTGACTTAATTATAATTTAAAAAAATGTATGAATATATAAATCTCAAAACTTAAAAAAAAATCCATAAATAATTTTTTTTAGACGCTACTGATTTATTTTATAATTTTCATATTTTTCTGAAATTTCTAAATTTTGAACAATTAAATATTTTTTTAAAGTTTTTACAAACGTTACGAAAAAATTCATATATTTAAAACGATACCAGCCCCTGACTTTATTATTTTTAAATGTGAAATTTTGAATAAATTGCATCAACAAAACTCTTAAAAATTATATTTTTATACAATTTCATTAAAAAAAACACAAATGAAAAAATATTTGAAACTCCGTCCCTGATTTAAATGAATAATTTCAACAATTAAAACCTAAAATGTACTGTTATTTTTTTAAATTGTTAACTTTTAAATTTTTATATATTCCTGAAGTTTTGAATTTTTGTTCAATTTTAATCAAAATTAATTTGTCTACGTCACTTTTAAAAAATAGCAATTTATTTATTTTCATGCGACGCCCCTGACTTAAATATAATTTAAATTTTTTTTATTAATATATCAATCTCAAATGTTTCAAAAAAATAATAATTCATAAATAATTTTTTTTAGGGCGCTACTGATCTATATTATAATTTTCATATTTTTTTGAAATTTCTTATTTTTGAACAATTAAAAAATGTTTTCAAAGTTTTTACAAACGTTACGAAATGTGACATTTCCCACTTTCATATATTTAAAACGACACCAGCCCCTGACTTAATTATTATTTTTAAATGTGAAATTTTGTAAATTGCATCAACAAAACTCTTAAAAATTATATTTTTATACAATTTCATTAAAAAAAAACACAAATTAAAAAATATTTGAAACGCCGTCCCTGATTTAAATGAATAATTTCAACAGTTAAAAAAAATTCAACAATTTCACTCAAAATAATTATTTTTTTTGTAATATTATAAATAATTTTATTTATAATATTACACGTATGAATTACCCAACCTAAAATGTACTGTTATTTATTAAATGGTTAACTTTTTATTTTTATGTATTCCTGAAGTTTTTAATTATAGTTAAATTTTAATTAAAATTAATTTGTCTGTCACTTTTAAAAAATAGCAATTTTAATTATTTTCATGCGACGCCCCTGACTTAATTATAATAAAAAAAAATTATTAATATATCAATCTCAACTTTCAAAAAAATAATAATTCAGAATAATTTTTTTTGAGGCGCTACTGATCTATATTATATTTATCATATTTTTCTGAAATTTCTAATTTTTGAACAATTAAAAAAATTTTTTTTGGGACGCTACTGACTTATTTATTTTTAAATGTGAACTTTTGGATAAATTGCATCAATCTCCTACAACAAAACTATTAAAAATTATATTTTTATACAATTTCATTAAAAAATGCAAATTTAAAAATATTTGAAACGCCGCCGTCCCTGATTTAAATGAATATTTTCAACAATTAAAAAAAATTCAACAATTTCACTCAAAATAATTTTTTTACAAAATCACGTAATTTTGGAACTATCAAATCTAACTTTCAAAAAAATAATAATTCATAAATAATTTTTTTTGAGGCGCTACTGATCTATATTATAATTTTCATATTTTTCTGAAATTTCTAATTTTTGAAAATTTAAAAAAATCTAATATTTTTATAAACGTTAAGAAATGTGACAGTTCCCAAAAATTTCATATATTTAAAACGTCACCAGCCCCTGACTTAATCTCCCTTCAACAAAACGATTAAACATTATATTTAATTCACTTTATTAAAAAATGCAAATTTAAATACTTTTAAAACGCCGTCCCTGGCTTAATTAGTATTAATTATAAATTTTCAGATATACTGCATCAATTCTACAACTTTTTTTAACAAATTTGAACAAAATGAACAATTTAAATAAAAATTTAATATTTTTATACACGTCAAAAACTATGACATATCAAAATGTCAAAAAGCACGTGGTTTTAAGAAAAATGACAGGTCTAACGTCATTTTTAATCAACCAGAGCACGCGTAAATGATAGAAATTTCCAGACAAAACACGATAGCTCTAATTCCTTAAAGCGGCCCAAATTACAGTCGGACAGATAAATGTTGGTGAATTTTTTACGTAGTGTCTCGCAGAAAAAATCATATCACAGAAACTATTGTAATGTTGTAAAAAAAATATATCCTATAAACTGTATCAAGAATGAATCTAAATACAGTGAAAAAATGAAAAAAATCTAGTGAAACGTTTATGAATCCATAAATTTATAGTGACCGGACAGACATACAAATATATAAAAAAATAAATATATATATATATATACACAGCGTTTATATTATAGTGTGATTTTGTATACATATTTATGAATATGTAAACTTAAAAAAAATCTAAGAAAAAAAAAATTATATTTTTTTCCCGTCACAGTTGTCATCCCCCTGTTTTTATTATGGCATAACCGGCCGCGCTACCTTGTCTTACTAAATTGACTATAATTCCGTCAATTTTCGGAATTTAAACTCAATTTTTTGTATACATATTTATGAATATGTATACTTCAAAAAAATGTACAAAAAAAATTTTTTTTTCTTTTTTTCCGTCACAGTGGCTATCCCTCTTAAGACTGTATTATATTTGTGAATTTTTCTACCAATTTTGAGTCAGCAATATCAACGTAGAGAAGTCATATAGCAATAATTTTTAGGGTTCCCTAGAAAACTAGGAACTCTTAGTTTCTCCATGTCCGTCCGTCTTCAAAAATTTTGAGATAATAAGATGAAATTTGGTATACGGTCGTAGATTAATGACCCAAAAACAGAAATGATAAGAAAATGAAAAAAAAATGTTTAGGCCCCCTTTCCATAAAATGAAGTGTTTTCAAAAAAAAATTTCACCTACCCCATTGAGTGGGGTGTCATTAGAAAGGTCTCCTAAAATGCAACAAAAAATGTAACAGAACTTTTTAATTTTAACCCTTCAATCACGATGTATTTGCTCTCCAAAGTCATTAAAAAAGCGCCCCCCCCCCCTCCAAATATTTTGGACCCCCCTTCTATAGACTGAAAAGTGAACTCGCATTTTTTTTCCCCACTTACCCCATTGAGTGGGGTGTCATTTGATAGGTCTCTTAAAATACAATAAAAAATGTCAAATAACTTTTTGACTTCAACCCTTCAGTCACGATATATTTGATTTTTAATGTCTTTGACAGAGCGTCCCCCCCCCTCTAGTTTCTAAACTATTGATTCAAAAAATCTAAAAAAAAATTCAGAATATAGCTTTTAATTAGTACATTCACTGAAAATTATATCGAACATTGTCAAAAATATTTTGGATCCCTCTTTCATAGATTTAATATTGAACTTACATTTTTTTCATTTACCCCATTGAGTGGGGTGTCATTTGATAGGTGTCCTAAAATGCAAAAATAAAAGTCAAATGACTTTTTGATTTTAACCCTTCAGTCACGAAAATTTTGAAATAACTCCTTTTTTATAAATCGTAGCGAGAATGACACTACGGAACCCTAACATGTGTGTGCCCAACACGCACTTGCCCGTTTTTTATTTATTGTAAAAATCTCTTAAGCAAACGTTAAAATCCTTAGAAATTATCAAAAAATGGAACATGCTTTATTTCCGTCAATAAATTGAACTTAAAAGTGTAAATAAAATTTTCAGATATCAATTTTAAAAATTGGTAGAAAAATTGACAAGTTTTCCGTAGTATATTATTTTTATTTTTAGTACTTAAAAATTTATAAATTTAATATTTTTATTAAAAAAAAAAAAACAATACAAAATGTTTTTATGAATTAATTAACATTGCATCAATTTAATTTTGCAATTATATGTTTTCACTTTATAAAAGTAAAACATGTAAATTCTTCTTACATTTTATTTTAATGTATGTACATTCATATAGGAGTGCGCTGCATATCCTTATAGATAACAAATTTTCTACTTATAGATCGTAATTGCATCAAAACTATAAATATTCATATTAAATCTTTATCATTTACTTACATACTTTTAAAAACTATAAATTTTAAAAATTTACACATATTTTTGTCGACTTTTAATATATATAATTAATAAAAAAATAAAATTTATTTACATAAAAATATTTTAAATATAAAAATACAGAAAACCTTGTTAATCTCAACTAATCAAGATTCAGGTACGTTGGTTTTAATAAAATAAAAACATAAGGCGTGAGTTTAGTAAAAATAATTAATTGAACTTGAAATTGCACGTCAGAAAAAAAGTTTCAAATTGTACAATTTTAATTAAGTTCAGATTAACAAGTTTCTAAAATTAACGAGAGAAAAATATATAAATACAAATTAAATGAAACTTACATTTATCAATAAAAAAATAATTATCACTTTGCTATCGCATGTGTCTTATTTTTGGCATCTGTTTACTACTCGACTGTAATAAGTGTTGAAGGACTGTCGGTACCTCCGCTAGTTTATTTTTAATATGGTCAGGTATCATGTCTGATTTGTTATAAATCTGATACGTTTCTCCAAAAGGTTTATATTTGATATTTCCTCGAAGATTAGTCGAGTCTAAACAAAGCATGGAACCGTCAGGGTATCGAATTTGAACTTCTCCTGAAGACAACTGGAAAAGTATTATTACCGTTTTATTTTATCTAATATTTTCGCGACGGTTATAACATATAAATGAAATTCTTATTACCTGAACCGCAGTTCCAATATCTGGGACAATGACTCTCTTAGGCGCTGCTGGTATATTATTTGAGGGCTTAGCTACTGTACATGATGTAGCACTGACAACAGACACATTAAACGAAGGAATTTGCTGTAATAAACAATTTATTATTAACTGCTGATAAATAAAAATGTACTAATTTTTCAGCGCACCCTTTATTCGCCTATAACTTTTTATGCTGTTAACGAAAAAGATTTTTTTGAAGACATCTTAAAATACAGATTTGAAGTTTTAATTCATTGTTTGAAAAATTTGATTCTGATCATTTAAAAAAAAGTAATAGCTATTTGAATATTGCACATTTTTTAGGAAAATAAAGATTCTTTATTATTTTTTTGGTGAGTGCTTAAAAAAATGTTGTATTATAATTTTTTAGTCAAGAATTAGTAGAAAAAACTTACCGCCTGTGTTTGAGCAGCAGATGGCGTTTTAGAATTATTTTCTTTTCCATTATTAGTCAAATGTAGTGGCCTACGTCCAATAATAACAGGGAAACAAGTGTGTAGAGAACTAATAGATGCTAAAGTTTGCTCTATCGATCTGCAATGATGCAAACCTTGCTCAGAAATATCCCACATTACTTGAAACCCTGTAGAAAGACCTGGAATATTTTCTGAATCGCTTGATTTAATAGAATTTCCTTTAGCGTCAATTATACTTATTCCTTCTATCGATTTTGTAATTTTTCCACCTAAAATTAAAAACAAATCATGTATTATATAAGCACCTAAAAATAAATACTCCTTAAATTCTTACCATCATAAAAGCACGTTTCATAGTCGGTCATATTTTCCATCAATGCCGTTTTTGCTTTCTCTCCATAATACGTCACTTTTGCAGTTTTCGCCCTAACAAGTGTAACGAATCTCGCTGCATATTGATACTTCTTATAATGTTTTTGTGGTAGATTTTCATAACTGTAAATTGTATCAGCACCTTGCGTAGGTATCGGTGGAGGTTCGTTTGAAATAGCCATGCCTTTGCCAGGTTCAGGTTTGTACAAAATAATTCTCAAACCATCGTTAGATATTCTACAGACTTCTACAACTCGTCCTTCAGTACTACTGCTTTTGAACTTTATAAATTCAATACACACTTCACCGTTTTCTTGAATACTCATTATCGTAGTTCTCGTACGTTGGCGCGAAGGCAGTAAACGTTTAGTACAAATCGGTGGAACACCTATACCGGAATTGTATTCAGTCGTATTACTTTTAGATATCATTTGATTTACTTGACGTTCAGTTTTCTGAGATTCCAGAGTCATCATTTTTAAGCGATCAGTTTCTTTATCGACTAAATGTTCTTGATTATGAAAATTTTGATTTTGTGATAAAGGAAACTGTGCTCTATTTCTATCAGGTTGATAGTGATTGTTATTATCATTTTCCTGAACGTGATTTGGATAATTTAATTTCAGCGACTGAGTTGACATTTTAAAAACATCCTGAGTTGTTAGAACTCCATCCGAAAAGGCACGGCTGGGAGTAAAATTATTACTATAATTATTCTGCACCGACATCGGCCTGTACGAAGGATAATTTTCACTCGCACTACTTTTATAACAATTTTCTACAGTTTTCTTTTCTTCGTAACTATTTTTACGTGGTATTCCATCTAATATTTCATTATCGTAACAGTACCTGTTACTTTTTAAATCGCTGCGATAAAAACCATTCATATGCTCCACTTGTTGTTCGGAAGAGTTGCTGTGATATTTGTTATATGCGTTTGTTAAACCGTCACCGTTGATTCTTGAATCAGGAATACTGCGATATTGTTTGTTAGCCAATGATTCTTTATCATCTGTTTTTAACCCAGATAAAACAGAACATGCAGAAATATGGTTCTGTGACAACAGCGAAATAGTTTCAGGTTTATCTTGTATTAAGTGTTTTCGAATCTCATCATTCTTGTAGTATAAATCTGACTCGATGACTGGACTATTTATTGTAGGAATATCATTTAACTGTTTGTACTCGTCGTATTGGTTCCGAGAACTGTATTTCCTTATTATATCAGATATATCTTTTGAATTTATTTGACCAGTATCATGTGCAACATATTCGTAATCAATGTTAGATGAATAAGGTTGGCTTGAACCACTTTGGTAAGAAGCTTGAGGCGCTGGATTAAGATTTTCGACTGATCTGAAATATATATTTAATAAGTAAATTGAATAGATAAATAATGTACAAAAATTACCGTGATGTATAGTGCCTGACTTCTTCAATATGTTCAGGTATACTAGAACTCCTCAGTAGTCTTTGACCAGGCCTGGAATTATTATTATTATAACTATTTGTCATCATCGTATGTATCCCACTATCTGAAGTGACTTGCGACACACAAGGACGAGATATAGAATTCTCGTATTTCTTGATAAACGGGTGATTCATTATATTCTCTAATTTAATTCTATCCTTTGGATTTTTTCTCAACAAACGGTCGATAAGTTCTTTAGCTTCAAGTGATAAATGATCGGGAAGTTCATAGTTTGCCATAACAACTCTGGTTAGTGTGGATTTGATTGCTTGAGTATCAAAAGGTGGACGTCCGACAAGTAATGTGTATAGCATACACCCTAGTCCCCAAACGTCTGCTTCTAGGCCGTGCGAACTTCGTGATGCTACTTCAGGAGATATGTAATTTGGCGTTCCGCACATTGTCATATGTTTTTCATCAGCGCGTGTGAGTTGGGTTGCTAAACCGAAATCTGCGATTTTCTGTAATTTTAAAATTATTATATTTTTAATTTATAATGTTATTGTTGACTTATTTATTATCTAAAATTCAATTAGAAATAGTACTTACCACTTGCATATCATGTGTAAGTAATAAATTTGATAAAGATATGTCTCTATGAATAATGTTATGTGAATGAAGATATTTAAGTCCTGAAACTACCTGTTTCAGTATAAGACAAGCTTCAGCTTCAGATAAAACCTGTAAAAAACATAAAATAAAATATGTTAAATGGTAAAGAATTATTTTAACATTTCTTACCTTATTATTATCCTTAAAATATCTTTGGAGTTCTCCATTTTGACATAATTCTAATATGAGATATACGTAATTTGCATCCTCGAAAAACGTGTACAGTTCTAATACAGCTGGATGTTTTAAACGAGAATGAATTGCCACCTCTTGTCTCACTCGACTTACCATGTTTGCAGCTTGCATAAGTTTTTTGTCGATCTAAAATAATTTGCAAATGATTTTATTTCAAAATATTAGAATAATGTACACAAATAAATACCATTTTGATTGCAACTTGCATTCCTGTTTTCAAACATCTTGCTCGATAAACACTAGCAAATCCGCCTTTTCCAAGTAAATTGAGAACTTCGTAGTTCTAAAAGTAAAGAATCTTTTTTAAATTCACCCTATTTAATTAAAAATCAGTCAATTGTGACGTTTCAACCATCTGTTGATTACATTAACTTAAATATTTCATATTAACCTCAATTTGTTCCCCAAAACCGCCGGTTTGAGAATGCATATTTTCAATTCTCTTTATTAAAAGTGATTCACAAATTATTCTTTCATTTTAGAGAGTGTTTATATACTTTTTTATAAATAATACGATCCATCATATTTAAAATTCGTTTAGCGTTCAAAACGGTAAACAAAAGTTTAAAAACAGTTCGTTAACTAATGACATATAAAATCCCTAATTCGAGTTTTTATTTTTAAAATGTAGTGAATTTTTCGTTATATGTTGTGGTGAACTTGTGAAATAAAATACGAAATTAAAATAAAGCGGAAAAATGTTAAATATTGCTAGCTTTTTATCAAAAAACTATTGATATTTTCAGTTTATAAATGTTACAAAGATTTCATTTGTATTCTTACTTTTAAACATTCGTATTTTCAATGTCACTGAAACACATCTCAGACGTATTTCGTAAACACATGCGTTCAAATATAATATTAATTAATATTTTACAATCGAAAACGAATCGTTAAAATATGTATGGAATTAATGCAGGGTATTTTGCCATCTTAACAAATATGATTTGACATTTCTCTTTAATTAATACAAGGAGAAATGATTTAAACATTATAAATAAACAGAGGAGTCTGCACTCGTTTCCTATTTCACATCCAAAGCACAAACGTAAACAGATTTTTATGACTATCGATAGTATTTTTGCAATTAATACTATTGATGTTTAGACAACACTAATAAAGAAATATAACAACACAAACAGAAAAACAACATTTATATTCATAAATAAGAAGTTTAATTGCGATTTATAAATAAATTACAAAACGGTATTCATGATTCATCAACAACATAACAAATGGTAGAACCAATACTGTGTTCAGTACTTCCAGATACAACAACAATCGACTGTTTTTCTACATCAACTTTAAAAACAGCAGTCATTGGGAGTAATTCTTTATCTTTAAGTGGATTATCAATTGTTGGTATTTTTCTTTCACCTAGTACGGAATCAACATATCTCCATAATTGAACGTTCTTCACATCTGAAAAATAAAATATTTGTAAGTAATGTAATGAATTGAAATAATATTCATGTTACCTTTTATAGATTTAGTATCTTTAGCAATTTTCGAGGATAGTTTTTGAACAGTATCGCCTGACGATACTTTGAATGTTTTTGTAAACAGTCCATTTTTAGGTATTGGGTTTATCATGTTCAAATACAACCCGGGTGTTGTACTAAAACAAATGTACGGAGATCCAGGACAGCATTCTTCTTTTGTTTTCTCTGGCGCATCTGGTTCGTCTGAATATCGAATTTCAAGTTGTTCCAACTATTTTGTAAAAATAAATACAATGTAAAAACAGGTGTTAAAATGAATAAATTTGTAAAAGAGAAAATACATACATCTAAAGTGTTGGTTATATAATCAGCGTTATGTTGTAACACTTCAATCTCATTGAATTCCATTGTTAAATTCAAAGCTTGAACTCCAACGATTTCCATTTTTTCTTTTGTAGCTTGTACAAATGGCATAACACGTTTCATATATTTTTTAAGTTCAGCTTTCGATGACAATTCAACCGATATAGTTTTATTATCAGGTAACCCATTGTTTTTCTATAAAACAAAATATTAATAATGATATTTAAAAATTAATGTTTTTTGATTCTTCGAAACATACGTTGTATAATTCTTTCATTGTTGTTAAAACACAGCTTTGCCACGGTGGGAATGTTTTTGCTACCCATACGATTCCTTTTGTTGGCTTTTCAATATTTTGTGGCGCTTCTTGACCTTTGCGTACTTTGGACAGACTCGCAAGGTAATTTTTTAGTACCAGTCTAAATGAATGTACTGCTTCCATGAAGTAAATTGATGATTTTATAAGAATGTCATCTATTACACCCGGTTTAGGCCATTTAGCTTTCACAATAGATCCTTTCTGAAATAACAGAATATGTAAGATTTTTAATTGAGAAAATTTTAGGTTGGATCATAAGTTAGTAGAGCTTTTAATAAATTTAATTGACTCCCAACGATCTGGCAGTTTTTCAATTCCACGCCTAAATAAATCTGGTGTTTTGGAGCAGTAAAGAAGTTGTCAAGTCAATTTTAATCTAATAAAATCAAATAAGAATTAAAAATTAGAAACTTCAAATACCTTATTAAGAAGTTGCCACACATATTCTGCAGTATGCGGACAAATTGGAGACAATAGCAAGGCTTGTATTTCAATGAATTGCATTATAAGACCACAATGCATTCCGTTTGAGCCACACAGTTCACGGTATTTATCCCTGGCTGCTTGAAGTTCGAAGAAACCAGTTCTTAAAGCTTCCTTGAAAAGCATACGTTCGTAATTCAGTTCAGTTTCTTTTATTTTTAAATTCATATCTGAACTGAAAATGCGATCATTGAAATTGTTTCCATCGTCAGTCCTAAAAAAAAAAATTATTTAATACCCAGATAGTTTTTTTAAAATACAAAATATACCTTAAAGTATCTTTCGTAGATAAAATTTCCTTAACCCATTCAATAAACGTATATAATCTCAAAATTCCAGCATCTGCCATGGTTTCCACAAAGTTAGCATCTTCTATAGAATCTCCAGCATCGGCTAAACATAATCTCATTCCGTCAGCACTGAACTTCTCTGTTGCTTCCGATAGTGTTAAAAAGTTTCCTTCTGATTTAGACATTTTTGCTGAATTCAACAGTAAATGACCGTTAGCGCGAATCCCTTTCGGCCATTTAGATTCATCAGCTTCCCAAATTGCACAGTGGTTATAAATGAAGAAAGTCAAGTGATTTTGAATAAGGTCTTTTCCTGATACTCGTAAATCCACAGGGTACCAGTATTCAAATTCACGCCTCATGGCATCTAAGTGCTCTTTCTTTATGTTACATTTCTTCGGCATGGGTGTAGTTTTGTAGAATATGTAATCCCAAACTTCTGGTGTCATGTCTGAAGGTTTGATGTTGAAACGGTTTGGTTTATCACTCTTAAATGAATTACCTTGTAGAAAATGGGCTATGGTGTAGTAGGCCATGTAAATAGTTGAGTCTGATAAAGACTCGATGAGCCATTTTTTATCCCATGGTAATTTTGTTCCTAAAATTAAAATATCATATAAATATAAACCAAGTTCAAAGTGGTTTTCAAAAAACAATTTTGATATTTATAATAAAACGGGCAAGTACGTGTTGGGCACGCACATGATAGGGTTCCATAGTCATTCTCACTACGATTTATAAAAAAAAGTTATTTCAAAATTTTCGTGACTGAAGGATTAAAATCAAAGTTATTTGACTTTTCCAACGACACCCCACTCAATGGGGTAGGTGATTTTTTTTTTATTTTATGAAAGGGGGGTCTAAAAAAATATTTTTTGTCAAAAATCTTATCATTTCTGTTTTTAGGGCATCAATCTACGGCTGTATACCGATCTTATTATGTCAAAATTTTTACAAGACGGACGGACGGACATGGAGAAACTATAAGGGTTCCTAGTTTTCTACGGAACCCTAAAAACAATGATTTTCTTGAATGTTTATTAAAAAATAGATTTATAGCAAAGTAAGTATTTGTTCGTATTTAAAAATCAAAACTTTTATCTGTTTCCGGTAAAACAAAAGTACGAAATGTTAATTTTTTTATAAGGCCGTTTCCGAGATAATTACACTTGTTTTTCAAACAGACAGACGGATCAATGTTTTTCAGATTGTAGGTGTCTTGAAATGTAAAAGATTCATTAAAAATTCGCAAAATCACTTAACGAGGTGATTACAAGTGAATAATATTTTTAATTATTACTTAACATTTTTCGGGTTGTCAATGATGAATATGTTAAAATAAAATAATTACCTAATCCATAAGTACGGGAACATGCGTATTCATGTAACCAATTCAAAGAAGCATTAAAATTTCTTTTCACTTCCTCGTGGTATGTATTAATATTTTCTAAGCTTCTTTCCGCTTGCGCCTTCCATTTTTGCTCGCCATAATCCAAATACCATTGGTCACACAAAGCTACAACGCATTCATCTCCGGATCTTGAAATAATAAATTTCTCAGGTTCATAATAAATAACGGCTTCATTTTTATCGATGAGATTTTTTTGAATTGACTTTTTTATGTCTTGAATTTTTTCCCCTTTAAATTCACCGACGAGCATAACACCATCATAGAAACCTTTCAGGTACACCATTTCTTTAGCTTCGAGTAGTTTATCTTTGTCATTTTGACTTTGTATTTTTAACTTGTTATAAGCAGTCACTGCACTTAAATTTCCAAAACCGGGAACTTCTATAATCGGAATGGGCTCAAAAGGCAAAACCTAAAAATAGAATATTTAGATTTAGTATATATGCACTTTATTCAGAACTCAAAATAACTAGCTTCTTTAGCATGTCATTAAGAAATCTTGAAATTTCTCCCCTAAAACAAGGTCGATATTATGAACAGACAAAAATCAGTTTTTGTTGATTTTTCTGCTTCTTTTCATATTTACGTCAAAAATTGTTGCGTACAAAATTCAAGCTAATTTAATTCATATTTGTACTTCACTAAGTAATGACCGTCTGATTTTATGAATATTTCAATGGAAAAAACACAATAATTTTAATAAATTCGGATGGTAAAGTATGAATCTGACAAAAAATATGTATGAATTTTTTTGGTAAAGAATTTAATTACTTTTAATTTTATATGCAACAATTTTAGCTGTAACGTTGAAAGAAAGCTGAAAAATTGATAATGCTTTTTGTCTAATCCTTACCCTAGAGCAGTGGCGTAGATAGTTTTTTTACGATGGGGGGGGATATGACAATATTAAATTTCATAAAGTTATATTTTTCATTATAAAAATCATCTTTTATGTGGTGCAAGGTACAAAAATTGCTTATATTTTTCACCTATTGAAAAAATGCTTGTATATTATAATCATCTTATTATTTTCGTAGACTCTTGGGGGGGAATTGATCCCCTTAATCCCCCCCTTAACTACGCCACTGCCTAGAGTGATACTCTAAAATATCTAGTCTGAATTTCTTCAACTCTAAAAAACTTGGCACTTGGTTTAGAAATAAAATAAATAATATTTACCATGTCATCAGTAATATGATATTTTTCTCGGAAAGCGGCTTTCTTTTGTAAATCAACAAGAGCTGCATAATCATCCGGAGAATCTGACGGAACACTTGTAACTACTCCGGTCCCTTTGTCTTCACGGATTGTAAGCATGGGTAATGCATAAATGACTTTGTTTAGAGTCATTGGTGCGCTAAGTTTAGTTCCAAGTAAATCCTGAAAAATATAATAAAATGTTAAAACATTGTGTATCAGAAATTAAAAATTCTGTTAAAAAACAATACTTACGATACCAGCAACTTCAAACTGAATATCAAATTTACCATCTTCTTTACAAAATCCTTGATACGCCATGTTTCTTGCAGAACGGGAAGTACAGATAAATATGGTATCATCTTTTGTTAAAACACCAATATATTTAATATCCGGATGAATCCAACAGTTTGTCTGTCCGTACATGGTTTCTGGACGAAGTGTTGCAGCAACAAAAAAAATTACTTTTGTAGAAAACGCTCTGGAATAAATTATCAAAATAATGTGTAAATATTTCCCATGGAAAATTATTCAATCTTATACTTACGTTAATTTTGGAGGATAAGGCTTCAAAACGTTCATTTTAATAAGTGTATATTCTTGTGGCGCAACCCCTTCGCCTGTACTACGATCATGATCCATACATGGTTGACCGTCTAGAGGAGAGTAAACAGTATAGCGTTTTCCATACTGCACTTTACCTAACGCTTTTAGCTTAAGAAAATGCCATTGGACAAAACTATCAAAGAACGGGTTGGCATCGGTGGTTATAAATGTTCTACGCCAGTCAACCTGAAAATATTAATTTAGAAGTAACGTAAAATTTTTAAAATAATAGCTAGTTTTCTTACGTGTATTCCGATATTCAAAAGATCTTGAACGGCTAAAGGAGGAAAATAATCAAGCCAATAATCGGTATCAGCAAATTTACTAATTTCATCATCTTTTATTCCTAAACTTTGCATTATTTGCCATTGGTATTTAGCAGTTCCAGTTTTAGAAACTGCTTTACTCTAAATAAAAAAAGTATATATTATTAATCTTTTTACATCTTTTAAAGTTTACTGACAAATACCTTTTTTCCTTTACTTTTATCTTTTATAACAATATCAGTTTGTTCTTCAACTTTGACAACAACTTCATCCGAAGGAAATTGTGGTGGACAGCCATACAATTCTATTTCACGTTTCAACTTATCGGCACAAGCTTTGATTGGCATACCAGTACAATGAAAACCAAATGGAAATAGTACTTGTTTCCCTTTTAGACGTTGAAATCTAACTGCAAACTATAAAACAAAATTTTAATATTCAATTTATTTATTTATTAAAAAAAACATACTTCACATTTTGATAAGGAAAAAGTGTGGCCCAAGTGAAGACGTCCATTCATATAAGGAAATGGAAAAGTGCAGAAAAATTTATCATCAGGTGATTTTTTCGGAGCGTTTGAAGCATTTGATTCATATAGTTTTTCTTCAGCCCATTTTTTCTGGATGTCTTTCTCTATTGATTGTAAATACTCAACTTTAAAAGTCCCTTTTCTCTCAACTGTTGTCTAAAATAAATATTGCATATTAGAATTATGTATTTTCCATATATTAAATTAAACCTACCATATTTTCTAATTATTTTAATTGACAAAGCTGTTTTAGTTATATTATTATTATCTAATTTACTAAATATTTGGTAAAACGTGTAAAAATGTTCTAGTTAACAGAACATATTTTAAGTTTTAACCTCAACACTGGATACAATTTATAAAACATGCACGGTGTACATATCTCAATTATTAGGTGACGTAACCTGAAAACCTGAAATAGTATTGCAATTAATCCAGTTAATATTTATTGATAGGAGTGATCTTTAGTATCATTTTTAATCTATATAATTTACGTTTTTTAAAGAAAACTGTTGTGGTTGATAGATATTTTAATCAAATTTTGAAATTATGCGAATCAGAAAATTTGTTATATATATACTATTTAAATTTTCCCGGCTTCATTATTGTTGATAAGAAAACTTCCTACATTCCGAAAATTCTTAGAGCATACACTACTAGAGCCAGCCTTGCCGCTCGGCCGTGCGAACAAGCGTGCGAGAGAGAAAGCGAAGAGTACATTCATCGCTTGACTAATCGACGTTGTTGGTAATTCAACCGCTTGAATTGCCGACGTCGAGAGGGGCCCCCATCGCCCCCATCACCTTGCCAACCTTAACGTTGATTGGTGAATTTAAACTTCGCGCAGATATAGCAATCATGGTAGTTAATCAAGCTGCCGGTGTAGTACACTCATCGCTTGATTTACCAACCTTTGATTTACCGGCAGCTTGATTTACCAACGTTCTCCAATCCCCTACGCCCTACATAAGCTACATAATACTACCGTGATTTGTATTTCTGCGAGAAATTTAAATTCACCAATCAACGTTAAGGTCGGCACGGTGGTGGGGGCTCCTCTCAACGCCGTCAATTCAAGCGGTTTAATTACCAACAACGTTGGTAAATCAAGCGATGAGTGTACGTCCTTAGTAAGCACTCGCCCCTCTCTGCCGACCAATAAGCATACGTAGCGAGAGAGAAAGGATGTGTAGTACTCTCGCACGCTTGTTCGCACGGCCGAGCGGCAAGGCTGGCTCTAGTAGTATATGCCCTAAGGGAAAATTCGATCATTGTCGGCATAGTCGGTATCTTACTGTTTTGCCGACATATTTGTTGATTTGACATATATCGGAAAAGTCACGAAACAAATATCACAGAAATATTATTATGGCAGCGAATAATTCAGATGTAGCTCAAGTGAGCTCTTTGCCTTTACCGCCTGTGCAATATATAAATCAATTTACAGATGAAAATATTCGAAGAGGTAGGACCCCGAGGCCTCCGCCTCCTCTTCATGAGACTTATTCAATGTTTGGAAATGCCTTTAATGCAGACGAAAGTATTATTAGACCTCTGGAAAGTCAAGTAAGTGATGATTTATGATAGATTGTGTGATTGTGATGTATTTATTTATTTATTCAGTACAGTGATTATCAATTATATACAAGAAGATGTTATACAAGTTTGTTTATTTTATTAACTACTTTTTAATTGTTTTCTTCACTTGTTTTATAAATAAAATTATAGTGTGTACTTCTTCTTTTTCCATACAACTTATACAAATGAAAAACACTATCACTTTGACATTTTATTGTTTTTCAACACCCCCACTCAATTAAATGTCAGTTGCACATGTCTTTATCTTTAACTAATTTAATTAAATTCTTAAAAACTTCAAAGGGCGTAGCACTTAAACCTTTTGTCAAGCTGTCAGCTGCTTGTTCTTCGGTAGGTACATAAACGAGTTTTATAATTCCATCATTGACCTTTTCTCGTATGAAGTGGTATTTTATGTCTATATGTTTTGATCGTCGAAAATCACATGGGTTTTTAGCTAAGAAAATACACCCTTGATTATCTTCATATATAGTGATTGGTTTTTCTTTAAAGTCAATCCCCATATCTTCTAATACACGCTTTATCCATATTCCTTCACATACACATGCAGTCAATGCCATATATTCTGCCTCCGTGGAAGATAGAGCCACTGTTTGTTGTTTGCGTGATGCCCACGCCACTGTACATCCAAATACTTTGAATAAATAACCAGTTACAGATTTTCTGTCCTTTCTATCATTGGCCCAATCTGCGTCTACGTAGCCTTTCAATTGTGGTTCTTGATTATTACCTTTCTCATATATTAATTTCAAATCCGATGTTCCATGAACGTACCGTAATACTCTTTTTAAACATTTCCATGCTTCTTCATTTGGCTGATTTTGAAAGCGACTTAAATAGTTTAAAGCAAAACATAAATCAGGTCTAGTACTTAACATCGCGAACATCAGTGAACCGAGTAATTGTCTATAAGGTTTATTAAATTCTTCATTTTTAAAATCTTCTTCTTGTATATTCATACCTGGTTCTAATGGTGTACGTGTTGATTTGCAGTCTGACATTCCATATTTTTCAATTAGTTTCTGTAGGTAATGTGTTTGATTTAATTTTATGATACCTTTTTCCACATTTTGTTCAATTTTCAATCCCAGAAATGTGTCTATTTGTCCTAAGTCTTCCATTTCAAAACGTTTCATTAGTTTTAACTTAACCTCTATTATTTTACTTATTTCCTTACATGATATTATTAAATCATCGACATAGATTAAAATGAACATTTTTATGTCACATGTATTTTTAATGTACAAACAATAGTCCGTTTTACACTGCACAAATCCTAAGCTTTTAATAAAATCGTCGAATGTCTGATTCCATTGTCTTGAACTTTGTTTTAAACCGTATATACTTTTGTTTAATTTGCAAAACAAATTTCCGTCTGTAATGAAACCTTCCGGTTGATTCATATATACACATTCCTTTAACGAGCCATTTAAAAACGCTGTCTTCACATCCATCTGATGTAAATGCATGTCAAAGTGATTGGCGACTGCCAACATGATACGAATCGTAGTTAGTCGTGCTACAGGTGCATATACTTCAGAGTAATCTATTCCTTCTTTTTGTTGAAAACCCTTTGCAACTAGTCTAGCTTTATAACGTATATTACCACTGCTATCTGTCTTTTTCTTATATACCCATTTGGAATCAATTGACCCTTTTCCAACAGGTAATTCTTCTAGGTGCCATGTATTATTTTTCTTCAAAGAATTTATTTCTTCTTTCATTGCTTGTTGCCATTCATTCTTCTGCGGATGTGATAATGCTTCCTTGTAGTTTATAGGTTCCTCAAAAACAGCATTTAATGCCAGTAGTGTTGTATCGTAGTCTGTAAACCAATTCGGTTCCTTCCTGCCACGAGTACTTCTTCGTAAATTTTCTTCTTTATCAAATTCTTCTACATTTCCTCCTGACAATGTTCCATCTTTATTAGCAACCTTTTCATTTTCTTTTATATTTTCCGGTACGATATCTTCATCATTTCCTATTTCATCAATAGTTTCCCTTTTTAAAAATAAATTTTCTTTAAATTTTATATCACGACCGTTAATTATTTTGTAATTTCTCGGATTCCATAGTCGATATCCATTTGACGTATATCCAACCATAATAAACTTTTCACATTTTGGATCGAATTTCTCTCTCAAATTATCTGGTGTATGTAGATATGCTATACAGCCAAAAACTCGTAGTTTTGACAGATCAGGTTTCCTCTTATTCCATAGTTCTGCTGGAGTTTTATTCATTAGAGCAGATGTTGGACTTCTGTTAATGATGTATACTGCTGCGAGAACAGCTTCGTTCCATAAATTTTGAGGAAGATTGGTTCCCAACATCATAGTTCTTGCTCTGTCTAGTATTGTTCTATTAATTCTTTCTGAAACTCCATTTTGTTGAGGTGTATAAGGGATGGTGTATTCTATTTTAATTCCCTTTTCTGAACAAAATCGTCTAAATTCATTTGATGTATACTCTCCTCCATTATCGCAACGTAATCTTGATATGCTTCTATTAAAATGACTTGTAACATTAGCTTCATAAATTTTAAATTTTTCAAGCACTTCACTCTTCCTTTCCATAACATACGTTTGATTAAAGTGCGTATAATCATCCGTAAATGTAACAAAATATTTTATTCCATTCCATGCTACTGGGACAATAGGTCCTTCCACATCTGAGTGTATTAATTCTAGTGGGTACTTTGCACGTTCTCTAGTGTTTGAATGAGGTAACTTGGTCATTTTTCCATAAATGCATGTTTCACAGAACGAGTCTTCATTAATTTTTACATTTTCCAAACCTACAACCATATTGTGTCTTGTTAATTGTTTCAAACCTGCAATTCCAATATGACCTAATCGTTTGTGCCATAAATTACTTGTTTCTGTGTGAGCTATTTTTGCAAGAGATTCACTTGCCGATTCCACAAAAATATTTAATTCATATAATTTTTCTTTCCTTTTTGCAGTTGCTATAATCTTATCACCTTTTTGTATTTGTGCCATTTTTCGTTCAAAAACTATTTTTAGACCTTCCATTTCCAGTCTTCGCACAGAAAGTAAATTATAACTAAGATTTGGTACGTATAATACATTTTCCACTCTACAAATTTTCATTCCTTTTTCAGTGTTGACGTAACCTCTAATGTTTCCTGTCTTCTTTGCAATAATGCTTTCACCACTTTTGGCAACTGATATCGATATTGGTTTCGGTAAATCCCAGGACTCGTAAAAATATTCATCACTATTAATCATATGATCAGTAGCACCAGAGTCTAGATACCAAACTGATATATTGTTATATTCACTAACAGCTGCTGCCTCGGCTATAAAAATAACGTCTTCTTCTTCCTTTTCTTGTTCATTTAATATTCCACTATTAGCACTAGTGTTTCTTTGTTGTGAATAAACTGTATTTTTATTTCCTTGATTATTGTAATTGTTGTTTTTTGATTTAAGACAGTCAATTCTTTTATGTCCATACATTCCACAACCATGACATTTAAATGGGTATTTATGTTGTGTTGATGTTCCAAAATTTCTTTGTTCATAATTTTTGTTCCGAGAAAAATTATTATTATTACTTGTTCTTCCAGAAAAAGCAACAGAATTGTTTATAAACTTCTGTGGTTTTGACCTGCGTTTGGTTTCCTCGTCGAGTAATCTTCCTTTGACAAATTCCAAAGTTATATTGTTTCCAAGTGTTTCAATCGCAGTTACTACCATTTCATAGGTTCTAGGCAAAGTTAACAATAGATGGCATATAATGTCGACTTCATCTATCTTTGCACCACTGCACTTAAGAGCTCGTATAATTCCGTCAAAAACCAAGAAATGAGAATTCATGTCAGCACCTTCTTCGAGTTTTAATTGTAGAAGTTGTTTTCTTAAAAACAATTGTTTGGAAATTCCAGTGCGTTCAAAAGTAATTATTAACGAATTCCACATATCTTGAGATGTTTCTTTGTCTTTGATGTATTCTAAATGACTATCTGCCACTAATTGAGTAATTAATGATTTACATTTCCGATCTTTCTTCATAAATTCCGCAATTTTCTTCTCTTTTTCTGTTTTCTTCCTAGCTTCATCCGTTTCCATTATTTTATATGTTGCTGGTATTCCTTGTAAACATTCTATACATTCTTTTTCTTCCAATAATACTGTAATTCTGAATTTCCAATTGTCGAAGTTATTTCCATCAAACAATGGTACACGATACTTTTCTGTTTCCATCGACATGTTGCACGTTAATTTTTTTTTTGATTTTTGATTCCAACTATTCCAACCACACTTTCTTGTTGTTGAGACCGTTAATCTTGAATGATCTGGTGATCTGGGCCCATAACCTGATGATTTATGATAGATTGTGTGATCTTCTTGTATATAATTGATAATCACTGTACTGAATAAATAAATAAATACATCACAATCACACAATCTATCATAAATCATCAGTAAGTTAATTTTATCATTTATTTTATCGCACGATTATGACAATAACATAATTGCAATTTCAGGGCATTAAACGTTTATATCCACAACATTTTGATCGTCGAAGAGAACTGAAGAAATTGAATCATTCATTACTTGTTAATTTCCTTGATCTCCTTGATTTACTTGTACAGTGCCCTGATTCATCAAGAAGGGCTGAGAAGGTTGAAGATTTAAGTTTATTATTTATTCACATACATCATTTATTAAATGAATTTCGACCACATCAAGCACGTGAGACTTTACGGGTCATGATGGAGTTACAACGAAGGCAACGGATTGAAACAGCACATCGGTTTCAAAAACACTTAGATAAAGTCCAAGATATTTTACAGCAAGCATTTCAAAACTTACCTGATCAAAAAGAAGATGCCAATTTATCGATACCTATGGATACTCTCGAAAGTATGGATACAGATGATAAAAATGATGAATATGTCGACTCATGTTATGTGCTCGATAGAATTATGTGCAGTATTGTTGATTCGATGTAAATATGTATTTGTGTTTTTTATAGCTATATTTAAAATTAATAAATTTAATTTTTATAATTGTTTTCCTTAATTATTTCTTATAATCAGTTCATAATATTCATAATTCCTTCCTCATATCCTGTGGGTTATCTCAGCTAACGAAACAAATTTATTTAAAACAATAGTAAAAATAACTGCATTGTTATAAAATATTCAACGCCCATTTGAAAAATTCTGAATGCGGCTGGTACACTCAACATTCTGCTATACGACGGCATCGGTAATTCAAAAATTCCACTACACGATGGCTAGAGGGGCACCCACCACCTTTAACGTTGATTGGTGAATTTAAACGCGCAGAAATTATAGCAGTCACGGTGGTATTATGGTAGGGATAGGGAAAGAACCGAAAGAACGTTGGTTAGAACTGTTGGCACATTGTATAACGGAGCGGTCGTGTAGTAGATGGACGTATAGCAGAGTGCTGAGTGTAAAAAGATCATCATGATTTCGTTTTTCTTTCAGTTGGCAGCAGTGTTTTAGAAATGTCAGAAATAAAAATTGAATTATTTCATTGGCTAACGCAAAAATATTTTATCCAATACAAAACAAGAAATTTGTTATTTAAATAAACGTATATTTTTGTAACGTATTTTATTTACTAACTGAAATTCACTGGTATCTGACGTTTTTAAAATGAAATCAGCGTAAGTGTTAATCTATATACTTATTTTTTTAAATAATAATTGATCTCTATATTCATTTAAGACGTTCGAAAATTCCTCCAAGAACTCCTGCAAGGACACCTGCAAGAAATCGTAATATAAATAATGTTGACAAAGATCCTGTCCAAGTTTTCTGTAGACTCAGACCAACTGATGATAATGAAAAGACTTGCATGAGAGTTGTATCACAAAATGTTATATGTGTTGTATCACCTGAAAATGCAGTTAATTATCGATCAAATGTCATTAAAGAAACACAACATGTTTTCAAACGTGTTTTCATACCTGATTCAATGCAGCAAGAGGTTTGTTAAATTAATCTAAACATTTTTATCTTAATTTAAAATTATTTATTCTTTAAGGTATTTGAATGTACTGCTAGGCCGTTAGTTGAAGATTTAATCAAAGGAAAAAATGGACTACTCTTTACTTATGGAGTTACAGGTAGCGGGAAAACATACACGATGACAGGAAATCAAACAAGTGCTGGGATAATGCCACGCAGTATTAATTTAATATTTAACACTATATCTAATTACCAGGCAGATAAATTCATCTTTAAAGGAGATGGATTAAATGGTTTTGATATTCAATCGGAGATTGATGCACTTCGAGATAGACAGCGAGAAATTAAGGAAAGAAATACAAAATTAATGAAAAAGTATATATAAATAAGATTAGATTTAACATTTCTTTAATTACTAATTTACTTTATTGATATTTTAGGGCACTGTCTGATCCAAGTTTGGGAAGTGTGTCTGATGTAGAATTAGGTAAAATTTTAGGCATTGAAGAAGATAATATGTATAGTGTATTTATCAGCTATGTTGAGATATATAATAATGGTGTTTATGATTTATTAGAAGATACAAATCAGAGGTAAGTTTCTAAATATTATTTTTAAGTAATCGATACATGCTATTTAATTTTTTTTTTAACTTATTTTTAATGACTGGGAAGACAAAAACCATTATTACTTCATCTATACTAGACTATATCGTCCCCTACAAGGCAAAGTATCGTAAGCACCATTTTTCTAATTTTACAGGAGACACAAAAAACTGATTAAGGGAGTGTCCTGCTTTATGAGGCTAAAAAAATCAATTTTTTTTTATTGCTTAAATCTCTTCCTAATATATTTAAGAATATGTCTGTAAAGTTTTATAGGCAAATTCGAAATATTGGAGTGTCCAGAAGGTATACAAGCGCTCGGACATTTTGAGCGCTCGCTTTTCCCCTCGGTCGAATAAATCTGAACAATGTACCTACCTGAAAAGGTTCAATTATCGTCTAAAACAATATTTTGAATTTGTATAAGCGCCGGGTCAAGCTATAGTACAAATTATAATGATATATTTCCTCTCCGTTTAACTGCTTTTTCTGACAGTAAACTTTGAAGCGTGTTTTCTTGAGTTTTAATTTTTATCATTTTTCTAAATTGGCGGGTGTGATTGCAAGAAAACTAAATGACCAATCAAAATGAACCAAAGCTTGTTGTCTTCAGTTTTAAATTCTCTTCCATATGAACTAAAAAGATTAATGAAAAAAAAATTCTAAACAACTTTTTTAGCAAGTTGAAATGATTTTTTTTCTTGCAAAAAGCACTTTTTTTTTCAAACCTGATATTTTTTTTAATTTTAAAATTTTTTGGGTTTTTCTTAGTTCATATAGAAGAAAAATATATAAAAATTAAAACTCATTTTGGTTTTTTTGTCTCAGACAAAAATTACGAACTTCATCTTTCCCGCCGATTGGAGACTGCGATTGCAAGGCGTTGTACAAAATTTCATATAAATTGGTTGCGTTTGAATATTTTTGTCTTAATAAATTTTTTTTAACGTTCAAATATGCAATAAAATAATCTGAAAAGTTTGCTTCACTAACTTTTTTTTTCTATTCTAAAAAAATTCCCCAAAAAACGTTTATTTTTGGCCTCACAAAACAGGATTACTCCCTTAATATGACCTCAGATGATATATTTTTATTATTTTTCTTTTATAATATGTCTTTTGATACTATTGACTTAACACGTTCACGGTTATGACTGCTATAGCCGTCAAAACCAAATCTCTTTTTCGGGAAAAGACAGCTATATTCGTAAGTCAAAGAGACATTTGTAGTAAAAAGTCTGTTATAACCGTATTGAAACTAATATAATTATATGAGTAGGAAGTATTGTGTCCGTATAGAAAAATGTCTGCAATAAAATGTCCCAGTATATTAGTCAATAAGAGCGATTATTCAAAGGTTGTATTCAAAATGAAATATTCCAAAAAATAAGAAAATATGATATATGTCTTTATTAGTGGATCCTATAAGAAATATCGCCCATTAGCTAACACCGCATAAGTCAAAAATTAACAGTTTTTATATTTTAATGCCATTGGATAGAGCTACTCATTGCGTGTCGATCTACCAATCACATTCTAGATGTTTCGGACAATAAGAGACCAGAATTCAAAAAATAATGACAGCGCGCAAGCCGGTAGCCTATATAAAACATACACGGTCTTTTCGCTCTCCTGTAAAGTTGGTCAAAACGACTTGAGTGGTGTTGTAAGCTAAGGGACGATATGTGTCCGCGAACGTGTTAACTGCTTCACTTATTAAACTTTCAGAATCGATGGGCAGTATCAAGTGGATTATCATAAACAAAAAAATTAAATTTCACAAAAAATGACGCTTACGATACTTTGCCTTGTAGGGGACGATATAACAAACAAAATTAACCCAAATTTAATTCTCTACCACTAATAGAACCGGAGTTACGGCGCCATGAAATCATGTCCTTGTACAAAACATGAAAATTTGCATCTCATTATGGTTTTCCTATTTGGAATTCAAGCTCACAAAATGAAATGCTTCTAGTTTAAGCAGGGAAAAGTCCGTTTATTTTATTTAGATCTGGGAACTTGCCTAATAGTTTATTTAGCTGTTTTGATTAGAAATAATTTAGGAACCAGTGAAAGTTTTTTGTATAAATGAAGATAAATCTTTTACAGATGTTTACAAAACAAAATTATACGTGAAGATTACATGCATAATATGTTTGTGCATGGTGTAGTAGAAGTAGAAGCAAAATCACCTTCAGAAGCATTTGAATTATTTTATAAAGGTCAGAAACGCAAAAGAATGGCGCACACTGAACTGAATGCTGAATCGAGCCGCAGTCATTCTATTTTTACAATTCGTTTAGTACAGGCACCTGTGGATCAGACAGGAGAATATGTCATTCAAAATAGAGATATGATAAACGTCAGTCAACTTTCTTTGGTCGATTTGGCCGGGAGTGAAAGATCGAATCGTACTAACAACACCGGTATATAAAAATAAGTACAAATTTATTTAATTTATTTAATTAATATATTTTCGTAATTATAGGTGTTCGTTTGAAAGAAGCATCAAGTATTAATACATCATTACTTACTCTTCGCAACTGTCTTGAAATATTAAGAGAAAATCAAATGGCAGGCGAAAATAAAATGGTTCCTTATCGTGAATCAAAACTAACACATTTATTTAAGAACTATTTTGACGGAGAAGGCAGCGTAAGAATGATTGTCTGCGTTAATCCAAGAGTAGATGATTACGATGAATCGATTCACGTAATGAAGTTTGCCGAGATGACGCAAGATGTTCAAGTTGCACGGCAGACGCCAATGAAAGTCGACGATCACGATTTGATGAAAGGTCGACGTAAAGTTAATCAGTTATTCAAGATGGCGATTAACAACTTGACTGATGAAAATAAACCATTGGCACGTGAGGAAGTAGATCACAGAACAGTTTATGATATGGGAATTCCGCTACCGTCTTTACGTTTAGATGATCCGGAAGCCGAAGATTTGATTAAACGATTGGTTTCAAACTTAGAGTTTAGAATCAATAAACGTAAAGAATTGATCCAACAGTTTAAAGTTAAACAAGAAGAATTTAGGAAAGAGTTAACTGATTCAGATAATTCAAGTACAATCGCTAGAACAGAAATTAAATCTCTCAGAGCTACGCTGGATCAAACTAAACGTGAAACATCAAATCTCGAACAAAGAGTGTTGAATTTAGAAGCGGAACGGCATGAATTATTGAACCAGATGGAAGAAAAAAATTTAAAATTGTCATTGTTAGAATCAAAATTGAAGGAAAAAGATATGTTATTAAATCAGGCGAATATGGAGAAACAGAAACAAAAACTTAAATATGATAATAAATTAGAAGCGCATCACGAAAAAATGTCACAAGAACTTGAACAAAAGTTACGACATCAAAGAGACCAACTCAAGGTATTGTATTAAGTGTTTTAAAATATTTATTATTATTGTGAATTTAAATTTTATATTTAAATATTGATTTTTTTAGAATTGTATCAGAGATAAAGAAGATAAGCTGCGTTTAGTAAAAAAAATTATTTTATCGGACGGTACTATTAGTACTGTTTCGTCTGATATTCCTGAACCCCAAATGGTTGAAAATAAAGAAAATAATAGGTTTCCTTATTGTACACCAAAAAGGGTAATAATTACTAATAATTATAATATTAATAAGTTCTGATCTGTTGATTTCTTTTTATAGATGGAATCTCGTCATCGTCGATCAAAATCTGTAGGAAATGATCGCTGGTTAGAACATAGGGCTGCATTGTCAGCACCTTTAGGAACACTGATGCAACCGAATATGAAAAAAACAAAGACTCTTACAAAGTTGACCGATAGTAAATACGTAACAGATAATAAAGTTTCAAAATATTGTCTTATCTCGCAAGAACAAGATACAGATGGTGAAGTTGAAACACGTGTTTATAAGGTAAGTTTTACGTTTACAGGTTGTCAGGATTATTTTTTCCCATATCAAGAACTACCAGTTAATCAGAATTTAAGAGTTTTTTACAGCGCCGTAACTATGTAAAATTAATAAGATATAAAAATAGTTAGGTGAATAATTTATTGTCTTAATTAAATTATTTAATAATATTAAATTTTCGACAACAATTAAAAAAAATTCAGATGCTTATTATTATCTGACAAAGAAAAATGATAGAAACTTTTTTGCAGAGAATTTTTAATTTCTTCTATTGTAAAATATTTAAGGTAGTTCTCGTGCTACAATACTATAGAAAAGTTACGCTCATAATACCATGGTAAAATGACAGAAAAATTTGCGTTGCTACAGAAAATTTTTGATCAAGTCTATACTCAAAGTCGTCTATACTGACCATTACAAACACACTAATGCTATAAATATATTGTCTCAAATTACAAACACATCAACAAATGTTATAAAAATTCAAGAAAACTCATTCTCTTCTGTACGCACATCTAGTTGCACACAGTGTTGCCAGATTTATTTTATTCAATCAGTCGACATGTCGATTCTTTGTTAAAGTTTAATACTTTCCACGGTTCTTTAGTATGTATTAGAGCCGTTTTTTTAATTTTATGACTAAACGCTTCGACAGGTTTTGATAAAAAACTACCTAACAGCAAAGGGTTATTATTCTGATATGTGACGAAAAATTCAAAATGATTGACCTTTTTGTTTTTGAAATACAATTTGTATTTCAAAAATAAAACGGTCCATCATTTTTTTTAAATACAAGTCATATTTCAAAAACAAAAGGGTCAATCATTTTGAATTTTTCGTCACATATCAGAATAATAACCCTTTGCTGTTTGGTAGTTTTTTTATCAAAATCTGTCTAAGCGTTTAGTCATAAAAATTAATATAACGGCCCTAGAATGTATTTAATATAGCGGATACGTACAAAAATCGCAAACTTTGATGACAATTATCTCGAGTTTAAAAAGGTCGATCTCTTTAAAATTTCACGTTCGGATAGATATTGATGTTCTTTTTATTCCGTGAATTTTTTTTATAATTCTATCGAAATGGCGTTTGCACGAGAACTACTTTAATGCCTGATTTATACATGTATATTGTATTTTTTTGTTTGTTTTTTTTGTTTCTGTCCTTTAGTAATTGAATAAATTTTAATCGGTGAAAACAATAACTAATAAATCTGCATTAATTTTTTATTTAATGTCCACGTTTATTTTGTTTTAGGCTGATATTTTGTCAACAACTGGAGGTGGTGCTCAGGTAATATTTAACGATTTGGAGAAATTAAAGCAAGTATCTCCGACTGGGGAGACAAACAGGAAGAGAAGCAACCCCGGCACTGTAGATGTTGCAAGCCGTTGCAGCGTTGGTATAGAAGGCCATAATGTAAGCAAACGTTCTAAACAATAAGTTGTTTTATTTTTTACCTTACTATTATCCATGTCAGCCTTTCGGTACTCGACTTTTTGTTCGAATCGGTTTATTTTATAATGTATTTATTTAAAAATATGTATATACTATTTTTGATATATTTTTAACCACATATTAACATTTTATATTTTTATTGTTTTTATAAAAACACCTATGCTAATAAATGATTATTTTAAAATGGAATTTTATTTATTTTTGAATGTTATAAATGAAAATTGAAGGTAATTAATTTTTAAGTGAAACATTTTTACTGGTGGTAGGTTGGTTAGTGTAAAGTAGTTTGCAGTAAATCGTAAGTTCCTATTTGTTTATTAATAAAGGCCATTTTTTCAGTCTATCAAAGAGAATCATAGAAAATATTGGAAAGATTTATGAATTTCTATGAAAAATTATGAATATCCATGAAATTTTATAACTATAGTCTATTTCATTTAAGTTTGCAGTGGTGGGCGGGGATTAGACGGTACGATTCACACAGGAACTATTTTATAGTTAACGGAAAAGTATTTTCACTAGAAATTTATTAAATTTTAAACCTTTCAGTGAATTTTTTTCAAACTTTCACTGTATTTAGATTCATCCTTCATACAAAGTATAGGCTAAAATTTATTTTCAACATATTTATAGTATTTATGCTGTGATTTTTTTGTTTGGCAAAAAGGGAAATAACTCGCATTTTAATTTATTACTGATTGTTGTAAATACTCAATAGTGTTTTTTTTCTTGACGTCAGACGTGTAATTTTTTTAAAACTACGTGATGTTTGGCATCTTTGGCATATCTGAACTGTCATATAACTTTTAATGGAATTTACAAGAAATTAAATTCACCTTTGTGTCATAAATATTAGTTTTCTTATATCCTAATGTCAACTGTATATATACACACATTTGTAAAATAACTAATCTGACAGTTTGAATTTAATTTCAATTATTTCCAAGGCAACATGATGTATTGCATTAGTGAAAATTGTGTTATTGTGAATTTATCTGGCGTTTTGACCAATCAGGAGCGCGTATTATACTTCCTATGCTAGCTACCGCTGCAATCTTAAATGAAATAGACTATAGATATTTATTTAAAAAAGTAAATTTTCTTAAAATCAAAATATTCCTGAATTATTTTTAGAAATTAATGAATGTTTTGATATTTTGCATTTATAGTTTACATACGTAAATAAATATATAGTGACTAAAGGGTTAAAATCAAAAGGTCTTAAACACTTTTGGTACATTTTGGAGACCTATCTAAAACATTTGTCAGTTTATGGAAGGGGAGTCCAAAAAAATAATGAAAAAATTTGTTTTTGGGACTTTAATCTACACACGTCCGTATACTAAATTTAATAATTTAAAAAAAATTTAAAATAAATGAGAGAATGCGAGGGTTATGACATACAGACAGACGGACGGGCGGATAGAGTGAAACTATAAGGGTTCCTAGTTTTCTACATAATCCTAAAAAGTTCCTAGCCGCGTCTGTATGTCTGTACGATTTTCTCAGTAATGGATAATGTTTCACGGGGAAGGTGTATGATTTGTGGATATTAACCCATTAATCCCCAATGTTGCGTAAACGAAACATTTAAAAAAAATGTTTTTTTAAATATCTCATTGATGAAATGACTTTTTGCTGTTAACATCGTTACACAAACTGTTTTAAACTATTCCACACTAAGTAATAACTTCTGTTTATCCAACGTTTTGTAAACGCAACATTTTGTTGAAAAAAAAAAAAAAATTTTTTTTACTTCAAAAACAGTTATTTGAGTATACAGGGTGATTCAGCAATGTCGTGCCAAACTTCAACAGTAGATTGAGAAAAATATTTTAAGCAAAAAACTTCCAGTAAACATGTGTCTGGAAAATTTTCCTTAGGAAACTACAGGCCTCCAAAAGTTTTACTAAAAATGAGTTTTAATTTAATATCTAGATAACCCTTTGTAATAGAATTATGAAATTTAGTATTTGGTTTAGTAATAATAAGTGTTATCGATTTCTAATATCCATTATTTCCAATAATTATATTTTACACCAGGGCTGTATGGGGCTAGTGGGCCCATCGATTTTTATCTAGTATTTGTTTGTTCGTTATTTTTTTCCTGAGTTGGTACTTTTATAAGATTATATGACACAAAATACACAAAAACATACTTTGCTTGTTTATCATAGGATAAACCGTTTTCGAGAAAAATCGATGGAAAAGAAAGCATGCAGAATTTAACATAATACGGATGCTTGAAATTACAAATAATAAATTTATATTCTTATTCCATGATAAAAAATAAGACAAAAAGTTAATATAAATATGCCTCCGAATATGCATCCATATCAACAAATAGCCATTTTTAGTTTATTTTTTTAGTCATGTTAATAAAGTACATGTAACAGTAATAGAACTGGCTATAGATCTTACAGGATTCATATTAGGTTTATTTATATGAACTTTATTCTTACCTTTAATCATTGAAAAAGAATATAAATTTATTTTTTGTAATTTCAAGCATCCGTATTAAGTTAAATTCTGCAAGCTTTCTTTTCCATCGATATTTCTCGAAATCGGTTTATCCCATGATAAACAAGCAAAGTATGTTTTTGTGTATTTTGTGTCATATAATCTTATTAAAGTACCAACTCAGGAAAAAAATTAACGAACAAACAAATACTAGATAAAAATCGATGGGCCCACTGGCCCCATACAGCCCTGGTCTAAAATATAATTGGTTAATATTAGAAATCGATAACACTTATTATTACTAAACCAAATACTAAATTTCATAATTCTATCACAAAGGGTTCTCTAGATATTAAATTAAAACTCATTTTTAGTAAAATCTTTGGAGGCCTGTAGTTCCCTAAGGAAAATTTTCCGGAAACATGTTTATTGGAAGTTTTTTGCTTAAAATATTTTTCTCAATCTACTGTTCAAGTTTGGCACGACAGTGCTGAACCACCCTGTATATTTAGTAATAAAATGTAGTTAAAACATCAAATTAATTTTATTTTCTACCCTTGGGGATTAATGGGTTAACCCGGGTAACACCGGGTCCAATGCGTAAAATATAAAATAACATGTTTTTATTTAATAACATATAGCTTTTTATAATATAGAGAAAAAATAGTGAAAAACCTATAAATAATAATCACTCTTTCAAGTATCGATAGTCTTACCATGCTGGGAAGTTGGTTGTGTGGACCTCAACGGGCGCATCCTACAGCTTTTTTTATATAAAATGCGGACAATTTTTCGCGTCAAGTCTACCTTTA
Source organism: Sialis lutaria (assembly GCA_949319165.1). NCBI lineage: Eukaryota > Metazoa > Arthropoda > Insecta > Megaloptera > Sialidae > Sialis > Sialis lutaria. The sequence goes on from OX439241.1 coordinate 13,324,260, forward strand.
ACACCACTGCGTAATCAAGAGCGCCTGATTTCTCCAGTCAGTGGTTTAAGCAGAGGGTTATTTTTAAAATAAATTATTAAAATAACACCCCCACCAAAAAAAAAATCTGGTTACGCCACTGTACAACACGCATTGTCTCCGTAACGGCATGAACCACATAAAATCTTCAGCATTTAATGGCGGGTAACCGGTAACAGCCAGTACTAGAATAAATTATAAAATAGGTACAAGTACATACAATTAAAAAACACATATTGGTAAATAAAAAAATATATTAAAATATAATAATTCCTGTATACAAACATCCATATACACTTATTTGATAAGTAATTAAGATACGTAGGTACATATATTTAATTAGACTATATCTTGAATTATTTTAATTTCTACAATAGTAGGGGAAATACATACATTTGTGGAAAAAGACGAAGGTGAAAATATCAAAATACATACATATCGATGGTCTTATGTTATAATATATTAGGAAAAAAAATTAGATCCAAGGATCAAATTAGATTTAATTAGATCTCCATTTATAGATCTAATTTGATCTACTTATGTCCGGTATTATAAACGACCTAGCAAATTTGCAAGCTAGCAAGCACTCTCAAATGGGGTATCAAACTTATATGACAGTTCTCTTAAAGTTTTAGATAGATAGTTTCATACATAGAAAGTAAAAAAAAGGTATGTAAAGTATATTTACTAAAGTGTATTTACTAACCTTGCGTAAAAAACGGTAAAAACAACTTACTGAGAACTGTCATATAAGTTTGATATCTCATTTGAAAGTGCTTGCTAGCTTGCAAATTTGCTAGGTCGTTTATAATACCGGACATTAGATTTTTTGTTGTAATTGATTGTTGTTATCTTATATGATATATTGACAAATTCGAAGGGCGTTTCAATAAAACGAAAATTAAAATATCGGGGAAGAAGTCATAACGACTACATTCTTATAATGTGAGATTTTTAATACAGTAGGTATGGATATTGGATATCCTTATTTCTACTACAGTGATGTACAGCAATACTGGAGGTAGTTATAATCAGTGACGGGCTAAAGAGGGGGGGGGGGGTTGCCCCAGGTGTTATGGTACAGAGAGGTGCCAAATGAGGTAGGTGATATGTTTACTAAAAAATGTCTTTACAAACTGCAGGACGGTGCAAAAATATTCTGTAGGGGGCACAACAATTGAACTGAAAACGAAAAATAAAGGTCTTCTAAATTACTAGGGGGGGGGTAACAATTAGCTTGTTGTTGTGATCTATATTATAGAAAATTGAATTCTCTATAAAAAAGATTTTATAAAATTTTCGCGTAACATGTGTCTTTCTTGATATATCTTTCAAAAATAAATATTTTAGGGTGTCCTCGGGACCGTCCTCAAGCCGGACCCTACCACCCAGTAATTGAGAAAAAAATCAAACAGGATGAAATACCATTATGTTTTATTCCGGAATCTGAACGTAAAATATATAGCAAATTTTCAATCTGAATGACGTTTACCGGATTCAGGCGGAATCAATAATGAAAATTGACAACTAAAAAATAGGTTGGCAGCACTGCAAAACTTCTTCAGACTGCTTGGACGTAATAAACAATAATTGGGCATAATGAAATTATTGGCGGTGAAGACGGAATTTTACAGAAACCGGAAAGAAATGTTAAAATTTGATTCCTTTTGATTACCTTTTCAATTACTGGGCAATTAATCATGTTTCATCAATATCCATTCAGTGGTTCATGAGTTATGCGTATGACAAGGATTGAAAGGGCAGACAGACAGACATGGAACGAAAAGTATTTGTCTTTACCTGAAACGAAAAGATCAAGTTAAAATTTTGAAATCGGAGAAATTTTCTCATTTTAAAACGATCACAAAGCTTCTCGTATCTTTGATATGGCGAGGAAGCAAAATAGTGTATAAATTCAATCACACCAACGACATGAGGAAGGGGGGGGGGGAGGGGGGGTGAATAACTAATATTCCGCCCTAGTCATAGTTTTATTGATTTTTATTTTACTTGTGAAAACATTTTTATTTATTTATTATTCGATTCAGTTATATGATTGTATAAATCTAATATCGGTCCAAATTAGTTCGGATAATCAACGTTCTACTATATGTTTTAGAATATATACGTCCCAGCCATTTATTTGAAACAGCTATATGAAACTTTCTAAGAAGAATACATAATTCCCGCTAATAATACACAGAACATAGAATACAGCAATGTGCAATAATACTAAATATTAGGATACAATCATAGATGGGCACAGTTAACCGAAACGTTAATAAAAAAGTTAACTTCGTTAATCGTTAAAGCGTTAAAATTCCGAAAATGTAACGGAAGTTAACCATCCAAAATCTTTGAAGACCTTTTTTTTTGCTTTTTTGATAACTTGCTTATGTTTTTGTCATCAAACAACCAATGCAACGGACTAAAATTAACGGAAGTTAACAAAAGCGTTAACATTTTTTTGAGTTAATTTAAAAGTTAATCCGTTAAGCATTTTGTTAACTTTGTTAATTAACGGATTAACAAGTTAATGCCCACCTATGGATACAATGCATGAAATAATTTGAGATACAGTCTAACGCGTATGACATTCAGTATGGTTTCCTAATATCAGTGAGGGGTATTGAGGCGGAGGCGCGTGTGGTGACGCCCCTGCAGGTGGTCGTGGTGTAGGGGATGGCGTGCTTGTCAGCCACGCCACGTTCTCGCCACGTGGACATCTTGCGCGACAGCTCGGCGCGGACCTCGCCGTTCAAGAAACAGTACAGCATTGCTGCACAGAAACCCTGAAATTGTAAACGTAGATTATTGTTACCTATTTTATTCAGTGATTCTCAAACGGCGTGCCGTAAATTGTTTAGATCTTAAATAGACGAAATTATTAATATTACCATATATTGAACTACTTAGTTTATTATTCTTCGAATTATGAATATCCTAAGATGTATAACATTTTCCTTCTATGCGCGGATGGAGATATGGGCATATATCTTTGATTGCTCATAATTTGAATAATAATTGAATTAAAAAAATATCCAATGAATTTCATAAAGCACATACAATATCTTATGGATCCATCAATAGAATTTGGTTTTTATATCAACTCGAAGGTTGTCAAAACTTAATGTGAGTTTTTCATAATTATTGTGTTTTGTGTTTACCTTTAAACCGTTATATATTTCTTAATTTTCAAGTTTTTGTAATTTTACTGATACCAACGTAAAGAGAATTTAATTTAGATACGAAAAATATAAATATCCTTTAAAATTGATGGAAACCGAGACAAAAATTGAATTATCACGCTTCGCAAATAAACAGGTCGGATTGTAACGGCCGTATCTCGATCAATTTTTATTGTATTGGAATAAAATAAAAAACAAATTAAAGGTCTAATGCAGAGCTACAAAACACATCTGAAATATTTTTCAATAAAATAAGCCATCTTGATTTATGAAAAACACATTTTTACCCCTTTCACCCCCTACCAAACTACCCCTGCACCCCTTAGTCGACTACGCTCAACGGTTTCTTAAAGTTAAGGTATAAAACTACGTATGTACCAACTTTCGTTGATGAAAGAATTTTTGTGTTCAAAATGTATATTTTTTACTATTTTTACTGTACTAAAAGTTAGCATAAGCTAAAAAATATTAACTTAAACAACTTTTTTTCAAAATATTTAATATATTTACGAATTATTATTTTACACTTCCCTGCGCCTCCACCAAGTTTTGTCTGGTATCCTTTGGGTTCTTTAATACTGCCCTGATGCATGTATTCAATATTTTCTTAAATTATTTAAACTGACCTGGAAAGATGCGAATAGTTGATCACAAAATATCCATATAAGTTCCACTGTGGGTTTGTTTTCGACACAATGTTTCATGACAAGAAAAACCATGTAGTGGACTCCAAATAATGGAATAAGCACAAGAGTTGACCGGATTAATCTTCTGTAAAAAATAGCATCACCATTATCATAGCGTGAAGTTATTCGAACACTACTGTCTTACCTGTACCTTACTTTGCGCCTTTGGATGTACACTGAGTTCAGCTTCACGAGAAGCACTCTCACTATGTTCAGGAACAATCCAAAGCTGATCTGCAAATTAATTAAAATATTAATTAATATAATGGAATATTTAAAGATTGTAATAGATAAACGTTTACTTGCTAATTCCTTTATACCAGTGGCGCGTTACGACGGTTTAGGGGCTCTAAATAGAAAATAATTTGGGGCCCCATTAAAAAAAAAAAAGTTATTAATAAAAAAATTGTTGGATATTTTATTGTTGACTGTTGTGTAAATATTAGGGAAAAGAATATGAAATAATTATTAATAATAATTTTAAAATTGACAATATTACATTTCATCGATTTTTATACATTACTTTAATGAGGTTTAATGCTTAAACGTGTTGATAGTTATATGTTAGATTATAGTTAACTTACTAGGTATATTACTTGAAAAACGGAGAAACTGTGGTTTCTTAGTCACTTAAACTAAAAATACACCTTAACCACAAAATTTATGTCACTCGACACGTGTTTCGACTTCACAAGAAGTCCTCATCAGGAACCTAACGATTCCAGACTGGAATCGTTAGGTTCCTGATGAGGACTTCTTGTGAAGTCGAAACACGTGTCGAGTGACATAAATTTTGTGGTTAAGGTGTATTTTTAGTTTAAGTTACTAGGTATACATGGATTTTTTTTCATTGCGAAAAAAACATATGTTGTCAAGCATGGAAGGAAATATAAGAAAACATAATAAACAAAAATATTTAACTAACAATAAGTATTATGAGAAAGTAGCCATAATCGTACTGCCGCATGCCGTCTAAATTGTAGGTAACATAATTATTTTAAAGAAAACCGATACATACGTGCAAAAGTCTTTGGACACCTGTGATTTTGAATGTAAATATACAGATTTCAGTCAATAAAAATCCTCAAAATAGCTAAAAGAATATGTTTACTCGCAGTCAAAATAGTAAAAAAATAATTTCTTGTTAGCTTGAAAGACACTGTGCGTCAACACTTCCACCTTGAGTAAATCTGAACTTTCAGGTTTATAATTCAAAAACTTTCCTTAACATGGAAAATTGTAAATGCTGTATTTTAGATATGCTATGATTATTACAAAAGTTGTAATTAATTACTCTTATCAACATTTAAGATTTTTTATCAACCATTTTTGCAGTTTTATATTTACAATACGCACAAAAATGAGTGTCCAAAGATTTTTGCACGGCAGTGTATTAACCATCTATTATTGTGGATATAAGAAACTACATAAACCGTATTCCATGTTCGCTTAACAATTTTTGCCCTTGTAGAAGATACGATAATAAAACGAAAATCGTTTGAAAAAAGTATGTTTGATGTAATATTGTACAAATTTTTGTAAGAGTGTAGAGCATTGACAACTCAGTAGATTTTCAATTTGGTGAAATGTAAGTACAGTTATGCTATCTATAAAATGTAATAATTGCCATTTCCAGTTTTGTTTTGTTCAGTTGAGGTTATAATTAAAATTTATTTATAAAATGAGTTTCCAATATCGTATCATGCACTGTTGCCTAAATCGTACTTAAAAAAAGATCACATAGAATGATCAGAAACATTCCTGTGATATTCTGAACATTTCTTAGGGGCCCCGCTAATAATTCCAGATAAAAACTTGATATATTACATGCATGCTTTTTGTTCATCCGTTTTGTGTGTATTACTATAGTATGAAGTACGATGTATGGTACCGCAGGCACGAATTAGGAAACTTGATTCCATAATCGTACCGTTTGAAAAGCTTAAGAAAAACTTTAATGTTATGTATTTGTGATCAATTTATCACTCTTAAAATATAAATTGAGTATATAAAGAATAAAACTACATGTAACAATGCAAATTTTGTCAATAATCTATTAATTGAGTCCACTAGAATGAAAAAAGACAACGAAAAGGTGGTAAGATATGTATAGGCAGCAGTTTCTTACTTAATATTTTACTGGAAAAAATAAATAAAACATATACCGGGTGTCCCAGATAACTGAGTATTATTACATCAAAAAATATTCATAATTCTACGTGGTTTAGGCGGTATTATACCCAAAAAACTGATTTTTTTTTGTCACTTTTAGTTTCCGAGTTACAAGCTCTAACTTTAGTTTTTCTTATGGGCGACTAAGTTGACTATATCATATTTGAACGTGTTTTTTACTCTACTTTACAACGATATGTCACTTGCCATACTTCTTATCAAAAAAATGTCAAAATACTAAATACCAGTGATATTTTATGAAGTATTTTATTACAAACTTTTAAGTGAGCCATGAAAAACAAAAATTGTAAACAAAAATCAGAATAACAACAATCAAAATAACAAATGAATATTTGAAAACAATGAACTATTTGAAAAAATATATTATAATTTTTTTTCGATAATAAATATGGCAAGTGACATATCGTTATAAAGTAGAGTAAAAAACACGTTCAAATATGATATAGTCAACTTAGTCGCCCATAAGAAAAACTAAAGTTTGAGCTTGTAACTCGGAAACTAAAAGTGACATAAAAATTCTAAATACACCAATCAATTTTACACAAAAAATGCTTTAAGAAACCGCAAACAAAAAGTACCTATCTACTTGAACAAAAAAGTTATAGCCATTTAAAGAAATTTCGAATTTTCAGTTGTTTGGGTATACCGCTTAAACCACATAGAATTATGAATATTTTTTGGTGTAATAATACTCACCCCTTTCTTACAAATAATCCATCTCATTTAACCAAACCTGTATCTCTTATAGATACTGAGATCCCCATGCTGGAAAAGTTATCTGGGACACCCGTATGGCATTCTATGCATTAGAACTTGTAATTTTATCGAGCTATATAAGGCACTATACATAAAAAATACAAATTAAATAATCAGGAAATGAGATTTTTAAAATTAACTAGGGTTAACAACTTTGAAATCTATTTATTATAATAATATTTGCCGTTTCAGTTTTAGAATTGCTTGAGTTATATTAGTTTAAATTTTCCTGTTTCACCTCTGTCTCGAGACTTGTTTGCTTGTTGGTTGCAAGCGTTCTGATAACGGAGGTGAGTTCAGACCGCTTGAATGCCACATACGTCTGTTTCAGCAGTTTTAAGTGGGATTTATTGCGTCGTTGTGAACTCATCCAAACGAAATTGTGAATCATGTAATAATGCTTTGAAAATATTTGTATTTTTTGTTTAAAATTCGATGTTTTCTGACTTTATGTAATTCTTATTTATGTATGTACATTGTACATACATTGTATATATGTACATAATAAAATTTTATTAATTGTATGGGGGCGATCGCATATCTCGTTTTGATTCCACTGGATTTTTGTTAAGGTACAGTATGTTATCGTTTTCTAATTTTCTTAATTTCAAGTTGATATTTCTATGACAAATTGAAGTTTCATGCATGAAATATTATCTCAAACTGTTTAAAATATAATTTAATTTTTTTAAAGATAATTTGCAATGTTTTAAAATGTAAGTACTTTGTAGGGATTGCAATCTGGCCTCATTTTTAATCCGGACGGATTCAGCCGGATTGATCTAACCAGGATAACTTAACTTTCTTTTTTCGTTCCAACATGGATCGTTAATGAAGTGTAAAAAACGATACGTGTACGAAATCAACTTTATATGACTAATTTTAAAAAGAGAAAACAATGAAATTCTCAGTGCCAAAACAAATAAAATCACAAATTAAAAGTCAAAACAATTAAATTAGCTATTTGAGAATACTATTTATTCTTACATATTACAGACTACCTAATCTATCTAATGAATAGCACAGCACAATACAACAATCACAATAACTATTCGTTATAATATTTTAACTCTTTAATTTTTAAACAGTGTATATTAATGCCGGATTCTCCGAATAACCGGATCCGGTTTTCCGGATTGCAATTCCTAGTACTTTGGTCTGTCAACCGGTTGTAATAACTATGTTTTAAAATCTAAGACCCTACCACTATAGTGTAAGGCAGGGAGTTTAGGTTATAAAATACAATAATTAATTTAGGCAGGTCCATATTAAGGAAAATGTATAATTAATGATAGTTAATAACAGTTGATCTGTTGATGTAACCAACCATTATTACCAGTGGCTTAACCAACTTTTTTTTTTTTTTTTGGGGGGGGGGGCATGGTTAAAACATTATATACACATATGTTATTTAGTATCACTAACTAGTCTCTCGGTGGTTACACCACTGACTATTATTGATTGATTAATACAGATTTAGTGGAGTACCTACTTAGGTAGTTTATTAACAAAATTATTGTATACATACCAAGACGCATAAACTTATCGGTAGTTCGATTATCATTTTAATTATTTTATTTGGATTCGTTGTCCAACAGTAGATATCTTCAAAATTGATTCTTGCAATTACCCATGATATCACAAACGCGAATGGGATGGCTGAAAAAAATTATACACATTCTTAAACCAACTGTTAGTTTAAATAATTATTTATAATAACACATACATTAAAAAAATTAATATATTATAAGTATACCGAAATTAAATTTTTGTAAATTAAAAACAAAATTATATCTGTAAAAAACTTCTAAAAACCATAGAGGTAAAAACATTTTCTTGAACAGAAACTGCACCGATTTTGATGTAATTTTTACAAATATTTATTACATTATCGAAATCAGAAACATTCCGGCTGTCGGACACAACCCTCCCTCTAATTTTAATAATTTGTAAAGTTTAAAAATCATAAAATATGAATGTATTTTTGCAACTACGTTTTTTCGCCTCCCTCTTTACATATTGCAACCTTACTCAAACAGCAAAGATCATCAGAATGCTATCATTAATAATTTTAATGTCTGGTAGTCTTTCTTCCTTTTAAAATAACGCGTTATTGGGCAATTAACTAGGAAACACTATACTAAACAATTAATTTCTATATTCATTCTGAAAAAAAAATAACCCTACATACCCCATCCAAGACAAACGTACAAAGTGATTGCGCTGTTATCCGAGAACATCGATGTGAAGATGAGGTTGTGTAAATAGACCCCCTCCATCAGGATCCACATGAAGTTCGCCAGGATGAAGTACTCTCGTGCGCTTGTGATGAATTTACATGCCCACATCTGCAAACAAAACATTATTGCGGTCGTTTGTAGAAACAATTAGTCGCTTTGAGTTGGTACACCTGCAAATTGAATAAACATATACTCGAAATGAATGGGTGTTCCGGGTGGTTGGAGTATTGTTTAGTTTTAAATACATTTTGGAGAATGACGATTTGATTGTTTAGATTTTAGAACGAACGCGAACGGATCAGAAGTGAGAGCGATCAGAATATAAGAAACTGTATACAGTGCGTTCATGATGAAAGGAACAAATTCGTTTAAAATTCAGGTAATTATTTTGTGGAAAAACGCTCGGACCCGTCGATTAGTATTTTTAGATGCGGATTTTTTGACATAAGAAAATTGTATATAGGGTGTCTCAAGAAGAAGATACGCAGACATCATTGATTTTTTTAAATGGAACATCCTATATATTATGCCATTTTTGAATTGTACGATAATTTTTGAGCACTTTTTGTACACATACCATAGCTCAAGAATCAGCGGTTTTTGGAATAATGACATTTGAAATGTATCTCAAGATGAATATATGCAGTCATCATTGATTTTTTTTAATGGAACAGCCTATATTTTATGCCATTTTTGTATTGTACGGTAAATTCAGAACACTTTTTGTACAACATACCGTAGCTCTAAAATCAGTGGTTTTTGGAATAATTTTATTTCTTTTGAATATTTTATTATTAAAGTTTATTAATTTTTTATTTACTGATCACATTACAAACGTCATTATTCCAAAAACTGCTGATTTTAGAGCTATGGTATGTTGTACAAAAAGTGGCTAGAATTGACCGTACAATTCAAAAATGGCATAAAATACAGGCTGTGCCATTATAAAAATCAATGATAACTGCATTATATTTATCTTAAGATATATTTCATACGTCATTATTTCAAAAACCGCTGATTTTAGAGCTATGGTATGTTGTACATATAGTATTCAGAAATGATTGTACAATTCAAAAATGTCATAATATATAGGGTGTTCCGTTTAAAAAAATCAATGATGTCTGCGTATCTTCTTCTTGAGACACCCTATATACAATTTTCTTATGTCAAAAAATCCGCATCTAAAAATACTAATCGACGGGTCCGAGCGTTATTCCACAAAATAATTACCTGAATTTTAAACGAATTTGTTCCTTTCATCATGAACGCACTGTATATACAAACCATGCACGGTTTTCTGAAGAATGATAAATAAACACCAGTTTATTTTTGACAATTTAGTATTAAGGTGGGTGGACCACGGAAGACCATCTTAAGGAATAAACAGTTATTATTCCTTTATTTACTGGATAAATGAAACAAATAAAATATTAAGTAACACTTTGTTTTATTATGTAACTTATACAACATTTTTTTTAATACAGAGTTAATGATCAATTATTAATTCTAATTTTATTAAACTCTTCCAAATGGACTTGCAAGGAACACGGCTCCTTACAAGGCCAATATAAAGTTTTAACTTAAAACTAACGTTGTGACAATCAAAATATCTGCTTAATATCTAACTACATAAAAAGGTCTTTCATTAAAAAAATTAATGAAAATAATAGTTTATTTATTTGAAAAGTTATGTTTTGCTGTAAGCGCGTATTATAATTTTAACTTCGACGACCGAAGTCAATAAAGGATGGGACGGTACAGACAAAATAGCGGCCTGAGTGACTCGCCGCCGCGTCTGTGTTATTGAGTTCGATGGATGTTAGTGTGAGTAGAAGGAATTTGTCATCGTATGGCAATAACTAACGACTTTTTAATCATTGGCCTTACAAGGAGAATGGCCTTCCATGGTCCACCCACTTTATAATGTTGTATCTACTCAGTAATTGAGAAAAGAATGAAACGGAAAGAAATACCATTCTGTTTTATTCCGGAATTTGAACGTAAAAGATATAGCAAATTTTCAATCTGAATGACGTTTACCGGATTTAAACGGGATCAATATTAAAATTGACAATTAAAAAAACTAAAGTAATGTGGATTGGCAGCACTGCAAACTTCTTCAGATTGCTTGAAAGTAATAAACAATAATTGAACATAATGAAATTATTGGCGGCATATACGGTTTACAAAAATCGGAATGAAACGTCAAAATTTGATTCCTTTTGATTACTTTTTCAATTATTGGGTAGGTAACGTTTTTGAATTTTTTGTGGGAAACTTATCGCGAAACTTTAAATAAATCCATTCGACAAGCAGCGTATGAGATAAGAATTTTAAAATCGAATGTCCATCGCATATGTTATGCCACACGACTAGTATTTTCAGCAAGATAGAGCATCTCTCACTACCATCGTGATGAGAGAACCTGTCATGATGCAAATCTGTCGAACAGATGGATTGGGCGGCGATGTGCCATCGAATACTCCAGACCTCACGTTACTGCAGTTTTATTGTGGGGATTCATAAAAATAAGGTTTATCGGACAAAACTGATAACAGTCGATCAATTGAAGGCGAAAATCGATAGAGAATGAATCCAAATTCCTAATGAAATGATTCGTCACGTTTGCGTTTCCATTGCTACTCGTTATCAGCAGTATTTGGATCTAAATGGTTATCAACTGAAAAATTTGCGCTAACTAAAATAATTTTACATAATGTAATTTTTTTCTGTCTCCGTCAAGAATGTTAAAATTTCTAAATGTTAACGGATAGTAATAAATCTACAGAAAAAAGAGGCAATATTCAAAGTTCTCTAGTTAAATGGCAATGATGGTCGTATCAATAAATGAAAAATGATTTAAAAAATTGTCACTTTTGGATCTTTTAAATTAGGATATCTAAAAAATCTGACGTGACAAAAGCCATTTTGACAACGTATTTGGTTTCATACTGCCAAAAAAACTCAAAATCACCTATTAAGGTCTCTAGAACAGAACAAAAGTTTTTTTTTGGTTGATACAAGGTTTTTTTGTTATACAGGATCATATATGTAATACTCCTATATTGCCAATCGCTATAAGTGGGCCGGGATAAGTTGAAGTGAGATAGTCGATTCAAATCAAGTCAAATGGATTCCATTGCGCAGGCGCAGAATCATATTTAAATGATAATAAGAGGAGGCCTTGGCCAGTTAAAACAATTTTAATCAAATATGTCAGTTTAAAACTGATTGCGCATGCGCACTAGTGACCATTTTACTTGAAAATAGCGAGACAACAATATATGTCCACGCCGTACAGACTTATACTTTTTCCCGACCCTGATTGGCAATATAGAAGTATTACATATATGTACAGGATGACCATAACTGCGTTACATATCAAAGTTATGTTTTTTTTTAAATACAAACTATATATTGTTATTTGATTATCTAAAAGCATTCATTTTTCTGAGTATTTTGATATATTATGTATGAAATTATACAGAGGGGTTTAGAAATAATGACCAATTTTGTAAGAAAATAGGAACATTTTCAACACCTTGTAATTTTCTAATTACAACAAAAAAAAATTTGTTTTCTGTTTGAAGTAGTTTTGGCATATTCTCTATTATTGCGATATTATGTCAAACATTTAAAAAATTGTATTATTTGTACAGACTGTATCAAAACACTGAACCTAGTTTTTTTCAAAATTTTCAAATGGAACAGCCTATATATTTTTACATTTTCGAATTTCCTGTTCAATTCTCAATACATTTTACAAACCATGTTCTATACTTAAATCCAGCCGTTAATAAGTTGTTAATTTTATATTAAAATCTTAAGATTTTTTTAAAAACAATATAACTTTATTATATTCCATAAAATAATTAAATTTTTATGTTGTTAAAGTTTGTATGTTCTATTAGTTTGTTAATTTATTTTTAAGCGAACTATTTTTATTGATTATAATAAAGTTGTATTGTTTTTATAAAACATCTTAAGAATTTAAAATAAAATAAATAACTCTTTAACGGCTGGATTTAAGTATAGAACATGGTTTGTAAAATGTGTTGAGAATTGTACAGGCAATTCGAAAATGTTAAAATATATAGGCTGTTCCATTTGAAAATTTTGAAAAAAACTAGGTTCAGTGTTTTGATACAGTCTGTACAAATAATACAATTTTGTAAATGTTTGACATAATATCGCAATAATAGAGAATATGCTAAAACTACTTCAAACAGAAAACAATTTTTTTTGTTGTAATTAGAAAATTACAAGGTGTTGAAAATGTTCCTATTTTCTTACAAAATTGGTCGTTATTTCTAAACCCCTCTGTATAATTCCATACATAATATATCAAAATACTCAGAAAAATGAATGCTTTTAGATTATCAAATAATAATATGTAGTTTGTATTTAAAAAAAAACATAACTTTGATTTGTAACGCAGTTATGGGTAAGCCTGTATAAATGTAACTATTTTTAAACTATGGCGCTTCCTCAGGCCTGACAACTTTTGCATTTAAAGTTTTCTTCTAATTCTTATAATAAATGAAATATTGAGCTTTGACACAGTCCTGGGACACCCTGTATATGAGACATTTTAAGACCACTCTGAAGTTTGTGTGATGTATAGTTCCAAAGTACTACGTTGCCAAACAGGAAACGTTTTTTTATCGATCCAATATAACTAATATTCTCTAACAAAATCCATTAAGTTCGATATTTTTTTAAAGAACTGACATGAAGATATAATTAAGAAAGATAAATTATAAAATATAGTTTACGAAAGTTTTAAATGTTATAAAATAATATAATAAATCAATTTTCCATCTTATGGAAATCGCATTTTTATGTATTATTATAAAAAAGCACGCAGGAATGTTCATTAATACAATTAGTATGATTAATGTGTCACATGAAAAACTCTACAAGATTCTTTAATGTATTCCTGTAATATAGGTAGGCAGTAGGCAGGTATAAAAAGTGTTCGATGGAAATTCCTTGTCACTAAATTTTGCTTATAACAGTAGGTAACTAACGATGTATGTACAATGGTGATTGATGATATAGATTTTATAATATTACATTTAATTTATCTAATTAAGAACTAAAAAATAGTGTACCTATATTTATAATAAGATTGTTAGTAAGATATGACTAAGATACTGGCACCAGTTTTGAACGCGTTAAACGCAAAGTATGTTGTTTTTTTTTGGTTGATGGGTTACTTTTTTGTAATTTTGATGAACTTATACTAATAAAGTAACTACCTTTTTATTAAATCAATTTCATTACCAAAATCCGCAAATATAATTTAAATTTTTTATTTTATACAGGGTCCTTCAATAGTGCGTCCGGCATTGTTATATATGTAATATTGAAGATAGAGTTTTAGGATAAAAAATTTACTATATATATTGACCCTAAAGAATTTCAGGAAAATATTTTCAACCCCCTAAAACCGCTCCTTGGGGAGTAGTTTGAGGGGTACATACCCGTTTCTCAGTTAAATCAAATGGAATGGTATATCAAAAAGTACATATTTGTAAAGATCATAAAAAATAAGAAACTTTCGTAGAACAAAAATTTTCATATTTTCAATTGTTTAAAAAATATGGCGACTTGTTCTCAAATTTTATGGTTTTACTAAAAGTGCTCTAATTTCGTTAAATATTAATGGAATTTTATTCTGTTTTCAAATTTAGAAAGTAAAAATAATGTACTTTGTAAAGATGTATGACTATTTGTGATTTTGATAGTTTAAAGTGTCATACGCGATATATCAAAAATTCAAAAGTTCAACTAAGGATAATTCGAAATTTTCAAATACAATGGTATATCAATTAGTACCTTTTCTTAAAAAGGATATGTAAATAAACAAATTTTGTTAAGAAAATTTAAAATTATAATTTTAAAATTGAAAACTGAAAATTAAAATTTTTAATTTAAATTTTTTTAGCAAAAGTTCTGATTTACATATAGTCCAATCAATTTGTATTTTTGGCCTGCATTGTTCTACAGAGTCATTTTTTTTGTTTTAAAATATTAAGGGGTGTATTCTGAGTACTACATTAAGTTGGCGTGGTCTATGACCTTGAGCGTTGTCCGCCATAAGCGCGAAAACTTTAAACGTAATTATCTCGTAAACCGCTCATTCTACTATAAAATTTGTCATAACCTTTCTTATTCATCAGAGTCGAATCTACAATTTTATTCACAGGCACAATTCTCTAGTGTCAGTTGGTGACGAGATATATTGTAAAAAAGTACACAAAAAATGATTTTTTGCATTTATTTCGTAAAGAAGCGATTATATTGAAAAAAATTAAATCAGAATCTTTTAGAACTCTCAATTTTCAGTATTTTTGTTATCAGATGTCATTTTGCAAAACCCATAGTTTGCGTGTTATAGCCCACAAAGCATTGCAAAAACACATTTTTTCATTATATTTCAAAAACCATAATAAAAGCTACAAAATGTGTAATGACAAAAGTCAAGACCACAAAATTCTACACATTTTTGTTCAGAGAAAAAAAATTATTTTATTTGTAAAAAAACAAACAAAAAATTTTAACGAAAAAAAAATTTTTTTTTCTTTAAACAAAGAAAGTGTAAAATGTTATTATCTACACTTTTGTCATTACACATTTTGTAGGTTCCATTATACTTTTTGAAATATAATGAAAAAATGTGTTATTGCGATGCTTTGCGGGCTATATAACACGCAAACTATGGGTTTTGCAAAATGGCACCTAAAAACAAAAATATTGCAAATTGAGAGTTCTAAAAGATTGTGATTTAATTTTTTTCAATATAATAGCTTCTTTACGAAATAAATGTAAAAAATCATTTTTTGTGTACTTTTTTACAATATACCTCGTCACCAACTGACACTAGAGAATTGTACCTGGGAATAAAATTGTTTATTCGACCCTGATGAATAAGAAAGGTTATGACAAATTTTATAGTACAATGAGCGGTTTACGAGATAATTACGTTTAAAGTTTTCGCGCTTATGGCGGACAACGCTCAAGGTCATAGACCACGCCAACTTAATGTAGTACTCAGAACATACCCCCTAACAATTTGAATTTAAAAAAATGACTCTGTAGAACAATGTCTTACGAACTACATTTTTTTGATAATTTGATTGGACTAATATCTTCTTTAAGAAAAAGTACTAATTGATATACCATTGTATTTAAAAATTTTGAATTATCCGTAATTGAATTTTTCAATTTTTGGTATGTCGAGTATGACACTTTAAACTATTAAAATCTCAAATAACCATACATCTTTACAAAGTTGATTATTTCTACTTTCTAAATTTAAAGTAATAATAAAATTCCATAAATATTTAACGAAATTAGAGCACTTTGAGTAAAACTCTAAAATTTGATAACAAGTCGCCATATTTTTTAAACAATTGAAAGTATGAAAATTTTTGTTTTACAAAAGTTTCTTATTTTTTTATTATCTTTACAAATATGTACCTACTTTTTGATATACCATTCCATTTGATTTTACTGAGAAACGGGCATGTACCCCTCAAACTACCCCCCAAGGAGCGGTTTTAGGGGGTTGAAAATATTTTCCTGAAATTCTTTAGGGTCGATATATATGTATAGTAAAATTTTTATCCTAACTCTTTATCTTCAATAGTTTGGGCGTAAAACAATGCCGGACGCACTATTGGAGGACCCTGTATAGATATGCTTTTTCTCCAGTAATGGACAAAGTAAACCAGTAATGGTAATGAACATCCAGTGATGAATACTTGCTAATGATTATAAAATGATTAGTAACTACTACACAAACGTTATAAAATAAAGAGTTGTAAAATTTAAAACAACCCGGGAAAAAATTGTAGATCTGCAGAGATCTACTCAGATCTCGACAGATCTGCATATTGAGACAACATTATATTTTTCACTGGTTTTTGATCTGTCGAGGCTTGTAATGATCTACAATGGTCCACAAAGATCTAATTCAGTACATTGAAAAATGCTGTTGAAGACTGGTGCCAGTACCTTATAATATTACATACAGTGGCGGCTTTAGGGGGGGGCGACCCTGGGCGTTCGCCCGGGGCGCCAAGGTAGCAGGGGCGGCAAGAAGCGAAAAAGAATGAAAAACATAAAAAAATAAGAAAATAAAGATGCAACAACGAAAAAAAAAAGCAAAGCTCATCAGATTTTTTTGCGGTAAAAATTAACTATACCGGGTGTCCCAGATAACTTTTCCAGCATGGGGATCTCAGTATCTATAATAGATACAGGTTTGGTCAAATCAGATGAATTATTTGTATGAAAGGGGTGAGTATTATTACACAAAAAAATATTCATAATTCTATGTGGTTTAGGCGGTATACCCAAAAAACTGAAAATTCGGAATTTCTTTAAATGGCTATAACTTTTTTGTTAAAGTAGATAGGTACTTTTAGTTTGCGGTTTCTTAAAGCACTTTTTTGTGTAGTATTGATTGGTGTATTTAGAATTTTTATATCACTTTTAGTTTCCGAGTTACAAGCTCTAACTTTAGTTTTTCTTATGAGCCACTTAGTTGAATATATCATATTTGAATGTGTTTTTTACTCTACTTTACAACGATATGTCACTTGCTATATTTATTATCGAAAAAAAGTCGAAATACTAAATATCAGTGATATTTATGAAGTATTTTATTACAAACTTTTAAGTGAGCTATGAAAAACAAAAATCACAATAACAACAATCAAAATAACAAATGAATATTTGAAACAATGAACTATTTGAAAAAATATATTATAATTTTTTTTTTCGATAATAAATATGGCAAGTGACACATCGTTGTAAAGTAGAGTAAAAAACATGTTCAAATATGCCATAGCCAACTTAGCGGCCCATAAGAAAAACTGAAGTTAGGGCTTGTATCTAGGAAACTAAAAGTTATATAAAAATTCTAAATACACCAATCAATTCTTCACAAAAAAGTGCTTTAAGAAACCGCAAACAAAAAGTACCTATCTATTTTAACAAAAAAGTTATAGCCATTTAAAGATATTCCGAATTTTCAGTTTTTTGGGTATACCGCCTAAACCACATAAAATTATGAATATTTTTTGATGTAATAATACTCACTCCTTTCATACATATAATTCATCTGATTTAACCAAACCTGTATCTCTTATAGATACTGAGATCCCCATGCTGGAAAAGTTATCTGGGACACCCGGTATATTCGAGTCAACAAAAAAAAAAAAAAACTGGTCTTCAAAAATCGGGAGGGCGGCAAAAAAATATTTCGCCCGGGGCGCCGAGCTTGCAAAGGCCGGCTCTGATTACATACGAGCAGGCCCAGATTTACCATGCAGGCAGTGTAGGCACGTGCCTAGAGCGGCAAAAATTAAGGGGCGGCAAATTTTGGCGGAAACTTGTTAAAAAAAGGTCTTCACACTTTTTAAAAATAAATTTTAATGTAATTTTTATAAAAAAACCTAAAAAAAAATAAACCAAACTTATTCCACCATTTAAAGAGGGGCGGCAATTTTGCAACTGCCTAGGGGCGGCAAATTTCTAAATCCGGGCCTGCATACGAGTATATTAATAAATCAAAATCAAATATAAAAATTACATTTGTGTGGTGTAAAATAACTATACAATACTCGTACATTAAGAAGAAATAATCAATTTAAATAAATACATTACATTTGTAGGTGTGAAATTGCCGGAACTGTTCGCGGAAAAATATTCAGCGTATAAGATTATTATAATATATGTGTAGACATAAACGTCTGTTCCACATACAAACTGTCGAGCCGAGGCGACAGTTTGAGCACAAATAAATTGCTTCTGTTGTTCCCTTGTGTGGAGGTGAAACTCTTAAAGGATTTTAGCTTGTTATAAATGAATGCTATTCTGTCTTCAACCGATTGATTATTGATTTTTATTTGACCATCTAAGATAAAGAATATCTATTCGCAAAACAGTGATTTTTTCATGAATTACCCCCCCCCCCCCGGCCTTCATTCATCAAAGATTTTGTATTCTTAACCGGAATGTTTTTCTTACGTATTTTTGACCGCTAAAATATTTTAATCAAGTTTGAGAACTTCCATGGAACGTGATATTTTTTTTGATTAAATCTAATGAATGAATTTTGTAGATCAAACTTTTCTATTTTTTTCTTTTTTGTATCGCTGTATGAAAAAAGATTTTTCCAAATCTACCTTTAGAATTTTTTTACGATCATATTTTATAGGTGTTAAAAGTAGTTTTTTTTATCGCAAATAACTCGATTAAAAATGGTAAATACAAAAAAAGCAAATTGCAGAGAACAATCAGATCTACAAAAGGTATTCATTAGATTTAACTAAGTTTTAGAAACACTTCTGAAGAAGACTCCGACATGAGAGTCAAAACGTCAAAGAAAACAATACGATAACGTGGACATCAGGCCGAAAAGTTAGCTGTTATGGACAACAGTTACGAAAGCCTACAGAAGAAAATTCATTAGATTTGGTTAAACAAATTATCATGGCCTACGGAAGCTCTCAAAATAGATATAAATTTTAAATTAAAAAAAATGGATAAAGCTTACTCAAACTAATGAAAAATATCGTAAGAGGGAGCAAATCCGCGATACTTTTGACTAATAAAAATAATAATATTACCTACATATATTAATAGTATTTGTATTGTACCACTTTTAAATAATTTAATTTCAAATGAAGTAGAGGCTCACGTTTTTTCATAGTTACCATATGGAACAATTATCACGTGACTCCGACTTGCATGTGAGTAATTTATATATATTTTTTTCAATTTAATATCAATACATTGCACAAGCTTATAAATGTTATCTTTGGCTTGGAAGGTTTCATTATTATTATTATTTATCAAAGTTTTATAAATACTTATATACTATAGAAGATTTTTTGTTTGTTGGTAAAGTTAATTGCTTTATCATCTTATACTAAATTATGACTTCATTATACTGGGTTCCCTAAAAAGTATACAGACGTCACTGTACATTAAAATTACATTGCATCCGTTGGCGTTGACCCGCGCAGTAAAACAAGACATTCTGTGTGGACATGTTCTTACTCAAGTGTTTTTGTAATGTTGCGAGTACTGACAATGGAATGAAAATGTCGTAGGCGGTAAAACAGACAACGCTAATGCTTCAGGATTTCCAGATTAAACAATAATCAAATTCTTAATTGTCAAATAGCTTAGTAAGAAAATGAAGCGTGAATGTTATTTGCATGCAAATAAAACGTAATTTTGCCATTGAGTTTTTTTTTGTTACATGGAGCGAGTAATTTCTTTCTTTGGTTTATAAATGTGTGCATTATAAATTTATGATGTACAAAGTGCTGGTTCTAATGCCTTATTAAAATTGAAACACACAATTTTTGCCTGTTTTTTTTATACATACCAAAATGAAATGTACACGGAGAAAAATATTTCATAACAATCACTCAATTTTTAAAGAAATATCACTATTTGACGTATAGTAATCTTAAAATGGTTTTTAAAATATTGTAATTCTTGCTAGGCCACGTGTTACAAAAGTTATTCACTCATCTCTCGATTTCGTAACCTTCGATTTCGTAACCGCTTGATTTTGTTACGGGTCAAATGCGCGATTTGCCAACCTTCTCCAATCCCCTCCATTATACTACCGTGATTGCTATCTCCGCGCGTAATTTAAATTCACCAATCAACGTTAAGGTCAGCACGGTGGTGGGGACCCCTCTCGACGTTGTCAATTCAAGCGGTTCAATTACCAACAACGTTGTGAAATCAAGCGATGAGTGTAATATGAATTAGTAATTTTTGCGTGCAGGATCGGAATCTATATTATTGGTAGGTATAGTTTAATTTATCATATCTACCAATAAAAAAATATATTATTAATATAATTAATTTTACACAATCGTAGTATTTATTATATTGTCTTTTAATTGAAATGAAATAATTTGTACAGCATTTAACAAATAATTCAACTTAAGAATAATTAGTTGAATAACCATGCAAATGATATTTACGAATATAATAAAAATTGCGCAGGTATTATAAAAATTACAATGTAGATTGTATAATATAGAAGTTACTCAATTTACAGAACATATTAAAACTGATCTCGGCAACTGTAATTTTTATTAGAAAATTAACTTCATTTTTCTCCGTGTACGTATAGGTATACAGGGTGATTCATTTAACCTGGAATTTTGTATATCTCGAGAACTAAGCAAAATAATGAAAAATGGTTCAGACAAAAGTTATAAGGTATTGAGAGGGTCAAATATTGGTGGCATTGAATTTCACCTTGATATTTATTTTCATGGTCAAATGAAGGTCAACTTTGATTTTTTAAATGAGAATCTGTATTTTTTATTGCATATTCGTATTATACAGAAAAAAATATAGAACCTTTGTATAAAAGTTTTTTTTTTAATGAATTTTTTTTATTTCTAACGAAATTTCCATGCACTTGCAATTTACTAAATAATTTTTCTTTTTATACAGTCGATTAATAAACTACTTTTGGCGTAATTATGGAATTAATCGACCTTATAAAAAGTAGAATTATTTAGTAATTTTAAATTTACGAAGCAAATAGCAAATGCATAAAAATTTCATTAGAAACAAAAAATTACATTAAAAAAAAACTTTTTGTACAAAAGTTACATGTTTTTTCCCGTATAATACGAATATGCAATAAAAAATATAGGTTCTTATTTAAAAAATCAAAGTTGACCTTCATTTGACCATGAAATTAAGTATCAAGGTGAAATTCAAGATCATCAATATTTGCCCCTTTCAATACCTTATAACTTTTGTCTGAACCATTTTTCATTATTTTACTTAGTTCTCGACATAATATACAAAATTCCAGGTTAAATGAATCAGCCTGTATAGTAATCATGAAAAAAATCGAGCTCGATATTTTAACGGAATTACACGTCTTGAATGTTCCTGAATCGAGAATCATTATTTCAATTACGTAGATATGTGAACGCTATAGTGCTAAACGGTGAAATTTACAAATATAAAATTGTAAACTTTTTAGGAGTGTCACTAAACCGGAAACGGATGTTTATTTTTGTAATTTTTTGAATTTAATTTTTAAAATTATTTTTGAAACGGTTCGTAAAAAAATGGTGTATTTCTAAATTTCTAACCCACATAAGTGCACGATTGAATTGAAACTTCCTTTGTTTTCTTTAACCATGAGATGAAAATAAATAGAGCTAAACGCATCAAATTAATTATCAAACGCATTATTTTAACGCATAACCCGTATACAAATACAAACACACAACAGATGCATGTGCTACTCATCCATTTTTCTTTTATACATCTACTCATCGCTCTCTCAATACTATGTATAAACCATGAAGAATAGAGACAGGAGAATAAACTCGAGTGGAAAGGGTAGGTCGAAAATCGGAACCTGGAGTGGGCGGTCGCATTTGTCGGATTTCTGCACAGAAGTAAGAAATATACTTTGTGCGCAGTCATTACTCTGTTCATTTGTACATTGCGGTACGCACGAGTGACCACTCACTTTGGGGGTTACATTATGATTCAAAAAATTCATTATTTTAACGCATAACCCGTATACAAATACAAGTACATAACGGATAATGCATTAATATCAACCTAACGCATGCGCTACACATCTATATTTCTCTCCAGCGGAACCTGGAGTGGGCGGTCCGCATTTGTTGGATTTCTGCGCAGAAATAAGAAATTTACTTAGTGCACAGTCATTGCTCTGTTCATTTGTACATTGCGGTACTATACGGCTGCGCAGTCAACTACTGCGCAGAGGTCCAAGCACGAGAGATCACCCACTTTGAGGGTCATATTATGACTCAAAAAATTGTATTACAGAAATACAGAGTTTACTCTTCTGTTTTCTAGTCTTCATGGCATAAACACATTTAAACGGCTCTGGCTTTTCACTTCACCCTCTCTTTAGCGTTGAATATTAGATTGTTTGAAAAAACGTGACGGTCGTGAAGTATTTGACTAACGTGTTGAGGTCATTTCAATTCACTAGTCTCGCTAAATAAATTTCACTTCAAAAAATGTTTTCAAATAAAAGTCATATGTAGATAATATTGCTATCTATGTTTTGCACTAACTATTTTTTCGCATTTTTTCATTAGAAAAGTAAATTACCTACATAGAATAAACTAAAATGTATATATAATATATACATAGTTGAATGTTCTGTACAAAATGTATTCGTGAAAGTATTGTCAATGTAAATTGAACACAGGCATTGTAAATCGATTTAATGCAAATTCGTTAATAGCCTAACTATTTAGGTAGTCATTTGTTTATGGGGTAACTATACGTTGAACATGTGGTTGCGTAGTTAATGTTAACATAAAATAACAGCGTTTGTAAAAAAAAATCAACTACAAAATACACGCAGGTTTTATCTTGTTTAATAAGTTTTATTTACAAAGGATCTGATTCAGTGGATAAAAATTACTGTTGTAAAAGTCAAAGGTCATAGAAGAATAAGTATGCTTACTATCCAAATTCAACAAAATTTGTTAGTAAATAAGCACTTTCAAATGTGGTATCAAAATTACGTATGTATATGATAGTTCCCTTGAAATATTATGAAGTATATGACAAGTATCTCTCATACTAGTAAAAAAACATCAATTACCTCCTACGGTCAGAGTCACCAACTGTATTATAATAAGTTAAAGTAGCATTGATCTAAATTCTAAAACGAAACCATAGATAATATCACATAATTAATACCCCGTTGAAAGTGCTTGTTACAGATTACAATAACGGACAGAAATTTTTGTAAATTTACAAAACATTTGATCCTGATAACAAGGGGTTGAAATAATATGCATATTGCATATATTTTTGTAAATCTGTTATAAATATTTAGTTATTAATAAATCTCAATAAACAGGAATATGAGTTTTTTAAATCTATTAAAACTGTTATTGAAATTTGATTTTAATAAAAAAAGCAATCAACAAGCCTATAAAGACATTTAATCAAGCAGGAGAATCATTTTGGTCTACACCAGATTTATCTGAACGCTAATGGAATAATAAATTATACCATATCAAATAGACTGTAAAGATAGATATAACATAACATACAATTCGTGAACTGTTATAGATAGTCTTATAGAATGCGGTAATATTATTATTGAAAAAAGAAAGATTAATTCTTATAAAAAATATAATAACATTTCAAACTATAGTTAATTTCCTGAATAGTGTGTGATTTCAATTCATTCAAATATTTTTTTTTCTAATGCAGATATTTTAAATACAAAACTACATATTATATATAATTAAAAGTAAATTAATTTAAAAATTGAGTGTTAAATATTTATTAAATGTTTTGCAATAATCCTAAAAACAGACATTCGGAGTGTCTATCTGTAAAACACCCAATTAAACAAGTTTAAGAACTTTTAAACATTCGAGTGATAATTTTGTTCATGACATTTATAAAGATATATATGTATTAATTTTTATTACTTATCCAAGTTTGAAATTAATTTCATAATGTTCTTTTTAATGCTTTGTTAAATTGCTTAGGTATAGAAAAATGAGTATTTTTATATAGCAACTCGAGTAATTTGAATCAGTTCTTTGTATGGGATTTAACAAAACGTAAAAAACAATAAAACTGAATAAAGCTACATTTCAATCAAAACCAATAATGTGATGGGAATTTAAATTAAATCGGTGTGCACGTTTTTATATATTTTCAAATAATGTAATAATTACGCACGAGTATGCACTATCGCTCGTTAGTTTCAATACATTCACAATTGTTTGAAAAACCTACTACACAGTGCCTTGCCGGAGGAAAAAATATCAATTAATTGAAAATATTAATTGAAAACAAGAAAATATAAAAATATTTATGCCAAGAAATAAATTAAAAAATGTATTTATTCAAAAGAAAATGTTAGGAAATTTCTCTTAAAAAAGGTTACTGAGTTTGGAGGGGGCAATATCATATTTTTTTAACGGTAACCTAACTTATTTTTTGTTTTAAGGGGAACACCGCTGTTAAGGATTGAAAAACTGCTACTTTTATAACCTTTTTTCTTTAATTAATTATTAGGAATTAGGGATACATCGAACTATGTCTATATAAATTTTTATTTTCTTGGAAAAATTGTCTTTGATTGAAAATCCTCGTAAGGATTTATCAGAAAACAAAAAACCAAACATTTTATTAACATGTATGAATATAGCTATCATTATGTGTAGACATTTTTTTAAATTGATTTTTGATAAAAAAATTTATATTTTGACTTAAAATTTGTTGGAGATATGTATTTTTGATTACATATACCTACTATAAGAAAATATTATTTAAAAAAAATCGATTTTGTTATCCACAGGGCGTTCCCCCTGATTCAACGAGAAAAATAAAAATAAAAAATTTTATTCGAAACATTATCTTTTAAGGCGATTTTAAAAACGAGAGTTTTGTCCAAGGCTAGTAAATACACAGGTTGCCTCATTAGCTTTTGACCAATCAGTTTGAGCACCCTAGAAGACGTTTTACGAGGCTACATTTGCTATGATTGGACACATCATTCCCCCTCTCCTCATTTGGGTCGAACAAATGACGTATTTCCCTCTCTGAGACTACCTTGTACTTTACATACCTTGAGTTTTATCATACATATACAGGGTGATTCAGCACTGTCGTTCCAAACTTAAACCCTAGATTGAGAAAAATATTTTAAGCAAAAAACTTCCAATAAACATGTGTCCGGAAATTTTTGGTTAGGGAACTACAGCCCACCAAAGATTTTCATCAAAATGAGTTTTTATTTAATATCTAGATAACCCTTTGTGATAAAATTATGAAGTTTGGTATTCTGTTTAGTAATAATAAGTGTTATCGATTTCTTATATTAAACAATTATAATTTAGACCGGGGATGTATGGGGCCTGTGGGCCCATCAATTTTTATCTAGTATTTTTTGTTCTTTAATTTTTTATAAAGTTGGGTACTTATTTAAGGTTATATGACACAAAATACGTAAAAATATACTTTGCTTATTTGTCATAGGATAAACCGTTTTCGAGTAATATCGATAGAAATGAAAGCATGCAGAATTTAACTTAATACGGATGCTCCAAATTACAAAAAATAAATTTATATTCTTGTTCTATGATTAAAGGTAGGAAAAAAAGTTCATATAAAGAAACCTCCTAATATGAATCCTCTAAGATCTATAGCCAGTTGTAATACTGTATTACCTATGTACTTTAATAATTTGTTTAAAAAACGAAACTAAAAATGGCTATTTGTTGATAAGGATGCATTTTTTGAGGTATACTTATGTTAACTTTTTGTCTTAATTTTTATCATAGAACAAGAATATAAATTTATTATTTGTAATTTGAAGCATCCGTATTAAGTTAAATTCTGCATGCTTTCTTTTCCATCGATATTCCTCGAAAACGGTTTATCCTATGACAAATAAGTAAAATATGTTTTTGTGTATTTTGTATCATATAACCTTAAATAAGTGCCCAAGTTTATAAAAATATTAAAGAACAAAAAATACTAGATTAAAATCGATGGGCCCACTGACCCCATACATCTCTAATCTAAATTATAACTAGTTAATATGAGTAATCGATAACACTTATTATTAATACTAAACAGAATACGAAATTTCACAATTTTATCACAAAGGGTTCTCTAGATATTAAATAAAAACTCATTTTTAGTCAAATCTTCAGAGGCCTGTAGTTCCTTCACGAAAAATTTCCGGACACATGCTCATTAGAAGTTTTTTGCTTAAAATATTTTTCTTAATCTACTATTTAAGTTTGGCACGACAGTGCTGAGTCACCCTGTATACAGGATGATTCATTTAACCTGGAATTTTGTTATGTCGAGAACTAAGTAAAATAATGAAAAATGGTTCAGACAAAAGTTATAAGGTATCGAAAGGGTCAAATATTGGTGACCTTGAATTTCACCTTGATACTTATTTTCATGGTAAACGAAGGTCAACTTTTATTTTTTAAATAAGAACCTATATTTTTTATTGCATATTCGTATTATACGGGAAAAAACATAAAACTTTTGTACAAAAAGTTTTTTTTAAATGTAATTTTTTGTTTCTAACAGAATTTCTATGCACTTGCTATTTGATTCGTAAATTTAAATTTACTAAATAATTTTACTTTTTATAAGTTTATTAATCGACTGTATAAAAAGAAAAATTATTTAGCAAATTGCAAGTGCATGGAAATTTCATTAGAAACAAAAAAATTACATAAAAAAAAACTTTTCGTACAAAAGTTATATATTTTTTTTGTATAATACGAATATGCAATAAAAAATATAGATTCTCATTTAAAAAATCAAAGTTGACCTTCATTTGACCATGAAAATAAATATCAAGGTGAAATTCAAGGTCACCAATATTTGACCCTAGCGATACCTTATAACTTTTGTCTGAACCATTTTTCATTATTTTGCTTAGTTCTCGAGATATACAAAATTCCAGGTTAAATGAATCAGCCTGTATATAATTTATGTTGTTTTAAATGACAAAAAATAAATTATTTATTTCATCTATGTACATAGTAATTTAAACATTTATTTAAATAGTTACCATTGTGTTTTTGCATTAGAACAACATTGTGTAAACATTTTGAAGTTACCTTCTTTCTTACATATTCCGGACGTCCATGTTATCATATACGCTCACGCGCGTATACACGCATGCACGCACATTCGCACTGCCTCTATAAGAATTGTTGATCTAAATTTGTGACACTGAATAACTTTTGAAAATAAACTTTGACTCCTTTGTTTTTGTTTGTGTTCGACATCGACACATGTTGAATTAAAGATAGCTACTGCATTGAATGTCAATAAGGTCATTAGGTTTATATCGAGTTCAACTACTTGTTACTGAAAATTATTGTTTTTCCTGAAACTATTCAGATAAAATATTTTTATATTTTTGTTTTTGTGATTTTATGCTTTAATAATCGATATTATGTAATTTTATTTGTTTGTCGATAGTACATTTGAAAATATAATAACTGCAAAAAGGTGATTTGGAGAGAGATTTGAATATTTGAAGCAGGGATGCGGTCAGTGGCGTGCTTACAAACTTTGCGCCCCTGATAAGTTAAGAAAGTTGAGTCCTTATCAGCAGTAAAATATAATATAAATCTGAGATCCTTTAAAGTTTGGTGGCCCCTGTATTTTTGTCAATCCAGCAGTAGTTATGCTGCTGGATTCTTAAATTGCTCAACTCTGTGCTCTGACTTAATTTCGTTTTTTTTTATATTTAATTTTTATTTTCATTAAATATCATCGTAGTATATGTGTTATTGTAAAAGTCCGAACTGAGGTAAATCCTAGAATTTACCGGTAAAACCTAGGTTTTACCAACTGTTAATGGTAAAAGTCCGAACTGGTATGTGATTATTGTTTATTTCGGACTTTTACCATCATACACTCGGTAAAACCTAGGTTTTACCAAGAGACACAGTAAATGTTGAAAAATAGAGTAGGTATCAAAAATATGTTAAAGAAATATATAGAAAATCACAAATATTAAATTTTGCTAACAAAATATTGGGGCGAATGAGGATTAATCTAGTATAAAATACGGGGATTCAATCTCCACCTTTGTTAGGTTATAACCAAACCGGAGATTGATTTTTTATACTAGATTAATCTCCTTTCGCCCCAATAGATTGCCCTAACCAAGGCGGAGATTGAATCCCCGTTTCTTATACTAGATTAATCCCCTTTCGCCTCAATAGATTGCCCTAACCAAGGCGGAGATTGAATCCCCGTATTTTATACTAGATTAATCCCCATTCGCCCCAATATTTAATATTTGTAATTTTCTATACATTTTTTTAACATATTTTTGATACCTGTATACTCTATTTTTCAACATTTACCGTGTCTCTTGGTAAAACCTAGGTTTTACCGAGTGTATGATGGTAAAAGTTCGAAATTCGGATTGTTACCATTAACAGTTGGTAAAACCTAGGTTTTACCGGTAAAAACTAAGTTTTATCTCAGTTCGGGCTTTTACAGTAACATATGCATTCTATACAAAAATTTTCAAGTGCGAGTTGAACCTCGCATACTAGTGTCTCGTACCGTATCTATATTTTTTCAATTTATTTATTAACTTCCCAACAAAGTTATCAGTCCGAAAATCGAAATAAGAAATTTCAACATAATTTTTATTTGAAAAAAATTACGCAAATGCGGTGAGTGCTGATAATTTTCTTTTGATCTCGGTATCATTATACATTGCCGTACAGAAGTCTTTGGACACTCATTTTTTTGCGTATTGTAAATATAAAACTGCAAAAATGGATGATAAAAAAACTTAAATGTGACTAAATCATCAAAGATGGAAGGCAAAAAATTTTTTTGATAAGAGTACTTAATTACAACTTTTGTAATAATCCTAGCATATCTAAAATACAGCATTTACAATTTTCCATGTTAAGCAAAATTTTCGAATTATATGCTTGAAAGATCAGGTTTACTCAAGTTGAAAGAATTGACGCACAGTGTCTTTTTAGCTAACGAGAAATTGTTTTTTTTTTACTATTTTGACTGCGAATAAACATATTCTTTTCGCTATTTTGGGGATTTTTTTTGACTGAAATCTGTATATATACTATTATATACATTCAAAATCACAAGTTTCCAAAGACTTTTGCTCAGCAGTGTACCGTACATGTACGAAAAACTTTCAAGGAAATATAAAAAATTTATTATTGATTCATTTTATAATTCCAAACAAGCATAGGTGGGCACAGTTACCTAATCGAAAAGTTAACTTCGTTAATCGGTAATCCGTTAATAAAAAAGTTTACTTCGTTAACCGTTAAAGCGTTAAAATTCCGAAAATGTAACGGAAGTTAAAGTTAATCGTTAAAAAGTTAACCATCCAAAATTTTTGAAGACCTTTTTTTGCAAATTCGACAACTTTCTTATGTACTTTTCATCAAACAACCAATGTAACGGACTAAAGTTAACGGAAATTAAATTTAACGATAGTTAAGAAAAGCGTTAACATTTTTTTGAGTT
The DNA here is from genome assembly GCA_949319165.1 of Sialis lutaria. NCBI lineage: Eukaryota > Metazoa > Arthropoda > Insecta > Megaloptera > Sialidae > Sialis > Sialis lutaria. Next base: position 13,354,437 of record OX439241.1, read on the forward strand.
CACTTAAAAGTTAATCCGTTAACCATTTTGTTAACGTCGTTAATTAATGATTAACGAGTTAATGCCCACTTATATATGCAAACAAGTTATATATTTATTTTAAAATCTATATGATACGCAGATGACTTGAAGAAACGATTTTTGCGGAGAAGAATGACAAAAATGCTATGAGTCTTTTCCCCTTCCTTGTATAACAATAAGTGTAGAAGTATATATATCCTACTAATATAATTCCATGAATACAAAATAGTAAACATATTTATTATACAACATTGCATTGAAAAGTCTTGTTCTTAAAGAACATATATTTTTACTGTCGTAATTATTTTTCGTAAAATCTAAATGTACCTACCTACTTTGAAGTTTCTGTAAAGTTATTTATTAAAGAGTACTTACCTCCTGACAAAAACAACAAGTGGATACCAGAGTTGTAAAACAATATTTGACTGACTTTGTGTGCACAGTTAAAGTGCTCGTAAAATGTTCATAAAAGTGAATTTATAAACTGGTACGACGAACTTGACTATGGTAATTCTAAAATATGAGTAGGTTTACATGTACTATGATATTATCTGTTTATAACATGTTGAAGTTGTATTATTTAAAACCAAAACGTATTGTATCAATATCAAATTTTTAAAGTGAAACTTCTTTAGCGAGACAAGTGAATTGGAATTACTTCAAATACGATGCGTTATTCAAATAATCAAATATGAAACGCTGAGGAAGAGAGCGATGAGTAGATGTATGGTTAACAAGTCAGTCAACCATGAGTTAAGGTTAATGTCGATGCATCAGCTATCGTGTACTACGTGTTGGTATAAGGTATTATGCATTTAAATAATAGGTTTGATTATTACTTTTTATATGTTTACATAGTTCTATTTATTTAATTCGCAAGTTTAGTAAAAACATAAGTAGTTTCACTTTAGTCGTGCGCTTATGCGAGTGAGGCACATTCCACTTTTTTCCTGATAATATAAAAAATATGTTGGGGTTTAACAACTTTCTAACATACTTACAGTGTGTTAAGTAAGAGCGTATACGGCAGTACTTGCAGAAATCGCGATGTAAGTGACGTGTACGCGAAATGTTTCGAAGCCGTTTTTTGTACGCACCCAAAAGGGCCAAAAATGTCGAATACAGTGACGGCCAAGTACATTAAAAAGTCGAAGGCATTTGTTGAGAAGTGGGTGAATTATTTTAAAGAGTCGAAAAATGGCGACGAATTTCCAGATCGTGCTTCAATAGGGAAAGTGACCAAAAAGGAGGAAAAACTGATAGTGACATTGTTTTCAAAAGATTGACATGGACTGAAATTTTTTCATCAAAGCGCAATAGGTGGGAGTTCCCTAAACCTGAAAAGATTTAAGTTTGTATTACTTACTGTCTGCGAGTAATACCGTACACGCTTTTAATTAACACACTGTATATGTATCTGAATATAATAATGTATCTCTTATTACTGGGTGCTTATACATCATAAAATAAAGACATTGTTTCTAGGTCCAACGGTTTGGGTTGGGCGTTGATGAGTCAGTCAGTCAGTATATAATTACCTCTTTTTATATAAATAATATATAAAAATGAATACCAAAACAAAATGGATGCTTCGTTAACCACTTGTGACAAGTTCACAGAATACTGGTTATGAACCACTGATTGACTTATACACACACACATACTCGTATAGTATATGTACGAATGTACGTACATTAGAGTCTCTGATGAAGGCGATTTTACCCTCCACCCGCACGACGTCTGACTCCATGGCGACGCCCTCTACGAACAGCGTGTCTTTCAGTAGTGTCATGAATGCTCGCATGCTAAACGAGACGAACAGGTGCATGTGTAGACGGTTCCTCGCGCATCGCAGCTTCCTGAAAATTACAAACAAAATTATCAGACTAATCATTAAATATATGTAGGTTAGGGTGGTCCTTATTTATAGGTGAAAGAATTTTTTTTGGATATTTTAAACTCCGTACCCCCCAAATTTGTTCGTTACCATGAGATTTGAATTTCTGTTAAATTTGGTCATGATCAACCAATCCCTTCCCGTACCGACTTAGGGTTGAAAAAAGTCCAAATAGGGTAGTTTTATTGTTTTTGCGTTTAATTAAAAAATAAAGCAATTAGCATAAATATGTATATAACATTTATTGTAGAGCATAAAATTGTCTATAAAAAATGTTCTTATAGTGTATCACGAATATCTGTTATTTTCCATGAAAAATACAAAATTTTATTTGAAAAAAATTATTTGTTTACGGTAACGTAAATATATTATATGAATGGTAGTCCAGTAAAGGAAGCATTTTGACAAGAACTTTTAAGGGACAAGCAATGTTATTGTTGATTATTATAGATTTTGGTGCGGAAAATTTGAAAAAAAGAACCCGGATTAGAAAAAACTGATGCAACACCCTTAAAAATTGGGTTGAAGGGTGAAATCCCATTTCCATGTGTATTTTCAATTTATTTCAAAATCTAAATAGGGTATTTTTATGGTTGAAATTTGTTGGGGATACTAAGATGAATCGAATGAGACCACATGTACTGAATTTGACCCAAAAATACCCCTTTTAGAATGTTTAATATAGGTAAAAATGCTTGGTGAAAATAGTTTAAAAATTAATAATTTCGGTTAAAATCATACAAATTACACAAAATTGATCTCAAATTGTTCCTGAAATTCCAATGAATAATGAAATTATTATCAATAGCAAGTGCGTTCACAGTTAATTTTCCAGAGGGGAGGGTATTTTTTTTATAAAAAATATATTTTCTATTTATTCTTATGTAATATCTAAACAAAGAACATTTGAAATTTAATAAATGTTATCGTAAATACTACATTTTGCTTAAATTATATTATTAATCTAAAGATTAATATCGATAATAATATCATTTCAAACTCGTCTCGCCTCGGTCCCGATTTCGTTTCAAGACTGAACCAAGAAGTCTCGACTTAAGGCTGTTCATGCCGATTTTTCCGAAACTAAATTCTACGAGATGTCGCCACCGTACAAAACAAAAATTATTTGCACAAGTCTAGCCCTGAGGGGAAATGACAGATACAATGTGGATACAATTAATTCAGTGACAATTGACGATCGAATGAAAAATGGGATATTCTCGAAATTAAACAGAGATGAAACTACAAAGGATAGAACTAGTTCTTATGTTTTTAGGCTTACATTCAATATTTTCAAATGAAAATTGCAGAATTATTATAAAATTAGAAAGCTTAAACAAATATCTATGTCGTGGTATATTTTTTTCTCCGTATTTTTCAAGAATTTTTGTTATATATTGAGTTTTATATATTATCATATCAAGAAAAATACACACATTTTCAGATTTTTTTTTATTAATATATAAAAAAATTAAATTGAAAAATTAAGTATGTCATAACATAGAAACATTAATCTAGTTTATCACTGTATTTTTTCCTAAATGATTTATTAATACTGGTCAGAGCTGAACTTAAAATACAAAACCGTAATTTCTCTATAGTAATTCTTATGGCAATTCAAATAGCATGTTCAGCCTTAACGTGCAGCTCTAGTTATCATAATAATATATACAAAAGCTTTTTTTAAAATACGTTCGGTTACAACCAAGTGAGGGAGATATACATTGAGCTTGCATTACCGTAGATTTAATAACATCTCAGGAGGAAAAGTGTTCCGTTTGCTCTTCCGTTCCTCCCTCCCATGGGGACGCTCATGATCAACAGCATAAATATTACAAATTTGTGTTATAATTTTTTCTCAGTTGTAAACTTTTAAACGTGAACCAATGAACGAAACAAATAGTCTAAAAGTTTTATTGATAAAGTTTTATTACAATAATTCAGCAAAAAAGCTTTATACATTATTTAAAGAATACCTTATTTTTTTATTTTGTTTCAAAAATCCTCAGCATTAGAATTATTATTTTTAAATTCATAATTCTTACTTTAAAATTGTTTGTAACGTCTGATATACAATAATGTTATAAAATAATTTAAGAACACCCCCACCCCTTCCACTGAAAAATGTAACATGCGTATACATTTATACAGATTAGTTAAAACATTTTTATTTAAATGTATGGGAATTAGGGAATAACAGAGTAATTATTTGTTTAAAAGCTTTCAACGGAAATTTGAAGCGGAAAAGTCCAATATTTATTTCATTAATTACATAAAATTGTTTTGTTTTTGTTCTTCAGGTATAATTTTTTTTAAAAACTGTTAAAATATTTATGCTATGTTATAATTATTATTTATTTAGATTAATTTTAATATTGCACAATAAAGGACCCCGTAGAATCCTTATGGGAAAGGGGTTTCGGTCAAACTCTTTGAAACTTTCCGATAGTTTTTGATGAGTAGATTAAAAATGTCAATGGGCACTAAGTCCTAAAACTCAAACTTTAAAGATATAGCCCTCTTAAGTTGGCGATCATGCTCACCTTTAATTTACAATAAAAAAAATTGTAGAACTTTAATTTTCACTCAACTATTTTTATGTGTTCCCAAAGACTTATATAATCGATTGTCACCATAAAAAAGTAAACTGTTAAATTCTTTAGCCAATGGCAGTACTTAAATCTTATTATTACGTTTTTACTTTCTTATACCAATGTATATGAAATATACATATAGTATAAGTAAGTATAGTAAACGCGATTTTTTTCGAAATCCGGTTTTTGATGGAATTATCAATTTTGACCTTCCCTGAATCCATACTGACTATTTTCGCCATGATGTCTGTGTGTCTGTCTGTCGGTCTGTCGGTCTGTCGGTCTGTCTGTCTGTCTGTCGGTCTGTCTGTCTGTCTGTAGACGCTGTAACTCAAATACGACAAATCGTAGAAAGGTGGAATTTTATACTTAAGATTGATTTTTGCCTGGGAAGAAAACCTCCTATTTTTGAAAACGATCATTCAACCGGAAACGGATGTTTACCTACATCGATTTTTGAATTTTTCGAATTACACTGAAACAGTGCGAATTAGAGAAAAATGACAATGTTGAAAATTGTAGGTAATATTATTATCTATAATTTATGTTCTATTCATTTTTTCGAAAAAACAAATTTAATTTTTTTTTTTTTTTTTACCAAGTATTCGATTTTAAGTACATTTCAAATGGTTCATAACAGAGAAGAAATATCTGCCATGAGTGTCATGGGACTTTCTTATACGTATTACAGAGACTGTACGTGTTTGCTATAGGTACCATGGGTCTTTCTTATACATAATATTGAGAATAAACACTGTACACTCTATTTTATTTAGTTTGCAGTGGTCGCCCGGTGACATGACGGTATGAGTCGTGATCCGTACGGTCAAATCACCAGACAACCAGTATAGATTATTTTAAATAATGATTTTAAAAAAAATATTTCTGGCTAAATCATAAGTGTTGGAAAAAAATGTATGGGGAATTAATTATAGATAATAACATACTCGACATTTTTTATCTAAAACATTTTTGTCTTATTTCAAAAAATTCAAAAAATTACAAGAGTAACCATCCGTTTCCGGTTTAGTGATCATTTTAAAAATACTCAAATACGACAAATCGTAGAAAGGTGGAATTTTATACTTAAGATTGATTTTTGCCTGGGAAGAAAACCTCCTATTTTTGAAAACGATCATTCAACCGGAAACGGATGTTTACCTACATCGATTTTTGAATTTTTCGAATTACACTGAAACAGTGCGAATTAGAGAAAAATGGCCAAGTTGAAAATTGTAGGTAATATTATTATCTATAATTTTATCACGTACACTGTTTACTGTCATTATTATGTATAAGAAAGTCCTGTGGCACACGGCAGATTATTTTTTATTATAAACCAATTTTTTATTATAAAACAATTGGATTTGTTTATAATTAAAAATTTTTTTTATGGCGGCAATCGATTATAGATGTCTTTGGGAACACATACAAAAAGTTGAGCGAAATTTAAGGTTCTACAAAAAAATATTGTAGGTAAATTAAAGACAATCATGTTTCCCAACTTCAGAGGGCTATATCTTAAAAGTTTGAGTTTTTAGGACTTAGTGCCCATTGACACTTTTGATCTACTCATCAAGGACTATCATAATCCAAAGTTTCAAAGAGTTTGACCGAAACCCCTTCCCCATAAGGATTCTGCGGGGTCCTTTGTGTATTTTAATTTAATATGATATAATTGTTTAAACTAAAAAAGCACAGTTTCTCCGTTTTTGTTGAAGACGATATAATTGACTAAATTATTAAGAATTCAAAGTAATGCTGAGAAAAATCTTTATAAAAAATGCAACATTTTACAAAAACGATAAATTTTTGCAAAATGTATGGCGACTTATTTGACATTCTGTATTTATGTCGTAATAAACTCGAATGTTTATTTTAACAAACAAAAAATAATTTGAACACCTTGACATATGAATATAGTTCATTACATGTTTCCATTAACATTTTCAGTCTGTCTGCAACACCGCAAAATTCGATAATAAGGGTAACGATGCTAGTTAAAACAAATTATCTTCAACGAAATTCTCTTGGATGTTAATGTAATTGTTATTATCTATATACTGATTTAGAATATATGCTCAGCAAAATTATTTTTTTCATTTCACTTATTTTTATATATTACGTATACAGGATGTTGACAATAAAACGTTTTTTATTAACATTAGACAAGTAAGCTGTGTGTAGAAAAACTTTTCAAATAAAAGTTACCAAGTTTATATATGTTTTTTTTTGTGTGTTTTGTTTGTTATTTACCAAATGGATTTATCGAACGCGAAAGATTTGTTAATTAAAAAAAATTATGAAAAAAGTAGTATTTTTTAAATATTATTTTATATATGTTTTTGGTAAAAGATTTTTTGTAGTATCAGATCCATGAAAAAAAAGTATTCATTACATTTTTGTTTTTGAAAACACTATAAAAAATAGAAAAATGGTAAAACATATTATGATACCCCCCCCCCCCTCTCCAAACTGAGTAATTTATCTATTAATTAAAATATGATTATTTACAATACTGTTAGATAAATTAAAAATTTTGACTTTAGTTTATGTACCTACAATCTACAATTTTAAGTGCTTAACAATAAAGTTAGGTACATTTATATGATTCCAAAAAATGTTATACATGTATACCTAGGTATGCATTACAATGTACTCTTTAATATTTCAAAAGCAAATCTATGTAAACTTTTGTAATAAAATATCCATTTACAATAGGCTGAAAATAATTCGACTCGAAAAACTTTTCTCTCAGTTGAATTGAATTACAATCAAATAATAATTGAATGTACTGTTTCTCTCTGATATTGCATATACATGTAAACTTTAATAAGGTTCAATTAAATAAAATAACTCAATTATTGTCAATTAACAACTGCAAAATTAAAATAATAAAATATACATTGCACGTATTTTGATTTGTTTCTAACAAAATTAATCAAAAACACAATTAAAGTTTAATTTAAGTAATTATTTTAGGAGTGTACCTACCTATTCAATAATAATATAATCATGATGCGGAAACTTTTAATGTATATAGCGCGAGTACCCCCTTTTTGTTCAAAATACAACTGTTCAATCTCTATCAAGATTTGGTATTGGGAATGTCATTACGATGATCATTTTGAAGTATACAAATGTTCTTATTTATTAAAATAATAATAAGAAACGCACAAAAAAATAGGATTCTGAAGGCTTGTTTCCAACTGGAAATTTCGTCCAGACTCAACATCCGATAATCGTGAACGTAACTTTATTTTGAATCAAACTTATAGTTAAAATTAAATAATAGTAAACAGAAAAAATACAACCCTCGTTTTATTTATACACTCACCGCTCTATATAACGACCATCCATTTAACGTCCGCTCTATATAACGCCTGACAAACTTCATAGCGCGAAATTTAAATTCACAAATTGACGTTTAAGTTGGCACGGTGGGCAGGGGCAAGACGTGTCGTTATGTAGAGCGGGTGAAAATCCGGTACCGTCGTTATATAGAGCAGTGAGTGTATGCATATCGAAAATAATATTTTATTAATATTAGAATATAATCTTATTTCAACTATATTATTGTTTCTCTTTAAGGGCAGGGTAACGTATTCAAATTTTTTTTCTATTTTTGTTTTATTCGATTTTCTGAATGAAAAAGTTTTCAAGAATATTGTGTGAAAATTTCAGACGGATCGGAGCAAAACTAACGAAGATACAGCATTTTAAGCAACCATGATGGGCGCGATCAACTGACTCCATGCATATAAGTAGAGCGGAGCAGGAAGCTGAAAAAAAACTAAAGAAGGCAGAATTCGTCGGAGACAGGAGCAAAAAGATGCATTAGACATTATGGACGATAGCAACATCCTTTATGGACCTGGCAGCGATGATTCAATGTGAGCTAAGCCGATAAAACTCGCTTATCAAATTTTTTTTTTTTTTTTTAGTGTTTGAAACTTTAAAGCGTTTTTCCCACAACTCACGTTTTCAAAGTCGGTGCCCCTCATAATTTCAAAACTACTACACCGATTCTTTTGAAATTTTGAACACTATTTCTGTACATAATTTACAAGGTAACGCTGGAGAGTTTTTTCTAAATTTGTCAATATTTTTTATTTTATAATAAAAAATTACCCGATTTTTTTTGCAAAAATCGCGTTTTTCACTTCAAAGTGTTCCCAAAAATTGAAAAATTGTAATTTCGAAAAACCCTTCTAGCGTTACCTGGGAAAAACGATTAGCTAACGACCAAAAAAATTGTTTTTATTTCTGATGATCCAGGACCGAGTTATGAGGGGCACCGCAATTCAACTTTTTTCCGAGACGCCTCCAAATAATTGCCGCCATTGCCGTATTTTTCAATTTTTTTACATGAAAATTTAACAAAATATTCTTCGAATATTATACTTTGATGTACCATTAGCTTAAATAAATAAATATTAACTGTGTTGTCGGAAAAAATTCACAAAAATGTGCTTTTTTTGTACGAATTAACGTTACCCTGCCCTTAATAATGGACATTGTCCGCCAAAAACAATAAATTACATGTTTTAAACAATATTTTACCCTTGCTTTAAGTTAACTTTGATATGCGCGTACTTATATATATATAGTAAAAGTATAGGTAATATGCCTCAGGTGACAAAACGTAAATCTACCACACGACTAATAACGCTAGTAATATTGTAAGCCACACATTTAATTAAGTATTTATTTATTAAAGCACAAATAAATTGAACAATAACATTTTCTTTGATCGGTACTTATTGGATTTTAGCCATGACAAAAAAACTATTCACGTTATTAAATTACATGTACAATGAAGATTTTTCCCTTGAGACCGAAGTAATTTATAAAATCCACAATACCGTGTGTATTTCCTCAATTCAATTTTATTTTAAATCTGCTTTCTTTACTTTTAAAAGCTTTTATTTGTTATTTCTTTGATTATTTTGTCAGTTTTAATGAGATCATCAACACATGTCATATATAAAGTAATTTATTTTGAAGTGTAAGTTTTAATATGTAATTTCACGGTAAAATATGTCGTGGTTATTATGAAAGATATTTTACGTCAACATTTGTTACTTTCAACATTTCAGTCTAAGAAAATTATTTTAATACTTTAATAAAATAAGCCATCTTATCTTAATCTCGTCTCGTAATATTTTCTTGTATCGTTTTGTAGACGTTATTGAGACCACGACGAGATCGAGATCGAGACTGATAAATGTCTTGGTCATGTGTGAATTTTTTGTAATGTAATAAACAACGAATCATTTTATTTTTAAACTTTAACATTCAAGATTAATATCAAATTTTTTGTACAGGAAATTTATTTCTTTTATCAGTTTTAAGAGCTCAAAAATCAATTTAAACATAATTTTTTTATTAAACGCGCTTAATTTTTGAGCTCTTTTCAGCAATTTAGGTGCACACATTGGAATTAAATTTGAAATATTGCTGAAAAGTAAACATTTTTGAAAATTTTGATATAAGGCACGCCTCCGGCCTCCGTATCTTTATTTGTCTTGAAGTTATTCTAGAATAACAAAATTAAACTTCAAACGGCTCTAAAAATTATTCCACAAGGCCTATAGATGAGGACTTTTGTGTACAGACGTACTATAATGTATACTACATTGGAACCAAATTTCATCGCACTCCTAATTTGTTCCAAGAACAGGGTAATTTTTCCCTTCATTGCCTGTACTAACAGAATTATAAAAAGTATTTTGATAAATTATAATTTTTTTGGTGTAGTGGATCCCAACTCATGAAATATGAGATATTTCAACCTACAAGTTCAAAAAATACTATTTTTGCCATATTTAATTTATTTTGGTTTCTAATTTTTTTTATCTCTTTTGGCTTTCATACGAGTATATGGCCAGTAAAATAATACAATTATTTCTATTAACAGTTATTGTTTACCAATGAGGAAGGATATTGTCCCAGGAGATTTTTATGAGACTATGATATCTAAATTAAAATGAATTCAATACTTAACACAATTACAAAAATAACAAAGGGCACATATAAAAATACTATGGCTAGGCCATAAAATGCACACCCCTTAAACATAAAAAAATGTATTAACTTATAATATCAAATAAATACGGTACAGGTACAATATAATTGGTGAAACTTAAAAGGATGTTTGAAAAAAAGATTGGAGTTAATTAATATTATATAAATATATAATATGAAGTTTATCACTCATTAAGATTTTTTAGAAAATCAACAATGAATCTTGATATCAATCGATTATTACCTTTTTTTATTTAAATTTAGGATGTATTGTAATAAAACAACAATCATTTTAATTTACAATTTTTATATAACATATTTTTTAAAATGTATAAAGTAAATAAATTAATTAATATCTAATAATAATTAAAAAGATAAATACATCCACATATTGCAGCGATAACAGCTGTGTTCACCTGATGTCTAGCATTTAAAATGAAACAACAATGTAACGTTTATAGGTTATATGACGTATATAATATATTTGTTTTAAAAATGCAAACTTACCAGATTTTATCTTGATTAAAAAGATTGATTGGCTTTGAATAAAATAATTAAAATACAGCACGTATCGATGTACATGTATTTATATATTAATTAACACAATATAATAATTATGAAATTTGATGTGACATATGAAGAAATAGCGCCTACTACTATTAATAAATTATAAATAGCAACTACTCTATTTGTAAAAAAATTTCTTGTCAAAATATGAATTTTTGTTTAAATAAACTGCAAATTTCGTTACTTCTAGTTATCCAATTTTGTTGAGTTTTAATAGGGTTCTATTCTGATAATAGATGAAGTGAATTCAAAAGGATTGGTGCAAATTTATTTCGAATTGTGACCTGTAGTTCGGCGTTTCTATCAAAAAAGCGGGTTAAATCGACAAATTGAACTTTATTTATATTTTTATAACAGAAAATTAAAACCGATCGATATTAAACTAAGCAAAAATGGAGACTGTAATGTTTTCTATCAGAAAATGTAAAAATGTAAGTGAGATACTGAAGAAATTCTGAAGAAACACACTTCCAAGCAGAGCCTGCTTGGGGTGTGCAATATAGTCTAAATAATCAGGAAAATAAGAACTGCACACTTAATCCCGGAAGGAGTTTTTTTCTCGTACAATACATCAAAGAAAGAAGATGAACAAACATACTTACAAGCAGAGAGTTTTGTTAGTTTTTGTGAGTACACATTTAGCTGTCTTGACAGGGAAGGTATAGTCCCAATATTTGGCTATAAATCTTGCGCAAGTCTCGAGACGCCGTTCAGAGGATAAAGGCTTGCGAAATAACGCAACATGTTATGTATTATAGTAAGAATTTGTGGTCTTTAACATTATTACCTAGGATCTAGGTAGGATTTTTTAAAGAATTGAATTTTTTATACTGTAATAATATATAATAATGTTATCAATTTTATTATTTCATAATAAGAGAACGTCCATAAAATCTAACGAATAAATACGTGGGAAAAAGGGGGTGAGGGTTCAAAGGTTACTTCTTTTTTAAATTAATGTACTTTACTACTACTATACAGGGTGTCCCATTTCAATCTATCACCCCCCTAATTTTTTTTATCTATCAATTAAATCAAAAAATGCTTCAAATAAAAGTTGTTTAGTTTTGAGGGGGACCCAAAATGGCGTTATTAATTTTTTATTTTTTGGACGTCTTCATGATCAAATAGGCCCAACTTTTTTTTTTCAAATGGAAACTTATATTTTTTATTAATGTATCTTATTGTTTGAAAAAAAACAAGTAGCTTTTGTTTCAAAAAAATTTTTGTATGACTTCATTTTTTTTTAATATTAAACAAAATAATTTTAGATTTTAGATTTTTACTAATTTTTTACTCAAAACCCATTAACTTTAGAGGAAAAATGTAAAATACAAAAAATGTTTATTTTAATCTGATATAATTAGGATAATTATATCAGGATTTTTTGATAACTTTTGCTCTTCAAAATATTAAAGCAAATAAAAATTAAAATAAAAAATTTGAAATAATATTCCTAGTTATATTTTATTAAAATAAACATTTTTTGTATTTTACACTTTTCCTCTAAAGTTAATAAGTTTCGAGTAAAAAATTAGTAAAATTCTAAAATCTAAAAGAATTTTGTTGAATATTAAAAAAAAATGAAGTCATACAAAAATTTTTTTGAAACAAAAGCTACTTGTTTTTTTCCAAATAATAAGATATTGTAATAAAAAATATAGGTTTCCATTTGAAAAAAAAGTTGGGCCTATTTGGCCATGAAGACGTCCAAAAAATAAAAAATTAATAACGCCATTTTGGGTCCCCCTCAAAACTAAACAACTTTTATTTGAAGCATTTTTTGATTTAATTGATAGATAAAAAAAATTAGGGGGGTGATAGATTAAAATGGGACATCCTGTATATGTATATACTAAAAAAAAACAATAAATTTATGGTCCATACAAATAATACTTGTAACATTTAGAATGACGCAGGATTGTTTTAATTTTTACCACAAATAATTAACTAAACTGAAGATATCGCGTTCACGTTTGTCTTAGTATCTTATTTAGTATTTTGTGAGGGGCAGTAGGGGTCGCTACTCAACCAAAAAAAAATGAATTGACTCTACTAATTTACCAAATTACACGATTAAATTTGCCTGTCCTTACACGTTTAGTTATACTAAATTACTCGCCACTTGACTAAACTACTAACCTAGTTTGAACTAGGTTTTAATGTATTTAGTATTTACCAAGAAATTTAGAATTATGGACTTTAAATTCCCTTCCGGAATATTTTTTTTTGTCAATAACAGAGATATAAAATTTTACAGAAATGAAAAGTGTTAAAATATGAATTATACAGGTTGTTCCAGACCACCCGTACACTATGTTTTACGCCTAAACTATTGAAGATAGAGTTTTATGAAAAAAGTTTTACTATGTATATCGACCCTAAAGAATTTCAGAAAAATTATTTCAACCCCCTAAAACTGCGCCTTAGGGAGTAATTTGGGGGGTACATGCCCGTTTCTCAGTAAAATCAAATAGAATGGTATATTCAAAAGTACATAATTGTAAAGACCATAAAAAGTAAGAAATTTTTATAAAACACACATTTTCATACTTTCAATTGTTTTAGAAAATATGGCGACTTGGTCTCAAATTTTAGGGTTTTACTAAAAGTGCTCTAATTTCGTTAAATATTAGTGGATTTTATTATTTTTTTAAATTTAGAAAGTAGAAATAATTGCCTTTGTAATTATCTATGAATATTTAAGATTTGGATAGTTTAAAGTGACATACGAGACATATCAAAAATGCAAAAGTTCTATTAGGGATAATTCAAAAAAATTAAATACAATGGTATATCATTTAGTACTTTATCTTAAAAAAAATACATGTAAATAAACAACTAATGTTAAGAAAATTAAAAATTAAAATGAAAAATTGAAAATTATAATTTTTAATTTAAAATTTTTTTAACAAAACTTGTTTATTTACGTATCTTTTTTAAGATAAAGTATTAATTGATATACCATTGTATTTAAATTTTTTGAATTATTCCTAATTGAACTTTTGCATTTTTGATATGTCGCGTATGACACGCTAAACTATCAAAATCTGAAATATTCACAGATCGTTACAAAGGTAATTATTTCTACTTTCTAAATTTAAAAAAATAATAAAATTCCATTAATATTTAACGAAATTAGAGCACTTTTAGTAAAACCCTAAAATTTGAGATCAAGTCGCCATATTTTCTAAACAATTGAAAGTATGAAAATTATTTGTTTTACAAAAGTTTCTTACTTTTTTATGGTCTTTACAATTATTTACTTTTGCATATACCGTTCCATACCCTAAGGCGCAATTTTAGGGGGTTGAAAATATTTTCCTTAAATTCTTTAGGGTCGATATACATGGTAATTTTTTTTCCTCAAACTCTATCTTCAATAGTTTGGGCGTAAAACATAGTGGACGAGTGGTCTGGAACATCCAGTATATAATAATGTAAAGCTATGTAAATAATTATGTTGTATACCTATATATATAAATTCACATTTTACACAGAAAGTCTCGAAATAATAATATTTTAGAGCACGCAAGCTTTCGACGACAGATACTTATGACAGATAGAATTTATATTCTGATTTGCAGCATATAGGTTCATATACAGAGGTGGTTTTCTAAAATTTTTTTGGAAAGTTTATAGGAATTTTCAAATTCACGTAGATGTCTCGTACTTACGAAGAATTATCAACAGTCTTTAAAAAACAGACGGTAAAGGGGATCGCCTATGCTAAATCATTCAATTAATTCTACATTACCAACTGTTGAGAATAAAAAAATTTATAAAAAAATGAATTGGTCAATTTCAATTTGTATAAAAATATAAATGTAATAATTGATTCAGTGTGCATGCAGTCCAAGGTTAGTAAATGTACAGGTTTGCTGACTTGTGAGTTGTGACGTCACCACGAAGTTCTTTTCTACCTACTTGATTTTTTTATTTATCTATGATTTTAACTGCCATAATATTAAACACAGCGTTGGCGACCATTTGAAATCTAGAGTGTTAAAAAGAACTTCGTGGTGACGTCATTTCGTCCGCGCTGATTGGTCGAGGCAAGTCAGCATACCTAGTCATTTACTTACCTTGCATGCAGTCAAAAAAAATTTGAAACGGGGCAGATGAAAATAATTAATCGTTTGTCGTTCATAATTGTTTCGTATATAATGATACTACATGTAGTTATAAAAAAGTTCAAGAATTTTAAAGACGGGTCTGTAAATATCTGTCTGTATGCAAATGTAACATGTGTAATTTTGTGAAATATATTTATTTGTGCCGACATTTTCATATATAATAACTCTCGTATTGTACATTGAAAGCTACTGTCTTTGTTTGTAAATTTAATATTTTTAGATATTACATTTTGTATATATATATATTATATATTTGAGCACAATAGTAGTACGTTTTGGTAAAAAGAATATAAAATAATGATATACTGAGCATAATTCATCACAGTATGGGTTTTCAATAACAAATTCTCGGCATTTATATATTACGAATATAAATAATGTCGACAGCGTATTAAATAAGCATACAGTATTTTTTATTGTCCAATCTCACGAAAAAATTCGATACTACTTTATATTATAAATGACATACGACGTTCTAATAATGGCCAGACGAATATTGTGGTAAATCAATTTATTTTCTTGTAACTATATGTTTTTTTCACAAATATTATGTTACCTATTTAATATGAATTTCATATGTCTCAAATAAATGATGAATTTGTTATTTTATAAGAATTTTTGTCATATATTGGTTGTTAGGAATAGGGCTGCACACCAGACGAGAGTCAGGTAATTTTTGTCTCGCATGGTCTCGATTTTTGGAACTGAAATCTCGGTTTCGAATTTTACAAGTGACAGTTTTGTTTTGTGAAAATGGAAGTCATCTCGTCTCGTTCTCTCTCATTTACGTCACCGAGATATCTTGTTCTTATGTATTGTAACGCAGTAAGTCATGACACGTATCCCGAAGTGAGAGAGTGAAACACGAAATGGCAGTAATGTTTGAACCGATCGTGAGTACATATCTTTATATTTTAGGTTACTTTAGTTTTTGGAGAGTCAGGGACTAAACATCCCCCAGGCCAGTGGCAGTCCAGGAGACTCTCCAAGAATCAAGGAACCAAAGGACAATATATTAAATTTGGAGGTAACGTGAGCGTTACAGTTTATACATACATAGGCGTGCCCAGTATTTTGTTCAGGGGGGAAGGCAGATTTTTTTTTATAAACCGATTAGTTTCGTCCAGAACCCCGCGAAAAGAGGAGATGGGGTTAGAACAGATGGATTATTAACCTTTTTACATAAATATTGAAGTGCAAAAAATGTTATATACTGTCTTATAAATGCATATAAATGGGCATTATTATAAATGAACATTGGGTAATTTTTCCTTTTTTCTTAAATATTCTATCGTTTCTGTGCTACACCGTAGCAACTTTGTAACTTTAGTTCATAAAATTCCACGATTTTCATCAACTCGATACTTAGCTATCTCTAAATACAAAAGTAAGAAAAAAAAGTTAACTTTTTCATTTTTTCTTGAATTTTGGCCACAAACTTTTTTTCAATCGTAAATTTAAATTTATCATATAGTAGACAAAACATCTACAAAAATGTAGTCTACCTTTATATTAGCTATTAGCTGTCGATTTTAGTGGGTTTTATTCATTCTATTTTAGGTAAAAATTCGATCTATTTTGACTTATATAAATAGTTAAAATGTAAAGATAACTGACATAGTAATAGTAAAGTTTTACTAATTATTGATAGTTTTTTTTAACCGAGACTCCCGACAAATCGCTCAACGAGACTTATAAATAAAGTTAATATCAATTCGGTTTCGTCTAGTCAAAATATCAAACTGTTTCGTTGTCTAAATTTAAGAATACAGCCTAATTTATATGTTATCATACCGTTGAAGGAAATTAACAAATGAATGATTCGAGTCGATTTGTTCTCTGAAAAATTTGTTGAAAAAGATGCAATCGTTCATGATTTACACATCCCTAATAGGTATAATATAATATAAAAACCAAAATTCCAATGCGTATTTGAAAAGTAAACGTATTATTTTTGACCAGTTCTATAAACTCGGTTTTCATGCTACATGTAAGACGTAGTTACAGATATTTCTAGCGTTCGACAACTTTTCACAAAATAACTCAATTTAAATTCGTGCAAACTGAGGTAACTAGATTACAACAAACTCTGAGAGATACAAAAATATTTTAGTCCCAAGAGAGTATCCATCAAATTGCTATTCTCATTTCTGTTATAAGTATATTAATAAGACTTCTATCTCCATACAGATTTATATCAAACAAATAATTATATATATTATAAATAAATTTTCCGCGTCAAAATATTTTAATTATGAATGCTTCTGAATTTCTTGAGAAAACAAAAGTTTAATTTTAATATTTGTGTTTTGAGGTGTTTCAACACCCAGTACATTTATTTGAATATTCTCTTCTGGGAATTTTAAACTAGAACAAACACTAGGGTTGCATGGATTGACTTGGACAACTTTATTTATAAGTTTCTCCGAAAATTTCTGAGGCATAATCAATATTTAGTGAAACGTACTGCTTAATATTATTTCTATAGAATCAAAGTTATTTTTTTTAAATTATTAATAAAAAATAAACAGATATGAATTAAAACGGGCAAGTGCGTGTTAGGCACGCACATGATAGGGTTCCGTAGTTATTCTCAGTATGATTTATGAAAAAATAGTTATTTTTAAATTTTTCATAAACTATTTTTGTTACAGTGTTCGTTATAACTTTCAGTAAAAGTACTAATTAAAAGCTATATTCTGAATTTTTTCAGAATTTTTTAATCGATAGTTTAGAAAATAGAGGGGACGCTCTGATAACGATATTAAAAAGTAATTTAACATTTTTTGTTGCATTTTATGGGATCTATCAAATGAAATGTGAGTTCTAATTATTAATTAGAGTTCTAATTAAAAGCTACATTCTGGAATTTTTACAGATATTTAGAATCGATAGTTTAGAAAATAGAGGGGGGGGGGGCATCGTGATTGAAGGGTTTAAATCAAAATGTCTTGAGACCTTTCTAATGACACTCCACTCAACGAGGAAGGTGAAATATTTTCTTTGTAATACACTTTGCATTCTATGGAACGGGGGACTACATTTTTTTTAAATTTTATCATTTCTGTTTTTGGGTCAGTAATAATCTACGATCGTATACAAAATTTCATTTTATTATGTTAAGATTTTTCAAGACGGGTGGACATGGAGAAACTATAAGGGTTCCCAATTTTCTACGGAACCCTAAAAACGAAGTAAATATAAAAAATGTAAAAAAACTTGTAATATATACTGCTGTAATGAGGATCTAGTACCTAGCAATTTCACAGGGATTTACTGTTTTTAAAATACACGCGGGCAAAGCCGCGGATAAATTGTGAGTTAGGTAATCGATTCAAATGTAAGTTATCATGTATTTAGAATCACGATTATTGTATCACATACTTTATAATCAAAATTATAGTTTTGATTTCCATATTAATGATATGATATAATTTGTATATCGGTATATTGAAACGAGAAACTAATACTGTTTATTCACAAATCTAATTGAGAAGCAATAGTAATAATGATTAATTAAATTAAATACTTTATTGGCTCTGTTGCAAACTAATGACAGCGTATAAATTTTGTTTTATTTAAATTTATCGAAAAATAATGTTTTATTGTAAAATAAAAGAAAAAAATGGTAATTTCTGAATCAGGAGAGTAAGGAACCTGGAACATAAAAAAGGATGAACTACAAGTCAAGCATTTTCGAATGATACCTAACATGCCTTCTTTAAGACAGGTGCTTATGGTGATTTACTTGTTCTTACATTTTCCGTATTGTATTAAATTAAAATAAAAAAAGAATACATTTTCTCCACAAAATATTACATAATAATAATTCTGCAAGTATAAAGCAATTAAATTATATCTGAAAATTTCTGTTTATAATAATTCAAATAAATACAAATTAGTAACAAAATTGCTAAAGGACATTATACAAAAATAATATACCAAATCAAGGCTTAACTAATATAATTATGTGTAGGTATATGAAAATTTGTACGTCCACATATTTTTAGAAATTTAAATTATTAAATATTCTTTAAATCTAAAAATAACATTTTCTGTTAAAATGTGAATACATACATACGTATTGTATGGCTTTAGAATACATAATGTAATAACGTTCATATTAAATGTATGTATACAATACATATATCATAAGTATCACATATTTTATATTTATATAAAAAACTGTCATTTTATTTGGTATTTAACAAAATTATTTGCATTATAAAAGGTATATATTACATATAAAAATCTTTATTATTTTACTTCCATGTTCGAAGAAATGGAAGTATTGTAATACCGTCAAAAAATCATGTCCGAAAAAAAAGCAGATTCTGATTGTACTAACTTCAAAACGTAAAGAAAAGTTAATTTCCGCATGGCGGCTGTGCGTGTGTCTGTGTGTCCGTGTGTCTGTGTGTCTGGATGTAGAATTTTCTTCCGTGTACGATAACTACTGTAGATATGCACCGATTTGAATTATTTTTGGGGAAAATGTTTGCCTCAGTGAGTACTCCAGACCTATTGATTTTGGTGCTAATCGGATTAGGAGTTTCCGAAATATTCGAAATTTTGTACCTATTATCGTCTAAAAATTGAGTATTATCTCACCAATTTTGATAAGACTTGGTACACTTGTAGTTCAAACCAATCTAAGGGGCACTTATTTCATAAACGTGCCGAAATAGCTACTGAAGAGGTGAAAAACACCCTCAAAATTTTAATTTTAAATATTAATAAATTCATGTTGCCATGGAAACAAACGCAGTTAAATTCAAATGTCACATTATTATTATTATTCTACAAAAATGTGTATTATACAACTGACATTAGAATATTAGAAAACTAATATTTATAATACAAAGGTGAGTTTTATATTAAACATTATTGTAAAATATATTACAGAACATGGAAGTCATGTATGGTTCTCCATACCGATATTTATACACTGTGTTCATGATGAAAGGAACAAATTCGTTTAAAATTCAGGTAATTATTTTGTGGAAAAATGCTCGAACCTGTCAATTAGTATTTTTATCCACGACTTATACATAATACATACATTACATACGTAGTTTTTACTATATAATGCGATATATTAATCCCAGAGGGAACTATGACGAAAGAGAAATTTTCTGATTGGTGCATTAGAGGGCAATAATGGTCATTATTGCCCTCTAATTCATTATTGCCCTCCAATGCACCAATCAGAAAATTCCTCAAATTAAATAATACCATGGAAACAAAATACACAAACTTTAAGTCTAAAAAATTTATTTACGACTGTCAAATAAAACACCTAGTGTTTGTGTATCTGTATTGAGATGGATAAAAATTCTAGTAAAGTTGTTGATAGTACAAAACTTGTTCAGTTTATTAACTGTAATATTACTAATTTTAATATATTTTATCCACGACTTATATATAATACATACATTACATACGTAGTTTTTACTATATAATGCGATATATTAATCCCAGAGGGAACCATGACGAAAGAGAAATTTTCTGATTGGTGCATTGGAGGGCAATAATGGTCATTATTGCCCTCTAAATCATTATTGCCCTCTAATGCACCAATCAGAAAATTCCTCAAATTAAATAATACCATGGAAACAAAATACACAAACTTTAAGTCTAAAAAATTTATTTACGACTGTCAAATAAAACACCTAGTGTTTGTGTATTTGTATTGAAATGGATAAAAATTCTAGTAAAGTTGTTGATAGTACAAAACTTGTTCAGTTTATTAACTGTAATATTACTAATTTTAATATTTTTGGACACCACAGAGTTTGTGTATTTTGTTTCCATGGTATAGTTTAATTTATATTAATTTGAAATTATAACAAAAATGCTTGTGTTTGTATTTCTTGTATTTAGTTGTGTTTTATTAAAGTAATTGAAATAGTCGTAGATAAAGTACAGTATACTACTCGCAATAATGGCTATTATAACCTCGGAAATTTTTTCTCCCTCGCCGCTATGCGGCTCGGTTCGAAAATTATTCCTCGGTAATAATAGCTATCATTATTGACTCGTGGTATAATATACTATTTGGACACCACAGAGTTTGTGTATTTTGTTTCCATGGTATTGTTTAATTTATATTAATTTGAAATTATAACAAAAATGCTTGTGTTTTGCGTTTGCATTTCTTGTATTTAGTTGTGTTTTATTAAAGTAATTAAAATAGTCGTAGATAAAGTACAGTATACTACTCGCAATAATGGCTATTATTACCTCGGAATTTTTTTCTCCCTCGCCGCTACGCGGCTCGGTTCGAAAATTATTCCTCGGTAATAATAGCTATCATTATTGACTCGTGGTATAATATACTATTAGTTGCGGATTTTTTGACATATGAAAATTGTATACAGGGTGTCTCAAGAAGAACATATGCAGACATCATTGTTTTTTCTTTAAATGGAACATCCTATATATTATGCCATAATATAATGATATTATAATGAATTGAACGATAAATTCTGAACACTGTTTGTACAACATACCATATCTCTAAAATCAGCGGTTTTTGGAATAATGACGTTTGAAATGTATCTCAAGATGAATATATGCAGTCATTATTGATTTTTTTAAATGGCGCAGCCTGTATTTTATGCCATTTTTAAATTGTACGGTGAATTCTGAACACTTTTTGTACAACATAATATAGCTCTAAAATCAGCAGTTTTTGAAAAATGATGTTTGAAATGTGATAAATAAATAAAATATTAATGAACTTTAATAATAAAACATACAAAAAAAAAATATTCCAAAAAAACACTTTTTGTACAAAAAGTGTTCAGAATTTACTGTACAATTCAAAAATGGCATAAAATACAGGTTGTGACATTAAAAAAAATCAAAGATGACTGCACATACCGGGTGGACCATTTTAACCTTTAATGGAGAATAACTCGACCGGTAAGTGAAATAATAAAAAAAAGTTTTCAGATAAAAGATGTACGGTTTGGAGGGGAACATAGACGTACTTGGATGAATTTTTTTTAGGTGGTGTTTTCAAGGTGGTATGAAGGTCAACATCATTTTTTTTAAATAGGAACCTATAGTTTTTATCAAGTAATTTTATTTAACGTGAATAGACACGAATCTTTCATTGAAAACTTTTTTTTAACAACTTAACCTTTCCAAGATATCTAACAAAATGATTCGAGATTTAGAACTTTCAATATTTTTTTTATTCAGAAACCATAAATTTTAGAGAAAAAGTACGAGAAACAAAAAATGTTTATTTTGATCTAATAAAACTAAAGAATTATTTTTAAAATTTTAAAACTTCTTTAATTTATTTTAAGTAAACCAAAAAAAAAAATGTTAAAATCATCTTGAGATACATTTCAAACGTCATTAATCCAGAAACCGCTGATTTTCTAGCTATAGTATGTTGAACAAAAAGTGATCAGAATTTATCGTACAATTGAAAAATGGCATAATATATAGGATGTTCTATTTAAAAAAATCAATGATGTCTGTATATGTTCTTCTTGAGACACTCTGTATACAATTTTCTTATGTCAAAAAATCCACAACTAAAAATACTAATCGACGGGTTCGATATAATTACCTGAATTTGAAACGGATTTGTTCCTTTCATCATGAACGCACTGTATATTATTATTTAGAATATTATATTTTGAAAGCGATCCATTATATTGGAAAAATGAATAGATTATAAATTATATTTGAATTGTAATATTTTCTACAATAATACGAATAATTTAATAAACACTAGTTTAACAAAAGCGTCCAATTCCCCTGAAATAAGTACACTGCCGTGTAAAAGTCTTTGGACATCATTTTTTTTGTGTATTGTAAATATAAAAATGTAAAATCGGTTGATAAAAAATCTTAAATGTTGATAAGAGTACTTAATAACAACTTTTGTAATAATCCTAGCACATCTAAAATACAGCATTGACAATTTTTCATGTTAAAGAAAATGTTTGAATTATACGCCTGAAGTTCAGGTTTACTCAAGTTGAAAATATTGACGCACAGTGTCTTTCAAGCTAACAAGAAATTGTTTTTTACTATTTTGACTGCGAGTAAACATTCTTTTCACTATTTTGGGGATTTTTATTGACTGCTATCTGTATATTTACATTCAAAATCACAGGTGTCCAAAGACTTTTGCACGATGTCTATGATACAAATAAATTTTTGAATAAATCGCCTTACCGCCAGTTTGGCTTAAAACAATTATATCTATATATGTACGTCTCTAAATTAGAATGAATTTTACTATAAAATAAATACAAACAGCACTAAAAGTTAGTTAAAGTTTAAATTAATTGAAGGAGTTTTATTCTGTTAAATATCTATGCAATTAAAATAATGAGTTCTTATGTAATCTTATCCTTTTTGAATCTTAACTTTAAAACAATGTAAATGTAGTTTTAGATATGTATATAGACCTACAGTTAGTTTTGTTAGATTAAAAGTGAACAAAATTGATCCATTTAACGAAAATAAATAAATGAATTATATAAATATATGTATGTAATACGTAGCATGTACTACGTTAATTGAAAAAGTTGTTACCATTTAAAGTATTATAACAATAATTGTTATTCGTGCAGGAGTGTTAATTCAATTTCAGAATTAACACAGAATTATTAACACTGTTTATATGAATACATCTACCATTGCAAATATTAATTCTGAATTATAGTGTGCGTATTTCTTCGAAATCTCCTTTTAAGGGGTTACATACAGTCAGAAGGCCAAAAAAGTGTTTTTTCACAAGAATTTTTTAAGAGAAGACTTTTATAATTTATCAATGTAAAAATTTGTACACATATTATTGTAACTTTTAACTGTAGTTTAACATTTTTTATTTCTAAAAATGGTAATTTCGAAAGCTGCTACAGCTGTTCTCAAGGAAGTCCTCTAAAAAAAAAGCGCCTTGCGGTGACCACGATATCTCTGGACTGCATCTTTTAAAATAAAAAACCCAAACGGATTTCTTTAAAGTAATGTATAATCTTGTACTTAATCAAAGGAATAAGCAAAATACAATTTTTTGACAAAATTGCGGCTTCTCAAAAAAAAATATATCGATTTTCGACAAAAATTTGACCTTAAATTGTTTATAAAAAAATAAATATTTATCGGTGAGATAAAACCTTTGATTAATTACTAAAAAATATTATAAAGAAACTTGTGTTAAAATTTGAGATTGATCGGTTCAACCATTTCCGAGGAATAGTGGTCACTGACTTTAAAAACACAGAATTGAGAAAAACGCGCTGCCGCTCCGACCTCCTACATTTAAACGCTCTGAGACGTCTTTACAAATATGCGTGTAACATCGAAAATAATCGCGGATTGGCTTGAAATGTTCTGTGTGTATATTTAAATATATGTAGATTTCGAAAATGAAATAAAAAAAACATTTTTTTGAAAATTCTAACTGCATGTAACCCCTTAAGAGATATGGACGTTTGATTGTTTTATAAAAATATACATTTAAAAATAATATAGAAATATACAGTGTGGTATATAAGCCAAAGGCTGCAGTGTTAGAGGTATCTAATCCTCATCATCAATCACAACCTAATAATAATAATAATAAATACAGTGTGGTCCCCAAAATGATGTTATTTTTTCATGAAAAAATTAATTAAAAAGTATTTCTATTTGCAATTTATCTTATGTCCGGTATTACAGCCTAGCTAATAAAATTTGTTAGCTTGTGAACACGTTCTTTCAAACTGGGTATCAAACTTATATGACAGTTCTCTTTGAGTTTTTGATAGATAGCTGCATGCGAAATGCGCAGTATGTTGGTTTTTACCTTTTTTAATGAAGGCTATTAAACGCACTTTAGTAAATATACTTTACATACCTTTGTTTTTACTAAGTATTCATGATACCCCGTTTGAAAGTGTTTGCAAATAAAATATTAAAAACTCCCAGAAAGAAAACATTGAATATATTTATTTTGGAAGAAAAAATGATTATATTTTGCATTTATTCACGTTAAACTCTGATTCTTATAAAAATCGATGTTGTATTTAAAAAGTTGGAGATTAAAGTTGGCTCTAGTTAGAGATTTGGTAAATATTTTAAATTAAACGAATGCTTGAGATTCTTCGAGATCATTATATTTAAGACAATGTTTGATGGAAGAATAAATAATGAAAATATGATCAAAGTTTAGTGAAAGTTTGACTTCTGAAAAATTGGTGATTATAAATTTAATTATATTATTATTTTATTCTGTTTCTCTTTCTAACGAAGCAACTAATTTTAATTATAAATTATAAAAATTATTTTGAGTACTCATTATTTTTAATTATACCTATACTTTTCTATATTTATTGCATTTATTTAATGTATTGTCTTAGTATTTTAGAATAAACGGTTGATATTACACGATAAGCGATGGCGAAATCTGGTGTAGTTATTGTTGATTAATGTGAATACAAAAAATCGCATATATTTATGTCCTTTTTTTGAATCTGTGCATACATAATAAAATGATAAATTCAATTTCGTCGAAATTTTATTATTATATTTCTTATTTACAAAAAAATATAATAAATAAATTCCTCAATCCAAGACGAAAATATTTCGCTTAATAACTTTTGTTTATTTTTTTTTAAATATTTCATTAAAATTTTTGTTAGATTCATTATTAAAAACAAGACTTTATTTTTTTCCTTCAAAAAGAATGTTTCGATATGAAAATTTGGATACAAGTTTGAAAAAAAAATTAAATCGTCGTACAGTAAAATAAAATTTGATTAATAAATTCATGAGTGGAATTTAGGGCCGTGAAAAAATCAAAATTATTAGAGTATCGGCTTCGTTCAAGTTCCGGATAAAACCCATTGTTCCACTGTTGAGCACTCCAGATCCGGGCCGCGCTCTTAATGTCTTTAATTATAAATAAATAATTAATTATTTAAGAGCACCGAGTATTATTATAAATAAATACGTAATTTATATGTTTATTGTAACATTGTGTCTTGACTTGAGCACTCCAAACGAACCGAACGAGCCGGGCGCGATGAGTAATTTTCGGCTAGTCAGTATGTTTCTTCGAACAGAACGAGCACATCGAACATTTTCCAAAACATCGTATTTGATTAAAAAAATACACCCCTAGTTGTAGTTGATACTGAAAATCGATAAAACTTATTTATACTAAACTAATTACCAAATTTAACAATGAGTTCTCCAGATATTAAATAAAAACTAATCTTTGGGGCAGGGGGGCTAAATCTCTTTCAGGAAGAAATTCCGGACTCATGTTTATTTTAAATAATGTTTTTTTATTTAAAATAGCATCTTCAATCTACTGTTTACTTTTTTATACATACATGAAATGTAATGTATAAATAAAGTATAGTGATCACGAAAAAAATCGAACTCGAGATTTTAACGGAATTACATGTTTTGAGCGTCCCTGAATCATATACCACCATTAACTCAATGACGTCTGTGTGTCTGTCAGTCTGTCTGTCTGTATGTGTGTGTGTGTGTCTGTGAACGCTCTACAGCCAAAACTGTAATACTTACGAACGTGAAATTTTAAACTTAAGGTTCTTTTATGCTCTAGATGTGCACCTCCTATTTTTAAAAACCATCACTAAACCGGAAACGGAAGTATAATTATTTTTCGAATTATTTTTTAATTATTTTTGAAACGGTGCACATTAGAAAAAAATGTTTTAGATCAAAGTTGTAGAGGGTATTTATCTATAATTTATATTCTATCCATTATCCCCCCCAAAAATTGTTTTTAGGAAATAATCGATTTTCTAAAAAAAAATATTTTTTCGATTTATTTTTTAAACGGTAGGTATTAGAAAAAAATGTTTGAGATACAAGTTGTAGAGAATATTATTTTCTATAATTTATGTTCAATTCTTTTTTTTTGTATCTTATTAACTAACCAAAAAAAAGAATAATTTTAGTTTTAGAATAATACAAAAAATCTAGTTATCTATGAAAATTTTGGCATTTATTATTAGAAGTGTCAAAATTGAAATCTAGCAAAATAAATACTTGTTAATACAATAATCACTAATCTTAATTGATTTCATTTAATATTTAATGTCAATATTAAATACAATGTATCAATTTCATTCATTGAAAATCATTTTGTAAGTAAAAAATTTTAAAATCAAATATTAAATTATAAAAGTAATCACATATTAATACTCGGTGTCATGATGTATAAACGGTGCACATTAGAAAAAAAAGGTTTTATATCAAAATTGTAGAGGGTATTTATCTATAATTTATGTTCTATCCATTAACCCCCCCCCCCCCCCCCCTAAAATTTGTTTTTAGGACATAATTGATTTTCTAAAAAAATTAATTTTTTCGATTTATTTTTTAAACGGTAGGTATTAGAAAAAAATGTTTGAGATACAAGTTGTAGAGAATATTATTTTCTATAATTTATGTTCTATTTTTACTTTTTTATACATACATGAAATGTAATGTATAAATAAAGTATAGTGATCACGAAAAAATTCGAACTCGAGATTTTAACGGAATTACATGTTTTGAGGGTCCCTGAATCATATACCACCATTAACTCAATGACGTCTGTGTGTGTGTGTGTGTCTGTCTGTCTGTGAACACTCTACAGCCAAAACTGTAATACTTACGAATATGAAATTTTAAACTTAAGGTTCTTGTATGCTCTAGATGTGCACCTCTTATTTTTGAAAACCATCACTAAACCGGAAACGGAAATATAATTATTTTTCGAATTATTTTTGAATTATTTTTGAAACGGTGCACATTATAAAAAAATGTTTTTGATCAAAGTTGTAGAAGGTATTTTTATCTATAATTTATGTTCTTTCCATTCCCCCCCCCCAAATTTGTTTCTAGGAAATAATCGATTTTCTAAAAAAAATAATTTTTTCGATTTATTTTTTAAACGGTAGGTATTAGAAAAAAATGTTTGAGATACAAGTTGTATAGAATATTATTATCTATAATTTTTATTCTAATAATTTTTTCAAAAAAAAAATTGTGGAAGGAAATAATCATTTTTTTTAATTTATATTTCAAACGGTTCATATCAGAAAAAAATGTTTTTAAGAAAAGTTGTAGAGAACGTTATTTTCTTTAATTTATGTTCTATTCTTTTTTTGTATCTTTTATGAGTTGACCAAAAAAAAAATAATTTTAGTTTTAATTTAAAAATAATTTTAATAATCTAGTTATCTATGACAATGGAGCAATTTATTATTATACAACTGTCAAAATTGAAGTCTCAATTTAAAACAAGTACCTATTTAATAATCAATAATCCTAATTTGTTTTGTTATTAAAATTATATATATCCATTGCATTCACCGAAAATCATTTTGTAAATAAAATATTTAAAAATCAAATGTTAAAAAATAAAATTAACCATATTATCAATACTTCGGTATCATGATGTATAAAAAAGTCTCGTGCCTGCCAAGGCAGTTTATTTGTTTCCATTCGTTGTAAATCATCCTGTGTATTATAAATTTTAGTATTTAAAATTTAGTTATTTCTATAAAAATAAATGTTATAATAGTAGATGAATAAAAAAAAACTCTTGAGTAGGTTAAAACAATTTAAATAAAATTCATATTTTTGTTTCATGTCATTGATCCCATAAAAAAATAAATAAAATTTGAATTAAAATTCATATAAAACTTTTAAACAAATAAATAATCTTTAGCGATTTGCATCAGATTAAACTTTCTCATGTTATTTATTTCTCGTTAAGTGTTAACTTCTGTTCTCCGGATCCAAAGTGGATTGAATACACGTGTTTGCACTCAACAAAGAAGATTGCGAACAAATCTTGCGAATAGCTCTTTGCTAAAATGTATGTAATAAATTATTATAAACAATGAAAAATATATTTACATTGATAGTAATTAATTAATCAGAAGCTAAAGCTTGCAATATTTGATTACTTTCAATAAATCTTTTGTCTGTTTATCAATTAATTTTAGAATTTTGTTGTGTCATACTGAATTTATTTATACAAGCTAATTTATATCGATCAAAGTATTTGCTAACCCATTAATTTTATCGAATATTGTAATACTAAAAATAAATTTGTGAAAGTACACAATTATTAATAATTAATATTAAATTAAAACAATATAAAACAAAATATGCTGATGCAGTTTAAAAGAGTATCGTTTCAGCTTAAAAATGCCTTATTTCGATTATTTTACGTCTCCAGATATTAGAAGCTCCCTCACAAAGAGTTTCCGGACACATGTTCATAGGAACTTTTTTGATTGAAATATTTGTCTTGATCAATTTTGTTTTACACAAATAAATATTTTCCATATGATTATCATGTAAGGCCTAGGGAACATAGCAAATACTTTTGAGTGGTAGTGTACAATCAATATTTTTGAGAGTTAAATCTTTTGCCTTCTGAAACTAGAGAAAGTTTTGCTAACTTGTTTACACCCACTAGTTTTTTTAAGAAGTTGGCTAGTTTTTCTTTAGAGACAATCTCCCTCTTGGTTTTCTTTGCAGTGAAATATCTTCCCTACACCGATAAAAAAATGTAAGAGGAAAACTGTTGAATAAGAAAGATGAGTTTATTTTTGTAAAAAAACATTTAGGTCAAATAAATTTATTTTTGATTATAACTTGCTAATTTTTCAGAAAAATTTAAAAATGTAAATAGAAAAAAATAAATAACTATTTAATTCCTTCACTGACTAATTGAAAAAAAAAATTCCCACAGCTGTATTTAGTACACTCACCGCTCTATAAAACGACCTTCTACTGAATGACCGCTCCATGCAACGCGGGCCGACAGTTCTATGCAACGACCTTCCCATATCCCCACCACAATAATACCATGACTGCTATATTTTTGCACGAAATTTAAACTCACCAATTAACATTAAAGTTGGCTTGGTTGTAGGGGTCCCTCTGGCCGTCGTTCGGTAGAACGGTTGAATTACCGATGCCGTCGTTGCATAGAGCGATGAGTGTAATAGTAAAGCAAAAAAAAACATTTTTCTTACTTAATTATTCTTTATAAAATATTGATTTTTGTCGATAATCTTTTTGAACTAATTATTGATTTGTTGTACATTTTTTTCTAACGAACGCCACTGGTTTTCAATATTTAGTTAGGTTTCAATATGTTGTTTTATAAGAATTCGCACGTAACATTTTTTATCAAGATAACATATTTTTTGTCGTTAGTTGTATATACCTTGTCATATCAGTTATATATAAAAAAACATATTTAGTGTGTTTATGTTCCAAAAACGATATTAAGAAATATGACTCTTGATACGATATTTATTTTTTTATATTTTCTTTTATATGTATCGTCATAAAGGACAACATCCAGCTGATATCAAATATCATCATCATTATGTATCAAAGCTTTTTACATTTATATTCATTATCATACATTATATACGAATAAAATGATGATAAGGGAATACACAAATATAGTGTTTTATACTTTCTTATAACATACAGCTATATATTTGAAATATAGTTTGAGATTATTGAAGTGAATTTGGAAATTTTTGACAATGCCTTTATTTTTGTCTATGTCTATTCTTTCAATATAATAAAAACAAATATAATTAATATACGTTTCAAATGTAAATTTAATAAACAATCATAAAACAGATTTGAATAAGTTGTAATAAAGTTTAACAGAAATTTCAGTATTGAAGGCATTTCTAAAGGTTATAATTTGAATGTAAAAGCATTTATTACTCAAATCCATAAATATTTACATTTTAAGTAAATGTTTTTGTTTTTCAAATAACAGCATATTATTTATAATTTTATTATATTATTATTATAGTAATACGCAGTGGCGGATTAACTAATTTGATTTCGGGTTCGTATTGGCATTTATAAAACACAAAAACAGTCTTTAAAGATTAATATTTTTTGTATTTAGTGCTTTTTTGAATTTTATTATATTTTAACACTTTATCTACAAACATTAACTATTTAATATCTGTTCGTTTTTTCTCAATCTATCTATTTATAAAAACAAATAAAAACGCATAACACTAAAAATTAAGAAAAGTTATTGTTTACAAATAATTGAAAATTTTTAAAATAAGTGTAAGGGCAAAAGTTGTTACTTACATCACGAGAAATATTTTTTGTTGGATAACTCTCTCTCTAAAACTAATGTAATTCAACAGTTATAACGAAATAAAAAATTACATTGCTTCTAGCAATTGATCGCACTTAAGGGGTTACATACATACAGTTAGAAGGCCAAAAAAAGTTTTTTTTTAGAATTTTTTAAGAGAAGACTTTTAAATTTATTAATGTAAAAATTTGTACACATATTGTGGTAACTTTTGATTGTAATTTAATATTTTTTATTTGTAAAAATAATAATTTCGAAAGCTGCTACAGCTGTTCTCCAGGAGGTCCTCTCAAAAAAGGCGCCTTGCAGTGACCACGATATCTCTGGACTGAATCATTTAAAATAAAAAACCCAAACGGATTTCGTTAAAGTAATGTATAATCTTGTACTTAATCGAAGGAATAAGCAAAATAAAATTTTTTGACAAAATGGTGTCTTCTCAAAAAAAAATCGATTTTTGACAAAAATTTTGACCTTAAATTGTTTATTAAAAAAATATTTATCGGTGAGAAAAAAACCTTCTATTAATTACTAAAAAATATACTTAAGAAACTTGTGTTAAAATTTGAGACTGATTGGTTCAGCTGTTTCCGAGGAATCGTGGTCATCGACTTTAAAAACAGATTTGAGAAAAACGCGCTGCCGCTACGACCTCCTACATTCAAACGCTCTGAGACGTCTTTACAAATATGCGTGTAACTTCGAAAATAATCGCCGGATTGACTTGAAAGTTTATGTGTGTGTTGTACATTACGAAAATAAAATAAAAAAATCGATTTTTTGAAAACTAACTGTATGCAATCCCTTAATTTTTTCAATCCTGATAATTTTGACTCCATCTACAACTAATTATCAATTTTCATGACTTTTTAAAAAACATTCTGAGCGATCTTTTTGTTGATATGGGTTAAGGACAGTGATTTAAAAAAAATTCGAAGAATGTTTTAAAAAATGTATAAAAATACATCATATACACTCACCTCTCGATATAAGGGCATTCAATATAAAGTTCGCTCTATATTGTAACGGGTTGGGTTCTATTTATGTTAGTACCTACTCTATTTTTCTTTTAATCGGTTAGGCAGAATAACCTATGACCAGAAACGTACAGATATATTATTAATAAAATAGATTTAATTTTAACAAAAACTTATACGTTTAACCCTATTTTATTACAATTTACAACACTGTTTAATAATAATTAAACACTATTTTAATTTTTTAATTAACTTATTTCTAGTTGGCACTTAAATTTAACTTTAGCGGTCGCTACCACAAAGCCTCACTTTCTCCTGGGTGTGAATTACAGCAAGAAGGAGGTTTTTCACTATTTTATAGATTTTACTATCACTCAATAACTTAAAACTTTATGTTAGTACTCAAGAGCCTGTGTTAACGACTGACTCATTTTTATTTTCTTGGCTGTATTCTAACGAGTATTGCGTAAGGTCCCTTTTTTCTAAAATTGTTATAAACACCGGGATTACGCAATACGAATTGCCATCGCTTACAAATTTTAAATTGTAGTATTATGAATAACACTACAATATAAGGGTGAGCCAACCTCTCGATATAAGAACCTTCTGCTCTAGCCGCTAATACCCACGAAAATACCACCATAACGTTAAAGTCAACTCGGTACCCTCTATCGAGAGGTTGAAACTGATGCCGCCCTTATATTGAGAGGTGAATGTATATTATACCTATTGTTGATACGTATTTGATAAGATGCCCTCGAATATTTTTCCTATTTTCCAATCTACCACTTGAAATTAACCCCCAGAATCAAAATTCGACATTTTGTACTTGGACTATCATACTCTATCTCTGTGCTAAATTTCAAATTTTTATATCGAATATTTTCAGAGAAAATTTGCTGTGACTGACAGACAGACGGACGGACAGACATCGAAGTAATTCCATGAGTGTTCCGTATTATCTTTTAATTTGGCGAGGAAGCAAAAATACACCGCACGAATCCAAACTGCAGCAAATAGATAAAAATGTATATGTACTTTACATTAAATTCGGTCAGCATTTTTAAAGCATGTGTACGTAGAACGATAATGAATTTTAAAAACGTTCACAGTGCGAAAGTTGAGTGCACGGGAGTCGAGGGGTAAATGTCAGTGATGCAGTAAATATTTTAATAAGTTGTGTGCAGGGTGGTTTCTACCCCGCTCCCCCTCTCTCGTGCAGTGTAACGTTGTTATGACAAGCATGCGATCATCACAAATTCCCACTTTGCAGTTTAAAAAAAACGACGGTTTTAGTCAGTACATTTTTATCGTTAAAACTTTATTTAATTAATAGATATTATCATTTTTTTGTATCTCTGTGCTGCAGAGTTAGATAATATTAAATCTAGGGTTTGTTATTTAATTTTAATGATATGGAAATATTTATTAATTCTAAATGCATGATAGGTAAAATTACTCATATTTTGGAAATTATAAAATAAATGGATCTTGATTTCTTGGTGTAAACCGCGTCGATTTGGTCATGTTATCGGCCAACGTTTCGTCACACATTGCAGTGGACATCTTCAGGGCTTTTCTAGAACTGCACTTTTAGAACAGTCCTGCAGATGTCCACTGCAATGTGTGACGAAACGTTGGTCGATAACACGACCAAATCGATGCGGTTTAGGGAGCGTTCAAGTATTACGTAACGCAATTTTTGGAGATTTTTGACCCCCCCCATGTAACGCGCCGTAATGTTTTTCTG
The DNA here is from genome assembly GCA_949319165.1 of Sialis lutaria. Taxonomy (NCBI): domain Eukaryota; kingdom Metazoa; phylum Arthropoda; class Insecta; order Megaloptera; family Sialidae; genus Sialis; species Sialis lutaria. Next base: position 13,388,544 of record OX439241.1, read on the forward strand.
TGCCCCCCCCCCCTCCCCCTAGTTACATAACCACCAAGTGACCATTTTTACCTAATAACTGTTACGTAACGCGTAGTACAAAACCCCCCCTTCCGACCCTGTAACGCATCGTAACGTTTTACAAGACCCCCCATCCCCCCAAATTCGTTACGTAATACTTGAACGCTCCCTTACACCCAGAAATCAAGATCCATATCTGGATCACCGCGGAAGCCTCAAGACTTGTTTAAAATAAATGCTTTATATGTAGAACTGAGGATATATAATTTTTTTTATTATATCAGCTCAAATCTCCATTGTACTCGTATACTGGATGGATAAAATTTTTATTGTTTGGTAACATAGAACTCTGAAACTATAAATCAAACAAACTTCAGATTCATCTTAAAATATTAGTCATTTATTCTGATTTAACGCGTCAAAATTTTAAATCATTTCAATGAGTCATTGTGTAGTTCTAGCTTTTTAAGTAAAGTTCATAAAAAACATCAATTATCTATTTTATTATTATTAAAATTAAATTAATACTGAGCTACTTATTATCTAATATCTTTTTAATAATTTATTACAATCTGTATTTTACATAATATAATTAGAAATATAACATAAAACTGAGATATAAAAATAAACATAACATTTTATATTTTATTGCCTTAAAAAAAATTACACTCACGAATTATGTATTTTTTTATAACACCTTTCACACAGACGTGACTTTTTGTAATTAAAACTGTTGTGCTCTGTTTTATGACTTTTGCATGGCAGTATGTACGACAAAAGGTATCATTGTTAATAATAACATGTTTTTATACATCCCATTCAATTTATACTTTATCAATATCAGGCGAAAGTGAATGTTAGATAATAGTCCAGTCGAACCATGAAATAAAATAGGCTACATGGGATTCCCTACAACTCGATTTTTTTTATCAAAATTATTTAAAAAAATACAAGAATTAATATATCAAAAGTCCGCAAAAATCCCATTGTTATTTCTTGGTTTATTAATATTATTTAGCGCAAAATTATATACAAATATAATATAATACCATACATATAAATATTTTATATACTGTCTTTCTAAATATTTCAGTGATAATTGATTAACCAGATCTAAATCTAATCTAACTGACGTTTCTGTGTTAATATGCATTGAAATGACAAATGTGACATTTAATTAAAGATGGCCGCCTTTGAGTATTTGTAACAGTTTCATATACGTACTAGAATTGGTTGTTATGTATCATGTATCAATAATTTTTCCTAATATAAGATTTGAATAGTAGAAAGAGCAAAAATATACGTTATTTTTTATTTATACCAGCCCGCATAGTATATCTATATGTGGTATAGAATCAAACATAAATATTTTCTGAACAAATGTATACGAAAAACAAACACGGAGTTGTGTATTCTTGTAAATTCGGTCTGAAATCATTATCATAGAAATGACATCGAATATCTGCCGGAATTTGAGAGATGGACATGTCGATCAGTCATCTTGTTCAAAGTTAATTTGTAATCTGAGACGCTCGCATTTTATGTCCAATGTCAGTGATAAATGTAACAAATATATGAATAAGAATATTATTTTAGTATCGTATTTATTATCAAGAAGCGAAATATTGTTCATAAATTAATGAAGGGATGATATCACGGAAGTTCATTAATTTCTCATTTTAACTGATATGACAAAATCATTTATACGTAATGTATAAATGATAGTGATTGATTTTGAAGGTTCTGTATTGATAAGAAAACATCTGCCAATAAATGATTGCACAGTGCTGCGTCGTCGTGCTAAATTTAATAAAGGTAGTATAGTTAATTAGCGAAGAATTTTAAGAAAAATCGATGAATTAACAATTTAATTTATGACAGAATTTTATAAGAAAATATTGATTCAGAATTTTCGTGATTGATTATACAGGTTAATCGCGGGAACCGAGTGATCATTGCTAACTTTGTTATTATTGGAGCTAGAAGATTGGCTAAATGGGCAAAGTATCAGTATTTTTTCTAGGATGAATAATGGCAGTGTCAAAAAAACAATTGAATGTCAAATTTAATATATATATATTGAAATATAACTTTTTTTTAAATGGAATAACCTGTATATTATTATTGAATTTTATAGCTGAAAATATTTTCTTTATAAAAGTGTAATACATGCATGGTGGTAACATATATAGAAACCAAGTTATAACAAGTATAAAATTAATAGAAAATATTAAAAAATAGTGTGCTATGCAGTTTTAATAAAATACAAACAAATGATAAAAAAATTAAAAACAATAATTTCAGGTTTTTATGAAATTTGTTCGCAATTTTTGATAAAGACCAAAATTATTTATTTTAATTAATTATACTTTTTTATTAATAATACTCAAAAACGTTAAAAATCTGCGAAATAAGACACAAATATCTGAAATTATTGTTTTAATTTTCTTTATCATTTGTTTGTATTTTATTAAATTAGCATAGCACACTATTTTTTGATATTTTCTATTAATTTTATATTTGTTATAACTTGTTTTCTAACAATTTTACCATCATGAATGTATAATAATTTTATAAAGATAACATTCTCAGCTATAAAATCTAATAATAATATACAGGTTATTCTATTTTAAAAAAGTTGTATTTCAATATATCTATTAAATTCGACATTCAATGGTTTCTTTGACACCATCATTATTCATTCCGGAAAAAATACTGATACTTTGTCCATTTAACCGATCTTCTAACTCCAATAATAACAAAGTTAGCAATGATCACTCGGTTCCCGCGATCATCCTGTATATACAGTAGAAACCGGTTATAATGACATCGAAGGGACCGATCATATTAGGTCGTAAAAGCGGATAGTCGTAATAACCGGTAAAAATGCAATTACATGGAATTCAGTTTGATTTTTATTTTGAGTCGTTAAAACCGATACGTCGTATTAACTGATGTCATTATAACCGGTTTCTACTGTATTTAGTTTTTAGCAATTTCAATCTAAACCTTTCTGTTATGCAAATGTTAAAATGGCATTTATATGTAAGGTATAAAGCAACGATTGAAAAACAAATAACGATTTTTTAAATAAATGAAAATAAATCTTCAGAAGAGAATTTTTCTCTACAAAAGTTGTGGTGACTTTTTTATAGAAAATTATATGCTTAAAAAAAGACCATGTAGAATTTTTACATAACATGTGTCGTTCTTGAGAAATCTTGAAAAAAACTATCTTGGCATGTCACCCCTTTCTCTACACAATGGTCACATAGCTTCCCCTATCCTCCGGATATTGGCGAGGAAGCAACAAATCTAAATATAAGGAAAAGAAAATTATTTACGCCATTTCTTATACAGAGCGTTTCATTTTAAAATGTATTGATTATTGAAAAAATGTATGTAGAATTTTAAAATAGACAAAATTTTTCAATGAATTGACGAAAATTCTTTACATTTCGACTATGTATTTTCAAATCTGATTTTACGTGATGAGTGTATTTTCATGTTTGTCATCACTATTTTCTAAACGATATTTCACTTTTATTTGTTTAATGAAGTGGAACATAATGCATTCACGTTTTTCAACGTTCTGAATGGATTAAGTTTCATTCACTGGCTTGTTTTGTAGTTTTTTAAATTAACAAATTTAAAAAATAAATAGCCTCTTGCGATGAATTCTTTATAAATAATCTGCCGTGGGCCACAGGACTTTCTTATACGTAATAATGACAGTGAACAGTGTACGTGATTTTTATTTTAGTGAAGGATATTTCTGACAAACTAATAAAAGATAGAGTAAAATGAATGAGACATAAACTATAGAAATATTATTTTATACATTATGTATCGAACGAATTTTGTTTAACATAATTACTAACAATAAGATGGAAACAGATGTTTACTCATGTAATTTTTTTAATTTTTTGAAATAAGACAAAAATGTTATAGATAAAAAATGTCGAGTATGTTACTATCTATAATTTATTCCCCATACATTTTTTTCCAACACTTATGATTTAGCCAGAAATATTTTTTTAAAATCATTATTTAGAATACTGGTTGCTGGGTGCTTTGACCGTACGGATCACGACTAATACCGTCAAGTCGCACGGCGACCACTGCAAACTAAATGAAATAGAGTATACAGTGTTTATTCTCAGTATTACGTATAAGAAATGGTACCTATGGCAAACACGTAGTCTCTGTAATACGTATAAGAAAGTCCCATGACACTCATGGCAGATATTTCTTCTCTGTTATGAACCATTTGAAATGTACTTAAAATCGAATACTTAGTAAAAAAAAGAAAAAAAATTAAATTTGTTTTTTTCGAAAAATTGAATAGAACATAAATTATAGATAATAATATTACCTACAATTTTTAAATTGGCCATTTTTCTCTAATTCGCACTGTTTCAGTGTAATTCTAAAATTTCAAAAATCGATGTAGGTAAACATCCGTTTCCGGTTGAATGATCGTTTTCAAAAATAGGAGGTTTTCTTCCCAGGCAAAAATCAATCTTAAGTATAAAATTTCACCTTTCTACGATTTGTCGTATTTGAGTTACAGCGTCTACAGACAGACCGACAGACACACAGACATCATGGCGAAAATAGTCAGAATGGATTCAGGGAAGGTCAAAATTAATAATTCCATCAAAATCCGGATTTCGAAAAAAATCGCGTTTACTATACTTACTTATACTATATGTATATTTCATATACATTGGTATAAGAAAGTAAAAAGTTCATATAAGTAAGTACATGCTTGTATGAATAATGAATATACTAGTTAATCAATTTTGTAAACATATTTTAAAGGGAATTTTTGCTACGTTGCTGGTTATTATTTGATCGTTTTGTGGTTTACAGTGATACGTTTTTATAGTGCAAGCTTTTTAGAGTTCGATAAAATAGGGTGTTGATGAATTTATAATTAGGAAAAAGCTGCGATGTCACGAAACTATCCTATACGTAATACTAATTGTAAGAATATATGATAATATTTTCTCCATATTTTCTAATACACACAAAAAATAACAAGATGAGCAAACAATATGAGGTTTAATTCCTTGAAATAATGATTTCAAATAAAAAAGGACCCCGCAATCCACAATATCCTTATGGGAAACTAACTTCTGCTAAATTGATTGAATTTTTGATATGTTGCGTATTTTGTCCCTTTGATCAAATGTCTCAAGGGGCAGAAACTCCCAAAGCTTAAATATTTTGAGATACAGTTGACTGAAGTAAGAACTATCGTACATTTTAGATGCATTCATTTGGATTAAAACTGCCTCTTTCTTTAAGTTGTAGTGGTTAAGAGAGTTTTGAAAAAACCTAGTAACTTTCACAAGCAAGTATACTGACGTTTTATGATAACATGTTATGACGTCACATGACATATGGACGTTTCAGAAACATGATAATATATTTCAATCAATTACTTGTGAAAGTTACGAGTTATTTTCAAAACTCCCTTAACTACTACAACTTAAAAAATGAGGTAGCTTTTACCAAAATGAATGCGTCTAAAATGTACGATAATTCTTACTTCAGCCAACTGTATCTAAAAATCCTAAAGCTTTGGGAGTTTCTGCCTATTGAGACATTTGATCAGAGGGACAAAATACGCAACATATCAAAAATTCAATCCATTTAGCGGAAGTCAGTTTCCTTTAAGGATATTGCTGGGTCCTTTCACCCATCTACATATGCATTGTCATTTTTGAGTTATGGCGTATACAGATAGACAGACAGATTAGCATACATCATGGCGAAAATATTCAAAATAGATAAAGTTAAAATGGATATTTCCATCAAAATCTCTAATTAAAAATTTTTTCATACATACGTTACTATACGGCGTATATGGTAAATCTATCTAACAAAAATAAACTTTTATTTTTATATATCCTATGAAAATAAATTACTTTTTACATTATCAAAGTTTACACATAAATATAATTTGACACTTTTCGCCATGCAAATATTCCCAAAACGTATTAGAACTTAATTATGATTTCTTACAAATCCTCGTTGAAAGTTTGAGAATCCGCTTTGAAATTCAGTATAGCAAAAAATACGTGTTAGTAATCCGACTGAGCGAAGAGCAGCGATGAAAATTAAATTACAGGTAACGGATTAAATATGTATATGTATACAGGAACCCTCAACCAACGCGGGAATCTTTGTAATTAGATTTGCGGAAGAAATTTTAAACGCTCTGTTCTTTTTTTCTATAACACTTTGTTAGTTTAAAGTTTGAATAAGGCATTTTATGAATATTTTTTCGTAATATTTAAGAGGCTGTCTATAAAACACGTCACGCTATTTTTGATTATTTTCTACCGACTACATCTCCTTGCCACGATCTTATAACCTCTCCTTTTCCGATTTTTTTTTTAAATTTGTAAAACGAACCTTTTAAAAAGAACAAAACGATTATATATTAAAATTCCCTTAATTTTTACATTTACTAATTTGATACCACACTCACCGTAATTGAATATAAACTCTTTAGTAACCCATTTGCCCTTAGTAAAAAAGCGTCAAGAACTCAGCATTTATTATAATTACACTTGCCTTGTGAATTAACGATCTTCCAATCAACGACCGCTTGAAATAACGATGAAAATACTACCAACCATATATTTTTTTGCTAATTTTAAATTTACCAATTAACATTGAAGTGGTGGGGATACTTCTCGCTGTCGTTAATTCAAGAGATTGAACTACTGTCGTTAAATTAAGCGGTGAGTGTAAGCTGAATTCCAATTACTTGTTTACACGGAGCCAGTAATTTAGTGCTTAGTAAAGTGACAAGTAGTCAACTAAATTGTTAAGTAAAACTGAGCGTTTACACCTTGACAAGTATTTAGTGATGTATGTATTTATCCAGATCGGACATTTTTGTTTTTTTTCCAGTTTTCTAAGACAACAATCCGTGTCGTCCGACTATGTCGAATGTATCTGATCTGCCTAAACCGAAAAATAAAACAAATTCTATTCTACATGCTTACTTAACACGAAACCGTTTAGTTATTACTTAACTTGATTTTCATAGGTGGGCACAGTTAATCGAAAAGTGAACTTCGTTCATCGTTTATCTGTTAATAAAAAAGTTAACATCGTTAACCATTAAAGCGTTAAAATTCCGAAAATGTAACGGAAGTTAAAGTTAACCGAAAATTCGAAAATTTAACGAAAGTTAAAGTTAATCGTTAAAAAGTTAACCACCCAAAATGTTTGAAGACCTTTTTTTTACTATTTCGACAACTTTCTTATGTACTTTTCATCAAACAACCAATGTAACGGACTAAAGTTAACGGAAGTTAACAAAAGCGTTAACATTTTTTTGAGTTAACTTAAAAGTTAATCCGTTAACTATTTTGTTAACTTCGTTAATTAACGATTAACGGATTAACGAGTTAATACTCACGTTGATTTTCTACTTGCCTTGCTGTTTACATATATAAAATTACTTGTAACTTGACTAAACCACTACCTAAATTACTAGATACGTGTAAACGGGCCATTAGATTAAACGGTTTAGTAGTTAGAAGGCTGTGCCAGACAGAGAGAAATAGTGTTCCATTAGTGTTCTTTTTTCCGATTTCGGTACGGAATACTAAAAATATTAGAATAACCTATAAGTGATAAATGTTTAAATAACGACTGATTTAGGTTCTATTAGAACATTCACATTTATAAATGTAAAATCTTAGTTATTGTTTTGTTCAACATTTTAATCATTTAAATTAGGAATAGTAAACCATCTAATCATTATAGTTCATACATAGTAGGTATACTTTGAAACCAACATAAAAGCAAAAACAAAAGTAAAGGTTCATGACATTAGTTTACTACAAAATTATTACTCTGAACTCTGAAAGGAATTTAGGAGCCTAAAATATATTAAGAAACTTTGTTTTAGAACAGAAGTTCTAAATTGGTAAATCGTAAACGTTTAGGTGTTTGATTTAAATATTGTATACATCCTCGGAGCTTGGAAAGGCTCGCTGTGGTTAGGTTAGGTTTTTTAATATTGATATCGGCACGGGTGTAAATTTTGGGTAATTTATTGATATCGGTACGTTTTCTTATTCTTAATCATAGAATAAAATAACTTTTGAAATTTGATTAATTTTGTAATTTTTGAAAATCCAAAACCGTATTCAATTTTAGCCATTTTTCAATTATTTTTTTGACCAAATCTCTAAATGTGATTTTATCAGCCAGTAACTTAAAATTTCCTTTCTTGAAATATTTATTTTTGCCATATTAGAACCATAGAATCACAAGAAAGGTAAGAGCAAAAAAAAACAACCAAAACTCAAGACCATTCATTTAAATTTAAAGCCATGCAGTTATTATTACAACATTATCTCATATTTCACAGCCAAGTTATTTTTTACTTTATTTTCTATATGGCTATCACACTGTCTGGAACTAACGGATTTGCAAGTTTAACATTGTTTGGTGATACTTGTGTATGCATTTCATGTACCAAGTGTAAAATGAATTTATGAAACATGCTCGTAGTTCTATAGTTTAGTAAACTTCGACTTCTTACCTGATTAATTCGTATATGATTTAATTAAAAATTCTTACTACCGAAAATGTGATTAAGAGCATATGAGCTTTATTTAATTATAAACTAAGTAACTACACATCCAAGCAGGTTTTGCTTGGTAGAGTGTTCTATCTCGTCTAGTTTTTTACCTTATAATATATGTTGGTAAAATGAGGGATTTCTTAAATTTCTTCAGCAACCCATATTAAAGCTAACATAATATAACTATATATCGTTATCCCTATAGGCGCCGATAACGGTTTGATTCCACGGTGGATTTTTTGTTTATTTAGTAAGTTATGATGTTCCTTATTATTTTCTTGGCCTCTATTCTCGAGTTCGTTCGACTTTTTCTCATTCGAGATTACTAAACTAAAACTGAAAGTCACTAAGTTATTTACTTATTTTTCTCGATTGTGTAAATTATACCGTATTCTCGAATCTCGATACGACTTTTTATTTAGAAATGTCGAATGAAAAATTTCGAGATTCAAAATCTCAAACGAAAAACTAGAATCGACATATTCTCGAGAGAGCTCGAGAATAGGGGCCTTTATCTATAAGTTGATGACAAATTGAAGTTAAATGCATCTAATATAAAATAAAAACTTGATAAAAATTATAAATAAAATAGGATAGGAAAGCAGGAGGACATGGGTACAAACAGATTTAGAACTGTTGGTATAGTTGCTGTAAATAAGGGTTTTAAGTGATTTTCAGCTACATAGTAGAACGTGACCGAGCGCCAGCTGTGCTATGTCGTTAACCTTTTTGTAACAAACTCTGTACCTACTACTGTCAATAATTTTCGTGCATTGATTGTACCGAGGTTATAACCTTTTGAGTTTTGACACTTTGGCGATCGAAATCACCGAAGGGTGCCTGTTCTCTAGCAGTGTTTCTCAACCAAAACTGTAGTTCTTTGGACCGATTAATACATTTATTTATAGTATATTTTTATATAAATAAATAATTCGAGCAGGGAGGAGGTAGGTATATAGGCGAATATTTGTTGTAAAATAAAGTAGGTTAAAAATTAAAAAAAAAATCTATTTTTAAGCTGTGTATACGGGGTGTTCAAAACAAAATGTTACGAATTTTTATTTCGAAAATTATTTTTTTTTTAAATTTAACTGGAGGGGCTTTTAAATTTTTTTTAAATTATTTAATGTTAACTTTAATTTTTTAAATGAGAATCTATATTTTGTAATATATGACTAAAAACATAACTAAAAACCCCATGCATAAAAAATCAGATCCTTAATACATAAATATAGGCTCTCATTTAAAAAATCAAAATACTCACAAATAATGTGGCGTTTACATCGAAAAAACAAAACAGAAACATCGTGTTTTTGGTCATAAAAACACCGTGTTTCTGTTTTGCTTTCTCGTTGTAAGCGCCGCATAAAAAGTGAAAGTAGCTCAGTTTTTGAAATAAAAATCTGTAACGTATTATTTTGAATATTAGGTAAATGTTAAAAAAATTTCGACGATATTAACTTTAATTAAAATAACACAATAGGGTATTTGACTTTTTAAAATATACTGCAAATTGTGCGTATGTATATAATAGATACTTCCTTAGTATCTTTTTCCAAAATAATGCCGAAAAAACGTTGAAAATAATCTTTTTCTATTTAAATGAAAAAATTTCCGCCAAAACGTGCATTCAAAGTCACGTGGTATATGCGTGACGTAATTGTTTACTAAACAAACTGAAATCAACCAATAGGGATCGAGTATTTTGATGTTTCTAGTAAATAGCTACGCCATACCAGTGGTTGTTCATTTAGACGCGATTGCGATCACGTGACAAACAGATTAAATATTATATTTAAAATTAGGTTATTGTTAAAATACTGACTTATTTCACGTAAAAAACACTTGATTGTTAATTATAGTAATATATAGTACACTATTTAGAACATTTTAGTCTTTATTATTAATAGTGTCAAATACCCTATTCAAAAATACATCGTGGTTCATTATATCAAAGTTTTATTATAATTGTACCCACTTCTATATTCACTTACTTTATCGAAGAGAATATCAAGATAGCAACGATGAGCGTCGACAGCGACACAGCGTATCCAATCTGCGACACAGTCTTGACAACAGGGAACCACTGTATCAGTATGGTAGAGTTGTCGATGTACGGGCTGATGGTAACCAGTGATGTCCTGTAATGGTCTGCGATGCAGTCGGTGTAGTTGGTCCATGTCTGGTTCTGATCGTTAACGTACCAGGTGCCGTCAGATGTGCAGTACTTACTTGCTGTGTTCTGGAAAATAAGTGATATCATTATGATGTTATTAATAAAATATCGAAAATACAAGGCTGTAGGTCCCCGAGGAATACAAAAAATAGATGTCGTTTATGCTTAAATCTTCGATGTAGCGAAAATGATGTAAGATAGAGCAAAAATGAGCAGAAGTAACTTTAAAGATAATAAAATCTCCTATTAGAAATGTATATTTGGTTTATTTATTAACTTAATAGTTTAAGAGTTAGAATAGTTTAAAGTATAAGACCAAAATGTCGCATTATTCCTTGGACATCTAAATATATAAAAGGAAGTGCCCTCACTCACTCACTGATCGAAATTAACAATCAACCGTACGGTATCTTCCACTGTTCATAGAAAGCTCAAATTTGGAATATATATTCCTTGGTCAGCGGTGGTAAATGTGACGTCGAGTTTTTTTGAAAAAAGTTCAGTAGGGGGGTTAAAAGGGCCCCTCTAAATTTTAACGCCTACTAAATTAAATTCAAATGTCATGTCGTAACTATGGAAACATATATTTTTATTGATTCGTATTCAATTTTTTTTTGACACGTCGCCATTTTTTGTATGTTTTAAGTACATTATTATAATATAGAAATACAAGATACAATATCAATACAAATAGTGTAAATCATTTTAAACTGTTATAATCGAGATTCAGGTTAGTAAAATTAAAACTGTCAAAAAATTTCAGATTAAAATTCCGTTTGTGGTATTTTCTATTAGTTTTAAATATGTAGCTAATATTTTTTTTCCAAATACATGTAAATATTGTAAACGATTGAACTAATAAAGTTAATTGTTAATATACATCAATACAGTTCAAATTTAAAAATATATACATAATTGTTGCATTTAAGAGAGAGCTGTCAATTGTAACTAATTGCAAGTTGAAGAAACATGTTTATACCTACCTATGTTTAAAATCCTTAGTATAACTGTACGGGTTTTTAATTAAATAAAGAAGATAAAGAACTAATAAATAATATTAGCACATATATGTGTATCGCAGGTTTGTAATATGTAGTATATAATTTGTAATATTTAAACGATGTTTCTGATAAAAGTCAATTCAATTTCAGAATTATTAATGTGAAGTACCTATTTAAAGTTATGATAAATGTGATTTGAAAATATCAATATATTTACAATTTACATATATAGAGGTATTGATGGAGATGTGTTTTGGAAATACACGAGCAGAAAAACCAAAGAACTGGTGTCTACGTTAAAGTTTTGTGGCCGTTGTTCATATGATCATATGTATGTCTTGCCTTTTTGAATACCAAAAATGGAATATTGGCTGGCTGATTAATCGATGAATTGTTTATGTAAAGATTTTATTTATAACCAACAATTCAACTATTCAAACTTAAAGGTTTGTAACATGACGCTTAATATTACGAATTACGAACCAAATATTACAAAGTTATGTAGCTCTTTTTCGAATATAACTTGAAGGTTTTCGGCAAACCAGTAAATCAAATTCTGTTTATTTCTTTAGCCTTGCGTTTCTTACAATTGTATTGTGATTTGGAGCCACGGGAACATTTAACTGTTGTCGGAACCACATATAAGGTTCCGACAACGTTGGAATAAATTCTTAGATTAAAATTAACGTTACGTGAACGTTGGAATAAATAATTTGTGCAATGTGTCCATTTTCCGATAAACGAAATCATACCTTAGTTAAAAATGTATAGGTATATGTAATATGTATTAGATAATGTATTAAATTTTGCCTTTAGTGTGCGCTATCTCTAGGTTGATAATACTTATTTGGAATATTTTGATAAACTGACAGAAACATTTCTATAATTTTGATATATTATAATTTGTTAAGATACGTACTTCAATATCTCTTAAGTTAATAAATATCGCAGTATCACTATCGCTACCTGTAACGCTCAGGTTTGAGAGAACCTTAACCCTTTCGCTGCTCAAACCGTATATATTCGTAAAATTAAAATGTATCCCATACGCTTAATACAACTATTTGCTCTGTCTTTACGTACTTTTGAGTCACGTTGTACACATGTTATACACATTTTTATTATAAAAATAAACTGAATATACACGGGACCGAAAATTGTTAACTACTTTTCACGAATAAACTTGCAATCATCGAAATACGTGCACACAGCGATCACGAAATCTCAAAGTGTATTGCGCTGTGAAAGGGTTAACGCTGACAATGCATACTTATATTTTTTTACAAAAGTGACTATTTGCACTTGCAGTATGTAATTTGTATATGCATACACTGTATATGCACCAAATTAAGTTAGGTTGTTAAGATAGGTTAGTTTACGTTAGGTTAGTGATATGTCCAAATAGCCAATATCATACATATACTGTATGTACAAATAGTCAATTGCATGCACATACTGTATGTGCAAGTAGCCTCATCCTTTTTTTACATATTGTAACATATGCACATATAGATGTATTAAAACTGCATTAAATTGAATCAATGTTATGTGATGTAGCATTATACGGGGTCTGATATACCTTGCTTTTCCAAGCGGACTAAATGTATTAGTTTTTGGTTTTAAAATTTTTTATATACATATTCTGCATTTTTAAAATTCTTTGTTTTTATTATACTATATAAAGTTTTTTTTATCCGATTCATTACTAATAATAATGTTAGCTGTACAAAAAAAATTGTGGCTGAATTTTGAAATATTTACAGAAATTACATAGGGAATCATGTTGTGATGGCGTATGAAAAATAAGAAATAAAAGAAGTTTGTCATAGTTATGATAAAATATGTTGCTAATAAGAATTGATAATTGCAGACAGGATACATAATAATACATTATCACAAAATCTTTATAAATTTCGTCAAAATAGTCAAAAGGGAGGGAGCTTCACATAAGTCAACGACTAACACTAATTTGTGACATTTATAACTTCTATATAAAATCTAAAGCACAGATATTAATGAATTTTAAAATTTAGCTACTTCTGTCACCGATTGTCGTTCAAGTTATTACTAAAACCTAGAAAATATTATTTTCGAATATAGAAATAATTTAACTAAAAAAAATATTATAATATGATTGTATGTCAAATAGGGTGGTCAGTTTCTGGAAAACCGGGAAATGTCAGAGAATTTTGCTATACAGGGAAAAGTCAGGGAATTTTTATAAAAATGCAAAATCACACAAGTTCTCGCAAATATTTAAAGAGTGACTTTTTTTTAGGTTTTTTATATATTTTTTTTAAATAAACAACGGGAAAAAATTCTCCTGGAAAATCGGGAAAAGTCAGGGAAATTTGTTCCAGAGAAATACTGGTCATCCTGTTAAATATAGTTTAATTTAATATCCCCGGGTAACACCGGGTCATATGGCTAGTACAAATATAAAATGAAATATCGGTAATCAACAGTTAATGAAATAAAAAAAAAATCACGATCTATTACTTTTAAATTGTAACTATGTACAGAGGCTATGTTAAAAAATACTTTCTTTTATTTTATCACTTCTTTATTATGATAAATTGTTCATGAACTATTAACTGTATCATAAAACAATTTTTTTTAAAGATAATTTTATTCTCTACAAGTTCAATTATTTGATATTTAGTCTTAATTTTAATTGCATTAAATAATATTAACCCTTACCTGCTCCACTTCTTCAGAAAAACATACCTGCCACATTGGGGTCACCTCGTACCCCAGACACTATAATGTAATCGTAATGTAATCGTAAGCTATTATTCAATAAAATTCCTCTATCATCTATGAACGATACGGAATGCACTCCAATCGGTTATTAAAAGAATATGTAATATTTAATATATTTGAAAATTTAAAAAACCTTGTAAAATTTAAACAGCTTACATTGAAGTTGAACAAATTCGAAGCGCCTGGTACCCCATAGTGGCAGCTAAGGGTTAAAAGAAAGATAGATGGGAAGTATTTTCTTATAGTTTTATTTTGAAGATTATTAAAAGATCAGTTTTTTCGGACAACCTTGTAAAATTTAAACAGATTACATTGAAGTTGAAAAAATGTGGGGCGCCTGGTACCCCACATTGGCAGCTAAGGGCTAAAAGAAAGATAGATGGGAAGTATTTTCTTATAGTTTTATTTTGAAGATTATTAAAATATCACTTTTTTCGGACATGATTAATTTTTTAAAAGGAGTTAATTAAAAATGAAATTTAAAAAAATGCTTGACTATCTCTCAATACCATACACTGTTTAATAATATGAACTAATAAAAAAGTTACTACCCACCCTTCTATGCCACGACCTTGTTATTTTGGGATAAAAGATAATACGTATTTTAATATTAATTGTTTTGGTCGATATTTTCGCTAACATTTTAGTGATTTTATGCATGTTGGCTTTTACATCGGGAATTTCCCACTTCAAACGCGCATTGAGGATTTACATTGGAATTTCCCTTGTTACAAATATATAGTTAGTTTTAATTTGTAGTTCTCCAGTGAACACTATATGACGCATGTCCGGTATGGGGAATTTCTCGATATTTCAACCGTTTCTTTGTCGTTTGAAAGTCATTAAAAATCTGTACTATAAATTGTCTACTTTTATTATTTTTTCATGTAAATAAATTGGTTATAGCATTAAATTGTGTACTATTATTGTAGAGATTTCCAAAAAAAAAATTTAAGTAGTGGTACCTATAGTGTGTTTCATTTAAGATTGCAGCTGTAGCTAGTATAGGAAGCTCCTAATTGGGCAAAATGCCAGGTAGATTCACAACAACACAATTTTGATTAAAATATTACTTTGTTTAACAGTTTAACTAATCAGAAAAGCAGCTTTAAACGTCAGATGATGTCATAATACCCATAGAGTCTATGTAAAAACGATTGTCAGTTTGTTAACGTGGACTATCGCTTCTGGAGTATCTTTATTCTGTGGGTTAACCTAGTGCTAGATAGAATAGTGTCTGTGTGAATCGTACCGTCTAATCCCCGAATATCATTGCAATCTTAATCAATACCAATGCAATCTTATTGATCGATGTTCTTCAATCATTGAGGATTCTTTATATCCAATGCACTTTGTTAGAGTTTTGACGTAGAAATACGTTTTCTTTAGTTGTACTAGGGGGTAATCTCGTGAAAATTAATGCAACGATATAAGTCACACTTTGAATGTACACCAATACCTCACTTTGCGTCGTGGTTACGTTCCAAAAAACACGACGCAAATTGAAACGACGCAAAGTGAATTATGATTTTCTATAGCAAACCATGTAAAGATCGAAGATAGGTTCCAAGGTTACAAAAAGACTACTTTTTAAAAAGAAAATTGAACAAAGTAAACATTTAAAAAACAAAAATAATATAAAATTTTATTACATACATACAAAAAACAAATTCAATTAAAACAAAATAAAATATTCAATTTATAAAAACAAAATAAAAATTAATCACTGTCTGATGAGTCCATAGTGGTTGTTGTCGTAAGTCGGCTTTCTTTCACAAAAAATTGGTCCAATGTTTGCTGAACAGCTTTTTTTTCAACGTAAAATAAATTTCCTTGCAGCAATTGATATTCGTAGCTACCGCCTGGGACACTTTAAAACTCCTTCCGCTGTCAGGATCGTTTTTTTAAAAAATCTCCATAGCTTCGTCAATCAAACACATCGCTTTGTAAATTTGTTTGGAGGTTAAATTAAAAACTCTGTTAAAATACTAAGTTAAAATTAAAGACTCGAACCCAAAACAACGCAACTTCGAAAATCTAACGACGCACAGTGAAAATTAGTACTAATTCAGCAACGACGCAACTTTGAAAAAACGCAAAACGAAACGACGCAAAGCGAGGTATTGGTGTACATATAGTAACCATCTTATACATAACAACTCTTAAATGCAGTAGCATAAATTTTGTATATACAAATAGACATAGGCCTATACGTTATTAGTTGAATAAGATGTGTAAAGAATAGTAGAAACTAATTTTTTTCGACATTCTAATTATATAATTGGAGATTAAAAATAACAATAAGAAAGGCACACGAAAAAGAAAAATAACATTTGCTTTTTATATATAAACTGATTTAATTTAATGGGATCTAAAATTCTGAAAGCTTTTCTCTTACTGGCAATTTCATTCAGTCTCGGCTTAATTGATGAAACCACAACTTTTAATCAGGCTCGGTAAGAGAAATGTCGAGGCCCGTTACTTTCGTCATATTTTTTCAATAAAATACCACCGCGGCTAGACTTAGCCTGATTTTGTATATCAAAAAAATAAAAATAAAATATTTACTACGCCATAATTGTATATACCTATTTTTATTAAATATTTTCCAATCTAATATTTCTAGTAATAACGAAACAAATTAATAATCAATCTAAAAACCACTAACATAAATCTAAAATATAATTTTAATACTTAACAAAATGTAATGCTATAATGAAAACGTAATACGAATAATAATTCGTGTAAACGTGCAAGGCATACACACTACCAAAAATATAAAGCACATCGAGCGAATCTGACAGAGATAAGCATACGGTAGTATAAGTCACTCAGAGAGTGAGAGCATTATATATGTACGTATAGTTTTATCTCCCTCGTTTAGCTCACCGAGCTTACCCGAAGAGCGTCACACTATTTCCGAAGTGTCATATTTCCGAACATGACGAATTAGACTTTTCAATGCTCAACAAAAATTGTGTCATAGAGAAGTATAAGTTCAAAAAATCTTACAGTTAAACGGGCAACCTCTCCGTAAGTTTGTGCAACCCTGCAGTAAAGTATTATGTATAGAGCCAGTATCTTATTAAAAAATCACACAAAAAGTCTGATCCCAAGAGATTTCACATGAAGTTATAATAAAAGAAAAAAACTCTGATGAAAAGACTCAATTTAGTGTGGTCACTGCATCTCCGCTGCACTTTATTACAAAGAGTAACTTTAGCCGTGACTCGGGAGAAAATCTGATAACAAAATTTATATGTATTTCTTCAGAAACGATGTAAATTTCGAACAAACTTCATACCAGATTGTAACTATTGATTCTGTCATAAGATCTATATCTTAAATGGGTCATTCCATGCCAAATAGGCCGGTGACTGCACCGCACCATCTCCGATTTCGATGATTTTTGCAGGATGTGTTTGGTTAGCCCCCAAAATAAAGTAGTCAAAAAATTTTCGCGAAAAAAAATTTTTTAAGGAAAATATAGAAAATCGAAAATTTTACTTTGGTACATATTTTCAAAACTTCTAGTTAGGATATCTCGAGAACGGTAAGAGCTACAGAGATCTGCAACCATGCATTCGAAAGAGGAAAATCTAAAGTATCGAAATTTACTATGTAGGTGTTACCAACTTTAAACAAAAAAAAATTATCAAAAATTATAAATTTAAAAAAAGAGCAAAAAAAGGTTCCGCCAAATATTTTTGGCTAAATTTTTTATTTATTTTGTACCTTGAACTATATACAAATAATGGTTAAAAAATGAAAGGACTGTTTTTTGTTTTAAGCGAGAAAATAATTTTTGAAATATTAAATGACAACAATTAAAAAAATTTTTTTTAAATTGACAACGAATGAATTAATATTAATATGAAAAATTCCTTTAATGTTTATTTTTAAAATTTCAATATTGTTTACTATGTTTAGTTCTGAGTTCTGCAGCTAATTTATTACAGTATATGACATATAAATATATTATTATAGTGAATAGTTTTAATGGCATATAAATAATATTTTAATAGCATAGAATATCTTTTAAATGTATACCAATTGGTTTTTATCAAAAATTCATCATTTTGAAATTTAGATATTTGAATATGTAAACATCACTTTATTTTTTTATTTTTTGTCCTGTGTTTGACCCTGTACATATGTACATGTACATAGAACATCGTGTGAGTTGCAAGATGAATAAAAACAAGTGTTTTTTATTATTATATTGCATTGAGAGCTACTAGCACTACTAGTACCAACATCACTTTCGGAAATAGTTTCTTGTAAATTAGAAAAGAATTGATTTTAGGCAAATTCATAGTAGCTAGTTCTTGAAGGACTGGTTTTCAGATCGGCCAGTAAATGTATGTGGGGAATTCAATCGTTTGTATATTTTTTCCATGCATAAAATGCACAATTTTTTTCCCTCAATTACAACAGGGAAAATTGTTTTGTATCTATTATGAAACTCAGAAGTAACAATATGTAGTGTCTTTCGTATTTTGCTGTCATGAAGACCGAGTGGATCACAGCATACTTTCTGATATGACGCGTAACAGGCCCGGTAAATCTTGTTATGTTTTTGGCATACAGTTTTTTTACATTTATGCCTACACGCAGCTGAAACAACTGATGATCCTGCTCGGAAATGTGTTTGGATTTTATAAATGAATTCTTAGAACATTCTTCATTTTTAAATTTACCAATTGACCACTTATTTTTACTCAACTTGCAACTCACACAATATTCTATGTATGTACTATAAACTGAAAAAATCAAATTGGTCTCAGGGTCAAACACAAGACAAAAAAATAAAAAAATAAAGTGATGTTTACATATTCAAATATCTAAATTTCCAAATGATGAATTATGATAAAAACCAATTGGTATACATTTAAAAGATATTCTTGCAATATCACTATCAGTCAGGTTTATATGCTATTAAATATTTTTGATTAAAAAAGTATTGATAGAGATTCTTTACAGTCAGTTATTCACTATTCACTATAATAATATATTTGTCTGTCATACACGGAATTAATATTAATATGAAAAATTCCTTTAATGTTTATTTTTAAAATTTTAATATTGTTTGTTTACTATGTTTAGTTCTAAGTTCTGCAGCTAATTTATTACAGTATACACGGAGAAATTGAAACACCAATGAGTACTGTTTTGGAACATTAATCTAGTCAATGTAGTGTGTTTTTATCGTAAAATACCAAGCTCAACTTCTCAGGGAAGGGGGTCTTACAGATTTTTTTTCAACACACACACACATACATACACACACACATTCATATATATACATATATATGTATATATTTAAATATGCATGTGTGTGTGTGTGTGTGTGTTGAAAAAAAAATCTGTATGACCCCTCCTGAGAAGTTGAGCTGTATACGCCCCTGGTCACAACAGTAATGCTTGGTATTTTACTATAAAAACACACTACATTGACTAGATTAATGTTCCAAAACAGTACTCATTGGTGTTTCATTTTCTCCGTGTATACTGTAATAAATTAGCTGCAGAACTCAGAACTAAACATAGTAAACAATATTGAAATTTTAAAAATAAACATTAAAGTAATTTTTCATATTAATATTAATTCATTCGTTGTCAATTTAAAAAATTTTTTTTTAATTGTTGTCATTTAATATTTCAAAAATTATTTTCTCGCTTAAAACAAAAAACAGTCCTTTCATTTTTTAACCATTATTTGTATATAGTTCAAGGTACAAAATATTAAAAATTTAGCCAAAAATATTTGGCGGAACCTTTTTTTGCTCTTTTTTTAAATTTATAATTTTTGATAATTTTTTTTTGTTTAAAGTTGGTAATACCTACATAGTAAATTTCGATACTTTAGATTTTCCTCTTTCGAATGCATGGTTGCAGATCTCTGTAGCTCTTACCGTTCTCGAGATATCCTAACTAGAAATTTTGAAAATATGTACCAAAGTAAAATTTTCGATTTTCTATATTTTCTTTAAAAAATTTTTTTTCGCGAAAATTTTTTGACTACTTTATTTTGGGGGCTAACCAAACACATCCTGCAAAAATCATCGAAATCGGAGATGGTGAGGTGCAGTCACCGGCCTATTTGGCATGGAATGACCCAAATAAATATGTTTGTATTTGAAGTGTAACAAATGAAAAATTTCGGAAAACAATGTGATTAACTCCATACGAAAAAGAGTATGAAATATACATATACTGTAAAAGTAAATAACAAATTAAAGAATCAGGTAAAAAATTAGGAAATCAATTATATTTTGATTTGTTGGATATTTTCAAGGTAATTTTTTTCTCAAAGGGAAAGATATATTTTTTATTACGAAATATTAATTTGTGAAAAAAGTAAATAACTTTTTCATGATTTTTGTACGAGTTTGATTTTATTGGAAATTTAACAAAATAATAAATAATAAAAAGTTTTTTAGACATTCAATCTTTTTTATTCGAAAACCAATTGTTTTATTAAATCAACAAAAAAATGTTTTTTGTTTCTTTTACTTTTTCTCTTGGTTGTTGGTATTTAAGAAATTTTTTTAATAGATCAAATCTTACATTTTTTTCTTAAAAGTCTTCAAAATTAAAATCGTATGAAAAATAAATTTAATAAATAAAAATTTATAAAATCGTATAAATAAATAAATTTTCTAAAAAGCAATCCTTTCGAAATATACCAGTATCAAAATTAAAATACAATACCAAGTTAATTAAGCGGTAGTATCATACTAATAAAGAGACGTAACTCCGAAGCTAGCATCTACGATGGTGGTGATTGAGAATTTACGTAATTCAAAATTCAAAGAGCCGTAATCATAAAAGTAAGTAGGGTTCCTTGCGCCCCATGCAAGGACCTGTAACAGCACCCTCTATATTCATTTTCCATTCTTTGAGCCCCTGGCAAGGGCTGGTTTCGTTACGCCTCTGATTGTAACTGTATTTTAAATTTAATATAAAATAAAAAAATATTAATATTTTTAACAATGATTAACAAATTACTCTTAAATTACTTTTAAAAATAGATTTTAATAAACTCCATGATATCATAATTTTTATTTTAGATTTAATTAATTTCAACAGATGTCTCCTTCCCGACTTGAAAATAATTAAGTTCCACAAATGTCCACATAAAATAAATGAACAAAAGTAATATTTTTATTCTGTAAGCGGACGGAAAAATTTAGCCCATTAAATCTTATATAAAAACAAACTTACATTTCAGTGAACATTTTTAAGTCAGAACAATTCTTTCCATTATTATATCAGACAAAGCCACGTAAAAAGGGTCGAGAAAACGCGCGTGCCAAATTTCATCACTAAAAATAAGAGTGTATAAGAATCGTGCAATTTATCTTCTTTACTCTATAGTCTATACCAGGGGTTCCCAACTTTTCTCCTACATCGACCCCCTTATATTTTTCTTCATAATATACAGCATATAACAGTATAGTATAGACTCTTTTTAAACTTCGATCGATTCCAAAGGGTCCACCTGGACTCTATTGGGAACCCTTGGTCTATACTAATATAATATATAAATAGAAAAAAATTGTGTGTATGACAATGTGTGTGTGTGTTTGATCGAAGTAATCTCGATAACGACTGATCCGATTTTGATGAAACTTGCACCGAAAAAATTATTAAAATCTCAGGAGTGCTATAGGCATAGGTGGACACAGTTAATCGAAAAGTTAAATTCGTTAAACGTTAAAGCGTTAAAACTTTAACGAATGTTAAAGTTAACCGTTAAAAGTTAAAGTTTTTTTTGCCATTTCGACTTTCTTACACCCCCCCCCCCCCCCCCGTAAATTGTCATCAAACAACCAATGTAACGGACTATAAAGTTAACGGAAGTTAACAAGAGCGTTAACATTTTTTTGAGTTAACTTAAAAGTTAATCCGTTAAGCATTTTGTTAACTTCGTTAATTAACGATTAACAGATTAACGAGTTAATGCCCACCTATGGATATAGACTATGGTTCAAAATAGCTGACAAGTGATCAAAATCAGCTACGTAAATCGAAAAAAATAATTATAAAAATTATATACCGACGTTTTTTTTGAGTTCAGTTAGTTAGTCGTTGCAAACGTTTTTAAAATGCTTTTATTAGTTTGACCTGTAACGTCCTTATATTGTCTCACTTTAGGTTCTATAATTTTATGTTATGAGTTACATAATATATTGTTTGTATACATTATTATCACGCTATCACTAAAAAATGAGCAGTGATTATTTCTGTTTTTAATTCCCGAATAACACCGGGTCCTAGCAGTTATTATGATTATATAATTCTAAAGTTAATAAGTGAAGTGAACTAAGTGGTTTGTGGATTATTATACGTCATAAATATTCAGTAGGTATTTAAAACGTTATATATGTATATATTATATATGTATGATGTATGTGAAGACAGCGAACTTGTCAAGTAGTTAAGTCAACAGAGCCTCGTTTAATGTATAGGCTTAATGGGCTTTGCGTACGTATGTAATTTTAATTAAATAATTATCATCGCTTGAACTTGTCAATGGTTTGATATTTGACAAGATTTGTGACAGTGGTTTGAATTTATTGAAAAATATATTAGAATAACCTGAAGAATTACAGTTTTTTTACTGTACATTCCGGATAGTAAACAACAACGTATCATTATAAAATATTTTTTACAATCTGAAACGTGATGTTTACAGATACTCAATATAAATTGATGGATAAATTGTAGATATTACAGTCTAAAATTATATTATTAGTTTCAAAAAGTAAAACATATTTTATAATAATAGGTTTACGTTTATTATCCGGGATGTACAGGGAAAACTGTAATTCTTTCGGGTTTTTTCCGTGTATACTGTATATGGGTGAATCCACCAGAAACTGAAACAGATTTATATCTCACTTTCTTGGATTTTATAAATGTAAATGGCTTATAAATTCTAAATACTTTTTATTCTTTGCAAATTTTTCTTACAGTGGACATTATGTGATTTTGTACGGACTTAAAAAAGGTTTCAATCGATTCAGTGGGAAAAATCTTTGAAAATAAATGATCCAATTTTTTTGTAATTTATAGGAATG
Organism: Sialis lutaria; assembly: GCA_949319165.1. Taxonomy (NCBI): domain Eukaryota; kingdom Metazoa; phylum Arthropoda; class Insecta; order Megaloptera; family Sialidae; genus Sialis; species Sialis lutaria. The sequence goes on from OX439241.1 coordinate 13,412,190, forward strand.
CCGGAGGCGTGATAAAGAAACCTTTATTTTCAGCTTTTTTGATATTTTTAAAATAATTAAAAAATAATTTACACACTATATAGATATTTCAAAACTAAGCAATCGATAGTCTTTACATCCTTAAAGTGGGTGTTTTAAGGTGCCATTTGTCGTGATTATAAATAAGGGAGCTGAGTAATAAGCATTTGAAAATGAGCTGATTTTCATCCAAAAATGCACAAAAATTTACGTTATTTTTATTTTTAAAAGTGAAAAAGGTTGTTACAAGCCAGTTTTTTATGTTCGTGATTTTTTACGTTTATATAGTAAACTAATACGAAGAAAAATCGAGTTGCCACAATGTGCTCATAAAAAAAATATAATTTTGTTATATTAGAAATTCTTTTTAAAACTACCTATTTATATGAGTATTTTATATGTTTTATAAGAAAATGTAAAATTGATTTACCTACCTATAACGATATGAAGTGAGTGGTAGGATACAGTACCTACTGAAGTAAACTTTGTGCATATTTTTATTTTGTAGAGACGAGACAATCGGGTATAAAACTATAGAGTACATACTTATAGTATTGGTCGATCATAGAAAATTTAATGTACAAAAACCACGGCTTTAAGGATTTAGTTGTGATCATTCGAGTGAATTGTATATAGAGTCGAAACCAAGCAATAGCGTTTTAATAAAAAAACTGAAGAAATAAAACCAGCAGTGGATAAAGAGAATAGAACACAGTATCAATTCTCAAGAGATTGTTACATATGGACAATCCTTGTAAGATATAAATCAATATTTCTTAATACGATACAAAAAAATCTACAAAATTGTCACTTCTATTTACTAATTTTATTTTTCAAGTTTTTTTAATAAAAAACTGCCAAAAGGATTACTGATTACACTTCATTAAAATGTAAACAAGATCTTCATAGATGATATTAAAAAGCGACAGTTGAGTGAGGTTGATGAATAAATAATTACGTTTAATGAATATCTGGTAAATATTGAATCGATCACTGATGAGTGGGGCCGTAATTAATCCTGTGGGTGGCTGATGTATGTACAATGTACATATCAATCTTAAAATTCTGTCAGTGGTTAGCCCGCATCACTTTCATCTGTTGCTTTGTAATCAATACAATATATTATGTACATTATATATCGGTGATATTAAATTTAAATATATTACAGTAGAAAACTTACCCCTTTTCTTAAACATCTCTTTCTTAAGGGGTTAGGTGAAGTCAGAATTTTCAAGAAATCGATTTTCTTTATTTTGCATTTTTGGAAGCTGCTACAACGGCTGAAGAACTATTATATGGCCCATTAATAGATGACTCCGTGTAAGTAATTAAATAATACGTATTACTTTACGTAAATTGAGTGTAAAACTTTAAATGCGTTTTTCTCAAAACTATGTTTTTTGAACTGGTGACCACTGTAACTCGAAAACCGCTCGGTAGATTTTAATGAAATTTATACAGCTTTTTGAAAACATGAAAAACTAGTGCTTGATCGAAGGATTTTTTTTTAAATTTTGATTTGTTATAAACAATTAACTGTTGGTTTTTTCCCGAAAATCTGGAAAAAAATTTCCTGAGGCTGCCATTTTGTTAATTTAAGAAAGAAAAAAGAAAGCTTCGATCAGGCACTAGATTATCTATTAATAAATCTTATTTTTTTTGTCCGATTGAATTTGGATGAATCTCCAAGGATAAGTGATGGTCACCGCAATTGGATCAACACAAACAGCCATTACTTTTAAAATTATTATTTTTTTTTTCTAAAATTTTTGTCAAGTCAAGTCAAAACCTTATTTAATGATGCTATGATTTTACTTTTATAAAATAATTTACTGGCAAAAAAAAAAATTTAAAATTGTAATTTCTTCAAGTCTCTGATTAGGTACACCTAACTCCTTAAACGACCAGTATTTGATGGAAACATTTTTTTTTATTTTATTTTCTTATTTTGAAAATAAAACTTTATTAATTGTTTTGAACAGTAAAATGTTTACAAAAAAACTTTCCAGACGTAATTAACCCAGTTTGATGTGTAGTCTCATGGTATTTTAATTTTTTATTCGCAGGTGTTTTTCAGGTTATTTTTTAATGGTATCTTTAAAAAAAGAATTTATATTTTTGTTTAAGAATCTGATTTTAGGTACAAGGAAAAATAAAAAATATTATAGACGATATAGCTTTATTAAAAAATGTATCACCACTATCGGTAAATAGAAAAGGGTTTGCCTCGGCGTAGTACAGTGGGGAGGTCGTTGTTCAGACAGGATAAAAAGCGGGTGTCGTGGTGCCAAAAGGGCGCCACGCAAATTTTCTTAAAACTACGAAAATAATGTAGATATAGTTCCAATAATATAATGTATCTATATTTAAAATAATCAAAATAAAAATATACAAAAATACTACATAATAGTAGTGAGCGATGTTCTGCACAATAAAATAAACTAACACTATTGGGCTTGGATAACTATAAGCCGCCACACCTCCAGAAAGTGGATTAGGTGGATCACCACTCCAAACCCCGCGTTTCGCGACGTTGGCAATACCGAGCTGATTTCGACTCTTCTTCGGGCCGAAGACAAAATGCACTCTACGCTGCGAAACTCTTAGCTCGCTGGACGATCAGCAACACTTGTTTCATCACCAACCACAACAATGCATTTAAGTAAACAATCAAAAACGTACCTTAACTTGACGACTGTACTGCAGAAGAAGACACTAGTTGTTGAACTGCCAATATACTCACTGACTTTACCTTTGATTTTACGCTAGCTTATACAGGGTTACACATTAGGAGTGGATATCGACTTTATTTTCGAAACTATAAAAGTTAGAACAATATTTCAAATCGTAACTACCCTTCAATTAGCATTTGGAAGAATAATTAAAAATCATGCAACCCCCATCCACACTCGCATCGCCCACAGTCCTCCCAACTTTGAAATTTTAAATAGGAACCCTCATATTTCATTTCAGAATTAGAAAGTTCTATTTTATTAATGAACTTTTTACTTCAAGAAATTTTTTCTATGATGGACCATTTAAGAAATATTGGGCAAAATGTGTATTTTTTAGGGTATAGTATTTTTGTCACATTAAGAGTGGATATCGACTTTAATTTCGGAACTTTAAGAGTTAGAGTAATATTTCGAATTATTACTACCCCCACCCATATTCGCATCGTCCACACAAATAAAAATACTGTTATAATGTCGATGTCCACCCTAATGTGACAAAAATACTATACCCTAAAAAAATAGAAATATTGCCTAATATTTCTTAAATGGTCCATGATATAAAAAATTGCTTTTTGTAAAATGTTCATTAATAAAATTAATCTTTCAAAATCTGAAATAAAATATGGGGGGTTCTATTTGAAATTTCAAAGTTGAGAGGCGTGTGGGCGATGCGAGTATGGATGGGGGTTGCATGATTTTAAATTACTCTTCCAAATGCTAATTGAAGGGTAGTTACGATTTGAAATATTGTTCTAACTTTTATAGTTTCGAAAATAAAGTCGATATCCACTCCTAATGTGACCAAAATACTATACAATAAAAAAATAGAAATATTACCCAATATTTCCGAAATTGTCCATCATAGAAAAAATTGTTTGAAGTAAAATGTTCATTAATAAAATTGATCTTTCAAATTCTGAAATAAAATATGCGGGGTTCCATTTGAAATTTCAAAGTTGGGAGGCCTGTGGGCGATGCGAGTGTGGATGGGGGTGGCATGATTTTTTATTATTCTTTCAAATGCTAATTGAAGGGTAGTTACGATTTGAAATGTTGTTCTAACTTTTATAGTTTCGAAAATAAAGTCGATATCCACTCCTAATGTGTAACCCTGTATACTAAGACTAATATTGTTCGATAAAACTTATCATATTCTAAAATATTTAAGTATTAAAATTATATAATCTAATTGACTACAGAAATGACGCTTATTCTATTCTGTTCTGTAACAAATGTTTGTTTTTCATCTTATTAAAAAAAAAACTTTTATCTCAATTAATTTATTTTAAATGATATGTTTATTTGCTTAAAATCGCATTAGATAGTTAAAAAATGTTCTCATAAAAAATATAATATAAAAATATCCAGAAATAAAATATATCATGAAAGTATCCCAACCAATTTCAATAACTTTTGTTTGAAAAGTTTTTTTGTCAACCCGGGAAAAAATGATAAGATATTAGCATATATTACAAGATCCAATTGGTCAGATATGATAAGATATGCTTGGATCCTGATTTTGGCACGATCCAAGAACGCATTATAATATATTGTAATATATTGCAAGATATAGTTATATATTATAATATATACTAATGCCTTCTTGGATCGTGCCAAATTCAGGCTCCAAGCATATCTTGACATATATTACAATATATTAGCATACATTAGTATATATGTTAATATACAAGTATATCTCGACATATATAACAATATATTAGCATATCTGTTAATATATTTGTATATCTTGGCATATCTAAAAATATATTATAATATCTTATAATATATGCATAGAGGGGGGGGGTATCCATCTATTATCTATCTCAATACTACAGAATCGTCCAACCAGGGAAAACTCGTACTGAATCTATAATCAAATGTCACATATATTATATAATTAAATAAACATATAGCAGCTTCATTTACTTACGTCCGTATTAACTTACTTGAATGCACCTATGTAAACATTAGAGTTCGTTGGTTGCTTATATACTGATTCAAAGTGAAATCACACTGCTAGTGAGAGGCAAGTTACACCAACTTTTACGAACATAGTATGTATAGCTATTACATATATACAACATACTCGAATATTATTTAATCAATTAAAAAAATAATCCATATGCGTATTAAGTAATATTTGAGGCCCGTATTAATAAAATAAAAAAATATATACAAAAACTGTATAGAAATATTGTGACTATTAAAGAAATCCGAAATATATGTATGTATAGTAAATAAATGAAGAAAACCATGTGACATTTGCTTATTAAATATTCTTTTAAAGTAATTTTCAGTTCTTCAACAGACGGATCTATTATAGATTTAGGAATTTTATTGAAAATTTTAATTGTATTGTTAACTACATTTCTATTGACAATTTGTTTACGTGTTTGAATAGATTTCATATTGTGTTTGTTTCTATGTTGTAATTATGGTCATTTATATTACATAAATCAGTTTTTTTTTTGTGAATAACTCATTTTCTAATAAATTAATACCTATCGATTATATTTAAAAATTTGTATTATATAAGCAGTGGACGGCAGTGTTCCCTGGGTCATATCTGGCCATAATACGAAGCAATTTATTTTGTATTTTGAGTATGTTATAGGTATGAGAAGAGAAGCACAAAAAAATTCCATATCTAATAATTAAATGTATATAAGCTAATACACATGTAACAAAACATTTTGCACAACCTTGTTGCTTAACACTCTAAGTGCGTGCACGAATTTTGAGATTTTGGCTGTAACGGAGTTTATATTTCTCTTACAAGTTAAATTTCGGTCTATTAATATCACTAAAAATTGTATTTTTTGAGAAATTATCACACTTGACTGGTGTGATCATAGAATTCAGTGATTATAATTTCAAAAATGTATTCATCAATGTTTGTATAAAAATTGTCAACACAAGTTGTAGAATTTTTAGATAAATGCGTGGGAACATCATTTAAAAAAAAAAGTTTCACCAAAAATATCCACTACCTATTTTAAAATATGATGAATGTACTTTTTTGAAAACAAAATATCTCAAAAACTATTAAAAATAGAGTAAAACTAAAAGATATTAATTTTGTAGAGAAATGCATAAAATTTATTTTAAAAAATATTTCACTGTCCAAAATTTTGTTTAAATATTTTTTTCTACAACCGTGTTAAAAAGTAGGCTTTTTCTTTGTCATTTCAGTGCGTAAAGTAGTACTTTTACGCACGGCGAGCGTAAAAGTGTTTCTATAGTAACAGTAACACATACATTTTCATATATTAATTTGGATTTTGTCGGTAGTAGATTTGAAATTACCGATTTTGCAGCTTCCGATATTTCTGGCGGCATGCAATTTTCATTATCACTTTCCATATTATCCATATTATTATAAAATTACAATAATAAAATCACAGAATAAAATACGTGAGTGAAAATAATCCACAAATAATCTGAATATAAATGTCAAACAATAACAATATTCATTTGTTTTTTCAAAATTTAAGTACTTACTTGATTTAAATTTCAATATTAATAATTAATATGACAAGTTATTATTATTTAATTAAAAAATCATATTACATTATTATTAATATTATAATAAGGTTTTAGAAAAAATATTGTGTGCACCTCGGGTGTAAAGTGCGTTTTTCGCACTCGTGTGATTGTTAATCTCGGCTAACGCCTCGATTAACAAACATTCCCACTCGTGCGAAAAACAGACACTTTACGCCCTAGATACACAAATATCTATTGTTCTTAATTTATAAAATTATATTGAAAATTTGGGTGATATGTCAACTGTGAATTTTTAAAACAAAAATATATGTTACTTATAACTTTATCATTCCTGATTATATGGGCAATTCTAAATAAAATTTACTTATTTCGTGAAATCAGAATATATATACAAAACTACATATACAAATAACGCGAGTGCAATATTAAATTCAAGTCAAGTGAACATTAGAAAAAAGAATGGTTGATATTTGAATTTTTTATATTTATTATTATTAATTTAATATTATTAAAATTCGTTGCTTATTTTGTTAATGTATAATAGCAATGCCAACATCAGGGAGGGAGACTGGGCTACCGCCCGGGATGCCAGTTCAGATGGAGAAAAATTTAGCTTATATTCTAGTAAAAAAATTTTCTCTTTAATCTGATTTTACCGTTTCAGGGTATTTAAAAAATTTTATTCCATTTCTTCAGAATTCATTGCGATATAAATATAAAATTTGATAATCGTTTTAGTATAAATACGTGCTATCGATTTACAGTATCAAGTAATGATTATTTAGACTAAAGAAGTGTAGGGCCAGCGGCCTTTTGATTTTTATTCAGTATTTATTTGTTCTTAACCCTTAATTACTCGTGTGAAATACCGTAACACAGTTACTCACGTGGTGTATTTTATACACCACAAAAAGCTAGTTTTTGGGAATTTTGATGATTTTATATTAATTTTTTTGCCCAATTCATATTATGTAGGTAGGTATTATTTTTGAGGAACTAAGATTTTTTTTAAATAATCCAACTAAAAATTAAGAAATAAATTAGAAAGAAAAACTAACTAAAATAAATCTAAAAAAGTGCAAAAAAAATTTTTTGCTATACGATTTATTGCAAGATGAATATGAACATTTTATTTTTATTGGTAATTTTTTTAATTTTGCTCTTTTGACAAGATGTCTTCCATCAGTAGCATCACTAATGTTCTCAAAAACACGCGGTTCTTCGCTTAGGATGCTGTTGTTTGTGCGTCAATACCATCTACATTTAATAAGTAAAAAATTAATACAAACTGCTACAATCCTCAAATTTTTACTGCCGGATTCCTATCACCATTGATATTGGTCAAATGTAATATTTTGTTATAACAAATGTTAATCATTTAATAAATTTATTAATTTAAAAAAGTAACAGCCACTTTATTTACAAATAATTTACCACCGGGCGTTTACCTAATACATAAAAAAATATTTTTTTTAAGATATGATAATATATTAGCAGATATAACAATATATAAATATATATAACAATATATTTTCGCATCTGAGGGCTGATATATATTAAGATATGATTATATATTATCAGATATGTCCATACATTAATATATATTACAATATATTCTTGGCTATGATAACTCAAAAAATAAAATTTATTAAGATATAATAATACATTAGCAGATATATCTATATATAATAATATATTACAATATATTCTAAGCTAAGTGAACTCTTTTCAAAATAATATTTTTAAGATATCATAATATATTAGCAGATATATAAATATATAAATATATATAACAATATATTCTCGGACTGCGGGCTAATACATATAAAGATGTTACTATGTATCAAAATATATAACAATATATTTTCGGATCTTAGGGCCAATATATATTAAGATATTACTATATATTATCAGATATATCTATATAAATTAATATATTTTAGGCTCAAAAATTAAGATATTACCATATATAACGAGATGCGAACATATCTTATAATATCTTGTTATATCTTATCATTTTTTCCCGGGAACAGCTTACTTTTCGAAATAAAAATTCAGAACGTTTTATTTTTAAACACTCTAGTAGGTATTTAAAATAAAAATTTAAATAAATTAGCCGAATACCGAATTCAATACAGAGATTACAAAAATCGTGAAAGTAATACTAAACTTGAATTGAAAATATAAAGATATACTCGTATATTTTTTTTACAAAAAAAAATCATAAATATTAGATAATCAATTTGAAGCACTTTATCATAATTATTTATTAAAACTCCAATAAAATATAATTTAATAACCAATGAGCATCCATATTCAATTTTGACCTGCACGTATTTTCACGAAGATATAAAAAGTTAATTTGATGTATAAAAGATAAAATTAACAACATTTTTTTATAACATTATAAAAACAGAAGTTCAAATATAATTATATTTCATGTTGCCGGTTCTAAAGTTAAGTTTCTATACCCTAATACCTTTTAACCATTACCAAGATGATTCTATTAAGGCGAAAAAAGCTCTAGATTTTTTTATTAAACGTCTGTAGGTACGAGTATATCTAATAGATGTTGCAAAGTTGTATTTGTTTTTTTTTTAAATACATTTTATATTACGAAAGCTTGTTATAAATGATCATTAATTTAATTAAATCCTTTAAAAAAAGGATTGCGTTTCATTAGTAAAGGAAGAAAAACTTCCAACACATTTATCTTGTGTAGTAATAACCTTTACATAGTACTAGAAGTAAATAAAAAGATAAAAAATTAAGAAAATAAATGAAAAAAAACCCTAAAGGGTTAGATTTTCTCTGCAGGTACATTCCGGATAATAAGTGACAATTTATTATTATACATAAAATATTTTTTATTCTCTGAAACTGTAATAATATAATTTTAGGCTGTAAAGTTTGTAGTTTATCCATCAATTTATAATGAGTATCTGCAAACATTATTACAGTTTCAGACTGTAAAAAATATTTTATAATGATAGGTTGTCACTTACTATCCGGAATTTACAGGAAAAAAAATGTAATTATTCGTTTTAATGAATTATTAATATTTTTTTCTACATTCTTAAAAATATAGACCGAACTGTTTTGTTTAAATTGATTCATATATTTATAAAAATGATTTATTGGTTGTTTTTTGTTCTTTCATTAAAATATTTGTAATGTTAATACTCCAGCTTTCTTGATCCATAAAATAACAAAGTTAGTTACAGTTAAATGATCTAAAGAAACAGGAACAGTCGACTGAATTCGTAATATATATTTTTTGTAATTAAATTTTCCTTTGTATCACATTTCATTTATACATTATTAAAGAATGGTTGTAATAGATATATTTTTAAATGAAATGTATATCCAATTATATTTTCCTATATAAAAATATTAAAAACAAGAAACAAAATTGAGTGTGGAGTTGGAATAATTAAAGAGAATATTAAAATTAATTAAGAAAATAGAATTTTTAATCGAGCTGAAAATTAAATGACGCAATTGTACAGCAATTAACTAATATTAATTTTATTCTTCTACCAGAAATTTCCATTAGGTAAGATACATACAAAACAAAATACGTTTTTATGCATGGCTACATACAATTCTATAAAAAAATATCATAACAGGACGTGCCTGTGATAATCAGGGCAGGAGACTCAAAAGTCAAAAATAAAATTTTTTAATGTTAGAAATGTATAATAGAATATCAATTACCAAAATTTCCTTTAGTTATTCTTATTTTTGATATTTTAACAACACATACAATCAAAAAAATACAAATTCAACATTGCAAAATCATAAAAATCTTTCAGAATCACAGAACGTATTGCCAACTTAAGAATAATAAAAACGACGTTTCCTGAATAGACCAAATTGTCTGTGACAGCTTTTTTTATGATTTTACAATGTTGAATTTATATTTCTTTACATTGTATATATCAAAAATATGAAAATAAAAATAAATAAAGGAAGTTTTTGCAATTGATATTATTTTATACATTTATAACATTTGAATATGTCTTCGTGGTGACGTCAATTCCTGCGCCCACGCTGATTGGTCAAATAGCTGATGAGGCTATTTTGTCTATCTATACCTTGATGCTGGATGCAGCTTTCTTTTATTGATATTTTTAATATGCCCCTCTCATATAGACACAGGGTTCTGTATTTTGAATTTTTTTTCCTGCCTCCCTCAGAACTAGGGCGTTTACAGGAATCCCGTTGAGAATCACTACACTAAACTGTCAAGAAATGTCATGAAGCTTTAAAGAAACTGTCAAATAAGATTGATACCCCCTTTCAAAACACTTGTAGCTAACAAACTTTATATTATTTTTTTATGGAACGAATATGGTATTTTCTTTTTTTATCAAAAATTTCAATAGATGAAATATCAATTAAAAAAATACACTATCGGAAATTGAAGATTACAAATGCACATTTTTGTATAAATTATATATAATATTATCTGAAGAAGTAAATATTCATGAGATAAATTAAAATAATATTCGTATAATATTCTGCAGATTGAGGTTAGACACTTACACAGTCAATGGATGGGTATAGGGTATAGGTACTCAAATGTATTTGAATAATGTCGGATTGATGGATATGCTAATTCTGAATCACAATGAGCTTCCAATTCGCGCTATTCTCTTTAGAGTTTTTGTAAGTACATACTTACAGGGCATTCTCATCTAAAGATGAACTTTTCGTAGATATGTCTTTTTATGAATATGTATGTATGGATTATTTTACAGGAAATGAGAGATGTTAATTTTTTTATATTGATTTTGTTAATGGGTTTAAATTGATCTATGCTGATCAAATTTGTGATTTAATTTATTTATATATTTTGTGTATTAACAAATAAAAATTACAGCTTATCAAATTTTGACATTGTGATTGAATTTTTACATCTTTTAAAGGTGCTAGGAGTAAAGTAATGGAGTTTATAATAAATACTTACTTATGTTCGTAGCAGAGCCACATTTATATATCTACCAAAAGTGTAGTTAACTAGTTAGTAATTTTTGTATCATTTATTGATGATCTTACATCGTGAATTAATAATAATTTGCTCTAGAGTAAAAGCTAAGCTAACGCTTTCTGCGGGGTATCAAATCGTTATGAATTTGCTCGGGATGTTAAAACAGTCGCAATAAATGTATAATAATGTAAATTCAATGTATTCGATGCATTACCTTTAGATTGATGATTTTTACATAACCACTTTTTAGTTTGAAGCCTTAATATCGTAAAAATATCCAACAAAAGTTACGTATTTTTTTCCGTAGATTACGAATCTGCGATAAAAAAATAGGTTACTATTTGAAAAAAAAGTTATCCCATAAAACCCTCATAAAACTCCATAAATTATATAAACAAATAGCATTATTAAATGGCCCCTCGAAATTTTTAAAGATTTTTTACCATATTGCTTACTTTTTAAGATACTGATACCTGGAGAAATTATATATATGGAGCACCCGGTATAACGAAGTTGATTTTTTAAATTATGTTTGTAATTTTAATAAAAACACTTATGTCCGGTATTACCTACCTATAGGACCTACCAAATTTGCAAGTTTGCTAGCACTCATAAATGAGGTTATTAATTTTGTTATAGTATCTATGGATTAGTTATGGAATTTAGAGCAGTGACAATTCAACGTATTGTATCACAGTTGACGACTCTGACCGTATAAAATAATTTTCATAATAGCACAACGAGCACAACCGTTGGTGTTTACATACAACGTTTGCGAGAAATCTGTCAAAGTCATCAAAAAACTCGAAGAAAACTGTCATATAAGTTTCGTATCTCATCTGAGAGTGTTAGCAAGCTTGCAAATTTGCTAGGTCCTTTATAATACATTATTGATTGTATTGTAGATTGTGTATCTACCCTAAATACATACATGAAATAAATATCTATTACATTATTCTGGATGGTCATTATTTTGATATACGCATATCTGTTTTCTTCCAATAGTTGCCAAAATGGAAGAGAAGGGGGGGGGGGGGACACAAACATATCAATACAATAAATCTAAACACAAAGTAATAAGTAAAATAATCTCCTCCCCCATTCCCTAAAAAGATATGTGGACGCTAATGGCGTGTACTACCATGTATTTATGTTTTTCTTATGATACTGCAAAACAATGGACATTCGTTATTCTAGAAGCATGTATGTGAATTTCACATGGCGAAATATGTTTCCCAACTACAACGGGCTATAAAGAAGTAGCATAGTACACCAACCGAAAAATTAAATTATTTATTCATATAGTTTACTCGTTTTGGGTTTTTTACTACTGGATGTGTATACTTTATTTAATAGAAGTATTAGATTAGATGTTTATTAAATAACTTAAAACATTGTTTCATCGTTTCTTGTCTAACAATATACCTATAGACGTTAGATAGAAAATACAGAAAATATATTCAGGTAAAATACTAACAAAATGTCTTAAATGATTCCATAAAATAGGTTGGAGATGTTTTATTGTATTGAAGTATTTATATACAGGGTGTTAAAAAAAGAGTATAAAATATTTAAAGAGGTAATAGTATGAACCAAATAAAACAAAAAAGTCTTAATAAACGTGGGTCCGCAAAGTAACGGTTTCGGAGATATGGAAGGTTATTCTGTTTTGAAGCTTTGCAGTTATTTATTACTTTTTTGTTATGTACAAACAAAAAAAAAGAAGCTTCTAGCAAAACCATATAAAGTTACATAAGGTGTTCAAAGTGCCCTCCTTCCATTTCCAAGCAGGCACGACATCTTTTTACTAGCAAAAGCTTGCATTTTTTTTACCATAGTTGGCTGATGTTTTGTAAAGTAAACATTGTATTTACACCAAACTGACCAAACATTTCCACGTAGATGGGTAGGAAAAGGCGGACCTGTATTATGGCCTGCAAGATCGCCTGATTTAAACCCTTTAGATTTATTTTTTACGGATATTTGAAAACATTTGTTTATGGTACTCCTGTAAATAACCCCGAGGAGTTACAGCTATGAATTAATCAAAAATGTCAACAAATCTGAGCCAATGAGAAGGTTTTAGAAAGTGTTCGAATATCTTTCAGACAAAGATGTCGTGCCTACTTTGAATTGGAAGGAGGGCACTTTGAACATCTTATGTAACTTTATCAATAAATAATTATGAATAACTATAGTCCACTGCAATTAGATATTTTCACTAAATCGGGCCTCTATGAACCGATTTTAATGAAACCTTTTGCATTTGGATTGTTTCGATGGGTAGGTCAAAGTTTATATTTTCAAACTTTACGCTAGGCCCTAAATATTTTTTAGGGCCATTCCATTAAAGAGCCATCAATGAGGTATACAGTGACCTCTCAGATTTTGTTTAAATTTTCATATGTGATGCAGGCAATCAACAGGTAAATACATTCATCAAAATTTTTGCGATCGGACACACCGTTTGCCCGTTGTGAGTGACGAAAGTCGTCACGTGACGCTTATAAGACCATTTTAAGTCCGCTTTACTGCTGCCTTGTAGTTACACAATTAATTCTGAAAAGTACATGATTGTATTACACAAGGGCTAAACTAATAATATGAGTCATTAGATCCCGGTATTAAGTATTTAGAGTGCCCCTTAGACCCCATAAACTGATAAAAATTTACTAAACTTTAGATCTGTAAATTTTCCAGGAAAAAAGTATTTTTTGGGGTTGTAATTTATATACGATAAAGTCCCAATATACTACAACATAATTCAGCAGGAATCATATCCCGCAGTATCTTTATCTCTGAGTATAGTACAGTCAATGGCGTAAATAAAATGGTAACTGTGAATTTCGGGTAGGCTGTGATTTTCAAGAATTTGGGGGAGGGGTATCGAAGGGTTATCAGAAATGAGTTAATAACTTATTTTTATAATAATTTTAAACTTGAATTGAGTGGGGGTGTTATTATTTAGCCGCCATCTTGAAAATCACAGCCTACCCGAAATTCACAGTTACCATTTTATTTACGCCAGATTAACTGTAGTATACTCAGAGCTAAGGATACTGCGGGGGATGATTCCTGCTGAATTATGTTGTAGTATATTGGGACTTTATCGTATATAAATTACAACCCCAAAAAATACCTTTTTCCTGGAAAATTTACAGATCTAAAGTTTAGTAAATTTTTATCAGTTTATGGGGTCTAAGGGGCACTCTAAATACTTAATACCGGGATCTAATGACTCATATTATTAGTTTAGCCCTTGTGTAATACAATCATGTACTTTTCAGAATTAATTGTGTAACTACTAACTACAAGGCAGCAGTAAAGCGAACTTAAAATGGTCGTATAAGCGTCACGTGACGACTTTCGTCACTCACAACGGGCAAACGGTGTGTCCGATCGCAAAAATTTTGATGAATGTATTTACCTGTTGATTGCCTGCATCACATATGAAAATTTAAACAAAATCTGAGAGGTCACTGTATACCTCATTGATGGCTCTTTAATGGAATGGTCCTAAAAAAATATTTAGGGCCTAGCGTAAAGTTTGAAAATATAAACTTTGACCTACCCATCGAAACAATCCAAATGCAAAAGGTTTCATTAAAATCGGTTCATAGAGGCCCGATTTTATCATTTTGATGTTTTTTCAGTCTAATTGCAGTGGAGTACTAATAAATAATTGCAAATAAATGTTTCAAAAAAGAATAACCTTTCATATCTCTGAAACCGTTATTTTGCGGAACCATGTTTACTAAGACTTTTTTGTTTATTTTGGTCCATACTATTACCTCTTTAAATATTTTACACTAACATCCTGTATATAGATATACATACGTGTACATTACTGTGTTTTCGAATTTTTCATTTAAAATTGTTCATAACCTGTGTTGAATTCATGGTGGTACACGGGAGGGGGAAGGGAAAAAACGGAACCCTTATAGGATTACTTTGTTGTAAGGAATGCTAGAGGTATAAGGTTAAAATTAATATCAAAATAATACTAAGATCTGCAACCTTATAGTCCTGTAAAAAATCAAGTTTTTAACTTAAGGCAAATAAAAGAAACGGCCTTGCTCAGCGTATTTTGATACTGATAGACTGACTCACTGATCATCAAAACCTATAGAGTACTTCTAGTTGACCTAGAGTTCTAACATTTGGTACGAAGGAAGGTGTCATAGCACAACTGAAGGGGAAAAATCCGAAAATAATTAATTTCTAATTCTATGGAGAATTACCACGTGACAATACAGCGTCTACGTACAGACGCCTTAGGAATAGAGTCCATTGTCTACGTAGCTAACTATTAATTATAACGGCACGAAACCCTCAGGGCGCGAATTCTACTCGCACTTGTCTGTCTTTTTATCTATAAAAACATGATAACTACTTGGGCAAGCATCAGTAAAAAAGAAAAAAATTCGTTCAGATCAAGTCACATGTATTATTAATAAAAATACCAGACTGTATTAGCCTTGTTTCACACATACGCGGTTCCATTCGGTTCGGTTCGTTTTCGGTTTCAGCCGAAAACGAATCAAACCCTTTCACACATACACGGTTCTCATACGGTTCATATTAGGTTTTATTTTTTTCCGTAAACTCAGTAGTTATCATGGAGAGAAAGCAAGTTGTTGCCAAGTTGTTCCTCTATAAAAAAATTAAAAAATGAAGGAGGAATACTAGAATTCATTGCGAGCACCCTCTCATCACTTTACAGCAGGAATTTGGAGCATTCTACACTATTTTCCCGAAGCTAAAGAGCATGAAGACGATCCACATCAACATCTAGAAAACCGCTCATTTTATTAGAAAATCCGCGACAAAACTTAAAAAAAAATAACACTCGCTATCAGGTTAAAACCGAAACTAAACCGAGTATGTGTGAACGCGTTCATTGCTTTGTGTTCTCTGGACACGAATTGAAACCTGATGAAATCTGTCCGTGTGGAGGGAGTATTCAGTTCTGTACGGTTTCTATTAGGTACCGAATACAAACTGAATCATCGTTTCACACTTGTCGGCAGCGACCGAAAACGAACCGAAAACGATCCGAACCGAATGAAACCGTAAATGTGTGAAATAGGCCTTAGACTAAGCAACATGACATTTAGATACCTACCCGTGATACTCATAATCAGCGTAGTAAAACTCCTAACTTGGGTCGCACAAAGCAAAGTTAATCACGATTAGTTAATCGGTTGTTTTAAAAACCATTATCACGCCAATTCTAAAAAACAATTACGGTTATGTTATCTTTTATAAGGTAAACAATTATCATATTTAGCGAATTGTTCATTTATAAATTGAGATTAAGGTTAGAATTAAAATTAATCATGGGTTGAAAACAACCGATTAACTAATCGTGGTTAATTTTGCTTTATGTAACGCAAGTTAGAAATTTTTTGTATCTCAAAAATACTATAAAAATATAAAATTTACTAAAATTACATAAAATCAAGTGTTTTTATTTGACTGTAAATTTTAAATGTAGGTTATATAACACATAAATTTAATGAAAATTACCAATTTCAATTTATTTAAGCTTTCTTAATTACTTCAACATAAAACTGTTATTAAATTTTACTGCCTAACAAAAACACCATAAACCTCAATTTTATATAAGAGAAAACGGTAAAAAAATAATTCTCTTGTTCTTTTACATCCAGTATGAAATTTCATGTACTAACAAGTATTATATCTCCAAAAATAAAATTTTATGTCTTTACCCATCACCAATGTTCATCCCATCACGTAACATTGTTTCGCGATAATAATTTTGTGTTTAAATAAACTGTTATAAATGTTTTAGTTTGTTTACTTTTTCATTGTTTTAAAGTACCCTTTATAGAGATAATTTTTATAAGTACGATAATTTTTGTTTTAAATTAATTATTTAATTAGTTTTAAAATCTGCGAGACCTTTTATACATATTATTTTTTCAAAGTAAAAAGAATTTGTAAAGGAACTAGTAACAAATTATATTTGGGTGATGTTGGCTTCGAAAAGGTAAATATAACCTATGCCACTTTCAGTATTTCAAAGTATATTCCACTGAAAGCTTCATCAAAATCCGAACAGTGATTATTGAGATCAACGAACATAATCGAGAACTTTTAACGGGGTATTTTATTCTGCGATATTAACTATGAATTAGTTATGGAATTTATATCAATTATATTTCAACTTATAATAACATATATATAAATATCAACCATAAAAATACCCTGTTGTCGCTTTGGATTTTGCAATAAATTTCAAATCACCTGAAAACGGGGTTTTCCCCCTTCAACCGTATTTTTAAGGGTGTTGCACCACTTTTCGCTAGTCCAAGTTATTTTTTTCGAATTTTCCGCACCAAAATCTATAATAATCAACCATGACCTTGTCAAAATTCTTCCTTTACTGGGCAATATCGCGACAAGTCATGCGGATAAGCGCGCGTGCGCGGTTTTTCGTATAAATCACCTTTTTTGACACAGTTTCTATCGTAGTTCCATTCTATAACTCAGAAGTTTTGTAGAAAATTAATCAAGAAATACGCTGATATTTTTTTCAAAATTTTCAAAGCGTGCTCTCGCCTTGAAAACCACGTTTAAATAATATAATTGTTTATAACAAATAAATTAAATTGTTTATAACAATAAAATAAATATGTCATTAAAGTGACATTCAAGAGCTTCAAAATGTTTTTTTTGTTGAAGTCGGTAGGATGAATAGAACCGGAGATATAAGCAGTTAAAGGTAAGCATGTTTTCGATTTTTTGCCGCTTATCTGAAACAACCCCTTGTAATTTCTGAACTAGGGGTGATAAAAATAAAATAAAAATTGTTTGACATATAAATTGGGTCCAATGAATCTGTAAAAAAAAATTATAGCCAAATCAGAAAACCTGAGGTCAAAAACTGTCCCGCTTGACGTGGAATGACTCATATAGTCATTGTAATAACCATCTAATGATTGAAATAATCGAAGATCTGATGGTCAACGAAGCATTAATTTATAAATTAGGTATAAAGGTTCTTGGAGAAGAAAGACTGCAAAATTAAATTAGCTTATTAAATTTAAAATGAAAAGATGTTCCCTATTCGCTTTTAAATGTAAAATTATTTCTAAATTATTTATAGAACTGAAGTCAATCAATATAATTTAAAAATGTGTTTTCCTTTACGTCATATTTACGTGTCTTTTAAACAGAATATTAAAGAACTATATTTAAATTACCAGGAAATTTCCGGTGTTGGGAAAACATTTTAACTTAATTAAAACAAGAAAAAATGTTCAGTAATAATTTAATATATTTTTATCTGAATTATTAGATATAGTACGTGACCTTTTTTATGGCATCTTATAATTAAGTATACTGTAGATAATTATTTCTAAAATTGAATTTTCTACTTCAAACGAATTCTTATACACTACATACAGTTTTGTAGCTCTTTTATTAAAGTGTATAATCAAGTAGCAATGTAGATGTTATCTTTACCAATTATGTCGACGAAGTAAACGGTTTGCAAATTAGAACTTTGCAAATATTTGCAGAAAGCGCGGAATGCAAAAATATACACTAGTTTATTAAATTATCTTACTTAATAAGTATGCATAAAAACATATATATGATTGAGTAAAGGTCTTTTATTTTACTAACGATAAGGGGCCTGTTATAAGTGAGATAAACTTCACATTAGATTACATACATATGTTTGAAAATGACATCGGATTAATTTTTTTATGTAGAGTGTTTTTAATCGCCCTAGGTTAATATTTTGAAAATAAAACAAGGCAGAGAAAAATGTTTCAGACAAAAATTGAGTTAAAGAGGTTTGGGGATCAAATGAAGGTCATCTTCGTTTTTTTTAAAGATAAAAAATGTTAAGTTTGATTTTCTAAAACTTAATTAGAAATGTACTACACAAAAAAAGTAAAAAAAAGTTCCTAAACTACTGTATTTCTATGTATTTTTGAGGTGTTGAATCCGAATTTGAGATCAAAAACACAAAATAGCACCTTTTTCAATTCATTTTGAAAATAACCACGAAAACCTAGTTTTCGAGTATATGAAAATTAAGTTTTTCGAAGTTATTTTCAAAATGAATCAAATGAGGTGATATTTTGACCTCAAATTCGGATTCAACGCCTCAAGATACATAGAAATATAATGGTATTCGAAAATTTTTAAAATATAAGAAAATCTCATTTTGATATTAAAATACATAAACAAAAACATTATTTATTATTTTTTTATGAATCTATAAAAAAAATTGTGGAAACGAATGAACCTAGTCCTTGTTTTGAGATAAATAACATTAAAAATGGAAAAAGCAAAAAAAAAAATGAAAAATAAGAGTTATAAATTTAAGCAAACAGTTTAAAAATACCTCTATTTTTGTTCAATATTTAATTTAATAATAAAAACATTCGTTTCTGTCTTTTGTGTGCTTTGAATTTTATTTTTATTCGCAAGGTGCATATTACTTTGCTCCTACTAGACATGATAGAAATGTAAAAAAAAAATCTACATGAAGGATGAACCTAAGGTTATATAATATAAAGAAAATATGGATGTGGAATTTAAAGTATCTCAGAAAGTCTAGAAGTTTAAAAAATATCAGAAAGAAATCGAACACATCTGATTTTTGGTAGAAAACCGTACCTGATAAAATACTTATTTTAAAAATTTGTTTTGGCCAATTCGATATAGTTTAAAAGATTGTACTTTATTTAATCTGTTTTAATTAAAAAATCTACATAAAAATCAACACAGCAATTCGAATAAAGTATCGATTTGTTTTTGTTCTTTATTTCTTTTCAATGTTGTAAAATCGGTCCCTTCATTTCAGTTTATGTTGTTGAAATTCGTGACAGGAGGATTTTCCAGATTTAAAGATACGTACAATCAGCTTAGGATTTACGATGACATTATTTCACAGGGATATATACAGTTTTGTGACACTTACAACGAGATGTAATTTTACAATTAATTTGTTTGCCTTTCATTCACATGTTAGGGTAAAAAACATCTATCAAGTGAATGCACAAGCTTACTTGTGCTAAATTAACCAATAGACCAGTAACGTTATGAAGACTCCGATGTAATCACTAACTTTAATTCTAAACGTGAAATAATAATTTTTTGTTGATGCATTTATAAGTAACATTGCGCAAATTGTTTAAATAGTTTAGGTTCAAGCAATGATAAAAGTTTCAAGAATATTGTACATATTTATCTTTCACGGCCTATGTAGCGACAACTAAGTAATATACGATACAATTTCTCAGGACCTTTTTTTGTAAATGAGAAAAACTATCAAAAAGTAAACGAAGGCATATTTTACATTTTTTAGTTGAGGCGTGAGAGACGCTTAAGTGCCCGCGTCAAAATGACGCGTGGCTTAATAAACAATTGAAATAAACATATTAAATATTCATCACAAATTCATGTATGTAGTATCCAAATCTCACACTGAACTTTGTAGATATTTTTTTGTAATGAACGAAACTGTAAAAATTGTATGTTCCAATCTATATCTATAAAAGAGTTTGTCCTTAACCACTCACTCACTCATATATAAACGTACAGCCCAAACCTCTGTACCTAGAAACGTGAAATTTCGCAGGTGCCTTCCTTTTATGATGTAAGCACCCACTAAGAAAGGATTTTTCGGAATTCAACCCTTACGGGGTTAAAACAGGGTGTCAAAGTTTATATAAAAAATATTTTTTTGTTCGCATTTAATTGAAACTTATCGAACATACTCTACAATATAAATAATGAAACGATTATTTCAGCATTTCCCAAAATTTAACACCTAAGGTGTTAGGGGGATCGAAAAATTTGTAAAATATTTTTTTTTATTCATCGAATGAAACATGGCACAAGTAGGTACTCTAGAAGACAAATATCAGTTACGAAAATTTAATCCCTAGGGAAATGGGGGGGGGGGGGGAGGGGTAAAATTTTGATATATTTATCTTCATAATTGTTCATGATATTAAAGTAAATTCGGACAAATTAATATTCAATTAAAAATTAAAGTTCGATATTCAAGCCCTAATAGCATGGAACGGGGACGAGGATGGATTTAGATATGTATATTCGGACAAAATAGTCATGTATTAAAATAAAAATTTCAACATTCAACCCCTAATTGCGGGGTAGACAGGGTCTGTGTTTTTGATATGTTTATCTGCATAGCTGCTTAAGTTATAATGATGGAGTCGGGCAAAATAATCTGCAATAAAACAATTCGATATTCAACCCTTAATGGCGAGGATAAACAGGGGATTAGTTTTTACAATTTATAACTAAGATCCGAGGTATTTACGTTTTATGTAATGAATAAAAATCAATATAAAAAATGTAATATGTCATCCCATATCACGTATGGAGGGTTCTAATTAGTTTCGAAGTCTACGCGAGCGAAGCCGCGGGATTCCGCTAGTTTCTAATAAACAGTGCTAGAAGTAAATAAGAACTCCTGGGCTAAATAACTATTGGTTGATACTGAAAATCGAATATTTATTGATAATAAATCGATCTTTCTTAACTGTATGGCAATAATCGTAATAATAAATAAAAACAAATCATTTTTGAGGGGCTGTAACTTCCTTAAGAAAAATTTCCAGGCACATGTTCATATGAAGTTTTTTGCTTAAAATAATATCCTCGATCCGCTGTTAAAGTTTATTTGTATATTCATTGTTTTACCAATTGTAAGTTGTTTGGATTTAAAAATAAAACTTTTCTAATCATGTTTAAATGGTAAAGTAAAGTTGTTATTTTTGTTGGGTAATATTGAAAGGGTTCATTGAGTGGAAACATCCCCTTCACATACTTGAGTCAACAAGTTTCGAGTTACTATTAGACCGGACGTTAAATTAGTTGTACTCAAGTGTTCCGGGTGTAAAGGGAGGGGGTAATAGTGAACGTTATCCTTCCTCAACATTAAGTCAATACCAATTCATGTCTGTTTACACAATTCACTTTTCCTTTCATCTAAGTATGTTTCTAAAGATTATCGACTGAAATGATATCGTAGACTGATGCAATTTGGTGAGGAATAAATGTATTAGCGTTTAAATCTATTTTATGATGTATAGATAGAAAATATACTGGGTTTAACCTTTGTTCTTGGTTAAATATTTATTACTCAGCTTATATCAGTGTTGGCAACGTAAAAATTTTGATTCAGAACTATGTCTTTTAGATAAAGTATAAGGTCTTATTGTGTTAACCTAACCCTGAACGGCAAATTTGGACGCTGTAAATGTGCCTACCCTGGTTGCCCTGGGGCAAGTCTCCTTTCTAACAGTAATTTCTGTTCGGTGAAGGGTATGATTTATCTGGCTGTGTATAAAAAAATGAGGCCAAAAATATAAAAAAACTATGTGTTCCCCGGTGGTACTTGGAAGCACGAATGCAACGAAAATATGTTTCCTTTTGAAAGCTTTTATCTCCGAAATTAATAACCGCAGAGACGTACAGTAATTCTCTGTTTAAAACAATATTTCGAAGGCTCTTGCTTTAAGTTAATTTTGATTTCCGTGTATACAGGGTGGTCTGGTTTGGGATACAGATATTTTAGGAGCTGATTCCCTGACTCATTGTGAGTAAGAAATTATGCGGGAAGTGGGGGTCTATCTTTAACACCGTCTGAGTTACAGGGTGTTTAAAAATTTCCTTCAGAGTAGTTCTTACAACAAAGATTATCTCAGAACTTCTAAAGTAACGTATCTAGAGCAATCAAAATGAGTCAGTTTCATAGGTAATTAACTAACATATTTTTCAGTATTATGGTTATTGCTATTTGTGTTTCTAGTTCCGAGTTATAGCTCATCAAAGTCGAAAAATATCTTTTTTTGTTGAAATTTTTTATGAAATGACATTTTTCTCCAAAAGTACCCCTAACATGTTCTATTTTTTATCATTATTTTCGTACATCATAATGTTACCTACAAATTAACTATACAAAGTTTGGACGTGGGTCTTACAGTTTTCCGGTAAATAATTATTTTTATCGTAAATAATAATAAATAATAAAATTATGTAGTTATAAACAAATAAATTTATTGACTGTTTCATTTAATAGGGCAGATAGCAAAATAGTAACTTTGGGGATTAATTAATAACTGGAAGACTATAAGACCCATGTCCAAACTTTGTGTAGTGAATTTTTAGGTAACATTATGATGTATCAAAATAATGATAAAAAATATAACATGTTAGGGGTACTTTTGGAGAAAAATCTCATTTTCATAAAAAAATTCAACAAAAAAAGATATTTTTCGACTTTGATGAGCTATAACACGGAACTAGAAACACAGATAGCAATAACCATAATACTGAAAAATATGTTAGTTGATTACCTATGAAACTGACTCATTTTGATTGCTCTAGATACATTACTAGTTTTGAGATAGTCTTTGTTGTAAGAACTACTCTGAAGAAATTTTTTAAACATCCTGTAACTCAGACGGTGTTAAAGATAGACCCCCACTTCCTGCACAATTTCTTACTCACAATGAGTCAGGGAATCAGCTCCTAAAATATCTGTATCCCAAACCGGACCACCCTGTATATATTTTTGTATAATTTTAGAAAAAGAGTTATACGAGATTAATAGTTTTATCGGTTTTTCTTCTAGTTGTTAAATTAAATATTGTCTATTGACAAATTCGGAGGGGAAGGTCCAACTCCTGATCCCCCATGGATGCGCCACTGTACGCGACGAGACATGTTTAATGTTTTATGAGACAAGATTGAGATGAAATTGCTTCAATTTTCACGAAACAAAACAGTCAGTTGTAAAATTTAAGACCGAGACGAGATTTTAGTTATAAAAATCGAGATAAGACACGACTTACATAACTCTTGCCTCGGTTTCCCTGACTGCTTTATATCTGGTTTTATATAGAGGTAATAATATGCATCATATATTTCTTTAAAATGCTCATATCTAATACATGTTAATATTATAAATTCGAAAGAGTCCCTGTCTGTCTGTCTATTTTTACACGTCTAAACTTTTGAGCCGATCTTGATGAAATTTGGCAGAGAGATAGCTTGCATTCTGAGGAAGAACATGGGCTACTTTGTGCATGGCCGATAAGAGGACGATGCAGACGATGCAAATCATCGGGCCCGAGATCTGAAGGAGCCCGGGCTGAATCTATTCTTAAAAAAGGTAAATAATAATATTGAAAATTATGAAATTTGAAAATAGTTCTGTTGTTGACAGCTTGAAAAAATTCATCACAATTAAAGGTCGATATAAATTTAACATAACAGGCCCCTTGCTAGAGAAGAATTTAATGTTCACAAAAGAAGCAGAAGATATAGACTATTATAGAGATGATAGACTATCCTTTTATTTTATTTAAACCAAAGAAAATAAATATAAATATAGAAAACAAACCGTATGAAGAAAGATTAAACATTAGGGCTCTAGGGGCCCGGCCCCTTGCATTTTGGTAAAAAAATTGACCAAAATGATTTAAATTTGAGTAAATTTTGAATCAAAGAAGTTTACATTATTTCATAGAGAAAAAAAGCAAAAGCCCCGCCCCTATGAAAATCTAATTTATTTTATATGATAAATTGAAATTCACAAACTAATTAACTACCTAACCAAATCATATGATATTATTATTTATTTTACAAACGGGTGTGTTTTTATTGTGGCAAGTGTAGGATTTAAATTTTATTATTAATGCTCAATGTCAAAAATACTTTTCATCCATTCAATTTAGTAAGTACTTAAATAATACCTACAATTTTTTTTTACAAAATAGAAAAAATTCTTAATTATATTTCTTCTTGTGACTGAAGGGTTAAAATTAAAAGTTTCTAGAACTTTTTTGTTGCATTTTAGGAGACCTATATAAAGACATCCTACTTGATGGGGTAAGTGAAAAAAAATTGAGTACAGTATGGGAAATTTTTTTTTGGCATGTTGCATCGGGACCCGTTTTGGTTCTCGGCGGCCCTGACTTTGTGACATTTGTACGCACAATATGTTATACTTTTTTAGACATCGAGCGTGCAAATGCTAAATTAAAAACCTGTTTTATCGACTACAATAAACTGTATTCCACGCGAACAAAGTTTGAGGGTAGCAGCTAGTGTTACATGAACTACATAGAATGTTGAGAATCGCTGTTCTAAAAGGGACACCTTTTTCTTAATGTAAATTTTATACTGTTGAACAATACGCAGACACGTGCTGTTATCGAGTTTAATATATTTTTGCGAACCCCATTTCGAATTTCTACGCATATGAGAAGTCACGGATCGCTTCGATCAGTGTACACACAGATGCAGCAGTGATAATATTATAGTCACGCATTGTGACTTCTGACTAGAAATACATACATATTATCTATTTTCATATATGTAGGAGTACCTACTGCAAACAAGAGCTGATGTTTTCGCACATTAGTGCTTTCTATGAAAGTCATGGGTCTAAGTTTTAGTATTATACAGGATGAATTAAAAGAAAGAAACAATCTAAAATACTAACTTTATGAAAATATATATTTTTTTAAGTTTTAATATTTTAAGTCCTATACATTAAAAAAATATATTTTTAAATGTTAGGGAAATAACATGCCGTATCTTTGAAG
Source organism: Sialis lutaria (assembly GCA_949319165.1). Lineage (NCBI taxonomy): Eukaryota > Metazoa > Arthropoda > Insecta > Megaloptera > Sialidae > Sialis > Sialis lutaria. The sequence goes on from OX439241.1 coordinate 13,438,070, forward strand.
TAATCAGTAAATTAAAAATTTTATAATAACCAAATAGTGGAAAATAATTAGCTAAGAAACATTTTCCCTTAGCATACAAAGTTAAAGTTGTAGAAATTATTTTATATACTTTTTATGATGATATGCGTATTATGCCTGGTTTAAGATTTTGAGCTTTTGTATGTTTAATTTTACTCACGTAAAACAATAAAATATAATTATAGGTTAGGGTGCTATTGGTTGACCGATAAATGTTTATAACGTCTATTATTTTAAAGTGGTCATCTTTAAAAGACTATAGGTAAGTAAAAGCATTATACAGTGTTTACTCAAATTTCTAATATGTATACACAACACAAGTTTTCAAAGCTTTTAAGCTTGAATAAAAAAAGCAGCCCGAGCGAATTTTGGAATAAATTAAGTATATCTGATAAGATGGGAGCTTATCTCCCAAAACGGGCTTAATGGTCCAAGAAATATTTTTATAATAACTCTGTAAGTTTTCTAGACACGTACAAAATATCTACAGAAAAATTCTTCTTCTTTTTCTTTCTTTTGGCTTCCTTTTGTTAATTAATCAGCCACTTTTATTTTTAATTTATCACTTTTTATATTAGTTAAATAACACTTATTTAAAATTTTTTATGATTTGGCCACTCTACTTTTAATTTTAACTTCTTTTGCTTCCCTTTTTTTTATCTATATACACTTTTATTTATTTTTATTTTTCGATCACTCTACTTTAATTTTCTCACTTCTTTTTAATTGTTTTTTCTTGTTCACGCTTTATTTCGTGTTTACAGAAAAATTAAAGATCATCAAATTCTATACAAACAACGTTCCAACATATTTTTTTATATCCCCAGCGGTTTTTGCGTAAAATGCTATCAAAACCAAACGTAATGCGCAGGGCCGCGCCGACCCTCGGCAGCGCCTATGTGCGAAACCTATGAAGCGCCTTTTTGTTAGAGTTCCGAAAAAAACATACGGAACTCTTTTAGTTTTGCTCTATATTTAAAAAATTATACATAAGATGAAATTTTATATATGGGCAAAGATTAATGACCCAAAAACAAAAATGAGATTTTTGAAAAAAAAAATATTGTTTTAACCAATCAATTACGATGTATTTGCTCTTCAGAAAATTTAAAAAAAATCCAGAATGTACCTTTTAATCAGTACTTTTAATGAAAATTATAACGAACACTATCAAAATTATTTAAGACTCAATTACCATAGACCGAAAACTGTAGGTACTCACATTTTTTGTTTACTTACCCCATTGAGTGGGGTAAGTGAAAAAAAAGATTGGGCTCCTAAAATGCAACAAAAATCTCAATTGACTTTTTGCAACAAAAAATGTGAAAAGACTTATTTATTTGCTTTAATGTCATTATCAGAGTCCCCCCCCCCCCCTTCTAATTTATAAACTATGCAGAATGTAAGAAAGATAGTTTATGAAAAATTTTGAAATAACTCTTTTATAATTCGTAGTGAGAATGACTACGGAACCCTAGCATGTGCGAAGATAAATGACGTTTCACTTCCAGAAAAAGAAAACGCGAATTAAATTATTTAATTTTTTAAAGTAATAATAAATATAGTATGAGACGCTCAGCGCCAAAACGGACTAACCAAAAAAATCCCAAACAGAAAAATAGGTTTTAATAAATGAGGTTTTATTAACTTGTGTAATTTTTGCCGTATAGCTTTATTACATTTGATAGGACTTTTTTGTTCACTTTTGGTAAGATGCAATAACTGAACACTATAAAAGTATAAACCACGCAATGTTTTAGTTTCTTAAACTAATTCTGGCCTGCTTGCTGCTTAGACCATTTTGGCATAAAAGTTTTTTGTGAATATCTTGTAAGGAAGACATTTTTTTGGCTCTCATAACTATAGAGATTGGAAGAATAGTTTTTCAACTATGGCGAAAAATGTAACTATTACTTGAGTGCAGGTAATTTTGTATCAGTTTTAATTTAGAAAACGACCTTTCTGCGTTTGCTACAGCAAATTTTCACCACATTATTGTTTAATTTAAAATAAAGTTCGATGCGATATAATTTTTTCTTCTATTTCTTTCGATTAATTTTTAATTTTAATGATTGGCGCTGGTATTTTATTAAACCCAAAAGGCGCCCCTGATGCCCTGGCGCCTGTGTGCGCCGCACACTTCGCACATATGGGCGGCGCGTCCCTGGTAATGCGTTATAAACCGTTTGACGTTAATGCGGTATATTGCAAATTTTGAAATTTTCCGCGTATCTTTGTGTATATAGAAGTAAATAACTTCGGAAAAAATTGGATCTAAATAAAACAAAATGCATTTGAAAAAAGAAGAGTACACCTTAATTTTGTTTATGTTAGTTTTTTGTTTTACGTAAAAACTGCTATAAATATGAAGAAATATGTAGGGATGTTTTCAATGAGCTTTTATTTTTCTGCAGACAATTTTTGCGAATTCATAAAAATTTTGTAGGAATTAAAAAAAAGAAGTTTTTTAGTATTATATCCCCATTTTTGTAGGATAAGCTCCTCTTTTATCAGTGTAAGTTGTATTTTATTTTAACGTGTTGTTCATAAATCTAACTTAATTCTAGAAATGTGCTTGCATTGTTTTATTTTATATTATTAAATCCTCTGTTAACTAGTAGACTACATTTAAAAAATACATTTTCTAGTTAATTTATTTTTTCTACAACCGTGTTAAAAAGTAGGCTTTTTCTTTGTCATTTCAGTGCGTAAAGTAGTACTTTTGCGCTCGCTGTGCGACAAAGTTACTTTTACGCACGGCGAGCGTAAAAGTGTTTCTATAGTAACAGTAACACATACATTTTCATATATTAATTTGGATTTTGTCGGTATAGTACAGTAAAAATAGATAATTTGAACATTACCTTCATCAACGAAATTTGGTACATACGTAGTTTTATACATAAACTTTAAGAAACCGTTGAGCGTAGTCAATAAATTGAGTCATCTTGATGTTATTTATGAAAAAACACATTTTTACCCCTTTCACCCCCTATCAAACTACCCCTGCACCCCTTAGTCGACTACGCTCAACGGTTTCTTGAAGTTTATGTTTAAAACTACGTATGTACCAAATTTCGTTGATGAAGGAATTTTCGTGTTTATTTTGGAAATATTTGACTATTTTTACTGTACTAGTAGTTGATTTGAAATTACCGATTTTGCAGCATCCGATATTTCTGGCGGCATGCAATTTTCATTATCACTTTCCATATTATCCATATTATTATAAAATTACAATAATAAAATCACAGAATAAAATACGTGAGTGAAAATAATCCACAAATAATCTGAATATAAATGTCAAACAATAACAATATTCATTTGTTTTTTCAAAATTTAAGTACTTGATTTAAATTTCAATATTAATAATTAATATGACAAGTTATTATTATTTAATTAAAAAACCATATTACATTATTATTAATATTATAATAAGGTTTTAGAAAAAATATTGTGTGCACCTCGGGTGTAAAGTGCGTTTTTCGCACTCGTGTGATTGTTAATCTCGGCTAACGCCTCGATTAACAAACATTCCCACTCGTGCGAAAAACAGCCACTTTATGCCCTAGATATACAAATATCTATATGTCCGGTATGACAAAGGAGCAAACAAAATTTGCTAGTTAGCAAGCACTCTCAAACGGGGTATCAAACTTATATTAAAGTTTTCTTGGAGTTTCAGACAGATAGTTTCATGCATAGGAAGTAAAAACAAAGGTACAGTGGTGCCTCGCATAACGAACTAAATTCGTTCCGGAAGCAAGTTCGTTATGTGAAACGCATTTTCCCATAACAATACATGTTACAAATTTTAATTCGTTCTGTAGCATAAAATATGGTAACTGTAACATAAAAAAGATTGTACACACGTCTTTTATTTTTTAGTCAGAATCAGATTTAGGAGAGTCTACCGAGGCTTGCAGGGTCAAATCCTCTTTCTAATTATTTCTTGTTTCATTTCAACATAAATCACCTTCCTGCTTTTTTTAAGAACTCATAATAGACACACAAAATTACATTTATTAAAACAAACAGGTGTGTGAGTTAACCACAGAAAAGAACGACTTACGCGCGTTGATGCATGTTCATGTAAGTTTGAGCATCGACTGCGTGCAACCTTGGAGTTCGGGCGACTTCATGATACGTAGGAGCGTTCGGGCGGCAAATTTAAACACGATGCAGTTCGTTGTGCGAAGCGAGGTTCGTTATGCGAGTCGCACTATGAACGAACAGAAAGTTCGTTGAGCGCAGCGTTCGTTATGCGAGGCGTTCGTTATGCGAGGTACTACTGTATATAAAATATATTTACTAAAGTGCATTTACTAACCTTAAAAACTCAAAGAGAATTTGAGATTGCTTGCTAGCTAGAAAATTTACCAGCTCCTTTATGATACCGTACATTAATATTGTAGATATTTACGCATGGAGGTTAATAATATAATATTTGAAGCAACAGTTTAGAATTATATACAGTTGACTAATTTTTTTTAAATTAAATGCTAGATCACAGTAAAATTTTAATATACGTAGAACCTTTTTTAGTTTAATATTCCGCAATGTGAATTTTAATTTTGACGGTTAGCTAACAAAGAAATTAATTAAAAAATATAGTACCAGTAAGGTTCTATTTAGGATAATATATCAACTTAAATATTAAATTTATGGTTGGGGTAAGGTGTGGATACATTTTAATTAAAAAAAAGTATTCAGATTTTTGTTCTCGAATTGAAAATTTATTTCAATATGAAAACAACATTTAATTTCATAATTATAAATATCTACCATATTTGAAGTAGCAAAGCTACAAACATCCCACTTGGAATCACGAAATGAGTGATTTCCCCCATTTCTCCCTCCCAGAATCAGCGCCAATGGGCATAACAATTAAATCCGACTAAACTTTATATAGACCACTCCATTACTTTTTGCCCGGGTCGGTATTGGAACTCGTATACGGCCCTGTACATATGACAGTATAATAAAGTAAAATGCTTTATTTTTTCACGTCTAACACGTAACGAAAGCGTAAATATTCGGCATCTTAAAATTCCAGACATGATTTATAAAATAAAATAAACGTGTGACATTGTGACATATTGCACAAATGTGGTTACGCCACTGCATAAAAACGCTTACGCGAGAATATTGTAACAAATATGTATGGCTTTTGTCACAATATATTTTCTTGTAATTCGACTTCAGCAACAGGCAGAAAGAAGTATTTCCGTTTTGTTTGTGCTGCTCACAATCAGATATTGTGTTGCCTTTGAGATTAAGATGATAACACCTATTGTATTTTATGTCATTGCATTGTAGTAAGCGGACATTCAAGTGTTTTGTGCTAAACGTTTATTGGTTTGTCTATTTTTGCTTATACATAATAGAAATCACCTTTTAAGGAATCTGTATTTTGTGATTTTAGTAAATTTTAATTGATCATTTAATAGTTTAACCACAAATATTTATGTGGAGATTAGTAGTCAAAATTTTTGTTGTATGAAATTATTAGTAAATTAGTGATTTTTTTTCTTAAAAAGTATATTTAATAACATCATTTTTTTCTGCTGAGACCTTAATAGCGATTCAAAATGTTTTTGGTGTGCTGAAACCGAATCCGTTTCACAAATTGCTCAATTAGTTTAGGTTTTTGAGATATCTTAACCTTTTATACTGCCAAAAATGACGGTTATTGTAATATTTAAGAATATAATACCAAGCAGGCTTTATCTAAAGTTTTCGTTTACGGTAAAAAATGCATATCTCTCCCCTTTAAGATGAATTATTACTTTTCACTATATGCTATTTTTCGTCGAGGTATACTAGTGTGTCGCCATTTTTAGCCAAATCGGCGGTAATGCGATTTATTCAAAAATTTATTTAAGTATTATTTTTAGTAAAGGATGTCCCAATAAGAATGTCTGATTTAAATGCTGCGCCATTTTTTTCTGTGCAAGAGGTAGCTCTGAAATTTGAAAATCGTCATTTACGAATGTTCCGATTATTAATTATGGAGCGCTACACAAACGAACAACACGTTATCATAGTGAAAACTCATTACAAAAATGGAGAAAGTTACATTGAAACCGCTCGAAAACTTCGCGGAATTTTCGGTCGTGAAAATGTACCAAATGTGTCAAGAGTAATCAAAAAATTTGTGGAAAATGGGTTGGTTATGGACAATAAGTCTTCTGTGCGTCGGCGTACCAGTCAGTCTCTCGAAAACATCGCTGCTGTAAACGAGAATGTTGCCGAAAACCCGGGAACATCAACTTCACAACAACTTCAAATTTCGAGAAGCACCACGCAGCGAATTCTTAAGAAAGATCTCCATCTACATCCCTATAAGGTTCAGCTCACTCAGGAGCTCAAAACAGCAGATCATGAACAACGCCGACGATTCATTGAATGGTTGGTGGAGCAAAATGAAGTGGGAGCCGATTTTTCAAAAAAAATCATTTTCAGCAATGAAGCTTATTTTCATTTGAACGGGTTAGTTAACAAACAAAATTATCGCGTTTGGGGTTTTGTGAAATCTTAGATAGAGCCGGATCTCTGTGAGAACGTCATTGCAAATTTCATGAAAAGAGCAAGGGTCTATATTCAGAGTCGCGGGGGCCATTTGCCGGATATTTTATTCCATAATTAATCGGAACATGTATATTTTACAATGCAATAAAAAAATCACCACTCGCTCAATAAAATAGGCGTTTTTTATTTAAATTAAATCCGGCACTCTTATTGGGACACCCTTTACCTAAGCATAAAAATTGAAGATAATGTATTTAATGAATATTGTTTGATAAAATCAGGAAATACGGTTGTAGATGAGACTTGGCTACTACAAATAATCAGAAATCGATTTTGGCTGTCAAAACTCTTATCTCTAAGGTTTACTTGTTAAAAAAGAATGTGACATTTGTTATACTTGTGTGTAGATATAGTCCGTTGTGTATATCATGTAGTTTTATCTGTAAAAATATAATTTCTTCAAACTAGTAGGGTCAATTCGCCGGTTTTTGACCAATTAGTGGAGTTGTCATCTTTGGGAAGTAAAAAAATATGTTTTTGTAATAATTTTGAACCAAAAATATAATTAGAATATATGCATATACTTTTGGTTACTCTATTTTAATTTGATCTAATGCTTTTTTTAGTCGGTTTACTGATTTTTTTTATTTGATAAAAAACTGAAAATGCCTATTTTCGATCAAAAAATCCAGCTTTCGTGAGTGTGTATGTGTGTTACTAAGCGCTTAAGATCTTCCAGGAATAAATTTTTCCTATATAAGTGTAACCTATATTGTCATTTTTCGTAATTATTAAGAATTATTCGTCAAATGGTCGATAACTGGCACTGATTGGAAAACAGGCGAAATGACTCCGCATTCATTATCACTAACCAATATCAATAACCCTATGCAGAGCTATGCTTGTTTGGAGTAATTGTGCTTGTACTTTTAATTACTTTTCAATTGAAAGTAAAAGAGCATGTACTTAAGTATTTACTCAAACAAAAGTAATTGTAAGTATACTTAAATATTTAGAAATGAACTTAATCACAATTATAATGTCTTTAAGTACTTTTGTAAAATTTTACTTAAATACATTTTTGACGATATATTGGTGCACAGTTCTACTAGTATGTACTGTACATACATACATATAATACCATATACAGGATTGTTCATTACTGCCGTACCAAACTTAAACAGTAGATTAAAAAAATATTTTAAGTAAAAAACTTCTAATAAACATATGTCCGGAAATATTTCCTTAGGGAACTACAGCTCTCCAAAGATTTTGCTCGAAATGAGTTTTTTTTAAACTAGAGAACCCTTTTTGATAAGATTATGAAATTTGGTATTCGGTTTAGTAATAATAAGTGTTATCGATTTCTCGTATTAAACAATTATAATTTAGAACAAAGATGTATGGGGCCAGTGGGCCCATCGATTTTTATCTAATATTTTTTGTTCTTTAATTTTTTATAAAGTTGAGCACTTATTTAAGGTCATATAAACAGACTATCAAATTTCATAATTTTATCACAAAGGGTTCTCTCGATATTAAATAAAAACTCATTTTGAGCAAAATCTTTGGAAGGCTGTAGTTCCCTAACGAAAAATTTCCGGACACATGTTTATCGGAAGTTTTTTGCTTAAAATATTTTTCTCAATCTACTGTGTAAGTTTGGCACGACAGTGCTGAATCATCCTGTATAATATGTATAAAAAGTTAAAAGTTAAAAACCACAGTAATATTTTCGTTTGCGATCAACAAACTTACTTATAAATACTTTAATTTAATGAGTATATTACCTAACCGTATATGTATTTTTATACATTACTATATAGAGTCCATAAGAAGAGTCTGCTATCTAGTTATAAAATAACGTCTGATATCTCGTTAAGATTAAAGGTATTTGCGAACTTTATCGATGCAATGCCATAAAGATACATTTTATGTTACCTACTACTTTATAAATTACTCTCTGAATCTGTCACTGTCATTAGATACAAGTCACTAGCTATATGCTTTAAAGACTTAGTTAATGTAATTTAGTTAGAATTATAGGATTTACCATTTGATTGTAATGAGGTGTAATTACTTTTAACATTTATTTTCGTATGATATTGAATTTGTTTTGTACACATGTGATTGACAGGTGTGTTATGTAGTATGTCACAAAACTTATTGTTTATACAAATAATGAGTTAAAAAACAGGTTTCGAATTTTATAATTGCAAAAAATGACTTTTAAAAACCGACAAGCTCTAGAGAACTTATTTATATAAAAATCAATTATGAAAAAATAGGAGGTGCGCATCTAGAGTATACAAGAACCTTAAATTTAAAATTTCATATTTATAAGTCTTACCGTTTTGGCTGTAGAGCGTTCACAAACCCATACATACACACACACAGACGTTATTGAGATAGTAGTTGTATATGATTCAGGGACCCCCAAAACGTGTAATTCAGGTAAAATCTCGAGTTCGATTTTTTTCATGATCACTATACTTTATAATACAGTACATTTCATGTATGTATAAAAAAGTAAAAACGGTTTTGAATTTAAAAAAAATTTGACAAAAAAGCAACTATTAAAATTCCGACAAATATTGAAAACTGAAATGAGTAATTTCCTACCAAGGCCAGACCGTATTTTATTAAGAAATGAGACGAGACTTACCCCAACCTTGTCTCGTCTCGTCTCGTTTCCTGTAAAGCCCTAGAAAAAAGACTAAAACAGAAATCTTGTAAAATATTTTTTTATAAATTCACATATTTTTGTTAAATAAATTTTACAAAAAAACATTAAAAAATATTTTATTAATGAAATGATGTATAGGTTTCGATTTATTCATAAAAATATTGTTTTGGCTTGTTTGCATTATAAATGAAAATTGTTTCGAATTAAAATTTTTATTAAAAAGTTCAAGAGTTACCAACTTTGGCTTATAATAAAATTACACCACAACCTTCATATAAAATTATGAAATTCAGACGAGTAAACATCCGCTTCCGATTGTTCATCAAAATAGGTCGTAGCTCTTTCATGCTCTCATAGAAGGATCTTTTATTTTAAGTGCTTTGTTTTTAAAAACGGAACTCGGGGTTCAGTACACTCATTGAGATCTACAATCTGATTCAAAGGGGAGGAGTGATTTGTGGGAAATATTTGAGGTTAAAAAAACGGAATCCTTATAAGATTACTTTGTTGTCTGTCTGTCTATCCGTCAATACCCCTTTTCTCAGGAATGGCTTAAGATATCAATTTGAAATTAATATCGAAACTAAGGTCTACAGTCCTGTAAAAGTTCAAGTTCAACGAAGTAAAGATATACGTCCTTTCAAAACGTATTTTGATATTGACAAACTGACTCAAAAATCATCAAATCCTATAGAGTTACTACATGAAATTTGACATGAAGGGAGGTTCATATTAAAAATAATGGACAAAATCCGAAGATAATAATTTTTCTACTTCTATGTGGAATTATTACGTTACAAACATAATTTTGTAGTTTCTTTCATTAACACAAATATGCTTTAATAATCAAGTCCATGGTCTACGTAACTAATTATTTTCAATAACTAAGTTTTATATAACGGTACGAAACCCTCAGGGCGCGAGTTCTACTCGCACTTGTTCGTCTTTTTTATATTCTCACTACTTATAATTGAATACGTCAATACAGCATTTTCAAACTATATTTACACTCGTCCCTCCGAACAACGTAGGCATCGGTAATTCAAAAACTCCGAACAACGTACGCTAGAGGGGCACCCACCACCTTTAACGTTAATTGGTGAATTTAAATTTCGCGCAGAAATATAGCAATCACGGTGGTATTGTGGTAGGGATAGGGGAAAGTCGTTACATGGAGCGGTTGGCCAGTCGTTTCTCGGAGCGTACGTTAATAGGAAGAACGTTGTTTAGAGGTTTGAGTGTATGTATTAACAAAGATATATAGTACCAAAAAAAGATAGATTGTATATTCTGTATTTATTACATTCATATTTATTTCTCAACTTTTAAATTAATTAAAAATTTTATATCTAAAACTAGACGATGAACTGAATCAAAACTTTCAGTGATGTGTTGTTGAATATTCGTCTACATTGATAGAATTTTTAATAAAAATCTTGAATGGCGTTACCACGTTGTATTAATTTTTATTTGGTATAGTTAGGTTAATAATTTTTATAATACTAATTTAATTTTTAATAATTTTTGAAATACAAAACAACTATATAAATGCTGATCTTTTTCTTGTGATGCCAGCATCATCATTTTTTCAGATTTTACTCACTTTCGAAAATATGGTCATTCAAGGGACAAAAGAAATATTTTTTGAAAAAGCGAAGATTTTAGTAATCGTAGTAATTTAAATTCCTTGAATAATTAGCTTTTATATTTGAGGTGAATGAAAGAACTATATGGGAACTCATTTGACTCTTTTAAAAAGCGCCAAAAATTATAAATTTTCTACTGGCACATTTTTAAATATGTATTATTTTGTATAAACTGATACATTATTAACTATAACTAATAATAAGTAGAAGTTTTTGAAGGTTGTGACAGATATACAGTGTTCCTTTTTTCGGTACTAAAAATAAAAATTATTAACTTTATATACTGCAAATTCCCGGTACGAGTTGTAAAATGATTAAAGTAATACCGGTATAACTCACAATGAAGAACAAATAACACAAAAACTTGTCAGTCTTTCTCTCTAGGGAAGAAACGTGGAAGGCATCGTCGATGAACTAATAATCGTAACAGTAATGTTGTGTACGCACTGAGAATATTATCTACAGATTCTATATGAAATATCAACAAAATGATTAATTGAAAATGAACCAATATTCAATAAATTGGCAATTGGTATAATTCAATATAAGACATCGTAAAACGAGTAGGAGTTATAAAAAAAAAACAAAAAAAACTTTTGTTAGATTAAATTTCTTTAAGACTATTATTTCCATTATTGAATCTAAGGGGGTGTAATAAAGCTCCCAACTTCTATCACTGAAATACAGTTTATATTTCGTAGTAATTTACAGTAAAATAAAATAAACAATATTATCTTTTTAGTATCTAAAATCTTTACACCAGTCGATCTCTGAATGCCATTTTTGTACTTTTTGATAAAATATATATTTTTTTAGTTTTTCTTGTACATTTAAGAAAAATTCTAGTTCTTCTTGGTTGGATTGTAAAAATAAAAATCAGTGTTTTTTATTGTGAAATAAATAGTTAAAAACGCTTAAAAATCAACGCTTAGTATTTTTTTAAATTGTTTATAACAATAAATAGAATAGATATTTCTTATGACCATAAATAAATGTGTTAAATTCAGCTAAAAAAAACAGTTAAAAACGTATTTAAAATAAAAAATTGACTTGTTGAATCTAAGGGCTATATATGGTAGAAGGACCTTTTCTAAGTAGTAGATTTTTACGTACCTAATTTACGTTGGCATTAAAGACAATTCTATAATAGACATGTTTAAAAAAGGATGATGCTATTTGCACATACAGTATGTGTATTCAATTGGCTATTTGGACATACCACTAATCTAACGTACACTAACCTACTCTAACTTAACAACCTAACTTAATTTGGTACATAAACAGTATGTGCAAATAGCCAATTGCATGCACATACTGTAAGTGCCAATAGCCAATTTCTTAAAAAATATATTTATATATAATAGTAGCGTATAAAATAATTAAAATTCTGCCTACATAAAGTAATGTTTTCATCTGAATTCCGCCCTTTTTGAAAATATCATCTCCCCCTTCCTGGAGTAAATCCTTTGGATTAAACCACTGATCTTTTTCTTCTTCCAATCTTTCACCGTTGTCGAAAAAAATATGGTTTATTATTATCTACTATAAATCATTTTTAAAATTAATTAATACAATTAATTCTATAAAGATTTTATGCAAAATAAAAGATAATAAAGATAAGTCGGTAGTTAATCAACAACATCAAAGCGGATTCTAATTAAGATATACTTTAATTAAGTGAACTATTCCAGACATCAATTAATTAATTATGATTTGAGAAAAATAAACCGAACTTTGATTAAAAAGTCTCTTTAGAAAACTTCCAGCAATATGAAGTTAATTCAAGAATCATATTGAAGATAATACAGTAGGAACGTCGATTTGTGAGAAATAAAACTGATGCTTTATTTTATTATTAAATATTTTTGATCAAATACAGGCAATCAGAAAGATTAAAATGACTAAAAATATATCTGCTTGTTAAAAATATTTAATAAAGTCGAACAAACATAAGATTAAGTTAACCCAAGTGAAACAAAATTTTAATGTTCTTAACAAAATTGTTTTGTTCATGACCCACATTTGGTTGAAAATACTAAATATTGTAGATTATTTAAAGTTAAAAGAAGCAACCGTGCTATGTAATATTTAACAATTTGCATAGAATCATAGATAATTCAAATTTAAGTGCGAGTAATTATTGTATTATACTTCCTATTATTATAATTTTTATAAATATTATAGCTTAGCTAAGAGATAATAATCGTATGAATATATTATTGTGTAATGTATGAAAATGTATACTATACATTAGGGTTTCCGCTCATATTGAAATATGAACCCCTTCAATCTGTTCTTTGCGACAAAAAAATAAGATAGTTGCAAACTCAGTGTTGACAATTAACATTTAGGTATTACGCTTAAAGCACTTTTAATTTACAGTATATTTTAAATTAGCAATTTTAAAAATACCACTTTTTTCAAAATTGTCCTGTATATTATGACTTTCTGAAATCATAATATACATTTAAATGTATATAGGTAGACTAATATTCAGTAATGGCAGTACCTAATCAAATATCAACAAAAAATTGCCCAAGACTGATGCCAGTACCTTATTCTTATACATATATTAATATTCTGAAAATATTTTTCAACATATTTTTTTTAATAAAATTATACACTCACGGAAACAATTAAAGGACCACTTGATTTTATCGAAAAAATTGCTCATTTTCAGAGTAGTGCCAATAGGTCAAATATGATTATTTTTTTACATATAGGGTGTGGAAATTGGAGGAAATTTTATATTCTTTTAAAATTCAGGAGTATTTTTGTGTTATTTAACGTTTTTTATGACCAAACCGCGGTTGAATAAAAAATAAAAAATTTGATTTTTTTTGCAATTTTGAAAGTTGCACACGGGGATGTTTAATTTTTTTTTTCAACTTTTATGATAGACATTCTTTAGGAAATTTTCTCAGTTTTAAAATGCTGTTTTCAAAAAATAATTTACATTTTTTGGTGTTGCGATATCTGAGTTTGAATGAAAAAAGTACCAAAATGTTTTAAATGACCATAAAAAGCCTAATTTGGGTCATACAAAAAGAAAAAAAAAAGAAAATTCAATCTTAAGCAATTACTTAATGTTTAGTGGCATTTAAAAAATGATTCATTTTAACTTAACCCTTCAAATACGGAAAACAAATTCATGTTCGAATTTAAATAATCCTGAAAAAATGACCCTTTTTAAATCTTCGTTATAATGTTAAGAAAATATTCAGAAACTAGCGGAATCCCGCGGCTTCGCTCGCGTAAACTTCGAAACTAATTAGAACCCTCCATACGTGATAAGGGATGACATATTACATTTTTTATATTGATTTTTATTCATTACCTATAAAAAAACGTAAATATCTCGGATCTTAGTTAAAAATTGTAAAAAATTAACCTTCTGTCTACCCTCGCCATTAGGGGTTGAATATCGAATTTTGCTATTGCAGATTATTTTGCCCGAATTTACCTTTATAAGTAAAGCAGGTATGCAGATAAACATACCTAAATCCACCCTCGTCCCCGTCCCATGCTATTAGGGCTTGAATATCGAACTTTCATTTTTAATTGAATATTAATCTGTCCAAATTTATTTTAATATCATTAACAATTATAAAGATAACTATATCAAATTTTTACCTCCCCCCCATTCCCATAGAGGTTGAATTTTCGTAACTGACATTTGTCTTGTAGAGTACCTACTTGTGCCATGTTTCATTCGGTGAATAAAAAAAAATTACACATTTTTCCACCCTCTAACACCGTAGGGGTTAAATTTTGGGAAATGCTGAAATAATAAATAAATAATTGTTTCATTATTTATATTGTAGAGTATGTTCGATAAGTTTCAATTAAATGCGGACAAAAAAAATATGTTTTTATATAAACATTGACACCCTGTTTTAACCTTTTAGGGGTTGAATTTCAAAAAATCCTTTCTTAGTGGGTGCTTACATCACGTTGACGTTACATTACGTTGAAATATGAGTGAGTGAGTGAATGAGTGAGTGGTTAAGGACAAACTCTTTTATAGATATAGATTAAGATCTATCAAAGAACATGAAAATTATACATGTTACCTTCAATGTAAATAAAGGTTCCAATAAAAATCTTTTAATTTGGCTGAGATATTGCTATTTGAACATTTCGCATAAGTTTAGAACTTGACTGTACTTTTTACAACAAATTTTTCTTTGAGATTTTTTTTTCGTAAAATAATCAACTTTTGAGAAAATTTGTAAGAGGGGAAAAGTTTTTGTGTTTTGAAAAAGAATATTCATAAATTTTTTCAGATGTTTTGTATCAATATTATGGGATCATGTTTATTTTTAATAGGGTGTTTTATTCATTCAAACTCGAATACCTCTGTATCAAAAAATGTGACAAACATTTTTTTAAAAGCATTTTAAAGCTGAGAAAATTTACTAAATGATGCCTATCTTGGAATTATGAAAAAAATCAAACCTACTCGTGTGAAACTTTCATAATTGCAAAAATTAATCAATTTTTTTTAGTCAACTACGCATGGCCACAAAAAAAACGTACAGTTACTTTAAGCTAATAAGTGGTTGAATTAAATGAAAATTTATTGAATTTTACAAATCGAGAGTATTTAACTAAGTGTTATTGAATGATTTTTCATCATCACAATGCACTTGAATTAATATTGAAAAATTGGATGTTTTGCAATTATGAAAGTTTCACACGGGTAGGTTTGATTTTTTTTCATAATTCCAAGATAGCCATCATTTAGTAAATTTTCTCAGCTTTAAAATGCTTTTAAAAAAATGTTTGTCACATTTTTTGATACAGAGGTATTCGAGTTTGAACAATATTTTAAATAAAAACGATGAAAACATTATTAATATTGAAGAGCATATTATAATATTGTAATAAGTACAGTAATAATCGTTTTTTTTTTTTATAATAACCTTATTTTTCAGTCCGAAAGAACAGATTGAGAGGACATATTTCAATATGAGCGAACACACTAATATACATCTACAAAAATAATAAATAAACTTATTAGTATGTATGATGGATACTCAACACGATTTAATTATAGAACAAAGGAATTCGACAGTCAAGTTGTTTTGCTATATTCATTTTATAAATGGGTGTTTGTTTTTAAATTTGGAATATAAAATTTTTAGTTCATTCCACTTATTATTTAAATATCATGTATAATCAAAACTGTATAATATATAAGTACAACTAGTTATGCATTTCTTTACACTTTTGTCATGAGTATCAATAGTATGCATTTGTTTTAATGATAAATATAAAATTATGGCGTTCTTGTAGAAAAGGTTTTAAGTACAATGAATACATGGGGGATCGAATCCAATTTTCTCGGGTCACGTACTGTTGCCTTCTCTGATAATCCCAGAGCAAATTATCTATTCCTTTCGGTAATCCATGTCAGGTGGTGGTTTTGTAAAGATTTAATTAGCTGCATAGGAAAATTAATACCAAAGACATTAATTATAAAGTAAAGTGTAGTATCGCTTACCTATTCTTATGGTGACAGTGAACGTGTTAAGGAATCTTTGGAGAGGAAGGGGATGTATATATATTTATTATTTAATTTTAACATAATTTTATTTATGTGGAATTCAAGTAGATTGAACACTACCTGGTTTTGAATAGTTCGGATTTCTGAGGCTGTACTGTATTGTGAACTCGGTATTTATTTATAATCTATGTTTGATGATTTTGTGTTTTACTTTTCTCTACGTACTAAGCTTTGCGAGAAAAAACTTGAAGTCTTTGTTGATAATCACATTTCTTATGTGACAAAAGGTTTAAAGTACATAATCCTGCTAGTTAATTATATTGGCTGTAGGATGACAAATGGCGTAGCTCAAACTGTTGTTTAGTGACATCGATAAATCGTCTTGAACGTCGTCTTACAGCGAACTTTATCACTAGAACTATTTGTTGACGAACGACACAGAAGTTGACTTTATTTATTGTTTACTTCGTGATCGTTGTTCTATTCACTTAATGCGAATATAACTAACTGTGGGCGTATGAGTTATTTATGAGTTTTTAGAAACTAAAATGAATTAACAGGTTTACCAACATATTTACAACAAATTTTCAGGTTGTTCGAAAAGTTCGTAGAGGTTTTCAAGAGATGGCTTGAAATATACGTTTATGCATAGACATAGAGATATAGACAGCGCATTCGTATTTAACATAATGGTGTAACATGGGTGTAACATTTGTTCTGTAAGTGAGAGAGAGAGAGATGCAATTCGTTTGGAAAATAACATATATGATTTCCAAACATCTTCTGTCTCTCTCATTTGACACGGCTCTTTTTACGAGTCAGATGCGCTGTCCATTTCTTTATGTCTATGCGTTTATGTATGTTGTCAGCAGGGACCTGAACCTGAACCCGAACCCGAACCCGAAACCCGAAAAAAACCGTATTTTTCAAGAACCCGAACCCGAACCGAACCGTTATATTTCAATGTCAATGAACCTGAATCTGAACCCGAACCTTTAAATGAATATCCGGTAACCATATATTTTTTAAAGGTTCAAGAATTTTTTTTTTAGTATTTTACTAACGTCACTATCGTCACTACAATGATAATAAAAGTTACTACTAACAGGCACAGTTAGCTCACGGATACTCCCTTTGCCCCTTTCAATCTTGCAAATGTTAATCGTGACAAATTAGGTACTCAGAAAATTGTCGAATTAATATTTTTTATTAAAATTGTATGAAAATTAAATGGTTAACTACAATATCGAAGATACAAGAATGAAATAGATTCAAAAAATTGTTCTCCGATTTAAAAATTTTAACTTGATCTTTCCGTTTCGTGTTTGTCTCCTGAATCCTTGTCACACATAACTCATGAACCACTGAACCACTTAATGAAACTTGGTTGGGTCTAGCTTGAAATCGATCCTATTTCAAAATTAATAAAATCTAGTGCAAGAGGGAGGGGGGAACAACAGTATTGGTAGTTTATTTACTTATATTCCATTTGTTACAAATTTCTTACTATAAAAATTTCATGGTGATGACGTCACAGTATAGAATAAATGAACTGCGAACTGTCAAACAGACCTTGTATTATTGGATCATGTCTGATCATGATAATTAACTACTTTTGATGAATTTAGCACGAGGAAGCACTGTGCATTTATTTAGCAAATATTTTTTTTATTTGAACCCGAACCCGAACCTGAACCTAAAAAAATAACGGTTTTTGAACCCAAAAAATTTGCAACGTGCTGAACCTGAAACTGAACCCGAACCGAAATTTATTGTTGAACCCGAACCCGAACCCGAACCATAAATAAATTCCGGTTCAAGTCCCTGGTTGTCAGTCGTCAGTGGTGGACTAAGAGGGGGGGAGGTGTCTCGGGTGCTATACGAACAGTATAATAAACCATAACTTTCCAACGGTACCACTGAATTTAATTATTAAATCACCAATTATATAATTTTTTTTCGCTTATCACGTATTAGTGGGCTCTCACACCGGAGCAATATAGCAATATAGCAACACATCAATAAAGAAACTACCAATTAGCAACTAGCAATATATCATATTGCTTTGGTGTAAGACAATATGTCCGATTCAATGTATATTGACAGATAGCAATAATATCGCTAGTTATAAGTTGCTAGTTGCTATATTGCTCCGGTGTGAGAGCCCACTTAATGATCCCTTTCCGATTCATAAAACATCGATTATTTTTAGAAGTAGAAGTCCTAAGAAGAAAGTTTACTGTACCTTTTTTAAAGTTTATTCAAAGAGGAGTCCCGGTTATGGCATCCAAATTCGATCGATCTGGGACACTGTATATTTCAACACATTGTTTTATTTTATGTTTTTCTTTACTATTCCATCGTATCTATTCAGTTGACCTCGAACCTTCAGATTCGTTTGTTGTGATTGTGCTTGTAACAGAATTCTCTTAATGGCAAGTATTACAACTATTATGAACAATTACAAATCTATCTAGAGAACTTTTTCAATATAAAAATAATTCAATTCAAATCGATGCTTTTGTACGTTTTGAAGGTTACATAATCAGAATCTGATCTTATTTCGAACGCGATTTTCAACGCTATTACAATACTTTGGATCATTGAAGTAGAAGAGGTAGGTATCTATATAATAATATCATATTTTACATAAAATGTTTGATCGTAAACTGCTTTCGTTTTTACTTTGATGTATTTTTGATTAATTCTTGTTACTTTTATGACCATAGATGATTCATTTCATTCTGAAAATTCATGTTAGTAGGATATCAATTAAATGACAATACGAATGATCTTTATATAATTGGGATATTTCATGATAAAATAGAATATCTTTATGTCTTTATGGCTGTATTAACTTCATTGACAAATCAAATATATAAAAGATTTTGTTAGTTGAAGAAATAATAATTTTAAAAAGTATATATAGGACCGGTTATCATTAGGGAGCTGATAGGAGTTAAGTCTGGTAGCCGAGCGCAGCGAGTTAACTTTTTGGAGTTCTTCTTTAGGTGTACCGCGTACAGATTTTCACTGGGCAGTGAATAAGTCAAACGCGTCAGTCTTGGAACTGAAATGTTAATTCGAGTAAACTAAGGAGAACCGAATAAAGCAGATAAAACTGTATTATAAAATATATAACGTTTTCACTCTCAGTGGTTTACATCACCATATGCTTGTTTCTATCAGATTCGATCGAAGTGCATTATATTTTTGATAGCATTTGTAGCGTTAACAGAGGTGTTTGTTTACACTTAGGATTTTGTTAGATATTATATTTATGTTAATCTTAAGGATTTTTTTTTCTTATTTCAAATATATTTTTTTAGAAACTAAGATTTTATAATATTTGAAAGAAATATTCTATTCATAAAATATATTTAAAATAAACTACATATTATATTAATATATTTGTTTCAAATAAAATATATATTTTCTTTTGTTTTGATGTGAGGACCATGACGGTAATTTATGTAGGTAATTATTTTATATAGTCTGTCTATAGAATCCAACGATAAAGAATACACCTTTTTTAGGGACTTAAAAGTGATTTTTATCCACTTTACATACTAGTTTATTATTTTTTATGACCTATAATCTTGTTAAGGTATTTTTATATGTAGGTATGTATATATCTCACTAAAATATACTATGTATCTAATGAATATAAACATCGAAAAAAAATACAAATAATGAAAACTTGGACAGAAATCGATACCACAAATATCTACAAAATATTAAGCTGTAATATTACGTAGGTACTAACATATATGCAATAAAAAAGGTGGTTTTATCAGCATAAAATAAAAGTTTTCCAAAAATAAGCCGTATCTACACACATAGGAAATATAAGAACGGTATACACTGATTGTGAGTATGTAAACAGTAAAAGAAGAAAACGAATAATATCACTTTAGGAACTTTAGTTTTGTTGATTTATTTATTTGCTTGGAAAATGATATTATTGAATAACACAGTATAAAGTTTTAAACGAAAAGCTAGGAAATATTATTTTAAATATGTTTGTATCTTTTATGTTTAAGTCAAAACAAAATTAAACGTTATTTGCAGGATATTCAATTTAAATGACAGTTATTTGGTATTTATGAATGAGTTTAAAAATTGGCCATCTAAATTAATTAATAAATACCGGTTTTATAAAAAAGCTATCTAGCAAATAAATTGAAACACTTTAAACGAGGTATCGAATTTTGTTGGGTATGTTTTATAATTTAGAAAAGTGGTATTTCTAGTTAGTAAAACACAATTGGTGACCCTGCAAGGTGCTAGATTATTCTATATTCATATATATTATATCACCACTGTTTTAAGACCGTAATAATTATTTATGTTTATAATATTATCCTAATTTAACCCATTAGTGGACAAAGTTCATAATGGTGATTTATAAATAAAAATATATATTTTTAAATTTATTATAAAAAATATGGACCGTCCGTTATGCACAGTGACACAATTACATTTTCTAAAATTTTATGAAAATTTATGATGCCAGCTACAGAACTCCTATTACACAAGTCAGCAACCTGGAAAAATTAAAATAACTTACGTCCGATAAAACGGACGTTATTCACTAATGGGTTAATACAAAATAACACAAAGTTTATTTAATATAACTATCATGTGTTTACATAATTGTGTGCATGTATAAAAAAAATTCCACATTTTATCAAATTCACGGAATTTATACTTACACTATTTATATAATAAAAGGAACACAGCGGTTATAATTTTATCGAAAACCTCATATAATTTTCTTGGGAATACCGAAATGTTGTTATGTTGTATACCTACTATGGAAATATATAGAAAAAATAAAACAAATAAAAATAGTTTGATTTTGACTCTAAATTAGTTATTTGTGTATCTAGGGCGTGATTGTTAATCTCGGCTAGCGCCTCGATTAACAATCACACGAGTGCGAAAAACGCACTTCACATCCGAGGTGCACACAAAATTTTTTCTAAAACCTTATTATAATATTAATAATAATGTAATATGATTTTTAACTAAATAATAATAACTTGTTATATTAATTATTAATATTGAAATTTAAATCAAGTACTTAAATTTTGAAGAAAAAAAATGAATATTGTTATTGTTTGACATTTATATTCAGATTATTTGTGGATTATTTTCACTCACGTATTTTATTCTGTGATTTTATTATTGTAATTTTATAATAATATGGATAGTATAGAAAGTGATAATGAAAATTGAATGCCACCAGAAATATCGGAAGCTGCAAAATCGGTAATTTCAAATCTAATATATGAAAATGTATGTGTTAGGCCATCCGCACACGGGTCGACTGTTTTGCAACGAGAATCTCAAACCAGTTTCGCAAGCGATCGTTTGGTGACTTTGCACGTGTAGTGTAATGGCCCACCGCACACGGCGCAACTGAAACAAAACTGATTTGAAATCAGTTTCCAACTGGTCTCATGCGACTGTGCTTGCAGGTCGAATTTCAGTTTCAGTTGCGTGGTTGCATACTGTTTGAATTTTCATTATTGTAAAAATAAAGTTTATTAACAATTAAAATTATTATTATTCATTGTTGTCACTTATTTACTTCATTCAAAATGAATGAACAGCTAGTGAACTTGTGGTGAACATTAAATTCGTCGAGAATTTGGAGAATCGTGCAGTTTTATATAATTACAACCTATCTGGATATTCGAGAAAAGACAAAACAGAAAAAGCATAGCACGAGGTAGCAGCCCAACTAAACATGACAGGTATATTGTACCTAGATATAAACTTTATATATTTATTATGTAATATAACATGGTTGATTTTATTTATAATTATAATTACATACATAATACATAATAGTATTAAAATATTAAGATTCAGTCGCGCTCGTGTGCGGTGCGAGGAAATAAATCGATTGCAAACCAGTTACAAAATAGTCGCTTGCGCAACTGATTTGAGATTCTCGTTGCGAAACAGTCGACTCGTGTGCGGAGGGCCTTACTGTTACTATAGAAACACTTTTACGCTCGCCATGCGTAAAAGTACTACTTTACGCACTGAAATGACAAAGAAAAAGCTTACTTTTTAACACGGTTGTAGAAAAAGTATTTTTTAATGATTTTAATATTATGTTTTTTTATTTTAATTTTTTTAAACAAATCGTACATGCCATTGGTATTGGTTTTACAGTTATATCATATGAGTTAGTTATATCATATGAAAATAAACATTTTTTGTTTTTTACACTTTTCCTCTAAAGTTAATGGCTTTCGAGTAAAAAATTAGTAAAAGTCTAAAAACTAAAATTATTTTGTTGAATATTAAAAAAAAAAATGAAGTCATACAAAATTTTTTTGGAAACAAAAGGTTCTTGTTTTTTTTTCCAAACAATAAGATATTGTAATAAAAAATATAGGTTTCTATTTGAAAAAAAAGTTGGGTCTATTTGACCATGAAGACGTCAAAAAAATAAAAAACTAATAACACCATTTTGTGTCCCCCTCAAAACCAAACAACTTTTATTTGAAGCATTTTTTGATTTATTTGATAGATAAAAAAAATTAGGGGGTGATAGATTAAAATGGGACACCCTGTATATTGTGGTTCAAAAAATTAAAAATTTTATAAATTGGTAATATGGTGTTCTCTCTTAATTTTATACGTTTCTTTCCATCTTTCAGTAATTGAATTGAATATATAAAATGGTTAATTCTATTAACACAAATACACAATAACTGTATTTCTTCTAATAAATTTATACATTTTTTTTTGAACAACACTATTTTAACTTTCTTCGAACATATAAATAAATACTTGCGTGTAGTGATAATTCACAACAGCCAGTTTCCCACATCATACAATTTCCTATTTCACGTTTTCTAGCTTCCAGCAGTCAATATTCGATGACAAGATTACGATTGTTTGCGTCGACGCTTCCGAAAACCTTTTAACCTTAAAAGAAAATGTCCATATATTCTTCACTCAACAAGTACCGTGCGGTTGTTAGCACTAACGCAAAATGAAATGTGTTAAAGCGGTCAGAACACAGCAAAGGTTTAATGGCCATTGGCTACGTCTTTTTCTTGATAACATTAACTCAATGGAGATGGGAGACGATTTACATTGATCCCTTCGGAGTTACATTTCTTGTGACAAAATACGTGATCGCCAAAGATGACAGATGCTGTTTTTCAAGAAGAATAATTTGATTGAAAAGAAAATACTCGTATATGGATATGATATATTTGTTATTGGGTTGTTTTTTATGGTAAGAGGCTCTCCATAAATTACGTTACTTGGGTATTTTCGACACTCCCTTTTCTTGTCAGAATATTGAGAAGCCCCTTCCTTTATATTACGTCAAATAGTTTGTATTTTTGATTTCAATGAAACCTCGCATATTGTATCGTAGATTAAAACCTTTATCGAAGTTATGAACCAATTTAGATTAGTATAAACATTATAGCACAACGTGTTATACATTTAACTTATATTCTAATTTTTAATTATTAAGCCGATTATTTTGCCGAAAGTGCAAAGTTAGCTTGGAAGTAGTCATAGTAGAATGCTAACTACAGGATCGTCCAATAGTGTGTCCGGCATTGTTTTACGCCCAAACTATTGAACATAGTGTTTTAGATTAAAAATTTACTATGTATACAGGGTGTCCCAGGACTGTGTCAAAGCTCAATATTTCATTTATTATAAGAATTAGAAGAAAACTTTAAATGCAAAAGTTATCAGGCTAGAGGAGCGGCATAATTTAAAAATAGTTACATTTATACAGAGTGTCCCATAACTGCGTTACAAACCAAAGTTATGTTTTTTTAAATACAAACTATATATTTTTATTTGATAATCTAAAAGCATTCATTTTTCTGAGTATTTTGATGTATCAAGTATGGGATTATACAGAGGGGTTTAGAAATAATGACCAATTTTGTAAGAAAATAGGAGCATTTTCAACACCTTGTAATTTTCTAATTACAAAAAAAAAAAATTGTTCTCTGCTGAATGTAGTTTTGGTATATTCTCTATTATTGCGATATTATGTCAAACATTTACAAAATTGTATTATTTGTACAGGGTGTATCAAAACACTGAACTTAGTTTTTTTCAAACTTTTCAAATAGAACACCCTATATATTTTTACAATTTCGAATTGCCTGTTCAATTCTCAACACATTTTATAAACCATGTTCTATACTTAAATCCAGCCGTTAATAAGTTATTAATTTTATTTTAAAATCTTAAGATGTTTAATAAAAACAATACAACTTTATTATAATCAATAAAACAGTTCTCTTAAAAATAATTTAACAAACTAATAGAACGTACAAACTTTAACAACATAAAAATTTAATTATTTTATGGAATATAATAAAGTTGTATTGTTTTTAAAAAAATCTTAAGATTTTAATATAAAATTAATAAAATATTAACGGCTGGATTTAGGTATAAAACATGGTTTGTAAAATGTGTTGAGAATTGAACAGGCAATTCGAAAATGTAAAAATATATAGGGTGTTCCATTTGAAAATTTTGAAAAAAACTAAGTTCAGTGTTTTGATACATCCTGTACAAATAACACAATTTTGTAAATGTTTGGCATAATATCGCAATAATAGAGAATATGCCAAAACTTCTTTCAGCAGAGAATACATTTTTTTTGTTGTAATTAGTAAATTACAGGGTGTTGAAAATGTTGCTATTTTCTTACAAAATTGGTCATTATTTCTAAACCCCTCTGTATAATTCCATACTTGATACATCAAAATACTCAGAAAAATGAATGCTTGTAGATTATCAAATAAAAATATATAAATTAAAAAAAAATATATATATATATATATATATATATATATTTAAAAAAACATATCTTTGGTTTGTAACGCAGTTATGGGACACTCTGTATAAATGTAACTATTTTTAAATTATGCCGCTCCTCTAGCCTGACAACTTTTGCATTTAAAGTTTTCTTCTAATTCTTATAATAAATGAAATATTGAGCTTTGACACAGTCCTGGGACATCCTGTATATATCGACCTAAAAGAATTTCAGGAAAATATTATAATTACATATACAAAATTTCAATTTTTTTAGATCGAATAGTTCAATAATCATGCAGAAGGTTGTGACATACAGACACTTTAAATATTATCACGCTAACAATAAGCACTATCCCTATTTGTCATAATTATTTAAAATTTATTTTCATGCTTCTATTTTTAATTTTTGTAGTCCGTATGTATAATATTTTTGTAAAAACCACTGTAGAATTAAATTATAAAATCAATACTTACTAATGCATAAAATGGATATAAAATACTGAAAAATTATTAATAAAAAGAAAGCGTTTCGATGTATTTATTTTTTAAATCTAATTTTGCATCCGATAATCCTGGAATATACCAATTTTTATATAATTATTATGTACATAAATTATAACATAATACATAAATTATGATATATGAGCATTTGTTATATGGTTTCATTACTATTTATAGAAATAAATCAAACGAAAAGTTATTATGACGTCAAATATGTTCAAAAATAGATACTACCTACACCGTTCAAAATTTGCCATAATACAAGTTACAAAGATAAATATGATGATAACAAAGTATATTTTTTTGTATGAGTTTTATTTGAAATCGATAACTGGATAAGTATAATAATACAAACAAATACACGAGTTCGATGTTTCCAATTTAATGTACGTGAATTCTTCCACGTAATGACTTTAATAGGGTTTTTAAGATTTATTCAATTTCGATCTGTTCGTTTTATTTATAAAAAATACGGTCTTTTATATTAAGGTGTTTCTCGGAAAAATAGTAAGCCCGGGTTTTGTAAATAACTGAAAAAAGATTATTAAAAGCTTCATTCAAAATCATGAAATGATTCACTATATGTGAGTAATGAAATTGTCAAAATAAAATCAGTTTTTAGCATTGCGAGCGTAATCTCTATACTCGCAAAGTTTTTATTGATTTTATTTGGTTAATATCTTTACTCACAGGCGGTGAATTATTTCAAGACAGCTTCTTATTTTTTTTAGTTGTTTACAAAATTTGGGTTTGTTTTTGATTTTTTAAAAATTTCTGAAAAACTACACGAGGTGTCCAAGATAAGCGTGAAATGCATGGGAATATTCTAAATGGTAAGAGATACAGATGTATAAATGGCTGAGTTTAGCGAGCTCAGCGGTTGAAAGTCAGCAGTCAACTATGCTGAGTATACTGACAGTCAATTGCTCCAAATTCTTTAAACAGTGCGCTTACATTCAGTAAGCCACCAACTTCAATTTGTTACATGTGATGGTAAATATGGGATTTATTCGAATTATAATGGTTAGTTACTATGAGTACGGTAAGAGGACGCCACAGAGGCATTTATTGTACATTTATAAATAATTTATTAATACAAATAGTATCACAAAAAAAAACAAATATTATCATTTTTACGAACGATCATGTTGTTTAGAATAACGAAATCATTATAAAAATTTACATTTGAAGTCTAAACTTGTCTAAATAACTAAATATGAACAAGTTTTGAGGTTAAGGAAAGAGTCACGTGATAGCCAGCTAAAAGTTGATCGACGCAGCGTTATTTTTTTGCGCTGACTTGTTTACTCAACAGCTTGAAATAAGCGTTTGCGCAGCGGCCAGTTTAGCGAAACCGATTTGATCAGCATTTCAGCCGCTGACGTTCGCTAAACGCACCCAATGAAATTAATTATTTGAAAGAAAGGGGCGAGTATTATTACATCAAAGAATACTAATAATTTAATGTGATTTAGGCGGTATACCCAAAAAACTGAAAAATCTGAATTTCTTTAAATGACTATTACTTTTTTGTCTAAGAGGACACTTACTTTTTGTTTGCATTTTTTTTTGTGTAGAATTGATTAGTGTCTAGAATTTTTATATCACTTTTGGTTTCCGAGTTACAAGCCCTAACGTTAGTTTTCTTATGGGCCATTAAGTTGGCTATAGCATATTTGAACGTGTATTTTACTCTACTTTACAACGATATGTCATTTGTCATATTTATTATCGAAAATAAGTCAAAGTACTTTTATTACAAACATTTAAGTAGGCCATGAAAAACAAAAATTGTTAAACAAAAATCACAATAGCAACAATCGAAATAAATGAATATTTGAAAACAATAGAAAATTTTCTTACAGAGCTGCCAATGTCGC
Source organism: Sialis lutaria (assembly GCA_949319165.1). Classification (NCBI taxonomy): domain Eukaryota; kingdom Metazoa; phylum Arthropoda; class Insecta; order Megaloptera; family Sialidae; genus Sialis; species Sialis lutaria. Next base: position 13,465,670 of record OX439241.1, read on the forward strand.
TGGATTAAATAATTTATCTCATTTAACCACATCTGTATCTCTTACCGTTTAGGATATCCTTATTAATTTCACGCTTATCTTGGACAACCTGTATAGCGAACCTTCTTGCTTACAATTAACGAGAATTAAGAGATTTGGTTAATGATAAAATTGGACACTGCTTCCACGTGCTACTATAAACTAATCTGCTTTAAATAGAAATAAATTGTGAAAGGGGGCGACTATTAATTACGTAAGGATGGTTTTCGAAATTTTTGACACTTCCCTTTCCTCTCGTAAGTTTTTTTTATGTAAGATAGAAGAGTACAATTAAAAAAATAATTGGTTTAATTTATTTCAACAATTGAAATTGATGTCAATTTACGTATCAATTAGAAAAAACACCTTACGTATGAAACGCTTTCGTCTTTCCCCTTCCACTTTAAGGTTTCATAAAATGTCACGACCGCTTTGCCTCCTAAAAGCCTTGCGTAATTATTAGACGCTCCCTAATGAAAACCATAAATTGATTTATTTGACGTTTTCTTTATAAAACATATTCTTCACAACTTATTCGAAAATAAACCGTTATTTTTATACAGGTTGTCCCATTTTAATCTATCACCCCCCTAATTTTTTTTATCTATCAATTAAATCAAAAAAATTTTCAAATAAAAGTTGTTTAGTTTTGAGGGGGACCCAAATTGGCGTTATTAATTTTTTATTTTTTGGACGTCTTCATGGACAAATAGGACAACATTTTTTTTTCAAATGGCAACCTATATTTTTTATTATAGTATCTTATTGTTTGTGAAAAAACAAGCAGCTTTTGTTTTAAATATTTTTTTGTATAACTCGAATTTTTTTTAATATTTAACAAAATAACTTTAGATTTTAGATTTTCACTAATTTTTTACTCAAAACCCATCAACTTTAGAGGAAATGTGTAAAAAACAAAAAATGTTTATCTTAATCTGATATAACTAGAAAAATGATTTCAGATTTTTTTAAATAAAATTTTTTTTTGCTTTAATGTTTTGAAGAGCAAAACTTTAAAAAAATTCTGATATAATTTTCATAGTTATATCAAAATAAAATAAACATTTTTTGTTTTTTACACATTTCCTCTAAAATTGATAGGTTTCAAGTAAAAAAATAGTGAAAATCTAAAATAATTTTGTTAAATATAAAAAAAAAATGAAGTCATACAAAAAATTATTTGAAACAAAAGCTGCTTGTTTTTTCTCAAACAATAAGATACCATAATAAAAAATATAGGTTTCCATTTGAAAATAAAATGTTGGTCCTATTTGTCCATGAAGACGTCCAAAAAATCAAAAATTAATAACTCCATTTTGGGGACCCCTCAAAACCAAACAACTTTTATTTGAAACATTTTTTGATTTAATTGATAGATAAAAAAAATTAGGGGGGTGATAGATTAAAATGGGACACCCTGTATAACCGATAAATTACAAAAATTGGCTTACCTATGAAGTAAAAATTATATCTTAAAGAAATCAAAATTTGTGTCAGTCTTTCTTATTAATTTTTAAAAAATTATTTATTTTCACACATCAGAAGAACAATTTTGCGATCCCCTCCCCCATCAACACGATTTTGATGATATTGTTTCCGTTAACCTAACCATTTACACATACATAGGTCAATATATTTTGACCGTCTACTATAGATAAATCCAACTAAGAAAATCCAGTTAGATTAAAATTGGTTCAATGGTTTATGACCATGAGTTATGCGAGTGATAAGAATTCAGGGGACAGACAGATACACAGACACACAAACAGAGAGGCAGACATTGATTGAAAAAAATGTTTGTCTTGACCTGAAATGGAAAGATTTTGAAATTATTTCTGCCTTCAAAAATGATCATGTGATAATTAAATATGATAAACTTCCTCGTATCTAAAGCAAAATGATAAAATGACTAATGAAAATTTTGTATTTTTCCAGACAGAAATAAAATAACTGGACAGAAGACACTGTTTTATAATTTTACACTTTATATGTAACTGCAGTATGGTATTATATAACATATAATAGAAAAGAGTAAAAACTCTATTGTATCGTCGCTTCTATGGGACTGTATATAAAACATTCAAAACGAGATTAAAGACTTTTGTACATATAGTAAACTTGATAATTATATTATCGTTGATCTATGTTATTGAATACAAAGGACGAAATACGAAATGGGAAAATTATGTTTAACATAAATTAAAATAAGTTTTCGTTTTATGTTGTTTTTTCATATTATTAAAAAAATACAATGGGTGCTACATGATTTTCTCATACAGAGTACGTGTTTTTAATTTTGTAAAAAAATATACTGGCGAAATGATAAAAAGGTCTACAGAAAAAAACACCATCTTGTTGAAAATTTGAGATGGAAAAATGCTTAATAAATTTATCTTATTAATATATCAATATATCTTCAATATAATAATAAAAAAAATCTTATTGAGGATATTTTATTCATTTGAATAATATATATATCTTCTATTTTTATCTAAACATTTTTTCATTTGTCAAATTAATAAATAATTTATTACACCAACTAACGAAACACTCAAATAGATTAAATCAGCGTTTCTCAACCTTTTAGTATTTGCGACCCAATTTTCAATCACAATTCTCATCACGCCCCCCTAACTCATACAATAATTTTCACTGAAAAAGAGGTCTCAGCTAAATATAAAAAAGGCTTTATATTTATACTAGTTTAAGTGAGGCTTTATACTGTCAATTTCTAATATTAAACCTTCTTTCTAAAAACTTTGCTCTGCAAGACAGGCCCAAAGAAGGCGCTAATAATTATTAATCTTGTTTTTAATTTAATATTGATAAATTCATAGTGTTGTACTGATACAATCCTATTTATAAGTGTATTATTATGTCAGTGTAAATGTAAACGTGTATTTTATTTTTTATTTTTTATTCATGTCAGAATGTATTTTATTACTTTTCATTCTGTAAATTAAATAAATTTGTTAATAATATTTTTCTCAATATGCTCGCGTCCCCAGTTTTATCACGCCCCCCTAGGGGGGCGCGCTCCATAGGTTGAGAATCGCTGAATTAAATATAATGGTTGTATTAATAAATATTTATCAGTGTGAATATTTTTTATATCCCCAACTAGTGAAAGTTCAATTTTCGATATGATAAATTCAGTGATGTCATTTATAAAATATTTTTTTTGTATTTAAAATATATGTCGGCGCGAGGAATTTATTTAGTTCAAATTGACGCTAAATACGTGGAGTGACGCAGTCCAATCAGAAGTCAGAAGTTAGAACCAATAAACGCTTTCCGTAGATCAGGAAACACGCTAAGTGGGGGTCGATTTGGAAGGGGACAAACAGAATTTGCGGCTGCTTGAGGGAATGTGTTTTTAAATGTGTAAAATCACGCCTGAACTGGAATCACCCAGTTTGACAATCGCATATGTTCTGTGTATTTATAATTGTTATAGAAACATTCTATTAATGCCGTTTTCGATAATTGAAAGTATTGTGAAGTTAATAAAAAGACAGTGTGTGATTTTGTAATTGTTACTTAATGATTCATGTTGATTAAAAGACAATATTGTGGATTTGTGCTTGTTTTATTCATGATGACGAAAGTAAAGCAGATTATTGACAGTGCATGTGACGTGTGATGCCACCATATTACATGTAAACCCTCCACACTCCGACATATATGTTTTCAGTACGAAACAAAATTTTTATCGTGATAAGAACATTGTTGGCAATAATATACATTTATCAATAAGATAAAAGTGGATATTTCCATATAACATATATCACGGATTTTTTAAATTGATCACATTTTTTAACACATAAACAAATTATTTTTTTCTATTTGGGTGTTTTTGTGACTTTGTGATCTTATAGTTATTCGTATAAATATCAATCCTACGAGTATATTTTAAACCATTCAAAAGTTATTTAGGTGACCCGGTACTTTACGTTTCTAAAGTAAATAAAAGCATATTGTAATATTTATTTTCAAAACAATGAACAAAGTTTTAATTTTATATTAATACAAAATTTGTTAATATGCACTTTTACATATAAAGGTACAATAAGAATCTTCCAAGAAATCTTCAGATTCATTAGTTTAGGTACAAAGTTTTATTAAAATTTTCAATTATCATCCCAACTTCTTGAGACCATATTTTACTCCATTCCTTTGAAACAGAATTCTCAGATTATTCTGATATAACATGATATTAATAAAAAAGTCTGGGTTTTATATTGAATATAATATAAAAGGTTAGAGCTAAAGTTAATTGTTTAATGTTATTTTTATAATTAATGTTTAGGGTTTTCTTTTTTGTACCATTTACTAAACATTAATTTGGTAATTGAAATATTTTTTATAGAGATGATTATAATTTGAAGTCATTAAAAATATAATTATTTCGGTCACGGAGAGTAATTAGATTTGGGAGTCAAAAATAGACATCTGTTGAAAATTCGAAAAAAATGTGGTAATCACAATATCATTCTTTCTTTATACGAACAGTTTTTTTAAAGCAGTCATATTTTATACATTTCGAACTTCATAAATCACTACGGTGATAAATATAAAACTTACTGCACTATGACATTCGTTATAATTAATTTTCAGTTAGCAAAAAGAGGAAAAAGAAACCGCAAATTTATTGGCTTCGTTCCTATCATTGGGTTTAAGTATCAAAGGAAACTTCAGATTGTTGTTTATATTTAATGTAAGTACATAGATACTTTAGTGCTAATAGATTAAGTAGGGTATATATTCTGTAACAGTTTGTTAATAAATATGTGTATTTCTTTACCATAGGTGGACACAGTTAATCCAAAAGTTAACTTCGTTAATCGTTAAAGCGTTAAAATTTCGAAAATTTAACGCAAGTTAAAGTTAACCGTTAAAAATTAACCATCCAAAACGTATACCGCTTTTGGCGCCTTTTGGGATGGGATACATAGGTAAATAAAACAAAAACAAGTAGATAGATTAATTAATTTAATTATTACAAGCGACAATAGCGATCCACTCTGGTAGCAGAGCATATACCTACGCACCTAAGCTAAGGTAAGCCTTAACGAATTAAATTATACACCTAAATTTTATCTTTTTATCTTTAAACATTCCCCATGCTTACTTTACTTACTATAATACTAATATGAAAAATGGAAGAAAAAGATAAACTCTAAATGAAGTCGGTTAAAAATGGCGCAAACGCTAAAAAGTCAGGTTATAATAACTTGTATTCACTGGTACATAGCAAGTAAATAACAGGGCCGCTTTATTTTTAAGAGTTTCTCGGCTCTGGATTCTTATTCTTTTGAGCAACAGCGCCGCACCGATGTGCCCGCATGGCGCGTAATTCAAACAAATAATGACAACAAACATGTCAACAAACAACCAATGTAACGGACAAAAGTTAACGGAAGTTAAATGAAGCTGTTTCAGACAATTTGGTCTTCTCGGGTCTTCTTAAGTTGGCAATACGTTCTGTGATTCTGATTGCTCTTAATGATTTAGCATTGTCGAATTTTTACTTCATTGATGGTATGTGTTGATAAAATATCAAAAATATGAAAACAAGAAAAAATAAAGTATTTTTTTGTAATTTATATTCAATTATACATTTATGACATTTGAATATCTCTTCCTGTGACGTCATTCCCGCGCCATCGCTGATTGGTCAAGGAACTGGCCAGGCTACCTTGTCTTTATATACCTTGTATTATTGTGACCTTTTAACCTATCTTCTATCTTAAAAAAAAAATTATGAAATTTTTATTGGAATTTTTAAAAGAAACTTAATTTTTATATTTTTTTCTAATAGTGGCGGGGTGAAGTGAGGGTAACATTTTGACATCAACTCAGGCATTGCTGATTAACCCATTCAGTATAATAAAACATAAATTAAATATGACGTATTCCCAGAAACCTTCATCGAAACAGTTTAAAATTTGTATTACACAATGATATGATTGTTCTATTTTATTGCCCCTTTGTCTAGTGTGTGCATCTGCTATCAGCATGTTTGGTGTGTGTATTCAGAACGAAAATGGCCTTAGATATTGATACAATTAATCAGACTACAACTAGTAACTAGTATACAAAGGGAAGATTGACAGCATTGGAACGTGCAATATTGTACTCAAATCTAACCACATGTTTAAGGTCAAGTGCTTTACATTGTATTATATGTAGGTACATAAATATACAAATGCATAAACGTATGTACACTATTGTGTATAGACATCTACAATCTACATATCGGGTGGATAAAAATAGTATTTTGTTTGTTAAAGTTTCCTTGGAATTGTAAATCATAAAAACTTCGGAATGGTTCAATATACCAAGAAGGGTAACTGCAATAACAGGGTAAAAGTAATAACGGTCTATTTTATATATAAGAATTATGACAATATCGCCATTTTAGTCAAATCGAAGGTACCGTGACTCGATTTATTAAAAAAGTCGTTTATGTATTATTTTATTTTTAGCAAGCAGAAAAAAATAATAACATGAGGTCTATTTAATGATATTGAATGATAAAATCAGAAAATATGATTGTTGGTGAGACTTGGCTACTACAATTAATCAGAAATCGATTTGAGCTGTCATAACTTACTATATAGTATATCTCTATATGTAATCGAAAAACAGTCTGCCATTTCTTTAGAGCTTTAAGTACTTATTTTAACACCTGTTAACTAATTCATATTTCAGAAAGTTCATATCAAAATGAAATTAGAATTAAAGTTTATTTAGAATTATGAATTTAATTTTTTTATCCCTAATACCTATTCAGTAGTAAATGGTACTTTACTATTACATCGTTGGATGAAATGTAATACGCTGTCACTGTGGTTAAAATATTATTTAACTAACAATAAAATAAAAAAAATGTCGACCTGTTATGGTAGTTAAATAAAAGATCAATCTATTCACGTAAAAAGGAAGGCTGTAAAGAAATCTAGTAAAAATTAGAATAACAGAATAAACAATATGAAGATTGCATTTACCTCATTTTATCCTACATAGTCCTTTAATATCGGGTATTATAATGAATTTGCTCTCGAGGTGTCAAATCTTTCTTGAGGATTTCAGAGCATATATTATAATGTAAATACCTACCTATGATTCATTCTATGATGTACACTTATCACCACTGCTTTTAGATTGATACTTTTTATTTAACGTGCATGCGTTCAGGTAATTTGAATAAACTATACTTTTGATTAGAACTGTCATTAGGTTGTCATTTATATTTAAAATTTAAACCCCACAGATAGTGTTAACTTAGCGTTTACTCGAGAGCAAAATATTTATAATATACCATTTAAATCAAGTTTATCACTTCTGAAAGGCAAGTTGATTTTGGGTTCACAAGATCGAAATAGTTTTATATAAACCATTGCAGTCTTAATGGCTTAATTATTGTGTTTACAATAAATTTAAAAAAACGTTGGTGTAAATGAACAATTTAAGTTGTTTTAATTTTAAAAATGTCTACCTGAAAACAAAAAAATAAATATCATGTATTTTTTGTGACAGAATAATTAAGAGACCTATCATTTACAGATAAAAAAATAGTTATAATTGTAAAATGATATTATACCAATGTTTTTGATGTACTTTACTTCAAAGGTTCTAACTAAAAAAAGGATTAATTGATATGATATTTGTATGGAATTCAGTCGGACTTTTATATTGAGTCATCTTTAAGACCGATATGTTGTATTAACCGATGTCGTTATAACCGGTTTCGACTGTAGTTAGTTCCAGAGTATCATGTCACCAAATAAAAGATGTTTTTTGTTCACCCTGTATGTAATATATGTATAACATAGGAAATGTAGGTACATTGTATATAATAATATATAAGTGTGTAATAAAATTTAAAAAAAAGGTTGCCATGTTAGCTTATTCAAGTGAGAAATAATTTTAATATGTATATAAAAAAATTCAAAGGGTTCGTAAATAAAAATAAATTAAATATTTCATAAACATAATTTTTATTGAATAATTATGTGTTTTTTATTTTCAACTTTTTTTATTCATTTGTGTAATATCTAAAATTAGTATTGATAATAGATATTAATAATAAATTATTCGTAGAAAAAATTACTTGAATCGGTGAAAATTGGGTACTTTTAATTTTACTTTGATTGGAAAAAGTTAGTAACAATCTTGTTTACGAATATACTTTAACTTGATAGTAAAAAAGAAGTGGCGCCAATATACTTCTGGTTTCTATCAAGCTACATACGGCTTTATCTTATTTTATATGTTTACATACTTACTATATATACCAATACCTATATATTTATAATTTACGTTCATTTGTTTTCAAACAGATGTCTGCAAAATTTGATTAAACATAAAACATTAATTATATTCCAGGAAGTTAACAAAGTTCAAGGACATACTTCAGGAAAGAGAAGAATATTATATTGTATAAATAGGGAAGGATTACGGTAATATAGGGTTATCGGATACAACAAATGTAAGACTGCTAGTATAAGTCAAATTTTTGTTCAAATTTAAACAAGTAATAGAAAAAGCGTCCGACTGAAGGTCAGTTCTAGACCGAAGCCGAATTAATGAAAAACAAATCTCAATGTGTACTAGGGCTTGCAAAAAACCGACTAAATTTCAAAAACCGGTTTTCGGTTTTTTCGTAAAATGAAAAACGGTATATCGGTTTTTTTCGGTTTTTTTTTTAAATTTATTAAAATAAAACAATAAATTGATATTTAAAAATAAAAACGATTTATTGGTCTATATTTTTTCAAGTTCAAATTGAGACTACTCTATTGCAAATTGGGAACTATCATTGGTATAAATTGGTTAAGTTTAAAAGCTAGTGTTAAAAGTGATACATACTCAGTGGTGAAGGCAGAAAAATGCCTGGAACTGAGTTTCGATTACAGTAGCTAAAAAATACGCGAAAATATTATTGTTGCTAATTGTAGCTGATATATCACTCATGTTTAAAGATTCAAAACTGATGCATTGATTATGCTTTGTTAATTTGAGTAATAGTAAATCATTGGGAGCTTGATTTTAAATAAAATTAAAAATAATTAATATATCTTATCTTTACTAATAGGGTATTTGACACTATTAATAATAAAGACTAAAATGTTCTAAATAGTGTAGCATATATTACTATAATTAACAATCAAGTGTTTTTTTACGTGAAATAAGTCAGTATATTAATAATAAACCTAATTTTAAAATGAAATATTTAATATAATTGTCACGTGATCGCAAACACGTCTAAATGAATTGCCACTGGTATGACGTCACTTTATGCTATAAACGTCAGAATACTCGATCCCTATTGGTTGATTTCAGTTTATTTATCATAATGTGACGTCACGCAACCACGTGACTTTGAATGCGCGTTTTGGCGGGAATTTTTTCATTTAAATAGAAAAATATTATTTTCAGCGGTTTTTCAACATTATTTTGGAAAAAAATACTATGGAAGTATCTATTGTATACATACGCACAATTTACAATATATTTTAAAATTTAGTCAAATACCCTATTAATATTCGTAATAATAAGTTAAATAATAATTGAAACAGTGGCCCCTACATGAGCGGGAGGGAGGGGGGCTAACAAGACTCTAACCTGGGGTCGAGGATTAAGGAGGACTCCGCACGGCGAGCAAAAATAAAAATCGGAGAATGGTATATTTACGTATTTGAATTTTTAATTGAATGGTCGAAAAAAAGATCATACAAATTTGAAATTTCTGTTATTGAAAGACAAAAAAATAACCTGGTCAAGAAAAAAGTTTGTATTATATTTTGTATTATAATACATTATATTATAATAAAATAAATTATTTATTTATTTCCATCTCAAATCTGAAATTTACAATTCTCAATTTGAAATTCTCTATTTGAGCTATAATAAATAGTACATAGATATAGATTCAATTTGGATCTCCTTTATTATAATTATAGACTTCACGAATGAAACTCAATTCCATTTACTCCACTATAACATTTTTATTTGTACATTGCGCGTTCTTTCATAGATGTCACCCTTTCCCTTTTTATTTGACTTTAAATAATTTTACAACATAAACACTTCATGAATGACAGTAGATACATAAAATTATTTTTCAGTTTGTAGAAAAAAAGAAGATATAATTGACTTCCGGTTTTAAAACCGGTTTTTTCATGAAAAAACCGGGTTTTCGGTTTTGGTAAATTTTAACGAAAAACCGGTATACCGGTTTCGGTTTTAACCGGTTTGCAAGCCCTAATGTGTACCTAGATGAAAGATTTTTTTCAGACTCTTAAGAAAGAAAATTTCAATGTTAATTCTATAAAAATATACACCCATCATGCATGTAAAAAAGAAACCTGAAGAATTCCAGTTTTTTCCTGTACATCCCGGATAGTAAGCGACAACCTATCATAATAAAATATTTTTTACAGTCTGAAACTGTAATAATGAATATAGTTTCAGAGAGTAAGACATATTTTATAATAATAGATGGTCGGCATAGGTGGGCATTAACTCGTTAATCCGTTAATCGTTAATTAACGAAGTTAACAAAATGCTTAACGGATTATCTTTTAAGTTAACTCAAATAAATGGTAACGCCTTTGTTAACTTCCGTTAACTTTAGTCCGTTACATTGGTTGTTTGATGACAAATACAAGAAAGTTGTCGAAAAAGCAAAAAAAAGGTCTTCAAACATTTTGGATGGTTAACTTTTAACGGTTAACTTTAACATCCGTTACATTTTCGGTCAACTTTAACTTCCGTTACATTTTCGGAATTTTAACGCTTTAACAATTAACGAAGTTAACTTTTTTATTAACGAATTAACGATTAACGAAGTTAACTTTTCGGTTAACTGTGCCTACCTATGGTGGTCGGTTACTATCCGAGATGTGTAGGAAAAACTGTAATTCTTTATGTATCTTTTTTTTCGTGTGGGAACAGTACAAAAACCCTATGTTTGTACCTGTTTTGGGTGTGTACATACTACATGCGGGCGCGTGTATACTAGCTATGAAAAATTCAGTGCATTTTTTACATTTTTTAGTACTGCAAAATAAAATATAAAAAAATAATTTTAAATCCGACACCGTGTAAAAAAAGTTACAATTAAAAAAAATCATCATTTATCTGCTCTCTTATATAATTGGATCTTCGAGAAATACCAATCACAAAAGTGTAGTTCTTTGTGTCAGTTATTAATTAATTTAATTTGTTTAAATCATACAATCTTACTTGAATTGTTATTTAATAAACATAATGAAGAGTAAACATTTACATAATATATACATGCAAATCTTTAAACTAATATCTATGAAACTGTTTCATCTAATTTTCAAATAGATTCGTGCAAACACGTTTCACAGAAACACAAATTTCCATAATTTTATAAGTACATGTTTCAGTGAGCAGTTTGGTCAGAAGTTTAGAGAGCCTACGTTTGTAGAAGTTTGATCTGTATCCGACATGTTATAAATTACTTGAAATATACTTATACATGTATTATAGACCAGGGCTCCTATTCTCGAGTTCGTTAGACTTTTTCTCATTCGAGATTACTAAACTAAAACTAAAGGTCACTAAGTTATTAACTAGAATCTCGATTGCGCAAAGTATACCATATTCTCGAATTTCAATGCAACTTTTTTCTATAGGAATGTCGAATGAAAAATCTCGACTGCTTTGGGACATGCGAGATTTAAAATCTCCAACATAAAACTCGAATCGACATATTCTCGAGTGAGTTCGAAAATACTGGACCAGGAATGGGTAATCTTTTGTATTACACGAGTCAGAATTTTGTCCGCGGGCCGTTGTAATTAATGGACAGAATGGACACATTTTTGTTGCTTGTATTTTTTCTTAAAATATAAGAAATAAATTAAAAAAAATTGAACAAAGATGTTTCTATATACAGGTCATCGAAAAGTATCGGACCCCCCTGATATCTTGAGTTAGAATGCATTTTGGAGAAAATGTCCAATAACAAAGTTGTATGGTTTCAAGCGGGAAGTAAGATGATGACCTTGACTTTGACCTTGACCATGTCCCTCAAGGTCATTTCAAGGTCAATATTATTTTTTTAAAGGAACCCTAAACATTTTATTGCATATTCTTATAGCTTATCTTGAGAGCTTTTCAAAACACTATAATAAAATATTTTTTTATTAAGTACTTTTTGAGTTATAAAGGTTTGAAGTTAACAATTTTTTGATACAAATATAAAATATCTTGTCAAAAATGACCTTAAATATGGATGAAAATTAATGAGGTGGAGCTCCATCCTGTTGGAAATAAATTTCATCCATATTTAAGGTTATGATTACTGAAAACTTAATAATAACTTAAAAATATTTTATATTTGTATCAAAAAATTGTTAACTTCAAACCTTTATAACTCAAAAAGTACTTATTGAAAAAATGTTTTATTATAGTGTTTTGGAAAGCCCTCAAGATAAGCTATAAGAATAAAATGTATAGGGTTCCATTAAAAATGTATTTAATTAAAACAAGACGAATTATATCGAAAATTAAACTGTACAGTGTACATCTTTCCTTTTTCCTTAGGTTAGGTACTAACCTAGCTCTGTTCTTTCAAATTTTTGTTTTTGAAAAAAATGATTATTTCTTCTAAAAATCTCGCGGGCCTGATTGGAACTTTTTGCAGGCCAAAGTTGGTCCGCGGGCTGGAAGTTGCCTATCGTTGTTATATGCTGTGTTGTTTCTACATCTTCCCCGGCGATACTAGGAGGTAACCTTGGAGTTCGATTGCAACGAAAATACATAATGTCACGCTTAATAATAACTAATATACGAAGAAGAATAAATAAAACGCCAAAAGTTAGCTTACATAATTATATTTAATAGAAATTGATATCTTCCATCTATCAAGAGTCAAGAGTAGCATAAAAGTGTTAGAATTTATGAATAAATAAAATTCCCAATTTTATCTTTATTTAAAAAGTAATTTATTGTTAGTATACTACAGTTTTTTGCGTGATATTAATAATATTTTCATTTGATAATAACACACATACACACACACATACACATACCACACTCTATATTTAATTTGAAACAATACCTTGTTAATGCTATCGTATTAGTGTTAATTTAGGGATATACAAATAATTCGAACATACGTTTTAATTAACGAAAAAAATTCAATATTTCAAATATTACATATTTATATTTACTTTAATAATATGCATAAAATAAATTTAAATGGGTGTAGTACTTAAGCCCGCATTACTTTACGCACTTTGAGCATAAAGTATATTATTTCTAAGCAATGATATTTAAAATTTTAAGCATTATCTATATTAAGCATAAAATGTGATGTAAAAAAATATGTTTTGCGAAGAAATAAAAAATAAAACAGCTCGATTTATTAATTATTATTTATGCTTAACTAGTATAAATCCTGTAGATCTAATGCTCATTTAATAATTTTAGAGAACAAATATTTTTTTTTATAGTAAGACTTCGTTTATCCGGTCTTCGATCAACCGAGTCTCCGCCTTATTCGAAGCAACAGACTTATTTATTTCTTCCGTGCTATCCGAGTTTATGTGAAATAACATTGCCATGTCTCAACAAAGGAAAAAACTTTTGTTATTAAATTTCATTCTACCGTTTCAAATACATATGCACATAAAAAATTATTAAAATTTTCGATTTTTTTTATTTCTTCTGTGTAGTCCTAGTTTTCGTTTATTCGTGGTACCTCCTCCCCACATTGCCTCGAATAATCAAGGTCTTGCTGTATTTTATTTCTTTAATGATCAAAATGTACTATATTATCTTAATGTTCGTTTATGCAAAAAAGTTTTGAATTATTTGAGTGCCTAAAAATCTTGTTTAATACTCTTCACTATTTCTCATTTTATTTAAAATAAAGTGCACGTTTAAATTGTCATCAATTGAAATTTATGTATAAAAATAAAATTTGGAAAAGTATGACTTTCATATTACTTTTTTTTAGAATATATTATTCCATAAAACTTATAAATGAAAAAAAGTAAAAGTAAGTTATTCACTTTTAATGTAACTATTTCTTCTCGCACAATATTGACAATAAGCTATAAAGTAAAAAGTTTATTTGTTTTTAACGATACATTGTGTTTCTACGCATCATCAACACTGGAATACTAAAAAAATATTAAGAAATAACTTATTTGAATTTAATATATTCTGATACGTATTGATTTTATGATTTATATAAGAAATGAATTCATATGGCTTTAAAATATGTAATATGATTGTCTTCTTAGCGCTTTAAAAAATGTATTTCAGTTTATATAGGTTACGTATATTATTTATATGCAACAATAGTTTGAATGAATGGGTTATGTATGAATATTTCAAGATAACAAGAAAGGGTTTTATTTAAGCTGATCTACACGAATCTTTGGCTCATATGTAAAAAAAGAATAAAGAACACATTTTTATAGTTTATGGAAATGAGGGTTTATTTTTTGCATAAATGTTTAAAGTCTACATTGTATACTATGTAACAATGTTTTAAAATTACTCTTGATACAATATCATATAAGTAATCTTTACTTGTTTAACTTAAGTACTATCCAATCAAAACACTTTTTATACTAAATCATTCAGAAGACAATGCAAATAAGTTTATATATGTTTTTTCATAATGTTACTTTAGTAAAAATTTATTTACAATTTTTTGTTCTGAAATCTGAAATATATGTAAAATTGTATAAAATTTGGTTTAACATTTCTATTAATATTTTAAGATAAAGGTATGACATCTTCATGTTTTTAATGTAGCTTCAGGATTACTTTATTACTATATTTATACTTTTAGGAAGGTGAATTTCACGTCTCATGTCAGGTTTTTCTTTTAATATTCATTTGTAAAATTTTCTACCAACTGACATGATTATACTTTTCATTTTGTTTGCGTGAACTTATTCAAGTAGGTACACATTTTAAATATAATTCTTTGTGATTTTTCCATCAACTTGAATTGTTGAAATGTTAAATGACAATAACATTACTTTATTGGGTTGCAAAGTCGTTATAAGTTTAATGAAGAATAGAAATTGTCAATATGTGAGAACTATTTTTAAACAAAAATTATTATTATACCAGAATTATTGGCCGTAACATATTGCTGAACTAATTTTAATAAGACAAACATATTAAGAAAATTTTATGGGATATGCATGTCATCATTTTACCCCCAATTAAAGAAAAGTATAACAGTTAGTTTTGATCTTGATTTTAACATAAAAATTCCATATCGATTTAAAAAAATATAATCAGATCACTTTACATATTTTTGATCGCTTAAAGGGAATTTGACTAAAAAAATATATTTGTCTATTGTCAAAAAACAGTAAACAAAATATCAATTTTGAGAGCCCTTACGCGTCATGATAAATTTGTTTGGCCAAATCTTATGAATTATTTCTTTAGTTCAAACTTTTCTTTCCAGTTTGTTTTATTGTTGACCGAGTTATGAAGTTTTCCAAATATACCCTTGGCATTTTTTACGATTAATTTTCTAGTTATAGGCGCTTAAAGATAAAAGTGCGGTTTTTATTTTGATTGGAAATAATTCAATCCAAAATAGCGATACAAAAAAAAATTAAATTGAAGAAAAAAGTATGATCTACAAAAGTTATCAATATTTAAATTATTAAAATTATTATTAATTGAGCACAGTTACATTATTACTGTTAGAAAAGTTATTGGTTTCGAAAGAAAACTTTCAGTTTTCCAAATATACCCTTGGCATTTTTTACGATTTATTTTCTAGTTATAGGCGCTTAGAGTAAAAAATACGGTTTTTATTTTGATTGCAAAAAATTAGGTTGAAAATAGTTGTTTAGCGATACAAAAAAAATCAAAGAAAAAAGTATGATTTACAAAAGTAATCAATTAGATCTGGTAAAAAAAAAATTTAAATTATTATTAATTGAGCACAGTTAAATTATTACTATTAGTAAAGTTATTGGTTACGAAAGAAAACTTTCAATTTTCCAAATATACCCTTAGCATTTTTTACGATTTATTTTCTAGTTAAAGTAAAAAGTACGTTTTTTATTTTGATTGCAAACAATTAGGTTCAAAATAGTTGTTTAGCGATACAAAAAAAAAATCAAAGTATAATCTACAAAAGTTATCGATTAGTTTTGGTAAAAAAAATTATTTAAATTATTATTAATTGAGCACAGAAAAGTTATTGGTTTCGAAAGATTTTTGTTTGAGGTACCTAATAATAAAAAATTACCTGTTCTTGAAATCCAAAATATCCAGGACACTGCTGCACCGCGAGGGTTTCAGCGGCCGTTCTTGGCCAACACAGTATATCGTCCCACAACATTTCACACGTAACATTGTCCCCGGCACCTCCACCGTACGCGAGACGCGACTCGCACTCGGCGCGTTTGGCGTCAAGCACCGCGTGCTGGTCGGCCATCGCAAGCACACAGTCGCTCTCGGCCGTCACACGCGCGCTTTTGTACCACCGCCGTACGGACAAACTTCACGCATGTCTTCTGCGTCGCACTTGCTTATTTTTCTGGTTTTATTTCGCATTGGTAAAGTATTCGATATAATTAATTAAAGCTGTTGATTTAAGTATTAAATAATAAAAGTGTTAATTGGATACTGATATTTAGTATTTCAGTTTTTTTGTTTTGCTAATTTTGTTGGTTCAAAAAACTTGAGCCAAGTAAACCTTGTTTTGTATATAACGAAAACAATATTTTCTTAATTTAAGAATATATTCTTAAACCAACTATACTATTCTTGGACGAAGAAATAATGTAGTTGGAATAAGAGTACTTTTCTTATATTAAGAAAATATTGTTTTCGTTAAATACAAACAAGATTTTCTTGATCCAATACAGTTTTTTTTTGTATGTAGCTAAGTTGTACACCTAATTCTCTTTTTACACGGTAGATACGTTAAAAAACGTGTAAAAAAGACATGAAGTACATAGAAAAAGGGGATTAGTTCCATATCCTTCAACCATGTAAAAAATAGGTAAAATGAAATGATCCATGCAAAAAAAAAAACTATAAATTAAATTTTTATGTGCATTCATGCAGTTTATTTCATAAAAATAAAAGGCAATTAAATTCTTAAAGTAAAAGTAACATATCTAAATATAAAATTATCGCAAGTTTAGGAACTGAAAACTCGTACAAAACTAAAATATATACTTAAGCTGCTATGAAAATAAATTAGAAAGGGGAATTCCCTAACTACGTATTTTATAAATAACAGATAGAAAAACAAAATTTCTAGAAGATTACGGTTAAAAATTGTTTTTTCTTTAAAATTTAAATCAAATAGCTTTTTAATCGTGCTAAATCGAATGAAATCGTGTAAAAATGGAATCAATTTTTTTAGACCGTGTTAAATAAAACAAAACCATGTAAAAAAAGACCGTATAAAAACAGAATTGAATACCTTAAATGCATTTTTTATATACCAGAAGTGCTACTATTTTCAATAGTCAAGACTATTAAAAAAGCAGTTAATTATGTAATAATTAACCCAAAATTCACTACGGAACTTTGGCTCCGCAGAGATTACCCTAACCAAGGACAATTGATATAACGTGTATTTACGTTTGTTTTTATATTATCTTATATGTCATTTTTTTAAAGAAAAAATATGGTTATTACTAACTTGGTCTGTCAGTCGTATAATAACAGTAAGTTTCTGCAATTATTTTGTAAATTTTCCTTAAAAAAAGCTGACAGTAAAAAACAAATTTCGAACAACTTTCCAGTTACGAATTTTGGTATCAAATTTTTTTCTTTTTTCCCATGGAGGTGGAATTTTCATAACCGGTATTAAATGTGGTTGATATCAAGGAGAGAAGGGGGGTTGGAGCAAAAATGTCAATAATAAAGTTTATAATAATATGATAATTTATAATATGTAAAGATTTGTCAAATTAACCCTATCATACATTAATACATTTTCAGCAAAATATAAAACGTTCTTTTTGTGTAGAATATATTTATAATGAGTTAATAATTAATCTAAACTGAAATGCATAATTATAATTGTCAGTGTTGACAACTAGCAATTCATTATTTAGTTAAATTTATCATCATATACATACATACGTTGTCATCATGCATAAAAATAGTGAATTATGTTAGTAACAACTAAGGATTTTCTGATGCATGGAAGATTAATTAAGGGATTAAAATATTTGAAAAAAGTTCTGAACCTAGTTAAATTTGATGTACAGGATGTATAGTATAAATAACTAGTTGTTATGTTGGAATTTGTATTTTTTTATCTAATCAATAGAGACACAAGGTGGCTTATGTCCTTCTTCAGAATGCAAGCTATCTAATATAAAATTATAAAATAACACTTTTTACATTAGAAAATGTTCTTTGGATATTTACATAAAAGAGTTGAAATAATAAAATTTGCTTTTCATATAGACTACTGTTTACTGACCTCAGTTGGTTTCATTACATTTATCTCAATAGATATAACAACATAATTAATATATGTATATTATACAAACAAATTGGTAAGAAGCTTATAATTTTAAACCTTTTGGGAGTTTTCAATAATATCAGGAAATAACGAAAATTTATAATAAGTATCCGGGGCCGAATTTAGCGAGTCTATTATGGAATTTAACTACTCAACATTTTCGACCCTTTACAAGAAAAACTATTAGGTACATTACTTTAATCATTTCTAAATTACAATGCTTGTAAGTTTTTCATAAAATGAATAATTTTTACTAATGTAAGATATTTATCTTCTGCCGGTCGTATATTTTTTCCTAGCGCCCAAGGTGGTCACCCTATTTCCCTATATCTACAATTTTAATGAGTTTAAACATAATTATGATAATTACATATTTTTGTACATTTGAAAATTATAATTTAACCTATAATTTTAATTTATGTGTTTATTTAAATTTAATATTACTAATGAAAGCATTTTAATGAAATTAAAATTTTATTTTACTTTTAAGTATTATAATACATATTTCTTAGATATGATTAATTTGAGTTTAAATTAGAATAAGAAAGTGTAATAACACGTACATATTTAATTGATAATAATTTTACTATATTATTTTTTTTAAATCATCATTGTTAAAACACATAAAAAACGATATGATTTTTTGATAATAGTTGGAATGGAAAATTGTTTGTACACTCAATGGATTTATTTCAAAAATGTATTCCACTTTAGCAGTAAAAAGAAAATCCAATTACTTTTGCTAAAAATTGTGCATAAGTACAAGTAAGAGTACATTGCCAAATAAATGTATTTAAGTACAAATACTGGTACTTAAAATGTACATAAGTACACTAAAAAATAATCATGTTCCTAGTATTTAATTAATTACATTTCTAAGTACAATTACATTTCACTGTATACAAATATGACACAATGTAGGTACTACTTAAGAAAAGAATTTAATTGTCAATGTAATACTTAAGGGGGATGGCCACTGTGACGGGTCAAAAAATTGTCAATGTTTGGGAATTTTTTTCACAGATATTACTAATTATTTTTGAATCAGATAAAGGACATTTTATTAAGTATATATTTAACTTATTTAATATCAATTTTTATTGAAAAATATTAAATATTTACAAAGTTATGAGCCTCGATGTAACAACCAAAAAAAATTTTTTTCTCTATGGTCGACTCGAAATTTCGAGAAGGGTTATATGAAAAAAATAAATAAAAATTTTATCAATATCTATATGAATGTAGCTATCGTTGCACGTAGCCGTTTTTTTTTATTTTATTTTTTCACAAAATGGCGATTGTTTGAAATTTTTTTTATTTTTAAGACCTATTTTTTATAATTAGAGCGGTTTTAAAAATAGTAATTATCAAAATTTCAAAAATCGGCTACGTGCAACGATAGCTACTACAATTACGAAAATTATATAAAAAAAATGATTGAAATCGGTTCATTGTCTTTGAGGAATCGTGTCGACCAGGTCGAAAAATGTTATTCCGAGATAAACGTGTCTAATGTTTTTGTCATAACCGGCCGTGCTACTTCGTCTCACTAAATTGACTGTAACTCCGTCAATTTTCAAAATTTTAACTCAATTTTTTGTATACATATTTATGAATATGTAAACTTTAAAAAAATCTAAGAAAAAAAATTAATTTTTTTTCCCTCACAGTGACCATCCCCCTTAAGTATAATAAAAAAATTATTATAGATTTATTATGATGAATAAAAAAATAAAAACACTTTTATAAAAACTGCTCGATTTATATCACAATTAATTATTTATTTATATTTTTCACATATATTTAAAATAATTCACACATAACTTTATATTTCCGATTTATTTTAAAAATTATAATGTATTTTTCCTATCAATCAAAATAAGAAACTTCAATGTTGATGTTTGCATAATGCATACATAAGTTAATAATGAGAACGCCTAATTTTATTATTATCTTACTGTTTTTGATACTTTCGCACATACATATATAACTTTACATGATGATAGCCAACTTATGATTAAATGTACATCAACAACATTCCAACATTTCCTGTGAGAGTTTAACAAACAACTTCCGGTGTCATACTTTCTAAATATATACCCTGCTGAGGTTATTTTATCGTATAAAAAAGATAACCTATCAACTGGATAAAAATAAATAGAAAAACAATTATATGAAATGTTTGATAAAAAAATAGGAAGCACATGTTGAATCAATAATAATACAATGTATTTTTTAGTGTAGAATAGTTAGAAATCCCTAATTTTAATATTTAATATAATATGTATTTATGCAGTGTAGGTTTGAATTTACTAAAATTTGCCATCTATATAAATAAAAATCAATTGCATGAAAGATCATCACTTGAGAACGGCTCGACCGATTTGGCTGATTTTTTGTTGTGTTTGTAATTATCATGACAAGGTTTGTATGAAAGAAAATTTTGGAAAAATCTGAAATTTGGATGGTATTTTTTCTAATTTTAAAGTATTCTACACGTCATTGTATAGGTTTTTACACGCTGATTTCAAATCCGTCGACAAAAATCAAATTCGATGACACCTTCAAAAATTACAGCCATTCTTTTACAAAATTTTGAAAAAAACTAAAACTTTGAGAGGCTATATCTCGAGGACGTTTTTTCACGTTATTTTCTATAAAATTAACATACTTTTAAACGTTTTTTCGAAAACAAAAATTAATAAATAAATTTAAATTATAACGTATTATATTTTTCGTTTAAAGAATATTCTCACGTATTCATACTAATCTTGAGGCTTCCGTGGTTATCTTGATATTGATCTTGGCTTTTGGGTGTATGCTGTGTCGATTTGGTCGTGTTATCGGTTGACATCTTCAGAATCAGATCCTTGAAGATGTCCATTGCTATGTGTGACGAAATGTTGACTGGTAACACGACCAAATCGACGCACCTAGAAAATTAGAGCTTGCCGAAATTTGTCTGAAGATGTTTTCCAAAATACTCAAAAATCGATCTATTTAGTGCATTTCGAATGTACAAAAAAATGATTGAAAATGTGTATACGGGGTTTTTTTGGGTTATTTTCAATAATTTTTTTGTACATTCGAAATGCACTAAATAGATCGAGTATTTTGGAAAATATCTTCAGACAAATTTCGGCAAGCTCGAAAATGATTTTAGAGGTATGGTTCCATTGGCAAAAATACTTGTTATGGCCCATAGTACCAGTATCGCGAGTTGCCCATGGAGTGAAAATAATTTACCCACTGTATAATATCCTACGAAAATTAGCGATGTTTTTTAAGGCTTCAGGGGTGGAGGATTAAAACTGATTTTATTTTAAAGAGAACAATATGTTATCTGTTTGATTTTTTTTATTGCTCTACAAAAACCAAAAATGTTTGTTTTGATCTAATAAAACTAGGAAAATGATTTAGATTTTTTTTTATTAATTATTGTCGCTTAGTTTAGATAAGAAATTAAATAAATCGGCCGTGACAGGTAAAGGATGAAAAAATTTTATGACGACCATAAAAAAGTATGTTCTCAGAATCATACATACATTCCCTGAATGTTTAATGAAGCTATCGCATCTAGAATCGGGGATAAATATATAGTATGCTGAATGTAGACACGAGTTAATTCATGAATGAAACCTAACATTATCAATGGTATGTTATCTTGTGTATGATGTGATGAATTCCTAGAATACGTATTCATTTAAAGTAATTGAGCGCGCCGCCGAAAACAACCGCGTGACGTCACACAGCCGCACAAAACTAATAACGGAATTATTGATGGATCGGCGTGCGCTGTGGTTTTTTAACGGAAACCATTTTGACGCTCGATTCGATAAACTGAAATCTTCTCTACAGAACCGTAACGACGCATCATTATACAATTTTTGAATACTTTGGTTTTCAACTGTACGTACATTTTCATAAAATTTTCGAAAAGATGTTAAAAAATAACTTTTCGTACTGTATCGATTCTTAGAGTACTTTTTATAGACAATTTTATAAGTTGTATAAAAATTCAAGTCATCGATCGAGGAAAATTGTGAATTTTCAAATAATAAAAATATGAAGTTGCAACCACGTCGCATCGAAATGATTGAACTATGATAACAGTGATATTTGTATGTTTGCTTTTGATGTTACTTTAGCAGTTTTTAAGATATTTAAGAAAAAAGAAAAATCACCGAATTTTTTTACAAGAAGTATAATAGGAGCACTTTTTTCTATAGTAAAAGATCCATCGATTTTGGTGGGTTTCAATTATTCAAATTTATTTTCGTCTATTTAATATTTTAAGTTAATTGGCCTTTAACGTTCTTATTTTAAATTTTTTCGTAATTTTTAATAATAATCTTCAAACCGTTAAGTTTTATGATTTCACAGTACGATCGAAATCGATCAGGTATAGGGGACGAGAGCGAGATGAGACTGTGAGATATAAATCCAAGACATTAAAATCGTGTGATTTATTTTTCATATTTCAAAACAAATATACTTACGCATAAAAATAAAACATTCTCATTGTTACATTATACTTTAATTGAACTATGTTGGCATTGAATAATTCAATGCCAACCCTGACAAGATCATATTAATTCAAGGCTGTTTATATGATTGTCACATATCCGGCGAGATTCATTTTCAATTTAATTTCATCTCAGTGATTTTAAATCTTGCGATTTTATAACTTTCTTATATCTTACATACCTATATATGTATACATAATACATACATGAATAAAAACAACTAAATTGTCTAAATGCCGGTTTTCCATCAAAGAGACAGTTTTAAAAACAATTCTGTTTTCAAAAAACAAAACAAAAAATTGTTTTGTTTTTTTTCAAATTGTTCTGTTTTTTATAAACAGACTGTTTCATCAAACTGTTCTGTTTTTTGTAAACAGACTGTCCCAGTTGTTGCTAGTGGTTTGACAAAACATGTCTTTCAATGACGATGATTTTACAATTAGTTTTGAAATCTGTTTTTTTTGTCGGTAGGTATTGAGATAAGGAATTCGATGGTGTGCATAACTCAAAAATCTCAATTTTTGAGTTAGCTCCCTTTAGATCTAGGTGTGCGATATATACTACCATAGATTTATTGGACATAGTGATGAATAATTGATTTTTTAATTGTAAGTGATTTTTTTGGGAGGGGTCATGACTCCCTTGACCCCCCTGGATCCGCGTTTGACTAAATACGAGGTAATTGAGTACAACCAAACATACTTATTTAAGTGATAAATTCTGGAAAAAATCAAGTCAATTGTCGATAACAATTAACAACTGGAACTAGTTGAATGCAAATGTCGCAGAGAACAAAATTACGTGTTGCAACCAACCTGACAAAAAAACTAGAACAAATATGTTTTCTTTTGATCTACAGATTCAGGATGGGAAAGTGTTTTGTTTACTAAAACACTGTTTTCAGACAAAAATGTTTTAATAACTGTTCAGTTTTTACAAAACATTTGTGTTTTTGTTCAGAAAAACAGTTTTTTTTGTGTTTTTTGTTTTGTCTTTTTGGTGGAAAACCGGCATAAACGTCAAAAATTTATTAAGTTATATATTAAGCCAGCTTTCGAATTACAAATTCATCTTCAGGCTAAAATAATAAATAGTAATTAAATACAGGAATATAATATGAAATAATGATATTTTAAAAATAAAAATATATTGCTTATATATGGATATTATTAACACGTGCCACCGAGCGATCGAATATTAACACGTAAAATGCATTTGATTTTTTCACATTTTCTTTAAACAGCTGTATCATTATAAAAACTGAATGGATTCTGATTTTCTAAAACGCATTTTAAAGTTGACACTTTCTAGTTCTTCTACCTTTTATTTGATTTTTTTATTTGAGATTTCAAAAAAATATATTAGAAACCGATTATGACGACATCGGTTAATACGACGTATCGGTTTTAACGACTCAAATTAAAAGTCCAACTGAATCCCATATAATTGCAATTTTTACCGGTTATAACGACTACCCGTTTTAACGACCTAAAATGACCGGTCGGTCCCTTCGATGTCGTTATAACCGGTTTGTACTGTAGTTTGTAAGTGTTTAGCTGAAAAGTTAAAACTGTATTAAAATACTTTAAATATATATTATATTTATAATATATCATGTGGTCAACATGGTTACTTAAAAAAAAATTGTAATAAAAAGATCATGCTGAAGACGGACCTGTTTTTACATAAAATTGGTATTTTAAATGACTACAAAATCTACAAAAATAAATCACTTGTTTATAGTAAATATTTTAACAATTCTCTAAGAACCGGATGTCCGGAAGATCAGGAAGTGTCAGGGCCTGTTTCATTTTTAATATTTTTTTTGACATGATGTTTAGAAGCCATCACATTTGACTGATGTTGTGACAGAAGCTTGTCGAGTGATCACAGGGTTATGTTTTGGAAAATTAAATAAAATAATACAAATAAAAGTCCATAAAAAACTATAATATATTTTAAACTTGTATGTATAACTGTATACTGTTTTTTTATATTTTGAGTAATTAATGTAATTCGTAGTTAATAAAGTAACATTTTATTTTAATAAATTATTTTATAATCACAAAATATTACATTAATAAGGCAATTTATCCTTATATATTATTATAAAACGTAACATCTGTCGGTCTGTCTGGCTGACCGTTAGTACGCTTACTAAAACCCTTTCATAAAATGAAAAATGTTTTAAAAAAAAAAATTTCACCTACAACATTGAGTGTGATGTCGTTGGAAAGGTCGCCTAAAATGCAACAAAAAATGTATTAGAACTTTTTGATTTTAACCCTTTAATCACGATGTATTTGCTCTCCAAAGTCGTTAAAAAAGCGTCCCCCCCTCTATTTTCTAAACTATCAATTTAAAAAATCTGATAAAATTCCAGAATGTAGCTTTTAATTAGTACTTTCACTAAAAATTATAACGAACATTGTCAAAATTATTTTGGACCCCCCTTTCATAGACTGAAAATTGTACTTACATTTTTCCCCACTTACCCTATTGAGTGGGGGGTCATTTAATAGGTCTCGTAAAATACAATAAAAAACGTCAAATAACTTTTTGATTTTAACCCTTCAGTCGCGATATATTTGCTTTTTAATGTCGCTGTCAGAGCGTCCCCCCCCCTCTATTTTCTGAACTATCAATTCAAAAAATCTGAAAAAAAATTAGAATGTAGCTTTTAATTAGTACTTTCACTGAAAATTATAACGAACATTGTCAAAAATATTTTGGACCCCCTTTTCATAGATTGAAAAGTGAACTCACATTTTTTTCATTTACCCCATTGAGTGGGGTGTCATTTGATAGGTCTCCTAAAATGCAATAATAAAAGTCAAATGACTTTGATTTTAACCCTTCGGTCACGAAAATTTTGAAAAAAACTCTTTTTTTAATCGTAGTGAGAATGACTACGGAACCCTATCATGTGCGTGCCCAACACGCACTTGCTCGTTTTATTTATTTTAATTTACAGATTTTTGTATAGGTTTTAGTAAATATTTTGTTACGTTAGGTAACATAAGGAATAAGGATGGACAATAATAGTAAATCAAGTCGAAAAACAGTTTGCCGCCAGCGCGCTCTTTTGCAATATGCTATCTAAACCGTTAAATATTGAAAAATATAATGTAGTAACGAATTCTGTAGAATAAAAAGATCTAAAAAAATTATATGTATATTTGTGAAATCGCGGCCACAGCTATAAATAATATAAACTTCTCAAACCGGCTCGTAACTTCGTTGGCATTTATTTTATGTTACTTAGAATAAACAGATGATCAAATAAAAAAAAAACTGTATACCAAAATCAATCCAAGGACAATATTATACAAGAATGTTTGTATGAAGAGGTAAATTTTAATCGATTAAATTGTTTTAGGAAAATTCTAAATATAAATATTGACACGAAATATCCAATTACAAAAATGTTTACACAGTGATTTTTTTTAGTATATTGATCGTTTTATAAAAAATGAATTTTATCAGTTTTATAAAAAATACATTCAAGCAAAATATTTAAAATAGTTGTCTTGTGGTACTGTTACTGCATGGCAACAAAGCAAATTGAGTTTTGAAATTTAAAAAAAAATTTGTCGTAAATTTTTATATTTGTTTTATTAGGTGGCGTCTATAGTTGGGCACAGTTAATCCAAAAGATAACTTCGTTAATCGTTAACTCGTTAATAAAAAATTTAACTTCGTTAATCGTTAAAGCGTTAAAATTTCGAAAATTTAACGCAAGTTAATGTAAACCGTTAAAAGTTAACCATCTAAAACGTATACTGCTTTTGGCGCCTTTTGGGATGAGATACATAGGTAAATAAAACAAAAACAAGTAGATAGATTAATTAATTTAATTATTACAATTTACAAGTGACAGTAGCGACCCGCTCCGGTTTTGCACAGGTAGCAGAGCATATACGCACCTTAACTAAACCTTAATTAATTAAATTATACACCTAAATTCTATCTTTTTATCTTTCAACTTTCCTCATGCTTACTTTACTTACTATACTAATATGAAATATGGAAGAAAAAGATAAACTCTAAATAAAGTCGGTTAAAAATGGCGCAAACGCTAAAAACGTTATAATAACTTGTATTCACTGGCACATGGCAAGTAATCAACAGGGCCGCTTTATTTTTAAGAGTTTCTCGGCTCTGGATTCTTATTCTTTTGAGCAACAGCGCCGCGCCGCGCCGGTGTGCCCGCGTGACGCGTAATTCAAACAAATAATGACAACATGTCAACAAACAACCAATGTAACGGACTAAAGTTAACGGAAGTTCAATTTAACGGATGTTAACAAGAGCGTTAACATTTTTTTGAGTTAACTTAAAAGTTAATCCGTTAAGCATTTTGTTAACTTCGTTATTTAACGATTAACGGATCAACGAGTTAATGCCCACCTATCGTGGCGTTCAATAATTATTATTTATATTAATTATGAATAATTTTCGAATTTTACCCCCTCCTCCCCAGCACTTGTAAGGGTTTGCAAGATTTTGATTACCCCGCCCCTCCTTTTTAGGGTTCCGTAGAAAACTAGGAACCCTTATAGTTTCTCCATGTCCGTCCGTCCGTCTTCAAAAATTTTGAGATAATAAGATGAAATTTGGTATACGGTCGTAGATTAATGACCCAAAAACAGAAATGATAAGATTTTTGTAAAAAAAAAAATTTAGGACCCCTTTTCATAAAAAATTTAGGACCCCTTTTCATAAAAAGTGTTTTCAAAAAAAAAATTTCACCTACCCCATTGAGGGGGGTGTCATTAGAAAGGTCTCCTAAAATGCAACAAAAATTGTATCAGAACTTTTTGATTTTAACCCTTTAATCACGATGTATTTGCTCTCCAAAGTCATTAAAAAAGCGTCCCCCCCCTCTATTTTCTAAACTATCGATTTAAAAAATCTGAAAAAATTCCAGAATGTAGCTTTTAATTAGTACTTTCACTGAAAATTATAACGAACATTGTCAAAAATATTTTGGACCCCCCTTTCATAGACTGAAAATTGAACTTACATTTTTTCCCCACTTACCCCATTGAGTGGGGTGTCATTTAATAGGTCTTGTAAAATGAAATAAAAAACGTCAAATAACTTTTTGATTTTAACCCTTCAGTCGCGATATATTTGCTTTTTAATGTCGCTGACAGAGCGTCCCCCCCTCTATTTTCTAAACTATCGATTCAAAAAATCTGAAAAAAATTCAGAATGTAGCTTTTAATTAGTACTTTCACTGAAAATTATAACGAACATTGTCAAAAATATTTTGGACCCCCTTTTCATAGATTGAAAAGTGAACTCACATTTTTTTCATGTACCCCATTGAGTGGGGTGTCATTTGATAGGTCTCCTAAAATGCAATAATAAAAGTCAAATGACTTTTTGATTTTAACCCTTCAGTCACGAAATTTTTGAAAAATACTTTTTATAAATCGTAGTGAGAATGACTACGGAACCCTATCATGTGCGTGCCCAACACGCACTTGCCCGTTTTATTTTTCTATCTTATACTTAAAGATATATTAATTATTTTTTACTGTACCTATACAGAGTGTCCCATTTTAAGTGCACACCTCTAATAACTTTTTATGGTGAAATGTTATCAAAAAACTTTTCAGATAAAAGTTACACGGTTTGGAGGGGGACATAGACGTACTCGGATGATTTTTTTAGGTAATGTTTTCAGGGTGATATGAAGGTCAACATCATTTTTTTAAATAGGAACCTATAGTTTTTATCAAGTAATTTTATTTTACGTGAAAAAACACGTATCTTTTAGTGAAAACTTTTTTTGAACAATTTAAACCTTTCCAAGATATCTAACAAAATAATTCGAGATTTTGAACATTCAATATTTTTTTACTCAGAAACCATCAACTTTTGAGAAAAAGTACAAAATACAAAAAATGTTTATTTTGATCTAATAAGACTTCAAGAATTATTTTAAAAATTTTAAAACTTTTTCAATTTATTTTATTTAAGCAAAAAAAAAAATGTTAAAAAATATAAAATAATTCTTTGAGTTTTATTAGGTCAAAATAAACATTTTTTGAATTTCATACTTTTTCCTTAAACCTGATGGTTTGTGAGTAAAAAAATATTGAAAGTTCAAAATCTCGAATTATTTTGTTAGATATCTTGGAAAGGTTTAAGTTGTTCAAAAAAAGTTTTCAGTGAAAGATAGGTGTTTTTTCATGTAAAATAAAATTACTTGATAAAAAACTATAGGTCCCTATTTAAAAAAATGATGTTGAACTTCATATCACCCTGAAAACACTACCTAAAAAATTTTCACCCGAGTACGTCTATATGTCCCGCTCCAAACCGTGTAATTTTTATCTGAAACGTTTTTTGATAACATTTCACCATAAAAAGTTATTAGAGGTGTGCACTTAAAATGGGACATCCTGTATATTGACATAATTTTAATGTCAATGAAATAGAAATCATGATCTTTAATTGTATTTTTTCTTAGGAAAATCTACATGACTTAAGTAGAAAAGTAAGTGAATTAACATTAACTAATGAATAATAAAAAAAACAGAATTTCTGCATGAGAAAGTGTAATTTTTTGGTAGAATTCTTCATTAATAATTTAAATTGATTTAATAAATAAAATTGAAATTTTAACAGTCGAAACTGGTTTCAATTAATTATAAATTTTAATTTAATCATAAATATATAATTTAATTTTAAAACAATCAATCAGAAAGAGGGAACTTATGCAAGTACACCTAAGAACCCCCTCCTCCCCGCACGTAAGGATTTTAAAGATTTACCAACCATCATTTCCTCCTTCAAAAGCCTTATATACCTAATTAATTGATGCTCCTTTACATGTTTTAAGAGAAATATATTCTGACATTTAAAAATGGCACATACAAGTAAAAATAAGAGATTTTTTATTATAAATTTTACATGCACAACTTTTAATTTTGTTTATTAAAATATCATTTACTTGGATTTGTCCCAATAAAAGTACTCCGAAAAACCATTTTTTTGAGAAGTTTTCAACTCCTTGCTAACTTGTTATTAAATTTCTTACCTTGTGTTAAGATTTATTATGCTATAATTCTTCAAACATATTTTGCAATAACAACGAACTGGTGAAGGAATTTACTTCGACCAGACATTCTAATATTTCTGGATTTTACAGTGGCTATAACAAATGGAAAAAGCTCAGCAAAGATTTTACAAAGCAGCACATTGAATAAAATTGGATAGTTTCCATCATTCGTTCTACTTGAATCTTTCAATGTTATCTGATATAAAGTCAAATATATGTATTTTTATTAGGTATATGACATTACGTAAAGCTTGTAGTAATAAGGATTTAAATAAGGTATATTCCATAATTTTTTTCAGATTTTTTGTGGTTAAACTGAAAGTTGAGCTAACGTTTGCCAAAAAAAACCTGTTTCGCCACACTCCACACTGTGCATCGTGAAGATATGCACTACATCGACGACAATTTTAATAAGCCATATTGCTCTGAGAGCGTTTAAAGATCACTCAAGTTTCCATCTTTTTGAAGGTATTTTTGAATGGTCGTTTCTCAGGAAAAATGTTGATAAAACAGTTTTCAAAAAAAGGTTTTAAAGCTTAAGCGTTCTTGTTTTCTTACCATTTGTTGAACAATTTTTTTTCTTCAGAATAACCTCTTTTTGGATGAAGCGCCGAAAAAAAAATTCATGGGCCGTGGTATATTTTGTTGATAAAATCTAATCAATAATTTTGATAGATCATACTTTTTCTTTAATTTGATTTTTTTTCGTTTTACTGTACGACAATTTTTGTTCGAGTTATTTGCGTCCAAACATTTGTTGGTGTTTTCTCATCGTACTGCATTGAAATTAAAAATCTTCATTTTTATTAGGGTTCCGAAGAAACCCTATTAATATCTCACTTTGTCGTCCGTCCGTCCGTCCTTTACACTCAAAGCTCAATAGCTCGTAAACTATATAAGCTAGAACTTTGAAATTTTTACTGAATATGTAAAATGACACCCTCTAGTAAAATATGTACAAATATTTTGAAAAAATATTTTTTTAGGGGGGGGGGGGGGGGTGCTAAGAAGCTAAAGACAGCCAAAAAAAATATTTTTTTTATACCAAGACAAGTGGCACATCAAAATGTGTAACCAAGATATAACCAACGACAAATACTAAAGTCACCAATATCATTTAAAATTTTGGAGAAAAAGGGAGGGGTGTCATACATTTTATTTTTTTTATTTTTTTATCTGGGCATGTGGGGTGTCGAAATGTAGATCTCAGTGAGTAGAATATGACAGTATTTTTTATTTTTTTTTTACAAATCAAAAATGGCGCCTACAGGGGGCTCCAAGCAAAAAAAAAAAATTGTCCCCACCCCTCTAACTCGGTAAATACTGACTCGAAAAATCCGAAAAAAAATATGTAATGAGGCTTTGGTGAGATTACCAACGACAAATACTAAAGTCACCAATATCATTTCAAATTTTGGAGAAAAGGGGAGGGGTGTCATACATTTTTTTATTTTTATTTTTTTATCTGGGCATGTGGGGTGTCGAAATGTAGATCTCAGTGCGTAGAATATGACACTATTTTTTATTTTTTTTCCAAATTAAAAATGGCGCCTGCAGGAGGCTTCAAGTAAACAAAAATTTGTCCACCCCTCTCTAGCTCGGTAAATACTGACAAATCTGAAAAAAAAAATTGGTAATGGAGTTTTTATAATACTAGTAACGACAAATACTAAAATCAACAATATCATTTCAAATTTTGAAAAAATAGGAAGGGGCGTCATGGAATTTTTTTTATTTTCATATCTAGGCTTGTGGGGTGTCAAAATGTATATCTGAATTAATAGAATATGATCCTATTTTTTTTATATTTATTTTTAACTCAAATATGCACCTGTAAATGGCTCTAAACAGTCCATGTAGTATATACTTCGGAACCCTTATGGCATACACTGGTGTATGTCTTGACAAATTTTTAAAATTAATCATGGTTTTATTGAAAGAAATGTTATTTGCAACAATAAAAAAAATAACGATATAAATAAAGATATTATTATTATTTTGCTTATTTTACATTTCTTTCAAAATGATAATGTTTAGTATTACTGTATCTAATGATGTAAAAGTCAGATCAACACCATCTTTATTTCGAAAGAAAATTACATGCATTACAGTTAATTATAATACATTTTTGATCATAAATAAATGTATAGATATCAAAAAGGTTGTCTAAGTAAAAAAAATATTTTTAAAGTAAAATTTTTAGTTTGACCGCCATTTTGAAAGGCTTACAATTCTTTTTGGTCAAAAGAATAATTATTATTTATTAAAATAATAATAATAATAAAAGCAGATAATTATGAGAATATACTTGCTGACAAAACATAAAAAAAAAACATTTTAAATACGAATTGATTGAAAAACACCGTACTGTATTATTTCTCAAGTCTAGCTCTTTGAGTTTCTTAACTTTTTTAAATGCTTTGAAAGTATTTGTTTTAAAGTTTTTTAGCGCCCCCATGTTAAAAAATGCCCCTGCTTCTATTTGTCATATTTCTTGATTATTTAGCTCTAATTCTGCAAAACAATTTATTTTTGTTTTCAGCTATCGCTATTTTCTGGAATTATAAAAAGTATAACTTACCAAAATTATCATATGTACCTACCTATTGGGATCCGTCAAATGAACGTACACCACCTGGTGGCAAAACTTGTAACTAGACTGGGGGTACAGTTTCTATGGTAATAGAAATTAATAATGAAAAAATAAATAATCTCAAGCATTTTAACTGACAGATGAACCTACGGTTTATAGTAAAACTTACGATTAAATCACAATATTATGTTTTAAATGATCCAAAAATAAAATGAATGAAAGGACAGTAAGTACCAAGAAAGAATTTTACAATTTTTCCTATATATAATTGATTTATTATAATATAAATATGTATTTAAAAGATTTGTTAGTTGAAAAATTGTAAACAATCAACAATAAATAACGTATGTGTAAAGTGACCAGACGTCCCGGATTGTGCGGGACAGTCCCGGATTTGAGAAGTCTGTCCCGCATCACAAATTGTCCCGGAAATCGTCCCGGATTAGACATGAAGAACATTATATTATGATTAGTGTGTAAAAAATGCAAAAAAGGTTCAACGACTAAAAAAAAAAAGGTCGTCAAATATTTATTATAAAATAATTGTTTTTTATGCGTTTTTTAACCGCAACAAGGTTTTACAATTCTGGTCACTTTACGTATGTGTATTGTATTTGATGTTATTGCGTGATATTATCTGTAATTATGAGTGAATTTAAAATATGTGTATATTATAATACTTATATTGCACACCCCAAGCAGGCTCTGCTTGGAAGTGTGTTCTACTCTCGTCCTAAAAAAATTTTTCGTATATAAATTGATAAAATGAGTATTATATCTTAAATTTCTTCAGTAACCCACTTAAATTTTTACATTTTCTGGTAGAAAACATTACAGTCTCTATTTTTACTTAGTTTAATATCGATCGGTTTTAATTTTCTGTTATAAAAATATAAATAAAGTTCAATTTGTCGATTTAACCCGCTTTTTTGATAGAAACGCCGAACTACAGGCTACAATTCGAAATAAATTTGCACCAATCATTTTGAATTCACTTCATCTATTATCAGAATAGAACCCTATTAAAACTCAACAAAATTGGATAACTAGAAGTAACGAAATTTACAGTTTATTTAAACAAAAATTCATATTTTGACAAGAATTATTTTTACAAATAGAGTATTAGTCCGTAGAAGTTCAAAAAATTTCCGTTATGCGCTATTTCTTCATACGTCATATACGTCACTGCAATTATTATATTGTGTTAATCACAGGTGTTAATTAATATATAAATACATGTACATCGATACGTGCTGTATTTTAATTATTTTATTCAAAGCCAATCAATCTTTTTAATCAAGATAAAATCTGGTAAGTTTGCATTTTTAAAACAAATATACATATAACCTATAAACGTTACATTGTTGTTTCATTTTAAATGCTAGACATCAGGTGAACATAGCTGTTATTGCTGCAATATGTGGATGTATTTATCTTTTTAATTATTATTATTAATTAATTTATTTACTTTATACATTTTACAAAAAAAAATATTTTATATAAAAATTGTAAATTAAAATGATTGTTGTTTTATTACAATACATCCTAAATTTAAATAAAAAAGGTAATAATCGATTGATATCAAGATTCATTGTTGATTTTCTAAAAAATCTTAATGAGTGATAAACTTCAATATTATATATTTATATAATATTAATTACCTCCAATATTTTTTTCAAACATCCTTTTAAGTTTCACTAATTATATTGTACCGTATTTATTTGATTTTATAAGTTAATACATTTTTTTTGTTTAAGGGGTGTGCATTTTATGGCCTAGCCATAGTATTTTAACTATTGACGCTGTCTTGTAATTTTTTTTAAATTAAACCCTTAGCTGCGCCATGTTTTTTTAGGCTCCTCCCATCTGACGGATCCCAATAATATCAAATACTATGGCTAGGCCATAAAATGCACATCCCTTAAACATAAAAAAATGTATTAATTTATAATATCAAATAAATGCGGTACAATATAATTGGTGAAACTTAAAAGGATGTTTGAAAAAATATTGAAGGTAATTAATATTATATAAATATAAAATATGAAGTTTATCACTCATTAGGATTTTTTAGAAAATCAACAATGAATCTTGTTATCAATCGATTATTACCTTTTTTATTTAAATTTAGGATGTATTGTAATAAAACAACAATCATTTTAATTTACAATTTTTATATAAAATATTTTTTTTTGTAAAATGTAAAAGTAAATAAATAAATTAATAATAATAATTAAAAAGATAAAAACATCCACATATTGCACCGATAACAGCTGTGTTCACCTGATGTCTAGCATTTAAAATGAAACAACAATGTAACGTTTATAGGTTATATGTATATTATATATTTGTTTTAAAAATGCAAACTTACCAGATTTTATCTTGATTAAAAAGATTGATTGGTTTTAAATAAAATAATTAAAATACAGCACGTATTGATGTACGTGTATTTATATATTAATTAACACAATATAACAGTTGTAATAGATGTCATTTGCAGTGACGTATATGACGTATGAAGAAATACTTATAACATTAAAAAAAATAACATTCTAAATATTATGTTGTACAACCCTGCATCAGTATTCAATTTTTGTCCATAGAAACATGTTTTTTCTGGTGTAAACGCTCCAAAAACTTTTGTCGAAAAACATGTTTTTTAAAAATAAAACACAAATTGTGTCCAGAAAAAACAAGTTTTTATTTTTATGCAAATGTGTTCCTGTTTTGTTTTTTGCAAACTGTTTTCTCGGTGTAAACGCACCATTAGATAAGTTAAAGACGCAAGTTGGCAACCTATGACCCGCAGATTACAAAAATTGCTAACATTATAATTAACACTTTCACTGTCACATTTACATGAAAAATAATATGAGCATTTGTATATTCAGAGTATAAATAAAAGTGAAACTTCAAAACAAAATTAAAATGAAATGAAAAATCGAAAACTGAAAAACACCAAATTAAATAATACCTATATACTTTATACAGTTATATAATTATTAGAAATAATTGATTGATTTTCTATGTATATTTTATTAATTAAAAGATTATAATTTGTTTTATTTCATATAAATGATAGGTCATACATATTACATACTTATTACATACATAGACATTTACTTGTATTGATATAATTTGATATATTCATATAAAATAAAAGTTACCTAAACAAAATATTTATTTATTAAATCAAATTACATATGAGTATCATGCAACTTTCTTATACGTACTACAGAGATTGGACAGTGTACGTGTTTACCATAAATTTAAAAAAAATCTTTCTGGCTAAATCATAAATGTTGGAAAACATATATGGGGAATAAATTATAGACATAATTACATACTCTACATTTTTTATGTGAAAATTAGAGTAGGTATACATTCGTTTCCGGTTTAGTAATTACTAATTACGTTCAACAAAATTCATTTGATACATATGTAATTTGTAAAATAATATTTCTATAGTTCATGTTCTATTCATTTTATTATAGTTTGTCAGGTTTCAATAAAATAAGAATCACGTACAGCACTGTTCACTGTCAGTTTTACGTATAAGAAAGTCTCGATGCACCCATGTCAGATTTTTTTATTACTTTTTCATTTGTTTATGTAAAATAAAGGAATGATAAAAAATATATAATACTTACCAACACTAATGTAAACTGTGCCTTTCTTATAATATCAAATGTATGATACATCAGTCACGTGTATACTTACTTTGGGAAATATAAAATACAGCCATGTATTAGGCACCTAGTGATTTTAGACACTTTGCTTAAATTAACAGATTTCAGGGAAATTAGGGATTATAGGTATTTTTATTAGATGCCTTAATGACTTTTGGGAAGATAAATCGAATCAAAAGTGGCCAAAAATGAAAAACCAGTGCGAGACAGGGCCGTATTTTGGAGCGAGTTTCACTACAAAATAGGAAAAAAAAACCTTTAAAAAACTCTTTTCTGAAGTGATGCAGGTTCATGGAATAAAAGTGGCAGAAAGGAGTGTTAAGAGAAGGCTTGTGGAACACAATTTGCAAGGGATAAAGGTGTGAAGAAACCTACTTCTGTCAGACAGACAGACAAAATTTTGTGTTTCTTGGGCGAAAAAATATAATGGTTGGACTAAAGAGAAATGAATTAAGATGATATAGACGGATGAATCCAACGTAAGGGAATAGTTAAACTAATGTTTTACTAATTATAAATACCGTTACATTCAAAAAATTCTGAAGACTTCTTTAAAATTCAACAAAACATCATTTTTTCTTTTTTTTCTTTTGATTTCATTTGTTTTTCGGCCGACCTGGGGCTCGCTACGTTCAAAGAAGAAGAGGTAAAGTTTTTTGGCAAGAATGTCTTATATTTACTGTTAAATTTGGAGGAGGTAGTATCATGATTTGGGATTGCATTTCTACCAGTGGCGTCGGCGAAGTATTTTTTATGCGGAGGGCGCGTGAATTTTAGACGGTTTTTAGACATGCTTGAAGAAGTTTTGGAACCTTCTGTTTAAAAATTAGTTGAAACCGATCCAGTGAATTACTTATTTCATCAAGATGCCACAAATCCCGCGAAACAATGCAATTTTTTTTTAAGAAAACAGCGTTGAACTGTTATCGTGGCCGCTCTGGTCCCCTGGACCACCACCAATTAAAATTTTGTGGCACATTAAAAAAAAAAGATTGCAAAACATAAATTCAGTTCAAAAAATTTGTTTCGACAAAAATTATAGAAGAATGGCACACATTACACAAGATATTAGTGTACAGTATACCACGGTATATTAAATTTTTAATAAAATCAGGAGGGGGGTTCATAAAATATTAATTGTGACTATTAATTTTATATTAAAATGACATTACTATAACTCAAGGTTATTAAACTATACAGGTTGCCTCATAACGAAGCATTTAGGCGAGGGGAATGAGCGGGTGGGTAGTGCGTGTGACGTCACCGGCCGTCTTATGTCAAATTGAAAATTTGAATTAAATAATAGTGTTTTGTTTGTAATTCATATTTGTCAAATAAAAATCACAGAACATATAAAAATCTAAATATAATTCAGGTAAGCTGACGTTTTGCATTTACATATTTATATAATTATATATGTGGAACTAAAATTATATATCATAAGTAATATTTACTTTGAATTATGAATTATATTTTACTTTAATCACATAAAATTAATAGGTTCCCCAAAGATATCTACTGTCAAAATAAATGGATTGAGAAATGTAATTTGATTTGTAAAGGATGTTTTCAGAAATAATTCAAGAACTGGAAATGATACATTAACTGTTAATTAACATGATAACAAATAAAAACTATATTTGTGCAGAAATTATTTCATATTAATTAATTTTAATATTAGGTAGATTTAATTATTAAAAATTTCAAGATAATCGGTCATCTGTGAAAAATGTGACAAGATTTGACTCTTACAGACAAAGCAATTTAATAAAAGTTTGCCAATAATAAAATTTATAACTGTTTATTTTAAAAAATTATATTTTAATTTTAAATACTTAAATATGTTAATAAATAATTATAAAACATTTTTATTCTTTATTTCAATAATCTTCATTGCAGATTTTTTTATTAAGTTTTATGTCATATGTGACGATATATTTTAATTACGTTAGTATGTTGTATTTAAATTTGGCGCATAATAAATTCCACAAATGTAGTTTCACGCTATTGGTTGACGGCTGGCTACGTCACAAACCGTCAACCAATAGCATGAAACTACCGTATGAGACAACCTTGTATGTTTAGTAACCTTGACTATAACTGATAAATATTAGTTTTTTTTCAAAGTTACTTAGTTTCAAAATTATTCATCATAGTAACAAGTGCCTAATACATTTGGCCATGTATATCTTGTTATTGAAAATTTGAAAAAAATATTATTACATTCTTAGATAAGTTAAAAACGCAAGTAGGCAACCTATGACCGGTAGATTACAAAAATCTACCGGTCATTATTAATACAATCACTGTCAAATTTGCATGAAAAATAAATATAAGCATTGTTATGTTCAGAATATAAATAAGTAAATCTTCAAAACAAAATATTTTATTCCATATAAATTTTAGATCATACATATAACATACTTATTACATACATATATTTACTTATATTGATATAATTTTACATTCAAGTAAAATAAAAGTTACCTAAACAAAATAATTATTCATTAAATAAAATTATACTATATACTTATGTACCTACATTTTGAAGAAATTATTAGTAAAAAGTGTTTTTATATTTAACAAATTATTTATGATTTAAATACGTACAATTATTAATTTTAAATTTTCAAAATAAATATTGTCGGAAAAAGGGTCTATGCATGTGTTAACATCAAATTAAAGTTATAGTTGATTTCCATTACGAATATAATTCAAAATATCTTCATTAGAATCATCAAATCTTCAAGTAAATGTTTTCAGTTTGTTTAGGATTCGTATAATCTATACCCAAACGTTTTTTAAATGTGCAGGAATTTGTTTCCACCTTGGACATATCCAGGATTTGTTATTTAAATTAATTTCTTTAAGATCATTATTAATATTACAAATATATTTTGCAATTTCAATACTTTGCATATTGTTTGATCTAAGATCAAGTGACTCGACTGATTTTAATTTCGACAAAAGTTCGAATTTTATTTCTGTTAACTCATTATTGGACAAATATAAAGCAGTCAAATTTTCAAGTTGATCAAATGCTGAATCTTCAATCGTATGTATAACATTATTCTGTAGATGTAGCTCTTGTAGGTTTGGTAAGTTAGAGAATACATTAGCTTGTAGTTTATTGATGTTATTGTTTTGTAAATACAAAAGTTCTAGTGATGATAATCCTTGGAAACATTCACTTTCTAGTGTTTGTATCCCAAATCCAGATATGTTCAGTTTAGTTATTCCAGTTAATCCTCGAAACATCCCTTTTTTGATATTGTTTAAAGATCCTTCAGGTAAATACAAGTCAAGTACATTTTCCAAATCATTAAAAGCTCCTGTTTCAATATTTCTAATAGGATTATTCCTCAAGTCTAGCTCCCTGACGTTTTTTAACGATTTGAAAGTATTTGCTTTAATTTCTGTCAGTTTATTGTTTGATATATTGAGTTTTTCTAGCGCCTCCATGTTATAAAACGCCCCTGGTTCTATTTGTGATATTTCTTGATTATTTAGTTGTAAAGTATTCAAGTTAATTAGACCATGAAATGTATTGGGCTTAAGTACTTTTAATTTGTTGTTTGTAATGTTTAGATAAGTCACATAGTTTAAATGTTCAAAAGCAAATGGTTCTATCTCTTCTAATGTATTATTATTTAAGTAAATCTCCTTTAAATTGCTTAATTTTTCAAAAGTGTTCCATTTCACTAGGGCCAAATGATTACTTAGTAAAATTATAGTTTTTAAATTTTCTAATCCGTCAAAAGCACCTTCGTCAATTTCTTCGATTTCATTCCCTCTCAAATAAAGCTTTTCTAGACGTGTTAAATATGAAAAAATGCCGTTCTTTAATTTTTCTACCCCAATATTATTAAGATCTACAGTTGTTAGATTTCTCAAATTCTTGAAATAATGATCCTTATCTAATATTTCTATTGGATTATTACGTAAAGTTAATGTATGCAAAGAATCTAAACCTTTAAATAATTCTCCATTTATTTTAGTAATTTTATTATTATGCAAATATAATTCATGTAATTTTGACAGTCCAGCAAATGTGTTTGGTTCAATAATTTCAATGGTGTTATTGCTTAAAGACAGTATTTCAAGTGCATGAGTGTCACTAAAAGCATTCGCGGGTATGTGTCTAATTTTATTGTTATATATGTGTAATATCTGTAAACTAGTTAGCCCTATGAAAGTATTCTCTGTTAGTTCTGTGATTTTATTGTAATGTAAATATAATATTGTTAATTTTGAGAGTCCAGCAAATGTGTTTGTTTGAATAATTTCAATGTCGTTATTTTCTAATCTCAGTACTTCCAGTTCATGAGTGTCACTAAAAGCATTTGCGGGTATTTGTTTGATTTTATTGTTATTAATTTGTAACAATTGTAAACTTGTTAGTCCTTTGAAAGTATTATCTGTTATTTCTGTGAATTTGTTATTATATAAATATAAATCTGTTAATTTTGACAGTCCAGTAAATGTGTTTGTTTTAATAGTTTCAATGTCGTTATTGTCTAAATCCAGTCTTTTAAGTTCACGAGTGTCACGAAAAGCATTTGCGGATATTTGTTTGATTTTATTGTTATGTATTTGTAACACCTGTAAACTTGTAAGCCCTTTGAAAGTATTCTCTGTTATGTGTGTGATGTTATTACTAAATAAATATATAGTTTTTAGTTTATTTAAATTTACAAAAGCTCCGTCTTCGATGTTATTTATTTTGCATTCAGATAAATGTATCTCTTCTATCGAGTTGGTGCCTATTTTTTCGAATGCTCTAGTTCTTATTGTTTGAATTGATGATTCCGTGACATGTATTTTTTTAACATAACCGTTGTTTTTGATATAGTTTACAAGTTCATCAATGCTGGTGTTCTTACATTCTACAGTTACTCCATTAGTGTCACAACTGCCAATTGTTGAAGGTAGATAACAGATTGTGAAGCAGATTACTAAGATATTTGTTATCTTGGCGGCCATTTCTGTAAAATAATTTATTTTTCTTAGAATAAGGTCTAGGTATTTGGTTTCATTATAATATAATTTGATTAAATTGTTTCGAAATTGAATTGCTCAATCGCATTGTGATATAACTAAACTAATACTAGAGTTTTGAAAAGTGAAATTCCCGTTCAAATCAGTTTAGTTAAATTTGTGCCATACGCAGGCCGAGATAGAGGGGGGGCTAGGAGGGCCATATGGCCCGGGCCCCCTGTGTCTCAGAGGCCCCGGCGCGGGCGTCTTGAAAATTATTTATATTTTACATATTTTTTGATACTTATACTATTTTTAACAGAGGTTATTTAAAAAATATAAATATACTACAAAAAGTACAAATAGAAAGCAAAAAAATGAAAACAAAATTAAAAAAAAACCTTGATTATTAATACTAAAATAATATCAGAAAATTAATTGAATTTTACTAGTACGAAATTTGTTTGAAATGTCCTTACGCTCGGGGGGGGGGGGGGAATATGGCCCCCCCAAAATGTAGGTTGGCCCGGGCCCCGTTGAAGCTCTCTCAGGGCCTGGCCATACGTATATGTATATTTTATAATAATAAAAAATAAAGATGTAGTACAAATTCATTGCAACTCTCTTTTAAATAGTTGTTCTTAATATTCGTACGTACAAAAATTTGAACTGTGAAAATTCCCGTTAAAATTATTTTAGTATATTTTCTGTCATATATATTTTAGGTAGGTTAAATATTACGCCATTAAAATATATCAAATAAGTTTGCAAGAGAAAATTAAAACTGTTCAGAATAGTACCCCAGAAAAATAAGTATTTTGCTGCGAAAAAAATCCAAGTGAAGTTTTTTCACCAGGATTATCTTTATTTAAACATAAGAAATAACGTGTGAAAAGTTCATTACGAAATCGTGTGCGCAGAAAAAGTTATTGAAGGTCAAAGTCACGAATATCGAATTTTCCAAATATCTCGTAAACTATTGGTTATATGGCAATTTTAGTTATTATAAAATTTGTTTTTTAGCTAATTTTGCATAAAAATGTCTTCTACAAAATTTCCATAGGATTAATAGTTCTCAAGATATATGTCTGAGAAAAATTGGAGTAAGGCGCTGTGACTGTACGTAATATGTAGTTTCGTAATGGTACTAAAATTTTTCTCAGACATATAACTCGAGAACTATCGATCCTACGGAAATTTTGTATGAAACCTTGTTACATGTAAAATTAGCAAAAAAATAATTTTTGGAATAACTAAAATTTCCGTAAAACCAATGGTTTAAAAGGTATTTGGAAAAAAAAATATTCGCGACATTTGACCATGAATAATTTTGCGCACATGATTTCGTAATAGACTTTTCACACGTTATTTTTTATGCCTAAATAAAGATACTCCCGGTGAGAAAACTTCACTTGGATTTTTTTTTCGCACAGCGACCGTTTATTCGCCTTATTTTCTTGGGCTATAAAGGA
This sequence comes from Sialis lutaria, assembly GCA_949319165.1. Taxonomy (NCBI): domain Eukaryota; kingdom Metazoa; phylum Arthropoda; class Insecta; order Megaloptera; family Sialidae; genus Sialis; species Sialis lutaria. The sequence continues at coordinate 13,508,543 of OX439241.1, forward strand.
ATGATAAATAAATAAAAACTATAACTTACCAATGATAATGTTAGTACCTTTCTTATAACATCAAATGTACCACATCAGTCACTCACGAATACGTAACTTACTTTGCGAGATTGAATTAATATATTTAGTTATTTATAATTTTCATACAGAGATATTACATTTTAAGATAAGTTAAAGACGCAATTCGGCAACCTATGACCCATAGATTACAAAAATTACAAATATTATTAACACTTTCACTGTGAAGAAGTGCTGCTTTTAAAATCTTCTACCCCAATATTATCAAGATCTAAAATAATTAGATTTTAGATCAACAAGAAATAATGTAAGTGCATTTTTCTTATCAAATTTAAATCAGTCACATACGAATATACTTACAAGTACTTGCTTTGTGATAATTAACAGTTACAAGTACATATATTACTATCCATATCATAAAAAATGATCGGAGAGGTAAGGGAAGGAAATCCGAACTGACGTCAGTCCATTGGCATCTTATTGTTAGATAAGGAAAGACTATGGATACATAACAACCAATGCTAGTCCATATATAAAAGTGTTACCAAAATTTCATGGCGGCCATCTTATTTTAATTGTCAGATTTATTATTTCCATAGAAATATCCCAGAGGCGTCAGTTGAAAATTTATAACATACAAATATACTTTAAATTACAATTGAATTTGATATGTTATGAGAGATGATAGTTACAAATAGACGTTTCTTTGTTAATCAATTATCACTGAAATAACTTTAAAGGCAATATAAAACATTTGTTATTAATTTAATTTATAATTCAGAACAATTGATATTTATTTTAAAATCTGAATGTTGACGCCAATGATTCGTGGAGCGAATTTTTGTGGAGCGAAATAGTAACAACGCTAGGTATTGTGTTATTAGTCCATTATCTTTCCTTGTCTAAGATTGGCATAGTCAAACACAACTACATTTATAGAATACCGGGTGTCCCAGATAACTTTTCCAGCATGGGGATCTCAGTATCTATAAGAGATACAGGTTTGGTTAAATGAGATGAATTATTATATGAAAGGGTTGAGTATTATTACACAAAAAAATATTCATAATTCTATGTGGTTTAGGCGGTATACCCAAAGAACTGAAAATTCGGAATTTCTTTAATTGGCTATAACTTTTTTGTTAAAGTAGATATGTACTTTTTGTTTGCGATTTCTTAAAGCACTTTTTTGTGTAGAATTGATTGGTGTATTTAGATTTTAACTATCACTTTTAGTTTTCGAGATACGAGCCCTAAATTCAGTTTTTCTTATGGGCCGCTAAGTTGGCTATGGCATATTTGAACGTGTTTTTTACTCTACTTTGCAACGATGTGTCACTTGCCATACTTATTATCGAAAAAAAAATTATAATATATTTTTTCAAATAGTTCATTGTTTCAAATATTCATTTGTTATTTTGTTTGTTGTTATTGTGATTTTTGTTTACAATATTTGTTTTTCATGGCTCACTTAAAAGTTTGTAATAAAATACTTCATAAATATCACTGATATTTAGTATTTCGACTTTTTTTCGATAATAAATATGGCAAGTGACATATCGTTGTAAAGTAGAGTAAAAAACACGTTCAAATATGATATAGTCAACTTAGTGGCCCATAAGAAAAACTAAAGTTAGAGCTTGTATCTCGGAAACTAAAAGTGATATAAAAATTCTAAATACACCAATCAATTCTACACGAAAAAGTGCTTTAAGAAACCGCAAACAAAAAGTACCTATCTAAATGAACAAAAAAGTTATAGCCATTTAAATAAATTCCGAATTTTCAGTTTTTTGGGTATACCGCCTAAACCACATAGAATTATTAATATTTTTTGGTGTAATAATACTCACCCTTTTCATACATATAATTCATCTGATTTAACTAAACCTGTATCTCTTATAGATACTGAGATCCCCATGCTGGAAAAGTTATCTGGGACACCCGGTATATGAATGTTAGATTACCATTAAAAATTAATAATAAAAATTAAAAATCATTATTGAACTATCTACCACTGGCTTGATCAACCAATTCATTACTTAATAGCATGGCGCGCATCTAACACTACAACATAAGTGGTCGACTATATCGTTTAGTATAAAGAGAGCGGCACACATAAATACTCTATATTTTAATAAACTATGTAACATTTCGAGTAAGAAGCTCCATATGCATAGTGACATGTAATTACATTCCTAAGCCCGGTCATTTTTCATGATATGGACAGTAGGTATGTTATTTATTAGAAATATGGAGAAAAAAAAAAGAGATAAGTTAAAGGCAAAAGTTGTCAATCTTTGACCTGCGAATTGCAAGAATTGCGAACATTATTAACATTTTATTTGATAATTTTTGGGCCAATTAAATATGCAAATATGAAAAATAAAATAAAAATAAAATTGAAAAAAACCCACCAAATTAAACTTATAGTTGGGATTCAAGCACTTTTAAGTATAAACGTGTAGGTACTTAATTACAAGTATAAAAAGATCAGTAGCGGCTGTTTTTAACAGGAATAAATCATATGTACAATTTTTTTTATTAATATTTTTAATAAAAATATAGAATACTATATAGAATTTTATTTAGGGGAGGTTCGGGTAGCCCCGGACACTTAAATAAATTGCAAATAAAAAATACAATAAACAAATTTTCTGTTTTTATTTTAATCTTAAAATCAAATTAGGACCTTTATCAATCATACTGATTAAAAATTAGTAATCACAACAAATTTTTTTACCGAAATATATTACAAATACTTTGACCTTAATTTTTTGGTAACACAAAAGTTGGCGGGTAGCCCCGGACATAGTAATAAATGGTGTCCCAATCGTTTCTTGTCCTTACAAACATCACAATAATAATAAATATCTGAAGAATATATATAAACAGAATCTTCATGGGCCCATTTTTTGCATTTATAGCACTGAATCCAGTCTTTTTCAAAAGTTTCTCCACATATGATTAATTCTATATTTTTTCCTCGATCTTCTTAAGAAAGACTTTAAATATCTTTCTTTGCCGACAACGTCTTTTTAGTGCCTTTACCTTTTTGTTTTTTTGCTTCGTCCTTTTATTGTCTTTACTTTTCTGTTTGTCCTCTACATATTTTTTATATTGTGAAGATGTTGAAATTTCATTCTTTTGGGTTTTTCGAGCCAACGTTAAATAATAAATTTGTTGTGCTGGTTGAAGGCACCAGTTCAGTTGCAGGCGATGTAGTGGAGGGCACTATCGATAAAGAATGGGCTGCAAAAGATTGATTGGAAATATTTTCATTAGTAGCAACTTCTTGTGCAACGTCTGATCACTGAAAATCAATGTCAGTAAAGATTTTATGATAAATTCTTGTGCATTTGAACCCGTTTTGTGCTATGTCAAGCCTTTTCTTGGCGATGACGTCACAGTCTAAAACAAATTAACTGTCCAGCAGACCTTGTAATATTGGATCATAGATCGTTAAAACAATACTGCGAAATTCAAAACTAAAAACACTGTCCGGGGGTACCCGATCGCTATCATGTAACATTTTTAAACACAACTCTTAAATTGTACAAGAAATTTTACAAATACCCTAACATACTTTAAATATATCAAATGTCCTACAACTTTAAACATTAGACAATTGCGCACACCTATTTATTCTATTTAATAACCTATAATGAAGTTTGACAGGAGCGACAAAAAATGTTTGCCGGAAACACAACATCCACTAGTGTGCAAACCAATCGACGTCCACGTGACAACTGAGTTGTATTTGTTTTTACTCTTGAGGGCACATATAAAAATAAAATTTTACTTACGCAACGTGGCTGGTTTCTTAGAACTTTAAATGTCCGGGGCTACCCGACTCTCCCTTACATGTACTCTATCTTTAATATATTTAGTTTTATTTAGAATGATGAACTAAAAATATATAAAAAATGTGATTTAATATTATAATCGACGTTTTTATGAAATAAAAAAAATATATATGATCTATTTAGAAATAATTATATGATAGATTTTATTTTTATTTATCTGATTAAAAAATCGAGTCTGTATAAAAACAGATAGGCCGTATTGTGGGTCTATGATGCATGTCTATTATTTAAACATGAGTGTAAAAGAAATATAGTATTATTTGGATTATATCTTAACTTTTGTTAATTATATTTTACAAATTGTATAAATACAGAATAGGTATGTAGTTCATATCTATGTTATTTATTAATATAATATTTACATCTACAGACTGTCCCACGACTGTGTCAAAGTTCAATATTTCATTATTATAAGAATTGGAAGAAAACCTTAAATGCAAAAGTTGTCAGGTTTGAGAAGCAGCATAGTTTAAAAATAGTTATATTTATACAGTGTGTCCCATAACTGTGTTACAAATCATAGTTATGGTATTTTGATATACCATGTATGGGATTATACAGAGCGGTTTAGAAATTATGACCAATTTTATAAGAAAATAGGAATATTTTCAACACCTTGTAATTTTCTAATTACAACAAAAAAAATTGTTCCCTGCTTGAAGTAGTTTTGACATATTATCTATTATTGCGATATTATGTCAAACATTTACAAAATTGTATTATTTGTATAGGCTGTATCAAAACTCTGAACCTAGTATTTTTCAAAATTTTCAAATGGAACATCCTATATATTTTCAATAATTCTTATGGAATTATTCCAGTAGTCTAGCTTTTCGACGTTTTTTGTGTTATTTATAAACCGATCTTAACGACATTAAACTTATTTTAAAGAAAATTGTATACTCTACAAAAAAAGTCAATTGCACCGTATTCGTAAAATGAACAGTTTTAGAGAAAAACACAAAAACTATGGAAAAACGTGACCCGCCCGCCATTTTTTCAAGCTGGCAGGCGGCAGTAGCACAACTCAGATCAGTTCGGAGTTTTTGTGGGATGATCAGGGACACTAGTAGAACGTTTCCACCAAAAATCATTTTGGTCCGAATTAGTTCCCGAGTTGGGCTTTATTTCTGCTTATTTTATTGGACACTGTAAGATATTTGAAATTGTAGTATTTTTTTTATTTAATAAAGTTATTTTAATTGCTATGTTCCTTTTAAAACCGAGATTTTTATATAAAGTTAATATTGTATCGATCTCGTCTCTTCCAATCTCGTCTCGATTTCTATTTCGTTTCAAAACTGAGATGTGATCACGAAAAAACTCGTCTCAGCATGCAGCTGATACTAGCTATGCCCGCGGTTTTGCTCGCGTGGATTACGAAATTAATGTTTAGAATTTTTGACAAATATAGTTGAAAAAATATATATCTTTTTATTCTCCACAATTCTTTACTATATCTACATTATATTGTTCAATATTTAACGATTTATTGCAAAAGAGTGCGCTGGCGGTAACCTTTTTGCCGACTTCATTTACAATTATCGTCACTGCTTAAGGTGGCTACAGACGTAACTACATGCTTGACAACACCGCTTGATCAATCCGTTTGATCAAGCATATTGTAGCGTGTGTATGGTAATTTTGCTCAAGCATTATGATTGCACAATCCGCTTGAAGATTGATTGAATTTTAATCATACCGCTTGTACAATCCGTGATTGCACAAGCGGTCTCAACGTGTGTACCAAGAACGTGTATGTTTGTACAAGCAAACGTTGTTGTGTGTAGCTGTACATGTGATAACAAACTGCCGCTTGTACAAGCATATGCTTGTGCGTGTGGTGGCGCAGCGAAATTGTGCGTGCTTGATCAAACGGATTGATCAAGCGGTGTTGTCAAGCATGCAGTTACGTCTGTAGCCACCTTAACAAAATACAAACTAAAACCTGGGTAAAGAATATATCTATGAATAAAAAAAAACACGTAAATCAGATAATTGGTTCTCGAGTGATAAGTGTACTAACAGACAGATAGACGTTGCGTTTTATAATATATATGTAAGGATAATAAAATGATACAATTCTATCAACGTTTAATCTTTTAATCTGAAATGTTTCTTTGTTTCAGGAAATGTTTATAATCCAAACAAATAAAATTAACTATAGTGAAATGATATTGTCGTTTATAATTAGCAATTATAATCTGTAATAGCTTAACGTTCCACATTCACTTAAACAGGATTAGATTTTCAGTTGCGAAGAAGTAGGTTTTATTAAACAGAAAGGTAAACGCTAATTAATTTATTGGGGTTGTTAGGAAATTAAATAACAAACTTCCGTGTTGGAATTTATTAAGGAACTTCAACATAAAAGTAATTTAATTACATTCAAGCATTTAGAATAAATATAAATATGAATAATGAATTTTTTAAAAAAAAATTTCTCTGTCGGTAAAAAGTTGTTTCCTGATTATTCTTTTTAAAATATAGGAAATGAACATTTAATTGAATCTGAAAATTGAAATAATTAAATTTTAAATAAATATGTTATTTTGAGGTTTGTGGTAAATATGGTTTTGTTTATTTTTTTCTCTTAAAATTTAACTTATTTTTTTTTGATACACAAAACAAACATTTACAACTAAAATTTAAAACAAAGTAGGCTTATTGTCTTATAAATTAATTAAAAAAAATTTACTAACATCCAATTTAAACATTTATTGAATTAATTAATGTTTTGGATGTTGGAAATTTTTTTAAATTATTTTAAAAGACAATAAGCTTACTTTGTTTTGAATTTCAGTTATAAATATTATTTGTTTTTGTGGATCAGAAAATCAATGCATTCATGGAATTAAAAATGTAAATAACTTAACTAAAACCAAACAGATTAGAAAAAAAAAACAAAAAAAGCGCCTTATTTGGAATGAAAAAAATTTTCAAATGAGGTAGGTATCATTTGCCTTATCATGGTATTTAAAATTTTAAGGGTTGTACTCATAGCGCTGAAAAGATTCTTGAAAAAAATTTATAGCAAAAGATGTCCCCCTTGAAAGCAAAATCGACGTGTTCGAGCATTTTTTCAAAATCATTTTTTAAATGACCAAAAACGCGGCCGTTTCGTTTTAGATGGGCCACCCTGTTTATTTGTTTAATGTTGAATAATTAATTTTTTCGTGCAGTATATTTGTTATAAGTGAAAACGATCAAATAAAAATTTAACTTCATAATTATCAAAATATTAAATATAAACTATCTTTGGAGGGGGACGATGTATGTTAAGTTCAAATCAAATTTGTTTTAGTTTGGCACACAATCCTGAATCATCCTGTACATACATATTATAATATATTCTTTTTAAATTTTGTAGTAAAAATAGTTTTGCTCTTAATAGAATTGACAAAAACTTCCCCACTGCAATGTGATACGTTCTACGTATATGTATATTTGTGCAAATGTTTGTATTCTTAAATTGATAGATGGAGAAGAGCTGTAGCAGATTCTACATGTTTTATTTGGAAACATCTCAAGTGCTCCACATAAAACTATTGTCGAGAAATATTCACTCACTATTGTACTATTTGTAAAAAGAACTTTCCGAATAAAGTTTCAATAAATATATTTGTCTACATATTGTCACGAATAATAGATAACTCTCTTCAAAAATTGATTACATTTATATACTCGTACATATACTAGCTGCCCCGGCAAACGTTGTTTTGCCGCAAAAGATAATTTGCGTGCTCTTTCTCGTGTTTGTACTCGTTATGGTGTTTTTGCTAGGGAATGCCCAGTATCATTTTCGTTTTAATTGAACATATTTATCAAGTCGTGTTTTGTTTCCATTTTATAAAACATAGTAGCTATTGAATAACGAATTCTCATTTTCGTAAATATCTCGACCCCTCAGTCACCTACCGGGTTAAAAAAATCTATAAACCTACCAGAGCACCAAACAAATTATATTGTGTGAATATGGCTTCGATACGTCCAGTGGTATTTTTTCAAAATAATGCCAAGCAACATATTAAATAATCTTTTTTTGTTCATTTAAAAATATCCCATCATAACAGTCATTCAAAGTCATGAGGTGTGCGGTGTGCGTGACGTCAGATTTCGAGTTTGGGGTAATATCTATTAGGCATGGACAATGGACATTTTGTGGGATGTAAATACACCTTTTAACTGTTCTGTCTTAGAGGTAACTTTTGTCTCATTTAACTGGATTCCTATTTCTTATAGTTTTCGAGATCATCATACTGTACCCTGTATTACAATGTATAGGTATATATCATTCTAGCGAAAATAGGTTTATAAAACGTAAACTACCAAAAAAACAAACAAAAAAAAGTTGACCACAGAAAAATTAGTTCTTTGTCTTTTGCTTCAGACATTTTTGACAGTATAACAGTTCGAAAAAGTCGTAATCTACGGAAAAAATCCTATCAAATCCAACTATAAAATTTCGAGGACTTAAAATTGCATATAATGTAAATACTTTATAAACAGCCCATACACCAAAACCGATACAGGTAGTACCTAGTGTTAAAAGGTTTTGAATTTATGCATGTTTTTACTTGTTTTCTTTGTATATGCATCTGTTTATCAGTAAAGTTTCCCGTGGAGAATACAATTTCAAAGAATCGGTTTGAGAAATAACCCCAAGTTGACAATAAATAATACCGCGATACGTGAACTTTTCTTTTTGTTTAAATTGCACCAATTGTTTATATCGGATTTTACTTTTTGGTACTTATTATCAGGGGTGAATTGATCAAGGTTGATCCCAATGTGGTCAATATACGGGATGAATAAAAAGTAAGGAATATTGATTATGTAGCCTTAACCTTCCGTCGGGCGCGGCTGATCTATTTGATACACTTCCAACTAATTTTAATGCCATCTTGAAATAGTTACTGATTCAACCCCTGAACTTTCAATACCTTCCTGTTTATGATTGTTTTACATGGTAATAGCCTTCAGTTGTCAAATAATCACAGAGAAGTAAAATTACAGTTAAAAAGTTCATTTTGATACACCGCATCCAACCACATGAATTTATAAAATTTCTAAAGAAGTCGATTTTTAATAATATTATTTTCGGTAAGTGTTTTAATTAACATTCAATATAATGTTTTTTCGTTCATACTATTCATACTAATATTATAAATGCGAAAGTGTGTCTGTCTGTCTGTCTGTCTGTCTGTCTTCTGCTTGTCACCTTTTCACGGTTAAACCGCTGAACCAATCTTAATGAAATTTGGTAGGAAGAAAGCTTGCATCCTGAGAAAGGACATAGGCTACTTTGAATTCCAAAAATTCATCCCCTAAAGAATTACAAGGGGGTGGAAATGTTTGTGTGGGAAAAATTTAAATTTGGTTATTAATATTTCACCTCCTGTCACATATGAAGGGTTGTAATTATTTTCATTCGATCAGGCGGGAAAAATACTACGGGAGTGGGGGTTTTAAGGGAAAACAACCCCCTATCTTCACAGTAGGATACGAGTGACAAATAACTAGTTAGTAGTTATAAAACATATTTTAGTCAGCAGTTAGAAAATATATTTTATATTTTAAACGTAATATTAAAATTAAAATACTCAAAAAACTCTTTATTTATTAACTTATGACATTAAAATACTAATAATATGCAAACATTCAACGTTATTTAAAAATCTTAATATAATGTATCATTTTGATACACCGCGCCCGAATACGTTTCAATATACCCCGCGCCCGACGGAAGGTTAATTAATAAAGTACCTAACAAAAAAAGTCTACATACAGTAGAGCACATTTTGGCAATTTTAATGTCATCAATGTATTTTTTAAATTAACTGTATTAGATAGAAGATTTTATTAAATTTTTTTGCTTAATTTAATACTTTTGGGATAAATGATTAATATTAATAATATTTATAAATAGTCCAGTTGCTGGACAATTTCATATAGAGGTGGCGCTAGAAAAAAATGACGGAGTACGTTTTTTTCAAGAAATTAGTAGATTTCGATGTATAGAACATGGCGATAATTTTCCCCCCTTCGAAGGGGGGTGCATAACTTTCTAAGGACTTACAAAACTATCTAAAATCAGTTATTTGGGTATAACACTGGGGCTGTCAGTTTTAAGATAAAATAAGTCTAGTAAATATTAAAGCTGATAAAATTATGAACAAAACAGTGTTTTTAAAAATTATGTACCTTAATTAGTTATTAAAATAGAGCCCACGAAAAAATCATTTAGCGATGTCGAGTTTAGAGATTACGCCTAAAATACAGAGTTCTGTTCGACCGCCGTGTATAATATGTATTCAGTTGAATTTCAAAATGAAATTTTAAATTATAATAGAGAAAAGAGTACTATAAATAATGCCCTGCACCCAATGTCGAAATATCGAAAAATGTTTGAGTTATAAGCACTCAAAGTTCTAGGTATTACAAAAATTTAAGGAAAATTATTCATGTTTTTCGATGACTACAGAGAAGACCTTCTACACCGAATAAAACAAATTCCAGCTAGGAATCCATAGAATATTTAATGCCCTGAATAATGGTTTCTGTCCCAACGGAACTCTGTATTTTAGGCGTAATCTCTAAACTCGACGTCGCTAAATGATTTTTTCGTGGGCTCTATTTTAATAACTAATTAAGGTATATAATTTTTAAAAACACTATTTTGTTCGTAATTTTACCAGCTTTAAGATTTACACTACTAATTTTATCCTAAAACTGACAGCCTCAGTGTTATACCCAAATAACTGATTTTAGATAGCTTTGTAATCCCTTAGAAAGTTATGCACCCCCCTTCGAGGGTGGGGGGAAGTTATCGCCATGTTCTATACATCGATCTACCAATTTCTTGAAAAAACAACGTACTCCGTCATTTTTTTCTAGATAAAATTTTATATTGACTGGACTAAAAATGAATAACATACATAGATTGCGTATTTTTCAATAGAACAAATTTCAGTAATATAACTCTTACTCAAAAGTCAAGATCACCGCAGAAGTTTTAATCTTACTACACATTTGTAAATTCTAGAATATTTTTCTAAATTATTATACTACATAGTAGTAAAATCGTTGGGCTAAAATCTTGGTTCTCACTGAAATCAAAGTTAGTTCGTTCCTGTGTACTGTAGAGTTACAATCGTATGCATAAAGACTTATTGCATGTACATTATTCAAAATGATAAATTTGTTTTCGAGAATTTTGGAAAGTGCAAGTTATCTAACTTATCACACATAAATTATAGAGGTAAGAATAAATATAAATTATGCTTTGATTCAGGTAAGCAATGGTAGATGTATATTTGATATTAACATAATCCCCACATCTTATCATGGCATCCTGGGACATGATTTCCTCCTCTGTTCAGAAACCTAGATATTTATTTGGTCGATGCAAATAAATGGTAGATGTATGATGTATATTTGATATTAATAACACCTACATTTTACCCCCCCCCCCCCCCCCCAGGATATGATGACATCCTTTGTTAAGAAACTTAGATGTTTATTTGGACTAAGACCAAAAAAGCTTTTTAACGTTGCGCCGGGCTGGAGTGCTGATGGGACTCCAGCCCGGCGCAACCGGAGGCCATGATAATAAAAATTAAATGAAAACTATTGATATTATAAAGAAATTGACAAAAAGCGTTTTAAATAGGCCATTAATTTTGTGATATCTATCTATATCTATAAAAGAGTTTGTCCTTAACCACTCACTCACTCATTCACTCACTCACTTACTCATATATCAACGTATAGCCCAAACCCCTGGACTTAGAAACGTGAAATTTCGTAGGTGCCTTCCTTTCATGATGTAAGCATCCACTAAGAAAGGATTTTTCGAAATTCCACCCCTACGGGATTAAAACAGGGTGTCAAAGATTATATAAAAAAATATTTTTTTGGTTCACATTTTTTTTTTAACGGGGGTTTGTCTATGAAACCTGCTGGTCTCTTTAGACAGGAACGAGGATGGATTTAGATATGTTTGTCTGTATACCTGCTTTACTTATAAAGGTAAATTCGGGCAAAATAGTCATCTATTAAATTAAAATAAAATGTCGACATTCATTATAATGGTGGAGTCGGGCCAAATAATCTGCAATAAAAAAATTCGATATTCAACAAATGGCGAGGGTAAACAGGGGGTTAGTTTTTACAATTTTTAACTAAAATCCGAGATATTTACGTTTTTTTATAGGTAATGAATAAAAATCAATATAAAAAATATGTCATCCGCTATCACGAATGGAGGGTTCTAATTAGTTTCGAATTTTACGCGAGCGAAGCCGCGGGATTCCGCTAGTTATTTTATAATACTTTAAAACTTGACAAAACAATTTTAATCAACATTTTTTTGTCGAATTAAAGATAAGAAGATAAGAATAAACGTTATAATTTACTATATATGAACATGTATGAAACAATAATTTTGTTTAACTAGTATCGTCTATGGTCAAAATTCGACCAATATTTTACTTGCCTTAACGGAAACATACACACATGATTTTTGTATGTGTACTTCTAATATATGGCACAGTATTTTGAATGATATTTAAGTTTCATTTCCCTCCTTTTATAATAAATACAAAAAAAGGTACGACAATTTTCGATGTTCATAGATTATTATTAATGTAATTTTATATTTAAAACACATTTTTAAAGTACGTGGGATCATGACTATTATCCGCAAAATGTTTGGCCTGCATCCAAACCTACCCTAGATTTAATACTGGTTATGAAACTTTGCCTCTATAATAAATTTGAGAAAAAAATGCAATTACAATAATTTAATGAAAAAACCAAAGATAAAATTTCAATAATATTATTTCAAAAATGATTTCATAATGGAATGATTTGGGCCCAAAATAAAAAAACGCGGCTAAAGCCGTGTGGAATATCTAATAACTATTAAATATGTATAGTATATATACATATCAGAAAAGTGATAAAAAATTGACTTCTGAAATTTTATTTTAACTTATTTATAACGTTCAATGGCCGCTGTAATGATTTTAAATGTATATAATTAAGATCACATTACAAAATCAACTTTATTTACCTTTTAATTAGGTCGGGAGGGGAACCGCATAGTTCGGAAACGGAAAAACACTTTTATAATTAACAAATATTGGATTACAATACACATATACTTAATTACATGTAATTGACACTAATATTTAATTTTAAAAGTACATATTTTTTTACAAAATATATTGTCTTCACTTTGTTCACAAAATATTAATAAAACGAATTTTTATTTCGATAATTAAGCTGTTTACAGAAAAACGTTTTACATAAAGGTTACAAACTACTTAGGTATTTATAATAACAGTGACGTAGATAGGGGGGGGGATTAAGGGGTTCAATCCAATTTTTATACATTGCACCAGATAAAAGATGATTTTAATAATGAAAAATATAACTTTATGATATTTAATACTGTCATATCCCCCCTCCCCCAACGCAAAAAGTTATCTACGCCACTGTATACTAATGTAATATTATTGTAGACTTGTAAATACACTTTAATGTTACCAAATCAACAGTAAAATATTAACATTATTGAAAACAAAAACATTAATAAGATTACAAGCAAAACAAAAAAAGTTAGGTTAAAATAACAAGAATATCTAATAACTATTTTTTGTTAAATTTACACACCACTTAATAATCACACTATATTATTTGTTTAGAATTTTTTAAACGTATCATGTTTTGAAATATATTCAGTATCATCTGTATTTTTACAGAAAAACTGCAATTTTTAATCATTGTTTTGAGAACTTAATTGATCATTTCTAACTGATTAATTTTTATAATAATCCTCGATTAACTTTCTTAATCAGCGTTTATGCAATAATGCAACCCACCACTATAATCTCAAAACAACAAAAATTATATTTCTAATAAAATTATCTTTCTACCGAGGAGAGAACTACACCAATTTACATTTCGGTAATTGATCTTAACAAACAAAAAACATATGTGTACATAAGCGTACGTCTTGTACAATTTCATCTTGTGGCCGAAATTAAGTTTGAATAAGATCCCAGTAGTCTGTATATAGACACATAATTTCCGGACGCACGAGAGTCGTCCTCTGTGATTACCCCCGGGTTCTGCACTGGGTCCTAAAGCTTCAGCCTTCGTTAGCCACCTATAGCTGGAGGCTTGTTTTAGTTCGCAAATATCATAACATTTTACAGAATATTTAACTTCGGTTGGAGATGGTATGTTTTTTATTTGACATGTATTTAACTTTGAAAATTTGTTTGGTAGTAGCACTTAATTTAAAATAAATAAAATGGCACAGATGCCACTGGACTTTCTTATACGCAGTATACTGAGTGTACAGTGTATGTGTTTTTCATTATATAAAACAAATCTTTCTGAATAACTGATAAAAAATGAATTAGATATAAATTGTAGATAATAATATTCTCTACATTTAGTTTTCTAATTTATCGCGTTTAACAAACAGTTTTTCTTAAATATAAAAATTCGCCCTTCTGTTTTATTGTTTTTGAATTACAGCGTCTACAGGCAGACACACAGACATCATGGTGACAATAGTCAGATTCACGGAAGGTTAAAATGAATATTAAAGTAAAAAACACTACATTTTTATTTTTATCCATTTTGATCTGTAATATGTAGTATTATGTATACTTCCTTTTGAATTCCACACTAAATTCCTGAATAACTACGACACATGCTATTTAAGGATATTATACCCATGGAAACAATTGACAAGCAAGATAAGAACTACATCAAACTTAAATTTAAATTATGTACATTATAGTGTACTTTGATTTCAATTATTTCTTTAGATTTATCATCTCTATTATTCTAATTAAAAGTAAATAACTTTTATCAATGCATATTATAGAAAATGTACATACGTCTTGATATTTTAACTAGTAAGATGAATAATATATATGCTATTAAAGTTTCAGTTTGAGTGTTTAATATTTTAACAAGAATAAAACCAAAAGTGTATTCCCTTACAAGCTATTTAGAAAATGTTCGATCGTAAATATTGACTACGTTCCCACCTTTTGTACCTTTTTATTGAAATGATTGCTTATTATTTATTAATATAGTACAGTGGTGCCTCGCATAACGAACGCCTCGCATAACGAACGCTGCGCACAACGAACTTTCTGTTCGTTCATTGCGCGACTCGCACAACGAACTGCATCGTGTTTAATTTTGCCGCCCGAATGCTCCTACGTAACACGAAGTCGCTCGAACTTCCGAGGTCGCACGCAGTCGATGCTCAAACTTGCATGAACATGCATCAACGCGCGTCAGTCGTTATTTTCTGTGCTTAACTCACACACCTGTTTGTTTTAATAAATGTAATTTTGTGTGTCTATATTTATATTATGAGTTCTAAAAAAAAGCAGGAAGGTGATTTCTGTTGAAATGAAACAAGAAATAATTAGAAAGAGGATTTGACCCTGCAAGCCTCGGTAGACTCTCCTAAATCTGATTCTGACTACAAAATAAAAAACGTGTGTACAATCTTTTTTATGTTACAGTACCATATTTTATGCTACCGAACGAATTAAAATTTTTAACATGTATTGTTATGGGAAAACGCGTTTCACATAACGAACTTTTCGCATAACGAACTTGGTCCCGGAACGAATTAAGTTCGTTATGCGAGGCACCACTGTATACGTATGGTATCGTGATCATGTGTGTATATGTGTTAAATTGAAGTACGAATATGTAATTAATTTATATCATATACTTTTAATAACTAAGAAATAATTTATTTTAAAAATAGTGTTGAAAAAAAATATAAATTGAAAAATTGAAAACAACACTATCAATGAGAAAAAAATTCTTTATGTACTTATAATTGTAAGGTAAGTAGTTAATAATAAATTTGTTAACTGACTGAGTTAGTTTATAATTTTGCTTCCTCGCATTAAACTAATTATGTTTGTCTTGTTTTATATCTACTTATTTATACTATTGATATTTCAGATCCAGAGAACTTCATTAGTGAAGTGCTTTTCAGAAAGTAAAACAAATTGCACAATATTTCATTTATTAACCAATAAATTGAAAACCTTTTTTTTACCCCACATTAATTCGGGTGTTGTAAGCACTGGATATAAAATAAAGTCTAATATTATTGTGGTTAATGTATTTTTGAATGAGGAAACTTGGTCAAAATCTGTAATGCATAATTCTATGTTAGTCAAATCAGGCAGAATCAAGCTAGAATATTTATGTACATATTCAGGAAGATAGAAGTGTAGGCTAGCAACTACTACTGTCAAAATTTAACACCTCATACATTTTCTTTGTAATTATGGGCTACATAGGTTTGTGTTAAAAAAAGTTGATCTATAGATGGGGTCATTTGTTTTATACTGTGACGTCATCATCACTAAATTTTTTTAATAATAAATTTGTGAAAAACGAAATATAAATAAAAAAAAAACGATAAATACAGTTTACATAATAATTTTTTTTTAATTTTATTCTTTGATTTTTTTTATAAATTTATTCAAACTTCTAATTCTGACAAACATCCTACATCTAAAAAATAATGTTTTTACATCAAGTGGAATATCTACTTTATCATTTGCATTTACGTGGAATTTTAAATAATCACATTGTAATTTAATTCCTGTAGTATTTATAGAAATAAAAATAAAAATACCACAAGCTTTAATCCACTTTTTTTTATTTCGAGATTTTTTAGAAAACGAAAAAAATTAATATTTGTATTATCTGTCTGTTTCCAGTTGAAACAATTTTTTACAACACAGTACCGCATTTTTTTTATAACCAATATAATGTTAATAGTGTCTATTTCACTTCAGACTTCTATTTTCTGCAAATTTAAATTTAATAATTCAAACTTAATATGTACAATGTCAATTTTTAATTTGTAAATTTTTGGTCTATGTACTACGTCATCAACGCTATATGCAATAATGGCGGCTGTCAAAATAATCGTAGTAAACCTTGTTTTATTGGATAAAGCCGACGCGAATTATTCGCAGCGGCAGCGAATAAAGGCTCCGACAGACCGACATATATATATTTTCAAACGAAAAAAAAAAGACGATAGTGAAATAAATTTCGCGTTTTTTCGGAAATTTTTCACGTTTCTTTTCAGGTAAAAAATTCACAACTCGAAAACTATTCATGATTAAGAAATGGAACTATTGTGTTAATTCCAGAAAGAAAGAATCTACAAAATGGCGAAAGCTACAGCAAAATCGGTTCGGTAGATATTTAAATATATAATATAAAAAATTAAAAAATATATAAAAATTTCGCCGCGTTTTTATTCGCGTCGCAGCCGCTGCGAATAATTCGCGTCGGTTTGTGGGAAGCTTTATGCTTTAAGGTCATGTTTTTACTTTCTAATTGTTTTTTTAAATCAAAAACTTATTTTCCTCTACAACTCGTTCTCATCGATTTATTTCGGATGTTCAATCTTTTTCTTCTTGGCTTGAAAGAAAGTCAAGAAAAAAAGAAAGAAGGATACATTTTTTTCTTATTAATATGTTATTATCATAAAAAAATTTATAACACACAAAAAACTGAGTCATTTTATATAATAATTTATACATCAATTCCCTATTGTACGTCGCTTTTCTATAGACTCGTGATACACTTATATTTTTTAATGAGATATGTAATACGATAGGCTTCCACGTGTGTTGTTTGTGTACCCGGTAATTAATGAAATCATCTAAATTTAGAGCATGCAACTTTTTATAACAATATGTATGTGCCAAATGAAACAATTATTAACTAGTGAGATAACTACTCATATCTATAATAGCGCGTAGTGACGTGACCTCTAAAAGTCTAAAGAAAGGCTGTAGCCGGGTAAGCATGCAAAATCGGCCTTTGCATGGATTTGGCTGATTATTTTTTTGAAAGTCACATTCTATCTAACATTCAACCTGACCAAATATTAGCTTCCAAAAAATTGTAGTTTTTGAAAAAAATTTTTTTTTTGATTTTCCCAAAAATTTTTTTTTTTGATAATCCATCAATCGAATTTGATGGCGCTTGTGGTATTTTATAGAGGTACTTATGAGTCATCAGAGGTAATTTTATTATGGTCCTCTGTACATAGTAAACCAGAAAAAAAATTAATAAAATTTAAAAAATTAAAAAACACTATGTTGTACTCGGAGGGCAATCACCATTTTTTTTATAAAATATACTTTGTACGTACCCAAACAACATATCAAAATCCCAAACTGATATGAAGGGTATAATATACTCGTATAAATTCGCATACGGTCGTATTGGCGCGGTGCGGGCGTGACGCGGATGGACTTTATGGAGTGCAAGTATCTTAATACTTTTAAAACATCTCTAATTTGTTGCTAAACAACAGGGCTGAACTAGCCTAGAGAGATCCGGGGACTTTGACGGGGCCCATGGCCTGACAAAGATAAAATATAGAGGCCGTAGCCGGGAATGTATGGGAACTGCCATTGAATTAATTATGCTAATTTTTTCTCATAGGTTGCTTTTTAAGAAACTTAAAATCACCCTAATTGTATTTGTGCTTCATAATTTTTATGTTTGCTAAGAACATTTTTATTTTGAAACAAAAAAAAATCTATATATAACTTATAATACAAGAAGAGTCGTTAGTTCGCAGCGGCAATGTGATTTATTGTTACTTAAGATGATAATAATATTTCAAAAGCAATTTGAGGCGATTTTATGTTTCTTATAAAGCAACGTATGAGAAAAAATTAGCATAATTAATTCAATGGCAGTTCCCATACATTCCCGGCTACGGCCTCTATATTTTATCTTTGTCAGGTCATGGGCCCCGTCAAAGTCCCCGGATCTCTCTAGGCTAGTTCAGCCCTGTTGTTTAGCAACAAATTAGAGATGTTTTAAAAGTATTATGACACTTGCACTCCATAAAGTCCATCCGCGTCACGCCCGCACCGCGCCAATACGACCGTATGCGAATTTATACGAGTATATTATACCCTTCATATCAGTTTGGGATTTTGATATGTTGTTTGGGTACGTACAAAGTATATTTTATAAAAAAAATGGTGATTGCCCTCCGAGTACAACATAGTGTTTTTTAATTTTTTAAATTTTATTAATTTTTTTTCTGGTTTACTATGTACAGAGGACCATAATAAAATTACCTCTGATGACTCATAAGTACCTCTATAAAATACCACAAGCGCCATCAAATTCGATTGATGGATTATCAAAAAAAAATTTTTTTGGGAAAATAAAAAAAAAAATATTTTTCAAAAACTACAATTTTTTGGAAGCTAATATTTGGTCAGGTTGAATGTTAGATAGAATGTGACTTTCAAAAAAATAATCAGCCAAATCCATGCAAAGGCCGATTTTGCATGCTTACCCGGCTACAGCCTTTGTATATACTTACACCAGAGGTTCTCAACGGTATCCAAGTGGACCCCTTGGAGATCGATGGAAGTTTAAAAAGAGTGTAATTATTAGTATTATGATTATGTTGTATGCTGTATAATATAGAGAAAAATGTAAGGGGGTTGATGTAAGAAAAAGGTTGGGAACCCCTGCCTTACACTATGTATTTCATACATATTGTTGAATTCATTTTTTTCGAATTCCAGATTTTGATGGAAATATCCGCATTGACTTTCCTTGAATCTATTCTGACTATTTATATGTTTATGTCTGTCGACGATGTAATTAAAAAACGACAAATCGTATATTCAGGATTAGTTTTACGTCTGGAAAGAAATCCTCTTATTTTTAAAAACGAACTAAAATGGATTTTTCCTCTTGTCAATTTTTGAATTTTTCTAATTATTTTTGAAATGGGGTGAACTAAAGTGTGTTTAAGTTTTACAGTGGTTGCCGGCGTATTCGACGGTACGAATCGTGTATCGGTACGGTCAAATCCCAGACAATCACTGCAAACTTAAATAAAATATACTATAGAAAAAAATGTTTTAAATAAAAGTTGTAGATATTATTATTAAATATAATTTATGCTCTTATCATTTTTATATCTTTTATAAAATTAAAAATAATGGCTAACCCTCTGTGTCCATTTTGCTCCTTCTTCTATAATTAAAAATATAAATCACTTAAACTAAAATCAGGAGCCTAACGATTCCTGGAATCGTTAGGCTCCTGATGAAGACTTCTTGTGAAGTTGAAACACGTGTCGAGTGACATAAACTTTGTGGTTAAGATGCATTTTTAGTTTAAGTGACTAAGAAACCAGAGTTTCTCCGTTTTTCAAGTAAAAAAATATAAATAACAAATAAAAACGGCATTTTTACTGGATACATTTTTTCAAATATATGTACATTATTGAAATATAAATTTACAACTCCATTTTTGACAAATGTTTTTATATTAGAAACCGATTCGTGGTAAGTGGAAACACATGTGAAAATTCAATAACCGAATTGAATATAACTGCTACAAGTACGCCAACTTGAATAAATTGAATTTAGATTGAATACGTTCGGCAAATGTCGATTATATAACCAAAACTGATGACAAAGGCCGCACAAATATTATAAACAAAATCTTTTGAAGTTAAAACATTTGTTTTTAAATCTGCATGTACCACTACGAAAATTTTCATTGTTTTTTTAAAATATATTCGAAAATGATCGAACCGATTTTGATGTAATTTGACTTACAAGTAACACTACCCAAGTACTACTCGCCGATTTTCTTGAAACTTTGCACACACGTAATACATAAAAAAACATTAGACTCGTGTTTTTTTTTATTTTGGCTAACAAGGGTAGAAAACACATTTGAAAGTTTTACCCCATTTAGCACAATGCTAATAACTAACGCTACTTACATATGAATGTCTGTATGTAATTCTCTTACAGTTTTTACGACATTTCTCTATCATAATTTCATTGTCTGCGTGTTTTTGAGATGCTAATGACGATTTTGACATTAGTTTAGCAAAAATGGCAAATATAAAATGGTGGATAAAATCATAGAAGTTTCAAAAACTTTATTTAACATCACTTGCGAAGTTAATTAAATACATAGTTACGATTTTGATAACAGTTATATCAATTTAGAAGTGGTGGATGAAAAATTTTAAATGACGCATCCAAATAGCAAAATCTGGGCAAATATCGGTTGGCAAACTGTATAATTGGAAACATTAAAAAGATATAATAATCCTGTCTTTATATCTCATAAAGATAAATTTCTTAAAATTTCGTGATTTGCTTATTGTTTCCGTCATCTGAAAGAAGGGTGTTAAGAAGTTTACGATCTCAAAAACACACAACAATGAAATTATGATAGAAAAAATTCGTAAAACTGTAAGAGAATGACACTCATAAGAAGCATTAATTAGCATTGTGCTAAATGGGGTTAAATTTTCGAATGTGTTTTCTACCCTTAAAACGCCTTGTTAGCAAAAAAAAAAACATGTTTTCAATGTGTGTGCAAAGTTTCAAGAAAATCGGCGAGTGGAACTTGGGTATTGTTACTAGTTAGATAAAACCCTAGAGTTGCCATATGTTCCTTTCTATAACACATGCTATTCCAAAAGAGAAGGGTTGAGCAGCACGTTTGACAAAACAAACACAGTAGTAACGTGGTAGAGATCGTACAAACATTAGTTTGATTTCGGAAAGCGAAGCCGCGGGTAAAAGCTGGTATAAAAATAACACTGTCATGCTGTCACTGCGTGTAACTTTCAGAATATCTGAATTTAATACTTTTAATAGAAAACTCCGTCCATTATGATAATGAAGTTTCATCATCCACAAATAAAACGTGCGACGATATTGATGTAAACTTATATATTACATTTCATCGCTATAGCAGTGTCATCAGCTAAGGAAATATGATAATTACCTATATTATTATTTTCATTGTTTCTATTATGTGTACACGTGCAATGTTATTACAAGAAAGATGTTTTTATGTACTTTATTAATAAGTTTAATTTCTTAAGTGATTCTTTGCTACTGGGTATAAGCCGTGTCATTTTTTGTTGATGTATTGTTCAATGTTGTGTCACACATTACAGTGAACATCAGTTTGACAAAATAACATCCAATGTCAAGGAAACCTTGGATAAGAATAAGAAGAGATATAGTTCATTTCTATCTAAAACTGTTAACGTATAGCTCCGAAATAATTCGCTCCGAATGGCAGCGACGTACCATTAGGGTATTGAATAAATGTTTTGAATTATAAAAAACATTTAATAATAAACGTTCTATCTTGTCTTTAATACACTCACCGTTCGATATAAGGACGGTGTTGGTAATTCAACCGCTTGATATAACGACGGTGAGAGGGGTCTCCATCACCATGCTAACGAGTGAGAATTTTTTGGAATGATTAGTACGTTCTAGAGCCCCCCTCCACCACTGTGCTGACGAGTGAGAAATGTTTTTGTAATGATTAGCCATGGTGGGGATATACAAGCGGTTGTTACGTTGTTGCATTAAGCAGCCGTTAAATCAAAGGTTTTTATATCAAGTGAGAAAGATTTAGAATTACAACAATCATCTCGATACAGAATAGTATTTTTACCCTTGGTCAATCGAATGAAGGGGGGGGGGTAGGTGAAAGTGAACTTAATGGTAGTTCTTAAAATAATACGTATCTAATAAACAATGTTTTTATTTACTACCTATACTAATTGTGATAATGTGTGAAGGTACAAACTAAATAACGGCGGCACAAATCATGACATATAATTTAGCCGAAGGTACACATCAAAGTTTATTTTTCACATCGCGATCGCATACTTATTTAACACTGAATTTGCAACTTAAACACTTATTTAACACCACTGACAATACTGCGCAATGGTTTTAATACGCCCACCTTTATTTTTCCAAATTATTATATTTTTTACACAGATGCATGTTAAGTTGCATATATAATAGAAAAGCTAAACGACTGTGAACACTCATTATCTAAATATAATGTCTCATATCTAGTTCATTATATCGATCGGGGTAATACCAATACCACTCGGTAAAGCATATCAGTACTTGTTTCAACTACCTGTCACTTATGATCTGATTAATGTACACTAATAAGTAAGTAGACAATAAAAAATAAGCAGTTTCATGCAATCTTAATGTTTGGTGACATTACGACATCCACTCGGATAAAACTGGACACAACAGCTGCTAATTTATTCATATCCAATGTAAAAATCGATAGTTTTAGGCCATAACATGATAACTCTTGTAAAAAATGTATGATTTCCCAGAAGAGCGATTTGAAAGTTTGAATAGTGTCTATTTTGTTAAAATATTAAATTACTGTTTATTTTAACGTATTTTTCGAATGAATACATTTTTTTAAATCCCACCACTGCCTAACAATAAGATCGTCGATTGGTATATGTAGAAGAGTAGGTGTAAAGTGTAATTGTTTCTATCATTGTATGTGTATTAGTATTGCACATTATTTAGTAAAATAGATATATAGATTTGATTTAATGCTTCAGATATGAATTATAATTTACTGCCTATATATTTCAATGCTTACAATTTACAACAAAATATTTATCGCTTTTATATCTATAAATCATCATTTACAGTGGCGTGCTATGGGGCTTTAGGCAGTATATAATTTCGGGCCTAATTTCCTATTGTAAAAATATGACAGTTTGAAATTTTAACTTTTAATGAACTCGTTTGGTGATATTTGCAGTATTTGCTGCACCGGATGTTTGCAGATTTCATATCTTAAGTAAATTGTTCTGTAATTTATTTTTTGTGAAAAATACCATTTCAAGTGAATGAATCGGCCCATAAGCACATCCTCATCCATCTTGTGTCTCCGTGTTACTAGGTAAATACTCATAATGCACAATACTCTCACACTAATTATACAACATTTAAAGAATATGAAGGAGCTATCAGCAAAGGAAAAAATGTTTTTATCCACGACTTATATATAATACATACATTACATACGTAGTTTTTACTATATAATGCGATATATTAATCCCAGAGGGAACCATGACGAAAGAGAAATTTCTGATTGGTGCATTAGAGGGCAATAATGGCCATTATTGCCCTCTAAGTCATTATTGCCCTCTAATGCACCAATCAGAAAATTCCTCAAATTAAAGAATACCATGGAAACAAAATACACAAACTTTAAGTCTAAAAAATTTATTTACGACTGTCAAATAAAACACCTAGTGTTTGTGTATTTGTATTGAGATGGATAAAAATTCTAGTAAAGTCGTTGGTAGTACAAAACTTGTTCAGTTTATTAACTATAATATTACTAATTTTAATATTTTTGGACACCACAGAATTTTTTTTCTCCCTCGCCGCTACGCGACTCGGGTCGAAAATTATTCCTCGGTAATAATAGCTATCATTATTGACTCGTGGTATAATATACTATTTTTTCATTTTTATTTTGATTACTTATTGATAGCATTTGTCATGTGTTTCTAGTTTCTATACCTGTAATTAGTTCAAAATTGATGAGGGTGTGTCTGCAGTCTGCAAGTACTTAAAAATATATTTTTTAACGCAACAAAATATTTTATGTTGCTCATTCAAACAGGGCTGAAAGTGTTAAATACTAAAAGTTAAAAAAATCTAGGATAATTTTCCTAGATTTTTCTATAATAAAATTCGATAAAAATAAACATTTTTGTTTTACTTTCCTCTCAAGTTGTTGACTTTCTTGTAAGTTTTAAAATCTTTATTATGATAAATATCTTGAAAAATTTAAAACGTGAAAAATGATTTATTATTATTAAAACAAAAGTTGCTGACTTTATCTCATAAAATATGATAGCGTAATATTTTTTTACATTGAATTTAATCGGAAAACGTCCACTAAATCAAAAATTAGTAATGTAATTTTGTCCCCCACTCCTCAAAACCAAAGAACTTTTATTTGATATTGTTTCAAATGAATATACACTGCCATGCAAAAGTCTTTGGACACTTGCGATTTTTAATGTAAATATACAGATTTCAGTCAATAAAAATCCCCAAAATAGCGGAAAGAATATGTTTACTCGCAGTCAAAATAGTAAAAAAAAAAAATTTCATTAGCTTGAAAGACACTGTGCGTCAATACTTTCAACTTGTATTAACCTGACCTTTTCAGGCATATAATTCAAAAATTGCACAACGAACTTTCTGTTCGTTCATTGCGCGACTCGCTCAATGAACCTCGCTTCGCACAACGGACTGCATCGTGTTTAATTTTGCCGCCCGGACGTTCCTACGTATCACAAAGTCGCCCAAACTTCCATGGTCGCACGCAGTCGATGCTCAAACTTGCATGAACATACATCAACGCGCGTCAGTCGTTCTTTTCTGTGCTTAACTTACACACCTGTTTGTTTTAATAAATGTAATTTTGTGCGTCTATATTATGAGTTCTAAAAAATCAGGAAGGTGATTTCTGTTGAAATGAAACAAGAAATAATTCAAAAGAGGATTTGACTTTGCAAGCCTCGGTAGACTCTCCTAAATCTGATTCTGACTAAAACATAAAAAACGTGTGTACAATCTTTTTTATGTAACAGTACCATATTTAATGCTACAGAACGAATTAAAATTTTTAACATGTATTGTTATGGGAAAACACGTTTCACATAACGAACTTGCTCCCGGTACGAATGAAGTTCGTTATGCGAGGCACCACTGTATATTAGATATGCTAAAATTATTACAAAAATTGTATCTAAGTATCTATTCTTATCAATATTCAAGATTTTTTATCAACCATTTTTACAGTATTATATTTACAATACGCAAGAAAATTAGTGTCCAAAGATTTTTGCACGGCAGTGTACATTTAGTTATCAAATGAACAAACGGTATATGTATGATACATAATATTTCGTAAAAACAACAAATAAAAAAACTCACAAACAGAACAAAAATAAATCATCTCATTATGATCACACGCAAGTTTCGTGGAAATGATGAAAAACAACAGCACGAGACGCGAGAATTTTCATTTCATCGATGCCCAATTAAATATACACTCGTTTATTCTCGAGTTACTGCGCGTGTAAACAAAACACATCAAACATAATTGTCTGTATGAACGTTCTGCAAATATACTTCCTGATGATTAAACGAATATAATTCATCAAAACAAAACAATATCAACTCTGCGCACTATCTCGTTTGTTCGTTAAACTTTTAACGGCCTCTATTTCAGTTTTGTTATTCGGTTTTTATAACGTGTACTAGAAAATTGTTATTTGTTATTGTTAGCAATAATGATATGTTTGTAGCAATATTATATTGTTTTATTTCTTTCCTATTTACTGTGATTCATGTCATGTAAATAAAAGTAGGTAGGTAGATACATTGTTATATACGAAAAGTATAAAGCATTTATCTAATCGATACCAGGATACCAGGTAGTTAAAAAAATATTTTATGAAAATGAATACAAAAATATAAAATTAACAGACTATTTAAAATCAATTTTCATAAATCAAAAGAAAATTAGAAAAATGTTAGTTAATTATCAAGATACTTCAAAAAAATTACAAAAAATTTCCAAAAAGACAACAAATAAGGTGAAATCACAATAACTTACATAAGAATAAACGACGATCGTGGCAAACTATTAAAAGTCTTTGACAATTACTTATCAAACGTGACGTTTGACCAAATTAAAAAAAAATTACCCTCACCAACAATAATGACTAAGGGTGACGGCATTTATTATAAATTTAATGAGTCTACTGATGTATTTTATAAATAATTGTTATAAGTATTAGTTAATAATATCAATAAGCAATCAAACACACAAATAGTACTCTTATTGTATCCTTTTATTCAACGTGTCACACCCGTCACAATTTTCTGCCACACCCGTCACAATGTTTGTTGAGTAATAACCAGTTAAATAGATTACGTATTTACCTGATGCTCTTGTGTTACTAAAAAATAATTTATTCGTAACATATTAAAGTATGATTATTATAAAGTAACTTCAATATTTTCGCTAAACTTTTGAGATTTTGAATAGAGGTTGCAAGACTTGCAATAGTTGGCGTCAGACCCAGGGCCGTCGAGAGAAAATCCGGGCCCGGGGGACAAAAATGATGCCCCCCCCCCCACCCATGAAAAACAACTACAGAATCTGCTGAATGAAATATGTATGTTCTGACTCTATGAAGGAAAGAGTTGAGAAATGTTCGGAAAATTGTTTTTGAAACAAATTGTTTTAATCAGTGCCGGATTTACCCTATGTGGTGCCCTAAGCACTAATAATAAAAAGGCCCCTTTTGACAACCTTTTTTTTTTGTTTTAGTCGTTTAAATTCTGAAGACCTTTTTTTTTCTTAGCTTTTTTAACAAAAAAATGTTACTAATAATTTTGAAGAGCTATTTTTTTTTTAGCTCCTCACCAAATTTTTTCACAATTTTACGATGATGCCCCATCATGGTGCCCCCTATGGTCGGGTGCCCTAACCAATTGCTCTTTTGCTTATTGGTAAATCCGGCACTGGTTTTAATAACAAGCTATATACATATAAGTTTGTATATCGAGGTATTGAATAGAAATGTAAAAAGTAAGAAGTCCACTTTCTTGAATTGAGAGTTTTATTGTTATGTTAAATTAAGAAATTTACTTATTAATTATAATTGTAAATTTTATTGATGAATAAGATTTACGGGCCCCTTTAAGAAGGCCGGGCCCGGGGGGATTCCTCCCGTCTCCCCCCTTTCTCGACAGCCCTGGTCACTCAGACCCGTCGCAGGGCTTTGAACGCTGGCATTTTTTTGTAAAATAACCGTATACCTTTTATTTTTTCAATATACATGTATTACATTAAGATCTACAGAAAAATAAGAAAACCATGTTATGTAGGTATTATTTAGAAATTATGAACTCCAGACTGAGTTGAAATGTCACACCCGTCACCGCGGACTGACCCTTATGTAGAAATTAATTTTATTTTTTATTTTTATTTTACTATAAAGCAGGGTTCGAAATTATCAAGCTGGGCCTTTTTTTTATATAGATTTGAAGTTACGCTGTGCGATATTATATCAAAATTCGAGAGAGGTATCAAATGACAGCTGATAATTCATGGAATTTAAATATGTAAACTTTCCAAATAAAATTAAATGGAAAAAATTTAAAAGTAACTTTTATTCATTATTTTTTAACACATTAAATAAAAGATAAAAGATCTATGAACTGACAAGAACTTTTAATCGAAAATCATTTGAGAGAAAAAGTACAAAGAACGTTTTTATTTTTTTTAGTAGATAAAACTGATAAAATTGAGCAATAAATATCTAAAATACCTAGTTTTATTAGATTTTTCATTCACGTTGATAGTTTCCAAATAAAAATTTTCATTTGCATTTCGTTATTATAATGTAAAAAGACATATAATATTATACAATACAAATCCATCAATACTCTATAAAAATATGAGAAATAAAGAGAATAGAGTAAATCCCATTTCCTTTCGTGCTCAATGTAATAGGAATACAGAAAACCCCAGAGTCCCTAGGGATTTTATGTATTCCATCGAAAATCTATGTAGGTATTATTCTTAAAGATATATAGACATACTGAAACATATAACATCTTATAAATATTTATTTTTGCTTAAAGCAATACAAATATTTACATACGTAAATATTTGTTTATACTACAGTGATCAAAGAATATAGGTAAGTATTTATTTATATTTATTAATAATATCATACTTGCATATAAAAAATAAACTAAAGAATTAAATGTTACCTGTATTTTTGTGTAATTAAAAAATACGTCAAGGTAAAATTTAAAAATAAAAATTTGTCAAGACATACACTAGTGTATGCCATAAGGGTTCCGAAGTATACAGGGTGTTTGGTTCGGCGATACAAATATTTTGAAGGAAGGTATGAGTCATTTGGAAGTGATTTAAGCAAATATACCTATATACAAAGTGCTACAGTTTTTTTTATATCGGCCTTTCTAGTAAATTTTTGAGAAAACCCAGATTTAAAGATATTAATGGGGAAAGTTCAAAAGTTAAAGAGCCCATATTTTTCAATTAAATTGGTATTTATATTACTTAAATGTCTATGCTACACTATCAGATCAAAATAAAATTGATGAATAACAAAAACAAAAAATGGCTGCAGGTCAACATTTGAAAACTTTTAAAACTTGGATAAAATTAATCCTTTAAAAAATTATTTTATAAAATCTAGCGCACTTACAGATCTTCAAATGATTTTAAGAACATTTTAATTTCCAAAATATTTGTACATATTTTACTAGAGGGTGTCATTTTACATATTCAGTAAAAATTTCAAGGATCTAGCTTAAATAGTTTACGAGCTATTGAGCTTTGAGTGAAAAGGATGGACGGACGGACGACAAAGTGAGATTAATAGGGTTTCTTCGGAACCCTAAAAATGCATGTAGAAAATTGAAGCTCTACAAAAAAATTCTTTAAAAATTTCACATAAAATATGTTCTTCTTGAGATATTTAAAAATAATGTTAGATTATTTGATTTTGATGATTTTTATAAGGGACTATCACACTATAATATAAACGTGTATGAATCACACTATAATATAAACGTGCAATATCGCTTCGCTATAATATAAACCCTAATATCACACTATAATATAAACGTGTATGAATATATATATATATGTATGTCTCCACTAAATGTTATGTTTATAGACTCTGATCCCACCGAACCGATTTTGATAATTTTTTTTTTGTCATGTAGCTTGACTCTTTTTCCAGTCAATAGGCTATATTTCATTTCTTAGTTATGAAAGGTCTCTGAGCTGTGATTTTTTTCCGAAAAAGTACGTGAAAAATTTTGTTAAAATTAAATTTTATGATAAAATACCGTCGGCATTTTTTTTAAATCTGTAGCTTTGATTGGACGAAATCATATGTTTCTGTCTGATTTACGTGCATTTTGATAGATGACAGAGAATGTTCTAGAAGGTTTTCTATCCATTTCTTTTAGGATTTTTTACGTTTGTAAAAAAAATTTTGAGGGAAATTGTTGATTTTTTTTTAATTGTTGAAATTATTCATTTAAATCAGGGACGGCGTTTCAAATATTTTTAAATTCGTGTTTTTTTAATGAAATTGTATAAAAATATAATTTTTCATAGTTTTGTTGATGCAATTTATTCAAAATTTCACATTTTAAAATAATAATTAAGTCAGGGGCTGGTGTCGTTTTAAATATATGAAATTTTTGGGAACTGTCACATTTCGTAACGTTTGTAAATAAGTCAGGGGCGTGACATAAATTTTTTTTTTTTAAAAACATTTTTTATTGTTCAAAAAAGTTTCAGAAAAATATGAAAATTATAATATAGATCAGTAGCGCCTCAAAAAAAATTGTTTATGAATTTTTATTTTTTTGAAAGTTTTGAGATTGATAAATTAATAACTTTTTTTAAATTATAATTTAGTCAGGGGCGTCGCATGAAAATAGTTAAATTTGCTATTTTTTAAAAGTGCAATTTTTTTTAAGTTATTTAATAAATAACAGTACATTTAAGGTTGGGTAATTTATACATGTTTCATTTAAATCAGGGACGGCGTTTCAAATATTTTTAAATTTGTGTTTTTTTTTAATGAAATTGTATAAAAATATAATTTTTAATAGTTTTGTTGTAGGTGATTGATGCAATTTATCCAAAAGTTCACATTTAAAAATAAATAAGTCAGTAGCGTCTCAAAAATTTTTTTTAATTGTTCAAAAATTAGAAATTTCAAAAAAATATGAAAATTATAATATACATCAGTAGCGCCACAAAAAAATTGTTTATGAATTATTTTTTTTTGAAAGTTTTGAGATTGATAAATTAATAATTTTTTTTAAATTATAATTTAGTCAGGGGCGTCGCATGAAAATAGTTAAATTTGCTATTTTTTAAAAGTGCAATTTTTTTTAAGTTATTTAATAAATAAGAGTACATTTAAGGTTGGGTAATTTATACATGTTTCATTTAAATCAGGGACGGCGTTTCAAATATTTTTAAATTTGTGTTTTTTTTTAATGAAATTGTATAAAAATATAATTTTTAATCGTTTTGTTGTAGGTGATTGATGCAATTTATCCAAAAGTTCACATTTAAAAATAAATAAGTCAGTAGCGTCTCAAAATTTTTTTTTAATTGTTCAAAAATTAGAAATTTCAAAAAAATATGAAAATTATAATATACATCAGTAGCGCCACAAAAAAAAATTATTTTTGAATTATTATTTTTTTGAAAGTTGAGATTGATATATTAATCTTTTTTTTAATTATAATTAAGTCAGGGGCGCGCATGAAAAAAATTAAAAAATTGCTATTTTTTAAAAGTGACGTAGACAAATTAACTTTGATTAAAATTGAACAAAAATTAAAAACTTCAGGAATATATATAAATAAAAAGTAAACCATTTAATAAATAACAGTACATTTTAGGTTGGGTAATTCATACATGTAATATTATTGAAAATTGTAATATTGATAAGTGATTATCACCTCCAATTTAAGAAATAAAATGAGTATCAGCAAAAAGAATGGAAAATTATTATAATATACACATACGAGGGTCGCAGCCGAAGGCTGAGACCCGAGTAAATTTGTGATTAGATAATTTGTACATGTAAAATTACTGAAAATTGTAATATTGATTATCTCCGCCAAATGAAAAAATTAACTATCAAAAAATAGTGGAACGAGTATGATATATACACATACGAGGGTCGCAGACCCGAGTAAATTTGTGTAAAAAATATGGCATCAAAGGGGGTTGGGGCGCGAAGCGCCCAGGGGCACAGCCCCTAGTCACACTATAATATAAACGTGTATGAATATATATATATATATATATTTGTATGTCGCCTCGAAACTATAGCTTTATAGACTCTGGAATTACCCGGCCGATTTTGATAATTTTTTTTTCGTCATGTAGCTTGACTCTTTTTCCAGTCAATAGGCTAGATTTCATTTCTTAGCTATGAAAGGTCTCTGAGCTGTGATTTTTTTCCGAAAAAGTACATCGAATTTTACTGAAAAAACGTTGAATTAGCTGGTTCGAGTGTCGGCTTTTGTTTTTCAGACAGTGTGACGGTCGTTTGAAAAATACTATTTTTACGATAATTTGCTAAATTACAAGATATCACTGTTGTATTTTGTTTATATCTGTCAAAATATGACATTTATAAAGAAGAAAACACATGGATTTATATTTATATTGACATTTTCATAAAAAACACACTGATAAATTACTTGATTAATTTTTAAATGTTGGATTTGTGAATCAATTATAATTTCTACATAAAATAGATTTTGATTGAAATTGTTAAACGCTGTTTTTTATCTTATATACGTCAGGAGCGTGTAAAGAAATGTTATTTTGTAGATTTTGATTAAATTGCTTATAAATTAAATTTCAACCAAAATTGATTGGTAATTTGATGTAATTAGTATAATTATCTATAGATAATATTAAAAAGTTTCTTATAATGTCAGGAGCGGCGAATAAGAAAATATTTAAAATCTTTTTTTCTAATTAGTTTATATAGAAATTTCGTAATGTTTGTAAAAACTTTAGATTTTTTGAATTGTTCAAAAATTATAAATTTCAGAAAAATATGTAAATTATAATATATGTCAGTAGCGTCTCAAAAAAAAATTATTTAATGAATTATTATTTTTTTGGAAGTTTTGAGACTGATATATTAATAATTTTTTTTTAATAATAATTAAGTCAGGGGCGTCGCATAAAAATAATTAAAATTGAAATTTTTAAAAAGTGACGTAGACAAATTTTTTTTAAACGTTAGATTTGTTAATCAATTATAATTTCTACGTAAAATAGATTTTGATTGAAATTGTTAAACGATGAAATTAAAAACAGCTGTTTTTTATCTTATATACGTCAGGAGCGTGTAAAGAAATGTTATTTTGTACATTTTGATTAAATTGCTTATAAATTAAATTTTAACCAAAATTGATTGGTAATTTGATGTAATTAGTATAATTATCTATAGATAATATTAAAAAGTTTTTGTTAAGTATAATGTCAGGAGCGGCGAAATAAAAATATTTAAAATCTTTTTTTCTAATTAGTTTATATAGAAATTTCGTAACGTTTGTAAAAACTTTAGATTTTTTTGAATTGTTCAAAAATTATAAATTTCAGAAAAATATGTAAATTATAATATAGGTCAGTAGCGTCTCTAAAAAAAATATTTAATGAATTATTATTTTTTTGGAAGTTTTGAGATTGATATATTAATAAAAATTTTTTAATAATAATTAAGTCAGGGGCGTCGCATAAAAATAATTAAAATTGAAATTTTTAAAAAGTGACGTAGACAAATTCATTTTGATTGAAAGTGAACAAAAATTAAAAACTTCAGGAATATATAAAAATAAATAGTAAAAAAAAACTTATATTAACCATTTTTTGATACAAATATTGAATATGAATCATTTGAATATGAAAAACATGTGTAAATTTTAATAATAATAAATGTTTTCAATGATCATTTTTAGGTTTATAATATAATATACTCATGCATACGAGGGTCGCAGCCGAATATGTAAATTATAATATAGGTCAGTAGCGTCTCTAAAAAAAATTATTTAATGAATTATTATTTTTTTGGAAGTTTTGAGACTGATATATTAATAATTTTTTTTTAATAATAATTAAGTCAGGGGCGTCGCATGAAAAAAAAATTAAAATGACTATATTTTAAAAGTAACATAGACAAATTAATATTGATTAAAATTGAACAAAAATTAAAAACTTCGGGAATATATAAAAAGTTTACCATTTAATAAATAACAGTATATTTTACGTTGGGTAATTTATACATGTAATATTACTATAAAAATTGTAATAATGATAATTGATTATCACCGCCAATTTAAGAAATAAATGAGTATCAGCAAAAAGAATGGAAAATTATTATAAAATACACATACGAGGGTCGCAGACCCGAGTAAATTTGTTATTAAGTAATTTGTACATGTAAGATTACTGAAAATTTTAAAATTGATTATCTCCGCCAAATTAAAAATTAACTATCAAAAAATAGTGGAACGAGTATGATATATACACATTCGAGGGTCGCAGACCCGAGTAAATTTGTTTAAAAAATATGACGTTAAAGGGGGTTGGGGCGCGAAGCGCCCAGGGGCACAGCCCCTAGTATTTATATATTTATATGTCTGTCCGGTCACTATAAATTTATGGATTCATAAACGTTTCACTGGATTTTTTTCATTTCTTCACAATATCTAGATTCGTCCTTGATACAGTTTATAGGCTATATTTTTTTTACAAAATGATGATCGTTTCTGTGATATGATTTTTTCCCCGAGACACTAGGTGAAAAATTTAGTAAAATTTATCTGTCAGACTGAATTTAGGTGTTTCGACACTAGGCTTTTGTTTCAGAATTTCTTGCATTTCGGCGTGCTCTGGTTGATTAAAATTACGTCAGAACTGTCATTTTTCGTAAATCCACGTGCTTTTTGACGTCTCAGTTGTCATATTTTTTGTGACGTTTATAAAAATATTAAATTTTTAATGTAATTGTTCACAAAGTTTCAAATTTGTTCAAAAAAAGTTGTAGAATTGATGTAGTCCATCTAAAAATTTATAATTAATAATAATTAAGCCAGGGACGGCGTTTTAAAAGTATTTAAATTTGCATTTTCTAATAAAATTGTATTAAATATAATTTTTAATTGTTTTACTGTAGGGGGATTAAGTCAGGGGCTGGTGTCGTTTGAAATAAATGAAATTTTTGGAAACTGTCACATTTCGTAACGTTTGTAAAAATATTAGATTTTTTTTTAATTATTCAAAAATTATAAATTTCAGAAAAACATGAAAATTATAATATAGATCAGTAGCGTCTGAAAAAAAATTATTGAATGATTTTTTTTTTAGTTTTGAGATTGATATAAATTTATTTTAAAAAATTTATAATAATGAAATCAGGAGCGTCGCATAAAAAAAATTAAAATTGATATTTTTTAAAAGTGACGTAAATTAATTTTGATTGAAATTGATTAAAAATTAAAGTTCAGGAATATATAAAAATTTAAATTCGAAAAGTTTACATTAACCATTTTCTTATACAATAGGTAGTTTTTAATCATTCGGCTGTTGTGAAATAATAAATTTTTAATGTAATTGTTTCAAATTTGTTCAAAAAAGTTGTAGAATTGATGCAGTTTTTCTAAAAATTTATAATTAATAACAATTAAGCCAGGGACGGCGTTTTAAAAGTATTTAAATTTGTATTTTTTAATAAAATGAATTAAATATAATATTTTAATCGTTTTGTTGAAGGAAGATTAAGTCAGGGGCTGGTGATGTTTTAAATATATGAAATTTTTGGGAACTGTCACATTTCGTAACGTTTGTAAAAATATTAGATTTTTTTTTAATTATTCAAAAATTATAAATTTCAGAAAAACATGAAAATTATAATATAGATCAGTAGCGCCTGAAAAAAATTATTGAATGATTTTTTTTTTTTAGTTTTGAGATTGATATAAATTTATTTAAAAAAAATTATAATAATGAAGTCAGGAGCGTCGCATAAAAAAAAAATAAAATTGATATTTTTTAAAAGTGACGTAAATTAATTTTGATTGAAATTGATTAAAAATTAAAGTTCAGGAATATATAAAAATTTTAATTCGTAAAGTTTACATTAACCATTTTCTTATACAATAGGTAGTTTTTAATCATTCGGCTGTTGTGAAATATTAAATTTTTAATGTAATTGTTTCAAATTTGTTCAAAAAAGTTGTAGAATTGATGCAGTTTTTCTAAAAATTTATAATTAATACTAATTAAGCCAGGGACGGCGTTTTAAAAGTATTTAAATTTGCATTTTTTAATAAAATGAATTAAATATAATTTTTAATCGTTTTGTTGAAGGAAGATTAAGTCAGGGGCTGGTGATGTTTTAAATATATGAAATTTTTGGGAACTGTCACATTTCTTAACGTTTATAAAAATATTAAATTTTTTAAAATTGTTCAAAAATTAGAAATTTCAGAAAAATATGAAAATTATAATATAGATCAGTAGCGCATCAAAAAAAATTATTTATGAATTATTATTTTTTTTAAAGTTCAGATTGATATAATAATAATTTTTTTTAAATTATAATTAAGTCAGGGGCGTCGCATGAAAATAATTAAAATTTCTATTTTTTAAAAGTGACGTAGACAAATTATTTTTGATTAAAATTGAACAAAAATTAAAAACTTCAGGAATATGTATGTAAAAATAAAAAGTTAACCATTTAATAAATAACAGTACATTTTATGTTGGGTAATTTATACATGTAATATTACTGAAAATTGTAATAATGATAAGTGATTATCACCGCCAATTTAAGAAAAAAATGAGTATCAGCAAAAAGAATGGAAAATTATTATAATATACAAATACGAGGATCGCAGCCGAAGGCTGAGACCCGAGTAAATTTGTGATTAGGTATTTTGTACATGTAAGATTACTGAAAATTTTAAAATTGATTATCTCCGCCAAATTAAAAAATTAACTATCAAAAAATAGTGGAACGAGTATGATATATACATATACGAGGGTCGCAGACCCGAGTAAATTTGTGTAAAAAATATGGCGTGAAAGGGGGTTGGGGCGCGAAGCGCCCAGGGGCACAGCCCCTAGTATATATACCGGGTGGTCTATTTAAATTGAGACGAGCAAATATCTCGAAAATTAAGGTTTTTCAGGGATAATGTTTGGTACAAAAGTTTCAAGGTTCAAAGGGGGAAAACCAAAGGAGGAAATTTTTTTGACTTTTAGTGGAGGTTTTAAGGTCATTTTGGGGTCAACTTCATTTTTTTAAATGGAAACCTATTTCTTTTTTTACATATTCGTATTTTGTAGAAAAAAAGAAACAACTTTTGTCTAATAAGTTTTTTCAAAATCCTCAAATTCAGGGGCATTTTTTAAATCTATTTTATTATTTTTTTGTTTGTTTTTATTAAAAAAATTCGAAATTATTATTTATAATTATTAATTATGCATGT
Source organism: Sialis lutaria (assembly GCA_949319165.1). Lineage (NCBI taxonomy): Eukaryota > Metazoa > Arthropoda > Insecta > Megaloptera > Sialidae > Sialis > Sialis lutaria. The sequence continues at coordinate 13,545,498 of OX439241.1, forward strand.
TTAAGTAACAATTAAATTTAAAAAATGATTTTTTTTAATTTTAGGATTTAAAAAAAAATTTTTTTTTATATTTTGAAAATTTTTACTAATTAAAAAAAAGGTTAAAATTGAGGATTTTGAAAAAACTTCTCAGACAAAAGTTGTTTCTTTTTGTCTGCAAAATACGTATATGTAAAAAAAGAAATAGGTTTCCATTTAAAAAAATGAAGTTGACCCCAAAATGACCTTAAAACCTCCACTCAAAGTAAAAAAATTTACCTCCATTGGTTTTCCCCCTTCGAACCCTGAAACTTTTGTACGAAACATTATCCCTGAAAAACCTTAATTTTCGAGATATTTGCTTGTCTCAATTTAAATAGACCACGCGGTATATGTATGTATGTCCGGACGAAACTATAGCTTTATAGACTCTGATACCACCGGACCGATTTTGATAATTTTTTTTTTGTCATGTAGCTTGACTCTTTTTCCAGTCAATAGGCTAGATTTCATTTCTTAGCTATGAAAGGTCTCTGAGCTGTGATTTTTTTCCGAAAAAGTACGTGAAAAATTTTGTTAAAATTAAATTTTATGATAAAATACCGTCGGCATTTTTTTTAAATCTGTAGCTTTGATTGGACGGAATCATATGTTTCTGTCTGATTTACGTGCATTTTGACAGATGACAGATGACAGAGAATGTTCTAGAATCCTAGAAGGTTTTCTACCTTTTCTATTAGGAGTGAGAAAATTTTTGATGACGTTAGATTTGATAGTTATTGAAATTACGTGGTTTTTTACACGTGACATATTTTTTACGTTTGTAAAAAAATTATTTTGAGTGAAATTGTTGAATTTTTTTTTAATTGCTGAAAATATTCATTTAAATCAGGGACGGCGTTTCAAATATTTTTAAATTTGCATTTTTTAATGAAATTGTATAAAAATATAATTTTTAATAGTTTTGTTGTAGGAGATTAATGCAATTTATCCAAAAGTTCACATTTAAAAATAAATGTCAGTAGCGTCCCAAAAAATTTTTTTAATTGTTCAAAAATTATAAATTTCAGAAAAATATGAACATTATAATATAGATCAGTAGCGCCTCGAAAAAAATTATTTATGAATCATTATTTTTTTGAAAGTTCAGATTGATATATTAATATTTTGTTTTAAATTATAATTAAGTCAGGGGCGTCGCATGAAAATAATTAAAATTGATATTTTTAAAAGTGACGTACACAAATTAACAAAATTGAACAAAAATTAAAAACTTCAGGAATATATAAAAATAAAAAATTCAAAAGTTAACCATTTAATAAATAACAATACATTTTAGGTTGGGTGTAAAAAAATGTTATTTTGTACATTTTGATTAAATTGATTATAAATTAAATTTTAACCAAAATTTATTGGTAATTTGATGTTATTAATACAATTATCTATAGATAATGTTAAAATTTTTTGTTAACTATTATGTCAGGAGCGGCGAATTAAATATTATTTAAAATCTTTTTTTCTAATTAGTTTAAATAGAAATTTCGTAACGTTTGTAAAAACTTTAGATTTTTTTAATTATTCAAAAATTATAAATTTCAGAAAAATATGAAAATTATAATATAGATCAGTAGCGTCCATAAAAAATTATTTAATGAATTTTTTTTTTAAGTTTTGAGATTGATATATTAATATTTTGTTTTAAATTATAATTAAGTCAGGGGCGTCGCATGAAAATAATTAAAATTGATATTTTTTAAAAGTGACGTACACAAATTAACAAAATTGAACAAAAATTAAAAACTTCAGGAATATATAAAAATAAAAAATTCAAAAGTTAACCATTTAATAAATAACAATACATTTTAGGTTGGGTGTAAAGAAATGTTATTTTGTACATTTTGATTAAATTGCTTATAAATTAAATTTTAACCAAAATTTATTGGTAATTTGATATAATTAGTATAATTATCTATAGATAATATTAAAAAGTTTTTGTTAACTATAATGTCAGGAGCGGCGAATTAAATAATATTTAAAATCTTTTTTCTAATTAGTTTAAATAGAAATTTCGTAACGTTTGTAAAAACTTTAGATTTTTTTTAATTATTCAAAAATTATAAATTTCAGAAAAATTATAATATAGATCAGTAGCGTCCATAAAAAAATTATTTAATGTATTATTTTTTTTAAGTTTTGAGATTGATATATTAATATTTTTTTTAATAATAATTAAGTCAGGGGCGTCACATAAAAATAATTAAAATTGCTATTTTTTAAAAGTGACGTAGACAAATTCATTTTGATTGAAACTGAACAAAAATTAAAAACTTCAGGAATATATAAAAATAAAAAGTCAAAAAGCTTACATTAACCATTTTTTGATACAATATTATAAATAATAGCTAATAAATAGTATTGAAAGTGTTTTAACGTACTCTTTGAATATGAAAAACATGTGTAAATTTTAATAATAATAAATGTTTTCAATGATTTTTAGGTTTATAATAAAATATACTCGTGCGTACGAGGGTCGCAGCCGAAGGCTGAGACCCGAGTACATTTGGGGTTGGGTAGTTTGTACATGTAATATTACTGAAAATTGTAATAATGATAAGTGATTATCACCGCCAATTTAAGAAAAAAATGAGTATCAGCAAAAAGAATGGAAAATTATTATAATATACACATACGAGGGTCGCAGACCCGAGCAAATTTGTAATTAGGTAATTTGTACATGTGAGATTACTGAAAATTTTAATATTGATTATCTCCGCCAAATTCAATAGTTAACTATCAAAAAATAGTGGTAAGAGTATGATGTATACACATACGAGGGTCGCAGACCCGAGTAAATTTGTGAAAAAATGTGGCGTAAAAGGGGGTTGGGGCGCGAAGCGCCCAGGGGCACAGCCCCTAGTCACACTATAATATAAACGTGCAATCACACTATAATATAAACGTGCAATATATATATATATGTATATATGTATGTCCGGACGAAACTATAGCTTTATAGACTCTGGAATTACCCGGCCGATTTTGATAATTTTTTTTTCGTCATGTAGCTTGACTCTTTTTCCAGTCAATAGGCTAGATTTCATTTCTTAGTTATGAAAGGTCTGTGAACTGTGATTTTTTTCCGAAAAAGTACATCGAATTTTTACTGAAAAAACGATGAATTAGCTGGTTCGAGTGTCGGCTTTTGTTTTTCAGACAGTGTGATTGTCGTTTGAAAAATACTATTTTTACGATAATTTGCTAAATTACAAGATATCACTGTTGTATTTTGTTTATATCTGTCAAAATATGACATTTATAAAGAAGAAAACACATGGATTTTTATTGACATTTTCATAAAAAACACACTGATAAATTAATTGATTAATTTTAAAATGTTAGTTTTGTGAATCTATTATAATTTCTACGTAAAATAGATTTTGATTGAAATTGTTAAACGAAGAAATTATAAACAGCTGTTTTTTATCTTATATACGTCAGGAGCGTGGAAAGAAATGTTATTTTGTACATTTTGATTAAATTGTTATAAAATTAAATTTTAACCAAAATTGATTGGTAATTTGATGCAATTATTATAATAATCTATAGATAATATTAAAAAATATAATGTCAGGAGCGGCGAATTAAAAAATATTTAAAATCTTTTTTTCTAATTACTTTAAATTTGACAGATGACAAATAACAGGGAATGTTCTAGAAGGTTTTCTATCCTTTTCTATTAGGAGTGAGAAAATTTTTGATGACGTTAAATTTGATAGTTCCAAAATTACGTGGTTTTTTACATGTGACATATTTTTTATGTTTGTAAAAAAAATATTTTGAGTGAAATTGTTGAATTTTTTTTAATTGTTGAAATTATTCATTTAAATCAGGGACGGTGTTTCAAATATTTTTAAATTTGTGTTTTTTTAATGAAATTGTATAAAAATATAATTTTTAATAGTTTTGTTGATGTAATTTATTCAAAATTTCACATTTAAAAATAATAATTAAGTCAGGGGCTGGTGTCGTTTTAAATATATGAAATTTTTGGGAACTGTCACATTTCGTAACGTTTGTAAAAACTTAAAAAAACATTTTTTATAGTTCAAAAATATAAATTTAATAAAAATATGAAAATTATAATATAGATCAGTAGCGCCTACAAAAAATTGTTTATGAATTATTATTTTTTTGAAAGTTTTGAGATTGATATATTAATTTTTTTTTTAATTATAATTTAGTCAAGGGCGTTGCATGAAAATAGTTCAATTTGTTATTTTTTAAAAGTGCAATGTTTTTAAAATTATTTAATAAATAACAGTACATTTTAGGTTGTGTAATTTATACATGTTTCATTTAAATCAGGGACGGCGTTTCAAATAATTTTAAATGTGTTTTTTTAATGAAATTGTATATAAATATAATTTTAAATAGTTTTGTTGTAGGTGATTGATGCAATTTATCCAAAAGTTCACATTTAAAAATAAATAAGTCAGTAGCGTCTCAAAATTTTTTTTTAATTGTTCAAAAATTAGAAATTTCAAAAAAATATGAAAATTATAATATAGATCAGTAGCGCCCCAAAAAAATTATTTATGAATTATTATTTTTTTTAAAGTTGAGATTGACATATTAATCTTTTTTTTTTAATTATAATTAAGTCAGGGGCGCGCATGAAAATAATTAAAATTGCTATTTTTTTAAAGTGATGTAGACAAATTAATTTTGATTAAAATTGAACAAAAATTAAAAACTTCAGGAATATATAAAAATAAAAAGTTAACCATTTAATAAATAACAGTACATTTTAGGTTGGGTAATTTATGCATGTAATATTATTGAAAATTGTAATATTGATATGTGATTATCACCGCCAATTTAAGAAATAAAATGAGTATCAGCAAAAAGATTGGAAAATTATTATATTATACACATACGAGGGTCGCAGACCCGAGTAAATTTGTGATTAGGTAATTTGTACATGTAAAATTACTGAAAATTGTAATATTGATTATCTCCGCCAAATGAAAAAATTAACTATCAAAAAATTGTGGAACGAGTATGATATATACACATACGAGGGTCGCAGACCCGAGTAAATTTGTGTAAAAAATATGGCGTCAAAGGGGGTTGGGGCGCGAAGCGCCCAGGGGCACAGCCCCTAGTCACACTATAATATAAACGTGTATGTTTATATGTATATATATATATATGTATGTCGCCTCGAAACTATAGCTTTATAGACTCTGGATTCACCAGACCGATTTTGATAATTTTTTTTTTGTCATGTAGCTTGACTCTTTTTCCAGTCAATAGGCTATTTTTCATTTCTTAGCTATGAAAGGTCTCTGAGCTGTGATTTTTTTCCGAAAAAGTACATCGAAATTTTACTGAAAATTAAATTTTAAGGTAATAAACCATCGGCATTTATTTCTAATTCGAGTTTCTGATTGGTCGAAAATGACGTATGTTCTGTCAGATTCGACATACACGTGCTTCTTGACAGATGACAGCTGACAGGGAATGTTCTAGAAGGTTTTGTATCCTTTTCTATTAGGAGTGAGAAATTTTTTGATGACGTTAGATTTGATAGTTATTGAAATTACGTGGTTTTTTACATGTGACATATTTTTTATGTTTGTAAAAAAATTATTTTGAGTGAAATTGTTGAATTTTTTTTAATTGTTGAAATTATTCATTTAAATCAGGGACGGCGTTTCAAATATTTTTAAATTTGTGTTTTTTTATTGTAATTTTATTAAAATATAATTTTTAATAGTTTTGTTGATGCAATTTTAGTCAAAATTTCACATTTAAAAATAATAATTAGGTCAGGGGCTGGTGTCTTTTTAAAAATATGAAATTTTTGTTACATTTCGTAACGTTTGTAAAAACTTAAAAAAAAAATTAATTGTTCAAAAATTAGAAATTTCAGGAAAATATGAAAATTATAATATAGATCAGTAGCGCCTCGAAAAAAATTATTTATGAATTTTTATTTTTTTGAAAGTTCAGATTGATATATCAATAATTTTTTTTTAATTATAATTAAGTCAGGGGCGTCGCATGAAAATAATTAAAATTGATATTTTTTAAAAGTGACGTAGACAAATTAATTTTGATTAAAATTGAACAAAAAGTAAAAACTTCAGGAATATATAAAAATTAAAAAGTTAACCATTTAATAAATAACAGTAGGTACATTTTAGGTTGGGTAATTTATACATGTAATATTATAAATAAAATTATTTATTATATTACAAAAAAAAATTATTTTGAGTGAAATTGTTGAATTTTTTTTAATTGTTATAATTATTCATTTAAATCAGGGACAGCGTTTCAAATATTTTTTAATTTGTGTTTTTTTTAATGAAATTGTATAAAAATATAATTTTTAAGAGTTTTGTTGATGCAGTTTACAAAATTTCACATTTAAAAATAATAATTAAGTCAGGGGCTGGTGTCGTTTTAAATATATGAAAGTGGGAAATGTCACATTTCGTAACGTTTGTAAAAACTTTGAAAAAAAAAATTTAATTGTTCAAAAATTAGAAATTTCAAAAAAATATGAAAATTTTAATATAGATCAGTAGCGCCTTAAAAAAAATTATTTATGAATTATTATTTTTTTGAAAGTTTTGAGATTGATATATTAATAAATTTTTTTTAAATAATAATTAAGTCAGGGGTGTCGCATAAAAATAATTAAAATTTCTATTTTTTAAAAGTGACGTAGACAAATTCATTTTGATTAAAAATTAAATATTAATAATATTAAATGTTTTCAATGATCATTTTTAGGGTTATAATATAATATACTAATGCATACGAGGGTCACAGCCGAAGGCTGAGACTCGAGTACATTTGAGGTTGGGTAATTTGTACATGTAATATTACTGAAAATTGTAATAATGTGATTATCACCGCCAATTTAAGAAAAAAATGAGTATCAGCAAAAAGAATGGAAAATTATTACAATATACACATGCGAGGGTCGCAGACCCGAGTAAATTTGTAATTAGGTAATTTATTCATGTAAGATTACTGAAAATTTTAATATTGATTATCTCCGCCAAATTTAAAAATTAACTATAAAAAAATAGTGGTAGGAGGATGATATATGCACATACGAGGGTCGCAGACCCGAGTAAATTTGTGTAAAAAATATGGTGTGAAAGGGGGTTGGGGCGCGAAGCGCCCAGGGGCACAGCCCCTAGTATATATATATATATATGTATGTATATATGTCCGGACGAAACTATAGCTTTATAGACTCTGGATCCACCGGGCCGATTTTGATAATTTTTTTTTCGTCATGTAGCTTGACTCTTTTTCCAGTCAATAGGCTAGATTTCATTTCTTAGCTATGAAAGGTCTCTGAGTTGTGATTTTTTTCCGAAAAAGTACATCGAAATTTTACTGAAAAAACAATGAATTAGCTGGTTCGAGCATCGGCTTTTGTTTTTCAGTGTGATGGTCGTTTGAAAAATGCTATTTTTACGATAATTTACTAAATTACAAGATATCACTGTTGTATTTTGTTTATATCTGTCAAAAAATGACATTTATAAAGAAGAAAACACATGGATTTTTATTGACATTTTCATAAAAACACACTGATAAATTACTTGATTAATTTTAAAATGTTGGATTTGTGAATAAATTATAATTTCTACATAAAATAGATTTTGATTGAAATTGTTAAACAATGAAAATTGTTAAACAGCTGTTTTTTATCTTATTAACGTCAGGAGCGTGTAAAGAAATGTTATTTTGTACATTTTGATTAAATTGCTTTTAAATTAAATTTTAACCAAAATTTATTGGTAATTTGATGTAATTAGTATAATTATCTATAGATAATATTAAAAAGTTTTTGTTAACTATAATGTCAGGAGCGGCGAATTAAAAAATATTTAAAATCTTTTTTTCTAATTAGTTTATATAGAAATTTCGTAACGTTTGTAAAAACTTTAGATTTTTTTTGAACTGTTCAAAAATTATAAATTTCAGAAAAATATGTACATTATAATATAGGTCAGTAGCGTCTCTAAAAAAATTATTTAATGAATTATTATTTTTTTGGAAGTTTTGAGACTGATATATTAATAAATTTTTTTTTAATAATAATTAAGTCAGGGGCGTCGCATAAAAATAATTAAAATTGAAATTTTTAAAAAGTGACGTAGACAATTTTTTTAAAATGTTAGATTTGTGAATCAATTATAATTTCTACATAAAATAGATTTTGAATAAAATTGTTAAACGATGAAATTATAAACAGCTGTTTTTTATCATATATACGTCAGGAGCGTGTAAAGAAATGTTATTTTGCACATTTTGATTAAATTGCTTATAAATTAAATTTTAACCAAAATTGATTGGTAATTTGATATAATTAGTATAATTATCTATAGATAATATTAAAAAGTTTTTGTTAACTATAATGCCAGGAGCGGCGAATTAAAAAATATTTAAAATCTTTTTTTCTAATTAGTTTATATAGAAATTTCGTAACGTTTGTAAAAACTTTAGATTTTTTTTGAATTGTTCAAAAATTATAAATTTCAGAAAAATATGTAAATTATAATATAGGTCAGTAGCGTCTCTAAAAAAATTATTTAATGAATTATTATTTTTTTGGAAGTTTTGTGAGACTGATATCAATAAATTTTTTTTAATAATAATTAAGTCAGGGGCGTCGCATAAAAATAATTAAAATTGAAATTTTTAAAAGTGACGTAGACAAATTCATTTTAATTGAAGGGAACAAAAATTAAAAACTTCAGGAATATATAAAAATAAAAAGTAAAAAAACTTATATTAACCATTTTTTTATACAAATAACGTACTCTTTGAATATGAAAAACATGTGTAAATTTTAATTATAATAAATGTTTTCAATTATCATTTTTAGGTTTATAATATAATATACTTATGCATACGAGGGTCGCAGCCTTCGGCTGCGACCCGAGTACATTTGAGGTTGGGTAATTTGTAGATGTAATATTACTAAAAATTGTAATAATGATATGTGATTATCACCGCCAATTAGAGAAAAAAAATGAGTATCCGCAAAAAGAATGGAAAATTATTATAATATACACATACGAGGGTCGCAGACCCGAGTAAATTTGTAATTAGGTAATGTATACATGTAAGATTACTGAAAATTTTAATATTGATTATCTCCGCCAAATTCAAAAATTAACTATCAAAAAATAGTGGTAAGAGTATGATATATACACATTAGAGATGGGAAAAATGAGTCTTTTTAGTGACTCGAGTCATTTGAAACAATTCAGTAAAAAGATTCGTTCCAACTGATTCGTTCAATGAGTCGTTCACTTACGAAAATGAATTGGCGAGTGACGAGTGTTTTGAATCGTTCAGTACAGGAATCGTTCGTATGTGACTTGTACATATACAAGTGAGTCAGTGAGTGCAAGTCGGTACGACAAAATCCGAATGTATCCGATCACTGACAGAATGGATAAATAAATACGTTGTTACTTTTTGGCCGCCGTACGTTGCTTGATATATCAGTGGCGTACAAGTTATGTTTACTTTTGTTCATTATTATAATGATTGTGTAAATTTATCATATTACTTAAAATAACTGTTGCTGATAGTTTTATTTTGACTTTAATATTTAATATAACTTTTATTCTCAGACGTTTTATCATGCTAATCTTTATAGATAAATTGATTTATACTGTCAGGTATTATAAATAATTCGCTCGAAAACAAATGCTAAAATTAAAATGCATTAATATTCTCGGGATTTTAGAGCAGTGGTAATAAATGTGTAATAACACACATTTTAAGAACTACGGCTATATAATCTAAATCTAAATTGTTTATTAAACAATTTTACAATTCAAAATAATATCATACATATGTATCTTAAATACACGAATGATACGCCGCTGCCATTCAGAGCTAAACTGTAACAGTTTCTTTCCTTGCAACAATTCGAATTTAAAAAGTTGTCTGGTTTAGTTGTTGAAAAATACACTTCTATAATTACATTTATCGAGAAATATTTTTTAATTGATTATTTTATTAATATCAATAATAACGATTGTTTTCTTTCTAAATATTTTAACTAACACAAAAAATAGTGTACGAATCTATTTTCTTTTATATTTTACAATATGATAAAAAAAAGAACGAATCTTTTTTAAAATACTGACTCGAGTCGTTTCGTTCACCGAAAAGAATCGTTCAAAAAGAACGAATCGTTCATGAATTACACATCTCTAATACACATACGAGGGTCGCAGACCCGAGTAAATTTGTGAAAAAAATATGGCGTGAAAGGGGGTTGGGGCGCGAAGCGCCCAGGGGCACAGCCCCTAGTCACACTATAATATAAACGTGTATGAATATATATATATTTATTTATATATCCGCACGAAACTATAGCTTTATAGACTCTGGATTCACCAGGCCGATTTTGATAATTTTTGTTTTGTCATGTAGCTGCACTCTTTTTCCAGTCAATAGGCTAGATTTCATTTCTTAGCTATGAAAGGTCTCTGAGCTGGGATTTTTTTCCGAAAAAGTACATCGAATTTTACTAAAAAAACGTTGAATTAGCTGGTTCGAGTGTCGGCTTTTGTTTTGTCAGACAGTGTGATGGTCGTTTGAAAAATACTATTTTTACGATAATTTGCTAAATTACAAGATATCACTGTTGTATTTTGTTTATATCTGTCAAAATATGACATTATTAAAGAAGAAAACACATGGATTTTTATTGACATTTTCATAAAAAACACACTGATAAATTACTTGATTAATTTTAAAATGTTAGATTTGTGAATTTAATATAATTTCTACGTAAAATAGATTTTCATTGAAATTGTTCAACGAAGAAATTATAAACAGTTGTTTTTTATCTTATATACGTCAGGAGCGTGGAAAGAAATGTTATTTTGTACATTTTGATTAAATTGCTTATAAATTAAATTTTAACCAAAATTGATTGGTAATTTGATGTAATTAGTATAATTATCTATAGATAATATTAAAAAGTATAATATCAGGAGCGGCGAATTAAAAAATATTTAAAATCTTTTTTTCTAATTAGTTTAAATTTGACAGATGACAGATGACAGGGAATGTTCTAGAAGGTTTTCTATCCTTTTCTATTAGGAGTGAGAAAATTTTTGATGACGTTAAATTTGATAGTTCCAAAATTACGTCGTTTTTTACATGTGACATATTTTTTATGTTTGTAAAAAAATTATGTTGAGTGAAATTGTTGAATTTTTTTTAATTGTTGAAATTATTCATTTAAATCAGGGACGGTGTTTCAAATATTTGTGTTTTTTTAATGAAATTGTATAAAAATATAATTTTTAATAGTTTTGTTGATGTAATTTATTCAAAATTTCACATTTAAAAATATTAATTAAGTCAGGGGCTGGTGTCGTTTTAAATATATGAAATTTTTGGGAACTGTCACATTTCGTAACGTTTGTAAAAACTTAAAAAAACATTTTTTATAGTTCAAAAATATAAATTTCATAAAAATATGAAAATTATAATATAGATCAGTAGCGCCTAAAAAAAATTGTTTATGAATTATTATTTTTTTGAAAGTTTTGAGATTGATATATTAATTTTTTTTTTAATTATAATTTAGTCAGGGGCGTTGCATGAAAATAGTTAAATTTGTTGTTTTTTAAAAGTGCAATGTTTTTAAAATTATTTAATAAATAACAGTACATTTTAGGTTGGGTAATTTATACATGTTTCATTTAAATCAGGGACGGCGTTTCAAATAATTTTAAATTTGTGTTTTTTTAATGAAATTGTATATAAATATAATTTAAAAAATAGTTTTGTTGTAGGTGATTGATGCAATTTATCCAAAAGTTCACATTTAAAAATAAATAAGTCAGTAGCGTCTCAAAATTTTTTTTTAATTGTTCAAAAATTAGAAATTTCAAAAAAAATATGAAAATTATATTATAGATCAGTAGCGCCCCAAAAAAATTATTTATGAATTATTATTTTTTTGAAAGTTGAGATTGATATATTAATCTTTTTTTTTTTTTTTAATTGTAATTAAGTCAGGGGCGCGCATGAAAATAATTAAATTTGCTATTTTTTAAAAGTGACGTAGACAAATTAATTTTGATTAAAATTGAACAAAAATTAAAAACTTCAGGAATATATAAAAATAAAAAATTAACCATTTAATAAATAACAGTACATTTTAGGTTGGGTAATTTATACATGTAATATTATTGAAAATTGTAATATTGATATGTGATTATCACCGCCAATTTAAGAAATAAAATGAGTATCAGCAAAAAGATTGGAAAATTATTATATTATACACATACGAGGGTCGCAGCCGAAGGCTGAGACCTGAGTAAATTTGTGATTAGGTAATTTGTACATGTAAAATTACTGAAAATTGTAATATTGATTATCTCCGCCAAATGAAAAAATTAACTATCAAAAAATAGTGGAACGAGTATGATATATACACATACGAGGGTCGCAGACCCGAGTAAATTTGTGTAAAAAATATGGCGTCAAATGGGGTTGGGACGCGAAGCGCCCAGGGGCACAGCCCCTAGTATATATATATATATTAGGGTGGGCCGAATTGTATTGACAAAATTTAATTGACCTCGGCTACCCCCCTATGTGAAAGTACTCTCAATTCTATGAAAAAAATCCCATAGAACTATACCTCTACATTCAACTTTAGTTCGGCGCATTTTTGATTGAAAATTTTTAATTTGAGTCCCTTGAATTCAAATAAGGCGAACTAGGAAAAAATTCTCATCAAGCTGATTTTTGGTCGAGACTTTTATTTAAATTTTCTTAGCATACCTTAAAAAGTTCCCTTAGTTTGGGCCAAGGGTTTTTTTAGGGGGTAAAGGGGGGGAAATTCTATTTTTTGCAAATATCTCAAAAAATATCAACTTTTCGAGGACAATAGTTTTGAAGAAAATTGTAGCTTATAAAATTCTACATAAAAAAGATAACTATACTTTTTTCGTATAATCAATACTTTTTAAGTAAACAAACTTTTTAAGTGTCCAGTGTCGTGAAAAGTGCCAAAATCCAAACTTTTAGGGGCAATCAATTTTATGGTTGATTATTATAGATTTTTAGGCGTAGAATTCGAAAAAAATAACCCAGACTGGCGAAAAGTGGTGCAACACTCTTAAAAAGGGGGTTGAAGGATGAAAACCTCGTTTCCAAACTTTTTACTTGAAAAGTATTCATTATACGAAAAAAGTATACGTATCTTTTTTGTGTAGAATTTTATTAGCTACAATTTTCTTCATAACCATTGTCCTCGAAAAATTGATACTTTTTGAGATAATTGCAAAAAATAGAATTTTCTCCCCTTAACCCCCTAAAAAACACAAACCGATGGCCCAAACTAAGGGTACTTTTTAGGGTATGCTTAGAAAATCAAAATAAAAGTCTTCACCAAAATTCAGCTTGGTGGGATTTTTTTCTTAGTTTAACCTATTTGAATTCAAGGGACTCAAATTTAAAATTTTCAATCAAAAATGCGCCGAACTAAAGTTGAATGTAGAGGTATAGTTCCATTGGCGTTTTTTCTTAGAATTGATAGTACTTTCACATAGGGGGGTAGCCGAAGTAGGTTAAAAAATTGGCCCACCCTAATATATATGTATGTCTCCTCTAAATGTTATTTTTATAGACTCTGGAATTACCCGGCCGATTTTGATAATTTTTTTTTCGTCATGTAGCTTGACTCTTTTTCCAGTCAATAGGCTAGATTTCATTTCTTAGTTATGAAAGGTCTGTGAACTGTGATTTTTTTCCGAAAAAGTACATCGAAATTTTACTGAAAAAACGATGAATTAGCTGGTTCGAGTGTCGGCTTTTGTTTTTCAGACAGTGTGATTGTCGTTTGAAAAATACTATTTTTACGATAATTTGCTAAATTACAAGATATCACTGTTGTATTTTGTTTATATCTGTCAAAATATGACATTTATAAAGAAGAAAACACATGGATTTTTATTGACATTTTCATAAAAAACACACTGATAAATTACTTGATTAATTTTAAAATGTTAGTTTTGTGAATCTATTATAATTTCTACGTAAAATAGATTTTGATTGAAATTGTTAAACGAAGAAATTATAAACAGCTGTTTTTTATCTTATATACGTCAGGAGCGTGGAAAGAAATGTTATTTTGTACATTTTGATTAAATTGCTTATAAATTAAATTTTAACCAAAATTGATTGGTAATTTGATGTAATTAGTATAATTATCTATAGATAATATTAAAAAGTATAATGTCAGGAGCGGCGAATTAAAAAATATTTAAAATCTTTTTTTCTAATTAGTTTAAATTTGACAGATAACAGATGACAGGGAATGTTCTAGAAGGTTTTCTATCGTTTTCTATTAGGAGTGAGAAAATTTTTGATGACGTTAAATTTGATAGTTCCAAAATTACGTGGTTTTTTACATGTGACATAGTTTTTATGTTTGTAAAAAAATTATTTTGAGTGAAATTGTTGAATTTTTTTTAATTGTTGAAATTATTCATTTAAATCAGGGACGGTGTTTCAAATATTTGTGTTTTTTTAATGAAATTGTATAAAAATATAATTTTTAATAGTTTTGTTGATGTAATTTATTCAAAATTTCACATTTAAAAATATTAATTAAGTCAGGGGCTGGTGTCGTTTTAAATAAATGAAATTTTTGGGAACTGTCACATTTCGTAACGATTGTAAAAACTTAAAAAAACATTTTTTATAGTTCAAAAATATAAATTTCATAAAAATATGAAAATTATAATATAGATCAGTAGCGCCTATAAAAAATTGTTTATGAATTATTATTTTTTTGAAAGTTTTGAGATTGATATATTAATTTTTTTTTAAATTATAATTTAGTCAGGGGCGTTGCATGAAAATAGTACAATTTGTTATTTTTTAAAAGTGCAATGTTTTTAAAATTATTTAATAAATAACAGTACATTTTAGGTTGTGTAATTTATACATGTTTCATTTAAATCAAGGACGGCGTTTCAAATAATTTTAAATTTGTGTTTTTTTAATGAAATTGTATATAAATATAATTTTAAATAGTTTTGTTGTAGATGATTGATGCAATTTATCCAAAAGTTCACATTTAAAAATAAATAAGTCAGTAGCGTCTCAAAAATTTTTTTTAATTGTTCAAAAATTAGAAATTTCAAAAAAATATGAAAATTATAATATAGATCAGTAGCGCCCCAAAAAAATTATTTATGAATTATTATTTTTTTGAAAGTTGAGATTGATATATTAATCTTTTTTTTTAATTATAATTAAGTCAGGGGCGCGCATGAAAATAATTAAAATTGCTATTTTTTTAAAGTGATGTAGACAAATTAATTTTGATTAAAATTGAACAAAAATTAAAAACTTCAGGAATATATAAAAATAAAAAGTTAACCATTTAATAAATAACAGTACATTTTAGGTTGGGTAATTTATACATGTAATATTATTGAAAATTGTAATATTGATATGTGATTATCACCGCCAATTTAAGAAATAAAATGAGTATCAGCAAAAAGATTGGAAAATTATTATATTATACACATACGAGGGTCGCAGACCCAAGTTAATTTGTGATTAGGTAATTTGTACATGTAAAATTACTGAAAATTGTAATATTGATTATCTCCGCCAAATGAAAAAATTAACTATCAAAAAATTGTGGAACGAGTATGATATATACACATACGAGGGTCGCAGACCCGAGTAAATTTGTGTAAAAAATATGGCGTCAAAGGGGGTTGGGGCGCGAAGCGCCCAGGGGCACAGCCCCTAGTCTATGTATACTAGTATACCCAACAAAGGAACCAATATTAATAAAAATCGAATCAGTGGTTCATGAGTTATGCATATGACAAAGATTCAGGAGACAGACAAATAGAGAAGTGAAAACTACATATTTAATAAATCAATTCCAAATCGTATCGTTGTTATTGAAAGTCGTGACTCTATTGTATACGTGACAAATTCTATCTATGTAAATTGTAAAAATTCAATATAAAAGGATTGGTTGACCAATATAAGACATCCTTACCCTTTTTGTTTTCTTGAGAATCTTTAATATAATCACTTAACATAACAAAAAATACATAAATCAAGCAAAAACACGAAAACCTGTCTGAGAAAAAAAGTTCAAGCGTTAGGAATCGTTAAAAAGAATTGTTTTCAGTGAAAATGTTGAAGTATTTGATACATTTTGTAATTAACTATATATACGAGAAATGTTTTTATTTTCTCAAATCATGTAAACAAACATATGTTAGTAACTTTGTGATATTTATTATTATATTATACTACAATCTTGTTGAAAAAGGACAAGTAGAAAGCAAAAAAGGTCATTATTTATAAAATTTATCATCGATAGTAGATTCCCAAAATACTTCTGGAATACCCTTTTAAAACTTTCATAGACGTCCCTGTTCTACAGAAAATGT
The DNA here is from genome assembly GCA_949319165.1 of Sialis lutaria. NCBI lineage: Eukaryota > Metazoa > Arthropoda > Insecta > Megaloptera > Sialidae > Sialis > Sialis lutaria. The sequence goes on from OX439241.1 coordinate 13,561,982, forward strand.
TTTCACACACTAATTTTACAAAATTTTTGTTCCATGGATTAATAAATACGAAAAAAGTGAAAAAATATCACTACTTATGTTAGAGATATAGATTTCATTATTATTATTATTACGTATTATAATTTACTTTACTTTTTTAAATAATAATAATATTAATTATAGGAAACAAAAGTGAGTTATATTTGTTCTTAGAGTTTGTGAGTTTGGTTTAAATGGTTTCAGAATATCTTATTTTACCCTGATACCTGAGCCCCTCCCCCTCCCCATTGATAATTCTATTTAATTACAAAAAATTTCATACAAAGAAATTGATTACATCCAATAATGAATATATAATATCTAAATATAAGTTTGATTTATATTTATGGAAATTACGACCCTTCGCTTCGCTTATAAGGGTCGTATAGTTTTCTTATTTCTCCCATTTCTTTACGCAAGGTTTCTGATTGTTTACTTAAAAAATTAAAGATATTATAATATTTTTAATAATATATTAACTTTTAACTAATACCTAATACTTAATTTTTTACTAGGTATTACTTTATATTGGCTGACTGTATATTTTTATTGTATCTATATGATATTTTTTCCAAATAAAAACTATAATTCAATTCTCATAATACTGATGTAATAGTTATTATAAATAAATAATTAATAGAAAAAAGTATTTTCTTATAAGAAATGAAATTAAACTATAGTATTTTAAAATAAAAAAATTAGTTAGAATGGTGAAGTTTATGTAAGTATAGCTAAGACCCCCTTCGTAATATTTATCGAACCCCAATCCCTCCAATAGCCATACTTAAGGGGAGGTTCTCATCAAGCACGACCAAAAAATCGATTTTTTTTTGCTTAAAAAGTTGGCAAATGTCTCGTAGAATACGCTCGTGAAACCCGTTTTGCCGAATTCAATTTTTTTTTTTAAAGTTATAGTCAAAAAGCCGAAGTCGTCTTTTTATGCGAAAATGGAATTTTTGCGGTAGCGCGTTTTTTCGGTATTAATTTTTAATTTCCCACACTTTTGTGACCATGGCATAGCTACCTCGAATGCCGCTAGATGTCTGTACATATATTTACACACACATATATACATGTTGTATTCTAAAATCGAATACTACTAAAACTTTAAAGGCGTATTTCTCGAAACCATGTTTTCTGAGACGGGCGGCAAGATACCTCAAAAACTACTATAGATATCGATATGATTTTTTTTATTTTAAAGATAATAAAATTTGCTGGATCTTGAACTAAAATCATAATTTTACAATCATTATTTTTATTGTTACAGCACTTTTTAGAGCCAAAAAAAGTGCGAAAAAAATTTGTTTTTGCAAGTCCACCATTTTGTTAATTTTTAACTTTTCTTAGTGATTTTAGTTCAGGATCCAGCAAATGTCTTCTATTTTATAAAAAACTTTGATTTTTTGATTTCAAACAAAAATTGGATGCGTTACCTTGCCGCCCGTGGAGGTGTCTTTTTTTTCGATGACTATCTTTGAATGCATATAACTAATAAACTATTCGGTATTTTTGTTCATAAAAATTTGTAAAAGTAGTTAATAACATACTTAATAAGTACCAAAAAACTTGGCTACTTTATTTACTTCCTTCCATAAGAAAAAAAAACCGCGAAAATCACGTAATTTTTGGGTCGCTAGATGAGAACCTCCCCTTAATTAATGTACACCGCGTCATTAGTATTTATAAAGTATATACGTATGTCTAATGTACATATATAAAACATTTATTCCGGAGTTACTTTGAATTGAAAAATGCGATGCATGTACTTTTAATTAATTGTATAGAAAAAGTATTATTGTATCTTTTTTAATTTCGGGTTGAAAAAGATGTCTGAAAACTTCTATTTCTGCTTGCACTGAATACAAATATACATCTAAAACTAATTATCTATACGATTGGCGATCAGATAAGGTACTGGCACCAGTCTTGGACACCTCAGTGTTAAACATTTTTAACATAAATGTATTAGAAATATACAAGTATACTTTGTTGTTGGTATCACTGGCGCCGACTATGGGGGGGGGGATTGCCCCCCGAGATGTTATACCAGAGGGGCTTCGTCCCCTCTGTGAAGCTGCACGCTAGTTTCTTTTAAATTAAAGATACATTGGTCAATAAGATTCTTTCATTAAAAAAAGGTGCAATATTCAAATACTTGTCACCTAATTAAAAATGATCACTAAGAATTTCTTCAAAAAAGAAATTAATACTTGAAACATATTTTTTAAATTATGGGAAAATATATGAAGCACATAACTTAAGTTGTAATAATCACAATTGTATTCAAAAACAGTGTATATTCAAAGTTTTTGTTATAAAAATTTGTCTTTAGATATTTACCTATAACTTGAATAATTTTAAAATAATCATGGTCAGACAGAAACCATTATTTATTTAGGGCATTAAATTTTCTCTGGATTCCTAGATGGAATTTATTTTATTCGGTGTAGAAGGTCTTCTCTGGGGTCGTCGAAAAACATGAATAATTTTCCTTAAATTTTTGTAATATCTAGAACTTTGAGTGCTTATAGCTCAAACACTTTTCGAGATTCCGATATTGGGTGCTGGGCATTATTTAGGGCACTCTTTTCTCTATTATAATTTAAAATTTCATTTTTAAATTCAATTAAATACATATTAACGATACTCTGTATTTCAGGCATAATCCCCAAATTCGACGTCGCTAAATGATTTTTTAGTGGGCTTTCAATAACTATTTACGATACATAATTTTTTAAAAACACTATTTTGTTCGTAATTTTATCAGCTTTAAGATTTATTAGACCTGTTTTCTTCTAAAACTGACAGCCCCAGTGGTATACCCAAATAACTGATTTTAGACAGCTTTGTAAACCCCTAGAAAGTTATGCACCCCCCTGTGAAGGGGGGGAAAAGTTATCACCATGTTCTGTACATTGAAATCTAACAATTTCTTGAAAAAAACGTACTCCGTCATTTTTTCTAGCTCAAATATTATATTGACTGGACTATACTTATATGTTTGATATAGGTATGTTTTGGCATGTACTTAATCGTTGTATATTCTTTGGTATATCATTCATGTATATGAAGTTGAATAACTTTCGCTAGAGAAGTGTATTTGCGATTATTATACGATCTAGTAATAATCTGTCTCCGCATTTTATGGCCTCACTTCAGAATTAATATTGTTTGACTATAGTATATCTAATAACTATATTTATGTAAACTTAACAAAAGAGTAAGCATATTTTTTTAATATCATCGCATTTAATTCAATAGTAAAAAAAGAAAAAAGAGGTTCTAGAAATTAGACGGTTTTACTGGAATAGTCTCGTAACTTGGTTTATTGTAATACTTTTACTAAACATTGTATATTCTGAGAACACGTTTAATTTAACGTAATTAAATGACATCTTGGAATTTCATTTTACTGAAATTTAATCGTGATGTTTTTCTGGCTTCATATAAAACTTTATAAAACAAATAAGGGTATAACATCGATTTAATGCCATTTAATGAATGTCAAAGAAATTTCTTTAACTTCGTAGAAAATTAATTAGTTTAAAACTTCCAATATCAGAGCGATGTTAAATATATCTGCAAACAGTATTCTTATAATACTTTTGATAGCTTGAATGTTCTTTATTCGAATTTCATGTATAGGAAAATCTTAATGAAATTATTATTTTTAACGGTTTTATCACATTTTTTTAATTAATTGAGACATTTTTAGTTCATTAATGTCTAATTAAATATAGTTCCGACCAAATCAAAACAAAAACTCAATTTATTTTGTAAATGTGTTCAAAATTGAATTGAAGTCGGACAAAGACATTATTTCAGGCATTAGGATTTCCATTTTTTTAAATTTATGTTTCTGTAGAAAATAAAGTTGAACTTTACTAAATTTTTCAAGATCACGTTAATATTAATATCTAATATTTTTTTAAACCATAAAACTTTTGTAATAGCATTTTTCTCTAATCATTTTAATATATTTGAGGAGTTCGATCTTTTTTATCACCCTGTATGTATATATTTTTATTTATTGAAAGTTTTGGCGTTAGGGTGGGTCCCGTACAGCCACGACTGTTTTATGTATATTCAACTTTCCATAAAAATAATTATCATGCGAAGAACCGGTAGTTTGGCGACCGCTGTTGTAATATCTAAATTGTGCAAAATTATATAAATTCATAGACAATACAACAATGTTGACGATTATACTGGAAATACCTCGTCTAAGGTTTGGTTAGGTCGCGAGAAAATTCTATATAAGCATTCAAGATGTTCAAATACGAGTAGGGGAACCCGGGGCGGAACGGGGTAGCTAAGCTTTGATTACAAGTTGAGAGGGTTTGAAAGAAATAACACCATTATTTGTCAATTTGTACGTTTATTTACTTATTTCTCTACAAAGAAACTAAAGCTAAATTTATCTAAGTTAATAATAACAATCAAAAATTAGTGTCTGAAAAAAAATGAAATTTCCCATTCTGCCCCACCCCCCGGGGTTCAATGGGAAATGAACGCGGAGTACAATGGGGTACTAATTATTGGCACAGTTCACAGTTGAGAACACTGTCATCGTTGTCAATGTCTAAACCCGCGCATAAATAATTACAAGCAGACCGTGTCTTCGTCTTCCGAGCTTTCTTAGGATTTATTTAATTTTTTAGACGACCGCATCAACAACTTGGCCCATAGCATCCGTAGACCAGGACTAACCAACACCTATCATAAACATCTCGGATCTTAGTTAAAATTAGCAAAAACCCAACCCCTGTCTACTCCCGACCATTAGAGGTTGAATATTGAATTTGTTTTATTGCAAATTATTTTTCCTGACTCCACCATGATAACTTAAGCAGTTATGCAGATAAACATATCAAAAACACACACCCTGTATACCCCCGCCATTATGAGTGGAATGTCGAAATTTTTATTTTAATATATGACTATTTTGCCCGAATTTACCTTTATAACTTAAGCAGGTATACAGATAAACATATCTAAAACCATCCCCGCCCCCATCCAATGCTATTAGGGGTTGAATGTCGAGCTTTCGTTTTTAATTGAACATTAATTTGTACGAATTTACCTTAAAATCATAAACAGTTATGAATATATAAATATACCAAAATTTTACCCCCCCCCCCATTTCCGTAGGGGTTGAATTTTCGTAAATGCTATCTGTCTTGTAGAGTACCTACATACTTATGCCGTGTTTCATTCGGTGAATACAAAAAAAAAAATATCTTACATCTTTTTCCACCCCCCTAACACCTTAGGGGTTAAATTTTTGGAAGTGCTGAAATAACTATTTCATAATTTATATTGTAGAGTATTTATGATAAGTTTCAATTAAATACAAACAAAAAAATATTTTTTTATACAAACTTTGACATCCCGTTTTAACCCCGTAGGGGTTGAATTTCAAAAAATCCTTTCTTAGTGGGTGCTTACATCATAAAAGAAAGGCACCTACGAAATTTCACGTTTCTAGGTCCAGGGGTTTGGGCTGTACGTTGATATATGAGTGAGTGAGTGAGTGGTTAAGGACAAACTCTTTTATAGATATAGATATTAATTTTAACCTTATCTGAACACAATAAAACTAGAATTGGTAACTACTACATATTGTGGATAACATATAACTTTACTTACATTTTATTAAATTGAATATCCATTGAATTGTCAATGGTTTACACTCTTACAAAAGTTTGTATAATATTACATCAAACAACACACTTTTGTCAAACGACTGTCAGTTTAGTTTCTTATATTCACAATAGATGGTTAATAACGGTTTTCTTTAAAATATATGTGGTACGATTCAGGCTGTAGGACGATTATGGCTACTTTTCCCTATGTCTATGGTTTGGGGAGGTAAATTGTAGACTTTAATGTTCGGTATTACAAAGAAGCTTACTAATTTACTAGCTTGCAAGCACTTACAAATGACGTATTAATTCTGTAATATTATTTATAGATTAGTTATGGAATTTAGAACAGTAATATTTCAACTTATTATTACACAATTATACTGACCGCACAAAATAATTTTCAAAACATCATCACTATTTTAATACAGTTCATGTTTATTTACCACAATACATGTGGGCGAAACTTGTTAAACATTTCATGAAATTTCGAGAGAAATATCAGATAAGATTGCAAGATAGAAAATTTTGTTAGTTCGTTTATTATAAGATTGATTGTACTGGATTTTATTTATTTTGGGTCTATGGCTCGTTGAAGTACCACTGATTAAGAACCACTGTGTACATTTATTAATATATGAAACTATTGATTTTCTAATAAATTTAAGATTTTAATAAATAAATATGTTTTCGTTCTTATGAATAATATAATATTCAAATGTGGTTATAACTCAATATTACAAATTCAGATTTTTGTATTTTCGTATCAAATATTCAGGAAACAGTATATTATTATGCTTAACAAAATCTGATCAATAGAAGACGGTGGAATTTGTTCCGGAAAATGGAATGCGCTTTAACATTTTTAAATGTGTTTTAAAAAAATGTCTTATTATTAAATTCAGCCAGTTTCCTGCTTGGCTCTGCCTTTTTAATGGTTACTTTTCATGTGGCTTAATATTTGTTATGAAAATATATAGGTAGGGTCAACTGGGGTAAATATGAAACACGAAAAAAAGGGGTAAAAGTGAAACAAGCTTCTAACTAAAAAACTAATTTCTTTACAGAAGAATTATAAAAACTGACATGATCTTTAAAGATTTGTTAAAGCGATCTGAAAATATAAATCGCCTAGTAAGTGATATGTCCCCCCTACATACTTTTCTGTTAGACGATGGCAAAACGTGTGAATTAAATTTTAATTCTTTGCACATAACTTTCTGCATAACTCAGGTATAAATTAAAGTTACAAATTTCACATTGATATGCCACAAAGAAAATAAATCAAAGTTGCCATTGTAGTTTTTCTTTTAATTTTTCGATAAGTATTTTCCATCTAATTAAGATTTAAAAATTCGGGAAAAAGTGAAACAGAAATATGGGAAAATATGAAACACAGCCGGGGATAATCTGAACCAGTTTTTGCAAGTCTGGACAAGTCACACATGTTACAGTTAAAGTCAGTTTGAGTGCAGATTTCAGAGTGGACGCATCATTTTGGTTGCAGTCTTCAAAATGCCACGAAATTACGTTAAAAAGGTCCTAAATAAGGATGTACCGGAATTCCGGTCCTATGGAAATTTAAAAGGGGTCAATAGTCAATAGTACATCAGGGGTCTATGGAACAATTTGTATGTTTTGAAAATCGATGTTTTTTATGCAATGCAAGAGTTTAAAAACAGTTAAAAGAGCACAAAAAAATGTTTCACTTTTACCCCAATATTTTTAAAAAATTCATTTTCGGTTTAAATATTTATCTAATATTTTTCAAACCTTGCAGATGTATTTAGGATGATATTAAGAGTACACATTGTATGTGATATACATATAAGCAAGAACGAATATTCTTTTTAAAAAAATACATTATTCGCAAGCATATTCTAAGTTTTATTGTAATTTCCATAACCTTCAATATATTTCATTACCTGCTGGTTAGACATTTATAACCTAGCAAGGTGCGACACATGTTTCCTATGTAGTTTTTCCCACTTATTTCATTTTTACCCAGCAAATATAAATATAATGCATTATATGAAAGTTAGAAGCCTGTTTCATTTTTACCCTTACCTGTTTCACTTTTTCCCAAACTAGAGGTTAAAAATGAAACACACATTTTTCATTTTTTAAATCTGTGTTGTATGGTACAGTTCAAATGACGTAGGTATTTGAAAGGGTTATTCATACGCACATCTAGTAGAAAAAATTAAAATATGAATTTGTATCGTTAACTGCCAAAAAAAATGAAAGATTTGTATTTTGTTTCACTTTTACCCCAGTTGACCCTACATATAATAAATGTATATTTTATAAAAATTAGTATACAGTGCGTTCACGATGAAAGGAACAAATTCGTTTAAAATTCAGGTAATTATTTTGTGGAAAAACGTTCGGACCCGTTGCGGATTTTTTGACATAAGAAAATTGTATATAGGGTGTCTCAAGAAGAAGATACGCAGACATCATTGATTTTTTTAAATGGAACACCCTATATATTATGCCATTTTTGAATTGTACGATAATTTCTGAATACTTTTTGTACAACATACCATAGCTCTAAAGTCAGCGGTTTTTGAAATAATGACGTATGAAATATATCTTAAGATGAATATAATGCAGTTATCATTGATTTTTAAAATGGCACAGCCCTGTATTTTATGCCATTTTTGAATTGTACGGTAAATTCTGAACACTTTTTATACAACATACCATAGCTCTAAAATCAGCAGTTTTTGGAATAATGAAGTTTGTAATGTGATAAATAAATAAAAAATTAATGAACTTTAATAATAAAATATTCAAAAGAAATAAAATTATTCCAAAAACCACTGATTTTAGAGCTACGGTATGTTGTACAAAAAGTGTTCAGAATTTACCGTATAATACAAAAATGGCATAAAATATAGGCTGTTCCATTAAAAAAAATCAATGATGACTGCATATATTCATCTTGAGACACATTTCCAATGTCATTATTCCAAAAACCGCTGATTCTAGAGCTATGGAATGTGTACAAAAAGTGCTCAGAAATTATCGTACAATTCAAAAATGCCATAATATATAGGGTGTCCAATTTAAAAAAATCAATGATGTCTGCATATCTTCTTCTTGAGACTTCCTGTATACAATTTTTTTATGTCAAAAAATCCGCAACTAAAAATACTAATCGACGGGTCCGAGCATTTTTCCACAAAATAATTACCTGAATTTTAAACGAATTTGTTCCTTTCATCATGAACGCACTGTATAATATGTATAACCAATTTGTATGTACCTATATAATGTAGTTTTTATGTCACAAATAAATGATGAATAAACTATATTATGGAGGAATATAAAATGTAACCATAACGTTTTTTTATAAGTAGTCACTTTTTATCTAATATCCTGTATTGTTTTTTCCGACTGTTTTTCAGTTTCGACTTTTTAATTATTCATGTATATGGATAAAATTTTAACATCGAATATTAAAAATGTATTTAGAATGATTGAGAAGAATGTATTTTTGTTTAATTTGTAAAAACGATAATAATTAATTTTTAAATTTTGTTAACAGGTTTGCAAATAATGTACGATTCAAAATGTTTACAAAGTAATTTAAACTGTTGAAAATTTAATAATTGATAAACAATATAATACCTACAGGAAATAAATGATAAATTGATATTTTTAATTGTGGAACACATTTTGGACTAAATTAAACATATAGATCGGTACTTGATTGAAGTGAGATATTTTTTAGATAATTTTTTTTTCTAAAAAATATCTCAAAAAATTTATGTTTTTTTACCATTATTCTTTGTTACTTTAATTATATTTTATTCACGTTACTTAAAATATGTCATTATTATTAATCAATTGTAAATAATTAATAATAATGATTTCCAAGATGATAGCAGCGATGAAAGAATTTTTTTTTACTAATTATTGAAAATCTTATAAAACCGAATTCTTAGTGAGACTCGACGAGACTTATAAACTAACTAGCGGAATCCCGCGGCTTCGCTCGCGTAAACTTCGAAACTAATTAGAACCCTTCATACGTGATAGAGGATGACCTATTATATTTTTTTATATTGATTTTTATTCATTACCTATAAAAAACGTAAATATTTCGGATCTTAGTTAAAAATTGTAAAAACTAACCCCTGTCTACCCTCACCATTAGGGGTTGAATATCAATTTTTTTATTGCAGATTATTTTGTTAGATATAAGCAGCTATATCTACAGATAAACATATCAAAAACAGAGATAGAGACCCTCTCTATCCCCGTTATTAGGGGTTGGATGTCGAAATTTTAATTTTAATAGATTACTATTTTTCCCGAATTTACCTTTATAAGTAAAATAGGTATGCAGATAAACATATCTAAATCCATCCTCGTCTCCGTTCTATGCTATTAGGGCTTGAATATTGAATCATTTTTAATTAAATAATAATTTGTCCGAATTTATCATGAACAATTATGAAGATAAATATATCAAAATAATTTTACCCCCCCCCCTCCCATTCCCATAGGGGTTGAAATTTCGTAACTGATATTTGTCTTGTAGAGTACCTACTTGTATAATTAGTCGCGTCATTATAATATTTTGAAAAAAATTAATTAGAGCCCTTTATATTATTGATGGAATTTGTTGGGGAAGGTGCAAGGAGTAATTTCTCATCAAATGAGTCAATTTTTTTTCATTGGAACATTGTTTATTTTTAAACAATTTGGTCGGAAAATCGGTTTTTCTGATATAGTGGGAAAATTGTGGGTTGTAGAGAAAAGTAAAGCACAGACGAAATATGCGCAATCAAAAGATCTATAATTTGGTGCCTGGTAGATTAAAATCCGATTATTGGTTCACATGTTATTGCAAAAAAAACCGCTAAAAAACGTTGAAAATTAACTTTTTTTAAATTGTTTATAATTTTTTTATTATTTATTAAAATTCAACGAAAATACCTAAAAGTTGTGAGCATTAATATGTTTCAAAAGTGAGCGAAAGATGGATGCTGTAGGTCGAATAGTTTTTGCAATATTCTATTTTGTTTATCGGGTTGAGAAAAAAATAGCTAAATTTCAAACGCGGGGCCTGATAAAAGTTATTAACCAAAAAGGATTCACAACCCCGATTTTTAAAGGCCAAAGCCTAACTTAACTTTGTATTTTCGTACAATATCGATTTATTATCGAGAACCCTTTTGAAACGTGCAATAAACAAAATATTTAAAAAATTGCACTAAAATTAATAATTTTCAATATTTTGACTTAGCGGTGAGCATTGTTATTTTACAACTTAGAAAACTATCTTATTGTTATTTTTTCGGCGCGTTACCCCAGATTAAAAAAAGAATGAAGGTTCTACGATCATTATAAGCTGAGATATTGCAAATTTTTCAAGCGCGAATCACTTTGAACTTCGACGGCTGAGAAACATATCTCGCGAGCAAAGTCGAAGTTCAAAATGATTCGCGCTTGAAAAATTTGCAATATCTCAGCTTATAATGATCGTAGAACCTTCATTCTTTTTTTAATCTGGGGTAACGCGACGAAAAAATAACAATAAGATAGTTTTCTAAGTTGTAAAATAACAATGCTCACCGCTAAGTCAAAATATTGAAAATTATTAATTTTTAGTGCAATTTTTTAAATATTTTGTTTATTGCACGTTTCAAAAGGGTTCTCGATAATAAATCGATATTGTACGAAAATACAAAGTTAAGTTAGGCTTTGGCCTTTAAAAATCGGGGTCGTGAATCCTTTTTGGTTAATAACTTTTATCTGGCCCCGCGTTTGAAATTTAGCTATTTTTTTCTCAACCCGATAAACAAATAGAATTTTGCAAAAACTATTCGACCTACAGCACCCATCTTTCGCTCACTTTTGAAACATATTAATGCTCACAACTTTTAGGTATTTTCGTTGAATTTTAATAAATAATAAAAAAATTATAAACAATTTAAAAAAAGTTAATTTTCAACGTTTTTTAGCGGTTTTTTTGCAATAACTTTTGAACCAATAATCGGATTTTAATCTACCAGGCACCAAATTATAGATCTTTTAATTGCGCATATTTCGTCAGTGCTTTACTTTTCTCTACAACCCACAATTTTCCCACTATATCAGAAAAACCGATTTTCCGACCAAATTGTTTAAAAATAAACAATGTTCCAATGAAAAAAAATTGACTCATTTGATGAGAAATTACTCCTTGCACCTTCCCCAACAAATTCCATCAATAATATAAAGGGCTCTAATTAACTTCTTTTTGTGGTATTATTACAGCTATAATGACGCGACTAAATGTTTCATTCGGTGAATACAAAAAAAAAATATTTTATGAATTTTTCCACCCCCCTTGGGGGTTAAATTTTGGGAAATGCTGTAATAATTGTTTCATTATTTATATTGTAGAGTATGTTCGATAAGATTCAATTAAATGCAAAAAAAAAAATTATATAAACTTTGACACCCTGTTTTAACCCCAAAGGGGTTGAATTTCGAAAAAATGCTTCCTTAGTGGGTGCTTACATCATAAAAGGAAGGCATCTACGAAATTTCACGTTTCTAGGTCCAGGGGTTTGGGCTGTACGTTGATATATGAGTGAGTGAGTGAGTGAGTGAGTGGTTAAGTACAAACTCTTTTATAGATATAGATGTAGTATCGTCTCTTTTTTGTTTCATCAAAATTTTTCTCATCTCGTTGAAACGAAGCACTCTTTATGGTCAAAGTTTGATGTCCGGTATTATAAACGACCTAGCAAATTTGTTAGCTAGCAAGCACTCTAAAATGAGATACCAAACTTATATGACAGTTCTGTTGATGACTTTGACAGATTTCGCGCAAGCGTTGTATGTAAAAACCAACGGTATTAAAACAGTTGTGCTATTATGAAAATTATTTTATACGGTCAGAGTCGCCAACTGTGTTACAATACGTTGAAGTGTCACTGCTCTAAATTCCATAACTAATCCATAGATACTATAACAAAATTCATAACCTCTTTTATGAGTGCTTGCAAGCTAACAAATTTTGCTAGGTCGTTTTATAACGTTTATAATACCGGACATGAAAGTTTTTATTTGAATATTTTGTATCAATTGTTATTTCACCTTATGTGATTAAATATTTTGATCTCTGCAGGATATTTTATACACAATACATTCATATTATGTACGTTTATAGTTTCAAAAGCAAATACAAAAGGGGAATACGTGTAGATGAAAGGAAAGGAAATTAGAACAGAACATTATTATAGTGTATATCGACCACATTGTTATAAGGTAACCAACAACCAACCCTTATCATTGAAGTATTTTAAGTAAATGTTCTTGATATGTGCTTTTAAGCAATAATAAACTGTATGTTTTGGAAATTAGTTGGGGATGGCTGCTTTAGCATAATTTACTTTATTGTTCTTGATTGCGTTGATCCTATTGTTATCTATTAATATTATAATTCATACTTTTTTATTCATTTTAATGTTTTTGTTTTGAATTATACTTACCTTGAGAATTTTTTTATGTAAAAATGTAAAATGGAATTTTAGTATTGTGTTATTAATATTCGTATTAATTTTATATTAAAAAAGTTAAAATTAATAACGTATTGTCATAAATGTGCTTTATATTTTATGTTATACAGTTATATATTGTTTTTTTTTTAAATTCATAATAAAACTTTTTATTTAAAATAAAGTTTGTATACCTTTATACAGGATGTCCCATTTTAATCTATCACCGCCCTAATTTTTTTATCTATCAATTAAATCGAAAAATATTTCGAATAAAAGTTATTTGGTTTTGAGGGGGACTCAATATGGCGTTATTAATTTTTGATTTTTTGGACGTCTTCATGGTCAAATAGAACCAACATTTTTTTTTCAAATGGAAACCTATATTTTTCATTACGGTATCTTATTATTTGGAAAAAAAACAAACAGCTTTTGTTTCAAATAATTTTTTGTATGACTTCATTTTTTTTTAATATTTAACAAAATAATTTTAGATTTCAGATTTTCACTAATTTTTTACTCGAAACTCATTAACTTTAGAGGAAAAGTGTAAAATACAAAAAATGTTTATTCTAATCTGATATAACTAGGATTTTTTTAAACTTTTGCTCTTCAAAATATTAAAGCAAAAAAAAATTAAATTGAGAAAAATCTGAAATCATTTTTTGTATTTTACACTTTTCCTCTAAAGTTAATGGGTTTCGAGTAAAAAATTAGTGAAAATCTGAAATCTAAAATTATTTTGTTAAATATAAAAAAAAAAATAAGTCATATAAAAAATTATTTGAAACAAAAGCTGTTTGTTTTTTTCCAAACAATAAGATACCGTAATGAAAAATATAGATTTCCATTTGAAAAAAAAAATGTTGGCTCTATTTGACCATGAAGACAAAACCAAACAACTTTTATTCGAAACATTTTTTGATTTAATTGATAGATAAAAAAAATTAGGGGGGTGATAGATTAAAATGGGACCCCTGTATATTTAACGGGTAACCTTGACGCTCGAAAAAAGTAGCATAAAAAAATGATACTTTCAAGTACCTATATATTTTTTTAATTGTTATCAATAATTACATTTTTTGTGGAAATTGCCGTGGTTTGACAAAAAATTGATTTTTTGTTAAAATTTTAATGGAGATGTGGTATAAATTTGATTTAAATCGGGTAATTAGTTCTCGAGCTGTAAACTTCACTAGTTCGAAAAAAGTAACTTCGAGAAAAACGCAAAACAAGTACCGCGTCAGCGTTTTATAATCAAAAATATTTGTATATTACCTTTAATCTGCGATTTCTGGTCCATACGCAGATGCAGTGATGACCTCTGACTCTTTTTGATATGCTCTATGGAGTTTTCTTACTTATTTTGTTTTTCTTCGTGTGCTTTTATATTAGCTATTGATACTATGTATAATACTGTCTGGTCGCTACCTGTGATTCCGAGTCTATTCTCCGCCGAGCTCATTTCAAATTGTTATATCTCAGGTAATATTTGGAGTATGTGCAAGGTTAAATTCTTAAAATATTCATAAAAGTATAATTAACCCATTAACGTCCAAAAGAAAACAAAAACATACAAAAGATTTTTTTTAATGAAATTATGTACACATTCAATATATTTAACTAAATATACAACAAAAACTTTTTTTTTCTTTTTTCTTGGATTTCGTGGCATTCTTCTTCTACAAAATCAGCCATCTATTTTTCTTTCTTGTGTGGAACACTTATATGTTACACGTACTACAAACTTTTTAATATTTAGAAAAAAATAACAGTGTGTACTCATTACTCATGCGAGTAAATTGGGCAGATATGAAGTCTATTTTGTGTGAGACTGCTTTTCTCATATAATTTTTATTTAGATAAACATTTAAAAGTCATGTTATATGTATATTTAAGTTACTTCATATGATTTGAACAAAATTCGAAATCACATGCTATAGTTGGATAAAATATATTATCATACCACGTACCTCTTTTCATATAAAAATTATTCAGAACAATTAAAACACGTTAAAAAACTTATGAAACTAATAACGTTAACAGATTTTGTTTGTTAAGGAAATAATGTGAATTAAAATCCATAGTCAGCAGCAATAATTACAAAATGAAGTGTACACAAATATGTACGGCGGGCCGGTTAAACAATACATTTTTTTCGATTTTTTGAAAATCTCAAGGTGTTGTAACCCCTTAAGTATATATCAATTAATAATAATATGTATGTAGGTGTAGGAATATTTTAGAGATAGAATATTACTAGAAGGTTAAATCATTGCTAAAAATATGTCCCGTGAAATAACTATAGGGGAAGATACCGCAACCTCTTTGTCAAACAAGCTTCGATTGGCTGACGGTGTAAACTGACATGTCATAGCTCTCTCTATTAATAACTTTAGGTTTCGCATGATATGGCGGTAAACATGGAAGCAACTGAAACATTTTTAGAGTGGAGAACAATTTGGTATACTGGAATCAGCTCTCTCATTAGAGTAATCACTCCAGTAATAATATATTTCTTTGGTTTCTATATAAATCTTAGGTAGAATTTTTCGAGCCACTATACCATTTTAGTGTTCTGTATAGAAAATATACATGTACGAAATATTCTCTACAATAGGTACCGAAGTTTATGAAATTCAATAAAACAAAGAAAATACTGTACACATGTCACAAAGCTATAAAATTTATGTAATAATTTTCATTTCAAAATGTGTACAGAGTTTTGTACTTGTGTGTGAGTAATACGCAATTTACTTGTAGCAAAAATATGTATATATATTTGTAGTTTCCTTCAACGTGCTTTCAAAGTTAACTAAAGCGGATTTATGAGTATTTGTATATTTGTTTGTCGAAATATTATTGGTACAAGTAAATAAATTTGAAGATAACGAATGAAATTACAATTAGCTAAATACATTTATTAGAGACAATATTATTTTCGAATCAATTCTCCTTGATTTGTTCCTTATTTTAAAATGAAATCGATTTTCGATTGAAGTGTGATTGAACTGGAAATAAAATATGGGCTTGCGATTATTTAGTGAACGAACATACACTCAGCGCTCTATATAACGACGGAATCGGGTTTTCAACCGCTCTATATAACGACACGTTGTCGACCCGGCCACCACCGTGACAACTTTAATGTCAATTGGTGAATTTAAATTTCGCGCTAGAAAAAAACGGTCGCTAAATAGAGCGGTGGGCCAGTCGTTGTATGGAGTTGTTGTAAAATAGAAGTTCGTTGTATAGAGCGGTGAGTGTAGATGATTTTATACAAAATGAATTGTACATTGAAGTTTTAACTGCGTTCCTTTTTAAAAATTTTGAAACGTGTTTTTCACTTTGTCCGACTTTTCTATAATATTCCAAAAAAATAAAATGGGCTTTATTTTCTAAAGCAACATTTTATTTTAGTGTATACTTGTATAAAACTATATAATTAATTTTACTTTTTTGACGAGGGGTAGGAATTTATTTATTATTATTTGAGGAGCAATAAGAATAGAGCAAAATGATACATTTTTCCATAACAGATAAAATCATTTAAAGTAAGTACCTACCAACAAATTATCTAATAAACTTAATTGTGTTTTCCAAAGTGAATTATTCAACACAAAACAGTTTCTGTTTTTCAAAAAATCGATATATTCAATATACGTACATTTGCGATTCCAACAGATGTGACAGTAGAACTGAAAATGTATTTCACGCCAACAATTAGCTAGAATTATAATATTACATATACCGTGCATACATCAACACAACAATTTGAATATATGTAAATATATTGTACCCAGCCAGAAATTTATTTCAATTAAATTACATATTAATATTTTACACGCGCAATTCGGATAGTAAAATTACTATCTCAAGAAAACTAATAATAATATTGGCAAGGATTCAGACGTCAGACAGACAGACAAAAAAAAAGAAAAAGATCTGCCTTGACCTGAAACCGAAAGATTAAATGAACATTTTAAAATCAGATTTTTTTTGTTCTGCTTTCAGAAATAATCAAATAGCTTCCTCTATCCTTCGGATATGACGAGAAAGCAAAATAGCTATGATTTTAAATAAAAATTACCCTTCTTCATACTTAATTTAAAAGGTACTATTATTATATATATAAGGTACTATTGCCAGTTTTGGCCGTTTTAAGAGCAATTGCTTCTTTTTTGTAATTCTCATTAACTCATATTATTAATAAAACAATTTGACATCAATTTCAAGTCATTTTAATATAAAGTTATTAATTTTTAATCTATTTTCATCAAAAAGATGCATTTTTACCTATATTTAACCTTTTAGAAGGAGTAATTTTTTATCAAATTCAGTATATGTGGTCTCAATCAATTCGTCTCAGTGCCCTTAACAAATATCAATCATAAAAATACTCCATTGTCGTTTTAGATTTTGAGATAAATTGAAAATACACTTGGAAACGTGGGTTTCACACGTCAACCCCATTTTTAATGGTGTTGCACCACTTTTCGCCAATCCGGGTTATTTTTTTCGAATTCTCTGCACCCAAATCTATAATAATCAACCATAACATTGCTTGCCCCTAAAAGTTCGGATTTTGGCATATATTTTACTGCTTCGTTTACTGGACTAGTAATTATTTATTAACTCAATTTCATTTTTTCATTATAACAAAGTCCACAAATATAGTGTTTTTTTTAAATTATAGTCTTTTATTTTGTTTATGGTTTTTCTTCAGTAATGGATAAAGTAAAACCAGTAATGGGCACCTTGTATTGGACACTTGCTAATGATTACAAAATGATAAGTACTACGACACAAAAGTTAGAAAATAAAGAATAGTAAAATTTGAAACAATATAAATCATATTATGTTATGATAGTATAATATTAATAATAATAATAATTAGTAAATAGATTACACTAATAATTATTTTAAATGTCCACCATTTTGACACCCATTGATCGATTGCCATCAAATTAAGCTGTTTTACAATCAAGCGTTTGTAGATTATGATTCATTTATGGCAGTTATCAAATATAAAAAAAAAAATGATGATGTGAAACAGTAAGCTACAATAAATGATTTAATGGTAATTAATACGATTTATCACTAATTATCATTTTTTAATTGACAGTAATTCACATGAAAAGGTTTTATTGCTAACGCATTCGACTAATTATTACTAATTACATCACTATAAATCAATCACAATTTCCTGGTGTGGGTGAATCGATTAAATAATATTGATAGCTTGGAAAATATTTGTTCAGGAAAAAATAATAAAACAATAACTTTTTTGACGTATTATTATATTATTATTCATTATAAATTAAATAACTAAATTTTCTTTACACAAATTGTAAACTTGAAGTGAACTTCTACAAAGAAAAATAAATTGTCGTACCGCCGTCGGTATTAGCGTCATCCATTTTGTAGGTAGAGGCTTGTGAAATAAAAACGACGATTTAAGTTGAAAACTTCAATAACTTAGTCAAACAAAATCGTAAAAATTGAAGCTGTAGATTTATGTTTTCAAATAGCTTGTTTAAAAGTTATTCAATTTTTTTAAAACACCAATAATTCATCACATTTACCACGTGCCGGGCATACCTATGCATATTTTTTACATATTTTTATGATATTAATATAATAATTACATGTATAGTGGTGCCTCGCATAACGAACGCTGCGCACAACGAACTTTCTGTTCAGTCATTGTGCGACTCGCTCAACGAACCTCGCTTCGCTCAACGAACTGCATCGTGTTTAATTTTGCCGCCCGAACGCTCCTACGTATCACGAAGTCGCCCGAACTTCCAAGGTCGCACCCAGTCGATGCTCAAACTGGCATGAACATGCATCAACACGTGTCAGTCATTCTTTTCTGTGCTTAACTCACACACCTGTTTGTTTTAATAAATGTAATTTTGTGTATCTATATTATGAGTTCTAAAAAAAGCAGGAAGGTGATTTCTGTTGAAATGAAACAAGAAATAATTAGAAAGAGGATTTGAGCCTGCAAACCTCGATAGACTCTCCTAAATCTGATTCTGACTAAAAAATAAAAAACGTGTGTACAATCTTTTTTATGTTACAGTACTATATTTTATGCTACAGAACGAATTAAAATTTTTAACATGTATTGTTATGGGAAAACGTGTTTCACATAACAAACTTTTCGCATAACGAACTTGCTCCCGGAACGAATTAAGTTCGTTATGCGAGGCACCACTGTACATACATTTTAGTACTTCTCTGTATGCATTGTAATCGATTTTGGTAACAGCTCAGACCAATACAAGGTCTTGGATACGGAGACAATCTTATTGTTCGATTTACGTCTTTTGTATTTACGAATACTGTCTGGTACGAATAACTTTCCGAAATGGTAAACTACTTCAATTATACTGAGGAACGATCCGCCGAAAAAAAGTCCCATTACTCCACCAAATGATGCTAGAATTAAAACAAAATAAATATCAATAATGAAGACAATATTATTACAGTAAATATTTGTTTAAGCCAGCGTTCACCAAAGTCGACAAGCGTGGGAGTTACACTTGAAATTTAAATTATCTGGTGAGTTACACATATAAGACATGACCCATGGGGATTTATATTATTATTTTATTATATTGCATCTAGTGGGCGCTTTAACAAAGACTTAACTTACGGGACACCTGTTTGTATATATACCTACTTAAAAAATTAGAACAATAAAAATTATTTTCACACGAGCTACTGGTTAAAAAAAAGATGGAATAACATATTTATCACACAAATATGAACTATATAAATTTATTTTTTAAGATACATTTACTCCATTCAACCTTAAAATAAAAATATGGAAAAATTTATTTTCTTCAAAAAGTTTTCGTAGGTAATGGATTGATTTATCTTAAATATATTCGGATATACATAAAACTTATGTATGGAAGAAAAAAGTATAACTTACCCAGAAAATTCCCCCAAGTCATATATAAGTTCTGAGTGTACTGAACACAAGTAAAATCATTAAAATAAATATAGAGTGATGTCCAGTTCTCATTACCAGGGTCCCTAAAATATAATAAATAAATAAATAAACACTATTTGATATTTTCTTCAAGAACGAGTTACCCTAAATATAATTCTTGACTTATATCTGCTATGCGTTCATCTAAAACGTAAAATTTTATTTAGATAAAATATTTTTATACGAAAAAGTATATGAATATTAAATAAAATTAATTGATTCGTCTACTATTCAGAAGCCAGAGTGACTAACTAAATTTTTTTCGATTGTATGCTGTATAATTAATTGTTTGATGAAGAATTTTTCAGATATCAAAAAATATACCTATTCTAGATTACGAGTTATTTTTTTTTTAATTTTATCGAGACTTGTACTTTTATTTATCTTACGAAAACTAATGCCCGGTTATATCGACCAATTCAATGCTCCTTTAGCGCTAAATGCTTCTTTAATGTAGATTTGGTGTATTTAATATCAAAGGACCCCGCACATTCCTTATGGGAACTGGCTTTCCGTGAAAATCGCTAAATTTTTGGTATGTTGTAGCTTATGTGATGCTGATCAAAAGCTCTCACAGGCACAACTTCGAAAAATGAACCGTTTCGGCGATAAAAAATTTTTAAGATAAAAAAATGAAATTAGTTTTATTTGAGTTTTTATTGTTTTAATGCTTTTTTGGCTATTCTAGTTTTTCACTAATGCTTTTTCGTAGGTAAGTTGTTATTAATGATATTACAATGATGAAAAATGTAATTATTAATTTACTGACTATGGTGTGCAAACAACAAAATTGATATACCCCCTGAAAAATTAAGATTTATATTCTGTTTCATTTAAGTTTGCAGTGGTTGCCGAGTGATTTGACCGTACGATACACGATTCATACCATCAAATCATATATAGCAACCACTGCACTGGTAGAAAGGATTTCTCAAACCAAGTAAACCTTGTTTTGTATATAACAAATGTATGTTTCTTATATTAAGAAAATATTGTTTTCGTTATATACAAGACAAGGTTTTCTTGGTTCAATACAGTTTTTTTTTTCTGTGTGCAAACTTAAATGAAATAATATAGCAAAGATTTTGATGACAAGAAAAAAAATGCTGTACAAATCATCAATTATTTTAATTAAATAATAAAAATAAATTCCACTAAGGAATTTATGTAAACTAGTAATGATATATTATAAATGTGAGTTATTTGTAACTTTAAAAATGTTAAAACATTTAAAACTTTAATTTCAAATTTTCATCTTCAAAAATTTTTATCGCCGAAACGGCTCATTTTTCGAAGTTGTGCCTGTGAGAGCTTTTGATCAGCATCACATAAACTACAACATACCAAAAATTTAGCGAATTTCACGGAAAGCCAGTTGCCATAAGGAATGTGCGGGGTCCTTTAGTTAAATTTTAGACTCCCATAAAAATGCGTTGCAAAGAAATTTAAATGTAAATTTAATTTATTTAAATTTGGTAATACTGGTTAAACCTAGTATTTATAATAACTCAAATCACATTATGCTTCTTCTTTTTCTTCTTTAGTGGGTTTGTCAATCGGCCTTTACTATTTCTGATAAACATTATAATTATCACCACGAAAAAAAGCACGTTGTAAATTTCGATGTGAAAAGTAACGCAATGAAGTTTCAAATGCTAGTTTTTGTGAAAAAAATTTAAACGTACTAATTTTTGTAAGAAAATTAAAACGTGCTATTAATTAAAAAGTGTCAATATTTATATAGTTAAAGTAATAACTATTCGGTGATTTTCTGTTTTTAATTGACATATGTATGCCGATGTAGAAAACCCGGTATAGTCAAAAATATATTCAAAACTGATTATTTTTTTCAACCCATGTTTTTACCATATCTCAAAATTAAAATTTTCTTTTCCAATATTTGAAAATGTGATACATATGTATCTGCTTTTCCACATAACCACATATCATTAGCGTAACTAGAGGTCAGATGGTTATAAAATATAACATGTAAAATATATACAGTTTTTTTAAACAAATAATTTACAAAAAAAAATACATTTTTGATTTCCCTAAAATATCGCTACAGGTATTTTCGTTTTGCGGAGTTAGTCGCTTCGACTTCTGTATAGATGCTGTATAGAACATACCGAAAATATGACCAACTTCAGATTTAATTGAGTAAGTATAATAAATACAACTTGGATAGCAGTCGCAGGAAATATTCGAATCAGTTGAATCGTACAAGATAAGGTCTAATAAAAAAAAAAGTTTATTAGCGTATGAAAACACAGTAAAAACATATATCAAATTAATATTATCACTTACTTCGATTATTATTTAAACAGTCCACATCTTTCAGTTGACAAAACGGACCTGGATCTTTAAAAAGTATATTTTATTATAAAATAATTTGCTATAGGCAGAGATTTGAACCGGAATTTATTTATGGTTCGGTTCGGGTTCAAATATAAATTTTGATTTATGTTCGAGTTTAAGTTCAGGTTTCTGGCTAGAAGTGATATGTATTTTTTATTTGAATTTATTGTAAATTGTTTTATTATATATTAAGTCATCTAATAACACAAAAAGGGGGAGGGTAAATTATACAAATCTTTACAGATGGGTTGGAAACAGGTAAGGGAAAAAATGATGTAAATGCTCAATACTTTTTGTAGGGATTGTGTTATTAATTATGTATTTATAATTAATCGTATTGCCAGTTTTATTAGAAAAAGTAATTGAATTTTGATGTAGTAAATCTCAAAATATGCTTGTATATTGTGTATAAATAAAACAGAAAAAAATGTATCAAAAAGAAAACTTTTTGACGACACCCTCTCATATTTTGTGGTAATATTGTTTCATAATACAGGAATCTATTAAAACTCTTACTTACAAATGTTGCCAGTTAAAATTGAAAGTATAAATAACATTGCAGTTTTAATAACAAAGGAAAACGAATTAGACGGGCATAATTGAAAATAATTAAGTTAATTTCCCAAAGTATTTCCCCCATAATGATTTATGCATGCAGTTATAATACATTTATGAGCTCAGGAAGATTACAACCCGTTCTTGCTTGCTCTTAAATTATACATTTCGATGTAGAAATTATTTCTAGGCACGGCTGTGTATTAATTTTACAAAATAGAATATTATGTATTTAAAAATATATTTATACATAATTTTATTATTTGTGAATATATTTAAATAAAACTTTAGATACAAACGATACCTCATGTCTACAAGATATGTTAAGCTTGTCAGAATGCATATCTTATTAAAGGGAAAAATCTTGAGTGACGGATTCATTAAAACCAAATTATTGAAACTAGAAAAGTGTCTACCAGGGAGTCGAACCGGCACTATTTCCCGAACCGGTTCGGTTCCGGTTTACACAGAAAATAAAGTTCCGGTTTTCGTTCCGGTTCAATATTTTATTTTTTTATTATTTCGGTTACCGGTTCAATGTACCTCCGAACCGGTTCGAACCGTTTTTTTTTTACTTTTGTGAATTATTCAAACATAATAATTTTAATTAAATTATAATTAAACCTACCCTATAATTTTTTAAATTAAATAAATATTTTCCTACATACCTTTACTTTCCAGTTTTGTGTATAATGTATCGATACTTTTTATGGCATATTTTTTTATTTGTATTAATTTAAAAAAATGGGTTTATGCCGGAATAATAAAATTATTGACAATTAATATTTAGACTATATGCTCAATGCAATTTAAAGGCCGTAGCAGGGTAAGCATTGAAAAAGTGCCCCCGCGTATTTTCTAATGAAATTTGGAATTTTTTTTCGGGTAGATATCATGGGTTCTGGAAGTTTATATTTTTTCACAGATCACTTCTGGTTATATCTACAACATATATTTTTTCCAAATTAATCGATAATTTTTCAACGCTTATAAAGTGTATTTTAAATAGCACTTTTCATGTTTTTCTGAAAATACCACTTTTCTATCAATCTTTCCCATTTTTCTTGTATATTAAGACTTTTTTTGGTAGCAGGCCAATTTTTAAAGATGAACATAAAGTTTTTTTTATTAATTTTAAATTCCGCAAAAACTCAAAAGTTAAACTAAAAAACACGAAAATTACAAGTATTCTAATTCTAATACTTATACTTATTAATATATTAATATATAATCGCAACTACATTTGTCAGTGGTGCCAACTATAAGTGATTGCAAAAATTATTTTACATTTGAAACAGAATAATAAATATATTTGAATTATTTTGAATAAAAACAATCGCAATGAAAAATTAAACTTCATTGAACCGGTAAAATTAAACACTATTGAACCGGTAACCGAAAGTTTGTTTTTCGGTTCGGCTCCGGTTCAGGTTCAAAGTCAAATTTAAAATTTCGGTTCAGGTTCAGTTCCGGTTCGCCCAAAAATTTCGTTCCGGAACCGGTTTTCGGTTCGGGTTCGGGTTCGGTTCGACTCCCTGGTGTCTACACTGAAAAAATTGCTGGGAACATATAAATATTAATTGATTCAAGTAAATAAAGTATTTGTGCAGTAGCTATGTAATAATTTCGTATTAGGACTAAAATAAATATTTCTTTGGTTGAAATCAGGGACCTGAACCTGAACCCGAACCCAAACCATAAACCCGAAAAAACCCGTATTTTTTATGAACCTGAACCCGAACCGAACCGCTATATTTCAAATTCATCGAACCCAAATCTGAACCCGAACATTTTCATGAATAACCGGTGACCATATATTTTCAAGTTTATTAAATTATTTATAATAATTTATCAATTTTCCTCCATTGATTTTTAAAAGAATATAAAAGTAGTATTCGTCCCTTTTTACAAATGTATATTATTATATTTATAAATTAAAATGGTTGACAAAAATAATTTTATCTCAAGAAATGGAGATTTGAATAACTTGATTTTGTTAATACAGCTGAACAATTAGGAAACTAAAAATATACCATTTTTAATGGATTTTTATTTTCTTATTGAAGATAGGCATACCACATACATATTATTTTTGAGCCCACAGCAGAATAGCTTTTTTATTTAAAAATAGTAATTTATTTTTATTTTTTAATTTGCCATGAACCCGAACCTAAATCTGAACCTGAAAAAATAACGTTGAACCCAATAACTTTGCAGCATGCTGAACCTTAACCTAAACCCAAACCAAAATTTATTATTGAACCTGAACCGAACCCGAACCATAAATAAATTCCGGTTTAAGTCCCTGGTATAAATATTTTGCCTTAATACGACCACCAAAACTATTTATTAGAATTACAAATTATTCAAAACAATAAATTGATTTGATGCATCAATAGTTGAACCAAGTTTTCTATTATTTCATTTATAATATTATTTTTCCGTTCAACTCAACAATTGTTGGTACTTATTAATATTTGGATTGATATTTAGTTTCCTATAAATAACTGGGTTATTGAAAGCATCCTCAATGAATTATTAAGTTCAAACAAAATTTATTTGCATTCAGTAAATATGTGTCAAATAATTTGAGTTATTTGTATTCATAATTTTTTTTCAGTGCACTTTTTAGTATCCTTATCAAGGCAACACCTAAGGGGGCGAGGGAATCTAAATTTTGATGTGCTCATCTGATAATTACTTATATCATATGTACTATAAAGGTGAATTTTAGGTAATATAATCTTTTATACAATAGTATATTATAAAGGGTGTCCCAATAAGAGTGCCTGATTTAATTTAAATAAAAAACGCATATTTTATTGAGCGAGTGGTGATTTTTTTATTGCATTGTAAAATAGACATGTTCCGATTAATTATGGAATAAAAAATCCGGCAAATGGCCCCCGCGAATCGGAATACAGACCCTTGCTCTTTTCATGACATTTGCAATGACGTTCTCACAGAGATCTAGCTCTATCTCACCGATGACGCGTTGGATCTCGGGCTTGAGCTCGCGAATAGTCCGTGGCGCATTGGCATAGACCTAAGATTTCACAAAATCCCAAACGTGACAGTTTTGTTTGTTAACGAACCCGTTCAAATGAAAATAAGCTTCATCGCTGAAAATGATTTTTTTTTAGAAAAATCGCCTTCCACTTGCTCCACCAATCGTTCAATGAATCGTCGGCGCTGTTCATTATCTGCTGGTTTGAGCTCCTGAGTGAGCTGAACTTTATAGGGATGCAGATAGAGATCTTTCTTAAGAATTCGCTGCGTGGTGCTTCTCGAAATTTGAAGTTGTTGTGAAGTTGATATTCATTCTCGTTTACAGCAGCGATGTTTTCGAGAGACCGGCCGGTACGCCGACGCACAGAAGACTTACTGTCTATAATCAACCCATTTTCCTCAAATTTATTGATTACTCTTGACACATTTAGTACATTTTCACGACCGAAAGTTCCGCGAAGTTTTCGAGCGGTTTCAATGTAACATTCCCCATTTTTGTAATGGGTTTTCACTATGATAACGCGTTGTTCGTTTGTGTAGCGCTCCATAATTAATAATCGGAACATTCGTTAATGACGATTTTCAAATTTCAGAGCTGCCTCTTGCACAGAAAAAAAATGGCGCAACATTTAAATCAGGCATTCTTATTGGGACACCCGTTAGAATCCAAAAAATGTATAAGTTAATAAAATAGCTAACTTTTCGGGCTGTTGTCCACGTTGTCTTGTTTTTTTTTTTTAAACTTGATGTTTCGACTCCGACATGAGAGTCGAAACGTCTTTAAAATCAAAACAACATGGACAACAGCCCGAAAAGTTAGCTAATATGGACAACGGCCACGAAAGCCTACAGAAAAAAAAGAAGTAAATATCATGTTATGTATAGATAGAACGACAAACTACAAAAAACATAGATACATAAAAACAAATCCAAATAGAATCATTACAAAGTATTTACTAACATATGTATTATTATAATATTTCAAAACCCAACGTAGAATGTGACGATTTTCAGCACCATAAATGTTTGAACAAGTAGGGTGTGGGAGTGAAGGGAAGAAGATTTATATCACTTACGTATGTCTGGATAAAAAAATGGGATGCAGCCACAGACATTTAGAACATTCTTAACTCGGCACTCGGTTCTGCAGGTCCGGAATGTGTATGTAGTCGCTGATACTAGTGTTCTCTGAAACACGATATTCAATAATAATTAAATGAAGAAACAATAATTGAGTATAGAACTAGAGATACTCATAGTAAAAGTTATGACAACATCGTCATTTTTAGCTAATTCAGCGGTGACACAATTTATTCAAAAATTAATTTACACTCACCGCTCTATATAACGACGGCATTAGTAATTCAACCACTCTATATAATGACGGCTAAAGGAACCCCCCCACCGTCGTACCGCCTTTAACGTTAGTTGGTGAATTTAAATTTCGCGCAGAAATATAGCAGTCACGGTAGTATTATAGTGGGAATAGGGGAATGACGTTATATATAGCGGTCGGCCTATAATTACATGGAGCAGTCGTCATATAGAGAGGTGAGTGTATGTATTATTTTTAGCAAGCATAAATAATTAAAATTGATCATACTGTTTATTGTATTAATAAGTTAGTATATTTAATTATATTGATTGATAAAATCAGAAAATACGGCTGCAAGTAAAATTTGTTTACTATGTATAGTACATACAACCACTCTGAAATCGATTTGGGCTGTCAGAACTATTACTACAACTATATCTAATTGTAAGTACATATAAAACAAACCGTTATTAGGGCTCGCAACTGTAAGGGAAAGTATAGTGTTTGTGCATAGTAAAATTTTGAATAGTTTATTACATCGACACAAAAAAGTGCTTGTATTCTTATGCTCGGTATTATAAAGAAATTGCATGCAAGCAAATTTGTTTCCATGCAAATTTGCGATTTGCAAACGCTATCTACTAGGAGTCAAATGTAAATGACAACCAATCACAGATTGTAGCTTTAAAATATCAAGACAATTTGACTCCTAGTAGATAGCGTTTGCTTTGCATGGAAACAAATTGCTTGCATGCAATTTCTTTATAATACCGGGCATTAATCGAGCTATTGTTTTCTTACGAAGTTTTAGGCGAATTTGACATTTAGAAAATCAAAAATATATAAGTATACCTACGTAGGTATATAAATATATTTTTTATAACAATTTGAAGGTTTTCTTCATGGGCCGTAATAATTTTTTTTGCCAAATCTATCGTTGCATGTACGATTATTTTCGACCGAGTTATAAAAAAAAAAACGACATTTAGCTTTCCAAATCTGCACATGGATTTTATACGATCATTTGTTTCCTAGTTATATGCGTTCAAAGTTAAAACTTGAAAACAACACATAAATATTTTTAAATGTGTATTTACATATATACAAAAATAAATTTTTAATTGAAATGTATATTTGTCTACCTCATCAGGAAACAGGCACTGGCGTTGAGCTTGGTCCAGGTCCCTAACGCCGTCGGCGCTGTCAGTGAAGACGACATGTATTTTAGCAGCAACCTCTTTTTGTGGTTGAACAATTCCACTTTCAGAGCCGATTCCAGGGTACTCTTCATTCTCGTTCAAGTAAAACTGTACATTTTCAATAATTTGTTAATTAAAATAATTATACAAGCTGTATTTTACAGTGGAAGGTTGTGGTTTATAAGACCCCCCCCGCCCCTGAAATTTGTAAAAAAGAAAAAATGATTTGTAAGTAACATTAATTTTAAAAATTTCTATATAAATATCTCAGACCTTTTATTAGTTTTTTAACAGCTTATTTCTTCGAATAAATTTACTTCTCAGTCTACCATACCACACAGACAAAAGTGACCCCCCCCCACTTAGTCTGCTACTGGTTAATTATAATTGATTAGGGTCTCTTCTCTTGTTCACTCGCATCCCATTCTCGATAATTATGATATTTAAAGAAAAATATAATAATCTATTCCATTTTCAGTTTTAGGTACAATAAAGCAGCTGTCAATTATGAAAATAAAACACAACTGGGCCTAAAATTTACAACATTTTTAAAAAATAAATTATAGCTTGAAAACAATGGCAAAAAAATGGGTTTCTATTTCTAGACTCCACTAAGGATGAAGCTAAGTACATACGGTCTTTATTTATATTTAAAAAAGTTGAATATATAATGTTTACTATGAATATAATGAATAAATAAATTAAACAACTAAATTAAATAACATAAAAATAGGTACCTTGGCCCCCAGCATTGGTTTGATACTAGCAATATATTCATTCGGTTCTACATCTATGTACAGGTGCAAACCTAATCTTTGATCCAAGCCTTTAACATCTTCGGTATATAAGTCATTAAAAATAGTGTCGTTAGTTGCATTCGTACTGAAATAAATAATTTTTATATTAAATTTTAGAATGAGATTAATATAAAAAAAATATATTGTAACAATTGTATGCAAGATTGCACGTATACATTTGATTTTATAATTTAAAGTCAACTTAAGCTTTTCTCAAACTGGCACGGACTCTAGCAAAAGTCAGTGGTAATGACGTGTGGGAAATCGCATTAGTTTGAAGTGGTTTGCAAGTAAACGAATCGCAGTAATTCGCATCCTGTATCCCATGCGTGGGATTCACGCTTGTTTAGGAAGAGCTTTAATGCATTAATTAATTTAATATATTAGTATGTACCTGATATAATGATGATTAAAAGCACAGCAAAATCCACTAGTTGTTTTAACTCGTCTCAATATATTTGTACAATTCTTTCTGATTCCCAGCCAATAACATGCTTTTATTAGTTTATCACAAGGTTGGGCAAGCTGTAATAGATTGGTATTTATTTTATTATATTAACGGTAGATAATACTATTAAAATAATATACTTCAAATATATTCTCGAGTTGAAAAATTCAAAATTAATAACAAGATAGTAAAAAATGTTCCGAGTAAAGCTTCCCACAGACCGACGCGAATTATTTACAGCGGCAGTGAATAAAGGCTCCGACAGATCGACAAACGAAAAAAAATGACGATGGTGAGAAAAAATTTCGCGTTTTTTCGGAAATTTTTCACGTTTCTTTTCGGGTAAAAAATCATAATTCGAAAACTATTAATGATTAAGAAATGTAACTATTTTATTAACTCCAGAAAAAAGGAAGCTACAAAATTGCGAAAGTTACAGCAAAATCGGTTCGGTAGATATTTAAATATATAATATATAAAAAACAGACTTGTGAATTTCGCTGCCGCAACTCCGCAACACACGCGTTTTTATTCGCGCCGCTGCGAATGTTTCGCGTCGGTCTGTCAGAGTCTTTATTCGCTGCCGCTGCGAATAATTCGCGTCAGTCTGTGGGAAGCTTAAAAGTGGAATGGTTGAAAAGGGTATATCAGATGGTGTTATCAAAATTATTGTTTGTGAAATTTTGGAGGTTATATGAAGGTTCAAATGGGAACCCCGCTTTTCGGAAAAACTACTTGTATAATTAATAATATTTACTTACATCTAACATTAACTTTTCTACCGTATAATTCATTTGAAAAAGTATATGAGTTAGATTCAATTCTTGGGTTTTAATTGGCGAAAAGTTTATTAAACTTATTAATTGCTTGGTAAAATTCAGAACAACATCTTTGGTTATGTTTTGAGTCATCCTAAAAAGTAAAATATTAGCTAAAGTGAACAAAGTATCATAAATAAATTATTAAAATAATATATAAATAAATGACTGGATCGGAATTTCGATTTTTTACACATTGCAAAAATAATTCCACTAAATCATAAATAATTTTGGTTTTACTATGTTAAATAGATACTTTTTTAACTGACCAGTATAATCTCTCTTCAAATACTACCTACATGGAAAAAATACATTTTACAGTTTTTACAATAACAATTTTTCCCTGTAAATCCTGGAAACTGTCATAATATAATATTAGGCTGCAATGTTTACAGTTTATTCATTAATGTATATTGAGTATCTGCAAACATTATTATAGTTTCAGACTGTAAAAAAATATAATATAATAATAGGTTGTAACTTACTATCCGGGATGTACAAAGAAAAACTGCAATTCTTCAGGTTTTTTCTGTTTAGCTCCAATTAAATTATGTTTTATAAAATGACACTTTATAATAATTATCAAAAATAAAAATTGCATGCATTTATTTTATCAACATATCATATTTTATTATAATTTGTAATTTTTTAAATCTTTCTATTGTTACAGTTTCAAATAGAGTATAATACTGAGTAGATGGTTTTCAATTGGCGATTTAATGATTTAAAGTCAATAAACTTATTAATTATAATAATATTTTCACTTATTACAATACAAAGAGTAAAGAATTTTTCGTACTCAATATACAAGATATGAATTTCCCACTGAGACGGTTTCCTTGATAACAATAGCGCGCAAATATTAAAGAAAGAGATTTTAATCTTCACTAATTCGAACTGCTTCAGATTCCATAATGGTATTTTTCGCATACCTGTCTTTTTGTGTATGTACTTTTTTAATAAGCGCTTGGAACATGGATAGCTATCACATATATTTTATATTGTTCTCATCACCAGAATATTGTCATATTAATTGTCAGAAAAAAAATCGAATCATAAGTAAAAGTTTTTGGTTTCGATTCAGAAGACAATTTTTTATGAAAAATTAATCAAAGTAAACATTTTAATTAAGGACGTTACGGAGAGGACTATATACGAAACTATCTTAACTCCAAAACCGTATCGAAAGTAATTAGATTTAATCAGAAAACGTATCTGGAATAATTATTTCGGATATTAAAAAACACAAATAATATCTAATATTGAAAATTTTATGAAAAATTGCAAGACAGATAACTGAGAGCTAAATTTCGATATTCTTGTATTGAATTTAAAAATATTGTTTTGGCGCCCCTCTGTTGGTGAAGATCCTAGGCATTTGCTTAGATAGAATAACGTGCCAATAGTCATTGTAATGAAATAAAAACTTTGGTATACATAATACAAACTATATTTACAACAAAGCTGTGAGTTTTTCGACAGCGGGCTTGTAAACTTGATTGAAGTTGCAAACAGTAACGACTGGAAACAAATCATCAGTAACCGGATAGTTAGTTGTTTGTATCGCAGTTACCGTCGGTGCTCCGATGTACGACGTCCATTGGCTCCACATCAGCAGCGAAGCTAAAACGATACCAATTACGCAAAAGATGAACCATAGGAATCTTGGTAACAGTGCCACGTCAGTCTGAAAGGTACACAGATTATATTAATTCATCAATTTATGTCTTTGGTATAGGTCCTATACCAAAGATATATACAGTCGACTCTCAATAATTTGAAGTTTTTTGCCGGCCCCTTAAAAAACACTCGACAAATTGAAATACTCCATGTATCAACGGCCCCTCGGTAATTTGAAGTTACGGCATCCTGCTCGCCAACACATAATTCGAAATCAGTGTTCCCCAACTTTATAATTTGAAGTCTTTTGAATCACTTCTATAATTCGTTTAATGATATACGATCATGCACAGACTTGTCCTTTGTTTACGTACATAATTTTAGTATTCTCTTGTTTATTTGTTTTTTTTTTCTTACTAACTTCTTCTTGGTTATTTGAACTCTTATTATTTTGAACTATCGGTAATTTAAATATTTTCTCTGGTCCCTTGAGTTTCAAACTATCGAGAGTCGACTGTAGAGTATAGTCGGTATATATGGAACACCATTCATGTTTTCGGTAAGAAAGCTATGATAATATTATTTAAAATTAGTTATTATCATTTCATTGGTCAGTAAAAAAACTAAAACAATCGAAAATCAACCTAAAAAAAAATGTTCGTGTAATATGGACCAGAGTTGTCTTGTTACTATTATACCTTCTTATTAACACCCCATTTAGTGATCACCATCATGAAGATTTGTACTAAAAGGATTTTTGCGGAAGTGAATAGTTGTGAAGTACTGGATGATTAATATAATTTTCATATTTATTGCCTCACCACGATTTTGGTTAATTATTACACTTCATAGCCATATAATACCCCATGGTCCATAATACCCGCAACCACAATTATTACAAAAAAATATTTTCGAGGCAAAAGCACTGTGCACACAGCTAACCAATATACCTACATTTTTAAGCAGCAATATAAACAATTTAATACAACAAAAATTTTAATTAAATTTTCTTAATATAAGTAGATAATCAAGAATGACAAATTTCATTAAGTTGCCCTCAATTACATACCGGTACTCCAAACACTGTCATGTCAACTGACGCAGTTATTTAGAGGTGTAAGCTTAGATATATATTAATTTTGTCTTTATAAAATGTAAAATAGAGCAACAAAAGGAGGTGTCCATATTACCCGCCTGGTCCATATATACCGACTTAACTCTACATAGCATAAAGCACTTCTCACAAATGCGCGGGATGCTTAATTTGAGGCGAATAGACGCGTGACTTGTGCGAATTTTAGTTATTTATCAAAGAAATTTCAAAAATCAAAAGTTAGTGTTAAAGACGTGTAGAAAATCGTTAGTTTTAAGGGTTTAAAATAATATAAAATAAATCAGCTTACCTTACTTATGTAATGAAACCCATGAATAGATGTGTCGTCGCAATATTCTAACCAAACTCTTGTAAATCTGTTCCTATATGCTTTAGCTTGCTGTTTGGCTGATTTTAAATTGATTTTGTTATAAAAATCTACAAATAAAATATTTCAGATAGGTACTTAAATTTTATGACATATAACTTTAAAATTATAAATCACACGGACTTAAAAAAATTGTAAAATTATAATCATAATACTATATCGCATTTTTTATCCAAAATAAAATTGTATAAGGCTTAATTCTTAGCTTCTGAGTAAAAGTCTAGTAATTTAAAAAATCCACAAGCTAGTATTTAAAAAATTAAAAACGAATGTACTAAATATAATTATGTACTAAACTAAAAGAAAAGATTTATAATTAAATTCTTACTTCGAAAACGTTCTTCATTTGATTTAAACATTTGCATTTTGTATTTCTTACAGGCAGTTAAGTATCCAACTAAATCTGATACCTATATATTTATTTACTTCATGTTTGGATAAAACTGTATCGATTACAATAATTTATTAGTTTATTTGTTTGACAATAACCTATTTATAAAGTTATAATTTGTATGTTTTTTTTATATAAATCATTGAATATTTAGGTATATTAACTACAGTTCAAAATAAATTGTAATGTTATTATAATTATATGTATTATGTTTTGATGATTATTTTGGAATACAATAAATATGTGTTTCCCTTAAAAAGTTTTCAAATGTTATTGTTTTTACTTATTTCAGTATGTATGGAGTTGTTTGAAAACTTCGTATGAATTTTAAAGATCTAGAACACAATTGTTTAATATTTCTGCTATATATTTCAGATAACAACCATCCAAAAATAACTTAATAGTTTTTATCTGTAAACAAAATAATGAATAACAAGAAATTGACTTTCTTGAAAATAAATGATTAATTAAAACTTGAAAATAAATACCTCAGTTTTTGTATTTAAAATAATTCTGTTGGGAACGTACTATGGTCTCAAATTTGAATCTTACTGGACAAACGATACTCAGTAATGGCGTGTTAGGCAACTGCCTAGGGCATCAAGGACAATGTGGGCCTCAAACTGGCAAAAAGTGAAAAACTGTATGCGAAGACCTTTTTTTGCTCTTCGATCAGTTATACACAGAATTTTCTTGGAGAGCAAAGAAGGTTTTTAGCCATTGTAATGACAGAAAATGTTTAATTTTGCAATTTTTCTCTTATTAATTCGTATATTAATTCTGCTTTGAGTCCCCAACTTAAATTCCATTAAACACGCCACTGTCACTTAGCACGTAATACTATAGTAATGTTCTTTGTGTGTGAAAATTAATATCGGATAATAGAAGCTGATGGCTTTAATAAATAAAATAAAACAACTGTGAGGAGTAAAAAAATATTTTTTATATAACTTTCTGATAGAATTAAGGGTAAGTACTATTTTTTATAAGAATATGTAATAGTAATAAAATAATAATTATTATATTATTTTTTTTATTTACGAAATTACAAAAATACATAATGTACAAAAAGCAGTAAAATGAATATTAAAATACACATACATAAAACGAGAATATTTTCTTTCTTATAACTAATATAATAAATCTTTTTTTATAAATTAA
Source organism: Sialis lutaria (assembly GCA_949319165.1). Taxonomy (NCBI): domain Eukaryota; kingdom Metazoa; phylum Arthropoda; class Insecta; order Megaloptera; family Sialidae; genus Sialis; species Sialis lutaria. The sequence continues at coordinate 13,597,308 of OX439241.1, forward strand.
TTTGACTATAAAATACATTATATCTTTTACTAATTGACATAACAAACATTAAATACATTTTAATCGAAACATTTATAGAAGGAACAGTAATTTTCATAAAAATTAAAAATATATATACCTATCTATCATAAATAAAATTTTTGGATATAGCATAAAAATTTTAATATAAATAAAATTCTATACAATAAATATTTCGAAGCATTAAAAGATACGATTTTAATGTCAATAAATATAAATATATATAAATAATTTAAATATGTTTTAATACTTAACCTATGGACTTTACACTGGGGTCTCACAGACCTGAAAACATTTGTTTATAATTTTTTATTTATTAATATTTATAATTTTTTTTGTTTTATAGAATTCAAATTCATGTAATATCTAGAAAGTGCGAATATAATTAATAATATCCTGCGATAATTGATTTTGGGGTCTGATGGGCCCAAGTATATAGTTCGAACAACGAATTAATAATGATTGCGTAGTACGAAGGTTAAAACAATAGAAAATAAATTACTTGTTAAAATATAGATAAAATGTTAGTAAAACTTTTAAAAATCATTTGATATAGTTTCAGATATACAAATAGAATTAAACAATAAGTTAGTAAAATTATAAAATTTGTTAAATATATTAGTAATTAAAAAAATTGTAAATAAATCTTCTATCTTTAAAAATTCGACGATGGCTGGATCAACTTATATAAAACCTCTTTCCACAGCATGCTTTATGATACCAGCCATACGTTCGTTATATTGCCCGACGTTCTTTGTTTCGAACGTCCACTTATTCATACTTTCAGTGTCTAGCTCGGTCATGTTCGAGAAATCGGGTGCTTCATCGGAATCGCTGACGAACAAGTGAATAGCCATGCAGGCAATGTGTAAACCGTGTTTGAAGAACCTCTGGACATGGTCGTTGAAGACTTCTCGAGGGAATAGGTTCTGGACGTCACAGTGAAGACGATGAAGAGATGTCTTCAGTGTTGAGTAGTAGAGGTCCAGGAGATCGTCAAAGCTGCTGTCTCGCAATTCTGTACCGATGGAGTTGTAGAGGAAGTATGATAGATCTATAATGGGTGAAGAGTTTCTTGATAGTTGCCAATCTACGAAGCATATTTCTGTGGGGATGGTTGGTTGAGATTCGTCCTGAAAAATAATATGATTGTAATACTGTATTATAATTGAATCAAATTTTAATTTCTTACTATAAATAATATATATTTTGCTTGAAGAAATTAAATAAGAAAGTTTATTATATTATTATATAATGTTTAAATTTTAGATCAATTTGAATAATTTTTTGCACTTTTTCGTTTAAGTTGATGGTTTTCATGTAAAAAATTATCGAAAATTATAGAAGGTGATTTTATGAAGAATCCGTCAATATTGCAACAATTTATATTTTGAACTCTATACACAATTGCAAGAAAAATACATTATTGTGACTAGCTTTTTAATTCTATTGGAAATATCGATTAGCACTAAATCGAGATTTAAATTTTTTAAATGTATTTTTATTTTAAAGTACCATAATTACAGAGCTTTCAATATTGTCGTATTTTTTTCATAAGCAAAAAGGTTCGCTATATAATAGAAAAAGATAAATATTGCGCGATTCATGAAATTCCTCGAAAAAAAAACAAAAATTAAGAGTAAGCCTAAAATTTTGAAAATATATAAAAAAGATAATAAGAAGCTCCATTCAAAATCCGATTACTCTACTCACAGATAGATGGTGAATTATTTCAGTATTTATAATCTTTTTTTTTAGTTTTCTACAAAATTTGGGCTAACTTTTTACTTGTCCGAGAAATACCTTAATTAATTTGATGTATGAATTTATTTTTGATTAAAATTTTTGATTATTTTAGAAAATAATAAGTAATGTTTCATCAAAAAACTTACTCCATATTTAAATAGGAAATTATTAATCCAGCAATCTCCATGGATGACAACCGTATAGTCCCCGTAAGTTCGTGCTTCCGTTAGATCTAGCATCATCTGATCAGCCTCGTTGTCCACGTAGTCGAGAAACGTTTTTACCACATTCTCGTCCGACACAGCTTTGACCGCCTTCCGCGACTGAATCTTCAGGTGGGCGATCATCGAGTCTCTGTTATCTACAGTCTTCATGTTATCGACCACTACCTTGCAGATTTTCTTAAACTTATCCGGTTGATGTTGTTTCAATGCGAAAGAAAGTGAATGGAATTTTGCTGAAAAAATATATATGATATTAATTTAATCCTGAACGAGACAGATACAGAAATAACAACAGAATTCAGTGAATTTACTCAGGGGGGGGGATAAAATAAAATAAAATAAATTGATCTCAGTTGCCAGTTTTTTACTAATTTTATATTTTCAAAAGTTCACCTCCAGAAAAACTATTTTATACAAAATGATAAAATACTAAAATTTAATAAAATTGTGTCTATATATTTTTCAAATAACTCTCATGGTACCCCCTTCCTCCCAACTGGATTTAGCTTTTCATATTTTAATTAAAAAAGGTATCTGTACCTGAATAAAGCATAAATTATGTATTCAAATTATATAAGAATAAAAAATAAAGAATACATGAGTATCATATAAAATTAATTTTAATTAATTTCAACATGTTTTTTGCATATATTTAATATTTTAGTTAAGATTATGAAAGAAAAATAAACTTTAATTTTAAATTAGTAGAAAATTTATTATTGCATGTTCATCTAATACTATTCTTGCATAGACAAGATGGATGACAATATTACATATTTACAGTGAAACCTCGACGTAACGTACTAAAAACAAATCGTTTAAAATTTTGTCTGTAAAATTATACTTTTAAAGCATAATATCAACTACAAATACTACTCTTTATTTTAGTATAAAATAAAATAAAAACTTATATATTTACTTTATTATAAAACAAATTTTTGGATATATCGGACACCTTCTCACCCAAATTAGCCCATTATATCGAGCTCTTACTATATTTAAAAATAAATAAAAAATGCAATTTAAAATGAGCATTACCAACAAAATCTTATAAAAAAAACGTATTTTAACATTAATTAAAATATAATTAAAGTTAAAGTACCTACAAATATTATTAAGTATGGAATTGGATATAAATATATATTAATAACGAACAATAATTTTCTGAATTTATGGCAAATAAATGTTGAAAAATTATATTTATTTCATGTGGAAAACTAAAAACGTATATTTAACATTAATTCATTACTTTTCAATTCTTGTTTTAACAAATCTAAAAACTTTATATCAACCAACAAACATATATTTGCCCCAAAATCACTGAATAATACAAACAAAATATGGATCTTGGCTTCTAGGTATAAACCGCGTCGGTTTAGTCGTTCTATCGGCCAACATTTCATCGCACATTGCAGTGAACATCATCAGCATCAGGGCTTTATAGAACAACCAAATCGACACGGTTTATACCCAGAATCCAAGAACCATATAAAAATCACCATAATAAATAATTACTTACCTAAATGTTCTATTACAAGTTTCGAATGATAATAATCTAAAGTAGATCTTTTATCTCTATTTACAAATCCTTGCGACCTCATATCTTCTAAAATAATATACTCATTCATATAATCTAAACAACTGTGTATTGATTTCGGGAAATTTGAAAATAAACCATCACAGTTGTTAGTTGTTTGTAAATATTTAAACATTGGCAACACTGCTTTATACATGTAAACTTCCCTTTTAAAGGATTTCCTGATTTGCATCATTTGACGAAGTCCTTTTTGTTTTGGTGCCTGTTTCACAATAAAACTAAATATCCTTGAATCTGTACCACATGTTATTTTTATCAGAGATATATTCCCCATATAATTATCTCCTTTTTTGGTAGGATAAGTAATTTCTACTTCTGTTTCTGTAAACTTATATTTCGCCATTATTTGAGATACAATTTCATTAATATCACTGGTGCCACTTGTGCTTCCATTGTTCGCGAACATGTTTTTATTTGTTGTTGGTTGTTAATGATGAGGTAGATTGAACAGAACTGATTTCAATTCATTTATAATGTTTATAAAATCAATTTGCAATTATATAGTTGTATAACTGATTGGGTTTGAGTCATTTCTAACTTATTATTCTAATTTATTCTTGAAAACAATTAATTATAATTCAGTCTTGTTCTGAATAGATATGTGATAATAAATATAGTCACTAAATGGTATTCAAGAAATAGAATTTATAAAAACAAATTCATATAAGTACTTATTTTTATTTAAAATTATTAAATTTATGTATTGTAATAATATAAGATCACCATAAACTTTCGTACTGGACGAGTAAAATAAGTAGTAGGATTTGATTTTATTTGTTCCTGATTTTTTGCTCTGTTTGTTCCAAACATTTTCAGTGTGCGAGTTCGCAAAAATATGCTCACAGAATATCAAATTAAATAAATAATAATTAGAAAGTTGTATTTTTACAAATATTTTATTGATTTTTATTTTCATAAAAACATAATAACAATTAATATATTATCAATAAATGAACATGTGTAGTATTGCTAGTGGTATAAAACATGTGCTCAGTAAGTCACGTACCATTGAAATTTATATTTTGTTTATAGGTTATAGATAGTATTAACTTTGTATATCGAACATAAGTTTTACACTTAAAATTTTATAGTATCTACTTTATAAACGTGAACATAAATTTTAATATTTTTTTATATTTTTTTAATGCATAAGGCGAAGATTTAATCGTTTTTGAATTCTAGAAAATCACATTAAAATGTCATATCTATTTGGACTAAAGGAAGAAAGTTATTAGATAGGTTATAGGTAAAAATATAGAAAATCACAATATCATAATAAATATGTAATTTTAAAATCTGACAAGTCCAAATTTAGGTCAAATGTAAAGTATTATTTTTTTTAGTGTAAAGCAGCGTTTCTCAACCTTTTAGTATTTGCGACCCAATTTCCAATCACAATTCTCATCGCGCCCCCCTCCCCCACCCTCATACAATAATTTTCACTGAAAAATAGATCTCAGCTAAATATAAAAAATGCTTTATATTGTCAATTTCTAACATTAAACCTTCTTTCGAAAAAAATTTGCTCTGCAAGACAGGTCTAAAGAAGTCGCTAATAATTATTAATCTTGTTTTTAATTTAATATTGATAAATACATAGTGCAGTACTGATACAATCCTATTTATAAGTGTATTATGTCAGTGTAAATATAAACGTGTATTTTATTTTTTATTTTTTATTCATGTCAGAATGTATATTTTATTGCTTTTCATTCAGTAAATTAAATAATTTTTTTAATAATATTTTTTCTCAATATATGCTCGCGCCCCTCATTCAGTTTTATTACGCCCCCCTAGGGGAGCGCGCCCCACAGGTTGAGAATCGCTGGTATAAAGTAATTATTTTTAGTGGGAACTATTTATTTAAAGTGATATCATTTGTTTTAAGTTCAATATATTTGTTTAATTTTGAATAATTAATTTTCCGTGTAGTATATTATCAGTTGAAACGATTAAATAAAAAGTGTTATGTGTTAGTGTAATACAAGCCTTTGTTTATTATTTTTTTATTATGTAATATATATGTTACTTATGAACATATTACATCATATTAAAAATATATATTTTTCGTCCAAATTTATGATACAACCTGTAGAATAAATCAAAATAAATAAAAAATTAGAAAGTAACTTTTATTATTACTATGCATTAATTTTATAATTAATGAAATTCAAAAATTATATATATCCTTTCTTCACTGCATGTCTGATAACTCCCCCCATTCTCTCTTTGTAAAGGCTCTCATTTTTGGAAGTATAAACCATCATTTTTCCAATTTCTTCAGTACCTTCTGTTATTTCATTGAAATCTGGAATTTCTTCACTTTCACTGGTAAATAACTGAGTCAGCATACAAGCCATGTGTAAACCGTGCTTAAAAAATCTAAAAATATAAAATTTTTGGTTTATTCTCACGCTACTCAAAAGGGGAAAATAAAAACCTAAAAAATCAACTAAATACACTGGATAATTAATTTTTTGAAGTCGGTGCCAAGCCAATAAAAAACTTTTTTATAAATAAAAAAGAAAATCGGCTTCAAAAACAGTTAAATTAAATTATAAGATATATTGTAAAGCGTTTTTTTAATTCGTTTTTATATATGGTTATACCAAAATAATGATTAGAACATATGTAAATGTACATATATCTATAAATCCTTTATTTTAAATATAATATAAAAATATTAATTTGCTTACTTAACAAGATGTTCATCAAACACTTTTCTCGGAAACTCTATTTCCGGTTTACAATCCAGCCTGATCAGAGCGTCAGACAATGACAAGTAATATATGTCCATGAGCTCGTCAAAGTGCTTTTCTCTGAGGGTGGTACTGGTGCAGATGTACATGAAGTAAGAAATGTCCAACACTGGAGATCCATATCGAGAGACTTGCCAGTCCAAAAAACATAGGTCTGTGGGTTTTTCTGGGTTTTCAAGATTCTGAAAATATTATAAAAATCGTCAGTTAAATAATGCTACTTGAATTGATTGTAGTTTAAGTTAAATTGAAAAATAATAATAATAGAAAGATGTTTTAGAAATACTATTATACAATTATAAATAATAAAACATTACTAATCATATGTATATGGAGATTAAGACAGCGTTTCTCAACCTTTTAGTATTTGAGACCAAATTTTCAATCACAATTCTCATGGCGCCCCCCTCCCCCCCATACATTAATTTTCACTGAAAAATAGATCTCAACTAAATATAAAAAATGCTTTATATTGTCAATTTCTAATATTAAACCTTCTTTCGAAAAACTTTGCTCTGCAAGACAGGTCCAAAGAAGTCGCTAATAAATTATTAATCTTGTTTTTAATTTAATATTGATAAATACATAGTGCAGTACTGTATTATGTCAGTGTAAATGTAAACGTGTATTTTAGTTTTTATTTTTTATTCATATCAGAATGTATTTTATAGATTTCATTCAGTAAATTAAATAAATTTTTTAATAAGATTTTTTCTCAATATGCTCGCGCCCCCCATTCAGTTTTATCACGCCCCCCTAGGGGGGCGCGCCCCACAGGTTGAGAATCGCTGGATTAAGAACAAGAGCGGTTCCAACAGCAGTGGTATAACCTGTAATTTTTAGTTAGGGGAACTATATATTAAAAAATCGTTCTTTGCTTTAAGATATTGTTTTCAATTCTGCTCATCACTTCTAAATTTTTTAATATTTAAAAAACGTATTTTTCAATTCTCACAAAAAATGAGAGGGGGGTCCAAACTAAAGTGTTCACCCATGTACATTATAAATGACCTCTATACTATACTAACAGCACTATAGGGGGATACCCCCTGCTCCCTCTCACTGGTTACGTCACTGGCCAACAGCACATTTGAAAATGTGCCAAAACTAGAATATGTTTAAGTGTTTTTGCCAAGGACAAACATGAAATTTACAAATAAAATGACAAAAATGCAATAATAATAATTGACTATTGTTTTTAGATATCAAGTTATCAATTTTATTAAGAAATTGTAGATACAAAGAATATCTAAAACTAAAAAAATTACAAGTGCGAGTTATCAAAACTTGATGTCCATATTTTATGAAATCATAAGTAGGTATTTAATTTAATCTGCATGTTACCAAATAGATGATTCTCTGTTAATATATTATCACTGAAAAACTTTTATTATTTATTATAATTAATTTTATAATTTCAAACACATTTATTTTAATTAAAATCCGAAAGATACGTCAATGATTTGGTGGAGCGATTTTTCGAAGAACAATTTTTACGAAAAAATTTTCAGTTTTTGATTCATCAATAGAAAACTGAAAACAAGATTTCCACTTAACAGACCAATATGTTATTGTAATTGTTATCTTTAATTACAGTTTAATTAAATTCAATTAAGATTACTAAACAATTGATAGTCACGTGTAATTGTTTTTTTTATTACAATTTTCCTTGTAAACGGTCATGTACATACATACAGAGTGTCCTAAGAGAAGGTGTTGAAACTAATAACCTGGCATTTTCAAATGGAAACAGTTATTAAAAAAAATTGCAATTTTATTCTGGCTATGGTAGAAGTAAATACAAACGTGGCAAAATGAAAAAATCTTACTTTTACTTTCAAAAAGTGCTTATTTTCGATAATAAAATTAAATATATCAGTACTTATCTGGGGTTTCGTACTAAATACGGACAACAGTTATTTTGTGTTACGTCACTCAATTTTTTGGCGATAGATCTACTTTCAATTTTTTTTTTGTATAACAGTAGAAACCGGTTATAACGACATCGGTTAATACGACGTTTTAACGACTCAAAATAAAAGTCCAACAACTCTCATATAATTGTATTTTTACAGGTTATTACGACTATCCGATTACTCACTGTATTTTCAATAGAATCATCGATAATTTTAGCATATTTTTATCAATAAAATAATGTGATGCGCAGACATTTTATAAAATTTTATTTAAACCAATTTAAAACTCTGTAAAAAGATCTATTTTCAGTCAATTTTTTATTTTTTCATTAATTGCACCCATTTGAAAATGCCAGCTGAATAGTTCCAGCACCTTTCCGTGGGACAGCTTGTATATATGGAAATTGTAAATAGCTTGTATGTGTTTTTCCACAATGCATAATAATATAAATTCTACTTTACGTCCTTTATATGTTATTGAACTTGCATATTTAATATTTACATATATGTACATATGTACATATATAAAACCTACCTGCTTCTAACAATAAGAGATTTATTTATTTATTGTATTTATATACAATATTATGAATCATTTCATATTCTTTATGATTTCAATACGTCAAACATAAATTAGTTTTATTGAATAAATAGGTCAAGGACGTATTAAGAAAAAGTTATATTTAATATTAATTAAATTGTATATTTAATAATTAAGCCAGGTACGTAATAAGGAAAATTAACAGTTAATATTTTCTAATATAATTCTATAAAAATTAAAGAATTAATGCATGGTCGTTGCAATATTAAACCAAAAATAATTAAGTACTAATTACAACTGATATTTTATTTGTGTGGCCTTATGCAAACTGCGATAGACACGATAAAGATATAATAAAGATTAATACATACTTCATATTTAAATAAAATGTTGTTTGTCCAACAATCGCCATGACATATTGTTGCAAATTCATCATAAGTATTAGGGTCAGAAAGCATAGTTAAATTTTCTTCTATTTTATTGGTCATATAATCCACGAATTTCTTTAAAACATCAGTTTCATTGACTGGATCTAATGTATTAGTTGCTTTAATGATTAAACTTTTAAAATTTTCCATAGCATCTTCCTGTTTTGTAAAATATTGTGATAGATCTTTCAGATCAGATAAACATTTGAAAAGTTCTGGTTGATGCTTTCTCATTGCATATGATATAGCATGATATTTAGCTAAATTTTCCAAAACCAATTTAACATGGTCATAGTCAAGAGTGTCCTTTCGATTTGTCATAGCGAATCCTTCGTTTTTAACATCCTTCATTAGAATATATTCATTCAAATTTTTATCACAGCTTTGTAAATAAGTAGGGTATTTATTGAACAATCCATCACAGCCTTTATCTTTTTGAAATTTTTTGAATTCAGGCAACACTTTTGTGTACATAAATATTTCACGTTTATATAACTTTTCTAGTGGTATTATGTTTCTAAATCCTTCTGCACTTGTAGCTCCTTTTAAAATCAAGTGGATATTTTTCTCATGCTCATCTTGAATTAATATTTTGGAAATGTTTCCAAAATAATTATCACCTTTATTTGATCCTGCAGAAACCGTTATTTTTGGATTTTGTAGCTTTTCTTCTTGTATAATTTCATCTACCCATTTTTTAACCTCTGCATTTTCTAGCACGTCACTTAAACAAACTTGTTGGTTTTCTTCTACACTCATTTTTGTTACTATCCTATGATCACTTAATGCAGTAGATAATGAAGAATGTTTTATATGATGTATTTATTTTTATAAATTATTCTTTTCATTAAATTATCTCAATTGAGATATCATTTTCTTTGAAGGTTTTTTCTTAACCCTTTACTGACCAGCGAATATTAAATATAATTTCTATGCTTTACATTATGGCTGCATATCAAACCGAGACCTTTCACGGTTTCGTCCCAGTTTTGAAACGAGATCGAGATTGAGACAAGAGTGCCTTAAATTCAGACGAGATATAATTGACGTATAACGGACGAGACTGTATGCAGCTTGGACAAGAAGAGACTGAGATGAAATTAACTTTATTTATATGTTTCTTCCAGAGTCGTTTTAAAAGATTATCAATAATATAATTTGTAAAAATCTTTTTGATGAGACGGATACGAGATACGTGTTAAATATTTTTTATTTGCTGTGATAGCTTAAGCCTCTTTTGAGTTCTAAGGGTTAAATATTTTGACTAATGAAAGAATTTTTCAAATCTGATCAGTGGATTTGGAGTTTTGAGGTAATATTTTAAAAATATTTTACTTTATATATTATTTTATATCTTTAATTTGATTATGGGTTAATAATTAGAATCTACTTCAATATTTTTAATTACTGATAAGCAAATAGTTCTTGTTATAGATAATAATAATTTTTATAAGGTATGAAAAATATGTAATTTAATTGAACGTGTAAATTGAATACAAGGTAAGTAGGGTACTTAAAATCAATTAATGTAGGGGTTATATTATGTAATATTTTATTTATATTTTATTTTACATAGGAATTTACCTAATCATTTAATTCTATTACAAATAATTAGAAATAGAAATTAATAATGTATAAAATTTTTTTACGAAATAAATCTAAAGAATGATTTTTGTGGATCATACATTTTTTTCAATTTGCTTTTTTGTATGGCTCTAATGACCATTTTTGACCGAGTTATGAAAAAAAGTTTTTCGACTTTCCATATACCTTCTTGGAATTATTATAGGATTTTTTTTCTTAATTATAGGCGTTCTGAGTTAAAAGTTTTTGTCTTGATCGTATATGTATAACTCGGTAAAAAAATGATAGAAAAAGCAATACAAAAATGTAAAATTGAAGAGAAAAGTATGATCTTCAAAAGTTATTTATTAAATTTGGTCAAATAGGAAGCTCACAAAATTTATATATATTTATTATTTTATTTTTCAATTTTGTGCAAGTGGTTTTATTGCCAATATCGTAAATGCTTTGTATGTTGCCTTTATTTTTTTGACCATACCATGTATATTTTGTATATATCATATTTGTGTCAATTAGAGAAATCTCAAGTATTTTACTATCGTATTTGTTTGAGATATAAGTACGAAAAATTTATTGATATTAAAAATAAGCAGATCAAAAGAAACTATTACAATGCAAATTCCTATAGAAAGATATAAATAAATGATAATCATGTCTGTTTATGATAAAATTTATCACGTATCTATATTTATTTTCCTGATGGGATATATACAGGATAGACCGAAAGTCATTTCTTTACTATAATTTTTACAGTTTTATTTCACGTCAAATGAAATATAAAAATTATCTGTTTTTAGTTTTTAACTTAGCAACTAACTTAATTTAAATATAACATTGAATTAAGCGTCTAGTGGTGAGGAAAATTATCGAATATACTTATATGTCGAGTTTTACTAAAACGAACGTACCCCATGCGGGAACGTGTATACTAACTACAAAATTCTGTGTTTTTTTACTCGGAGTGCAATAAAATATTAATCACAGGTTATAGTTTTTTTAAGAAATCGATTTTCACTTATAGTAATTTGTATGTTTTTTTTTTGAGATTAACTGTTAATTTTTATACAAAAATTACAATTTATTTATTCAATAAACAGAGAAACGTTTTTTTAAAGATATCGTTTTTTGGCCAACCAGGTAAGTATAAATATTATTTACTGGGATTTAAAAAAAAAATGTCTATACTATTTTATTCAAATGAGAGAGTGATTTATGGCGTTATACCTTGTATAAATATGTTCACCAATAATTCATTTGACTTTAGTATATTGTTAAAAATGTAATAAAACGTGTCGGTTATTTTTATATGTCGAATAAAATATACTCCGGGTTGGGCATGAACTCAATAACCGGCCCAGGAAAAAAGTAATTGACCGTTCATTATAATGTTTAATCTAAATTAATAGTTGTACTCATAAGTGCTAACTCCGGAAGGGATATTTTTGTTTATTTAGTAAGTTATGATTTTCCGTCTTATTTTATTATCTATAAGTGATATTTCTAATTTTGTTTGGTGCACAAAAAATGTCTATACTATTTTATTCAAATGAGAGAGTGATTTATGGCGTTATACCTTGTATAAATATGTTCACCAATAATTCATTTGACTTTAGTATATTGTTAAAAATGTAATAAAACGTGTCGGTTATTTTTATATGTCGAATAAAATATACTCCGGGTTGGGCATGAACTCAATAACCGGCCCAGGAAAAAAGTAATTGACCGTTCATTATAATGTTTAATCTAAATTAATAGTTGTACTCATAAGTGCTAACTCCGGAAGGGATATTTTTGTTTATTTAGTAAGTTATGATTTTCCGTCTTATTTTATTATCTATAAGTGATATTTCTAATTTTGTTTGGTGCACAAAAAATGTCTATACTATTTTATTCAAATGAGAGAGTGATTTATGGCGTTATACCTTGTATAAATATGTTCACCAATAATTCATTTGACTTTAGTATATTGTTAAAAATGTAATAAAACGTGTCGGTTATTTTTATATGTCGAATAAAATATACTCCGGGTTGGGCATGAACTCAATAACCGGCCCAGGAAAAAAGTAATTGACCGTTCATTATAATGTTTAATCTAAATTAATAGTTGTACTCATAAGTGCTAACTCCGGAAGGGATATTTTTGTTTATTTAGTAAGTTATGATTTTCCGTCTTATTTTATTATCTATAAGTGATATTTCTAATTTTGTTTGGTGCACAAAAAATGTCTATACTATTTTATTCAAATGAGAGAGTGATTTATGGCGTTATACCTTGTATAAATATGTTCACCAATAATTCATTTGACTTTAGTATATTGTTAAAAATGTAATAAAACGTGTCGGTTATTTTTATATGTCGAATAAAATATACTCCGGGTTGGGCATGAACTCAATAACCGGCCCAGGAAAAAAGTAATTGACCGTTCATTATAATGTTTAATCTAAATTAATAGTTGTACTCATAAGTGCTAACTCCGGAAGGGATATTTTTGTTTATTTAGTAAGTTATGATTTTCCGTCTTATTTTATTATCTATAAGTGATATTTCTAATTTTGTTTGGTGCACAAAAAATGTCTATACTATTTTATTCAAATGAGAGAGTGATTTATGGCGTTATACCTTGTATAAATATGTTCACCAATAATTCATTTGACTTTAGTATATTGTTAAAAATGTAATAAAACGTGTCGGTTATTTTTATATGTCGAATAAAATATACTCCGGGTTGGGCATGAACTCAATAACCGGCCCAGGAAAAAAGTAATTGACCGTTCATTATAATGTTTAATCTAAATTAATAGTTGTACTCATAAGTGCTAACTCCGGAAGGGATATTTTTGTTTATTTAGTAAGTTATGATTTTCCGTCTTATTTTATTATCTATAAGTGATATTTCTAATTTTGTTTGGTGCACAAAAAATGTCTATACTATTTTATTCAAATGAGAGAGTGATTTATGGCGTTATACCTTGTATAAATATGTTCACCAATAATTCATTTGACTTTAGTATATTGTTAAAAATGTAATAAAACGTGTCGGTTATTTTTATATGTCGAATAAAATATACTCCGGGTTGGGCATGAACTCAATAACCGGCCCAGGAAAAAAGTAATTGACCGTTCATTATAATGTTTAATCTAAATTAATAGTTGTACTCATAAGTGCTAACTCCGGAAGGGATATTTTTGTTTATTTAGTAAGTTATGATTTTCCGTCTTATTTTATTATCTATAAGTGATATTTCTAATTTTGTTTGGTGCACAAAAAATGTCTATACTATTTTATTCAAATGAGAGAGTGATTTATGGCGTTATACCTTGTATAAATATGTTCACCAATAATTCATTTGACTTTAGTATATTGTTAAAAATGTAATAAAACGTGTCGGTTATTTTTATATGTCGAATAAAATATACTCCGGGTTGGGCATGAACTCAATAACCGGCCCAGGAAAAAAGTAATTGACCGTTCATTATAATGTTTAATCTAAATTAATAGTTGTACTCATAAGTGCTAACTCCGGAAGGGATATTTTTGTTTATTTAGTAAGTTATGATTTTCCGTCTTATTTTATTATCTATAAGTGATATTTCTAATTTTGTTTGGTGCACAAAAAATGTCTATACTATTTTATTCAAATGAGAGAGTGATTTATGGCGTTATACCTTGTATAAATATGTTCACCAATAATTCATTTGACTTTAGTATATTGTTAAAAATGTAATAAAACGTGTCGGTTATTTTTATATGTCGAATAAAATATACTCCGGGTTGGGCATGAACTCAATAACCGGCCCAGGAAAAAAGTAATTGACCGTTCATTATAATGTTTAATCTAAATTAATAGTTGTACTCATAAGTGCTAACTCCGGAAGGGATATTTTTGTTTATTTAGTAAGTTATGATTTTCCGTCTTATTTTATTATCTATAAGTGATATTTCTAATTTTGTTTGGTGCACAAAAAATGTCTATACTATTTTATTCAAATGAGAGAGTGATTTATGGCGTTATACCTTGTATAAATATGTTCACCAATAATTCATTTGACTTTAGTATATTGTTAAAAATGTAATAAAACGTGTCGGTTATTTTTATATGTCGAATAAAATATACTCCGGGTTGGGCATGAACTCAATAACCGGCCCAGGAAAAAAGTAATTGACCGTTCATTATAATGTTTAATCTAAATTAATAGTTGTACTCATAAGTGCTAACTCCGGAAGGGATATTTTTGTTTATTTAGTAAGTTATGATTTTCCGTCTTATTTTATTATCTATAAGTGATATTTCTAATTTTGTTTGGTGCACAAAAAATGTCTATACTATTTTATTCAAATGAGAGAGTGATTTATGGCGTTATACCTTGTATAAATATGTTCACCAATAATTCATTTGACTTTAGTATATTGTTAAAAATGTAATAAAACGTGTCGGTTATTTTTATATGTCGAATAAAATATACTCCGGGTTGGGCATGAACTCAATAACCGGCCCAGGAAAAAAGTAATTGACCGTTCATTATAATGTTTAATCTAAATTAATAGTTGTACTCATAAGTGCTAACTCCGGAAGGGATATTTTTGTTTATTTAGTAAGTTATGATTTTCCGTCTTATTTTATTATCTATAAGTGATATTTCTAATTTTGTTTGGTGCACAAAAAATGTCTATACTATTTTATTCAAATGAGAGAGTGATTTATGGCGTTATACCTTGTATAAATATGTTCACCAATAATTCATTTGACTTTAGTATATTGTTAAAAATGTAATAAAACGTGTCGGTTATTTTTATATGTCGAATAAAATATACTCCGGGTTGGGCATGAACTCAATAACCGGCCCAGGAAAAAAGTAATTGACCGTTCATTATAATGTTTAATCTAAATTAATAGTTGTACTCATAAGTGCTAACTCCGGAAGGGATATTTTTGTTTATTTAGTAAGTTATGATTTTCCGTCTTATTTTATTATCTATAAGTGATATTTCTAATTTTGTTTGGTGCACAAAAAATGTCTATACTATTTTATTCAAATGAGAGAGTGATTTATGGCGTTATACCTTGTATAAATATGTTCACCAATAATTCATTTGACTTTAGTATATTGTTAAAAATGTAATAAAACGTGTCGGTTATTTTTATATGTCGAATAAAATATACTCCGGGTTGGGCATGAACTCAATAACCGGCCCAGGAAAAAAGTAATTGACCGTTCATTATAATGTTTAATCTAAATTAATAGTTGTACTCATAAGTGCTAACTCCGGAAGGGATATTTTTGTTTATTTAGTAAGTTATGATTTTCCGTCTTATTTTATTATCTATAAGTGATATTTCTAATTTTGTTTGGTGCACAAAAAATTTTTTTAGGTTTAAGCCATTATTTCCAAAATTTTGTAAAAAGTGAAACTTTGAGAGATTATATTTTAAAAGAATGGTTTAAGATATAGACTTACGGTTTGAAAATTTCAATTTTCATGTCATTTTCTATATACAATAAACATATCGTTGACGAAATCGAAAACTACAGTTATATTTTATGCAACAAACTTCAATTTATCATAGAAATATTAACTTAAAGATAAGAATAAATAATAATAAGAAAATAATACATAATAAACTATATAAGAAATAATGTATATTTTTCTTCGTGTAATTTTTCATTTTATTTAAACCACATTTGATTAACTGATTTCTTCAATAGAACTAAGATTTGAAAACACGTTCTCTCATGTCGGGTCACGAATGTGATCCGAAAAATCAACTGCGAACGTTCTGGATTCAAGACCGATTATGAAACGCCTTCCTACATAGGTAGAAACAAAATCGGTACTAATGGTTAAGTCTAGTAAAAAAATCGATATAGTGCACTTTTTGACAAGTGTCTTTAAATGATTTAAAAATTAATTTTATAATTTAGTCGTCCTTAATTTTCCCGGCTACCCGCCGATCGCACCCGGACCTGAATATATGTTATTTATGTTGCATTTTTATGCATTTACATTTTGATAATCTTCTTTCCAACTCAGCGATTCTCAACCTGTGGGGCGCGCCCCCCTAGAGGGGCGCGAGCATATCGAGAAAAAAAAGAGAAAACATATTATTAAAAAATGTATTTAATTTAATGAAAGAAAGGCAATAACATTCTGACATAATAAAAAACAAAATACACGTCTACATTTACACTGATACAATACACTTATAAATAGGAATGTATCAGTACTGCACAATGTATTTAATAATTATTTAAATAATAGTATATTATACCATGAGTCAATAATGATAGCTATTATTACCGAGGAATAATTTTCGAACCGAGCCGCATAGCGGCGAGGGAGAAAAAATTTCCGAGGTAATAATAGCCATTATTGCGAGTAGTATACTGTACTTTATCTACGACTATTTCAATTACTTTAATAAAACACAACTGAATACAAGAAATGCAAACACAAGCATTTTTGTTATAATTTCAAATTAATATAAATTAAACTATACCATGGAAACAAAATACACAAACTCTGTGGTGTCCAAAAATATTAAAATTAGTAATATTACGGTTATAAACTGAACAAGTTTTGTACTATCAGCAACTTTACTAGAATTTTTATCCATTTCAATACAAATACACAAACACTAGGTGTTTTATTTGACAGTCGTAAATAAATTTTTTAGACTTAAAGTTTGTGTATTTTGTTTCCATGGTATTATTTAATTTTAGGAATTTTCTGATTGGTGCATTAAAGGGCAATAATGACCATTATTGCCCTCCAATGCACCAATCAGAAAATTTCTCTTTCGTCATGGTTCCCTCTGGGATTAATATATCGCATTATATAGTAAAAACTACGTATGTAATGTATGTATTATATATAAGTATTATATATAATACATACATATATTATTATTATATTATATTATTATTATATATTATATATTATTATTATATTATTATTATTATTATATATTATTATTATATTATATATATATTATTAGTGACTCTCTTGGGCCTGTCTTGCAGAACAAAGTTTTTCGAAAGAAGGTTTAATATTAGAAATTGACTCTCTAAGCATTTTTTTTATATTTAGCTGAGATCTATTTTTCAGTGCAAATTTTTGTATGAGGGGAAAGGGGGCGCGATGAGAATTGTGATTGAAAATTGGGTCGCAAGTACTAAAAGGTTGAGAAACGCTGTCTTAACTCATTCACTAGACATATTCTCATTGTTCTGATGTTCTTCTGAATATTAGTTATATACTCAAGATAATATAGGGATATCGATAATGGATTTCTTTATGAAACATGTCAATGTATTCCTTGTTTGAAGAGACAAAATTGAATTTTACTTTTTGCGTATTAAATAGATTATACAATAAATATACTATGTGTGCATAAAATAATAAAAAAACTATATATAAAACTAGGTACTTATTAAGATTTCCTTAATTTTAGAAATGTTTCAAATGTTTCAATGATCTTTTGCCCTTTTTGTAAAACATTATAATATAATATACATATAGGGTGACCACCAGTTTTCACCTGGAGTCTCAGGGTATGTTTTCTGTTTCTCCGGGCTCCGGGTTTTGTTAGGGTAAAACCAGGATAGATGCCCCACTTTTTGAAAAGTCCTCCTAATTTTAAAATTATTAATTTACCATGAATAATTCCTATGAATATAGCTACTTTAGTCTTTTATATTACATTATAACTTGTTTTTGTTGACCTAACAATAACTGATTTTGCAGAAATTGAGTTTTTGCAGAACCATTTTTTGAGGATAGATGCCTACCTACAGGATAGATGCCCCATCATGAAATTGCTAAGGATAGATGCCTCTAGTGTAGGATAGGTTGAGTTAGGTTAGTTTCAATCTTGCACTTGACATAAAAAAAACCTTTTGTAACATCAAAAATTTTACACTGATGTAAAATAACATTTGCTTTCTATTTACTTATTTTTATTGATTTTAAAATGATTGCTGTAAAAAAAAGAAAGATCGCTAACAATAACATTAAATTTGACAACAATAACATTAAACATACCTATACCGCCCAAAAGTTTTATAGCGTAAATATCATATGAAAGTACACGGGTATCTATCCATAAAGCAACGTATAAACATTTATCCATTAAATTATCACAACGGTTAAGACATACTATAATACAACATAATATTTTCGATAAGTAGGGTTAACAGCTAGATTCGCGGGTTTCAAATGTCAAAAATTTTAGGTTAGGTAAACATATGAATAACAGCGAATGTTTTGGCTTTACCGATAAGTACCTAATAAAAAACTTTTTTAATACACGCTAGGCACTAACAGGATATTTGTAGATGCCCCGTAGAACATTAAAATCTGTCAATATGAAACAACTAAAAGAAAAATATAACATTTCAAAATAAGTCATATGTATGTATGGGGATAGATGCCCCAGGGCATCTATACCGCGAAAAATCGGGGCGACTATCCTTTTTGATATGGATATATGTTTTTTATTTTTTAACGAAAATAAATACAAAAGAGCGATTATTAACATCTAGGTGTGTACTTAATGAACCAGTGTATTGATATAATAAAAATAGAACGGAATTTATTACTACTTATAAAGATATGTAACAGTAAATACTTACATCTCAAACTTAGAAGCACTTGTCGCATTCGTTGCGGAAATAATTAACCGTACAAGTGAGACGTTTTTGTTTCGCACAACGGTTTGCGAAGGAATAAGGTATGTGACACTGACGCTTCTTATTTAAACTATTAATTCGATGTTTCGACTTTAGGGGGCTTGGTTCTCGAAAACGAGGCACCTATCCCACTGCGGCATCTATCCTGGTTTTACCCTATAATTTCTTTGGGTTTTGTAATTAGTGAATATAACGAAAAAAACGGTCATCAAAAATAGTGGGGGGGGGGGGGCACAAAAAAAGGATTAAAATCAGTTGTACCTATGTTTATTTTTTTCTAAAAAAGTATAACTAATACACAAAACATTTATAATTAAAATGTTAACTGTCCAAACATATTAAAACCTTAAGTATATAATATAATCAATTTTTGATACAAATCCTACTTTTACATTAAAATTTCATTTAAAATATAATAGATTAATTCTGTGGTTCTATGAAAAAAAAATTCAAATATTGCATGTGAAAATATTGGAAAAGTAATAAACGTATTCAATATTAATCATTTTTCCATTCCTGTTTTTATCAAATCCTTCAATTTGATTTTCTACTAACGATCAAACTTCAATTTTCTTGTCCTAAAGTATTTAAAAAAGTGACACATCTGAATTTTCTATAGCACCACATAATTATTTATTAATTTATTACTAAAATCTATAAATAACGACTTAACTTCTATATTATATACTCATTTCTTAAAAGCATTGTCATTTAAATCACAATAAAGTTTTAAAAATTTAAATAAAATAAAAGAATACGACCCATCAATAGCAGATCGATTTTGTATATGTATATTTAAAATAGCGTATACTTTATATGTATCCTCTTTCTAATGCATGTCTGATAATACCGCCAACTCTGTCATTGTAGAGGTCGTTGTTTTTGGATGTATAAGTAATCATTTTCATAGTTTCTTCATTGTAATCAGTTATCGCTGAGAAATCTGGCAGTTCGTCAGATTCGCTAACAAATAAATGTATTGTCGTTATTGCTATATGTAAGCCATGTTTGAAAAACCTGTAGAATAAGAAACATAATATTAGATCAATATTAATATTTAAACATACGAGACTCCAAAGAAATTTACAAATAAAACAAATCTTATACAGGGTGTCCCATTTTAATCTATCACCCCCCTAATTTTTTTTATCTATCAATTAAATAAAAAAATGCTTCAAATAAAAGTTGTTTGGTTTTGAGGGGGACCCAAAATGGCGTTATTAATTTTTTATTTTTTGGACATCTTCATGGTCAAATAGGCCCAACTTTTTTTTTTCAAATAGAAACCTATATTTTTCATTACAATATTTTATTGTTTGGAAAAAAACAAGTAGCTTTTGTTTCAAAAAAAATTTTGTATGACTTCATTTTTTTTTTAATATTCAACAAAATAATTTTAGATTTTAGATTTTTACTAATTTTTTTCTCGAAACCCATTAACTTTAGAGGAAAAGTGTAAGAAACAAAAAATGTTTATTTTAAAATGATATAACTAGGAAAATTATTTCAGAATTTTTTATTTTATTTTTTATTTGCTTTAATATTTTGAAGAGCAAAAGTTAACAAAAAATCCTGATATAATTTTCCTAGTTATATCAGATTAAAATAAACATTTTTTGTTTTTCACATTTTTCCTCTAAAGTTAATGGGTTTCGAGTAAAAAATTATTAAAAAACTAAAATCTAAAATTATTTTGTTGAATATTAAAAAAAAAATGAAGTCATACAAAAAATTTTTTGAAACAAAAGCTACTTGTTTTTTTTCCAAACAATAAAATATTGTAATGAAAAATATAGGTTTCCATTTGAAAAAAAAGTTGGGCCTATTTGACCATGAAGACGTCCAAAAAATAAAAAATTAATAACGCCATTTTGGGTCCCCCTCAAAACCAAACAACTTTTATTTGAAGCATTTTTTGATTTAATTCATAGATAAAAAAAATTAGGGGGGTGATAGATTAAAATGGGACATCCTGTATACATATTTTAAAGTAAACTAAATTTTAACTAATTATGAATATGTAATTTAATACCGAGACTTTCGACAATAATTATAAATAACTAGCGGAATCCCGCGGCTTCGCTCGCGTAAATTTCGAAACTAATTACAACCCTCCATACGTGATAGGGGATGACATATTACATTTTTTTATATTGATTTTTATTCATTACCTACCTATAAAAAACGTAAATATCTCGGATCTTAGTTAAAATTTGCAAAAACCCACTCCCTGTCTACCCCTGCCATTAGGGGTTGAATATCGTTTTTTTTATTGCAGATTATTATATTATTATTATTTTGCCCGACTTAAGCAGCTATACAGTTAAACATATCAAAAACACACATCCTGTCTACCCCCGCCATTAGGGGTTGAATGTCGAAATTTTTATTTTAATTGATGACAATCTTACCCGAATTTAACCTTATAAGTAAAGCAGGTCAGTGGCGTAGATAGCTTTTTGCGATAGTGGGGGATGAAAACATTATTAATTTTTTTTCTTTTTAGATATACAAATTTTGAAAACTAATTTTTTTGTTGTTGCCAATTTTGAAGACCTTTTTTTTGGTCATTCATTTCAATTTTTTGCAACACAGGACCCCTTCTATCAATCTCATGGGGGGGGGGGGATATGACAGTATTTAATAATCTTTTATATGGTGAAAAGTATAAAAATTGGACTCATGGGGGGGGATTGATCCCCTTAATCCCCCCCCCCCTATCTGCATACCTGAAACAGGTATGCAGATAAACATACTCGTCCCCGTCCCATGTTATTAGGGCTTGAATGTCGAACTTTCATTTTTAATTGAATATTAATTTGTCCGAATTTGGGGTTAAATTTTGGGAAATGCTGAAATAATTGTTTCATTATTTGTATTGTAGAAAATGTATGATAAGTTTCAATTAAATGCGAACAAAAAAAAATCTTTTTTATATAAACTTTGACAACCCGTTTTAACCCCATAGGGGTTGAATTTCGGAAAATCCATTCTTAGTGGGTGCTTACATCATAAAAGGAAGATACCTATGAAATTTCACGTTTCTAGGTCCAGGGGTTTGGGCTGTACGTTGATATATGAGTGAGTGAGTGAGTGAGTGAGTAAGTGGTTAAGGACAAACTCTTTTATATGTATAGATGTTAATATCGTCATGGTCTCGTCTCGTCTCATTAAAATTTAAGACACTAGTCTCGGCGTGCAGGCATATTCAAAATGATTTGATACCTCGTAGGTAGTGTTTGCTTTGTTTTTGATCTACAGAAAATTCTTATAACATTACACATTATTAAATAAAATTAATAACTTATGTCTTACTTAACAAGATGTTCGTAAAATACTTGTCTCGGGAACACGAACTTTGGTTTACAGCCCAGCTTGACCAGGGAGTCAGACAATGACGAGTAGTATATGTCCATGAGTTCGTCAAAATGCGCATCTCTGAGGGCCGTACCGGTGCAATTGTACATGAAGTAAGAGATGTCCAACACCGGAGACCCATAGCGAGACAACTGCCAGTCCAATAAACACATGTCTGTTGGTTTGGTTGGGTTCTCCGGATCCTGAAAATGCCATCAGTAAAATTAACAATATCACTGCATTAAATTTTTATAATAAAGTAAGTCCGAGAAAAATGTTTCGGACAGTGGTTGATGGGTTAAAAGGGGCATCAAATGTTGCTATAAGAATTGTTTTTGGTGGAAGTATTTTTAAATGCAGGATCGTATTGTTTGTTGATAGTTGATTTTCCAAGATATGTTAATTTTTAACTAACTAAACTTGGAAATATTTCCATTTTTTTTTAACTTAACAATTAACTTTACAATTCAAGTAAAGAAAATCTGAAATCGATTTCGATATTTTTTTTAAATCTTAAGTCGGACAAACAATTATTTAAGACAGAAGTAACTTTTGAATTGAATTAAATTGAACATGTTCATCAAAACAAATATCGCCATTTTGTTCCCCCAAAAACGAAACATTTTTTTAAATATTTAATTTCAAAAATATTCAGGAAAATACATTATATAATTAATAACTTATAAAACAAGTGAAAAATTATTTTTAATATGTACCTACAATTATTAACAAAATATTAAAGTTAAATTTGACATTTCTTATACACAAATTGCACCATTACCACAAAAGTTATGTCACTCGACACAAGAAGTTCTCATTAGGAGCCTAACGATTCCAGACTGGAATCAAGTAAAAAAAATCTTATACTGTCTATTTATATATTAAACAAACGCTAAATGTATTAAAAAATAATATATAAAACAAATATCAATAAAAATATTATATAAAAACAATATGCATTAACAAATAAATATACTTACACCGTATTTATACAAAATATTGTTACTCCAACAATCCCCATGACATATTGTTGCAAACTCATCATAAGTATCAGGATCAGAAAACATAACTATATTTTTCATCATCTTATTAGCCATATAATCCTTGAATTTGGCCACCAAATCTGCCTCATTCACTTGATCTAACGTATTAGCTGCTTTATCTATTAAAGGTTGAAACTGATCGACAATTTCCTTTGTTATAATATATTGTGTTATATCTTTAATACTAGAAAACTTTTTAAAAACTTCAGGTTCATGAATTTTCATTGCATATGACAATGCATGAAATCTTCCTAAATTTTCAAGAACCAACTTAACGTGATCATAGTTTAATGTATCCTTTCGATTTGTCATAACGAATCCTTCAATTTTAGCATCTTTCATTAGAATATACTCGTTTAAATATTCATCATTGCTTCGTAAGTATGTAGGGTACTTATTGAACAAACCATTACAGTTTTTATTTTTTTGATATCTCTGGAACTCGGGTAAGACTTGCGTGTACATAAATATTTCTCGTTGATATACTTTTTGAAGAGGCATTACATTTCTGTATCCATCGAATTTAGCAGCTTCTTTTAAAATCAAATGAATACTTTCCTTTTGTTTCTCATGTTCACCTTCAATTACTATTTTGTATATTGTTCCTGAATAGTTATCACCTTTAGCAGATCCTGCAGAAACTGTTATTTTTGAATTTTGTATTTGTTCTTCTTGTATTATTTCATCCATCCATTTTTTAACTACTGCATTATTTAACACGTCACTTAAATCTACCTTTCTTCTTTTTGACTCACTCATTGTTGTTTTAATTCTTCTGTCTGATAGGTAATTTTTGGAAATTTACAACGAACATACTCGTCGATTTAATGAAAGACGTTTTATCTTGTTCAAGATAATAATCAAAGATTTCTCTAAATACTAAATTACATATACATACATATTAATTAGTAAGCTAATTGTAAGAAAATTTAACATGTTTCGATACATTCTAATAGTTTGGTAACGTATTAATTACTTTGCACTGAAAATATTTAATGGGTTATTTAAAATTAATTAAATATTAATTTTAACAATATATTTTACTTACCTCTGATTCTTATTGTTAGTAAAATTTTATTGATAATATCATACTTATTTAAAACATTATTTTTTTTAGTTGATTTGAAACATTTGGTTGTTTGATAGTTTTATTTTTGAGCATATTAGTCCGGAAAGAGATTTCGAAATAAACATTTTCAAAATATAAAGTGAAAAATTGTTTGATTTTTAATAAAAGTAACAATTTGGTTGCTTGTATCTTTTTGTAAAAACAAATATAGTGTTTTATATTTGAGCATATTAGTCCGGAAAGAGACTTCGAATTAAATATTTTCAAAATACAGTAGAAACCGGTTATAACGACATCGAAGGAACCGGTCTTTGGTCGTAAAAAGCTGATAGTCGTAATAACCAGTAAAAATACAATTATATGGGATTCAGACTTTTATTTTGAGTCGTTAAAACGGATACGTCGTATTAACCATGTCGTTATAACCGGTTTCACTGTATAAAGCAAAAAAATTGTATTTTTTTTAAATAAAAGTAAGAAATTATTTTGTTATTAACTATATTATATTATTCTAAGAAAATTAGGTATTGTTATTTAAATATTTGTATTTATTGTAATGGCATTATTAAATATTCTGGTAAAATATCTATTTTTTTAAACTTAATTTCATATCAGTAGTGGTTTAAATGGAGTATGTGAAGTTGCCTATATGAAGTTTTTCTCGTATAATTTATAACTTAGAACATAATGTTTAATAATAAAACTAGTATGATATCACCCAACCTTTATTTTATTTAAAAATATATAAAGCTTGAGATATTTGGCGCTACCGTTGTAGGGTTAAAATGAGAAAATAAGTATTACACATGTTACTGAAATTTGAAATAAATTTATTTTATAAAATAATAAATTAAATGCACATTAAAGTTTATGGTGTTAAAATATAATAAAACATTAATAAAAGACCAGAAATATTTTTATACAATTGTTATAAATAATAGAAATAAATCAAAACATATTTCATTTCTTGAAATTAGAAACATTTGAGTATAATAAAAAAGTAAGACGCTGTTATGGGTGTAAGAGGACTTTCTTAGACGTATCTACATATTGATATAAAACAAATTTTTCTAGCTAACTGATAAAAGATGAATTATTATAGAAAATAACTATTAAACTTTTACTATGAACATTTTTATTTTTACTATGAACCATTTAAAATAAAATCGATTTTTTCTAAAAAAATAAATAAAAATATGGCTACAAAATAGTTTAAAATATAAACAATTAATTTAAAATCAGGTCAATAAAACTGTTTAGTATCACATACATAAAAACAATATATTATTTATATGTACCCTTTTTTCAATGCATGTCTAATAACACCACTCATTCTGTCATTGTAGAGTTCATTGTTTTTGGTTGTGTACGTCATCATTTTTACAGTTTCTTCATTAATTTCAGATATCTCTGAGAAATCTGGAACTTCGTCAGAGTCACTCACGAACATATGTATTGCCATTGTAGCCATGTGTAAACCGTATTTAAAAAACCTGAAAAATAAAACAAAAAAAACAATTAATATTTTATAATCATTTTGATACATACAAAAGTACCTATCTATTTGAACAAAAAAGTTATAGCCATTTAAAGAAATTCCGAATTTTCAGTTTTTTTGGTATACCACCTAACCCACATAGAATTCTGAATATTTTTTTATGTAGTAATACTCACCCCTAAATTCATCTAATTTAACCACATCTGTGTCTCTTACCGTTTAGGATATCCCCATGCATTTCACGCTTATCTTGGACACCCTGTATTTCAGTAAAATCAAGGTACTGAATTAATGCTGAAATACATACAGAAGTCGCGTACCTTAAGACCCATAGGGTTTTTAATCTTTTTAATAGTGATTTTATAATTATGGTATAACGTCAGACACTTTTAACAGATTGTATAATAAATTTTTAGGCTGTAATTTTTCCCTATGGGTTCTAATTTCCAGAACACCTATAGATAAGTTTTTAATTGCACTGAAACTACAAGCTCGCGCATTGTCAAAAGACGAGCACAAAACTAAAGAATATGACTCTGCAGGTTTGAAACAAAATACTGCAGCCCTTCGAAACTGGGGCATTATCATAGAGAAGCTAATTTAACTCAACACGATATTACTATAATATTTGAATATTTACCTAAGAAGATGTTCGTCAAACACTTTTCTCGGGAATACAATGCCTGGTTCACAATCCAGTCTGATTAGGGCGTCAGACAACGACGAGTAGTAGATGTCCATGAATTCATCGAAGTGCACGTTTCTGAGGGCCGTACCGATGCAGTTGTATATGAAGTAAGAGATGTCTAACACCGGAGATGCATACCGAGCTATCTGCCAGTCCAGGAAACACAAGTCTGTTGGTTTTGTTAGGTTTTCCGGATCCTGAAAATGTCATAAGTAAAATAAATTATATAGCCAATTTTTTAGAGTTCATCTACCGAAAAATTATTTCGGCATCCTTCCCTTCGACCTCCATAGAAGGAGGAAACATAAGGATGCCTTGGTGAAAAAAAAAACATTTTATAAAAAAATATTTATCTATTTGGCACCTATAGTTAATGATGTGTAAAATATTTAATTGATTATATTTTTGTTATGTTTTAAAATTCTGTAATTTGATTATATGAAATAAATTATAAAAATAATAATAAATATACCGGGTGTTTTTTAAAGACTTTTCAGCGGATAATTTCTAAAATAACAAATTTTCAGAAAAATTTTTTTCATGGTTTCAAAGGCGCTTATTACTGAAACTATGGAGTAATAGAAAGGTCCTCTGTATGGGTTTTCAAGTTTAACCTTTCCTTTTCAATTTTTATGCAGATTCGTAATTTACGAGAAAAAATAAAAACATCATTTGTCTGACTTTTTTTATAAAATGCATTTTTTATGATATAAAACAAATTGAAAGGAAAAAATCTGGATTATCAAGCAAGATCTAAACAAAGATTCTAAAATATTTTTTATCTGTAAAAAGTTGCACAAAAAATTATTCGAGAACCCTTGTTTAATTTGAAACATTTTTTTAATCGTATGATTTTTCTTAAAAATTGATAGCTTTCGAGTAAAAAATTATTGAAAATCCATAAATTTATTTTTGGTTTGCTTCATATCATAATTTTTTTTCTCTTAAATTACGAATCTGCAACAAAAAATATAGGTTTATATTTGAAAAAGAAAGGTCAACCCTTAATGTCGGTATTAAGCACCTGCGAAACCATGAAACTTTGATCTTACACATTTTTTTCTGAAAATTCATTATTTTATAAATAATCTACTGAAAAGTCTTTAAAAACCACTCGGTTATACACTTACATCATATTTAAACAAAATATTGTTACTCCAACAATCACCATGGCATATTGTTGCAAACTCATCATACGTTTCACGATTACACAGCATAGCTACATTTTCCTCTAATTTATTATTCATATAATCCTTGAATTTAGCCACTAAATCTGCTTCGTTAACTTGATCTAATGTATTAGCTGCTTTATCTATCAAAACATAAAAATGTTCCATCATTTCCTTTGAAGTAAAATCTTGTGTTGTATCTCTAATATCAGAAATCCTTTTAAATACTTCAGGTTCGTGTTTTCTCATTGCATATGACAAAGCATGAAATTTTCCTAAATTTTCCAAAACCAACTTCACGTGATCATAGTTTAATGTTTCCTTTCGATTTCTCATAATGAATCCTTCTTCTTTAACATCTTTCATGAGAATATACTCATTTAAATATTCATCATTACTTCGTAAAATAGTAGCATATTTATTAAATAAATCATCACAATGTTTAGATTTTTGAATTTTCTTGAACTCCGGTAAAATATTTTCGTACACAAATATTTCTCGTTGATATATCTTCTGAATTGGCATAATATTTCTAAATCCTTCGACTTTGGCAGCTTCTTTTAAAATCAAATGAATATTTTTTTTCTGTTTCTCATGTTCACCTTCAATAACTATTTTGTATATGATTCCTAAATAATTTTCACCTTTAGCAGACCCTGCAGAGACTATAATTTTTGAATTTTGTAATTTTTCTTCTTGTATTATTTCTTCCATCCACTGTTTAACCACTTTATTTTTCAACACATCACTTAAATCAACTGGTTCACTCATTGTTACTGTAAAATATGTTTACTTGTTAAGGAATCTTTAGAAATAACACAATCCAATGCTTGTCTTTTATAGAAATATGTTTTATCTTACTTAAGATAATTGTCAGAGATAATTCTTAATTACAAAAGTACTTAGACATTATACATATTTACACATTATATAAACTAATAGTTTTCAACAGTCACAATACAAATGGGAAGAAGATGATGACAGTTGAATGTAACCTTTTAAACTAATGCTAATTATTTTTTAAATATATACATAGTCATTATATTGACGATTACAATATCGTCTCGCTCCAATCTCAGTATTGTTACTCAGTCAGTCAGTGTAAATAAATAAAATGAATAAAGGTTTGGAATTTATTATGTAAATATTATATTTATCGTTCTTGAAAAACTAGATCATTTTCTTATTATTTGTACTTATTTATCATTGGTTAGCCAGCCAATCATTAGATATACATTTTTATGTATTCCCATTTAAATTTATATTATAATTTATGTTTCTTTTTTCATTAATTTCAATTAGGTACCAATGTAATAGATTTTGCCTTTATGGTTCTCGGGAAATGGTTTGTATAAACTATGTTATTTTATTTTTATATAAAATAAAATTCTTTATAATACCCAACCATGAAGGTAGAGAGAGGAGATGATACTCTGTATATCTGTAATACAATTTTATGTGTCATAATATGACCCCGATGTGGGCGATCTGTCGTGCGTGGAACTTGGACCCCTCTGTTCCTTTGACCAATCAAATGCATGGAACTCGGACCCCTTTGTTCCTTGCAACACACAGACTCACACATAAAACTGCAAGTAACAGAGGGGTCCAAGTTCCATGCACGACAGACCACCCACTCTAGGTTCCGTTTTTCGACAAACCCCGGAGACTTTAGTGTCATTTCCTGACTATACCTTCATGTACCCAACATTAGTAGTAAGAGAAAATAAACTATTGAAACAAAATAATTACAAAAACGTATCAAGTAATTAATTGTACAGTTTATTAGTTAAGTTTATAAGTTAGATTAATAAATCGTCTTCAAAAGATTTGAAAAAAATAGTATTGATATATGCAATAAAAATAAGTGTTATACCATCTAAGATTTAAAAGTTACCCCCCCCCCCCAACTCTGAAAGTAAAATAATTCTAGCATGGGTTAATAACCACCCTTATAAATATAAACTTTTGATTTCAAACATTTTTCGTACGATGGTTATTTTTCCAGATATTTTTCAGTCTCAAGTTAAAAAAGCTTTCCTGTATGTATTCTATGTATGTATATGAAAGTAAAAATTCGAATTATTATTATTATTAAAATATTTTTAATAATTTCATACTTATGTAGTAATGTTTATGTAAAAAAAGATTCATTTCATATATTGTAATATGCCTGTATTTAAAAAAACTTATATTTTGTAAGAAGAATCTACAGTAGACGTCCCATACTGTGAACCTGATTGGATACGATATCTTCCAGACTGTTAATTTTCACTCCTCGAAGCACTTATATATTTGTACAGCTGTCAGTAATAATAAAACTGATTGCGCTGATAGAGTTCACAGTAAGGCCTATTTCACACATATACGGTTTCATTCGGTTCGGTTCGTTTTCGGTCGCTGCCGACAAGTGTGAAACGATGATTCAGTTTGTATTCGGTACCTAATAGAAACCGTACAGAACTGAATACAGTGTGAATACTCCCTCCACACGGACAGATTTCATCAGGTTTCAATTCGTGTCCAGGGAACACAAAGCAATGAACGCGTTCACACATACTCGGTTTAATTTCGGTTTTAATCTGATAGCGAGTGTTATTTTTTTTTAAGTTTTGTCGCGGATTTTCTAATAAAATGAGCGGTTTTCTAGATGTTGATGTGGATCGTCTTCATGCTCTTAAGCTTCGAGAAAAGAGTGTAGAATGCTCCAAATTCCTGCTGTAAAGTGATGAGACGGTGCTGGCAATGAATTCTAGTATTCCTCCTTCATTTTTTAATTTTTTTATAGAGAAACAACATGGCAACAACTTGCTTTCTTTCCATGATAACTACTGAGTTTACGGAAAAAAATAAAACCTAATATGAACCGTATGAGAACCGTGTATGTGTGAAAGGGTTTGATTCGTTTTCGGCTGAAACAAAAAACGAACCGAACCGAATGGAACCGCGTATGTGTGAAACAAGGCTAAGGAACGTCTATTGTATGTAGTATATTAAATAAGGTATATTATGTATGTAAATGTGTATTTTACTTACTTAAGCAAATAAACCAATTCTTCAATTGTCTAGACAACTCTAAACCAATAATACCTATTTTATGTTCAATAAATATATAATCTCTATTTCCAACATTTTATTTAGTTATTATTTAATTAGTCACAAAATACCATCAGCATTACATTTTATAAGTTTATATAATTATTATATAATACGTGTATTTATAAAAGACTTTTAATAATAATAAAAAAAATGATTTAATCGTTTTCACTTGTAACAAATAGGTACTGCACCAAACAATGAATTTTTTAACATTAAACATAAATATATTGAACTTATTAATTTACTATTTATTATTACTTTATAAAAATAAAAAAAACGAATATTATTAATAATGGAAAATGTTTATTTGATACAATTATAAACTAATATAAGAAAACTTAATTTTATTTGTAATTATTCATAAATTCCAAATAAATATTTTAGTCCAATCAAATTATCAAAAAAATGTAGTTCGTAAGACATTGTTCTACAGAGTCATTTTTTTTAATTCAAATTGTTAAGGGGTGTATTCTGAGTACTACATTAAGTTGGCGTGGTCTATGACCTTGAGCGTTGTCCGCCATAAGCACGAAAACTTTAAACGTAATTATCTCGTAAACCGCTCATTCTACGATAAAATTTGTCATAACCTTTCTTATTCATCAGGGTTGAATATACAACTTTATTCACAGGCTCAATTCTCTATTGTCAGTTGGTGACGAGATATATTGTAAAAAAGTTCACAATAAATGATTTTTTGCATTTATTTCGTAAAGAAGCGATTGTATTGAAAAAATTTAAATCACAATCTTTTAGAACTCTCAATTTGCAATATTTTTGTTATTAGATGCCATTTTGCAAAATCGATAGTTTGCGTGTTATAGCCCGCAAAGCATTGCAAAAACACATTTTTTCATTATATTTCAAAAACTATAATAAAACCTACAAAATGTGTAATAACAAAAGTCAAGATCACAAAATTCTACACTTTTTTTGTTCAGAGAAAAAAATATTTTTTTTTTGTAAATAAACAAAAAAAAAAATTTTAACGAAAAAAAGTTTTTTTTCATTAAACAAAGAAAGTGTAAAATTTTATTATCTACACTTTTGTCATTACACATTTTGTAGGTTTTATTATAGTTTTTGAAATATATTGAAAAAATGTGTTTTTGCAATGCTTTGCGGGCTATAACACGCAAACTATCGATTTTGCAAAATGGCATCTAATAATAAAAATATTACAAATTGAGAGTTCTAAAAGATTGTGATTTAAATTTTTTCAATACAATCGCTTCTTTACGAAATAAATGCAAAAAATCATTTATTGTGAACTTTTTTACAATATATCTCGTCACCAACTGACAATAGAGAATTGAGCCTGTGAATAAAATTGTATATTCAACCCTGATGAATAAGAAAGGTTATGACAAATTTTATCGTAGAATGAGCGGTTTACGAGATAATTACGTTTAAAGTTTTCGTGCTTATGGCGGACAACGCTCAAGGTCATAGACCACGCCAACTTAATGTAGTACTCAGAATACACCCCTTAACATTTTAAAACAAAAAAAAATACTCTGTAGAACAATGCAGACCAAAAATACAAATTGATTGGACTATTTGGATACTTACTAAATTAAAAATTCCCAAAGAATTATTATTTTATATTTTTGTAATTTCTCTTGTACATAATTATATATTATCAAAGAAAAAAATGTTTTAACTACATACAATTAAATTACAATTACCTATATATATCCCCTTTGTAATGCATGTCTGATAATACCACCAACTCTCTCGTTATAGAGATCAATGTTTTTGGATGTGTACATCATCATTTTAGCAGTTTCTTCATTAAGTTCAGTCATTTCAGAATAATCAGGTATCTCTTCAGAGTCGCTGACAAATAAAAATATTGTCATTGTAGCTGTATGTATACCATTTTTGAAAAACCTGTGGAACATAACAATAATAATAATAGATTTTCAAATAATTATGTTATCCTAATTTTAATTTTTATTAAAAATTTACTTTTAAATATTTAACTAAAAATTAAGTTCATACTCGTACCTTATAAGGTGTTCGTCAAATACTTTTTTCGGGAATAATACGTCTGGTTCACAATTCAGTTTGATTAGGGCGTCAGACAATGACGAGTAGTAGATATCCATGAGCTCGTCAAAATGTGCGTCTCTTAGGGCGGTACCGGTGCAATTGTATATGAAGTAAGATATGTCCAACACGGGAGATGCGTAGCGAGAAACTTGCCAGTCTAGGAAACACACGTCTGTGGGTTTAGTCGGGTTCTCTTGATCCTGAAAATGTCATTAATTAATTCGTTTTGTAAATTACGTGTGCCAACAATTAAAAATTGGAAATAATATACAGTAGAAACCGGTTATAACAATATCGGTTAATACGACGTATCGGTTTTAACGACTCGAATGAAAGTCAAATAATTGTATTTTTACCGGTTTTACGGCTATCCAATTTTTACAACCAATATGGCCGCCGTTATTACGGTTTCTACTGTACTATAATAAAATTAGTTAGTTATAATATTTTAATAAATTGATTTTACCTTTAATTCAATATTAACAAAAATATTTCACTGCTAGTATGTACCTATAATATCAGTATATTTTGCGAAATCAAATTCTATTTTTAGAAGCTAAAAGTATATATTTTTTTTAAATGCGTGCGATTGAAAATATAAAGCTTCTACTTTAAAATGCCTTGTCATTTTTATTTTTGATTGAGATATCACATAATCTGTATAGTTACGTCAGGGAATTGAAATGTTTAGTTGCACGCGCTACAGTGAATTGTAAAAAAAAAATGCAAACTGTTTTTATGTAAGCGACGTCCCAGCGATTAGTTTTTTGTGTAAAATGCACCCCCAAAATTTTTTTGGGGCTTAGTTTAGTTAGAGCTTAAGCCAATTATAGGTACAACAGGACTATTAATATTTTCTAATCAAAAAGTGGCCACTCAATCATTTGAAGGAATACAAGGTTACTAATTATAAGCTTATTTTCGAACAAATTATTCTATAATTTTAAACTAAGGTTTTAAATTACCATTTTATCGGGTTTATTTCGAACATGCATATATTTTCATAGATAAAAATAAATTTTTCTTACATCATATTTAAATAAAATATTGTTACTCCAGCAATCGCCATGACATATTGTTGCAAACTCATCATAAGTGTCACGATTAGATAACATATCCATGTTATCCTCCATCTTATTATTCATATAATCCTTGAATTTAGCCACCAAATCAGCTTCATTTTCTTGATCTAATGAATTTGCTGCTTTATCTATGAAACTTTTGAACTGATCCAGCATTTCTTTAGTTACAAAATATTGTATTATATCTTTGATATTAGATAATCTTTTTAATTCTTCAGGATTATGTTTCCTCATTGCATATGTTAAAGCGTGGAATCTTCCTAAATTTTCTAATACTAACTTAGCGTGATCATAATTTAATGTGTCCATTCGATTTGTCATAATGAATCCTTCATTTTTGGCATCTTTCATTAGAATAAACTCATCTAAATATTTGTCACTTGTTCGTAAAACAGTAACATACTTATCGAATAAACCATCGCAACCTTGTGCTTTTTGCAGTTTTTGGAATTCTGTTAAAACATTTTTGTACATAAATATTTCACGTTGATAAGCTTTTTGAACTGGAATTACATTTCTAAATCCTTCTACTTTAACAGCCTCTTTTAAAATCAAATGAATACTTTTCTTTTGTTTCTCATGTTCACCTTCGATAATTATTCTGTATATTATTCCTAAATAATTATCACCTTTACCAGATCCCGAAGAAACTGTAATTTTGGTATTTTGTAACTTTTCTTCTTGTATTATTTCATTCATCCATTGTTTAACAATTTCATTTTTTAACACGTCACTTAAATCAACTGGTTTAATATCTGGTTCACTCATTGTAACTTTAAAATGTGTTTATTTGCTATCGAATATTTGGAATGAATACAATCACATGAATTAATGTTTGTCTTCTTATAGAAATTACTGTTATCTTATTTTGTTTTATTATCAATAACGAAAGTACATACTTCAACTTTGCAAGTGACACGTTTTGCCTTTATATAAATGTATGAATCTATTTTACTTAACAGTTTTATCAATAAAGTATATTTTTTATTTAGTAAATTATAAAATTAACAGTTTGAAATTCAGGTAAACTAAATAAAATGAATTGCACCTTTTGA
This sequence comes from Sialis lutaria, assembly GCA_949319165.1. Taxonomy (NCBI): domain Eukaryota; kingdom Metazoa; phylum Arthropoda; class Insecta; order Megaloptera; family Sialidae; genus Sialis; species Sialis lutaria. The sequence goes on from OX439241.1 coordinate 13,632,925, forward strand.
AATTTCTTCACATAGGTATGGATCACACAGGGTTACTGTTTGATTGTATAATAAATATACATAAAACATAATTTTAAAAATTCAGAATTTTTTTGGTAATGACTTCAATGTCATGTGATAACGTATTAAATTATTTTGAATGGATTTTATCGAAAATGATATGGACAAAATATTCAATTATTTTTCTTCAATTTTCCTTTAATGACAACTATTGCGTGTTATTTAATTTAAAAAATATTTAATTATTTACTATTAATGTTTTTTTTTAAATATCAGTCATAAGTGTATATACCGGGTGTCCCAGATAACTTTTCCAGCATGGGGATCTCAGTATCTATAAGAGATACAGGTTTGGTTAAATGAGATGAATTATATGTATGAAAGGGGTGAGTATTATTACACAAAAAAATATTCATAATTCTATGTGGTTTAGGCGGTATACCCAAAAAACTGAAAATTCGGAATTTCTTTAAATGGCTATAACTTTTTTGTTAAAGTAGATAGGTACTTTTTGTTTGCGGTTTCTTAAAGCACTTTTTTGTGTAGAATTGATTGGTGTATTTATAATTTTTATATCACTTTTAGTTTCCGAGTTACAAGCTCTAACTTTAGTTTTTCTTATAGGCCGCTTAGTTGAATATATCATATTTGAACGTGTTTTTTACTCTACTTTACAACAATATGTCACTTAGTCACTTGCCATATTTATTATTGAAAAAAAGTCGAAATACTAAATATCAGTGATATTTATGAAGTATTTTATTACAAACTTTTAAGTGAGCCATGAAAAACAAAAATTGAAAACAAAAATCACAATAACAACAATCAAAATAACAAATGAATATTTGAAACAATGAAGTATTTGAGAAAATATATTATAACTTTTTTTTTCGATAATAAATATGGCAAGTGACACATCGTTGTAAAGTAGAGTAAAAAACACGTTCAAATATGCCATAGCCAACTTAGCGGCCCATAAGAAAAACTGAAGTTAGGGCTTGTATCTCGGTAACTAAAAGTGATATTAAAAATCTAAATACACCAATCAATTCTACACAAAAAAGTGCTTTAAGAAACCGCAAACAAAAAGTACCTATCTACTTTAACAAAAAAGTTATAGCCATTTAAAGAAATTCCGAATTTTCAGTTTTTTGGGTATACTGCCTAAACCACATAGAATTATGAATATTTTTTTGTGTAATAATACTCACCCCTTTCATACATATAATTCATCTCATTTAACCAAACCTGTATCTCTTATAGATACTGAGATCTCCATGCTGGAAAAGTTATCTGGGACACCCGGTATGTATTTATGTATATCATCAGGGTAAAAGTACCATTAAGATAATACTGATTAAGATTTACAATTTTGTTATTTGCTTTAGAGCCCCTTGCAAGCACCATTTTTGAGCTAGAAAAAAAAGAAAGTGGGCCATGTTTAGAAATTTTCTATACTTCACTAGCCCTGAAAATTTTTAAGTAGAGGGCATAATTACATATCAGTACAAATTCCAGTTTCTAGCTTATATAATTTATGTGATATTTTATTTTTACTGGAGTGAAATTAATTGTGAATCGGTGAGATGAAAAACAGTAAAAGTCAAAATTCACCTTTTTTACATGAATCGGTGCGATAAATGTAGATCAAAATTTTAGTGTAACCTCGGGTTGTACAAAGCAAAATAATCCTCGATTAGTTAATCAGTTGTTTTCAAAGCATCATTATGTCAATTATAAAAAACAATCACGGTTATGATACATATTAAAAGGTAAAAAAATATATTAAGTGAATTGTTCATTTACAAATTGAGATTAAGTTTAGAATAAACATTAATCATGGATTGAAAACAACTGATTAACTAATCGTTAATTATTTTGCTTTGTGCAACCCGAGGTAAGAATAGCATTAAACCAGTTCCCCTTTATTGATTCCAGGCATGTTTAAAATTTGAATGAGTGGAAGAACAGTACCTGTCCAGTTCTAGTGTTGTTTTTAGGGTTTCGTAGAAAACTAGGAACCCTTATAGTTTCTCCATGTCCGTTCGTCCGTCTTGAAAAATTTTGACATAAAAAGATTAAATTTGGTATATGGTCGTAGATTGATGACCCAAAAACAGAAATGATAAGATTTTTGAAAAAAAAATAATTTTTTTAGACCTCCTTTCCATAAAATGAAAAGTATTTAAAAAAAAATTCACCTACCCCATTGATTGGGTGTCGTTAGAAAGGTCTCCTAAAATGCAACAAAAAATGTAACAGAACCTTTTGATTTTAACCCTTCAACCCCGATGTATTCGCTCCCCAAAGTCATTATAAAAGCGTCCCCCCCTCTATTTTCTAAACTTTCGATTCAAAAAATCTAAAAAACTTCAGAATGTAGCTTTTAATTAGTACTTTCACTGAAAATTATAACGAACATTGTCAAAAATATTTTGGACCCCCCTTTCAAAGATTGAAAAGTGAACTCACATTTATTTCATTTACCCCATTGAGTGGGGTGTCATTAAATGCCATAATACAAGTCAAATGACTTTTTGATTTTAACCCTTCAGTCACGAAAATTAAAAAAAAACTCTTTTTTATAAATCGTAGTGATAATGACTACGGAACCCTATCATGTGCGTGCCCAACACGCACTTGACCGTTTTATTTTATTTAGCCGTTTGAATTGAGAATTTTGGACTAATACTGTTTTTCTTCTCGCCGATTGAATTGGGTTTCTTTAGAACCCTTTTAACCAAATATTACTGAAAAAATAGGCTTATTTGATACATTATGCAATACAATAATAATATACGATTTGGATACCTATTTTCTGAATAAAAAATGTATAAATTATGATATACACTCGACAAATTAATTAAGGGGACACCTAAAAAATAGCATGTTTTCAAATGCTTGTAACTTGGTCAAAAATTAATTTTTTTCTAAACTTTTTTATTATTAAATTGAGCAAATTTACTCTACTTTATGATGGTCTAATTCGTTCCTCAACATCTTTTAATTTTTTAACTTTTTTATGTAATTATATAAATTAAAAAAAAAACTGCATATTTTGACACTTGATGTAGAGTGCATCTATGTAGAAAATGAAATTTTGAAATAACCTTTTTGTAGAGAATTTTAATACCTTCAAATTTATTATGGTGCGAAAAAAATGTGACAAAAATTCGCAAAAGTATTACAGTTTTAGTGAAAATCAGGAAAAAATAATTCAAATGAATATAGCCGGAGTAATTTTGGTGGTACAGAAAATAAATAAAAATAAAAATGAAGCTCAAAGTATCACCTTTCAGATTATGCAATGTAATGAAAGATTTTTTTATGAATTACAAAAAATATTCAAACTTTAAACATAATAGAAAATATGAGTAATTAGACAGTAAAATTAAAACAAAGAATACATACCCTAAACATTACATTTTAGGTGGCCCGAGCTAGAGGTCTCATTAACAATACATGTTCTTTATAATTCATTTTTATTTTTTTAAATAGAACCATATTACGCGAAGATATTCAACTTTGATGTCTCAACATCAGAAAACCCAAAAAAATTACAAATTGGAATTTATTGAAATTTTTCTCGAAATAAAGCAGCTTATGAAAAATTTTAAGAAGTCAAAAAATGCATTATTTTACTGAAATAATAACCCAAAATGATCCATATGGTTTTAAAATTGTATACCTAAATATGTGTGCTTGCTGTATACATTCATATGTGCATGTAAAAATAAATATTTAGTAAAAATAAGTATTTTTTGACTTCGTAAACATTCCATGACCTGCTTTATTTTACAAAAAAAATTTTAAATTTTTGCAATTTGTAATTTTTTTGGGTTTTCTGATGTTGAGACATCAAAGTTGAATATCTTCGCGTAATATGGTCCTATTTAAAAAAATAAAAATGAATTATAAAGAACATGTATTGTTAATGAGACCTCTAGCTCGGGCCACCTAAATGTAATGTTTAGGGTATGTATTCTTTGTTTTAATTTTACTGTCTAATTACTCATATTTTCTATTCTGTTTAAAGTTTGAATATTTTTTGTAATTCATAAAAAAATCTTTCATTACATTGCATAATCTGAAAGGTGATACTTTGAGCTTCATTTTTATTTTTATTTATTTTCTGTACCACCAAAATACTCCGGCTATATTCATTTGAATTATTTTTTCCTGATTTTCACTAAAACTGTAATACTTTTGCGAATTTTTGTCACATTTTTTTCGCACCATAATAAATTTGAAGGTATTAAAATTCTCTACAAAAAGGTTATTTCAAAATTTCATTTTCTACATAAATGCACTCTACATCAAGTGTCAAAATATGCAGTTTTTTTTTAATTTATATAATTATATAAAAAAGTTAAAAAATTAAAAGATGTTGAGGAACGAATTAGACCATCATAAAGTAGAGTAAATTTGCTCAATTTAATAATAAAAAAGTTTAGAAAAAAGTTAATTTTTGACCAAGTTACAAGCATTTGAAAATTTGCTATTTTTTAGGTGTCCCCTTAATTAATTTGTCGAGTGTATATCTAAAATTTTATTTTATATTAAATAACAATTTTAATTGTAATTTTTCGTCAAAATTTTATTTCAACAAAATACATAAATTATATGTATCCTCTTTTTAACGCATGTCTGATAACACCACCAATTCTCTCGTTATAGATATCATTGTTTTTGGATGTGTAAGTCATTATTTTAGCAGTTTCTTCATTAATTTCTGTTACTTCTGTAAAATCAGGTACTTCATCTGAGTCGCTGACAAATAAATGTATTGCCATAGTAGCTGTGTGTATACCATTTCTGAAAAACCTATGGAAAAGATAAAGATAATATTAGATTTTCAAATTATTGTACTATCAAAATTTTTAAATAATTTATTTCTAACATAATTTATAAAAAACAATGTCAAGTACGAGTCTAGCCTTGCGCAGTAGTGTCCCGTACTGTATCAATGTGTGCTATTCTATTTTGAATTGGACTTGTGAACACTAGAAATAACTACAATAGATAATACCAGGTTTGCAAATTTAGAACCAATTTAAAATAGAACAATAAGAAGCAGTTCAAATACTATATAAAATATGAAAGCACAATATATTTTCGGTTATATTATGTACAAATATATTAAATATTTTCGAATTATTTAAAAATAATATGTAAATATTATGAGTGGTGATAGTTTTCGTTTGATATTGGCATAATTATAAAATCATTCACTCTAATTATGCCAAAGCTTTGTAGATCAAGGCTTTGACAGACAGACAAACGGAACCAAAGACAGGGAGACATGATACAGTATTGATGCCACAATAACTTACTTAACAAGATGTTCATCGAACACTTTTCTCGGAAATACTACTTCTGGTTCACAATCCAACCTGATCAGGGCATCAGACAATGATGAGTAGTAGATGTCCATGAGCTCGTCAAAATGTGCGTCTCTTAGAGCGGTACCGGTGCAATTGTATATGAAGTAAGAAATGTCCAACACTGGAGATGCGTAGCGTGATATCTGCCAGTCTAATGCCCGGTATTATAAAGAATTTGCTTGCAAGCAAATTTGCGAATCGCAAATTTGCGATTTTCAAACGCTATCTACTAGGAGTCAAATGTAAATGACAACCACTCACAGATTGTAGCGAATCAAATCACAGAAAAAATAGACTTCTAGTCAATTACTAAAAGGAAACAATTAAGTTTGACAGTTTGACGTTTCTTTATTATAACCTGATAACATGTGTTAACTAAATCAAAATACTATATAATTTGATGAAAAGTTTATTTATATAAAAAGTGATGATGACTGCAGGTTACATTAGAGTTGCATGGTGTTAAAATAGATAAATGTTATGTATTGAAAATAATAAGACAACCGATATAGTGACAACAAATAAAAAAAATCAAATGTGGAATGAAATTCATAGCTAGCGAGTTAAATAATATTACAAAGGCAGGCCAACATCGTAATGGAATTTAAAGAAAGATTTTGTGGATACGAAAAGGTAATTAATTATTATAAAATAAGTTTTGCAAACAAATTAATCGAATTGAATTTATAGGTGGAATTATACAAGACGGAAGATGTATTTAAAAAATTTAGATTTTATGACAATTTTTTTACATACAATTGGAAATAAAACTAGGGAGCTACAAAATCCTTTTGAAAGCTGTGCACCGTTTGGTTTTTTTTTTTTTTATAATTATTTATCATTTATAAATAGTTAAAATGTGGATAATAAAAACAAATTAATCAATGTTATACATTTATTTTCAGATTGATTTACAAAACAGCACAACGCAATATAACTTTTTTTTCTGCAGTAGGCATTCATCTCCTATCAGCCATATTCATAAAGGTTCCTTATTGCAAGGTCGGATGATATCCAAGGCTCCATTATTTTATAGACAGAGTTCAAGACTTCCTTCTAAAAAGAACGAATATTTTAAGAATTTTTAGTGACCTAATAGTGGAAACATCGTTCTATAGTGCATACAACTAATTTAACGTATGAAAATTTTGTAATATTGTGGTATATAGGTTACTGTTTATTATTATTAACAAATTCAGTAAAAGTGGAGAAAAATTTAACTGCTGTTCATGTAATTTGAATGCAAAATGGTAAAATTTTGTTTATGAAGGGTCCAGGAAAGGTTTCCGAGGAGAATTTTTGAAGATCACATCAATTATGAAGATAATATTCAAATCATCATCCAAGAAATTAGTTTATAGCCATTTCTGGAAGCGTCAAAGGTGTTTATGATATTCAGACTTTGTTTAAATCAAACTATGTCTCAAGAAAATATTTTCAGAACCTGTTCCTGTGTAAAAGTTATGTGTCAAAATCATTAAAAAGGCCCTTCCTCTTCACAATAAAAGCATGGAGTTGTTTTAAAAATATTACGAGCAAGTGAATACTGTAATGCGTGATTGTAACAAATTATTTGACAGTTATTGGCAAATTTTGTATAATAATATACGTACAAGACAAACAAGGGAATCTTATTATATATTATTTTTATGTTATTTATAATGTTTAGTTTATAAATAAAGTGTTTTTTTTAATTTGTTGTCTATTATCTTCTTTTATTTATGAAACGTAAATTGAGTAAAAATGAAGCCTTATTCATCCACTACATAATGCTGCTTTTCGATCAGCTTCTGACGTTTGTAAATTTTCTTCCTCGGTTCGTACTGAAGGTTCTATTGGTATTTTAAAGATGGTACAGATGACATTTTAAAACGTTTCTGTAATATACAGAAAGTTGAGATAAATACTATATATTATAAAAGTATAATATAAAAATAAAATTTATGACAATTATTGTAAACGATGTTTATCATGCTTAGAGCGTTTTGTAAAAAAATACCAAATACAGGCATTTGCTTTAAAGAGCTATATGTTATAGTATAAATGTGTTAAATAAAAGTGTATTTACTACTTACCAGTAGTTGGAATTTCCAATTTTTACCACAAAAATGTTTTTGTACATATACATATTAAAATAACGTATACTAGGTTATGTCTCAAACGTCAGATACACCACAGACTTGAAATATACATTCGTATTCCTATAGTGTACTAGAATACATTTATCCATTACATTATTATGTGGATTATGTGTCTATTTGTTACCACTGCTTTAAAATATCGAACAATTTGACTCCTTGTAGATAGCGTTTGAAAAAAGCAAATTTGCGATTAGCAAATTTGCTTGCAAGCAAATTCTTTATAATACCGGGCATAAGAAACACAGGTCTGTTGGTTTAGTTGGGTTTTCAGGATTCTGAAAATGTATATTAATATTATTAATAAATATTTAGGTACACTAAAAAATTATAACACTGAAATGGAGAAAGGATGTCAAAATAGTTGGGAAAAAATAATGGAGCTAGTTCGAGCCGTTTTCAATACACATTGAATATTTCATCAATGAAAAAATTATGTCTTAACTCTTATGACTTGTTTAGGTTACATAGTTTTGATTTAAATTGATGTTATTGAAAATGATTTAAATAAATATATGCTTACATCATATTTAAATAAAATATTGTTACTCCAACAATCGCCATGACATATTGTTGCAAATTCATCATAAGTGTCAGGATTACTCAACATATCCATGTTCTCCTCCATCTTATTATACATGTAATCCTTGTATTTGGCCACCAAATCAGCTTCATTTTCTTGATCTAGTGCATTTGCTGCTTTTTCTACAAAACTTTTTAATTGATCCATCATTTCTTTAGTTAAAATATATTGTGTTAAATCTTTGATATTAGATAAAATTTTAAAAACTTCAGGATTATGTTTCCTCATTGCATATGATAAAGCATGGAATCTTCCTAAATTTTCTAAAACCAATTTAACGTGATCATAGTTTAATGTATCCTTTCGATTTGTCATTATAAATCCTTCATTTTTGGCATCTTTCATTAGAATGTACTCATCTAAATATTTATCACTGGTTCGTAAAACAGTAACATACTTGTCGAATAAACCATCGCAACCTTGTGCTTTTTGTAATTTTTGAAACTCTGATAAAACATTTGTATACATAAATATTTCTCGTTTATAAGCCTTTTGAATTGGCATTACACTTCTATATCCTTCTAATTTTATAGCTTCTTTTAAAATCAAATGAATACTTTTCTTTTGTTTCTCATGTTCACCTTCAATAACTATTTTGTATATTATTCCTACATAATTATCTCCTTTACCAGATCCCGCAGAAACTGTAATTTTTGAATTTTGTAACTTTTCTTCTTGTATTATTTCATCCATCCACTGTTTAACCACTTCATTTTTTAACACGTCACTTAATTCAACTGGTTTAATATCTGACTCACTCATTTTTGTACTATAAAATGTGTTTATTTGTTAAAGAATAATTAGATAAAACACAATCACATCAATTGAGGCTTGTCTTTTATAGAAAATATTGTTATCTTATTTAAGATAATATTTAGAAATATTTCTATATAATGAAAGAACTTTAACTTTGCAAATAAACTAAATATGCACTTTCATTGAAATTTTATCACTTAAATATTTATTTTTTATTCTATATCGCGTCGAATGGAATATTAACTACGATATTCACTAATAAGAATAATAATACTTCGCTTGTATATAATAGAATGAAACTACCATTTTGAATTTATTCAAAGAAAACCATTACAATAAGCAACGTCATATATGTAAAAAATTGTAATGAAAATATATGAAAAATTATAATAAAACAATTGGTATGAAACTGAACAAAATATCGTTTTAAGTCTTTGGTATTTTATTTAGCGCTTATTTTATTTTAATTTTCTCTACCAGTGATATCCAGGTAAAAAAATGTACATCTAAAGTGATCAAATCAGATCTTGATAGATCTAAATTTTGAGACAAAATCATAATTATTCACTGGATTTTAATCTGTGGTGACTTGCAAAGATCTACAAATATTTACAACAAAAACAGTGTAACATGGACTATTGAAATACGTAATTTATAGTCAGAGTAAGAAAACTATGGACATATATTTATAGTGTTTCTATAATTTATATAGATTTTTTTATGTAATGGTTCTCGTAAAAAATAATCATATATCTCTCAGATAACATTATAATATAATGAACTCACCTTATTTATACGTACACGGGTACAATAATAGATAATGATGTAAGTACAATTTCATGAAAATATATTTTTTTTGCAATCAATATGAAAAGTTCAACTATTAATATTTATTTTGATCAAAACTTCTAACCAATTTCTCACACACTTCCCGAAAGCCGATAGTCTTGAAATTTCGTACACTTGTGTATTCTCGATGATAATATAAGAATCAATCATTTCCAAACATAATTTAAAAATATATATACGAGTATTGTTACTTTTTATGTGTGTATAGTTTTAGTTAAAGTAAGTGATACCAATAAAAAAAACGTAGGAACAAAACATTTCAAAAATTGTCAGTGAAATTGAAAAGTTAAAAAACTTTTCAATAAAATTTTTTCACCCTTACATCACTAATAATAGGTATTTATATTTTATATTTATATTTATAATTCCAGTTTATTTGAATATTAAAGGTCCTGAAAAAAATTCACCCATGTTGAACCTCTTCCTCTCCCTTTATCACACCGCATCACATTTTTTTATTCCTGTAACTCAGCGTTTCTCAACCTTTTAGTACTTGCGACCCAATTTTCAATCACAATTCTCATCGCGCCCCCCTTCCCCCATCCTCATACAAAAATTTTCACTGAAAAATAAATCTCAGCTAAATATAAAAAAAATGCTAGTGTCAATTTCTTATATTAAACCTTCTTTTGAAAAACTTTGTTCTGCAAGACAGGCCCAAGGGAGTCACTAAAAATAATCTTTTATAAAAATTTAAAGAGCATGGCGGGGTAAGCATGGGCGATCTGCCCCTGGGGAAAGTTGGGTCGATATTTTTTTTATAAGAAGGTATGACTAAAAGGTACTCATCTACAAACTATTGGGCCTCTGCCCCCACTAATTTTCCGGAAAATTTGAAAAATGTAATTTCGAAAAATATTTTTTTTTGCTATAACGGCTTTATAAATGTTGATCTCTGTGATATATGTTGTAGCTATACCTTAGTAGTATCATATCAATTTTTTTTGAAAAATCTCCCATTAAAAATAAATAAAAATTTTGAAATTCAAAATTTTCAAAAAAAATTTTTTTTGCTTAAATGGCCTGGTACACCTACGAAATTTTTGTCATAAATACCCCTTCTTATGCACAAACACATATATTTTTTTCAAATTTCTACATTGGGTGGACGGGGGGTAAAATTCGAAATGTTTACTGACCCTTATTTCTATAGTATACATATACATTATACATGTATAGTATTGCTTGTATGTTGTAGGCTGGGTTAAATTAAAGAAAGTTTCGCGGATCGAAACGTAATAGTCACTCTCATTAATACATACATAAAGCAACATTTTTTTTAATTTAGTCAATATCTTGAGATTACGAATTAGGTCTAAAATTTCGAAAATTTTAATTAAGTGAATTTAAAAAAATTATTCTATAGAAATTCTCATAAATACCCCACATTCTTCACTAATACATATTATTTCTATTTTTTCCTTTAGTTGGACGAAGAGGGGTGGGGGTAAAAATGTTCGTTACTGGACATAAAATGTCAATCGGCTTCGGCCAAAATTAGGCCGAAGGTTTAACTATTTACTATTATAATTTTTTTTCGGATAAATGTTTCTTTTAATGAAAGAAATGGTTTTTCATTAGTTTAAAAAAATATAGAAACAAAACAAAAAAATCCCACTAATATAGAGAAGATGGTGGCCGAAGCCGATTGATTAGTCTGACAGTAGTGGTTATACGTAATACAGATTTGTAAAAATATATCGTTTAATCGGACGTTCACATAAAAAAGGCTAGGTTAAATTAAGGAAAGTTTCGCGTATAAACACTACTGGCAGACCAATCAATCGGCTTCGGCCACCGTCTTCTCTATATTAGTGGAATTTTTTTGTTTTGTTTCTATATTTTTTTTAAACTAATGAAAAACCATTTTTTTCATTAAAAGAAACATTTATCCGAAAAAAATTAATAATAGTAAATAGTTAATCCTTCGGCCTAATTTTGGCCGAAAGTGGCCGAAGCCGATTGACATTTTATGACCATTTTTACCCGCGCCCCTCTTCGTCCAACTAAAGGAAAAAATAGAAGTAATATGTATTAGTGAAGAATGTGGGGTATTTATGAGAATTTCTATAGAATAATTTTTTTAAATTCACTTAATTAAAATTTTCGAAATTTTAGACCTAATTCGTAATCTCAAGATATTGACTAAATTAAAAAAAATGTTGCTTTATGTATGTGTATTAATGAGAGTGACTATTACGTTTCGATCCGCGAAACTTTCTTTAATTTAACCCAGCCTACAACATACAAGCAATACTATACATGTATAATGTATATGCATACTATAGAAATAAGGGTCAGTAAACATTTCGAATTTTACCCCCCGTCCACCCAATGTAGAAATTTGAAAAAAATATATGTGTTTGTGCATAAGAAGGGGTATTTATGACAAAAATTTCGTAGGTGTACCAGGCCATTTAAGCAAAAAAAATTTTTTTTGAAAATTTTGAATTTCAAAATTTTTAATTATTTTTAATGGGAGATTTTTCAAAAAAATTGATATGATACTACTAAGGTATAGCTACAACATATATCACAGAGATCAACATTTATAAAGCTGTTATAGCAAAAAAAAATATTTTTCGAAATTACATTTTTCAAATTTTCCGGAAAATTAGTGGGGGCAGAGGCCCAATAGTTTGTAGATGAGTACCTTTTAGTCATACCTTCTTATAAAAAAAATATCGACCCAACTTTCCCCAGGGGCAGATCGCCCATGCTTACCCTGCCATGCTCTTTGATGAGTTAATTATTAAATACATTATGTAGTACTGATACAATCCTATTTATAAGTGCATTATATCAGTGTAAATGTAAACGTGTATTTTAGTTTTTATTTTTTATTATGTCAACATGTATTTTATTGGTCTTTTTCAGTAAATCAAATACATTTTTTAATAATATGTGATCTCATTTTTTTCTCGTTATGCTCGCGCCCCCCTTTCAGTTTTATCACGCCCTCCTAGGGGGGCGCGCCCCACAGGTTCAGAATCGCTGCTGTAACTAAAATAATATGTCACAAAATCTTGACCCCACCCAAATGAGTTAACGGATTCAGAAACGAAGAAAATTGTCAAAGTTGATCATTAAAAATAACGTCCTTTATATCGCAAATTAAAAATAAAATCAATAGTTCAAAAAAAAAAAACGAATAAAATGTAAGTGTTCAAACGTCGCGTCACATAACGTTTGTTTGCCCCCCCCCCCCCTTCCCCCCTTCTCATCACGCTAGTAATTCTCTCATCAACCCTCTTTTTGCGTACCTACATATTTTATAACTAATAATTTGGATAACTACTTTCTGAATAAAAAATGCTTAATTCATGATACATATCTAAAATATTATTTTAATATTAAATAACGAAACGGTTTTGTATTTTTTGTCTATATTTTATTAGAAAATAAATTCTGCTAAATACATTAATTTATATATATCCTCTTTCCAACACATGTCTGATAACACCACCCACTCTCTCGTTAAAGAGATCATTGTTTTTGGATGTGTAAGTCATCATTTTAACAGTTTCTTCATTAATTTCTGTCACTTCTGTGAAATCAGGTACTTCGTCTGCGTCGCTGACAAATAAATGTATTGCCATAATAGCTGTGTGTAATCCATTTTTGAAAAACCTGTGGAACATGATAAATTTAGATTTTAAAATTACTGCTATCCAAATTTTTAGAACGGAATTTATATCCAACATTTGCGAATGGAGTCTGGCGTATTAGTGTACCGTACTGTTTTATTTTTCAATTTATTCAATTATTTTATTTTTAATTACACTCGTAAAAACTAGCAATGACTATACTAGAACAAAAAAATTTGAACTAATAACACTGGTCTGCAAAAAAAATACACTTTTAATGTCCTTGAGGTCTGAATGGGATGTTTTTAGCATGCCGAAACTAAATTCGTTGCCCAATTGGTTTCATCACGTCAGATTTTTAGATATTCTAACCTAAATGTCCCAAAAATGAAGATATTGACAATGTTTAAGAATTTATTACCAAGTAGGTAATTTTTTTCTAAAGTTTTCGGTCACGGTAACAAATAGTATCATCTTTCCTCTTTAAAATCAGTTCTATTTTTTTACAGTACGATTTTTTTTCGCCGAGATGTACTAGTTTGAATATATGATATTTTTTGTTAATAGAGTATAGTATGGTAAACACAATAGACTTTACTACATACATCTTCAAAGTGGTATATTTCGATGAAGAAAAATCGTACAGTGAAATGTAAAAAAATATTTTAAAGAGGAAAGATAGTACTATTTGTAATCATGAAAGAAAACTTCAGAAAAAAATTACCTACCTAGTAATAAATTCCCTAACATTGCCAAATTCGTAATTTTTGGGACAGATATCTCAAAAACCTGACGTGATGGAATCATTTGGGCAACGAATTCGGTTTCGTCATGACAAATACCTTCTAAATCACCTATTCAGATATCTAGGAGATTTTTTTGCAGACCAGTGTAAGATAAACAGATTGGATACAGTGTTGATTCCATAAGTGTTATTTTCTCCGTTTCAGATACGGAAAACTAATATTAACTATACTTACTTAATAAGATGTTCGTCAAACACTTTTCTCGGGAACACTACTTCTGGTTCACAATCCAACCTGATCAGGGCATCAGACAATGATGAGTAGTAGATGTCCATGAGCTCGTCAAAATGTGCGTTTCTAAGAGCGGTGCCAGTGCAGTTGTATATGAAGTAAGAAATGTCCAACACCGGAGATGCGTAGCGTGATATCTGCCAGTCTAAGAAACACAGGTCTGTTGGTTTAGTCGGGTTTTCAGTATCCTGAAAATGTGTTAATATTTAATATTAATATGTGCTTTAAAAATTATTACACTAAAGTGGATAAAGTATGTCATATCTATTACGAAAACTAATTTTTTATTTAATATTTAAGTTCATTGTTTAAAAATTATTATTGTTTAAAATCATTTAAATAAATATTTGCTTACATCATATTTAAATAAAATATTGTTACTCCAACAATCGCCATGACATATTGTTGCAAATTCATCATAAGTGTCGGGATTACACAGCATTTCCATATTATCCTCCATCTTATTATACATGTAGTCCTTGAATTTTGCCACCAAATCTGATTCATTTTCTTGATCTAATGTATTTGCTGCTTTTTCTATGAAAGATTTTAAATGATCCAACATTTCTTTAGTTATAATATAAGGTCCTAAATCTTTGATATTAGATATAATTTTAAAAACTTCAGGGTTATGTTTCCTCATTGCATATGATAAAGCATGAAATCTTCCTAAATTTTCTAAAACCAATTTAACGTGATCATAGTTTAATGTATCCTTTCGATTTGTCATCACGAAACCTTTAATTTTAGCATCTGTCATTAGAATATATTCATCTAAATATTTGTCACTGGTTCGTAAAACAGTAACATACTTATTAAACAGTCCATCACAACTTTTAGCTTTTTGAAATTTTTGGAACTCTGATAAGACATTTGTATACATAAATATTTCTCGTTCATAAGCTTTTTTAACTGGCATTATATTTCTGTATCCTTCTATTTTTAGAGCTTCTTTTAAAATCAAATGAATACTTTTCTTCTGTTTCTCATGTTCACCTTCAATAACTATTTTGTATATTGTTCCTAAATAATTATCACCTTTACCAGATCCCGCAGAAACTGTAATTTTTGAATTTTGTAACTTTTCTTCTTGTATTATTTCATCCATCCACTGTTTAACAATTTCATTTTTTAACACGTCACTTAAATCAACTGGTTTAATATCTGGTTCACTCATTGTTACTCTAAAATGTATTTATTTGTTAAAGAATATTTAAATAGAATACTATCACATAAATTGAGACTTCTTTTATATAGAATGTATTGTTATCTTATTTAAGATAATATTTCGATACATATTTCTATACTTGAACTTTGCATATAAACTAAATATCCACTTACATTGAAAATTTAACTTAAAAATTTACTAGTGAAATATTTGTTTTTATTATGAAACAGGAAAACTGAAACCAAATAATCGTTATTTTACTTAATATATATTACCTAGGTATATGTACTACTAAAATATGCATTTTAAGTCACGCAGAATAGAATTTTCTTTACGATATTCATTAAAAATAAGATGTGTTATTTTGACTATACCCGAAAAAAAATTGTAGATCTTTGCAAGTCTCCACAGATCAAAAGCCAGTGAAAAATATGATGTTGTCTCATAATGCAGATTATCGAGATCTGAGTAAATCTCTGCAGATCTAAATTTTTTTCAAAGAAAATCGTTACAATATATCACATTAAATAAATCTAAAAAAAGATTAAATTCTAGTAGAATTGAACAAAATATATTTTTTTCATCTTACTGTAAAATTTGGTGTTTATCGCTTACTTATTTGATTTTAATTTTCTACTAGTACTTAATTTTTAATAAAATTTTAGAATGAATTAAAAAATCAATGAAATATGTATATTTAAAATATATATAAGTATATTCAGTAAATACATTAGGATTCAAGAAAATTAAAATACAAATATAATGAAATTAAAATATATTGTATATTAATATACAATAAGGGTCGATCCAGACTATCGAGCCGATCTCGGGTCGGTCTCGGTCCGGTTTCGCTCCAGTAAAATATTCAGTATAGTAATACTGTATCAGAGAATGATTGCACTGAGACCTGAGTACCTGAGTGATACGTACTATAGTGTAAATGATTTAATCTTCTTCTTCTTAATATACATATATAAATTACGTGTCACGTTGTTCCTCCGCGATGGACTCCTAAACTACTTAACCGATTTTAATCAAATTTGTACACCGTGTGCAGTTTGATCCAACTTGAAAGATAGGATAGCTTACATCTCAATTTATGATCGCAATATTATTTTATTGCAAATTATTTGTTTTTATCTGTTAGCTCCAAACGATTCTAACAGATGGTGACATCTGTTGACTGGATTGAGTAAGTATTCAATAGATGGCGCTATGTCAAACTTCCAAACGTTTCATATAACCTACAATTAAAGTATAGGTTAACCACAGCAACGCGTGACCGGGTCAGCTAGTTGTTTATATATATTTGATTGGAACGAGACCGGGCCGGGATCGGTTCGATAGTCTTGATCGACCCTCACAGTGTAAAAATTTTGACTATTGAAATATGTAATTTCTTGTCAGAATAAAAAAAAACACATATACCTACTTATAACATTTGTATAATTTATACGTAAAACATTATCATATATCTCACTGATATAATGGATTCACTTTATCTTTAATCTATACTTTATACACATGAGTACAATAATAATAGGTGCATACTTACATATATGTATTTATAAAATTCAGGTCATATCAATATTAAAACTGAAATTTGTGAATGATTATGAAACAATATGCAATACACATATAACTGAAATAAAATAAGTTTATTTTATACAGGGTGTTTGGTTCGGCGATACGAATATTTTGAAGGAAGGTAGAATGAGTCTTTTGGAAGTAATTTAAGCAAATATACCTATATAGAAAGTGCTACAGTTTTTTTATATCGCCCTTTTTAGTAAATTTTTGAAAAAACCCAGATTTATACATGTTAACGGCAATACTTCAAATGTTAGAGTGCCCATATTTTTCAAACATGATTTTTATATTACTTAAATGTCTATGCTATACTATCAGATCAAAATAAAATTTATGAATAACAAAAACAAAAAATGGCTGCAGGTTAACATTTGAAAACTTTTAAAACTTGGATAAAATTAATTCTTTAAAAAATTATTTTATAAAATCTAGCGCACTTACAATCTTCAAATGATTTTAAGAACTGCTCTATTTTATACCCTTTCGAAAAACCTACCGTATTACCTACATGAACGGGCTATTTTTGTGAAAAAAACATACATTTATGTGAAAATAAGTAAGATTTTTACATTTTTCCAGTGAGTTGATCCAAGTATGCTAATCTTAATAAGTCGCGTAAAAAAACATGATGCGGGTACTTTTCAAACATTTTTTTTATACTCATTGGACAGAGTAACACTTACTCCTGTACAAATGCTTGAAAATGATGACCCTTCAGACTAATGACGATTTTTTTCGGTTTTTGGTAAATTTTGGTAAATTAAGCACACTAGGATCAACTCACTGGAAAAATGTAAAAATCTTACTTATTCTCAGATAAATGTAAGTTTTTTTCACAAAAGTAGCCCGTTCATGTAAGAAATACGGTAGGTTTTTCGAAAAGGTATGAAATAGAGCAGTTTTTAAGACCATTTGAACATCTGTAAGTGTGCTAGATTTTATAAAATAATTTTTTAAAGAAATAATTTTATTAAAATTTTATAAATTTTCAAATGTTAACCTGCAGCCATTTTTTGTTTTTGTTATTCATAAATTTTATTTTGATCTGAAAGTGTAGCATAGACATTTAAGTAATATAAAAATCTTGTTTGAAAAATATGGGCTCTTTAACTTTTGAACTTTCGCCATTAATATGTATAAATCTGGGTTTTCTCAACAATTTCCTAAAAAGGCCGATATAAAAAAACTGTAGCACTTTATATATAGGTATATTTGCTTAAATCACATCCAAATGATTCATTCTACCTTCCTTTAAAATATTCGTATCGCCGAACCAAACACCCTATAAATATAAATGAAACATAAAAACTATTTAGGTAAACTATATATGTTATGCACTAATGTATGAACCCTCACAAATATCATTTTATAAGTTAAAAATGCAGTTTCATTCAAAATAAAATTTACAATATTACAGAAAATAGCTCATTAAAATCAATTCAAATAAAAACACTTACTGCAAAAAACTATTATCGGCTTCGTTAAAGAGAGGATGATTATGAAAAATACAATGTTTTTGAAATATTAATTAACCAACCAAATAGTAAATTACTTTTTTCCAATAAAAATAAATGCAACAAAATAATAAATGAATTTTTTATGCATTTTAAAAATGTCGATATCTTGAAATGATATGAATTGATACATTAACTGTAAAATCATTAATATTTACATTTTATATAATTGCATTGTTGTTTTATTTCTGGAACTCTCAAGTATTTGTACTAATTAAATTGTAAACAATCTATGTAGATACCTATATGTGAAATACATTTTATTCGAATTTATATTACATTATTAAATATTAAATAAATATTTAGGTACTACCTACCAATTGTATGACCTGCATTCATTTCTGTTTTAGCTAATATACATATTAAAGTATTATTATTATTAATTGTACCTAAAGTAGATATAAGACAATGTAAAATAAATACATCTTTGATAGTAAAATCATACTTTAGAAATATTCAAGAGATCGTTGCCTGAAATAAAGAATACGGATGAACAATTTTGAATGTAAGTGCTCCTCCCCTTAGTCGTTTAGTATAAATTGAAAAAAATAACGTTCAGTTGCACCATATAAATACGTCCCTAAATTACCTAAATAAGTATTTTTTATACAATTATTTTCCATGTAACATTTTTTAGGAATTAATTTTTATTTACAATACAATAATATACATATACCAATACAATTATTTTTTTTAGTCATTTCTACTATTTTATTTATGCTAGGTATATATTTTATCAAAACAAATTGACAAAATAAAAACGGGCAAGTGCATGTTGGGCACGCACATGATAGGGTTCCGTAGTCATTCTCACTACAATTTATAAAAAAGAGTTTTTTTCAAAATTTTCGTGACCGAAGGGTTAAATTCAAAAAGTCATTTGACTTTTATTATTGCATTTTAGGAGACCTATCAAATGACACCCCACTCAATGGGGTAAATGAAAAAAAGTGTGAGTTAACTTTTCAATCTATGAAAAGGGGGTCCAAAATATTTTTGACAATGTTCGTTATAATTTTCAGTGAAAGTACTAATTAAAAGCTAGATTCTGATTTTTTTTCAGATTTTTTGAATCGATAGTTTAGAAAATAGAGGGGGGGGGACGCTCTGACAGCGACATTAAAAAGCAAATATATCGCGACTGAAGGGTTAAAATCAAAAAGTTATTTGACGTTTTTTATTGCATTTTACGAGACCTATTAAATGACACCCCACTCAATAGGGTAAGTGGGGAAAAAAATGTAAGTTCAATTTTCAGTCTATGAAAAGGGGGTCCAAAATATTTTTGACAATGTTCGTTATAATTTTCAGTGAAAGTACTAATTAAAATCTACATTCTGGAATTTTTTCAGATTTTTTAAATTGATAGTTTAGAAAATAGAGGGGGGGGACGCTTTTTTAACGACTTTGGAGAGCAAATACATCGTGATTAAAGGGTTAAAATCAAAAAGTTCTGATACATTTTTTATTGCATTTTAGGAGACCTTTCTAACGACACCACAATCAATGGTGTAGGTGATTTTTTTTTTTTAAAACACTTTTCATTTTATGAAAGGGGGGTCTAAAAAATTTTTATTTTCAAAAATCTTATCATTTCTGTTTTTGGGTCGTCAATCTACGACCGTATACCAAATTTCATGTTATTATCTCAAAATTTTTGAAGACGGACGGACGGACATGGAGAAACTATAAGGGTTCCTAGTTTTCTACGGAACCCTAAAAAGAGTTTTTTTCAAAATTTTCGTGACCGAAGGGTTAAATTCAAAAAGTCATTTGACTTTTATTATTGCATTTTAGGAGACCTATCAAATGACACCCCACTCAATGGGGTAAATGAAAAAAGTGTGAGTTCACTTTTCAATCTATGAAAAGGGGGTCCAAAATATTTTTGACAATGTTCGTTATAATTTTCAGTGAAAGTACTAATTAAAAGCTAGATTCTGATTTTTTTTCAGATTTTTTGAATCGATAGTTTAGAAAATAGAGGGGGGGGACGCTCTGACGGCGACATTAAAAAGCAAATATATCGCGACTGAAGGGTTAAAATCAAAAAGTTATTTGACGTTTTTTATTGCATTTTACGAGACCTATTAAATGACACCCCACTCAATAGGGTAAGTGGGGAAAAAAATGTAAGTTCAATTTTCAGTCTATGAAAAGGGGGTCCAAAATATTTTTGACAATGTTCGTTATAATTTTCAGTAAAAGTACTAATTAAAATCTACATTCTGGAATTTTTTCAGATTTTTTAAATTGATAGTTTAGAAAATAGAGGGGGGGACGCTTTTTTAACGACTTTGGAGAGCAAATACATCGTGATTAAAGGGTTAAAATCAAAAAGTTCTGATACATTTTTTATTGCATTTTAGGAGACCTTTCTAACGACACCACACTCAATGGTGTAGGTGAAATTTTTTTTTTTGAAAACACTTTTCATTTTATGAAAGGGGGGTCTAAAAAATTTTTATTTTCAAAAATCATATCATTTCTGTTTTTGGGTCGTCAATCTACGACCGTATACCAAATTTCATGTTATTATCTCTAAATTTTTGAAGACGGATGGACGGACGGACGGACATGGAGAAACTATAAGGGTTCCTAGTTTTCTACGGAACCCTAAAAAGGGCAAGTGCGTGTTAGGCACGCACATAATAGGGTTCTATAGTCATTCTCACTACGATTTATAAAAACGGACGGACATAGAAAAACTATAAGTGTTCCTAGTTTTCTACGGAATCCTAAAAACAAACAAATTTTAAATTTATTTTTTATTTTCTTCGAAAATTTATAGAAATGAGAACACTAATCATTATTGTATTACAAAGTTACTTATTACAATTATATATATCCTTTCTTCAATGCATGCCTGAGAATACCGCCCATTCTCTCGATGTAGTGGTGGTGGTTTTTAGATTTATACATCATTGTGTTAGTAAACTCGTCATTAATTCCAGTCATTTCTGTGAAATCTGGTAATTCGTCAGAGTCGCTGACAAATAAATTTATTGCCATTAAAGCCATGTGTAAACCGTGTCTGGAAAACCTGTTGAATACATTAATTTATATTGATCACATTTTTTCATCACATAAACTAATTATTTCTTCCTGTGTAAAAGAAAAAAAAACTAAAACTTTTTCCCCATTCATAGCTGATGTTTTTCGGAACCTCCCTCTCTATCTGGGATTAAGTAAATTGATGCAAAAATGTTTTGCTATAACCTACATGTGAAAAAGTATATGTTTATTTATCTCCAAACTTTAATCATTGGAAAATTTTAATTACAGTATTAATCTTAAAATTAGTTGTAATTTCTTTGTCACGCAGTGTCAATAATACGGTAGAGAGGGCCGTTATTTTCAGATAGTACGAGAATTTATAATTCATTTATTTCGAAATACATGCATACGAAACCATGAAGAAAACCTTGTAAAAAAATATCTATTCTAGTATTTTATGTGTCTTACTTAACAAGATGTTCGTCAAACACTTTTCTCGGAAATACAATATGCGGTACACAGTCCAACCTGACCAGGGCATCAGACAATGACAAGTAATAGAAGTCCATGAACTCGTCAAAGTGTGCGTTTCTGAGGGCGGTACCGGTGCAGTTGTACACGAAATAAGAAATGTCCAGCACCGGAGATGCATACCGAGCTATCTGCCAGTCTAAGAAACACATGTTTGTTGGTTTAGTTGGGTTCTCCAGATCCTGAAAATATTGTCAGTACAATAAATAGTAACACTAAAAAATAAATAATCAGGTGTTTATTAATAATGGAGTAGTATTTGTTTAATATTTGCTGATAATACTCAAGATAATTCATTAATCATGTTGAGCGGAATTTTTTGTTGATTTGACTATATTATTAGACATTACTTTAAATTATGTAATACTGTATTGTTGACCGTCTTTATAAACCTACTTAAAAATAGATTAAGTCGACTCAAGAGTGGAAAGAAAAGTAGGCACATATACATTTGAAGAAAGACCGTAGACTTTCATTAAATTAATTTTCGTATTGGCAATTTTCACCCCTTCAATTCCAAGATGAAAACTACACAAAAGAGTATATTTTGACAATAAATATTGACGATTTTAATTATATACAAAATTTCTACATAGATTAATTGTAAACTTTATTTAAAAAAAACGAAATTTTATATTAAAGAGCAATCCTGTGACTTTAAAATGATCTGTATGAATTTTGAAAATTGACGTAGTTATATACAGTTAATTTAGTGAGACGCTGTAGCACGGCTGGTTATGACAAAACAAAAACATTAAACACGTTTATCTCGGAATGACTTTTTTCGACCTGGTCGACACGATTCCTCAAAGACTAATGAACCGATTTCATATTTTTTTAAATAATTTTTGTAATTACAGTAGTTATCGTTGCACGTAACCGATTTTTGAAATTTTGATAGTTAATATTTTTAAAACCGCTCTAATAAAAAATAGGTCTTAAAAATAAAAAAAAATTTCAAACGATAGCTACATTCATATAGATATTGATAAAATTTTTATTTATTTTGTTCATATAACCCTTCTCGAAATTTCGAGTCGACCATAGAGAAAAAAATTTTTTTGGTCGTCACATCGAGGCTCATAACTTTGAATATTTAATATTTTTCAATAAAAATTGATATTAAATAAGTTGAATATATATTTAATAAAACGTCCGTTACCTGATTCAAAAATAATTAGTTATATCTGTGAAAAAAAATCCCAAACATTGACAATTTTTTGACCCGCCACAGTGGCTATCCCCCTTATAGTCCAAGAGCTCGTGAACCCTCCGAGTAACCTTCGTCCTGTAAGGCTAGTAATTTTTTTAGTAGCGAATCATAGCATACTAAGTACGAAAACCACCACCTGGCAGGCATCAGCCCTGCATATCATCAGACCTTATATTTGTTAAAGTGTGAATAAAATTAAAAAAAAAAAACTTGTCGCTGTAAACTTCAAATTTTAATATGATTTAGTTAATTTATTGTAAAGTATAAAAAAAAATTGACAGGCGATTTCAACGAGCACAAGTACCTGACAGGTGAATCGAAAGGTGTGCAGTATATGATTCAAAATAAGGATTTAAACTCGTAATGAAAGATAATAAGCTACAAACTTGTATACATCTTTGTTTTGACATTTTATAAGTTGGCTCAAAAGTCACATAGTATCTCGTGTCCGCAAGTCAAGATATTCAAGGTCAAAGGTCACGAAGAACGGTTTTTTGTAAATATACCGGGTGTTAAAAAAAGAGTGTAAAATATTTAAAGAGGTAATAGTGTGGACCAAAATAAGCAAAAAACTTCTAATAAACATGTGTCCGGAAAATTTTCCTGAGGGAACTACAGCCCTTCAAAGATTTGGCTCAAAATGAGTTTTTATTTAATATCTAGAGAACCCTTTGTGATAAAATTATGAAATTTGGTATTCTGTTTAGTAATAACAAGTGTTATCGATTTCTCGTATTAACCAATTATAATTTAGACCAGGGATGTATGAGGTCAGTGGGCCCATCGATTTTTATCTAGTATTTTTTTATTCTTTAATTTTTTCTTAAATAGAGGACTTATATAAGATTACATGACACAATATACACAAAAATATATTTTACTTATTTGTCATAGGATTAACCGTTTTCGAGAAATATCGATGGTAAAGAAAGCATGCAGAATTTTACTTAATTCGGAATCTTTAAATTACAAATAATAAATTTATATTCTTGTTCTCTGATAATAATTAAGAAAAAAGATATCATAAGTATATCACAAAAATGCATTCTTATCAACAAATAACCATTTTTAATTTTGTTTTTTAGTCAAGTTAGTAAAGTACGTGTAACAGTAATAGAACTGGTTATAGATCTAAGAGGATTCATATTAGGAGGTTTCTTTATATGAACTTTTTTTCTGAGCTTTAATCATAGAACTAGAATATAAATTTATTATTTGTAATTTGAAACATCCTTATTATGTTAAATTCTGCATGCTTTCTTTACCATCGATATTTCTCGAAAACGGTTAATCCTATGACAAATAAGCAAAATATATTTTTGTGTATATTGTGTCATGTAATCTTATATAAGTCCCTTATTCAAGAAAAAATTAAAGAATAAAACAATACTAGATGAAAATCGATGGGCCCACTGACCCCATACATCCCTGGTCTAAATTATAACTAGTTAATATGAGAAATCGATAACACTTATTATTACTAAACCGAATACCAAATTTCATAATTTTATCAGAAAGGGTTCTCTAGATATTAAATAAAAACTCATTTTGAGCCAAATCTTTGGAGGGATGTAGTTCCCTCACGAAAAATTTCCGGACACATGTTTATTTATGTTTTTTGCTTATTTTGGTCCATACTATTACCTCTTTAAATATTTTACACTCTTTTTTTAACACCCGGTATACAGAGTGATTCAGCACTGTCGTGCCAAACTTAAACAGTAGATTGAGAAAAATATTTTAAGCAAAAAACATCCAATAAATATGTGTCCGGAAATTTTTCGTTAGGGAACTACAGCCCTCCAAATATTTTCCTTAAATTGAGTTTTTATTTAATATCTAGAGAACCCTTTGTGAAAAATTTTTGAAATTTGGTATATTAACTACTTATAATTTAGACCAGGGATGTATGGGGCCAGTGGGCTCATCGATTTTTATCTAGTATTTTTTTCTGCATGCTTTCTTTCCCATCAATATTTCTCGAAAACGGTTTATCCTATGAAAAATAAGCATAGTATGTTTATGTGTATTTTGTGTCATATAACCTTAAATAAGTGCCCAACATTATAAAAATATTAAAGAAAACAAAATACTAGATAAAAATCGATGAGCCCACTGGCCCCATACATCCCTGGTCTAAATTATAAGTAGTTAATATGAGAAATCGATAACACTTATTATTACTAAACAGAATACCAAATTTCAAAATTTTATCAGAAAGGGTTCTCTAGATATTAAATAAAAACTCAATTTAAGGAAAATATTTGGAGGGCTGTAGTTCCCTAACGAAAAATTTCCGGACACTTATTTATTGGATGTTTTTTGCTTAAAATATTTTTCTCAATCTACTGTTTAAGTTTAGCACGACAGTGCTGAATCACTCTGTATATACGGCACATACGGCTAAGCGCTCTCCGCTCTTTGCACTCTATCTCAAGAACGGTTAAATGTATAAAATATTGCTTAGTACCAAATTTGTAGATAATTTTATGCTCTACAACTTCTTTAATAACTCAAAATGTCATTTAGAGCAAAGAAAACAATATATTTACAAAAAACCGTTCTTCGTGACCTTTGACCTTGAATATCTTGACTTGCGGACACGAGATACTATGTGACTTTTGAGCCAACTTATAAAATGTCAAAACAAAGATGTATACAAGTTTGTAGCTTATTATCTTTCATTCCGAGTTTAAATCCTTATTTTGAATCATATACTGCACACCTTTCGATTCACCTGTCAGGTACTTGTGCTCGTTGAAATCGCCTGTCAATTTTTTTTTATACTTTACAGTAAATTAACTAAATCATATTAAAATTTGAAGTTTACAGCGACAAGTTTTTTTTTTTAATTTTATTCACACTTTAACAAATATAAGGTCTGATGATGTGCAGGGCTGATGCCTGCCAGGTGGTGGTTTTCGTACTTAGTATGCTATAACTCGCTACTAAAAAAATTACTAGCCTTACAGGACGAAGGTTACTCGGAGGGTTCACGAGCTCTCTAGCTATTAATCCACTTTCGCCCCACTAGATTGTCTTAACCAAGGCAGAGATTGAATTCCCGTTTTTAACCTAACAGAGATACTAACATGCTTATTTCACCCCAAAAGATTGTCCTGACCAAAGACAGCTAACGTGTATATTATTAGAACATTAAATTTTTAAAAATAAAGTAATCATAATAACTCAACTTTGACAACTAATATTCAGATCATGAAAAATAGAGACAGGAGTGTAAACTCTGTATCTCTGTAATACAATTTTATATGTCAAAATATGACCCACGAAGTGGGTGGTCTCTCGTGCTCGGACTGCCTCTGAGCAGTAGTTGACTGGGCAGTTGTGTGTGTACTGGAAGGTACAGAGTGGTAAATTCTCTACTTTTGTGCAGAGGTCCGAAAAATGCGGACCGCCCACTCCAGATTCCGTTTTCGACATACCCTCTCCACTCGAGTTTACAATCATGTCTCTATACTTTGTGATTTAGGCTATGTTCAATATACCTACTTTAAATTTAACGTGTATTTTATATAGCAATTCTTACGTTTTTCATAAAATATTACTTTTCTTTCAATTTTCCCGTTGTTTCCTTTATGTTGAATCGATTTTCTGCTGAGATGGAATTTATAAATTAATAATAAATAAAACTATATAGTATTTTTTTAATAATTCAGTTACTAGAAAAAGTCAACATACATGAAAAATTAAGAGAAAAGTAGATAATATTTCAAAAATACTTACGTCATATTTAAATAAAATATTGTTAGTCCAGCAGTCACCATGACATAATGTTGCAAATTCATCATAAGTGTCAGGATTACAAAGCATTTCTACATTATCCTCCATTTTATTATCCATATAATTCTTGAATTTAATCACCAAATTTGCTTCATTTACTTGATCTAATGTATTTGCCGCTTTATCACTCAAATTTTTAAAAAATCCCACCATTTCTTTTGTCATAAAATAATGTGTCAAATCTCTAACATTTGATATTATTTTATGATATTCATGATGATGTTTTTTCATTGCATATGACAGAGAATGGAATCTTGCTAAATTTTCTAAAACCAATTTAGTGTGATTATAGTCTAATATGTCTTTCCGATTTTTCATTTTGAATCCTTCTTTTTTAACATCTTTCATTAGAATATACTCATTTAAATACTCGTCATTGCTTCGTAAATAAGTGGCATACTGGTTGAACAAATCATCACAACCTTTAGCCTTTTGAAATTTTTTAAACTCCGGTAAAATATTTGTATACATAAATATTTCTCTTTGATAAGCTTTTTGAACTGGTATTACTACATTTCTACATCCTT
Source organism: Sialis lutaria (assembly GCA_949319165.1). Classification (NCBI taxonomy): domain Eukaryota; kingdom Metazoa; phylum Arthropoda; class Insecta; order Megaloptera; family Sialidae; genus Sialis; species Sialis lutaria. The sequence continues at coordinate 13,660,600 of OX439241.1, forward strand.
CGACTTTTGCTGCTTCTTTTAAAATCAAATGAATACTTTTTTTCCGTTTATTATGTTTACCTTTAATTACAATTTTGGATATTATTCCTAAATAATTTTCACCTTTAGCAGATCCCGCAGAAACTGTAATTTTTGAATTTTGTAATTTTTCTTCTTGTATTATTTCTTCCATCCACTGTTTAATAACTTCGTCTTTTAACACATCACTTAACTCGACTGGGTTATTATCTGGTTCATTCATTGTTACTGTAATATTTTATTGTTTGTTAGAGAATATTTACCTACTTTAAGATAGTGAAATATTATAATATAATAAACACTTACACTTCACATGAATATTATTTATATAAAGAAGTTAAATTGTTGACAGTAATACCAACTGACTATTAGAAAAACAAGTATATCACTGAAACACAAAATGTAATACTGTGGCCGAATGCTTCACACACTAATTATACACACACACACAACGTAATGTATCGTAGATATACATATACATATACGTTCCCAAATCACAATTTGTCCTTCAAAAATCATTATCACAGTATGTTAATTATATATAAAGTTTCCTTTAAAAAGTTGTCATGAGAATTATTATGGACAAAAAATTATTATATCGCAGACACGTGTCGAAATAATGCTATAGTTATACCATAAAGATTAGAGACAAGAGATTAAACTCGGGTGGAGGGGGTATGTCGAAAAACTGAACCTGGACTAGCTTTCCTCATTTTTCATGCCTCTGCGGAGAAGTAAGATATTTAATTTTTGCGCAGTCACCACTCTGTTTATTTGTACATTGCGGTACGCGCACAACTATACGGTTGCGCAGTAAAATACTGCGCAGAAGTCCGAGCGCCAGAGACCACCCACTTAGGTGGTTATATTTTGACACATAAAATTGTATTACAGAAATACAAAGTTTATTTTCCTGATTCTATTTTTTCATGCGTTATACAAGATCTGGCTTCCGCGGTGTTCGTCATTCAACCGACCAATGATGTATTTTAAAATAACAACGTGCGATGAAACGTTGATCGATAGAATGGTCAAATTGATATGACTGTATTCAGAAACCAAATCTATTAGAAATTATCACATATACCAGCGGTCGGCAGACCGCGGCTCGCGAGCCTCATACAGCTCTTTGTACAGGCGTTTGCGGTCGAAATGGGACAATTCAGCGCCGCCGTTTCAGCGCCGCCATTTCATCACCACCGATTCAGCGCCAGGACAATTCATCGCCGGCCGTTTCATCACCGGCCGTTTCAGCGCCAGAACCAGTAAATTAAATGAATGTAAAGATAATAAAAAAATAATAAATTAAAATTATTTTTTTAATGACAATCAATAATTTAAATTTTTGATGTTATTTTTGCAGTGAACAATAATTTTATTATTAAATATCATATTTACCATTACAGATTTATGTTTTAAAAAAGATTTGAAACATACCGTTGCACTGACAAAATCTAAATTTGTCTATTTTATTCTTTAAAAGAGTATTTTTATTTGTTTTGATGAAAAAAATCACAAAATAGATTTGAATTATTTACGTGATTGTTTTTAAATACTCTGAATAGCATTAGGACAATTTAAAACAAACAAAAAAATATACAGTAACCGACGAACATCTTTACATTTATTTAATTTACTGGTTCTGGCGCTGAAACGGCCGGTGATGAAACGGCCGGCGCGGCGATGAATTGTCCTGGCGCTGAATCAGCGGTGATGAAATGGCGGCGCTGAAACGGCGGCGCTGAATTGTCCTAGACCCGTTTGCGGCTGTTTAGTGATTTTAACTATTTATTCAATTACAGATTGTTTTTTATTTGCAAAGGCACCGTTCTAGCAAAATTTTAAATAAAAATCATGGAGTTTTAAATCCCTGAAGTCCATATAGTATCACTTGAATGTCTAAAAAAAGGTCATTAAAATTGGAGACAGCATTTATACCAATGCAATGGCTCTCTGATACCTTTGCAATCCTGTTTCCTTAACAACTTGTCTCTTCAAAGACTGCGGGCCCTTGACATATATGCATGGCTAATACCCATGAATGGGATAGTTCGCATATAAGCCGGCTAATTTATGTAGGTACTATACTGATGCTTTGTATAATACACGAACGTGCACATTAGCCATCTTCAACCGGTTAGAATGCAAAGTACCAGTATAAGGACCACTGGATAAAACGTTTGTTCCGGTAAAAAGCAAGCAGGATTAATTAGTTTTATAGGGGGATCGGGGTATGTAAGTCCGGCTAAAAGACGAGGATTGATTTGTTTTAAATGATTCGTATGGGTCCCCTCCCTATCAAAAAATTAAATAAAAAGGCAAATTAATTAATAATTTTTTTTAGTATGGGTCAAATGGACCATGATTCCTTTGGAGAGGGGAGAGGTTATATGTAGCATGCCCCCCCCCCACCCTCAAAAAACCTTATCAATTTAAAGCATGTTCAAATTTGTAAATTTCCGTATGCCTCCACCCCCAAAAAAGGAATAAAAATATGAAATTGAAGAAAATTAATTAAATAATACAATGGATTTTGGAATTTATTTAAATATCAGATGTCAAAAAATTCAGATATTTAAAAAATCAATTACTTTACTGCACCATTTTAAATTATTATGTTTATATAAATAAAATAGTGCAAGTAATAGCCCTTCAAAAATATATCAATTATCTGTTTTTAATAATAAGATAACGAAACAATTGTAGATGTTCTCAATTTCTTTTTATAATCTACATGACTCAGTAATTGTATCTTATCAAAACATATTTTTGTGTTATTGTTACCTGTGTTTTTATTGAAGAACCATAAAAAACAATTCATGTAGTACAGCGTTTCTCAACCTTTTAGTATTTGCGACCCAATTTTCAATCACAATAACTCATCGCCCCCCCCCCCTCATACAATAATTTTCACTGAAAAATAGACCTCAGCTAAACATAAAAAAATGCTTAGAGTGTCAATTTCTAATATTAAACCTTCTTTCGAAAAACTTTGCTCTAGAAGACAGGCTTAAGGGAGTCACTAATAATTTGTAATCTTGTTTTTAATTTAATATTGATAAGTTAGTTATTAAATACATTGTGCAGTACTGATGCAATCCTATTTATAAGTGTATTATATCAGTTAAATGTAAACGTGTATTTTATTTTTTATTATGTTAGAATGTATTTAATTGCTTTTCTTTCAGTAAATTAAATAATTTTTTTAATAATATTTTTCCTCATTTTTTTTTAAAATGCTCGCGCTCCCCCATTCAGTTTTTTCACGCCACCCTAGGGGGGCGCGCCCTACAGGTTGGGAATCGCTGATGTAGTAGCATAAATAAAACACAAAAATCGTATATTTTTATATTACGTAAATAACTTAATGTCGAATTTTCAATAATAATATTTTGTGAAAATTTCTTTAGATTGTAACTACTATAATTTTATTAATGGAAATTATTTCTTCTGTATGTTTAAGCTGACAATCAGGTCATATACATACCTGCTCTTCTTATCTTGCTTTACACGGCTAGAAACGAAGTAAGAGTATAATATTATTACAGTAGAAACCGGTTATAACGACATCGAAGGGGCCGGTAAAATTAGGTCGTAAAAACTGATAGTCGTAGTAACCGGCTAAAATAAAATTATATAGGATTCAGTTGGACTTTTATTTTGAGTCGTTAAAATCGGTACGTCGTATTAACCTGAGTCGTTATAACCGGTTTTTACTGTATTTATAAATCATATGCAGCTTTTAATGATTATCTACGATAAAGAAATTAAATCAAAACGAAAATATTTTTTTTAAACTTTAACAAAATTATAAGTTTAGAAGTTAGATAAAATGGGATAAACAGAATACCTACGCAAAAATAATAACCGACCGTCATTTTCTTACATATACTCATGAAGTAGTTTGCCATCTTTTGAAAGCTTTAATAAATACTTTATTTAAATAATTCCTACAAACCAGTTCTTAAGTTTGTTTACTGCACTGTATTTATTTATTTGTTTTGATGTACGTGCATGTTTTGTACACCATAATTATTGGTCGATGTACAAATAAATTATTATATTAATCATAATTATTGCATTCGCTTCGATAAATGTAATACGCTATCATCTATTTTTATTTGTGGTTAAAATATTTAGAAATTCTAATGACCGGTATCATAAAGGAACTAGCGAATTTGCTAGCTAGCACTCTTAAATGAGGTATCAAACTAATATGAGAGTTCTTTTTGAGTTTTTAACAGATATTTGCACGTGCGGTAAATTGATTTTTACGGTTTTAACTCAAGATTAGTAAATACACTTTAGTAAATATACTTTACATACCTTTGTTTTTACTTCCTATATTTGAAACTATCTGTCAAAACATAAAGAAAACTGACATATAAGTTTGATACCCCATTTGAGAGTGCTTGTTAGCTTGCAAATTTTGCTAGCTCCTTTATGGTATCGGATATAATTTAAAAATAAATGTATCAACATCTAATAATACACGCGTAAAAAATTTTAAACCAAATAAAAAAAAATACAATTTATAAAATATATTATCAATGAGATTTGCATTTACCCCACTTCAACCAAGTTCATTCATTAATATATATTTTGCAATTTGTACTTTAAACTTTATATACATAATATTACATATTTTATATCATATATACTATAATAAATCATGTTAAAAATAATGCTGATAAATAAACATATGTACTTATGTATACATTTTTTTTATTTACACTCATCTTGCGAATTAACGACTTTCGAACGACCGTTTAAAATAACGACGGGCCAAAAGCTCGAATTGGCGACCTTACCCTATCCCCATTATAAAACCACCGACTGCTATATTTCTGCGCGAAAATTCACCAATTAGCGTGGGTGGGGTCTCTCTCGCCGTCAGTAATTCAAGAGGTCGTTAATTCAAGTGGTGAATGTGGTACATAGTAAATTTTTAATCTTAACTTTATATAAGGTTAAAATTGTATTTTTAATGAAAATTTTATACGTAAATATCAAATAAATAAATCAATAGATCTACTGTTTTTAGTAAGTAACTACGTCATAACAGTGACTAGACGCATTTGTGATCACGTGACATATAGGTTAAATATTACATTTTAAAATTAGGTTTATTATTAAAATACTGACTTATTTCACGTAAAAAACACATGATTGTACATTATAGTAATTTACATACATACAGGGTGAGTCATATCAGGTGGAACAAACTTAAACCGTTGATTGAGAAAAATATTTCAAGCAAAAAAGTTCATATAAACATGTGTCCGAAAACTCTTCTTGAGGGAGCTACAGACTCCCAAAGATTTTGACTAAAATTGGTTTTTATTTAATATCTGAAGAACCCATTGTGACACAGCAATGAAAATTAATAACTGGATTAGTAATAATACGTGTTATCGATTTCCAGTATCAAAAATGGTTATTTAGACCAGGGATGTATGGGGCCTGTATTTATTTAACTTAATACGGATGATAAAAATTACACAAAATAAATGTATATTCTTATTCTATAATTAAAAACAAGAATAAATGTGTATGTAAATATACCTACAAAAATGTATCCTTAACAACAGATAACAGTTTTTAGTTTCGTTTTTAGTCAATTAATAAATCACGAATTAAAGTAATAAAACTGGCTATAATTCTATGAGGAGTCATATTAAGAGGAATATTTACACCAACTATTTTTCTTATTTTTAGTACTAGAACAAGAATATAAATTTATTTTGTGTAATTTTTAGCATCCGTATTAAGTTAAATTCTGCAAAACTATCTTCCCCATCGTATTTCTCGGTTGATCTTATGACAACTTAACAATGTATATTTATGTGTATTTTGTATCATATGACCTTATAGAAATACCAAACATAAGAAAAAAGTGAAGAACAAAAAAATACTAGATAAAAATCAGAGGGCCCATAGGCCCCATACATCCCTGGTCTAAATAACCATTGTTTGATACTGGAAATCGATAACACGTATTATTACTAATGCAAGTATTAATTTTCATTGCTGTATCACAATGGGTTCTCCAGATATTAAATAAAAACCAATTTTAGTCAAAATCCTTGGGAGTCTGTAGCTCCCTCACGAAGAGTTTCCGGACACATGTTTATGTGAACTTTTTGCTTGAAATATTTTTTTCAATCAACGGTTTAAGTTTGTTCCATCTGATAGGACTCACCCTGTATATTACACTATTTTCAAGATTTTAGTCTTTATTTATTTACTGCAAAACAATCTTTTCGGCTTGGTTGAAGAGAGAATACAATACAATACTTTTGAGATTTTATTTGATGATGTATAGAGATATAATTAACCAACCAAATACTAAATAACTTTTTTCCAATAAAAATAAATGCAACAAGATAATTATGCATTTTTATGCATTTTAAAAACGTCGATATCTTGAAATCAAATGGGTTGATACATTACTGTAAAATTATCACTATTTACATATTATAATTTTTTTGTTGTTTTTTCTTGGAAATCTCAAGTAATTGTACTAATTAATTTATAAATTATCTAAGTATGTAAAATATATAAATACATTTTATTCGAATATATTACATTATTAAATATTAAATATATATTATATTATAGGTACTATTCATCTCTGATATGGCTAATATATGTATATTAAAATATAATTAATAATAGTATTTAATGTGAGTCAATGAAAATGTAAAAGAATTATATATTTGATTGTAAAATTACATTTTAGAAATATTCAAGAGCAACAATCAGAAAAGTCATATCTTGAACCCCTACCCTTGAGAAAAGACTATAAATAATAGGGTTGAACAGTTTTGAATGTAAGTGCACCCCTCTCAGTCGTTTAGTAGAAATTGAAAAGGTTATTTAAAATTGTGAAAACTAGCAATATTTGATTTTTTTATAAGAGCAAAAAAACATCGTTCAGTTGCACCAAACAAATACGTCCCTAATTTACCTGAACTAATATTTTTTCATACAATTCATTTTTGCATAATATCTAACAATTTTTAAGAATTAATTTTGATTTAATATACAATAGTAGGTATACATATACCTATACACTATACAATTGTTTTTGTTAATAATTTCTACTATTTTATTTATGCTATATATTTTTTCAAAACAAATTGATAAAAAAAATTATCAATTTTTTTTCTCGAAAAATGTCTAAAAATGAGAGACACTAATCATTACTGTAGTATAGCAAATAAAAATTATATGTATCCTTTCTTCAATGCATGTCTGATAACTCCGCCCATTCTCTCGTTGTAGAGGTCGTGGTTTTTAGATGTATATATCATCGATTTAGTAAACTCGTCGTTAATTTCAGTTATTTCTGTGAAATCAGGCACTTCCTCAGAGTCGCTGACAAATAAATTTATTGCCATTGTAGCCATGTGTAAACCGTGTCTGGAAAACCTGTAATTAATTTATATTGATCAAATTTTTTATCACATAAACTAATTATATCTTCCTGTAAAAGAAAAAATCTGTCAAGATATACACGGGTGTATGCCATAAGGGTTCCGAAGTATATATACTACGTGGATTGATTGGACCCACTTACAGGTGCATTTTTGAGTTAGAAATAGCCTAGATATATAATTTCAAATTTTTTTCCAAAATTTGAAATTATATTGTTGATTTTAGTATTTGTCGTTACTAGTTTTGTCAAAACCCCATTACCATTTTTTTCAGATTTTTTGAGCAACAAAAAAAGCCCCTGGAGGCACTATTTTTGATTTAGAATAAAATAAAAAATAGTGTCATATTCTACTCACTGGGATCTATATTTCGACACCCCACACGTCTTGGAATACATTTTTTTTTTAATTTGCTTTAAAGCCCCTTGCAGACGCCATTTTTGATTTATAAAAAAATAAGAATGAGTGTCAAGTTACACTAGCTTGGTTACACATTTTTATATGCCACATGCCTATATACCTATTATATATTATTAATATTTTTTGCCTAGTTTTAGCTTCTTAGCACCCCACCCCCCCCCCCTTTTTCCCAAAATATTAGTACATATTTTACTAGAGGGTGTCATTTTACATGTTCAGTAAAAATTTCAAGGTTCTAGCTTATATAGTTTACGAGCTATTGAGCTTTGAGTGAAAAGAACAGACGGACGAACGGACGGATGATAAAGTGAGATTAATAGGGTTTCTTCTAAAAAACGAAAACTTCTTCTCTCATTCATAGCTGAAGTTTTTCGGGAATCATCTCCGCTCATCTGGGATTTAGTAAATTGATGCAATAATGTTTTCTATAATCTATATGTGAAATAATCTGCCGTGTGCCACAGGACTTTCTTATACGTAATAATGACAGTGAACAGTGTACGTGATTTTTATTTTAGTGAAGGATATTTCTGACAAACTAATAAAAGATAGAGTAAAATGAATGAGACATAAACTATAGAAATATTATTTTATAAATTATGTATCGAACGAATTTTGTTCAAACACGTACAGTCTCTGTAATACGTATAAGAAAGTCCCATGACACTCATGGCAGATATTTCTTCTCTGTTATGAACCATTTGAAATGTACTTAAAATCGAATAGGTATAAGAAAGTAAAAATACTCTTACTCCCAAACGACTAATGACGGAAGGCTAAAATTATATATTTAAGATAAACTTTCATCTGGGAAGACATCCACCTTATTTTTATAACAATCACTAAACCGGAAACGGATGTTTATTCTTGTAATTTTTTAATTTTTTTTAAATAAGACAAAAATGTTATAAATAAAAAATGTCGAGTATGTTACTATCTATAATTTATTCCCCATACATTTTTTTCCAACACTTATGATTTAGCCAGAAATATTTTTTTTTTAAATCTTTATTTAGAATAATCTATACTGGTTGCTGGGTGCTTTGACCGTACGGATCACGACTCATACCGTCATGTCGCACGACGACCACTGCAAACTAAATGAAATAGAGTATACAGTGTTTATTCTCAGTATTACGTATAAGAAAGACCCATGGTACCTATGGCAAACACGTACAGTCTCTGTAATACGTATAAGAAAGTCCCATGACACTCATGGCAGATATTTCTTCTCTGTTATGAACCATTTGAAATGTACTTAAAATCGAATACTTTGTAAAAAAAAAAAAAAAATTAAATTTGTTTTTTTTCGAAAAAATGAATAGAACATAAATTATAGATAATAATATTACCTACAATTTTCAACTTGGCCATTTTTCTCTAATTCGCACTGTTTCAATGTAATTCGAAAAATTCAAAAATCGCTGTAGGTAAACATCCGTTTCCGGTTGAAAGATCGCTTTCAAAAATAGGAGGTTTTCATCCCAGGCAAAAATTAATCTTAAGTATAAAATGTCACCTTTCTACGATTTGTCGTATTTGAGTTACAGCGTCTACAGACAGACAGACAGACAGACAAAAAAAAAGACATCATGGCGAAAATAGTCAAAATGGATTCAGGGAAGGTTAAAATTGATAATTCCATCAAAATCCGGATTTCGAAAAAAATCGCGATTACTATACTTACTTATACTATATGTATATTTCATATACATAGGTATAAGAAAGTAAAAAAGTAGATGTTATTATTTATCTACAAACATTACTCCTTGGAAAATTTTAGTTAGTATTAAGGGGGAAGGCCAAAATATTTAAGTTAAAATTGTCTGTGTCACATTTAATTAAGTGGGGCCCGATAACACAGCCGTTAATGACCCTCAGAAAACTTCAGTTATGTTTATCTCAAAAAAGCTTTTTACGATCTAGTTCCAGTAATTTTCAGATGATGTTTAGAACACTCGATTGTACGAAAATTTAAAATTCACTGATTTCGAAATACATGCAGACGAAACCAAGAAGGAAACCTTGTAAAAAAATATATATTCTAGTGTTTTATGTGTCTTACTTAACAAGATGTTCGTCAAACACTTTTCTCGGAAATACAATATGCGGTACACAGTCCAACCTGACCAAGGCATCAGACAATGACAAGTAATAAAAGTCCATGAACTCGTCAAAGTGTGCGTTTCTGAGGGCGGTACCGGTGCAGTTGTACACGAAATAAGAAATGTCCAGCACCGGAGACGCATACCGAGCTATCTGCCAATCTAAGAAACACATGTTTGTTGGTTTAGTTGGGTTCTCCAGATCCTGAAAATATCGTCAGTACAATAAATGGTTAAATTAAAAAATAAATAATGATGCACTTGTTAATAATGGAGTATAGTCCAAGAGCTCGTGAACCCTCCAAGTAACGTTCGTCCTGTAAGGCTAGTAATTTTTTTAGTAACACTTATTATTACTAAACAGAATACCTAATTTCAAAATTTTTTCACCAAGGGTTCTCTAGATATTAAATAAAAATATTCAACTTGAGGAAAATATTTGGAGGGCTGTAGTTCTCTAACGAAAAATTTCCGGACACATATTTATTGGATGTTTTTTGCTTAAAATATTTTTCTCAATCTACTGTTTAAGTTTGGCACGACAGTGCTGAATCACTCTGTATATACGGCCCATACGGCAAAGCGCTCTCGATCTCAAGAACGGTTAAATGTATAAAATATTGCTTAGTATCAAATTTGTAGAGAATTTTATGCACTACAACTTCTCTAATAACTTAAAATGTCATTTAGAGCAAAGAAAACAAGATATTTACAAAAAATCGTTTTTCGTGACCTTTGACCTTGAATATCTTGACTTGCGTACACAAGATACTATGTGACTTTTGAGCCAACTTATAAAATGTCAAAACAAAGATGTATACAAGTTTGTAGCTTATTATCTTTCATTCCGAGTTTAAATCCTTATTTTGAATCATATACTGCACACATTTCGATTCACCTGTCAGGTACTTGTGCTCGTTGAAATCGCCTGTCAATTTTTTTATTATACTTTAACTAAATCATATTAAAATTTGAAGTTTACAGCGACAAGTTTTTATTTTTAATTTTATTCACACTTTAAAAAATATAAGGGCTGATGATGTGCAGGGCTGATGACTGCCAGGTGGTGGTTATCGTACTTAGTATGCTATGACTCGCTACTAAAAAAATTACTAGCCTTACAGGACGAACGTTACTCGGAGGGTTCACGAGCTCTCTAGCTAGTAGTATTTGTTTAATATTTGCTGATAATAGTCAAGATAATTCATTAAACATATCGAGCGGAATTTTCTGTTGATTTGATTATTATATTATTAGACACTACTTTAAATTATGTAATATTGTATTATTGATAGTTGGATAACTGCCTAGTGATAGTATTGCAACATTTAGAAAATAGATCACAGGAAAAGGTCGTGCGAGGGCTGCCTATATAAAATATTGTAATTGATCTAGTAAGTAATAACTTTTTTTGGCCATCGAGCATAGCCCGACAGCTTGTTAACAAATTCTACTAACTACTACTTGAATTCTAATTCAAAACATTTAAGGCATTACAAAAGTAATTAAAAAAAATACTTACATCATATTTAAATAAAATATTGTTAGTCCAGCAGTCACCATGACATAATGTTGCAAATTCATCATAAGTGTCAGGATTACAAAGCATTTCTACATTATCCTCCATCTTATTATCCATATAATCCTTGAATTTAATCACCAAATTTGCTTCATTTACTTGATCTAATGTATTTGCCGCTTTATCTCTCAAATCTTTAAAAAGTCCCATCATTTCTTTTGTCATAAAATAATGTGTTAAATCTCTAACATTTGATATTATTTTATAATATTCAGGATGATGTTTTTTCATTGCATATGACAGGGAATGGAATCTTGCTAAATTTTCTAACACCAATTTAGTGTGATTATAGTCTAATGTGTCCTTCCGATTTTTCATCTTGAATCCTTCTTTTTTAACGTCTTTCATTAGAATATACTCATTTAAATACTCGTCATTGCTTCGTAAAAAAGTGGCATACTGGTTGAACAAATCATCACAACCTTTAGTCTTCTGAAATTTTCTAAACTCCGGTAAAATATTTGTGTACATAAATATTTCTCTTTGATAAGCCTTTTGAACTGGTATTAGATTTCTAAATCCTTCTACTTTTGCAGCTTCTTTTAAAATCAAATGAATACTTTTCTTATGTTTATTATGTTCACCTTCAATTACTATTTTGGATATTATTCCAAAATAATTTTCACCTTTAGCAGATCCCGCAGAAACTGTAATTTTTGAATTTTGTAACTTTTCTTCTTGTATTATTTCTTCCATCCACTGTTTAATAACTTCGTCTTTTAACACATCACTTAACTCGACTGGGTTATTATCTGGTTCATTCATTGTTACTGTAATATTTTATTGTTTGTTAGAGAATATTTACCTACTTTTAGATAGTGAAATTTTATAAATGTATCAAACACTTACACTTCACATGAATATTATTTATATATATATATATATATAAAGAAGTTAAATTATTGCTATTGATTATTAGGAAAACAAGTATATCACTGAAACACAGAATGTAATAATAATAATAATAATAATATTGATTTATTTCAAATGATATACTGTAATATGTACTAACAGTGGCCTAATGCTTCTATGTTATATCTCTTCACGTCTAATTATACACACATACAACGTAATGTATCGTAGATATATATACATATACATTCCCAAATCACAATATATCCAATCGTTATAACAGTATATTTTAAATATATATAATGTTTCCTTAAAAAAGTTGTCATGAGAATTATTATATACAAAAAATTATTATATCGCAGACTCGTGTCGAAATAATGCTATAGTAATACCATAAAGATAAGAGACAGCAGACTAAACTCGAGTGGAGGGGGTATTTATATTGTGCGCAGTCACCACTCTGTTTAATTGTACATTGCGGTACGCACACGACTATACGGTTGCGCAGTAAACTACTGTGCAGAGGTCCAAGCACTAGAGACCACCCACTTCGAGGGTCATATTTTGACACATAAATCTGTATTACAGAGATACAAAGTTTATTTTCTTGTTTCTATTTTTCATGAATAATACAAATTTTCTGGCTTCTGCGGTGTTCGTCATTCAACCGACCAATGTTGTCTTTTAAAATAACCCTAAATATGATCACTGCAACGTGCGATGATACGTTGATCGATAGAACGGTCAAATTGAAACCAAATCTATTAGAACTTATCACATATATACGCATAGCTCATACCCATAAATGGGATAGTTTGCGTATAAGCCGGCTATTTTACGTAGGTAGGTACTATACTGTCGTGCACATTAGCATCGATTAGAATGCAAACTTTTCAAAGACCACTGGATAAAATGTTTGATCCGGTAAAAAAACGAGGAGGATTTATTAGTTTTTTAGTAGGATCGGGGTATGTAAGTCTGGTTAAGGGGTTACATACAGTTAGAATTTAAAAAAAAAATTTTTTTTTCATTTTCGTAATGTACATATATTTAAGTACACAGTACACACACAGAAAATTTCAAGTCAATCCGGCGATTATTTTCGAAGTTACACGCCTATTTGTAAATATCTTTTTTTTTGTAAATGTCTCAGAGCGTTTGAATGTAGGAGGTCGGAGCGGCAGCGCGTTTTTCTCAAATCTGTGTTTTTAAAGTTGGTGACCACTATTACTCGGAAACGATTGAACCGACCAATCTCAAATTTTAACACAAGTTTTTTAAGAATATTTTTTAGTAATTAATCGAAGGTTTTATCTCACCGATAAATATTTATTTTTTTATAAACAATTTAAGGTAAAATTTTTGTCGAAAATCGATTTTTTGTTTGAGAAGCCGCCAATTTGTCAAAAAAAATTATTTTGCTTATTCCTTCGATTAAGCACAAGATTATACATAACTTTAAAGAAATCCGTTTGGGTTTTTTATTTAAAAAAATGCAGTCCAGAGATATCGTGGTCACCGCAAGGCGCCTTTTTTGAGAAGACCTGGAGAACAGCTGTAGCTGCTTTCGAAATTATTATTTTTAGAAATAAAAAATGTTAGAATATAATTGAAAGTTACCATAATATGTGTTCAAATTTTTATATTGATGAATTATAAAAGTCTTCTCTAAAGAAATTCCTGAAAAAACACTTTTTTTGGCCTTCTAACTGTATGTAAACCCTTAAAAGACGAGTACATATTTATTTGTTTTGAAAGATTCGTATGGGTCCCCCTCAAAAAATTAAATAAAGCAAATTAATTAATAATTTATTTTTTTGGGTGTGGGTCTTATGGACCTTGCCCCCTTTGGGGAAGAGAGAAGTTATATGTATCATACCCCCACCCCTTTCAAAAAAACCTTATCAAATTAATTAAATAATACAATCGATTTTGGGATTTATTTAAATATCAGATGTCAAAAACTTCAGATATTTAAAAAATCAATTACTCTACTGCATCATTAAAAAATATTATATTTATATAAATAAATAGTGCAAGTAATAGCCCTTCAAAAAATATATCAATTATCTGTTTTTAATAATAAGATAACGAAACAATTGTAGATGTTCTGTTTCTTTTTATAATCTACATGACTCAGTAATTGTATCTTATCATACATATTTTTATGTTATTGTTACCTCTGTTTTTATTGAAGAACCATAAAATATACAATTCATGCAGTAGTATAAATAAAACATAAAAATCGTATATTTTTATATTAACTAAATAACCTGATTTGTAATTTTCAATAATAATATTGTTTGTGAAAATTTCTTTACATTGTAACTACTAGGTATAATTTTATTAATAAAAATTATTTCTTCTTTAAGGTTAAGCTGACAATGAGGTCATACACATACCAGTTCTTCTTATCTTGCTATACACGATTTGAAACGAAGTTAGAATATAATATTAATACAGTAGAAACCGGTTATAACGACTTCGAAGGAACCGGTAAAATTACGTCGTTTAAGCCGATAGTCGTAGTAGCCGGCTAAAATAAAATTATATAGAGTTCAGTTGGATTTTTATTTTGAGTCGTTAATATCGGTACGTCGTATTAACCTGAGTCGTTATAACCGGTATTTATAAATCACATGCAGCTTTTAATGATTATCTACGATTATAAAATTAAATCAAAACGAAAATATTGTTTAAACCTTAACAAAATTATAAGTTTAGAAGTTAGATAAAATTGGATAAACAGAATACCTGGGCAAAAATAACAACCGACTGTCGATTTTCTTACATATACTCGTAAATGAAGCAGTTTGCCATCTTTCGAAAACTTTAATAAATACTTTATTTAAATAATTCCTACAAACCAGTTCTTAAGTTTGTTTACTGCACTGTATTTATTTATTTGTTTTGATGTACGTGCATGTTTTGTACACCATAATTATTGGTCGATGTACAAATAAATTATTATATTAATAATAATTATTGCATTCGCCCCGATAAATGTAATACGCTGTCATCTATTTTTATTTGTGGTTAAAATATTTAGAAATTTTAATGACCGGTATCATAAAAGAGATAACGAATTTACTAGCCAGCAAGCACTCTCAAATGAGGTATCAAAGTTATATGAGAGTTCTTTTTAAGTTTTTAACAGATATTTGACTGTGCGGTAAATTGATTTTTACCGTTTTATCTCAAGGTTAGTAAATATACTTGTTTTATACTTCCTATGTATGAAACTATCTGTCAAAACTCAACGAAAACTATCATATAAGTTTGATACCCCATTAGAGAGTGCTTGTTAGCTTGAAAATTTTCTTAACTCCTTTATGGTATCGGACATAATTTTAAAATAAATGTATCAACCTTTAGAGTATTATTACGCGTGTATTATTAGTAATACACGCGTAAAAAAAATTAAAGCAATAGAAAATATTATTTAAAACAGAGAATTTATCGTTTTCGACCAACAATATTTAAAAAAAATAATAATATAGTTGAATTAAGATTATATTCTTGTAGTAATATTATTAATAATAAGGATTATGTTACAATTAGTACAAGAAAGTTTTTTTCCCTGTGTAGCTTGATAAAAGGTCAATCAACCTCATTGTCAGCAAAAATGAATACTAAAAAAGTTATGTAATAAAAAAAGGCAAATTATAAAATATATTATATTATATAGCAATGAGGTTTGCATTTACCCCAATTCAACCAAGTTCATCAGTAGGTGCTTCTACAAAAACCACTCATTAATATCTATTTTGCAATCTGTACTTTATATAATATTACATATAGGTATAATAAATCATGTTAAAAATAATGCTGATAAATATATGTAGTTATGTATACATTTTTTAAACTCATCTCGTTACTTTCGAACGACCGTTTAAAATAACGACGGGCCAAAAGCTCGAATTGACGGCCTTACCTTATCCCCATTAGAAAACAACCGACTGCTATATTTCTGCGCGAAATTTAAATTCACCAATTAGCGTTGAAGTCGGCACGAGGGTGGGGGTCTCTCTCGCCGTCATTAATTCGAAGTTGAATTACCAACACCGTCGTTAATTCAAGTGGTGAATGTGGTACATAGTAAATTTTTAACCTTAACTTTATATAAGGTTAAAATTTTATTTTTAATAAAAATTTTATACGTAAATATCAAATAAAGATTATGTATGTTTACTAAAACAATATGTAATCAACCAATAGAGATCTACTGTTTTTAGTAACTACGTCATAACAGTAACAGTTCTGCTAGACGCGTTTGTGATCACGTGACATACAGGTTAAATATTACATTTAAAATTAGGTTTATTATTAAAATACTGACTTATTTCACGTAAAAAACACATAATTGTAAATTATAGTCATTTACATACATATATTGCACTATTTACAACATTTTAGTATTTATTTATTTACTGCAAAAAAATCTTTTCGGCTTGGTTGAAGAGAGAATGATTATGAAAATCAATGCTTTTGAGATTTTATTTGATGATGTATAGAGATATAATTATCCAACTAAATACTAAATAACTTTTTTCTAATAAAAATAAATGCAAGAAAATAATAAATGAATTTTTTTATGCATTTTAAAAACGTCAATATCTTGAAATTATATGTGTTATTACTATTTACATCTTATAATATTGCTTTGTTGTTTTTTCTTGGAAATCTCAAGTAATTGTACTAATTAATTTATAAATTATCAAGATATGTAAAATACATAAATACATTTTATTCGAATATATTACATTATTAAATATTAAATATATATTATATTATAGGTATGTAGGTACTATTCATTGTTTGGGCTGTATTCATCTCTGATATGGATAATATACAACCGTATATTAAATTATAATAATTAATAATAGTATTTAAAGTGGATCAATGAAAATGTAAAAGAATTACATATTTGATAGTACAGGTCAGTCCATAAGTTCGTGCGTATTTTTTGGTTAAATTTATATAAAATAATACGCACGAACTTATGGACTGACCTGATAAAATCACATTTTAGAAATATTCAAGAGCAACAATCAGAGAAGTCATATCTTGACCCCCTACCCTTGAGAAAAGAGTATAGATAATAGGGTTGAACAGATTTGAATGTATGATCCCCTCCCAATCGTTTAGTAGAAATTGAAAAGATAATTTAAAGCTAGCAATATTTGATTTTTTATAAGAGCAAAAAAACATCGTTCAGTTGCACCAAACAAATAC
This sequence comes from Sialis lutaria, assembly GCA_949319165.1. Classification (NCBI taxonomy): domain Eukaryota; kingdom Metazoa; phylum Arthropoda; class Insecta; order Megaloptera; family Sialidae; genus Sialis; species Sialis lutaria. Next base: position 13,678,248 of record OX439241.1, read on the forward strand.
GTCCCTAATTTACCTAAACTAGTATTTTTTCATACAATTCTTATCTACATAATATCTAACAGTTTTTAAGAATTAATTTTATTTTAATATACAATAGTATACATATACTAATACAATTGTTTTTGTTAATAATTTCTACTATTTTATTTATGCTATATATCTGTTACTGTAAAAGCCTGAACTGAGGTAAAACCTAGGTTTTACCAACTGTTAATGGTAAAAGTCCGAATTTCGAACTTTTACCATAATACACTCGGTAAAACCTAGGTTTTACCAAGAGACACGGTAAATGTTGAAAAATAGAGTAGGTATCTTAAATTTTGCTAACAAAATATTGGGGCGAATGGGGATTAATCTAGTATAAAATACGGGGATTCAATCTCCGCCTTGGTTAGGGCAATCTATTGGGGCGAAAGGAGATTAATATAGTATAAAAAACGGGGATTCAATCTCCGGTTTGGTTATAACCTAACAAAGGCGGAGATTGAATTTTCGTATTTTATACTAGATTAAATTTTGTTAGCAAAATTTAATATTTGTGATTTTCTATATATTTTTTAACATATTTTTGATACCTACTCTATTTTTCAACATTTACCGTGTCTCTTTGTAAAACCTAGGTTTTACCGAGTGTATGATGGTAAAAGTCCGAAATAAACGATAATCACCGACCAGTTCGGACTTTTAACATTAACAGTTAGTAAAACCTAGGTATTACCGGTAAGATCTAGGATTTACCTCAGTTCGGACTTTTATAGTAACATATCTAATCAAAATAAATTGATAAAAAAAATAGTTTTATCAATTATCTTTTCTCGAAAAATTTATAGAAATGAGAATCATTACTGTAGTATAGCAAATAAAAATTATATGTATCCTTTCTTCAATGCATGTCTGATAACTCCGCCCATTCTCTCGTTGTAGAGGTCGTGGTTTTTAGATGTATATATCATCGATTTAGTAAACTCGTCATTAATTTCAGTCATTTCTGTGAAATCAGGCACTTCGTCAGAGTCGCTGACAAATAAATTTATTGCCATTGTAGCCATGTGTAAACCGTGTCTGGAAAACCTGTAATTAATTTATATTGATCAAATTTTTTATCACATAAACTAATTATTTCTTCCTGTAAAAGAAAAAAACGAAAACTTTATCTGTCATTCATAGCCGAAGTTTTTCGGCAATCATCCCACCCCCACCCACCTGCGATTGAGTAAATTGATGCAATAATGTTTTCTATAATCTACATGTGAAAAAAAAGATGTGATTATTTATCTACAAACATTACTCTTTGGAAATTTTTAGTCTGTATTAAGGGGGAAAGCCAAAATATTTAAGTTAAAATTGTCTGTATAATGTCGGTTTTCCACCAAAGGGACAGTTTTAAAAACTGTTTTTTATAAGCTGACTGTTCCATCAAACTGTTCTGTTTTTTTATAAACAGACTGTTCCAGTTGTTGCTAGTGTTTTGACAAAAATGTCTTTCAATGACGATATTTTTATAATTAGTTGTGGTTTGTTTTTAATTAATGATACTATAAACAGAACAAAGTCAAGATATTTGTAGGGGGGTCTTGACCCCCCTCTCCCTGGGTATACGAGGTAATTGAGTACAACTTTAACCAAACATACTTATTTAAGTGATAAATTCTGAATAAAATCACAGAAGATAATTAGACAATAATTAACTTGATAATATTAACAATATTTGACAATAATTAACAACTTGAACTAGTTGAATGTAAATGTAGCAGAGAACAAAAGTACGATAAAAAAACAAGAACAAACATTCCTTTGATTTACTGACTCAAGATGGGAAAATGTTCTATTTACTAAAACACTGTTATTAGACAAAAATGTTTTAAGAACTGTTCAGTTTTTACAAAACATTGGTGTTTTTGTTTGTGTTTCTTGTTTTGTCTGTTTGGTGGAAACCCGGCATTACAGTTAATTTAGTGTGGTCCGATAATGACCACAGCCGGTAATGACCCTCAGAAAACTTCAGTTACGTTTATCTCGAAAAGGCCTTTTACGACCTAGTTCTAGTAATTTTTGAACACTCGATTGTACAAGATTTTAAAATCCACTGATTTCGAAATACATGCGGATGAAACCATGAAGGGAATCTTGTAAAAAAATATATATTCTAGTGTTGTATGTGTCTTACTTAACAAGATGTTCGTCAAACACTTTTCTCGGAAATACAATATGCGGTACACAGTCCAACCTGACGAGGGCATCAGACAATGACAAGTAATAGAAGTCCATGAACTCATCAAAGTGTGCGTTTCTGAGGGCGGTACCGGTGCAGTTGTACACAAAATAAGAAATGTCCAGCACCGGAGACGCATATCGAGCTATCTGCCAGTCTAAGAAACACAGGCCTGTTGGTTTAGTTGGGTTCTCTAGATCCTGAAAATGTCGTCAGTACAATAAATGGTTACATTAAAAACTAAATTCATTAAACATGTCGAGCGAAATTTTCTGTTGATTGGCTATATCTATTATTATTTGACGCCACTTTAAATTATGTAATATTGTATTGTTGACCGTCATTGATTATGTAGTCCCAAGAGTGGAAACAAAAGTAGGCACATGTACTTTTAATGATAGATCGTAGTCTTATAACTTATATATTAAATTAATTTTTGGATTGGCAATTTTCATCTCTTCAACGGTTAAGTTCGAAAACGAGAACTACACAAAAGAGTATATTTTGACAAAAATTGACGATGTTCAAATAAATAAATAAATTCCTACATAGATTAATTGTCAACATTGTAACAGGGAAAGATATTAAAATTAACTCGACAATTTAAATTAAAGTGTTATCCAGTGGCTTTAAAATAAATATCTAACAGTTAAACTTTATTAATCGCTTGTTTTTGTTTTATGAAGATAAGCTAATTTTGAGGGCTTTTTACATATTCTATTGGAATTTTTATAACTATAAGTATTTTTAATACTATAAGTAAGAATAACTAAAGTCCATCCACCCTAAATGTATTTAAACTATTCTCTAGTATGCCTATAACCTATAACTTCTATTTGCTTCACTTAACACAATATATCAAAGTCCAATTTCATTGTGTGAAGTATCTAGTTATGAATTGATGGGTCGTGACAGGATGTTTCAGTAGTATTCAAAATGTTTGTTCCATATACAATGAAATGTATTATGTATGTGTATACCGGGTGTCCCAGATAACTTTTCCAGCATGGGGATCTCAGTGTCTATAAGAGATACAGGTTTGGTTAAATGAGATGAAGTATATGTATGAAAGAGGTGAGTATTATTACACAAAAAAATATTCATAATTCTATGTGGTTTAGGCGGTATACCCAAAAAACTGAAAATTTCTTTAAATGTCTATAACTTTTTTGTTAAAGTAGATAGGTACTTTTTGTTTGCGGTTTCTAAGAGCACTTTTTTATGTAGAATTGATTGGAGTATTTAGATTTTTAATATCACTTTTAGTTTCCGAGATACAAACCCTAACTTCAGTTTTTGTTATGGGCCGCTAAGTTGGATATATCATATTTGAACGTGTTTTTTACTCTACTTTACAACGATGTGTCACTTGCCATATTTATTATCGAAAAAAAAAATTATAATATATTTTTTCAAATAGTTAATTGTTTCAAATATTCATTTGTTATTTTGATTGTTGTTATTGTGATTTTTGTTTACAATTTTTGTTTTTCATGGCTCACTTAAAAGTTTGTAATAAAATACTTCATAAATATCACTGATATTTAGTATTTCGACTTTTTTTCAATAATAAATATGGCAAGTGACATATCGTTGTAAAGTAGAGTAAAAAACACGTTCAAATATGATATATTCAACTAAGTAGTCTATAAGAAAAACTAAAGTTAGAGCTTGTAACTCGGAAACTAAAAGTGATATAAAAATTCTAAATACACCAATCAATTTTACACAAAAAAGTGCTTTAAGAAACCGCAAAAATAAAGTACCTATCTACTTTAACAAAAAAGTTATAGCCATTTAAAGAAATTTCTAATTTTCAGTTTTTTGGGTATACCCCCTAAACCACATAGAATTATGAATATTTTTTTGTGTAATAATACTCACCCCTTTCATACAAATAATTCATCTCATTTAACCTAACCTGTATCTCTTATAGATACTGAGAACCCCATGCTGGAAAAGTTATCTATGGGACACCCGGTATAAGGTTTATCGTTAAGATTAAATTATTAACAGACCGCCCCCTAAATCTATCAGTAACCAAAAAATCTGTAACCAAAAAATAAGGTAGTCACAAACTCAACTTTGACAATTAATATTTAGGATATGCTATTTAAATTTAACTTTAAATTTAACGTTTATTTTAAATGGCAATTCTTACGTTTTTCTGAAAATAACACTTTTATATCATTTTTCCCCATTGTTTCTTTTATGTTTAATCGATTTTCTGCGGAGATTTTTTTAATTATTCATATACAAGAAAAAGTATACGGGAAAAATAAAGAGAAAGGAAATATTTCAGAAAAACGTTATAAAATTATAAAAATTAAAAAAAGGCTCCAGATTATGTTTTAAGTAGTGACCGACCGAAACCGATTTTTGAGCCGAAACCGAAACCGAAACCGAATTTCGGTTTTCATCTCAGTTTCGGCCGAAACCGAAACCGAAACTTTTTACAAAAATTTTTTGAAACAAGTTTACTTATAGTGCGGTCATAGAAAAATCTCTACTTACAGCAAATTTTTTGGTTTAAAAAAAACCCATATCTAAGATTATGGATAAATCCGTTTTCCGCACGGTATAATTAATTTTAGCGGGTGAAATAAGTAAAATTCTTAATTTTTGAGGTCTTACTAATATATATTTAAATTTGTTTCAAACTCTCCTCTTTCAACTAGATTTTTTTTGTAATTTGTTTTGAACAATAACGAACGTTAATCGGGGAAAAATTATTTACGGCAGCATTCCGAAAAATATCAGAAAAACGTAAATAACTTTTTTCTTCCATTTATTTTAATCTGAAATTATTAAGAAAATTATATCAGATTTTTTTTGTGACTTTTGCTCTTCAAAATATTAAAGCAAAAAAAATAATCTGAAATCATTTTCCTAGTTACATCAGATTAAAATAAATATTTTTTGTTTTTTACAATTTTCCTCTTAAGTTAATGGGTTTCGAGTAAAAAATTAGTGAATATCTAAAATTTAAAATTATTTTGTTAAATATTAAGAAAAATGAAATCATATAAAAATTTTCTTAAAACAAAAGCTACTTGTTTTTTCCAAAAAATAAGATACCGTAATAAAAATATAGGTTTCCATTTGACAAAAAAATGTTGGGCCTATTTGACCATGAAGACGTCCAGAAAATCAAACATCAATAATGCCATTTCGGGTTCCCATCAAAACCAAACAACTTTTATTTGAAGAATTTTTTGATTTAATTGATAGATAAAAAAAATTAGGGGGGATGCTAGATTAAAATGGGACATTATAATCTAGTATATTATAAACGTATATGTACGTTTATAAACATTTGAAGGAGCATTAAAAACCCTACAATTTGAGATAGATAAATTAGTTTGACAAAGATGTCAAACAATTTTTTATAAGTTTTGGCGGTAATTTTTTATATTTTAAAATCAATATTGGTAGGTTCATTAACGATCATAAGAAGTAACAACAATCTGTTTGTATTTTTTTTCGGTTAGATGTTAAAAGTTATATTATTCCACACCCCACCCCACACATTTCAATAGAGGGTTTTCTTACGAGTGACTCTAATTATTTATTTTGGTCGATATTGATCAAGTAAAAGCCGTGATATTCACGAAAAACCGAACGATACACAGAGAAAATGATGATTTTCCGGAAAAATTGTGAAAAAAATACCGCGCAGAAGATGGATTTAAATATTAAACAAAAAAGTTATGTAAAAAATAAAACAAACATGTATAAAAATATCATATTGTTCATAAAAAAGACTTGATTCACAGTTTCGGCAAAGCCGAAAGTTTCGGCCGTTTTTTGGCCGAAACCGAAACTTGGCCGAAACACGTATTTTAGGCCGAAACTAGCCGAAACCGAAACCGAAACCGAACCTTCGGTCGGTCACTAGTTTTAAGTGTTATTTTTAATAGTAATATTTCTATAAATGTGCTTATATTCTAATAGTTGGATAACTGCCTAATGATAATTTTGCAACAGATTTCAATTTTCGAAAATAAATCAGAGGACAAGGTCGTGCAAGGGCTGCCTGTATAAATTATTGTATATACAATAATATACATAATATACTATTAAAATATAATAAATAAAAACAACTAGATTGTCTAAAACGTTAAAAAATTTAAGCAAATATATAAAGCTCGCTTTATATATTTGCTTGTTAAATTTTTTGACGTTTAGACAATCTATGTAGTTGTTTTTATCAATAATATACATATACAAACATATATACATTATACATACGTAAGTATATGTTAAGATGCAATTCTAATATAAAAATGTAATTGATCTAGTAAGTAATAACTTTTTTTGGCCATCGGGCATAGCCCGACAGTTTGTAAACGAATTCTACTAACAATAAGGTAATTCAAAACATTTAAGGCATTACAAAAGTAATTAAAAAAAATACTTACGTCATATTTAAATAAAATATTGTTAGTCCAGCAGTCACCATGACATAATGTTGCAAATTCATCATAAGTGTCAGGATTACAAAGCATTTCTACATTATCCTCCAACTTATTATCCATATAATCCTTGAATTTAATCACCAAATTTGCTTCATTTCCTTGATCTAATGTATTTGCCGCTTTATCTCTCAAACCTTTAAAAAATCCCATCATTTCTTTTGTCATAAAATAATGTGTTAAATCTCTAACATTTGATATTATTTTATGATATTCAGGATGATGTTTTTTCATTGCATATGACAGGGAATGGAATCTTGCTAAATTTTCTAAAACCAATTTAGTGTGATTATAGTCTAATGTGTCCTTCCGATTTTTCATCTTGAATCCTTCTTTTTTAACGTCTTTCATTAGAATATACTCATTTAAATACTCGTCATTGCTTCGTAAGAAAGTGGCATACTGATTGAACAAATCCTCACAACCTTTAGTCTTCTGAAATTTTTTGAACTCCGGTAAAATATTTGTATACATAAATATTTCTCTTTGATAAGCCTTTTGAACTGGTATTAGATTTCTAAATCCTTCTACTTTTGCAGCTTCTTTTAAAATCAAATGAATACTTTTCTTCTGTTTCTCATGTTCACCTTCAATTACTATTTTGGATATTATTCCTAAATAATTTTCACCTTTAGCAGATCCCGCAGAAACTGTAATTTTTGAATTTTGTAATTTTTCTTCTTGTATTATTTCTTCCATCCACTGTTTAATAACTTCGTCTTTTAACACATCACTTAAATCAACTACGTTATTATCTGGTTCATTCATTGTTACTGTAATATTTGATTGTTTGATAGAGAATATTTACCTACTTTAAGATAGTGAAATATTATAATATAATAAACACTAACACTTCACATGAATATTATTTATATAAAGAAGTTAAATTGTTGACAGTAATACCAACTGACTATTAGGAAAACAAATATATCACTGAAACACAGAATGTAATACTAACAGTGGCCGAATGCTTCTATGTTTTATCTCTTCACGTCTAATTATACACACATACAACGTAATGTATCGTAGATATACACATATACGTTCCCAAATCACAATTTGTCCTTCAACAATCATTATAACAGTATGTTAATTATATATGATGTTTACTTAATAAGTTTTCATGAGAATTATTATAGAGAAAAAATTGTTATTATATCGCAGACACGTGTCGGAATATTGTTATAGTAACACAATTAATTTCAGACTTCCGCGGTGGTCGTCTATTTTTTTTTTTTTTTTTTTTTTTTTTTTTTTTTTTTTTTTTTTTTTTTTTTTTTTTTTTATTGGCATTAATTTACATATGCAGCCAGTTAAAACTTCACAACTCCGCCACCTGACTTGGATCACAGAGGGAAATAGGATATGCCTTGGGGTGATCAAGGGTCGTCTATTAATATAAGTGAATTTTAAGACCTTATGTCAACCGCTATTATACTTAATTAATCTTTCTTTTCAAAATGGTACGTTCCCTCATTTATTAAAAGAAGCCATTGTCAAACCTATTTATAAAAAAAATAATCCACAGTCCATTGACAATTATAGACCGATTAGCTTGCTTTCAAATATATCAAAAATATTCGAAAAATGCATGTCAAATAGACTGTCTGATTTTTTCGATAAATTTTACATTATTTGTCCGGAACAAAATGGGTTCACGAAGAAGAAAACCGTCAATATGGCAATATTCCAAACGATCGAGGAAATACTAAATGGTATTTCAAAAAACACTACTACGGTCGGCTTATTTTTTGATTTATCGAAAGCATTCGACTGTGTCGATCATCAAATTCTCTTGTCTAAACTTGAAATGTATGGTATCAGGGGTACAGCTCTGAGCTGGTTATCGTCATATTTATGTAAAATATATCAAAGAGTAAGTATAAAGAACCATTACTCCAACCATTCAATATTAAATAAGGGAGTACCTCAGGGCTCGATACTCGGACCTTTGTTATTCTTAATATATATTAACGACCTTCCTCAAGTTACTAGTTTTAAATCCATTTTGTTTGCGGACGACACTACAGTCATATATAGACATGATAAGGATACCAATATAGATAACAGTATAAGTGAACTTCTGAGGAACATCAATGATTGGTCTGGTAACAATAGACTAAAATTAAACATAGATAAATCAAACGCCCTTATTTTCGGAAATTGTCCTCACATGACTTTTACACTAGGTAATAATAATTATTGTATAAATATTCAGTCTGATCCAATAAAATTTTTAGGAATATACTTAGATACAAAATTAAACTTCAAATATCACATTTCAGTTCTAAAGAAAAAAATCTCTACTTATATATTTTTACTTAGAAAACTAGCTGTTATTGTTCCCAAAGAAACTGTAATAGCCGCTTATCATGCTTATATAATGTCAAACCTGAGATATGGTATCATTTTCTGGGGTAGTTCTCCTGATACTATACATTTATTTCGTCAACAAAAAGCCTGCGTTCGGACAATAATGGGTTTAAGGCTGAACGTGCTGTTTGAATTGCCATAAGCGTTACTATAGAGAAATTACGGTTTTGTAATTCAACACCATCTCTGACCAGTATTATTAAATCCTTTAGGAAAAAATACAGTGATAAACTAGATTAATTTTTCTTTGATTCGGCATACCAAATTTTTCAATTTTATTTTTTTAAATATTAATAAAAAAATTCTGAAAATGTGTGTATTTTTCTTGATATGATAAAACTCAATATATAACCAAAATTCTTGAAAAATGTGGAAAAAATAAAAAGCCGTTTCATAGGTAATTGTTCAAGCTTTCTAATTTTATAATAATTTTTACAATTTTCATTTTGAAAATATTGAAAACTACTGAAAATAAAAAAAATATCACCATCCTTCGTATCGCGGACTTTGTCTGATTTCGAGAATATCCCATTGTCATTACTCTGACCAATAACAGAACAGTATTTCAAGTATATCGACTCGCTATATTCATCTCTTATCACATTTGTATCAGTTGTCAATGAGTTATAAACAGCGCTGTAAAATAATGCATTGTTTTCGTAATGCATTACTAAAAGTAATGCATTATCTCACAATGCACATTATGCATTATCAAAAACTATCGGTAATGAAAATATGGGTGCATTACTGCACTGATTTGAAAATAATAATGCAAAAATCACAATTTTTCATTACATTCAAGATAATTAATAATGGTGAAAATAATGCATTATTTCAAAAATTTCGTGCATAACTATTAATTTTTTAGGTTTATATTTACAACAAAAACTGGGAAAAAAAGTTCACAAGTACAATACAGAAATCTACATAAGATTGTAATTATAATTAATCAATTTTTCAAAAAATTGTCTCGACGTTGCATATAAATAAATTAATTATAAAAAAAATGTCCAGCGGCGTATTAAGTGATATTTGAGGCCCCTTCTGTTATAATAACATTTTCACATAAACTGCATGGGACACCTTGAATATAATTTAACCAATAAAAATATAGTCCAGACGCGTATTTAATGATATTTGAGGCCCCTACAGTTAAAATAGCATGTTCACATAAACTGCATGGGACACCTTAAATATAATTTAACCAATAAAAATATAGTCCAGACGCGTATTTAGTGATATTTAAAGCCCCTACTGTTAAAATAACATTCACACTGACCGTACGGAGATATTGTATATAATTTAACTAATAAAAAATACTACAGAGGCGTATTAAGTAATATTTGAGGCCCCTACTGTTAAAATAACATATTCACATAAACAGTATAGGAAACCTTGGACATAATTTAACCAATAAAAAAATAGTTCAGACGCATATTAATTAAAATTTGAAGACTGAATTATGAAAATTTACAATAATAATTTGAAAAACTTAGATGTTATTTTATCATTTAAAGAATACAAATGTGTATGTCAGCGATTCTCAACCTGTGGGGCGCGCCCCCCTAGGGGGGCGTGATAAAACTGAATGGGGGGCGCGAGAATATCGAGAAAATCGTTTTTCATGGAACATGTTGGTGCAGGTTTCATCAAAATATGAAGTAAAAAAATTTGATTTCATTCTTGACTTAATTTTTATATTTGGTTTAATACGCAGCCGCAGTATGAGAAAGGGACTCTTTAATTTTAATAAGGCCATTGTTTCTGTTTAGTTTAATATATAGATTATTCTCAAATTTAAAATATTATTATAATATTGGTACTTATATTTTATTTTGATTCTGCGATTATCATCATATAATACATATTTAAAAATATCTATAGATTGCGTATGTTTGTGTTCATTTTTTTACTTCGTATTGTATGTTTTCAACTTTGTATCAATGATTTAGGTAATAGAGGAGTTTATAACTTACTGGACTTTACACTGCCTTTATGATAGAATGAGAAATATCGTTATATTTCAACATTGCAATTCGTTTAAGTTTTTACACAAACAAGGATAGTTATATTATTTAACTAAATAAAAGATGAACACATCTCTTTTACATTGAGTATACAGTACATATTATGTTTTGTAACCTGACAAATGTGTTGAAGTTTGAAGTCTTGTTACTTGGTACAATTTCAATTTTCAATAACTGATTATTTAATTCTATAGCTAATAACTATTAAAAATCCTTGTGATATTAAGTTGTAAATGTTACTTGTTAATTTTTATACAAGTATACAATGTTTGTTTTTTTATTTTGTTTCAGATTAATTATGTAATTTACCATAATTTCATAGATTTTTTTGAGAATTAATATTATTTACAAAACGAGGCCTATGTTTTCTTGTAAAAATAATTATTATTATTCAGTTTATAATAATATTATATATAATTTTTAAAATTGGTTTCTAGATTTAAAAAGATCATTTATCACGAATCACTGTTTGTGCCTACCATCGATAAATACAAAACTATATAGTTAATCATATAGTTAATTATATAGTTACTTATGCATCAAACCTCTTCTCATATTGAAGTTACTATATAATAATCATACTTTAATATGTTACGAATAAATTATTTTTAGTTACACAAGAGCATCAGGTAAATACGATATCTATTTAACTGGTTATTACCCAATAAACATTGTGACGGTTGTCACAGAAAATTGTGACGGTCGTGACACGTTGAATAAAAGGATACAATAAGAGTACTATTTGTGTGTTTAATTGCTTATTGATATTATGAACTAATACTTATAACACTTATTTATCAAATACATCAAAAGACTCATTAAATTTATAATAAATGCGGTTATCCTTAGTCATTATTTTTGGTGAGGGTAATTTTTTTTTAATTCGGTCAAACGTCACGTTTGATATGTAATTGTCAAAGACTTTTAATAGTTTGCCACGAGCGTCACTAATTGTCAAGTAAGTTATTGCGATTTCACATTATTTGTTGTCTTTTTCGAAAAAAAATTTAAATTTTTTGTAATATTTTGAAAATTAATCAAAATTTTTTAAATTTTCTTTTGGTTTATGAAAATTGATGTTAAATAGCCTGTTATTTTTATATTTTAGTATTCATTTTCGTAAAATATTTTTTTAACTATCTGGTATCGATTACCGTGGACTGACCCATATAGGTATCTTATTTTCATGTATTATATTTTTAACACTAGTAAAAAAAGAAATGAAAACCTAATTAATAGATAATATAATCTTAATTTTATAATTTTATTCCCGACATTACAATATTTTAATAAAAAAGGGCAATAAATTAACCATACTACGCGACTGACATTAAATTTTATATAGTATGTTTGGTACAACTTACTATCTCATATTATTTTTTTATTTTTTCGAAAATATATATTTAAAAAAAAAACGGGGCCCAAATTTTCCATAATACGTGTCAGATTTAATTAACCATGTTAATGATTACAAATTGGATAATATATATTGCTTTGAATCTGAGATAACGTTATATGTAATAAAAGGGCATTAAATTTACATTAATACGTGACTGACTTTAATTTTATATAGTTAATGTTTGATACAGCTTACTATATCATGTTATTTTTTTATTTTTAAAATTTTTAAAAATATTTATAAAATAGGGCCCAAATTTCCCTCAATACGTGTCTGAACTAATTAATCATATAAATGATTACAAGTCAGATAATTTAGTTTCTGATATAACGTTATATTTAATAAAAGGGCATTAAATTTACCTTAATACGTGACTGACTTTAATTTTATATAGTTAATGTTTGATACAACTTACTATATCATGTTATTTTTTTATTTATCCGAAACATTTAAATGTTTAGAAAACGGGGCCCAAATTTTCCTAAATACGTGTCTGACTTAATTAATTATATAAATGATTACAATTAAGATAATATATTTGGCATTGCTTCTGAAATAATGTTGTATTTAAAAAAAGGGCATTAAATTAACCTTAAAACGTGACAGACTTTAATTTTATATAGTTAATGTTTGAAATAATTTACTTTCTAGTTTAATTTTTTATTTTTCAAAAAATTTAAAATATTTAGAAAAAGGGCCCAAATTTTCTTAAATACGTGTCTGACTTAATTGATTATATATATGATTACAAATAAGATATTATATTTTTCATTGTTTCTGAGATTACGTTATCTTATGTAAAAGGGCTCGAAATTTACCTTAATACGTATTTGTTATAGATTGTTTTTGATCACAATATATTATCACATATCAAATTATTTAAATAAAATATTTGTTAAAAAATTCATAAAAGATAAGTTATTTATTTATAAAATTATAGACCGCGGAAGCCTGATCAATAAGATATTTGCATTTTATAATAATTACATACACATGCAGGTGTACTTATATTTTAAATTAAACTATATCAATCTAATGTAGAATTTGGGAGCGTATAGACTCTAATCGTTCCGGATTTTTACTACAAATTTTAAAATGTAACAATGGTCAAAACTAAACATAATAGGTCAAGTCAATAACAAATATGAAATAATGGATGATAGCGTGATGAGAGAATTGTTCCACTGTAAATTCTGAGTGTGACAAAAGTAAGATAACAATATCATAAGATATACGTCTTATTCTTTTCTTTTATTATTTTCGTTTGCCTTCTCTCAACCCATTTCTACTACACATTTTAAAATGTATCAATGGTGAAAACTAAACATAATAGGTCAAGTCAATAACAAATATGAAATAATGGTTAACAGCGTGATGATACAACTGTTCCAATGTAAATTCGGTCTGTCGACAGAAATAAGATAACAATATCATAACAGATATATCTTATTCTTTTCTGTATGCTTTCCCCTCAGGGCTAAGACTCGTGTATGATTTTTACTACTAACGCCATCTCGTAGATTTTAGTTTCGGAAAAATCGGCATGTACGGCCTTAAAAGCGCGCGACTCATGTCGACCTTTCTTCAAAGAATTAAATATATTGACGTTACCATCTTTATATTTGTACGAAACTGGTTGTTTTGCTGTAGCTAACTGGAGTTTCTTTAATAAGTATACTATTACCCATATGCACGACACGAGAAACAAATGCAAGTTGTACGTCCCAACGGAAACTTCACATATTAATCACAAAGGTACTATTAATCAGATACTAAGAATTTACAACTCAATTCCCAATTATCTAACTAATCTAAATTTACATGATTTCAAAAGAGAGTACAAAAAGTATCTTATTGAAAAATGTTTTTACTCTATTAATGAATTTATACTGTGACATACCACATTTATGGGTCTGTACATATATTATTATATCTGTCTATAATCTAAGTGTATTTTTATATTAGCTGTATAATTAAGTAATTTATATCTTTTATATTTTATATTTTGTATTGTTGTTATTAGATGTAAGTATTTTATGTCCGCCATGACTTGTTTCACACTGTAATACTGCAGTCTACGAAATAAAAAAGATTATTATTATTATTATTATTATAACCCTAAAGATGACCACTGCAACATGTGATGAAACGATAGAACGGTCAAATTGATGTGGTTGTATTCAGATACTAAATGTATTATAATTTATAACATAAGTTATGGCTAATACCCACGAATGGGATAGTTTGCATTTTTTTAGGATGTGGGTCATATGAAGTCTGCCCCCCACCCGCCAAAAAATAAGTTATAAAATTAATTGAATAATATAATTTTTTTCGGGAGTTGAGAGGTTATATGTATCATGCTCCCCCTCCCAAAAACTTCAAATTTAAGAATATTAAAATTTGTAAATATAATGTAAGCTGCGAACATGATCCGCATGCCCCAAAAAATTTAAAAAAAGAAACAAACATATAAAATGAAAGCACATTTAATTTTCAAATCAGTGTTGGGATTTATTAAAATACTCGTATTAGAAGATAAAAAATTTTGATATTTAAAAATCAACTATAGATATGTACTCTTACTGCACTATTATAAATATAATATTTATATAAATAAAATAGTGCAAGTAATAATAGCTCTTCAAAAATATATCTATTATCTGTTTTTAATAAATAGATAACAAAACAATCGTAGATGTTCTCAGTTTCTTTTTTAAAATTTACATGAGTGCAGAAATGGTATCTTATCAGAACCATGAAATATGCAATTCATGTAGTGAGCTTTAAATATAAATATCGTGTAATTTTATATTAATAAAATAACCCAAAGTTGAATTTTTAATAATAATTGGAAGTTGTGAAAATTTCTTTACATTATAACTACTATAATAAAAATATATTATATTAATACGTTAGTTTTTACCGTTTTTACTCAGGATTAGTAAATATAATTTACATACATATGTATACCTTTGTTTTTACTTCCTGTGTACATATGAAACTATCTGTAAATACTCAAAGAAAATTATCATATGTTTGATACTCCATTTGAGAGTGTTTGTTAAGGTGCCTTTTCATGGAGCGTCATTGACGCTGGACGCTACGATTTTGAATTTTGAATGCTTGACGCTAGAAATCATGTGACACCTAATGTCAGTAGCTTTGATATTATGTGTATTTTTGTTTGTTTTGTGAGTTTATACATCTTTACGAATATTATAATAAATTGTAAATCAATTTTTAGTAACTGAACGTAATTTATTGGTTGTTTTTTCACACTTAAACGTCAAACAGTAGTGACAGCTAAAATTCAAAAATTTAAAATCGGTCACGTGACGAGATTTGACGCTAGAAAACTAGCGTCAATGACGCTCCATGAAAAGGCACCTTTAGCTTGCAAATTTTGCTAGCTCCTTTATGGTATCGGTCATAATTTAAAAATAATTGTGTATCAACCTCTAATAATACACGCATAAAAATGTTTTAAAGCAAAAGAAAATATTATTTTCGAAATATTGTTTAAAATAGA
The DNA here is from genome assembly GCA_949319165.1 of Sialis lutaria. Lineage (NCBI taxonomy): Eukaryota > Metazoa > Arthropoda > Insecta > Megaloptera > Sialidae > Sialis > Sialis lutaria. Next base: position 13,694,266 of record OX439241.1, read on the forward strand.
GAATTTATCGTTTTCCACCGACAATATTTAAAAAGAAATAATAAAATGCATATTTGAATTAAGATTATATTCTTATAATAATATTGTTTATAATACGGAGTCTTACAATAAGTGCAAGAAATTTTTTTTTCCTGTGTAGCTTGATAAAAGGCCAATCAACCTCCACAAAAAAGAATACTAAAACAGCTATACATTAAAAAAAGGCAAATTATAAAATATATTATGTTATTAGCAATGAGGTTTGCATTTATCTAACTTTAACCAAGTTCATCAGTAAGTAGGTACTTCTACAAAAACTCATTAATATCTATTTTGCAATCTGTACTTTATATAATATTACATAGATACATACTATAATAAATCATATTAAAAATAATGATGATAAGCGTATTTACTTATGTATGTATACATTTTTTTTAAATTTACACTCACCTCGCAAATTAACGACGGATTGGCGACCTTCCCCTATCCTTACTATAAAACCAACGACTGCTATATGTATTTCTGCGCAAAATTTAAATTCACCACGGTGGTGGGGGTCCCCTCTCACCGTCGTTAATTCAAGCGATAAATTTAAAATTGAATGTATTTTAATTTTAATGAGAATTTTATAAGTAAATATCAAATAAAGATTATGTAGACCGGGAGCCAGGCTACATTCCGTTTGAAAAACCGTTAGGATTCATAAGAGTTGGTGATTTACATTCAGAAAGATGTAAAGAATGAAATTCTGAAGGTTGCCGGAAAAAAAACTCGGAACTTTTTTTGATACGAGCATTATAACGGAGTCCTTCCAGTTATAAAAAAATAGATGTTGCACCATTTTTAATTTTGATGAAAGTTTAGTCAGTTGTTGTTATACGTATTAGTTAGCAAAAACTGTAATTAGAAAATTTTAAATGTTCACAGGTTGGAGGTGGTGATCGTTTTACCCTCATAAGATATGAATATTTCTTCGATTTTTAACGATTCTTCGACTCGCTATAGCATGCGTTCTAATTAAACAATTATAATGAACTTGGGGTCATTTGAAAGCCTAAAGAGTCTAGCTTCAAAATGATTTAACTCAATTTTATGTTTAGGTTATTTTCGTTGTAGATATTCGTAATAAAGGCTTTTCAATTTCATTTATGAAATTGTCATTTTATCTTTTTTTCAAAATTTTCAGTGGCTTTCTGGTTTAACCGAGAAAGCTGTAATTATGCGTAAGTTATGTTCACATATAGTACTCAGTACCCACAAAAAATCAGCTTGATTGATGCACATTTTCTATTAAAAAAATTAAGTTAAATATCACAAATATCACGGAAACACCAAAAACAGCTGTTTTCGAAGCAAATAAAAGTTATTTGGGGGGCAAGATAAATTGATGAATTTTTTTTTTACAAATGCTCTTAATAATTATCTAAAAAGGGCAATTTGATTCGTTTTGTTATTTTATTTTTTTTAGCTGCCAGAAATTTAAAAACAATAAAAAAATGCAAAAACTCCAAAATTAGCTATTTTCAAAGTAAAAAAAATCTGTGAAGGGGGTGAGATTAAAATGGAAATTTTTTTCTACAGATGCTACTGCCCCTTTTGAGTGACGTAAGTTGCCGCGCGATGCCTATATGACTTTTTTAAGTCCACGATACAGCTGCATTGGAGTTACTAAAATTGTTGATTTTTATTTTATTTATCATTTTTAATGCGTAATTTTGATGTTTTTCAGTCTAATTGCAGGACACTAAGTGGCTAGAAAAATTAAAAAAATCAGAAAAACACCACTTGGCCTTTGAACCTTACTACTGTAAGCATCTTTAGAAAAAAAATCAGATTTTAATCTCACCCCCTTCACAGATTTTTTTTACTTTGAAAATAGCTAATTTTGGAGTTTTTGGATTTTTTTTATTGTTTTTAAATTTCTGGCAGCTAAAAAAATTTAAATAACAAAACGAATCAAATTGCCCTTTTTAGATAATTATTAAGAGCATTTGTAAAAAAAAATTCATCAATTTATCTTGCCCCCCAAATAACTTTTATTTGCTTCGAAAACAGCTGTTTTTGGTGTTTCCGTGATATTTGTGATATTTAACTTAATTTTTTTAATAGAAAATGTGCATCAATCAAGCTGATTTTTTGTGGGTACTGAGTACTATATGTGAACATAACTTACGCATAATTACAGCTTTCTCGGTTAAACCAGAAAGCCACTGAAAATTTTGAAAAAAAGATAAAATGACAATTTCATAAATGAAATTGAAAAGCCTTTATTACGAATATCTACAACGAAAATAACCTAAACTTAAAATTGAGTTAAATCATTTTGAAGCTAGACTCTTTAGGCTTTCAAATGACCCCAAGTTCATTATAATTGTTTAATTAGAACGCATGCTATAGCGAGTCGAAGAATCGTTAAAAATCGAAGAAATATTCATATCTTATGAGGGTAAAACGATCACCACCTCCAACCTGTGAACATTTAAAATTTTCTAATTACAGTTTTTGCTAACTAATACGTATAACAACAACTGACTAAACTTTCATCAAAATTAAAAATGGTGCAACATCTATTTTTTTATAACTGGAAGGACTCCGTTATAATGCTCGTATCAAAAAAAGTTCCGAGTTTTTTTTCCGGCAACCTTCAGAATTTCATTCTTTACATCTTTCTGAATGTAAATCACCAACTCTTATGAATCCTAACGGTTTTTCAAACGGAATGTAGCCTGGCTCCCGGTCTAATGTATACAATTTTCAAAAAAACAATAAATAATGTAAACAATATTTTAATAGTCTTGTCACGATTGTATTTTAATCTTGGTTGAGTCCTTCACTTTTTTACATTATTTATTAATTTGACAAAATACATACATACTCGTACCAAGAAGCATGTACCAATATTGAAATTTTTGGGTCTATCTGTTTAACAGGTTATTAAATTCATTTTGATAATACTTAAAATGATTATCTGTAGGGCTCGACGTTAAGACGACTTTTCTCGGCCTTGAAACGTAATCGAGATTGGGTTAAGTCAGCGATTCTCAACCTGTGGGGCGCGCCCCCCTAGGGGGGCGTGATAAAATGGAATGGGGGGCGCGAGCATATCGAGAAAAAATATTATTCAAAAAATTTTGTGATTTACTCAAAGAAAAGCAATAAAATACATTTTGACATAATAAAAAATAAAAAATAAAATACACGTTTACATTTACACTGATATAATACACTTATACATAGGATTAAATCAGTACTTCACAATGTATTTAGGTAATAATTTACTTATCAATATTAAATTACAAACAAGATTAATAATTATTGTTGACTCCCTTTTCGAGAAAAAAGAGGTTTAATATTAGAAATTGACACTCTAAGCATTTTTTTATTTTTATTTTTAGCTGAGATCTATTTTTCAGTGAAAATTATTGTATGAGGGTGGGGGGGGGGGGGGGGGGGCGATGAGAATTGTGATTAAAAATTGGGTCGCAAATACTAAAAGGTTGAGAAACGCTGGGTTAAGTATATTCGAACGAGATGAGACCGGAATAAAATTAACGTTTAGGGCAGGGGTTCTCAACCTTTTTTTCACGTAAACCCCTTTTGAAGGAATGATAAAGTTCATAGACCCCTCCTATAATTATTTGTGAATTAAATATTGTAAATAAAATTTTTTTTTCGTCTATTGTAAATGAACTTTTTATTGACTGTTTTCAAACTCTTGGCATAAAAAACATCGGATTTCAAAACGTACAAATTTCCCATAGACCCCTTTCAAACTTCCATAGACCCCCACATAGATCACGTTGGGAAAATCTGGCTTAGAGTCTCGATTTTAAAAGATTCATATCAGAAATAAGTAAAAATTTATTATTTGATATAATTATGAAAGATTCGTTCTATTTCAAAATTTCTTATTTAACTTAAACTTATTTAGGCGCATTCAGGGTGAAATTTTACTAATGCAACGAAATACATACCATATAATGAAGATAACAGGATGAAGTTAGGTTATAATGGTTAGTAAAAACATAGACATAGAGTATGGACCGCGTATTCTGTATTAACTTAATGGTGTAAAATTTTTTCAAAACAGTGAGAGAGATGCGGCGACGTTTAGGATATATCTATCCCTTTTTCTAGAAATAATGAAATATACACTCCTGTTTAAATAAAGACAATCATATCCTAAACTTTTTTCCATCTCTCTCTTTTGACACGAATACAATGGATACCATAGTAATAATGAAAATGTTTTCATTTCATAATAAATGTGGACGAAATCACAGTATTTTTTTTTATTATAAGTAGCATGACCGCTGATCTAGAATATATTTTAATGAATAATAATTTATAAATAAAATGTTAATATAACTGAAATAAGAAATATATATTTTTTATATCACAATTCACAATATTCAATAACAATGGTATCTGACAATATTTTGTTCTAACTTCATTACAATTTACATCTACCTAATATATTTTAAGTTGATTTAATTTAATTTTTAATTAATAAAATATTACATTTTTTTTTATTTTAATAACATTTTAATCTATAGAAAAAATATATTTTCATTAAACTCATATATTATAAGAAAAATAATTTATATGTTTAAAAATGATAAATATTTCACCTAAAAAATTCTAAAAAAATATTCAAATATTATATACAATCTATAAAAATATTTATGTAAAATAAACATATTATTCTTGTGGTATTTTTTATATCATATTAAATAAAACATATTTAAAAATATTTTAATAGATATTTATAATTAATAATATGTGTAATTTACCACCTATACATTATATAATTACTATTAAAAATATATAATAAAGCATATTATTTATAAAGCAAAAAAATACATACATAACATACCTATGTATTTTATGCACGTATAATTTATAATATAAACAATAAATTTATAAAAATATGCATTAAGAACACATCAGCATTATTAGAATAATAATTCGATTGGAATAATATTTATAATTAAATACTTTATAATACTTTTATGTAAAAAATAAACTCTGATATTTTATCTTATAAAATAATATACATATACAGTGCCTTCCAAAGTTCGGGGACACCTAAATAACTTTTGAATGGCTTGAAATATAAGATTGAAATTTATAAAGATACAATGGGATCACCAAATCTATTATTTAACTACAAAATCACCCACTTGCATATCACCGGGTGATGGGGGAGGAGGGGAGCAAAGAAATCTTAAATGGCCCATGGGATTGAGTGAGGGCTCGTTTGGAAGGGTTTACCGAGACAAAAACAACGCGGGATCGCCGAGGTCTCTACGATTTTTTTTCGAATGGTTACGATCATTTGAAAATTTCTATTGAGATTAAGTTAAATACATTTTCAAAAATGTTATAAAGTGAAAAAAACAGATTCTGTTGAAAAACTAACGTTTATCAGTAAGTCATGACATCATTATGTCAAAAAATTCCACTCTGTTTTTTTTTTTGTATTTTAGTACCTACATTTTGGAAAATGAAAAAAAAAACAGAAAAGTTAAATTTTTTGACACAAAGATGACACGACTTGCTGATAAACATCAGTTTTACAACTGGATTTGTTTTTTTCATTTTATAACATTTTAAAAAATGCATTTAACTTAATCTCAATAGCAATGTTCAAATTATCATAAATCAATACCGATACAGTCTTGTTTTTGTATTGGTAAACCCTTTCCAACGAGCCTCCACTCAGCGTTCCATTTAAGATTTCTTTGCTCCCCCTTCACTCCGCCACCCGATGATATGGTTAAATAATAGATTTGGTGATCCCATTGTATCATTATAAATTTCAATTTTATATTTCGAATCATCCAAAAGTTATTTAGGTGGCCCCGAACTTTTGGAAGGCACCGTATATTATTAACACATACCAGGTCACAACAGTGATTTTGTCGGAATAACCGACACAATATAAATTAAAATATATACCTAAATATATCTCTTATTAACTAAATGCAATTAAACATTTTCGTGTATTTTCCATGATTATTTGTCTATAATTCATGGAAAACGAGTTTAAATTGTTTAGAACTATTTATAAATCCTCGAAGCATAAATATTTAAAATATTTTTAAAAAAATTTCCATAAAAACGTAATTTCAATAAACATGAAAAATATGTAACGACAAATCACATTGCATATTGATTTTCACGATTTTTAAACTTCATTTGAACTTTTATATCTAAATATTGAATTTATCACAAAAATTTAAGCAAATCAAAAACGTGACATACAATTCTATTGTATTTTTAACATACAAATATAAAATATCACGTTTTACACATGGAAATATTTGATTAATATAACTATCCTTTTTCGTTTCTATTTAATATAACAATAAACAATTATTACCGGGTAGATAAACATAGTCCCTTGTTTAGAACTTGGGAACTTTAAATCATATGAACTAAAAATTAATCTTAAAATGTTCATTAGGTAAATAGTACCTATATTTTTTACGTATTAAATTTTTTCTCTTCTATAATATAGCAAACCTTGAAGCTCACCGAGAAATAACTTAATATATAGCTCCTTTTATTTTATGAATTAAAAAATATTAACATAGACCATTATATCCTTACTTAAAAAAGTTCTAACAAGGGAACCTTTTCAAGTCGAAAATTCGTATCGAAAATGTGCAAAATAATCATATTTTTTCAAATAACTCTGAAACTAATGAAAATTTAAAAAAATCTACAATACAAAATTTTCATGACTTTTTATGCTCTTTTGACTGTCGCCATTCGAAAGAGCATAAAAAATCATGAAAATTTTGTATTGTAGATTTTTTTAAATTTTTATTAATTTCAGAGTTATTTGAAAAAAATATGATTATTTTGCACATTTTCATAGGGGTGTTTTACCCCCTTAAACCGTTTTACCGCAGCTGTGATAATTTTTTTCTTACTTACATTGACCTCCTCTAACTATATACAAAGTTTAAATTCGATACGAATTTTCGACTTGAAAAGGTTTCCTCGTAAGTAACTGTTGGAAATATTTGAAATTTTAATATGTAAAACTAGATTTTATAATAAACATTTTAAGGTTATGTGGAACTTTATGTGATTTATAGTTTCAGAATAGTCTGTTACCAAACAAAATACAATTCTAAAATTAAATAAATCCTTTTTGAATAGCATGCTTTATAATACCTCTCACTCTTTCAATATAAATATGAATATTCTTCGACACAAAATAATTACTTTCCATGCTTTCCACACTGACATCTGTCATCTCCTCCATGTCAGGTAGTTGGTCACCTTCGCTGGTAAAGAAGTAAATATTATTGCAGGCCATTGTCAGTCCGTACTTGAAATACTTTGACATATGTTTATTGAAAACTTCTCTAGGATATTCAATGTTGATGTCGCAATCGAATAGTCGCAAAGTTTCGCCGACTGTGGTGTAATAAAGTTCTATAAGGTTGTCGAAATGTTTGTTCCTTAGGTCATCGTCCGTGCAGTTGTAGATGAAGTATGATAAGTCTGTTACGGGGGAGGCGTAACGAGAAAGCTGCCAGTCTAAAAACAATACGTCTGTTGGTTTGGTGGGATTATTGGGATCCTGAAATATAGATTGAATGAAAATTTATGTTTAAATTGTCAATTAAAAAATAATAAACAAATAGTCCTAAAAAATCAAAGAACATTTTTATTTAACGTGGGGCTACATGTATTCTGTGTAAAGACTAAACTTATTTTAGCGTATTCGGGTTTCAGTTTTTATTAACTTTTATTGCCTACATAATATATTATTTATAAGTTTGTTGTAATATAAATATGCAATTCAGTTACTGATTATTTTTCTCTTATAGCATACAGTCTTAATAAAATCACCAAAAAAGAATGTCGAGGATTAGATTTTGACATTATCGTTTTCTTATTATCCGGAAATATTTGAAAAATTTAGTAGAAGCTGACCCCTCCCCCCTCTCCTAGTGATTTTTTTGAATATATACAAAATAGATAAATAAATAAAATTATATATACATTTATTTATAACCTCTAAAAAATGTCTGGGTGCGCAACTACAGCCATGATCAAATGTTAATTAAAATACAAAATAATTTTTTGTTGTGTTGATAGATGCTTTTAAATGAATATAAAGATTATGTTATTAAAAAATAAAAAGAATTAATTTAAAAATGGACATATAAAAAAATAAAACAGCCAAATTTTGAAAAACAGCTAGTAAATAAAATAATAACTATTATTTTAGTCTGCTATGTTTTGTACTTTTTATCGCGATTGTATTGAATTAAAGAAATATTTCATATAAAAAGTTAATATAGTGTCAAACATTTTTATTAAAAATTAGATTTTAATTTTTTATTGCAAATAAAAATTTCGAGGTGATTAATTTAAAATTTATAAACATTTCAAAATATCTTGATTAAAATTTCAATTCTTATGAAAGGCAAAACACGACTTTACGATATGAATAAAAAAATTGTTTGTGTATAAACCTGATTGATGTTTAGAGAGAGAAAATGTTTAAAATCCACATTTTTTCTATTTTTTTTATCTCCAAAAATTGTTAGGTGTAAAATACAAATTTTAAGGTATATCAACATTTAAATAATATCTACTACATAAAAAAATATTTTCTTATTTTTGTTCCTTATTTGTACATTCAATATATTCAATTTTCCTTAATATACTTTATGTTATTATATTATATTTTATATATATTATATATTATATTTATTATATGTAGATAAAAGTCAAGAATACTTACATCGTATTTATATAAAATATTATTAGACCAACTGTCTCCATAGGTAATCACAGAATACTCATCGGGCTGATCATCAACCGTTAGTTCTAGAATGGTATCATAGTATACTTTGGTGAACGCTGCGAACTTTTCTATTTCGTATGCATCGTTTTCTGGCTGCAGCGTCGTCAGAGCTTTCACAGCCATTCCTTGGTAATGTCTCCTCATTAGCTCCATATCAGAAGTCTTCATAAAAATACTGTATAAAGATTTCGCTAGCTCCTGGTACTTTTCCGGATTTTGTTTTTTAAAAGCATAAGATAAAGCGTGGTATTTTCCAAGCTCGATAAAAACTATTTTACAATGTTCAATATCAAGAGGTAATTTCCGATCTGTCATTTGAAATCCTCTGATTTTTTCATTTTCCATTATTAAAAACTCGGGTTTATCAAATAACGAATATTTATACACTTTAGTGTAGCTCTTAAAGAAATCCAATCCTCTTGATTTTTGCATTTCTTCAAATATCGGTAGAATAGTCGCGTACAACAAAATCTCACGCTGGTAAAACTCACGTAAAAAGTAAAAATTCCGGAATACGTCATTTTGAGAGGCAACTTTTAAAATTAAATTCAACACTTTATCATTAGGATTTTCACCGTTTTTTCTCTTATTCGTTATTGTAACCATGTAGATTTTCCCCAAATAATTATCACCTTTTTGGGATCCAATCGCGATGTTAATATCCGGATCAACGAATCCATTTTCGGCCACAATCTCTTCAATTTTCTGTCGGACTTCTCCGACATCCAGCACTTTGTTGTCACTATTATTTTCAGTCATTATTAAATGAATAGATTTCCGCACGCACGTGTACGCTTCAATGTCATAGATAAAATAGGAAAATATTACTTGTTGCAGTGTGCACTATGCTGCAAAACTATACTAACTATCATCTAGAAAATATCTAGTTGTTATCGCCTTCCTTACGGACTGTATTGCATTGGAACTATAGTAAAAATAGAATCACATGGCAAACATGCGCATAAAATTATTTGAAACTTAACTGCACTATAATATTATTGCTTTTTAATGATTGTTGTACATTGAAATGATTAAGAAACGAAAATACTGATAACAATTTAATTTTTGTTTATAACAAATACCTTCAAGTTCAAAAACTTAAGATTTACTAAATAAATTTCAAAAAGTGTTTGTTTATTGTTAATTGTTATTATACAACATTATACAATACATAATACTTTTCAAAATTGTATTGAATATATTTATTATCAATAATAATTACGTTATAATTGCATCTGCATTATATTTACTGATATAATATTCAATAGATTAATTTAGTAGGCGGACAATCGAGTGAAAAACAGTGAAAATATCCATGAAGTCAACTTGAATTATTAAAAAAATATGGATCTGGATTTTTTTAAAGAAAATAAAAACATCAATTTATTTATTATTATTTTTATTATTTTGTTATCACTTGGCATTAACACATATTGAATGGTGTTATCAGTGTTGAATTCAGGAAGATTACATAATATTATATAAATAAAATAATTTCTATTAAATAGCACGAAGGCATTGGTGGCGGTAAAATTTTCAGTAACAAAAATTTACATTTAAATTTTATTATTAAAAATCCCCCCTTCTCCCTCAATTGAAACTATTTTCCTCACCAATAATAGTTACTATGTACATAATTTTCATCCCTCTACCCCCATTCTTACCCTCGATTCAACACTGGATTTAATGCTCTATATTCTTAAGTTTAGCTATAATATTATCATACAAATATAAAATTCTGTAACATATAAAAATATAAAAAGCATAATTATTAAAAGAATTGGTCACTGTATCGCAACTAACAATAAGAACGTAAAACTACGTCTCTTATCACTTTTTTGTTATAGAAAATTAAAAAATATATAAATACAAAATCTTATGAAAATTAGCTTTTACTTTTTTTATGATACTGTACTTAGTTTAAGGGATAAATGGTTAAATCCCATTTTACTATAAGTTTGACAATATGAGCTATCTACTGGTGTTTTATTTATTGTTCTAAGACTATTCATTCCGGAGATATAACTTTCAAAAGGTAATATATGTATTTTTGTTGCATTCATGTACCTGAGGTTATTTTCTAATATCATCAGGGAAGACGCAGTTCTACGTCAAAAAATAGACTTAAATAAATTCATTTTCCACAGCATGCTTGATAACACCTCTCATTCGTTCGTTGTATAAGTGAACATTTTTCGACTCAAAATTAAAATCTTCAACATTATCAAAATCTGGTATCTGATCACTGTCAGTAGTAAAATAAAATAAGTTTGCACAAGACATGGATAGCCCATACTTAAAGTATTTCTTTAAATGTTTATTGAAAATGTCTCTTGGATATTCGATGGAAACATCGCAACCTAAGAGTTTCAAAGATTCGCTGAGAGTGCTGTAGTATAAGTCTAGCAACTTCTTGAAATGCTGATGCCTCATTTCGGTTCCTGTGCAGTTGTAGGTGAAGTAAGACAGGTCTATGACTGGGGAGGCGTAACGGGAAAGCTGCCAATCCAGAAACCTTAATTCTGTTGGTAACTCTGGATGTTCAGGATTCTGGAAAAAAATATTATAAGGCACAAATTAATATGGATTTTTTTATTTCTATTTTACGGAAAGAAATCAAAAACAAAAAACAATTTATCAAGGAAAACCGGTATAATATAAATATACTTTAAACATATTTAAATGAGAGATATATTTTTTTCTCAATTTATTGGAAAATCAATAACATATTTCTTTGGTTTTATTGAAAATGTCAAATTGGTACCTGAATCATATAATTTCAAACCCATATCATCGTTGTGCGTGCAAAATCTGTTATGCCACAAATTTATAATTTTTCAGGAGACAATGATAATTCAACAATACTAGATACATTTTACTTGCAATCAGAAAATTTTGCTATACAGTCCGGAAAAAGATTTAAAAGATGGGACAAAATTTAGCATTAGCACATGGCAGCTATAACCAACATTTTTTCCAACGCAAATGTTTGTTTTCATTAATATTAGAAATACGAGAGCAGTCATTTTATGATAATTTCAATTTTGAATAAGTCAATAACTATTTGACTTACCGTATTGAGGGTAAGTCAAATAGTTTTCGAATTATTCAAAATTGAAATTACTGTAAAATAACTACCCCCGTCTTTCTATAGTGTTAAACAATTCCTCTGAAAAATTTCACATAGCAATTTTGCAAGATCAATTCTCGACGATATATACTATTACAAATAAAAATTAAATTATTCGTCTATAAAATATAACATCTAACTATATTTTATGAGTTTAATTTTTCTTCCCTTATGTTACGTCTCTGGTGTATGCACGATGCACATTCTGCATACAAGTATTGATTTATTCTTATTGACATTGAAAGAAGAAGGTACATTGTAGAAAACATTTATATCTACAACAATTCAATTTCATTGTTAACTTTATTTTAAAGTAAAGTTAATTAATTATGTAAGGCTTCGAGATATGGAGGGGGGGGGGGGTCATAAAAACCTTACAAATCTCTATGTATTATTTTTTCTTATTAATTTCATAAAACTACGTTAAATGAAACCAGTTTCGGCTGTTGTAATTGCTTTTTCGTATATTAAATCAATTGAAATTTTTTAATCAATGTATTATGTATTTTACTAGCTACTACCATTTGTACATGTACTATTTTACTAGTTACTACCATACATATATTTAAAAAAAAACGAGCGTAAGGATAGCCGGTTGAGATTACCTTATGCGTTAGTTAGGGAGAAGGAGGGTCGAAAAATTTGAAAATCATCCTTACGTAATTAAACACTACTTAAAGTGTTTGAAAAAATAAACATATTGATTTTCTATATGATTGATATTTTTCAAGGTAGGTATCAGGTACATACCTACTTATATAAGTTTTAATTAAAATACATAACTTAATCTACGCACATATAAAAGTGCATTTGATATTAATATTCCAGTAAACATAGGAAGGCCACTATTGCACAATGATTGCATGCGACCTTGAGATCTAGTGACACAGTGGTCATGAAACGAGGATGCAAAATACGTTGCACTATTTCCACTGCACCGAGTGACGTAAGCTCTGCCATTGGCACAGAGCGCATTACTGACCTTGGTTGTAAATAAATATACAGCTTGTTTCAAAAGTCTTGAAACTAATTCAAGAAAAAAATTGTTAAATCAAATAATTATAAAGGACTTCGCATAAAATTAAATAAAACTAAATAAATTAAATTTAATTTAAAAAATAATAATAAATAAAAAATAATGTAAATTAAGGTACAGTCACTTGCTGATCAAAAAATCTAATTGATATTCAATGTGGGTGTGACCATTTTTTTTAGTAATTCTAAGTCAAATGTTGGTATTCAAATATAGGTAGGGGAGACTAGGGATAAAAGTAACGCGGGATGAAAGTAACAAACGAGATTTCGAGCAAACTATATTACCTGTATGAACCTGTCAATGATTTTTATATGTTTTTTCGACTCCCCTTTCACCTCAGTAACAAGCACAACGTTACGACAATTGGTTATGTGTACAACGTATCGGTGCTCGAAAAATACGACGAAAGTAAACTTTTGTAATATTTTTTTGTGGCTAATATTTCTTTATTAGTAAAAGGTAACTATAATATTTATTATCAATATTGTAGTATAATGATCTATTTTAACTTTTTGCTTTACAAAAACTTCGTTTCTTAATTATTTTTTATATAGAGGCACATGTTTGTCTGATTTTGAGAAATCAAGAATGAGGGATGAAAGTAACAACTTGTTACTTTCATCCCGATTACAGTAATATATATGTACCTAAACAGATGTTTTATAAGAACTATTTTATAATAATTATTTATAATAATGAAATTAGTTATGTTTGTCATAATTTATAATTAAATAATTCTGATTCTTTTTTTATTGATTCCCTTAAATAAAATGGCGCATAATAGTATAAACATAATATAGTTTTAATACTTATCTATATATTATGTTTATACTACTATGTGCCATTTTATTTAAGGGTAATCGTAATAAATGATGATTTCAGACTGAATAAAACACTAAAATATATTCACGTTATTATATTTCGTTTTTATTGACCACGTTACATCTATCCCTATTCCTTGTTACAACCATCCCTATGGGTCGGGATGGTTGTAACAAATCGTGATCTTCATTATTCATTTATTTTTGTAAAAACCCTAAACTTTATAAGAATTGTATATATGCCAAAAGGAAGAAGAAAGTGTAAGTATATTAAGAAATAATTATGAGTTTCATAACTGTACAGAAATTAAATACAATAAACACAAAAGTGAAAATTGTTACTTTCATCCCTAGTCTCCGCTACAGTAGAAACCGGTTATAACGACATTGAAGGGACTGGTCATATTGGTCGTAAAAAACGGATAATCGTTATTACCGGTAAAAATGCAATTATATGGGACTCAGTTGTACTTTTATTCTGAGTCGTTAAAACCGATACGTCGTATTAACCGATGTCGTTATAACCGGTTTCTACTGTATATTGCACTCTTCTTGAATTATAAGACTTTTGGGACACCTGTATATCCTGATACATATTACAAAAAATGTTACATAATTTTAAATAATATTTTATTTGTATTGATTTCAAATTCACATTCCATAAAATGTTAACAATTTTTTAACAGTTTTTTTTTTTTAATTCTTATATCTGATTTTATAAGATAGTAGTTTCAAATTTCAAAAGGGGAGCGTTCATTATGTTTGTAAGGATTTCGGGGGGAGAAAGGTCCGTCAAATCTAACAAATCTTTACATAGGGGATGGTTTCAAAGGCATTTTTTTCTAAATACGTTAATTGCAATTAGTTTCCGTTATACTGATTGTTAATCAATAGATTTTGTTACTATTATAAATATATTTTTAAAAACCTTACCCTTACGGATTCTTGCATCTTACTTAATTAATGGAAGGTTCTTAGTGATTTTCTCTCATGTCAGTATTTTGTATTTTTAAAACAAAATAATAATCAAAACACATTATTGTTAACTAAAATATATTAATACCCGGTGTTATAAATAACTAGCGAAATCCCGCAGCTTCGCTCGCGTAAACTTCGAAACTAATTAGAACCCTCCATACGTGATAGGAGATAACATATTACATTTTTTATATTGATTTTTATTCATTACCTATAAATAAAAACGGGCAAGTGCGTGTTGGGCACGCACATGATAGGGTTCCGTAGTCATTCTCACTACGATTTATTAAAAAGTTTTTTAGCTTTTATTATTGCATTTTAGGAAATCTATCAAAGGGCACCCCAGTTAATGGGGTAAATGAAAAAAATGTGAGTTAACTTTTCAATCTATGAAAAGGGGGTCCAAAATATTTTTGACAATGTTCGTTATAATTTTCAGTGAAAGTACTAATTAAAAGCTACATTCTGATTTTTTTCAGATTTTTTGAATCAATAGTTTAGAAAATAGAGGGGGGACGCTCTGACAGCGACATTAAAAAGCAAATATTTCGTGACTGAAGGGTCAAAAAGTTATTTGACATTTTTTATTGCATTTTAGGAGACCTATCAAATGACACCCCACTCAATGGGGTAGGAAAAAATGAGAATTCACTTTTCAGTCTATAGAAGGGGGGTTCAAAATATTTTTGAGAATGTTCGTTATAATTTTCAGTGAAAGTACTAATTAAAAGCAACATTCTGGAATTTTTTCAGATATTTTAAATTGATAGTTTAGAAAATAGAGGGGGGCACGCTTTTTTAACAACTTTGGAGAGCAAATACATCGTGATTAAAGGGTTAAAATCAAAAAGTTTTGATACATTTTTTGTTGCACTTTAGGAGACCTTTCTAACGATACCCCACTCAATGGTGTAGATGAATTTTTTTTTTTGAAAACACTTTTTATGTTATGAAAGGGGGGTCTAAAAAATTTTTATTTTCAAAAATCTTATCATTTCTGTTTTTGGGTCATCGATCTACGACTGTATACCAAATTTTATGTTATTATCTCAAAATTTTTGAAGACGGACGGACGGACATGGAGAAACTATAAGGGTTCCTAGTTTTCTACAGAACCCTAAAAACGTATATATCTCGGATCTTAGTTAAAATTGTAAAAAACTAACCCCCTGTCTATCCTCGCCATTAGGGATTGAATATTGAATTTTTTTATTACAGATTATTTTGCCCGACTCCTCCATTATAACGTAAGCAGCTTTGCAGATAAATATACCAAAAACACAAATCCTGTCTACCCCCGCCATTAGGAGTTGAATGTCGAAATTTTTATTTTAATATATGACTATTTTGCCCGAATTTACCTTTATAAGTAAAGAAGGTATGCAGATAAATATATGCTATTAGGGCTAGAATATCGAACTTTCATTTTTAATTGAATATTAATTTGTCCGAATTTACTTTAATATCATGAACAATTATGAAGATAAATATATACAAATTTTACCCGCCCCCTCCATTCCTATAGGGGTTGAATTTTCGTAACTGATATTTGTAGATTATGTTCAATAGTTTCAATTAAATGCGAACAAAAAAAAATTATATAAACTTTGACACCCTGTTTCAGGAGGAGTTGAATTTCAAAAAATTCTTTCTAAGTGGGTGCTTACATCATAAAAGGAAGACACCTACGAAATTTCACATTTCTAGGTCCGGGGTTTGGGCTGTACGTTGATATGAGTGAGTGAGTGAGTGGTTAAGGACAAACTCTTTTATAGATATAGATTATATTTATATATTTTATAGATATAGATAGATATCTGTTAGGCATTAAATTTAAATTACAACAGCTCACATAATATGTAGTAAATTAAATCGTATATATGATGACCTTAACGCATGCGAGTTAAATACAATTAATAGATTTAAAATAAGTGCTGATATACATAGGTATTAGGTATATTAAAGAGGTAAAAAAAAGAGTTACAATCACTTTAGTGAGATTAGATAGCACGACCGGTTTTAACTCTCAGAAAACTTGCATCGCGTTTTTCTTGAAACGACTTGTCTTAGCGATTCCTCATAGTATAACTAAATGAACCGATTGAATATAGTGGTCAAGTCTGTGCGTAACCGTTTTTTGAAATTTTGATAATTATTTTTATTTTAAAAATAAAATAAAAAATTTTGTCCTCACATCCAGGTTCATAGCATTGTAAATTTTTAATATTTTTTAATAAAAATTGGTATTCAATAGGTTGAATATATGTATACTAAATGAAATGTCCTCTACTCGATCATAAAATAATTAGTTATAGGTACCTGTGAAAAAAAACATCGACAATTTTTTGACCCGTCATACTGATTTTCCCCCTTGATAGGGTAGTAAAAATAGAAATGTTTTTTATTGACAGTCCTTTTGTCGGGTATTATAAAGATTTTACTTGAAATCAAAAGTTAATCTAAGCTTGTTCGGAATTCTTGAGCAATAATAATCAATGTATAATAATGTAAATGCGATTAATGTAATGAGGTACATTTGTCACCACTGCTTTTAAATCGCTGACATATACGTGTCAATGCCATTCATATAAACCATATGTACAATTCATTACAATTGCCAGCATGTCGTCATTTATATTTGACATCTCAAGTTAACGTTAGCTTAGCCTTTTCAATTGAAGAAATTCTTATAATATCAGATATCAGACATAATATATATACATTATTAGACGTAAAAAATCGATATGGTTTGATGGAAAACGCTTTTAAAATGATATATGATTATACAGGGTCCTCCAATAGTGCGTCCGGCATTGTTTTACGCCCAAACTATTGAAGATAGAGAGTTAGGATAAAAATTTTACTATATACATATATCGACCCTAAAGAATTTCAGGAAAATATTTTAGACCCCCTAAAACCGCTCTTGGGGGGTAGTTTGAGGGGTACATGCCCGTTTCTCAGTAAAATCAAATGGAATGGTATATCAAAAAGTACATATTTGTAAAGATAATAAAAAAATAAGAAACTTTCGTAAAACAAAAATTTTCATACTTACAATTGTTTAAAAAATATGGCGACTTGTTATCAAATTTTAGAGTTTTACTCAAAGTGCTCCAATTTCGTTAAATATTTATGGAATTTTATTATTATTTTAAATTTAAAAAGTAGAAATAATGAACTTTGTAAAGATGTATGATTATTTGAGATTTTAATAGTTTAAAGTGTCATACTCGACATATCAAAAATTGAAAAGTTCAATTAGGGATAATTCAAAATTTTTAAATACAATGGTATATCAACTAGTACTTTTTCTTAAAGAAGATATGTAAATAAACAACTTTTGATAAAAAAAATTAAAATTAAAAATTTTAATTTTCAGTTTTCAATTTTAAAATTATAATTTTAAAGTTTCTTAACAAAAGTTGTTTATTTACATATCCTTTTTAAGAAAAAGTACTAATTGATATACCGTTGTATTTGAAAATTTCGAATTATCCCTAGTTGAACTTTTGAATTTTTGATATATCGCGTATGACACTTTAAACTATCAAAATCACAAATAGTCATACATCTTTACAAAGTTCATTATTTCTACTTTCTAAATTTGAAAAAATAATAAAATTCCATTAATATTTAACGAAATTAGAGCACTTTTAGTAAAACCCTAAAAATTGAGAACAAGTCGCCATATTTTTTAAACAATTGAAAGTATGAAAATTATTGTTTTACGAAAGTTTCTTATATTTTTATGATCTTTACAAATATGTACTTTTTGATATACCATTCCATTTGATTCTACTGAGAAACGGGCATGTACCCCTCAAACTACCCCCCAAGGAGCAGTTTTAGGGGGTTGAAAATATTTTCCTGAAATTCTTCTAACTCTCTATCTTCAATAGTTTGGGCGTAAAACAATGCCGGACGCACTATTGGAGGACCCTGTATATCATCAGTAATCAAATTTGTTTTATTTGTAATATTTTTTTCGGAGATACTTACTCCATATTTAAACAAGATATTGTTACTCCAACAATCCCCGTAAGTTATAACGAAATATTCGCCACTATTCTCTGGTTCTGCGATCTCAGCCAAGATATTGTATATTTCTTTCGCAAAAATTTTAAACTTTTCAATTTCACATGTGTCGTGTTCAGGTTGCAACGTAGTGAGAGCTTTCTCTCCTTTCGTCTCGTAATGTTCTCGCATGAAATGTTCATTTCCATTGTATATGAAATTGTCATCCAGGCGTGTTTTCAGTTCTTCTAACTTCTCACGGTTGTATTTTTTAAAAGCAAAAGACAGCGCATGGTATTTTCCTAGTTCTTTAAATACCAATTCGCAATGATTAACATCCAGTGGTTTTTTTCTGTCAGTCATTTGAAACCCTTTCAATTTTTCATTATCCATTAAAACGAATTCTTCTTGATCTTTTATTGAACACTTGTACACTTTTGTATAGCTATTAAATATACGTTTAATTCCTTTTTCATCCTGCATTTGTTCAAATAAGGGTAATACTTGTGTGTATAGAAATACTTCCCTTTCATAAAACCTTTGTATTTTTATATTATCCCGAAAAAATTTACTCTCAACGGCAATTTTCAAAATAAAGTTCAACTTTTTTTCTTGATTGGTTTCATTATCCCTTCCTACAATTTCAATTTTATATATTTTCCCAGAAAAATTATCGCCCTTTTCAGTAGCAATGTTAATATCAATTTTCGGGTCTTGAATATGATTTTCTTTAATTATTTCATCTAGTTTTGATTTAATATCTCCTATACTTAATACATCAGCATAAACATCACCAATCATTTTTTAAAGTATGCTAACAATACACTTATAACACAATATCACAGCACAACAATAAAAAGAAATAAAAATATTGCACGATAACTACATGTAGATATAATAATATCACAATCAAAGTAGCTGTTATCAAATTTTTAACAGCTGGTCGGCGTTTTGGTTCAAGGCCAATATCTGTACAATCCATAGAGATAATACATATGGTATCTCTATGTTACAGTCACGTGGTATTTACAGAGACGGTGAAGTGTATTGGACAACATTTCATAATATTATATCAAGAAAAATTTGCGTTTAGAAAAAAATAATTTTCATACATCACAAACTAGTCGGTAATAAGTTTACATACTTACTTGTAATTTAACCAGGGTTTCATACGTTAGATTTTTTTATAAAAATACCCACCTTTTAAGTAGATTACCATATTTTGAATTTTTATAATTTTGTTTTAATTTACATAAATAATTTTACTAACAATATTTATATGGGTTTATTTACGACTGGAAACTTGTGTAAAAGTTCGGACAAATTCCATGAGCAATGAAATTTTCCAGTGTTTTAGAGATAGTTATGAAGAATATTTTCTGAAAAATCCCCAGTCCTAAGTGTTGAGCAATCCCTGCAATCAGGGTTGAAAGAAACAGATTTAAGATTTTATAAAAATCGTAATAGCACCTGAACGGGTAGGTACATAGAACCAGTTTACAATTACATTCAAATGACGCAGAATTAAATTATATAGAGACCATAAGAGCATTTTTTTATTTGGTCTCGATAAGTACAACTAATTTGTAGTTAAACTTTAAAAATATACATAATTACATCTTTTATTTCAAATATAACCTACTTATCGGGCCTCAATTAAAAATTTTTAATTTCAGGATGTTTATTAGAATCGTGTCAAAAGTAGTTAATAAACAAAATCAAAAAGTAGTATATTAAAAATAGATTTTTTCACCATTGAAAAGGTGTCATACTTTCGATAATATTAAAAATTACTGTGCTACATACTATCAAATTAATTTTCTGTATAAATTGATTCTTAACTTTGATAAAAATTTTAAACCATTTAAAATCAATAATTGAATTACAATTATTATAAACTTGGTATAATTTGTGTTTTCTAGTAATATCTAGTGTAATTGCTAATGTGCAAATTGAAAAATCATACGGTACGGGACACTTACACGCGAGACTCGACTCGCACATGACAAAAGTGTGTACAGTAAATATCACTAATTGAAACAATATTATATTAATATTATCAATAATATAATTAGTTGTGCATAATTACGTTATTAATGTATTTATATTATATTTATTCAGTATTCGTTAAGCAAGTAGACAAACGAGTAAAAAATAGCGAATATTATGACATATTAAAAATATGGAAAGGATTTTTCGTAAGGTGCATTTAAAATAAAATAAATACAACAATATAACTAAAGAAGAAAAAGTACAACATGAAAAATAATTTATTTAACCATCTACAGATTTAGTTACATATATTCCAATAAGAGTTAAAAATTCATTTTTGTTTTATTGGTAGAAATAAATATTGTAAATATAATATTGATTGATAAAATCAGAAAATACGAGTATAAGTGAGACATGGCTACTACAATCAATCATAAATCGATTCAGGCTATCGGAACTCATATCTCTAGATTTAGTATTTTATACCAATGCATAATATAGCGATAATGGCATTAATAAAATATCATTAAAATTTATTATCATTAAAACTTCAGTAACATATTACAACAAAAGTTAAAATTTCATGACATAAAAATGTTAAAACAAAATCCAACAATATAAATACCCATGATCCAATAAAACAAGGTCTGCTCTGGATATTATAACAGCCGTAATTTTATATAAATTTCTTATCGATGACGTATTACATCGTCAAGAAATTTATGTGTCTTGTGCTTAAAAATAATTAATCAATAATTAAATCAAAGAAAATTAAAAAAAAGCTATTATGTAAACAATATTGGTCGTTTATTTATTTATAATCGGTTTATCACAAATTCCTTATTAAAAAATGTCTTGGCGATGACGTCACAGTATAGAACAATTAAACCTTCGAGCAGACCTTATATTATTGGATTGTAATAAGTACCTAAATAAACCCATTTTCCACAGCATGTTTGATAACTCCCCTGACTCGTTCGTTATACAAGTGAATATTTTTCGATTCAAAATATGACTGCTTCCTTTGTTCTTCATCAAAATTTTCTACATTGTCCAAGTCTGGTATCTGATCACTATCGCTTGTAAAATAAAATATATTGGAACAAGCCATAGATAGCCCAAATCTAAAGAATTTCTTTAAATGTTTATTGAGAATATCTCTTGGAAATTCAACGGAAACGTCGCAACCTAAGAGTTTCAAAGATTCACCTAGAGTATCGTAGTATAAGTCTAGCAACCTCTTGAAGTGCATCTTCCTCATTTCAGTTCCTGTGCAGTTGTAGGTGAAGTAAGACAGGTCTATGACTGGGGAGGCGTAACGGGAGAGTTGCCAATCCAGAAACCTTAATTCTGTTGGTAACTCTGGATGTTCAGGATTCTGGAAAAAAAGTTTGTTACAAATACATAAACCAAAAAAATTAAACGAGATTTTAAAGAACAAAAAGTTATTTAAATAGTATAGAGTCTAGAGCAGTGGTTTTTAACAGATGTTTCGTGGAACGTAAGTGCTCCGCGAACATGTTAAAGGAGTTCTGCGAAATAGTAAAAATATAGATTATATTTATAGTCGTTTCACAGAACAATAAATTATTAGATCATTGTTAAAAGAAAATATTTTACATTACTTTCCTTCTCTAAATACAGAACATTGGATTAAACATTTATTTGCTGCAGTTAATCCTACGAATTTTGTTTCATGAAGAAGAACAGTTAGTTAGTCAAAGTCAACGAATTATATTAAAATTTTCTGAACTGACTTTGAGGAATTTTGGATTTTTGTGCTAGCCAAAGCCAAATGCCCAATTCTTTTCATAAAAGCAGACAATTTTGCTCCAGTTTTCTACATCATATTTGTGTGAACTGAACTTTTCAACATTTACAAACATTGAAACTAAAAAAACGTGAAAGATATTGATAAAGAAATGAGGGTAGCATTATCACGTATTAGGCTTGACAACAGTAAAAGCCAATAAAACGAATAATGTTAATTAGGCTTTTGTGATAGTACAGTTTTTGTTTATATTTAAATGTTTGTTTAATGATTTAGTAAGATAGTGTTCCGCATTTTTTTTTAATTCAGAAGGGTTCCGTGACTTCGAAAAGGTTAAGATCCACTGCTTTAGAGTCTAGAAAAAACAAGCGTGCGAATATTAAAACTGTTCTTAAAGTTGCCAAGTCTGGTGCCATTACCTTCTAACAAAACTTCTAATTATAGGTTCAAACACGTGTATTAATAAAGTATAGGTACATTCAAATATGAAAAATTTAATTGTTTATCTGTAAAATATAATAATCAACGTGTTATCTTTCTTTCTTTTAAATATATATTATGAAATAGAATAGAAATATTTAATACATTATGAATATAAATATTGTTTTATTAAGATTAACATTGAAAGTCATTTATTACTAATGCGATTCTAAGAAACAGCATTACAATTTATAATTGCTAATATTGATAAAAGCTAATGACTTCAAAACAATTTATTTATTATATCCTTGAAAAATGAAAACTGTGCATTTTCTTACATAATTTATATTTTCCAAGAAAAACAGGACAATGTTTGCATTGTTTTTCTCTCAATTAAATCAAACAAAAGAGAATCGATAATATAATTCTGGTTAACTTCATTTCTCTTAAATAATTTCAATAATTTTTCAAAGAAATATCAAATATAAACCGTAGTTATGCTTAAAAAGTACTTTGAATTGGGTATTAACTTTGTGATATTCACAATAGTTTTAGAATATAGAACAGTGGTACTTTAACTTAATAAAATACAGTTGGTGATCCTGATTATACATACATTATATTTTTCATATACAGTAGAACATCATTATTGTCCGGATCTCTACTGTCCGTTAATCGTTATTGTCTGACCCGTAATATCATAATTGTCCGTAGACATAGAGCATGGACCTCGAAAATAGAGCCGTATCAAAATACAGAAAAAGAAAATAGTTTTTTGTCCTTATATAAACAGGAGTGTCTATTTCATTCTTCTTAGAAAAAGATATAGATACAAATATATTCTAAATACCATGCTCTGAGTCTATATTATTGTCCAATTTTTAACCACCCTATTCTGATTTTTTTGGCTGACCAATTATAGTAATACTGCTCATAAAGAAGTGATAATTTATAATCTCCGTAATAACCACACAATTATCCAAACTGCTGTCAAAGCATACGCGATTAATTTGTATACCGGGTGTCCCAGATAACTTTTCCAGCATGGGGATCTCAGTATCTATAAGAGATACAGTTTTGGTTAAATGAGATCAATTATTTGTATGAAAGGGGTGAGTATTATTACACAGAAAAATATTCATAATCTTATGTGGTTTAGGCGGTATACCCAAAAAAATGAAAATTCGGAATTTCTTTAAATGGCTATAACTTTTTTGCTAAAATAGATAGGTACTTTTTGTTTGCGGTTTCTTAAAGCACTTTTTTGTGTAGAATTGATTGGTGTATTTAGAATTTTTATATCACTTTTAGTTTCCGAGTTACAAGCCTTAACTTTAGTTTTTCTTATGGGCCGCTAAGTTGGCTATGGCATATTTGAACGTGTTTTTTACTCTACTTTACAACGATGTGTCACTTGCTATATTTACTATCGAAAAAAAAATTATAATATATTTTTTCAAATAATTCATTGTTTCAAATATTCATTTGTTATTTTGATTGTTGTTATTGTGATTTTTGTTTACAATTTTTGTTTTTCATGGCTCACTTAAAAGTTTGTAATAAAATACTTCATAAATATCACTGATATTTAGTATTTCGACTTTTTTTCGATAATAAATATGGCAAGTGACATATCGTTGCAAAGTAGAATAAAAAACACGTTCAAATATGATATATTCAACTAAGTGGCCCATAAGAAAAACTAAAGTTAGAGCTTGTAACTCGGAAACTAAAAGTGATATAAAAATTCTAAATACACCAATCAATTCTACACAAAAAAGTGCTTTAAGAAACCGCAAACAAAAAGTACCTATCTATTTTAACAAAAAAGTTATAGCCATTTAAAGAAATTCCGAATTTTCAGTTTTTTGGGTATACCGCCTAAACCACATAGAATTATGAATATTTTTTTGTGTAATAATACTCACCCTTTTCATACAAATAATTCATTTCATTTAACCAAACCTGTATCTCTTATAGATACTGAGATCCCCATGCTGGAAAAGTTATCTGGGACACCCGGTATATGTATTCTGCGCTTGTAAATGTACATATGTATTCGTATGCACTCTATGCGCGTGAGGGGAAAACTACAAGGAGACAGTATTGAAGTTTGGTTGCCCCGACTGCAAAATAATAACGTATTCTACTTTACATCACCACTGTTTTAATACTGTTGTTATTTACCAACTGCGTATGCGCTAACCATGTCATGGGACATAGAACTGTCATATTATAATAAGATTGACTTCCCGTTCAAAGTGCATGCGGCATTGAGATCTAGTGACACAGTGGTCTTGAAACGTAGATGCAAAATAGAGTATATAGTGCATTGTTTCCATTGCACCGAGTAAAATGCCGTTGGCACAGAGCGCTATACTAACCTTGACTATACAAAATGTTGCATTTATATTTAAATTATTTATAAACAATATGCATATACATATTTGTTTAGAAATCATTTGAAACAATATATAAAATCTGTTCTCCCTATTATATTTTATAAATCAAAATCTACAATATATATTCTATACAATAATGAAAATCACTTTTAATTTTAATATTGAGTATCAATTTTCATTGGTTTTAAACCATCTAAAAATCTCTAGTCGTTTTCAAATAAACTCAATTTAACCCCTTGATTAAAAAAAAATTTCTAAATAGTTTTAATTTTGAATATTACTAAAGTCTATAATATTATTTTTAGTTAAATTATTCGAAAAATTGCGTAACATACACTTGAGTTCAAAATAAAGATTTCATTCAAAGTTTTGTAGTTATTTATGACTGTAATAATATCTCTGTGAAAATGATAGTAGATAAGTTTAGAAAAAAAATTTAAAGCTTGAACGTTGAATCATTAGTTAATTTTTTTTATCGTTCAGGTTTATATCTTATTTTCAAAAGGAAGCTCAGTGAAAAAAAAATAAATCAATTTTGAGTACCTCCTCGAGAAGAAATAATTTGACTAAATCTTTTAAATTATTTTTGCAGATCGATATTTTGTACGATCATTTTTGACGGAGTCAAGAAAAACCACACGTTATTTTTTTTTTCAAAAATTCAAATTCGGTAAGTTAAATATAATATAAGATTTAATTCACAATTACAGTTTTATCTAATGTAAAATTTATTTTCATTGCTTAACAAACATTATATTAGTTAATAGAAGAGTCAACTGATAAGAAATGATCTAACAAGGCTGTAAAAATTAAAATTATGAATGAAGCAAGAAAATGTAGTCCATGGTCATAATGTTTGTATCTACCTATAAATGCTTTTATCAGCTCGAAGTGAGAACTTATACATCTTTGTATCTCTATAGTTTAGATAAATACCCTTAAAATATAACATAATTTCTCTAAAATGTGTATAACTGGATAAACAATCCGATTGAATTAAATATTAACAGATATAATAGATTTTAGACTCCCTCGTCTCCATAAAAATAAAATATAATTTAAATTTTAAATACAGTTTTTACTTTAGCCCCCCCCCCCCCCCCCCTTCGTAAATTTGCCTTTGCAAGGCTCATCTTTAAATTCATCTTTGCATGTACACTCAAATCTCTAAACGACGATCACTCTATTAACGTACGCCAACGACTGGCCAACCGCTCCATGTAACGACCTTCCCCTATCCCTACCACAATACTACCGTGACTGCTATAGTCGGCACAGTGGTGGGTGCCCCTCTAGCTGACGTTGTTAGAAGATTTTGAATTACCGATTCCGTCCGATGCCTACGTTGTTCGGGGTGACGAGTGCACATAAATATTTAGCGTATGCAACTTCATCATAACACATGTATTAATACTGTATACATTTGTATGTACAGTAAAATAACTACCAATTAACCGTTCGTATCAGTGAAATTAAAAAAAAACCATGGCTCATTACTTTTCACATAGACATTGATTTTACTAGCTTGCCTCACATTTAACAAATTAATTTGGGAGGTGGGTATTATAATTGGTAATTAGAACAATTCTGAATGAAATTATTGTAAATATTAAATCTCGTAATAGAGTTAAAGGGTGTTGAATCTGGCACTCGACAAACCCCCTCCCCGATGAAAATGGGACCCACATACATATCGAACTTTTTTAAATTGATATTTTTTTCAGGGTCATGTTTTGGATCTATTTTTTTCTAACTCAAAAAAGCATGTGCAAAGGATTCAGACAGTAAATAATTTTACCTCCCCCCATAATATAATAATTATGATAACGGTTAAGTTATACAGATTTAACTTTTTATTTATATGTATAATTTAATTTAGCACAAAGTGGGGAGAGTGGGGTCCCTATAAGTTTATCGGCCGGGACCGGGAGATCTGCCACTGACTAACAGGAATACAAATAAATAAAATAATATTTACAAGGGGAACCCACGATACATGGATGAGGGATTCCTGTCAGTTTTTGCACTATCAATAATAATATTTTCTAACTAAAAATCAACGTTTGAACGAGATGCAGGCAAAATATGTATAATAAATTAATTTAAAAAAATGAAAATTAAATAAAAGTAAAATGTAAAAAAATTCTAGCATGCTAACCGCTTCAACACATAATACAGTATATATTTGAAATATAACAAAATTTCAAAATTAAATATTTTTATTAATAATGCCCATGAGATTCAATGCTCGCACGCGTGTATTTTTTTTTCACCTCCCAAAAGCTGACTTAAATCCCCCATGTATAGTAAAGTCCCCTTGTTAGTTCACTTTTTAGCATCTGTAATGGATATCTTTTCATTTCCAATTGATTTATTCAATCTTTTTTTTTTATTTGTAATATTTTCTATAGAAATACTTACACCATATTTAAACAAAATATTGTTACTCCAACAATCCCCATGAGTGATGATGGAATATTCGTCACTGCTTTCTGGTTCTGCAATCTCAGCCATAATATTGTATATTTCCTTCGCAAAAATTTTAAATTTTTCAATTTCACATGTGTCGTGTTCCGGCTGCAACGTAGTGAGAGCTTTCTCCCCCATCGTTTGATAATGTTCCCGCATTAAAACTTCATTACCATTGTATATGAAATTATCTTTCAGACTTGTTTTCAATTCTTCAAACTTCTCCCGGTTATATTTTTTAAAAGCAAAAGACAGCGCATGATACTTTCCTAGTTCTTTAAATACCATTTCGCAATGATTAACATTCAGTGGTGTTTTTCTGTCAGTCATTTGAAACCCTTTTAATTTTTCATTATCCATTAAGAGGAATTCTCCTTTATCTTGTATTGAACTTTTGTACACTTTTGTATAGCTGCTAAAAATACGTTTAATTCCTTTTTCATCCTGCATTTGTTCAAATACCGGTAATACTTGTGTGTATAAAAAGATCTCCCTTTCATAAAACCTGGGTATTTTAAAACTATCCCTAAAAGCATCATTCTGAATGGCAATTTTCAAAATAAAATTCAACTTGCTTTCATCATCATTTCCTACAACTTCTATTTTAAATATTTTCCCTAGAAAGTTATCCCCCTTTTCAGAAGCAATACTAATATCTATTTTCGGATCTTGAATATGCTTTTCTTTAATTATTTCATCTAGTTTTGATTTAATATCTCCTATACTTAATACATCAGCATAAGCGTCACCAATCATTTTAAAAATATGTTAACAATACACTTATAACACAATATCACAGTTCAAAAACAGTTAAAACATAAAAATATTATATGATAACTTAATGTACTTATTATAATATCACAATCTGTGTAGTTGTTATCAAATTTTCAACAGCTGGTTGTCGAGTTGGTTCAATGCCACTCACGTGCTGTTTGAATTAATCAAGTGAAGTGTATTGACCAATATTTCACAATAATTTACACACACTATCTTTATTTTAAAATTTACGTGTAGATATATCGCAGTAATGAAATAAAATGTGCGATTTAAAAAATTAACTCTACAAAAACTAGTGGGCAATGAGATGTACTCGTAATTAAACCGCAGGGTTTCGTAAGATATACTTTGAATTATTAAATTCACTCATTTTTTATGACTTTCTGAAATATATTTAAAGTACTTATATATAATAACTAGCTGGGCCCGTGCGGCTTCGCTCGCGTGGACTACGGAATTATTGTTTAGAATTTAAAAAATATATAGTTGAATTAAGTATAAACACGATTAGTTAGTTTTCTAATAAAAACCAAACAACACTTAAATTACCTACCTAACAAAAGCGAATAAGAACAAAAAGTAAAAATAATTTTTCTTCTATTTAAAAGTTCATTATTGAAAACAAATAAACGACTGCTGGTCGAGCGCAGTATGTCCCCTCTCACCCCGTGACACTTTATCTGAGTTCGCGCGTATTGTCAAGAATAATATGTTATTATATGTATATTTCACGTTATTTCCTAAACCAAAAGACCAAATTGGATTCTGTAAAAAGCAAATTATATCTACATTAAGTAATTATGACGATGAAATAATTTATTTCGATAAGGATTAAAGTTTTGCACGTCATAAATCCATGTAAACAGAACCCAAATATTTTATGTTTTCTTTGTAACATAAAAGCAGTCATTGTGGCTTTAATATAAAAGTTAGACATATAGTGTCGCAAACTTTATTGTAGGACTTTTGATTCTACACAATTCTTTAATACATTATTTTGTTCTATATTCAACGGTTTAGGCAGTGTATTGCAAAACAGCGCACCGACGGTAAAATTTTTTCCCACTTGATATACTATTATCGTCACTACTTAGTTGTTATGTTACCTAACGTAGCAAAATATAGCCTATAACCTGGCCAGAGAATGTATCTATGAATTAAAAAAGAAACCACGTAAATTGGATAAGTGACAGACAGGCAGACAGAGAGACGTTGAGCTTTATATATATTAAGGATATAATATGATAGCATCAGTAGTTAAAAAATATTACATTTATTTTTAAATATCAGTTCAGCCCTGTGTCATTTATTTACATAGTATGTACATGATAAAACATGAATCTTTGTTTTTGTATGAATGACATTCAGATCTTACTTTTTCAGATTTGGCGAATGTAGAAATAATGAGAATTGTATATGATGAATACACGAGTATATGATTGTATTATAAGCCTTGTTTCACACATACGCGGTTCCATTCGGTTCGGTTCGTTTCCGGTTTCAGCCGAAAACGAATCAAACCCTTTCACACATACACGGTTCTCATACGGTTCATATTAGGTTTTATTTTTTTCCGTAAACTCAGTAGTTATCATGGAGAGAAAGCATGTTGTTGCCATGTTGTTTCTCTATAAAAAATTAAAAAATGAAGGAGGAATACTAGAATTCATTGCGAGCACCCTCTCATCACTTTACAGCAGGAATTTGGAGCATTCTACACTATTTTCCCGAAGCTAAAGAGCATGAAGACGATCCACATCAACATCTAGAAAACCGCTCATCTTATTAGAAAATTCGCGACAAAACTTAAAAAAAAATAACACTCGCTATCAGGTTAAAACCGAAACTAAACCGAGTATGTGTGAACGCGTTCATTGCTTTATGTTCCCTGGAAACGAATTGAAACCTGATGAAATCTGTCCGTGTGGAGGGAGTATTCAGTTCTGTACGGTTTCTATTAGGTACCAAATACAAACTGAATCATCGTTTCACACTTGTCGGCAGCGACCGAAAACGAACCGAAAACGAACCGAAAACGAACCGAACCAAATGAAACCGTATATGTGTGAAATAGGCCTAAAGGAGCTAGCAAAATTTTCTAGCCAGCAAGCACCTTCAAATGGGGTACCAAAGTTTTTAACAGGAATTTTCATGTGCAGTAAGTTGGTTTTTTATCGTTTTTACTCAAGGCTAGTAAATATACTTTACATACCTTTGTTATTACTTCATAAGCTTGAAACTATCTGTTAAAAATTTCAATACAACTGTCAAATAAGTTTGATACCTCATTTGAGAGTGTTTGCTAGCTAGCAAATTTGCTGGCTCCTTTATGATACTAAATACTAGACATAAGTCAACTTTTTAAAAACTGATATTTAATTTTTAAGTAGCTGATTATAAAAGTATTTGATTTTTTTATTTCAGAAATGTCCCTTTGTAAACATTAAACACGTTTCTGATTTTTAAAGCTATATTTTGTAAATACATGTAATAATTTTTTTAAACTGAACAAGAGAATACAATTTAATACTGTAAGTGTTTACTTAACTGTTATAAATATGCCATGTAACTTAAAAAAATCATGGTCCACATAAAGGAGGGGGGAGGCTTCAGAGATACGGAGCCCGACACGACGAGTAAACAAGCGTTTTTGTCGCCGTAAATTTTTTCTAGATTTCTTAGCAGGAAGGAGTCCGCGATATGCTGTGGGGGGAGGGTGCAAGGAACAAATTAGGTAACATATGTTATATCTTCTATAGTACCGGATATGTGACGAAGTAATACAACCTTCAGTTTTTATCTGTTTCATTTAAATACTGATTTCCACAGACATTGTTAATATACATAAATAACAATAAATACATACAATTAAAGAAATTTTAAAATATATTATTGTATTATAATAAGAACAATAATTATTTATGTAATTATACTTGCAATTGCAGAAATAAACCTGTACCTATAGTGATATTATAAGAGTAAGATTATTATTTATTTACCTTCATTTTTACACTTGCATATAAAATAAAAGGAACAGTTTAATTAGATTTTTTTATTAGTGGAGTCATATAACCGGAATTTTGTCTTGAATAAAACAATCTCTCCTTACAGCGATTTTATGATTTTAAAATGTTTTAGAGATCAATAGGAGTTCATAACTGATTTTGTGGATTTGTCCGTTTTCCGCGCGGTACTTTTTTCAGGGCTTTTCCAGAAAATCATCATTTTTTCCATTTTTTTGTTTCTACTTATTGTATTTTGACAAAAAAATAAGTGGTTACGCGTGAGGAACCCCTCTATCGATCTGTGAGGTGCGGAATACTGTGACTTAATTTATAACCTCAAAAAAAAAATTATATACTGCGGTAATCACAGATTTTTCATTTTTTTTCAATAACTTTGCAAAAAATAAAAATATCTTGACGAAAATTGGAAACAATATTCTTATTATGATTCCAAATAAACCTATCAAGTTTCATTAAAAAATATTTTCAAATATCGCAAAAATTTAGATTTAGAAAAATAAATTGATTGACGGCGCATCTTTGGGCAAACCATCGTAGAGAAAATAATTTTATCTCAAATTGTAGGATTTTTTATGCCCTTTTAAATGATGTATATATAATTGCTTTCTACATATTGAAACAAAAAAGTTATTTAGGTTTCTCTGAATTGATTTTGGCATTTTCGGATTGTTGCATTAAATACATTTTTTCCCGATTAACTTTTTTATAGTTCGGAAAAAATTATAAAATTTAAAATTTAGTTGAAAGATGAGTATTTGAAACAAATTTAGCATATTTTTTTGTAATAATTAGTTGGTTAACCCAAAAATTCTGAAAAATTCAAATTTCACCCGCACAAATTAATCATTTTTGTTTGTTAAATATCCGTTCGTATACTATAAATCATTATTTTTAGTAACTAGAAAGATTTAAAAAATAAATGTAATCAAATTTAAAGTTATTTATTAAAACAACATAAAATTACAAATGGATACTCGAAATTTTTGAGTATCCATTTCTGAGTATCCAATTTGTGCGGGTGAAATTTGAAAATTTCAGAATTTTTTGGTAAACCAACTAATTATTACAATAAAAATATGTTAAATTTGTTTCAAACATTCGACTTTTAACTAGATTTTAAATTTTATAATTTGTTCTGAACAATAATAAAAATCCGAAAATGAAAAAATCAGTTCGGAGAAACCTAAATAACTTTTTTGTTTCAATATGTAGAAAGCAATTATATATACATCATTTAAAAGGGCATAAAAAACCCTACAATTTGAGATAAAATTATTTTCTCTACGATGCTTTGCCCAATTTATTTTTCTAAATCTAAATTTTTGCGATATTTGAAAATATTTTTTAATGAAACTTGATAGGTTTATTTGGAATCATAATAAGAATATTGTTTCCAATTTTCGTCAAGATATTTTTATTTTTTGCAAAGTTATTGAAAAAAAATGAAAAATCTGTGATTACCGCAGTATATAATTTTTTTTTTGAGGTTATAAATTAAGTCACAGTATTCCGCACCCCACAGATCGATAGAGAAGTTCCTTACGCGTAACCACATATTTTTTTGTCAAAATACATTAAGTAGAAGCCGAGATATAAGCAAAAAACAAACAAAAAAATGGAAAAAATGATGATTTTCTGGAAAAGCCCTGAAAAAAGTACCGCGCGGAAAACGGACAAATCCACAAAATCAGTTATAAACTCCTATTGATTTCTAGAACATTTTAAAATCATAAAATCGCTGTAAGGAGAGATTGTTTTATTCAAGACAAAATTCTGGTTATATGACTCCACTATATACATAAATAATACACTTGTATTTACTTATAATTTAAAATTTTCATCATAGTCATTATATTTTTTTAGATATATATACATACCTATATATATTATTATATTCATATACATAAACATAAATAACAGTCATTGTTTTCATTTAGATGTGCAAATATCGTAATTTATAATAAATATTGTTTATTCTAGGACTTTTAACTAAACTGAACCGGGAAATTTCAAAAATATTTCCGAATCGAAAATAAGTTTTTTTTTAGACGAGACTAGCTTACATTAATATACGATGATACGTTGGATATAATATTTTCAACGAGACGAGACAAAAATTATCAAAGAAATCTTGAAATTGTAAAATATAAAGTCGGTATCGACTAGAAAATATTTTTAAACCAGTTTCATTTTACAAACATATACGAATATCTCGGTACAGTTCTGTGTTTTTTTTTATATAAGTAGGGGAGATACGCATTGAAACGGACAATGTTCCATCGAAACTATCCGAACGAATTAATTCAAATTTTGTTGTTAGTATCACTAAGCTTCATGTCTTATGTTTGTGTTGACAGTATAAGTTTTCGTCTTAAAAAAATCGTTTTTTTTTAAAAAGATTCCAAAGTTGAGACTTATTTCGTGTAGATGGAGTTTGTCAACTAATTTTAAAGATTACATTGAACCGGACGTTCATTTAAATAATAATGTTGATTGTAAAATTAAATAGAAATATTAACTGGTTAAAATGTCTTAAATGCAATTTTTAATTAAATAAACAATTAGACTTGATGAAACAAAATTTTAGAATTAGGTGCTTATGTACTTAGTAATAATGCAAATGCTAGTTTAAACATTACTTTAAGTCTCAAAATATAATGAATTAAAATCTTGTTTAGTTTGAATTAAATTATATTTGATAGGTACCACTAAATATACGTTTCATTACACCCACTGTCCATTTTAATACGACTAGTGGCATGAAACAAACTTTTTTTTAAATATATATGATATTTAATTTTTTCTATTTATTATTTTTGTGGTAAAAAATCAGTTTTAAGATACTCAATTAATCAGAGATATATATGCATAACGCATTTGTTTTTTTATAATGTTTGTAGTTTCAATAAAAAACGTCTTCAATCTCGTGTTCGTTTTATTGCGTATCTATATATTAAAAAAAAATTAAACTAGTAATATAAAAACTACAATACATATTTGATTATAAATTCTATATACTTTAATTTTTATATATGTAAATCTCAGTAATATCTTACAGACAAATATATAATTAAAATTTTTCATTTTATTATAAACTCCTATATAAAACATAAATCAAAAAGTGTGTCAATAAACGTAAAACATAAAAAAAACTTATTTAAAATATACGTTATTGCAACATTATATTATCATATAAAATATATTTAAAATCTTTTTCAGTGCCGTAGCCAACAATATATCTTGTATAATACCACAAAATACTATTTCTGTTTACGTTAAAAATTATCTAACAAGAACTTCAGGAAGTAGAGGTAAATCCCAACAAATTCCCCCTGGCTACGGCCCTGTATGTTTGTTAAATCTAAGTATTTTAGGTCATAATGATAACTTTACACATTGGCGTAACCAGGGAAAACAAGGCAGGGGGACTTACCCTTCCTTCATTTAATAACCAATTTTTAATGGACGGCAAAAATTGTGTATTTAATAATAAAATAAATAAATTCCGGTTACCCCACTGATTCTAATACACTACATTTATTTTTAATATATATGTATTTATATAAAATCTTGTGCAACGGCATCCCTGATAATACCTCCAACTCTTTCATTATACAGATCAGAATTAGTCGATTCATAATCCCATTTAGAAATTTCGGACTCACTGA
Source organism: Sialis lutaria (assembly GCA_949319165.1). Taxonomy (NCBI): domain Eukaryota; kingdom Metazoa; phylum Arthropoda; class Insecta; order Megaloptera; family Sialidae; genus Sialis; species Sialis lutaria. The sequence continues at coordinate 13,729,591 of OX439241.1, forward strand.
ATTCTTTCATTGTATCAAAATCTGGTATTTCATCTTGTTCACTTACAAATAGGTTAATTAAAAAACACGCCATGAACAATCCAAATCTGGAATACTTCTTCAAATGTTCGTTGAGTTTTTCTCGCGGGAATATTGTCTGTGGGTCACAGTCTAAGCGAAGGAGGGTTTCTTCCAGAGATGAATAGTATGTATCCATCAAGTCGTCGAAATGTAATTTTCTAAGCTCAGATCCGGTGCAGTTATATATGAAATAAGAAATATCAACGGCTGGTGATGCGTATCTTGTAAGTTGCCAGTCCAGGAAACATACTTCTGTCGGTATTTGAGGTTCATTTGAGTTCTGAAATGTAAAATAAATTATATCAAAATAGCTTCATGTTTAAGGGACTTAAAGTATACATATTAATAGTTTTCTTTTACAATATTTCTTTTGAAACAATAAGGCTTTAGAGACAACTGACATTTTGGCCTTTTAATGATAAACACATACATCGATTTAGTTTTGTGTGCATCTATTTATTAGATAACTGCATTATTATATATGGTAATTTAATGATAACAGAACAAAATAGATAATTTCTAAATTACAAATCACTTTTCTGCGAATTGACATACATATTTGCAGTTATAATGGGGTCGCAATAATTGAATCTTCATCCAATCGGGCACCCCTTAAAATCTGGTACTGCTGACGCAGAAGACACTAAACATGTTAGTGTGCATGCATTAATAACACAGTTCTACAATAAATAAGGTATTGTAGTTTCAATCAATCTATGTTTTTCTGGGCGCTGAAAACGGATTTGGCAGATTTTTTTTACTATCGTCAAATTATATCGATTTTGAGATCCTCCACTACAATTCGTAATATTTTTATCTGTCCAAATCTAAAGACCATATTTGAAATGAAAAAAAAATACTTTCAGTTTTCCTAATCTGCCACTGATTTTTTACGGTCATTTATTTTTTATAATTATGCGTTAAAGTTCAATGTGTATGTTGATTTGTTTGATCACAAATAACTCGAATGGTGTCATAGCAATAATATAATTAATGATAATTAATTAAATTTGGCCAAATAGGCTCTCAAAATAAATACAAATTTTCTTTTACTATATATATTTTTTTGAAATTTTAGGCGATAGTCAAATTCATTTTGTTCAAAATACGTACAAAAACAACCCGTTTCGACGCCTATGAAAAGTAATAAAATGAGACTTACCCCATATTTATATAATATATTATTACTCCAACAATCTCCATGGACTATAACTGAATATTCATCAAATGCATCAACATTACATAACTCAAGAAGGCTCTCATAAAAATTATCAGCATATTTTGAAAACCGTGTATATTCTAGCTGATTTTTCGTTGGATCTAATGTTTTCAAAGCTCTTTCTGACATTTTTTGAAACTGGTTTTTGAATGTATTATTTATATCATTTTGAAACAAGATGTCATCTACATTAGACACTAGTTTTTCAAATACTTCAGGCTGTTGTTTCTTCAAAGCAAAAGACATTGCATGAAATTTAGCTAACTCTTTCAAAACAATTTTGCAGTGTTCGAAATCCAAAGTCTGTTTTCGATTTTTCATTTCAAACCCTTCAGATTTTTTATCATTCATAATTAAATATTCATCCATTTCCTCATGACAACCACCATATAACTTTGGGTAACTCTTAAATAAATCAGGAACATTTTTGTCTACTGTCATTTTATCAAAAAGCGGTAAAATTTCACGATACACAAACATTTCTCTCTCAAAAACTTTTGGTATTTGAGCCATTTCTCTGAAAGCTGGAACTCTTGTAGAGCATTTCAAAATAAGATTCAATGGTTCTTTTTGAGTTCTTTGATCTTTAACTGTGATTTTATGAATTTTTCCTAGATAATTATCACCTTTTTGAGACCCGGCGACTATTTCAATCTCAGGATTAACGTATCCACACTCCTTGATAATTCTGTTGACATACTCAGATTCTGATCCTCCAGGGAGAACGTTACCATTTTCTTCAACACCCATTTGAATTGTTTAATTGTTACTTTATTTCAACAATATTTTTATACAGAATAAAACAACTTTCTCTGATAATCTTTGCAGCAGAAGTAAATATGAAAAAAAAACACTTTTATGTACATACAAACGCGTCACGATTAAATCATAGAGTTCATACGTTGCTCTTAAGTCAACTGTTTGGTTCTACGCTATGTCATGCCTTATGTACGTACTATGAAATGCATGTATGTATGTAATTTGTGTATGACATTGAATCGTGAATAGCATATCATTAAAGTTAAGCTATTTTTTAATTATACTAAATGTAAACATATATTTTGTTGATTCATTTTTTTAAGATTTATTTTTAAATTTTTCAACATTTACAGTTTGACATAAAACCATTTAACTGATATTGATGAAACTTTCATTTTTCAATTTGAATTAGCACCCTTTTAGTCCCTTTTCTCCTTCATTAGGAGTAAAATTTTACGTTTCTAGGTCCAGGAGATTAGTTTGAGCGTTAATGAGCCAGATTTTAAAAAAAATCAAAATTATATTTTTAGCAAAAATATTGAACTAATTAAATAAAAACATGATATATGCACGGTAATGGAAAAAAACATTACAAAATGACTCGAAAAAAATTCAAGGTGATTTAGTAGAGTTTAGTTAGTGACTACACAGAATTATTTTATAATGACTGTGTATAATAACGCTTGAGGCTTTGTTGTGAGCGTGTGTTTATTTATGTCCTATAATAAACTATAAGTTATATATCATAAAAGTGATATGAAAATGTAAATAGCTGCTAAATATTGAGAGCAGTAACCTTTTACTAATAAAACTGTAATGAGTATATTAGCAAATTTCAATAAGTAGTTAGAGTGGTCAGTTTAGAATAATTATTTAGATGATGAAACAATATTGCATGAATATTTGAAATTTTTAGTATAATTATACTAATTATGATTTTATGATAATGACATTTTTGTGCCCTGGATATTTTCGTGTATATATATTCCAGGTTAATTTGAATTTGGGGTTGAATTAAGACATTTATTTTAAGGGAGGACATTTTTTCATACTTATTGAAGTTTTCAGTTAAAACAGTCGTTTTCATGAACTTTTCCAAATTAAAAAAATAACAATACCACCCTGGAATAAGTTAGGCGTTTAAGTAATTTTTGCTCACGATCACAATTGTATTTTTTACTCACGCCCAATCACGCTCGTGACAAAATTGAATATATTATGTTATAAATTAAATTCTAAAATTTTCTAAAAGTTGGAACTTGTTTCATCAAATTTACCTTAATAATTTTATGTTTTTGATATTTATTTTATAGAAAATAACGTGAAAAGTTGATATTTTCTATCCGCAGGACTATATATCAAGCCATTCTCGAAATATGGCCTCTCAAAGTTACATTTGTTTGTTCAAAATTTTAGATTCAGCACTAGTTATGAAAATCTCACCCTCATGTGTGCATATATGTAGTCAACGACAATGAACACAATTGTTAACAATACATAATATATTATATTCTTTTAAATTGCAATTACAAAAAAAAAATTACGTCAATTTCCCCAACAGATTGCAAAAATGAATAAACAAAATTTGTTCTATCTTTACCAGTAATCTGGAGTCCCCAAATATGGCGTTAAATTAAAACTTAGATGTTGTTATTACAGTAATGAGTTTATAAAATATTGATTTAAGGCCTCCACCAAAACGGAACTCAATCTTTAATTTCTATATTATAGCTTCCAGACCGGAACTGATAGGCTCCTGATGAGAACTTCTTTTGAAGTCGTAATACGTGTCAAATGGCATTGTTTTCTTGTGGTTCAGGAAGAAACCACTTTAAAGGCAATTACCTAGGACTTTGAGGTGAAGAAGGGCACGAACTGAAGAAATATGTAAAAATATTTGAAATCATTTTTTTTTTCGCTCTTTAAGTCAAATATTTTTTTTTACAATTTTACAATTACTTGCGGAGCGTATACTGATTAGTATACGATAAAACACAACTCGATATGTTTCCCGTATCAATCACAGAGACAAACATACGAATATTACTACAGGTAAACATTTTGAATACAAATTTATATTCGTTAGTGTTTTTATTCCCATGCTGTATCGTAAATCATCCATCTTCTCAAATGTCCAAAATAAGGAATGAATGAAGATGTGACCTAGTTACTAATAGATATACATATTATACATACATATAAAGCGTATAAATGTATATGCTCACATATCATCGGGAGATAAATTTCATTGCACTCGTACGTCCTTGAGCACTCTAAACCAGTAGACTAGTGACACGGTTATTAATTAATTGTAAGTAACATGTTGTGGATATGTAAAGGTGGATATAAACTAACCAAACAAAAATAAATAAAATACCAATGATTGATTAGAAAGCTAAATATCATTTTAGCTGCTTAGACCTGAATAAAAAATATCGTATGTTTTTGGCGGGTTGAAACTGAATTTGTTTGAATTAGATCAGGTTCAGATTAGCTAGTCCCGTATCCCGCTCAAACATCAGAATAATTGCTTATAATATTTCCCTCCGCAATGAAAAATATTAACATATTAGAGATCATTTTAAGACAAACATTTATAAAACAATGAAAAACTAAAATAATTTATTTATTACTAGCGGAATCCCGCGGCTTCGCTCGCGTAAACTTCGAAACTAATTAGAACCCTCCATACGTGATAGGGGATGACATATTACATTTATAATTTACAATTATATAAAAAAACGTAAATATCTTTGATCTTAGTTAAAAATTTCAAAAATTAACCTCCTGTCTACCCCCACCATTAGGGGTTGAATATCGAATTTTTTTATTGCAGATTATTTTGCCCGACTCCACCATTATAACGTAAGCAGCTATGCAGATAAACATATCAAAAGCACAGACCCTATCTACCTCCGTCATTAGGGGTTGAATATCGAAATTTTTATTTTAATAGATAACTATTTTTCCCGAATTTACCTTTGTAATTAAAGCAGGTATTCAGATAAACATATCTAAATCCATCCTCGTCCTCGTCCCATGCTATTAGGGGTTGAATATCGAACTTTCATTTTTAATTGAATATTAATTTGAATATATTTTAAAATCATGAACAATTTTGAAGATAAATATATCAAAATTTTACCCCCCCCCCCCATTCCCATTTGGGTTGAATTTTCGTAACTGATATTTGTCTAGTAGAGTACTTACTTGTGCCATGTGAATACAAAAAAAATAGTTTACCAATTTTTCTACTCCCTTAACGCCTTAGGGGTTAAATTTTGGGAAATGCTGAAATAATTGTTTCATTATTTATATTGTAGAGTATGTTCGATAAGTTTCAATTAAATGCGAACAAAAAAAATATTTTTTTATATAAACTTTGGCACCCTGTTTTAACCCCGTAGGGGTTGAATTTCGAAACATCCTTTCTTAGTGGGTGCTTACATTATAAAAGGAAGGCACCTACGAAATTTCACGTTTCTAGGTCCAGAGGTTTGGGCTGTACGTTGATATATAAGTGAGTGAGTGAGTGAGTGAGTGGTTAAGGACAAACTCTTTTATAGATATAGATTACCAGACTTTCTAGTTTAAATATACATTGTTGATAATTCGGAAAATTGGCAATGATATTCCCTTATTTATAAGGAAAAAATGGTAAGACTAGAAATACTTTCTGAAATAGCTTCAGAAATATTTAATATTTAAGAAAACGAAGAGTACTCTGAGTTGGAACTGGGGAGCGTTAGCCGGTATTTTGATTTAAAGTGGGGTGCGCCGAACAAGTCACGAAACTAATTTTGATTAGATCAGTTGCCAACTAATTGCATTTTAAATTTTATAAATTTCGGATAATAAATATCTCATAAAATGTAACCATGCTATATTTGTTTAAATTATGAAGTAGGAGAACTCCTCCATAAATATGTAGCTCTGAACGGCCGCTTATTGTCGATGCTTTAAAAATTGTTAGCTGTTCTTAGCGGGTTATATTTATTTTTATTCATATGGGGACATGTTATGGTGATACTGTTGAACTCAATAAAAATAATTTTCGTTATATAATTAATAATAAATGAATTATTTTTTGTATTTCCCGAAAAAGTCCTATATATTGATTTACGATTAATATAGTTAAGTTTGGTTAAGTACATTTCAAAATTCATTCGAGCAAGCCAGTTGGTTATTTAATAATACGGTACCGCATTTGAATAATGTGTTCAACCATATCCATACGATGATAGACATTTACATCCTCGTCAATTGTATTATCAAATAACTTTTCGTCTAAAGCAACCTTGAATTCAATCTGGGGATGCTCAGGCTGCAATAGCTATTATATAATTACTTATAACTGTATTTTGGAGGACACTTGATTAAATGAAACGCATCTAAATAAAGGCATTTATAAATTAAGCGAATTGTTAGCCGGATCATGGTTTAATTGAATAGCGACTCTTTAAAGTTTAAAGTAAAGAAAATTTGCAAAACATCGCAAAAGAAATTCAAGGATCGTTTAAGTGGGAGCACCACTGTGATGGTTCAAAAATATCACTAAAATGTATACAGTAGAAACCGGTTATAACGACATCGGTTAATACGACTTTTTCGTTTTAACGACACAAAATAAAAGTCCAACTGAATCCCATATAATTGTATTTTTACCGGTTATTACAACTATCCGCTTTTTACGACCAATATGACTGGTCCCTTCGATGTCGTTATAACCGGTTTCTACTGTAGTATTGATATTAATATAACTATGTATTAATATTAAAAAATATTAATTTATACCTCAAAGTATTAAAAATTAGCGAAGATATAGTATGTAAAAATTATATTTTTTGATAAATAAATATTAGAGTGGGTCGAAAATTTTCACGAATTGAATCGTAAAAGTGCGAAATTTTTTTTACTCATATTAATGCGTAGCATTTTTTGCGCGATCTGAAGATATTGGTCGATTAGACTTGTATTAACAAGCATAACGTCACTATTTTTTTTTAAATCGCGGTTAATATCTTCAGATCGCGCAATAAGCCTAAAGTTTGACTGAAAAAGTGTGTTTTTTTAATGATAAAAAAATGCGGGCCAGATTTTGATGAAAATGGGTTGCATACATTACTTTGATGAGAATTACTAAAAAAAATCACCAGGGGCGCAAAAATTAAAAGTAAATGGGATTCGTTTTAGACAAAAATTACTAATTTCGTGTTTTTGTTAGCCCTACATAATTTTTTTCGTCGACTTGGGTCACTTGTTTGATGCATCAGCAAACCTGTATGTGATATTTGAATAGTTGCTGCTACCTTCATGGGGTGTTCTTATTTTAAAAAGATATGAACTAGTGATGAGCAAACACAAGACCAAGACCAATATTATATCAGTCTTGGTCTTGTATATTGGGTCTTTGTCTTGGTCTTGGTTTTTAGAATCTGTCTTGGTCTTGGTCTTGTAGAAAATGTCTTGGGTTTGGTCTTGTAATACGTGCTATTTTTCATAAGAAATAAAAAATAACCGAGTCATTTGACGAGATAAGAAATCAAATCAAATATAAAAAGAAAATATAACAACTACTGTTTTATTAGTAATATTTTTGGCGTGCTCTAAGAAATGGGCTAAAAATGAAAAAAACGATATTAATGACTATTTTTGAAAACGAATAATAATTAAAATTTATTAATTGATAAGTTCCGCATACCTGTCCAACAAATTTGAAGAAACTGAAGATGTTTATTTTTTAGTTTTTGGGGAAAAAGTCTTTTTTTTATACATTGAATTTTACAAGACCAAGACCAAGACTGATTTTGCTCATCACTAATATGAACTAAGGACCACGCAATACAGAATACATCATCAAAGTACGAAAACACGATTTTTTACATAAAAACACGAAATTGGCAATTTTAAATGTATGTAATATAGTTTTACTAGCATTGTTTATATGGTTTTAATTAAATGTCGTGCAATCCAAAGGTTAATAGTTAATATCTAATGTATTTTAGCTATATCGTGACTATTTATTTGTAATGTCGTAAATCATAAAATTCAATGACATTTTTAATCGTAGTGTTTAATTGAGGAAAAAACCATGACCATCAATTAACAAACAAACATTTTTTTGTAATAATATACTCATAGCATACGTACTTAAACATTAATTATTTACATCATTTCCGTGTTTTATAAAATTGTCAAACATTATTATTCATTTTTTATGAATATAATAATATAACATATTATTATATTTATATTTATTTCTGTTGTTGAAATTATTTCTAAATTTTCATATTTTTTTTTTAAATTAAATGTTGAGTATATATAATGATAGTAAGTATAGGGTATTATAAAGAATCTGCTCTCGAAAGTAGAAATAACGCTATTTGCGATGTATTAAATATAAATGATAACCCACTGACAATTATTACGAATGGTAGGTACATATGGTTTAAATATAAAATTACTTTGACGCATTCGCGTTAAGTAGAAATCAGCGAACTACAATAAGTGCTAGAGCGAAGTTATTTTATTGTGCTTATTAATTAAGTTTAAATATTGGAAAGCTGGAAATAGTATACGTAGTATCTCGACTTTTCATTGATCAATTTTATTGGTTTTACCAGAAACACAAAGAAAATTGTTCAACATTTCATATTTGCCAATCGCTTGAATGGGATATTTGACTAAATTTTAAAAATTGTTCATGTATTTGTATTAGATACTTGTTTCTTTTCCTTTTCCAAAATAATGCCGAAAAAGCTGAAAAAATCTTTTTCAAGTCAAATAAAAAATTCTCGCCATAACGTTCATTCAAAGTCACGTGGTATGTGTGAGGTTAAACATCAATAAACAAACTGAAACGAACCAATAGTGATTCAGTATTTTGGCGTGTACGGGTTATCTGACGTCATACTAATGACAGATGTATTTTATGTCCTACATGGGAAAAAGAGGCCAAGTCAAAATTTCTAGTTTTGGGTTATCGCTGCTTTAAGGTTGGTATCTTGTATAATTTTACTCTATTTTACGGAATTTAGCAAGGTTAGTAAATAAACAGGTTGAACCATCGCTTTTGACCAATCAGTGCCCGCGCGAGAATACGTCACACCGGGTGACATTCAAATGTAATAGAATAAAGTGGCTTGCAAATTTGTTATGATTGGGCACCCGAAATGACGTAGTTCCCTCTCTCCTGTCTTTATTTTGACAAGCTGATGGTACAACCTGTATATTTACTAACCTTGGGAATTTAGTATGTTTTTCCCTTTAATACATATGTGGGTCAAAAAGTACCTAGATTTGTCACTAAATAGCGCTGTCATCTTAATTTAACTGAAAATTGACTAGCCTTTTTCCCTGTACCCTTCATTTGTAATCACGTGACAAACAGGTTAAAATTATTAATTAAATTTTATTATAAAAATACTGATTTATTTCACATAAAAACACTTGATTGTGCACTATAGTAACATATAGGTATTTTTACAACAGTTTAAAATCTACTATTAAATACCATGTGTTACATAATTCTTATCTGTTTGATAATTTCACTAACAATTGCTTCTAACGCCTTCTTTATAAACAACATAACAACAAGTTTTTATAATAAAAATAAATAAAAACTTGGGATTTCTATATTATACATAACAACAAATATTTAAGTGCATATAATTACAATTCACTAGACAAAAAACACGTTAATTCGTAATGACAAGAACAGACGTTAATAAAAATAAACAGAACTGCTATAATATGACTTTTGTTTCAAATAAACCCTTTACTGACAGCATGTTTTATAATCCCTATAATCCTGTCCTCATACAGATGAGTATTTTTTGTTTCGTAATCCCATTTGGCCATCTCATGTTCGTCCATTTCTGTCGTATTTAAATCTGGTATTTCATCTCCGTCACTTGTAAAAAGTAACACGGTGGTGCAAGATAATGCAATCGAGTAGAAGAAATACTTTTTCATGTGTTCATCTAAAACGTGTTTAGGAAATTGATCGCAATGAAGTAGGGTTAAGTTTTCGTTTAATGTTGTATGGTATATATCGATGAGCTGGTCGAAATGGGTTTCTCGGAGTTCGAATCCAGTGCAGTTGAAAATGAAATTAGCTATGTCGACCATCGGGGAACCGTATCGGGATATTTGCCAATCTAAAAAACATACTTCTGTTGGTTGGGTTGGATGGGATTTGTCCTGAAACAACAAAATTATATCTATATTATTTTTTCTTCTCTTGACTAAATATTTATATTATTTATAAAATAATTATGCATAAAATATCGATGTGCTACCCCTTGACTTACGTTAAAAATGAATAAAATGTAGGCATGATCCCCCCCCCCCATATTGAAACTATTGTAATTTTGGTTAAAATCACCAAAATAAAACCGGAAAAAGCGTTTTATACTCCAAAATTTTTAACTACTTTCTCCATTTTGACAGTTTGCTCACTGTTTTATTTATTTTTTTATTATTTTCTTAATAATAGATAATAATAAATAAAAATATACACAATATAATTGAATTCGAAATTGCAAACTTTAGAGAAAACGTTTTTACGGAATACATTGATTTCAATACACTCATCTCGCGATTTAGCGACCTTCGATTTAATGACCGCTTGATTTAGTAACCGTCCAAACGCGCGATTTAGCAACTTTCCTCTATCCCCACCATTATACCGGGTGTCCCAGATAACTTTTCCAGCATGGGGATCTCAGTATCTATAAGAGATACAGGTTTGGTTAAATGAGATGAATTATTTGTATGAAAGGGGTGAGTATTATTACACAAAAAAATATTCATAATTCTATGTGGTTGAGGCGGTATACCCAAAAAACTGAAAATTCGGAATTTCTTTAAATGGCTATAACTTTTTTGTTAAAGTAGATAGGTATTTTTTGTTTGCGGTTTCTTGAAGCACTTTTTTGTGTAGAATTGATTGGTGTATTTAGATTTTTAATATCACTTTTAGTTTCCGAGATACAAGCCCTAACTTCAGTTTTTCTTATAGGCCGCTAAGTTGGCTATGGCGTATTTGAACGTGTTTTTTACTCTACTTTACAACGATATGTCACTTGCCATATTTATTATTAAAAAAAAGTCGAAATACTAAATATCAGTGATATTTATGAAGTATTTTATTACTAACTTTTAAGTGAGCCATGAAAAACAAAAATTGTAAACAAAAATCACAATAACAACAATCAAAATAACAAATGAATATTTGAAACAATGAACTATTTGAAAAAAATATTATAATTTTTTTTCGATAATAAATATGGCAAGTGACACATCGTTGTAAAGTAGAGTAAAAAACACGTTCAAATATGCCATAGCCAACTAAGCGGCCCATAAGAAAAACTGAAGTTAGGGCTTGTATCTCGGAAACTAAAAGTGATATAAAAAATCTAAATACACCAATCAATTTTACACAAAAAAGTGCTTTAAGAAACTGCAAACAAAAAATACCTATCTATTTTAACAAAAAAGTTATAGCCATTTAAAGAAATTCCGAATTTTCAGTTTTTTGGGTATACCGCCTAAACCACATAGAATTATGAATATTTTTTTGTGTAATAATACTCACCCCTTTCATACAATTAATTCATCTCATTTAACCAAACCTGTATCTCTTATAGATACTGAGATCCCCATGCTGGAAAAGTTATATGGGACACCCGGTATTACCGTGATTGCTATATTTCTGCGCGAAATTTAAATTCACCAATTAAGGTCGGAACGATGGTGGGGGCTCCTCTCGACGTTTTTAAATCAAGCGGTTGAATTACCAACAACGTGATTATATCGAGCGATGAGTGTATAAGGTACCGTGATATCAGTCCTATATCTTTCTTTGTCTAAGATTGTACCACTATTTTTTTAATTTATTATATATTTTGTAATTAATATATAAAACGATACGCCACTGACTTCACGGAGTATATTTAACCCGAGAGCCGGGTCATTAAATATCCTGTAAGTAATACAACAACAGACCTAACCCTTTGGGAGCCACCTTTGGAATTGTCTAATTTTGCCCATGTAAAGAAAGATGACGTCATATTTTATCATATGGGCAAGATTTGAAAATTTCAAAAGACTCCCTTTAAGTTTGTGGTAATTTTTACTTACTCACACAAAGTCGTCCCTGTATCTTATTTATAGGATATTTAATCCACCAGCTCTCGGGCTAATTGGTTTCATTATAAGGTAGCGTGTTATGTCCTATATCTTTCTTTGTCTAGTATCGCATTTATTGTGAAATTAATATATAAAATATATTAAAATAAATATGAGTGAGATAATTTTATTAAAAACAAATAACACGTAACATTAAACTGACTAATTTCAAAATATTAATAATAATTTATACACGTCCTTCATACAATCTTTATTAAAGTAAATAAATATATACTTACATCGTATTTAAATAGAATATTACTTGTCCAACAATCCCCATGCAAAATCACCGAATGTTCGTTATGCGATTCAGTCAATGAAAAAGCTATCATTTTATTGAAAATATCTTTCGTAAAATTTGAAAACGTATCATATTCTTTAGCATTTTTCACTGGATCTAATAGCTTTAATGCTTTCTCGCAAGATTTTGTGAATAAATTATTGAACCAATCTACTCCTGATCCTACCAACATTAAATTATCGGCTTTCGAAGAAATTATGTCAAATAATTCCGCTTCGTGTTTTTTAAGCGCAAATGATAACGCATGATATTTTCCCAGTTCTTTTAAAACAATTACACAGTGTTCAAAATCCAATGTTGATTTTCTATCCATTAATTTAAATCCTTCTTCTTTTTTGTCATTCATAATAAGGTATTCATTTTTATCGGCTAAACAATACTTGTATAATTTAGGGTAGCTTTTAAATGCATCTTGAATATTAAGTTTTCTTTCCATATTTTCAAAAGCTGGTAAAACTGTTGTGTACATGAAAATTTCACGCTCAAACATTTTATTTGTTTTGAAAACATTTCGATAAATATCATTTTGAATTGCAGATTTTATAATCAGATGTAACTTTTGTCCATTAGCATCTTTTTCTTCAACAGTGATTTTTTTTATAACTCCCATATAGTTTTCTCCTTTTTTTGAACCTGCACTAATATTAATAATAGGATATTTGAATCCCTCATTTTGCACTATTCCTTTTAACGCTATATTTTCACTTTCATCTAAATAAGTGTTGCTATCCAACCCACTCATTTTGTTTTGTTAGTCAAAACTAATTTCAGTAAAGATTAATATGAATTTTAGTAAATTGCCTTGAATTTATCTCTCATGTTTATATAAACTATACAAATACATTAATTTAAGATTATTTAAAAGTATAGTACCAATTCATGCAGTGTCGGACTGGCCAGGTGATAACTGACCCATTTGGGCCCTTAATTTATTAATTAATTTTTTTTGTGTTGAATTTCTGAAAATCCCTTCTTATTGGGTAATTGCGTCATAAAAAGGACACCTATAAAAATTCATGTTTTTAGACCCAGGGGTCTGAGCCGAGCGTTAATGAGTCAGTCAAGACTTTATTTGTCTAAATTGTGTTAAATGAAAGAGTTGAAACGGAGTAATTCAATAAACTGATTGCTCCAAATTAGTATTATTAGTAAAAAAAACTGTATTAACTGTCTTATTATTTGAAAATTTCTTGCAAATGGTATATAGTAGTAGAAATGACTATGCATTCATTTTATACAATTAAAATAATACAGACTAAGGCCTGGTTTCTCAATATGAGTTTAAACCACATGTCCCAGTTAAACTTAAGATTAAACTATAAATTTGTTTCTCAATGTCCAGTTAAAAATTATAATTAATCTTAAGATTAACTTTTAACTGACAGATGAAATAATTTATTTTTCTAGCCCAAATATTAACTTATTATCCAACTTCTTTTACATTCTATAGTAACACTATATTCTTTTATTAATTCTAGTAATGTACCCTGTTCTCTTTTACTGAATTAACTCATTTTAATAAATTTAATTTAATAATTTGAGGCTAATTTTTAGTTTGACATAACAAAAATCCACCATTTAAACTTATATTGAGAAATTGAGTGAGGTTTAAACTGGACATTATGTTCAGTTTAAACCTAGGATGAAGATTAAATAATCTGAAGTTTAAACTCATATTGAGAAACCGGGCCTTAATAAAACAAACTTATCTAGTTAAATTCTCATTTAATTATAGAATAATAAAAACCATGTAATAATATAAATATTTAAGGCCTCTATACACTACCCAATTTGACTTTCAATCTGCGCAGGGTCTCTGCAGATTGGGCGTGTATAGGAATGTCATGGCGACTATAGTAGATAATATATAAATAAAACGGGCAAGTGCGTTTTATGTCTAAAAAAAATTTTATTTTAAAAATCTTATCATTTCTGTTTTCGGGCCATCAATCTACAACTGTATACCAAATTTCATCTTATTAAATCTCAAAATTTTTACAAGACGAACGGTCGGACGAACATAGAGAAACTATAAGGGTTCTTAGTTTTCTACGGAACTCTAAAAACACAACTTACTAATAACACTACCCGATTTATACTCACTCTACCTTCTTACAAATCGGACTTGCAGATTAGGTGGTGTATAGAGGCCTTTAGTTTGGACTATTACTTTTATTGAAAGGTATGTAATATCATATTTTGTTTAAAGTTTAAGATAATCTGCATCTAATACCCTGAAAAAAACGTGACAGTTAAACTAAATATAAGATTGGTCGGTTTTAATAAATTCATTATTAACATATTTATTAAAATAAGTGCTTTCTTAATCAGCCAAAAACAGTTTTTTTTTTATTAATAACTACAAATCACATTTCTATTTACTTATATTACACTATTGTAACAAATGTATTATTAGTTTAATAATAGATACTTTATTTGAGAATGAAGAATACATAGATAAATAAAAATAAATAAATATAGCAAGTTATCTAAAAAAACATTTTATTGACAATTCTTACTTTAATTATAAAAATACGTGTGTAGTAAAATAATGAAGTTTTGTGAATTTACAAAAGCTGTAAAAGATTAATGTTGCATTGATATTTAATTGTAAAAAATCGACATAAAGTTATCGCAATTTTTATTTTCTGAATTTCTTATTTGTTCATAAGATATCAAACTTTTGCTGGTGGAGGCTCATGTTAACAAAATTAACACCTCTATTTTTAGGGGTCCAAAAAATCTTATTTATCTCACTTTGTCGTCCGTCCGTCCGTCCTTTTCAAAGCTAAATAAGTAGCTCGTAAACTATATAACTTGAAATTTTTACTGAACATATAAAATGATGCATTTTAGTTAAATATGTACAAATTAAAAAAATAATTAGGTGATGTGCTAACGAACCTAAAACTAAGTAAAATAAAATAAAAATATCAAGGCATGTGGCACGTCAAAATGTGTAATCAAACTAATGGCAGTGTAAAAAACCGAATTTGCTAAAGCCGACCCTGGTTATACTGTACTTTCAACTTATGTTATATTATATAAACATATCAAATGGCATAAGCTGAACGTATCCTATTTTCTGAGCTCTGATTTAAATAAACCCTCTATCTACAATAAATTTAATCACACCAAGAGCTCTCTCATTATACGCTTCACTATTTTTTATTTTAATATCCCACTTATTTATTTCATCATTATCCATTTCACTAGCGTCCATATCTGGTAGTTCATCGGCATCACTTAAAAATAAAAGAATTGTTGTAAAACATGTTGCAATAGCAAATTGGAAGTACTTATTTAAATGTTCCTGTATTATTTCCATAGGGATGGAATCGCATTGGAATGTTTGTAAGGAGTTGTTGAGAGAAGTATGATAAATATTAATTAATTGATCGAAATGGTTGTTCCGTAACTCTGTGCTTGTACAGTTGATAATGAAGAACGTGACGTCGACTACCGGCGAAGCAAATGTAGATAATTGCCAATCTAGTAAACAGATTTCTGTTGGTTTCTTCGGAAATGATGCATCCTAAAAACAAATATAAGGTTAATTAATTTTTAATTGGAGTAATTTTAAATAGATTAGATACGTAAATTTTAAGGTGGTCCTTTGCAACAGAAAACATATCTAAATGTACCTTTTCAGGAAATTGAAAAATTGATATAAAAATGAAAGGTTTTCTTTTTGTTTAAATATCTTGAGAAATATAAATGATTTTTATATGAACTATCATAGAGGTATTTATTTTTTTAGGTACAAATTTAGGTACATAATAAATAAATATAACATTTACATTTTTCAATTCTAGGAAATGTCAGATTTCATTATATGAGACCAATATCACATATTTCCTAAGTATAAATCACCAAGGGTTCATTTGGCACCTAACTGCTTTTTTTATTTGGCAATTTCCTACAATATTTTAATAATAAAAAGAATGCCTCAGCCGGTAACTGATAATTTTTTGATAAATAGGCAGAATATGCTACAATGCCTGATAATATTTTGCTCTTTTTCTAATGAAAAAAAATAGGTCTTCATGATTGTTTTCTTTGTTTTTATACCAGGCCTCTTTCGTCAGCTCGACCCCGCCCCCTCTTACCTCGGGACATTTTCCAGAAGTGCCTACTATGTAACGCGTCACTGTATATTGGTAAAAATAATTTTAAAATACTCACGCCATATTTGAACAATACATTGTTCGTCCAACAATCCGCATGAATAATTACTGAATGATCATTTTCAGACATAATTTCAGATATATATTTCGCTTTTTCGTAAACTCCATCGACAAAAGAAGAAAACAATTGATATTCCTTAGGGTCGTTCACTGGATCTAAAAGCGCTAGAGCTTTTTCACAAGATGTTGTCATTGTTTTCTTATACATTTCCTCAACACCTTCATGAAAAAATAAATTATCTGCTTCAGAAGCAAAAGAGTCGAATAGTTCTTTATTGTATTTCTTCAATGCGAAAGAAAGCGCATGCAGTCTTCCCATTTCTTCTAAAATAATTGCACAATGATCGAAATCCAATGTGTATTGCCTATCTAGCATCACAAACCCATCTGCCATTTTGTTGTCCATTATTAAAAATTCATCTTCGTTAAGTGTACTGTGCTTATATACTTTCGGATAGCTTTTAAATGAATTTTTTATGTTAATTTCTTCCTCTAAAGACATAAAAGCAGGAAGGACTTTTGTATACATAAAAACTTCACGTATAAAAACCCTATCACTTAAAAACACATCTCTGTAAGCGTTATTGCGTAACGAAGATTTTAAAATCAAATGCAGTTTTTTATTTTCATCATCCTTTTCTTCTATTATTATTTTTTGGATAACTCCAACATAGTTATCTCCTTTTTTCGATCCTGCGTCAATAGTTATCCTTGTATTTGTAAATCCTTCTTCTTTTATTATTTCATTCAAAGCAAGCTCAGTAGTACCTTCAGGTAAAGAATTAATATCATTTTCTATACTTTTTATTTGACTCATTTTTATTAGCACTGAATTTTTATAACAAACCAAATATCTCGAAGTACTGAACAATACAAATATGTGATGTTGTGTGCTATAAAGCATGAAGAGAAGGCCAACCATTGTCGTAATTTACATGATCTATTTAATGATTTAAAATACAGTGGCGTAGTATAAGCAATGGCTTTAGTAATTGATAACAAATAATAAAAATATTTTGTCTAAATGTTTACTAAAAATACTACACGTATTGCCGCCACTGGGTTATGTGATAAAAAACCAGATAATAAATTTTAAAATATATTTATGATAATACATACATATATGTAATATGTATATTATTGTATATATGTATACTTTGTATACATATCTTATGATAATCAACGATCATATTTATTTTAAACAATTGTTAATTTATGTTGGCAACATGAAGATTATAGTCCAAGAGGTGAGCGCCAAAATTTGCAACTACTTTCTAAAAGTTGATTTTTTTATTACGTCACATTTGTGGTGTAGATATACAGCCTGCCGTCAGTCAGCTAGTTTCGTTAGCGGTTGGCGCGGGGGTGGTTTTAACTTTGTAAAAAAAACTATACACGTTGCAACTACTTTCTAAAATCTGAAAATTTATTTCTAAGTAGTATACTAAGTAAGAACCCTTTTTATCATAGTCAGCCATCAAAATCTTGCAACCGGGTGCGTAAAAAATCTATACATCGTGAAGTACTTTCTAAAATATGAAATTCGGTATAAAAGTTAGGAATATTATTATTATTAAAAAAAATAGTTACCTTAACAAATGCCGTCAGCAGCCGATACACCACCTCCTCGTCAAACGCTTACGAAACTAGCTGACTGATGGCAGGCTGTATACTACACCACAAATGTGACGTAATATAAAAAATCAGCTTTTAGAAAGTAGTTGCAAATTTTGGCGCTCACCTCCCCGACTATTAGAGACAGGAGATTAAACTCGAGTGGAGGGGTATATCGAACGGAACCTGGAGTGGGCGGTCCGCATTTTTCAGATTTCTGTGCATAAGTAAGAAATTTACTTTGTGCGTAGTTACCACTCTGTTCATTTGTAAATTGCGGTATGCACACAACTATACGGTTGCGCAATCAACTATTGCGCAGAGCTTCGAGCACGAGAGACCACCTACTTTGGGGGTCATATTTTGACATAAAATTGTATTACAGAGATACAGACTTTATTCTCCTGTCTCTATTCTTAATGGTTGGCAACTACGTATGTACTGTCAAATGTGGCAACTCTATCTATATCTATAATTTGTTTCATTAAAGTTTGCAGTGGTTCCCGGGGATTTGACGGTACGATTCACGATTCGTATCGTCAAATCCACCGACATTCACTGCAAACTTAAATGAAACAGACTATATTTATAATTAGTTATTCATCTATGTATACTTGCTATCCTAACTAGGATTTTTTATTAAAATAGTACTTAATCATATACCTACGTCTTTACATAATTTTAAATTGGAATAAGTAATATAACACGTTTACATAAGTGGGCATTAACTTGTTAATCTGTTAATCGTTAATTAACGAAGTTAACAAAATGCTTAACGGATTAACTTTGAAGTTAACTCAAAAAACTGTTAACGCTTTTGCTAACTTCCGTTAACTTTAGTCCGTTACAATAGCTGTTTGATGACAAGTACCTACATAAGAAAGTTGTCGAAATAGCAACAAAAAAAATTGGATAGTAACTTTTAACGGTGAACTTTAACTTTCGTTAAATTTTCGGTTAACTTTAACTTCCGTTAAATTTTCGGAATTTTAACGAATAACGAAATTAACTTTTCGATTGATTAAGTGTGCCCACCCACCTATGCACGTTTAGATTAGGGTGATCAGGTTTTCGCCCATAGTCTCAGGGTTTGTATACTGTTTATGAAGACCATCAAAGGGTGCAACAATAAAAATAAAATAAAAATTTGCCAGATAGGTCTTCATTTTTACCTCACAAAACCAAAAATTAGATAGGTACATATATAAAAAAGAAGGTTTTCATGTATTCACACGGACAATTTTTTTCTTATGGTTTGTCAGGATTGATGTAATCTAAAATCAGGGTTTACATAATCTCAAATCTGGTCACCCTAGTTTAGATACATATTGTTGTTAAAAATAATATAAAGGATAATACAAAAAAGATAGTGTTATATATAACTAATTTCGGAAAGGCACTTAAATTTTTATAGAGCTTCGAAATACAAAAATATCTTCATAAAAATTAAGCTTGAAATATAAATTAAATCCGGACATCTATTAAAATTTCTTATGTAAATCTTCTCACATAATAAAGGTTGTTATTCAAGTTATATAACGTATCGTTCATTCTTGTTCAAAGGGACACATTTCGCTAGTCGTATGTATAAGTCAGTTCATTCAATTATCACAACAATGTTTTAACTTTTCTAGTACTGCACCCATAATTCATTGTTTGCACTACTGCAACTATTGATATTGATTTTAAACAATCCAAGGACTGAAAAATCATACAGGGTGACCCATTTTAAGTGCACACCTCTGATAACTTTTTATGGGGAAATGTTATCAAAAACTTTTCAGATAAAAGTTGTACGGTTTGGATGGGGACATAGACGTGATTTCAAGGTCATACGAAGGTCAATACGATTTTTTTAAATAGGAACCTATAGTTTTTATTAAGTCATTTTATTTGACGTAAAAAAACACGAATCTTTCATTAAAAACTTTTTTTTAACAACTTAACTTTTCCAAGATATCTAATAAAATAATTCGAGATTTTGAACTTTCAATATTTTTTTTACTCAGAATCCATCAAGTTTAGAGAAAAAGTACAAGATAAAAAAATTGATTATTTTGATCTAATAAGACAGAGATTATTTTTATCAATAACTTTTTCAATTTATTTTATTTTAAGCAAAAAAAAACAAATGTTAAAAAAATAGTCGAGTCAATGAAGGTTTTTACTTCGGAATCCTCAGAAACAGCACCGCTTTTAATGATTTTTTTTTAAATGTTCGTTATACCATACTATTTGAAATCAGAAACATTCCAGCCGTCGCACTATGTGTCCAAATCACGATTTCGTGCGATTAAGTCAATTTTCAAAATTTTAGTTTCTACTATTTTTTTTTGGATATTATCAATCTTTAATAAAATTCTGAATAAAATCCATAACTATAATTTTTTTGAATAATTTCTTATGGATAAAGTAAGCCATCGAAGTTGTCACTTAGAGAAATTATTTTCGGATATTATAAACACAAGAAAACAATGCAGGATTTCATAAATTTTTTTTTCAAAACTGCCAGTAGAAAGAGAATTTTTGTTTATACTACTGTTATATGTATAGTCTTAAGATAGTTATATATATTTTTGGGGTATTGAAAAAGTACCCAATTAGTAATTAGTAATTATTAAACATTTGCAGTTGTTTTTTTAAAGAAAATAGCGTTATATGGCTGTGGTACTCATATAGGCAGAGTGATAAAAAGTTTGCCTGGTTTGGTTAATAAACAAACTAATATGCTATCTAAATCAGAAGCATTTTCTCAAGTCACTCTGCCTTTGTGGGAGATATAGCTAAAAAAGAAGATCAAGTTGAATGTAATGAACCACGCCGATAAATTTGTTTTGTAATTATGAGTGGTTTGAACAATGAGAGTGGTAAGATTGGCATGTATATTAATTGGCATGAGCAGTGGTGTACGCAGGAAGGTGTTAGGGGGGGGGGGGGGGGGTCAGACCCCCCCATGACATCTGTGATCTTTTTTAAAATATTTTTTTAGTCATTAACTTTTCTATTTTGGTAACCTTTTTTTTAATTTTATTCTCTTTGAATTCCCCCCCCCCATGACACAATCCTGCGTACGCCACTGGGCATGAGTGTTATGAATTGCTTGAGTAATATGAGTAATATGAGATATATGGCATGAAGTATATGAGTTTGAGAGTAGACTGGTTTTTCTTAAAATTGTGAAAAAAGTACTGTTTTAAGTACTGTGTTAAGGCACGTTTTTGAAGGTGGTTATGAAAGTAGATCTATTAATTTATTTTTATGACATTTACGTTTCACTAAGGAGTTGAAATTCGACTGCAAAAGTGACCTAGTGATAAAAAAAAGTGATAACTTTATTAATATACACTGAGAAAAGAGTTTCTTTCTACCAACTAAGATTTGGTTGTAGTAACAAAATGGCAGAGTTGCTTATGGCGAATTAAATAATTAGTTACGAATAATAAACTATATGTTTGACCCTTCAAGTTGAGACAAGTGTTTATTTAGTTATAGTTACCAAACCATTATCTTGGTTGTACTGTATTAGAATGAATCATTATATAGCTGACTCAAGATATGATTTAGTAATTATTACTAAATCTATATTTATTATAACCAAAGTTAAAAATTGAAAATTTTAATGTATACCAAAGCAATATTTATTTACGTCAACCAAATCCCGACTAAATAGGTGGCAATTTCATCACGATGCTATCGAAATGTTCGAAATTGAAAACATTATAAATAGAGATGATACAAGAGATTCAGATTAAATTTTTATAACAGATTTCCGCTGATTTTATTTGTTTTATTTATATTTTTTATGTAAAATATTACTATTACACATTATTCTTACTATTTCACAGCATTTATCCTCATAAAATATCGTAATTTGCGTAGAAAAAAATATTATAAAAATGAAATAATTTATCGCACGAAATCGTCATTTGGACACATAGTGCGTCGGACTCAAAAAAATATTTTTTTTGCTCAAAAAAAATGTATATAAATAAAAAAATTTTCGATGATAACTGAGCAAAAGTGTGTTTTTTTGTTATAACTTAGTTGAATAAATATTATTTGAGGAAATGAGCAAAAAAAATTTTTAATTTTTATTGGCAAACGTTACTTTTCAATTATTTAAATAATTTGATTAATAAATTATCGTTGACATTTTGACGTAAAAATTCATAAATTAATATACATATTTAGAATTTATTGAATATTGATCAAATTTAGCAAAATTGTTCGAAATACCCTTATTTAATAATCATTTTACAGCAAGTTTTGCTACGAAATTTCGTATCCGCTCCAGCCGCGAAAAAAATAATAAACGTTTGTCATTTTGCAAATAAACAAACAATTTTGTCCAAAAAAATTGTAATTATTTGAGATGTATTTATCTAACGTTCCTGAAAGTTTTAGCCCTTTTGGTTAATTATTTTCAACTCTAGAGCAGTTTATTCTTTAGATTTTTCGCGCGTCAGCGGTAAGTTCGTCACTAAGATCGTTTACTCTGTAAAAAATATTTATTGATTTTTTATAAAATTTTGCATAATTGTTCGAATTACTTTAATTTAGCAGTACACAAATTAAGAGCACGTCACTAACATTATTTATCATTTTACAACTACTTTTTCCTACGAAATTTAGTATCCGCTCGTGTCGCGTATAGACAATAAACGTTTGCCTTTTTGTAAATAAACAAACGATTTTTTCCAAAAAAATTGTACTTATTTGAGATGTATTTACCTAATGTTTTTGAAAGTTTTAGACCTTTTGGTTTATTATTTTCAATTCTATAGCAGTATATTCCTCAGATTTTTCGCGTGTCAGCGGCACGTTCGTCGACAAGATTCTTTTACCCTGTTAAAAATATTTACTGAATTTTGATGAAATCTTACATAATTGTTTGAAATACTTTAATTTAGCAGTAAAAAAATTAAGAGCACGTCACTAGCATTATTTTTCATTTTACAACTAGTTAGGCTACGAAATTTACTATCCGCTCGTGCCACATATAAGACAATAAACGTTTCCCATTTTGCTAATAAATAAACAATTTTGACAAAAAATATTATGCTCATTTAAAATACATTTACCTAATGTTTCTAAATTTTTTAGCCCTCTAGGTTCGTTTTTTTAAATGGTACAATGTTATTTATTACAAATTCAAAATTTTTGAGGAAAAATTGGGAAATTTCTGGAAAATTCCTGAAAATTTTTGTATAAATCAACTTCATTTGTGAAAAGAAACACCGCGAATAAACATTTCTATCAAAATTTTCAATAAATTAAAATAATAAATAAAAATCCGAGTACGTCTATGTCCCTCTCCAAACCGTACAACTTTTATCTGAAAAGTTTTTTGATAAGATTTCACCATAAAAAGTTATCAGAGGTGTGCACTTAAAATGGGTCATCCTGTGTAATGAAAAATATTTATTGTACTTATTTACTTTTCAAAAATTTATTTATTTTCTCTTTTAGGCTGCTCATTTACTACGATTCAGATAATGTCAAGGTATGTAAGTATGGTAGTTTCTTTACTCGGCACAAGAGAGGGAAATGCGTCATCTGGAGTGCCCAAATCTGGAAAGAGGCCAGAATGATGTGTCCAATCATAAAAATGCAGCCTAGTAACACGTTATCTGGGGTGTCCGTGCCCAAACTGATTGGTAAAAAACTAATGAGGCAACCGTGTATTTACAAACCTAACCTATTATTAAGTAGAGACATTCATAAGATTATGACAAGAAGTACACAACAAGGATTGGGTCGAAAATAGAGAAAATAGCGTGGTCGTAGTTAATGATAAAACATTTTTTTAGTTTACTGAACCCCCAAAAAATATAAAAGTTTCAGAATATTTCATAGGAGTTTAAAAGAACATGTTTCACTATTAAATTATAAAATTGCATTTACGCTTATTTTTGAAATATTAATGTTTTCAAATAATTTTATTAACTTCTGTTATATGCATAAAAATTTAAAAAAAAACATGTAATGCATTATAATAATAATAATAAAAAAAATCAGCTTCACTATACTTACTTATACTATATGTATATTTCATATACATGGTATAAGAAAGTAAAAACAATTGTTTCATATGTAGTTATTATTTTATTATTGTTAATACTTATTTTTTAACATAATTTACAAATTAACAGTAAATATTATTTATTAAACATATGCACATAAATGAATCAATAGTAGGTATAAACAGTATAATATTAAAGTTCTTTGGTAACTATAATTAAAAATTTATTATTTATATCTGGCTATTTAAGAAAAGATGAAAAAAAATATATAAAATAATAGGTAACTTATCGTTTATTGCCCTCTAGTGTATGACCTCAATATTATTATTTTAACAAGTTTCATAATGTCATTGTTTCTTAAATAATACACATATGTTAATAATTTTAATTTATAATTTATATATGATGTTTCATAATTGAATGTCAATATTGATGAAAGCTTATCTGTGCATGATTTTAAGACACAAAATTCATATAACATAGGCTCGTTTACGCATTATTGTTGATATACAGGATGATCAAATTGTATAATTGTATATGTGTATTAGTTATCTAACTAGTTATCAAAAAATTATTTCAATAAATAGTGTTATGAGTAGGTTTGAATTGTTGTTTCAAAATTGTTGAAAAACAGTAAAGATATACAAAAAAATCAGACGATCTTGTTTTCACAAAATAAAATAATATTTATTTTATTGATGACAACAATTGGGACGCCACCCTGTTTACACCTACCAAGTTTTATAAAAATATCTAATGTGTTTTAGAGTTATGAAAAAAAAACGGATTAATATTCATATGAAGGTTAGTTCTTAAAATCATGCAAAGATAAACCTTCGTCAATATTGACATTCATTTATGAAACATTCTGTATATATTTAAAAAAAATAATTTAATTTATTTACAAAATTATTTGTATAAAATAATGTCCTACATTTATACAACCAATACTAAAATACTTTTTAACTTTAAATATATTGATCTTTTTTATAATACCCACTTAAAGCAAAAGCAAAAGTTATGCTACCTACAAAGTGCTAAATCGTTATGAATTTGCTCTCAATTTTAATAAATGTGATTTTTAATAATGTAAATAATGTACATATATTGACACGGTACATCACTATTTTTTTTTCGCTGGCGCATTTATCAAGTTCATTTATATAATTCATAACTATAGATTAGAACTGTCAGTAGTTGCAGATAACGTTAGCTTATCTTTTGATTTTGATATACCTAATAATTTATAATATCGGACATAAAAGGTTTTTTTTATAATTTATTTATAAACTATTTATGAACACAATGAATTTAAAATAGTAACTTATATTATTATAGTATTGTATATGAACACAGTTTTAAGAATTTAATACTATAATCAACTAAAATTACCTGGTAGGCACAATAGCGTAATATAACAGATGTGCCCTCTCTTACAGTATAGATGTATACAAAAATATAATATAAATATATAGGAATAAACAGTTTGGTATGTACCCCCCCCCCTCCCACCCAATCGTTTTGAGAAAATGGCAAATAAAAAAAAATTAACTTATATTGAAGTTTTAGAAGTGAAAAGCAAAAATTGGACATTCAATTTTACCTATAATCTGTTTCATTTATGTTTGCAGTTGTTGCCGAGAATTTGACGGTATGAATCGTGAATTGTACCGTCAAATCCCTGGCAACCCTTGCAAACTTAAATAAAACAGACTAGACTTTTTTAATGTGAATGAGAGAAAAGAGTCATTCAAAAACAATTAGTAAAATTATTTTTTTATTATTTTTATATAGTTTTAGCCCCCCAAAAATCCTGGTTTAAAGCATTTAAAATAAACAATTAGAATATAGCCTTATTTATATACTCAAATATAAAAAATGTTAGATTTTTTTTATTTCCATAATATTAATTTGAAATTAATACTGCAGGCATTGTTAAATATTAAACAAACTATGTATATTTAAAATAATTCTAATAAAACGTATTACTCATTATATAACAGAAAATTCGTGGCTATAAATGCATATTATTTTATTTTAACACCCTTAAAGACAGTAACGCGTTAATGTAATAGGCAAACTAGACCTCTGTCTAAGACCATGATCTAATAGGGTGCCTCCCTCTCTTATTTTTTTTTTTTTTAGAAAAATACATTCAGAAATACATATATATTTTCTTTACCAAACTAATTTCGTGACGATTATAACGTGCCACTGCTTGAAGACTAAATAATTTATATAAAACCTCGACTAACTGCATGCTTGATAACCCCAGTAATTCTTTCATTATATAACTCAATATTCTTCGAAATATAGTTCCAATCATCTACCACTTTCTGATCAAACTCGGTTATCATTTGGAAATCCGGAATTTCACTAGAATCGCTTGTAAATAGATTAAGTAAAGAACATGCAATAGCCACTCCGTATTTGGAAAACTTGTTGACGTTCTCTAGAAACACCTCCTTGGGAAACAAATCCTCTATGTTGCATTTAAATTGTTTCAGGTTCTCGCCTAGAGATATGTAGTACTCGTCTAGAAGAGTGTCGAAGTATTTGTTCCTGTCTTCAGTACTGGTGCAGTTGTAGATGAAGTAAGACAAGTCCATTGCCAGAGAGCCGTAGATTGAGACTTGCCAATCGAGGAAGCAGACCTCTGTAGCATTTCTTGGGTTTGCCGGATCCTGAAAAGATGTTAAAATATGTAAAATTAATTTTAGTTAAAAACAAGGGTAATTTGTACACGCTGAATCCAAAAATGACCACCATTCTGCTCAATCAGCTCTTGTTTTTGCGGTATTGCAAAAAACATGTTTTTTTCGATATGCAAACATTCAAGTGAATAACATTAAAATTCGACAAAAATTGTTTATGTAACAGCGCTTTGAATTTAAAAATTGCCGAATTTTGGCTAAGAAATCGATTTTTTTTCGTTTAAAACATGTGATTCGACGGGAATAATTTTACGAATGTATATAATTTAAGGCTTTTTAGTTCAATTAAAACCCATAGCTTCATTCTGATTGATATTTGTTTGAAGTCATTGATTTAAAAAATACATATATGAATTTGAATGTTTGCAAATCGAAAAAAACATGTTTTTTGCAATACCGCAAAAACAAGAGCTGTTTGAGTTAAATGGTGGTCATTTTTGGATTCAGCGTGTCCAAATTACCCTTAAAAAGTTGTTGTATGCCCTGCAGCAAAATGGCTGCTGGTCAATATTATGAACCGTTTTAAATTTAAAATACAATTTTTTTTTTGTAAATAAATAAAATACAGAAAAAGATTATTTTAAACATTTTTGATTGTTTTAAATCGATTACTTAGATTCAAAAAATAGCTCAACAATACTTTTTCTACTATATGTAAGCATACTCCATAG
This sequence comes from Sialis lutaria, assembly GCA_949319165.1. Lineage (NCBI taxonomy): Eukaryota > Metazoa > Arthropoda > Insecta > Megaloptera > Sialidae > Sialis > Sialis lutaria. The sequence continues at coordinate 13,757,330 of OX439241.1, forward strand.
ATATTCATTTCATATTTTTAATATACCTATTTACTTACTTTAAAAATTAAAATTTGAACTTTATTATTAAGAATAACCAAATGTCAAAATAAAATTAATTTAAAAAAATAACCCAAAGTGTTTTATTTTCTATATTTTTTTAATATTTTGAAAAACTTCTGTCAACTTAAGAATAAAATTTAAAATGGATAGTAATATTGGACCAAACAAATTTTTCGTAGTATTAACTGAAGAGCAAATATTTGTGTACAACTGAAATGATATTGATTTCCCTTTATTCTGTAGAATATTATAAAAATAAAAAGTTTTTTAATTTGATCGAGATAACAACCAAAATGAAGTTACATAAAATAGTATAAAATTATTTGTGAAAATATTTCTAATTTCCATTCAGATATTAAAAGTTAATAAATTCATTTACGTTGCATATGTATACGAAAATAACTATTATTACTCAATATTAGTTCAAATACTACTGAGGTCATTAAAATACTGTGTTCATAAATACAAACATTAATGTATTTTAATGGAAACTTATTGCACATGTTTGACGTAATAACTAGTTTATTTTTCACTACCATATTCCACGTATTATGCATATACAATGTACATACATACACCGGCGCCGACTACGGGAAGGCGAGGGGGGCGATCGCCCCCCCAGATATTATACCAGGGGGGCTTCGCCCCCCCTGTGCAGCTGAACTCTAGTTTCGTTTAAATTAAAGATACTTTTGCCAATAAGATTTTTACTTTAAAAAAGGTGTAAATATTCAAATACTTGTCACTTGAGTAAAAATGATCACTAAAAATTTCTTCAAAAAGGAAATTAATACTAAAACATCTTTTATTTTCTTTACAAAGCTTAGTTAGATCAACAACTTTAAAAAAATTATACTTTTCTACACTTTACTATATTTTCAACTAAAATAGTCGTTTACGTTTCATGAGCCTCTGTAAATTAAATATAAATGTTCACTTTTCAATTATTTCAAATAAGTTTGATCGATTTTTATCGAAACTACAATAATTTGATGAAAAAAATTTTTTTTTCACATTATTAGTTGCGTTTCTGAAATTTTTGTCGTTATTACGAAAGGTGGATATTGCACATTTTTTAAGGAAATTTTTTGCACACCCCCCCCCCCTTCCTCAAAAAAATATGAAAATCTCGCCCCTTCAGGTTAAATGAAAAGTCGGCGCCTATGCATACATATGTTATTTTAAATTGTACGTTTCTCATTTTACTACGTTTCATTTCGTATATAGTATTTTTAACCACTGATATTTTTTAATTCGAATATATACATGAACACCAAAAAGGGTGATTTTTTTTCTCAAATAAGATACTAGCATCAGTCTTGAACGCTTTAAAAGCAAATTATATTATTTTTTTGAGATTGATGGGTTACTTTTTGTTATTCTCATAAACTCATAAAATAAGTACCTCTTTATTAAATCAATTTATTACCAAAATCCGCAAATATGTTTTTTTATTTTAGCCTTTTATTTTGTTCATGTTTTTTTTCTCCAGTAATGAACAACGTAAAAATAAATAACCAACGATGAACAGTTGCTAAGAATTACAAAATGATAATTACTATGACACAACAATTAAATTAAAGAGTCGAAAAATTAAAAAAAAAAGGTATTTACATTATTTTCATAAGAAAATATTCTATATCATAATATAATGATTATTTATCCACTATTTTAAAACAAAATGATGAATCGTCATCAAATCACGCTGAAAAGTGTAAGTACATGTATATATTAATAACCAGTAATATCAGTAATGAAATATCAACAAATATATCTAATTCAATATTTTTAATATAAAAAAAATTTAAACAGGAATCAATAACACAGATATTAAATAAAAACTAATTTTAGGCAAAATCTTTGGGGTCTCTAGCTCCCTCACGAAGAAATTCCGAACAAATGCTCACATGAAATTTTTTACTTGAAATATTTTTATCGAATAAGTTTGTTCCACCTGATATGACTCACTCTGTATATGTAATATGTACGTACAGTAGAACATCTATAAGTCGATTTATATATCTGTTCCCATACCTTCAGCTCCAAAACCTCTATTACTCAGTGAAGGAACCTCTATAATTCGAATTAATTTCGATTTATATATATGTATGTATATAGAAGATTTTTTCAACACTTTCAAAGTTATTGTTTTGAGGTATCTACCTCAATTTTTTTAGCGTTTCTTTTGAAATTCGATTTATAGAGGTTTCTATTGTACATAAAAAATACTTGTGTTATGGTTATTGAAAAAAATAGTAACTTTTACAGCAAAATATTTCATAAATAATCATTTATAAACCATACCATCAAATTTTAAATTTGTTGAGTTTTGTATGATCTTATGAAATATTTAAATAACATTAACTAACATAAACTTACTTCATATTTGAAGAGTATATTATTACTCCAACAATCTCCATGTAATAGAATAGAATACTGATCAAACTTCTCAAATTTGGAAAAATTGAAAACAATATCAAAAAGTATATCCTTAAATTTTGTGAACGCTTCTATTTCTTTAGAATCTCCAGTCAACATCAACGCCTTTAATGCTTTATCTCCTGAATTATTGAAATGTTCTCTTATTAAATTCTGGGCATTTAATTGCGTCATATAATGAGTGGCTCTTTCAGCATAGTTTTTGAATTTTTCCGGTTTGTGTTCTTTAAGAGCAAACGAGAGTGCATGGAATTTACTTAATTCTTTCAACACCAACTTACAGTTCTCTAAATCTAAAGGATGTTTTCTATCGGCCATTGTAAACCCATCAGCTTTCTTATCAGCAAGTATCAAATATTCATCCATTTCTTTCAGTGAATACTTGTACAATTTTGCATAACTATCAAAGGTATTCTTGACTTGGAAATCAATTTCAAGCTTCTTAAATTCTGGCAAAACTTCATTATAAATAAAAACTTCACGTTCAAATTGTTGATACGTTGGATATAAATCTCGTATTACTGAATTTCTAGTTGAAGATTTAAGAATCAAACTCACTTCTTTATCTCCTTCTTCTTCGATAATTTTAACCCTTTGGACGACACCGACATAATTATCACCTTTTTCCGATCCAGCACTGATTATTACTTTTATATTCGATAATCCAGAACTTTTGACAATTTCATCGATTGCATTTTTTTCACTACCGCCCGGAAAAGTGTTAAGCGAAAAAAAATTATTACCTTCTGCCATATTGTTAAGTGCAGTCTATATTGTTATTGTTGTATCGTGTACAAACGAATATAAAGTGCTGCATAAATACGCAAGATAGTATTTCACTAGCGCACTAGACAAAGACGAATAGATCTGAGTGTATGCTGGTACTTTTCTATTTATATGCATGAAGGTTACTCATCAATGATTGCATTATTTTGTAAAAACAGGTAACCAATTATGTTTCAATGCAAAGATCAACGACTTGTATTTGATTTTGTCACCACAAGAAAAATAAAGTTCGTTGTTAAATAATATTGAACTGTGTTACGATAAACATATGCGCCGATTTTTCATTTTATCCAAAGGGGCGAGATTTTTGTAGTTTGTATTGAATCCACCGTGAGGAAGGGGGTTACATTTTTTACCAACAAATTAGGGGGAGGGAGATTTTTGAGTATTTTTTTTAGTTATAGGTAACAATAGTGTAAGAGCGGATGAAAGTCTATAAAGAAAAAAATAACTACATAAAATTATTGTAAATAGTAAATAGAACACAGAGTACAATACGTGTAAGTTTATAATTTATTTTTTACATTTTCATCGCACATCAAAAAATGCAATAAAGGTAATAATAACCGTTTAAAGATTCAATATAAAATTATTATGATACAGAAATTTTAAAACATATATGTACTGTCGCAGAATATACATAAGTATAGGTACAGTATTTTGTAGAGAATTTTATGCTTTACAAAAAAGGTTCTTAGGCATTTTATCTTATCTTGTTTAGTTTTTGCTATTTTAGCAAGGTTAAAAAATGCTATTTTTGTTTTTTTTTAACATTTAAAAAAAACTGTGAAACATTTGCGCAACTTTTTTAAGCACAAAATTTTTTTATCACCCCATTAACAAAATTGCATCAAAAAATTATTTTTATTTTAATAATTAAGGTAATGCAAATAATTTTCAATAACTATCTAATGGTTGCAATAGCCCCCATTACCTCTGAAGATAGCGCCTATGACAATAAATATTATAAAAAGTTCCACAAATAATTATAAACTAAACATCCATTACAAATTTAGTTACGTGATTGCACTTCATCCTTATTTACTTTCAGATAAATAAAAAAAATATGTCAAATATTATGTATTTGTCAAATAAAAATGATATATAAATATTTAAAGGGGTTATAAGAAATTGTTGATTTGATTCTTCCTTTGTTACAACCAATTAACTTATCCCGTGTTTATTTTATTTTTAATAGTATACACCTATGTTTTTGTATTAAATCTCTAACATGCGTGTACGTGATTGTACGATAACGAAAACAATAGATGAATTATGAAACTGAATATTACATATGGAGTTATTACATGCCCGTCGATATTATCGTACAACAAAATCGACACATCTTATGCGGTGTTTACACCGAAAAAACAAAACAGAAACATCGTGTCTTTAAAATACTTCGTATTTAAAAATGTATAGAGTTTATTGCTTTTTTGTAAAAAAAAACAACGTGTTTCTGTTTTGTTTTCTCGGTGTAAACAACGCATTATGGTATAACCTTTAACAACAGGTTCGACATTATCGGCCGACAATGTAGTTGCGTGTGTAAATAGCCTAATATAAGAGAGTTTGTAAACATTGAAATGTGTTACGGCCATTGACCTCTCAAATTAACGTAGTATATTAAGAGCGAAAAATCAATAGTATCAAAAAATTCATTTGATATTGATAATTATATTTTTTATTATCTATTAATCTATCAAGTATATTGTTATTTAAAAATTAATTAGATATAAGTAATACTTATTTGGAAATATATATTTTATATAACATTTTTTAAATAATGCACAATTTATGCAGCTTTTTTAAGGGTTCTTGGAATTTTTTTTAAATACAATCAATTAATTAATTATTTTTAATATTTGTTATTACAGTATTGTATTCAAGAGTGGTGTTTTTTAAGTCCCATATTATATGCGTATCAACTGGTTGTTTATCGATTTTAGCAAGGCTTTGGAAAGGTAGGGGGGAACATTATGCTTTAAATATAAGATATAAATAATAAATAATAATATCTATATAATGTCTTAGATTAAAATACCATAAATTATTTTCTTTAATTAGATACAGTGTTGTATTTAGGAGTGATATTATTTTGAAGCTCGATCCATATTATATAATTGTTGCTTATAGGCTATTGATTATAGGTTTTTGAAAGGAACAATTGCGTTAAAGGGTTTTTATTGTTTAATATGTTTGTTTGACACCCACAGATGATAAAAACACAAAGTGCTACTAAATTCACCCTTGCGTTTTTTAGGGAGGGGTTAAACTAGTCACTTTTCAATGTTTTAAGTATAACTCGAAAACTAAGCAGACATTGAAAATTTTACAAGAATGATTTTTTATAGAAAATTAAATATCCCATCAAAATAGATGATTTAAAAAATTAAAAAAAAAATTATGCAAGAAATATTTAAAAAGCAAATCTAAAAAATATCAAAAAATCACAATTTTTTCAATTTTTTACTAAATTACTCATAAATTTTTTCTAAGTAAAGATAGGTATAGGACATGCTTTGGAGAAAAAAAAGTAGAGGTCACGCCCGTTAAAATGTTGAGTCGAAAAGTTTTTTTTATGTAAATTGGCTGAGCTATAGTAATTCAAAGTTTACCATTTTTTGTCATTTCTTCTCAAATCGTAACTTAATGGCAATTGATTAGAGGTTTTTGAAAGGAACAATTACGTTAAACGGTTTTTATTGTTTTATATGTTTGTTTGACACCTACAGATGATAAAATCACAAAGTGCTACCGAATTTACCCTTGCGATTTTTAGGGGGGTTCAACTAATCACTTTTCAATGTTTTAAGTATAACTCGAAAACTAAGCGGATTTTGACAATTTTACAAGGATAATTTTTTATACAGAATTAAATTTCGCATCAAAATAGATGATTTATAAAATTAAAAAAAAAATTATGCAAGAAATATTAAAAAAAAATTTTTTTTTTCATTTTTTAAATCTTTTATTTTGATGGAAAATTTAATTCTTTTATCATCTGTAGGTGTCAAACAAACATATTAAACAATAAAAACCCTTTAACGCAATTGTTCCTTTCTACCTATCAATTTTAGCAAAGTTTAGAAAAAGAGCGTAAATTGTTTTTAAGAGAGTTTTAAATTTAAGTAGATAGGTGATAGATATTATTTATTTGTTTATTATCTGTTAAAATATAAATGAAAAAATTTCAAAGAAAATATTTATTCGATGCATCCTTAATATCTGTTAGGTTAGTTAGGTATATTAAAAGGTCCGGTAAATCGGTATTTTACTGTAATATTAATATTTATGCAATGTAAAATCATGTAAAATTAGATGCTGTGGCAACTTTAACCCTGTTGAACTGGACCAGCAGATGCCGTTATTTAAAAATAAATAATACTAAAGTTTAGCTTATATTTAGCACATTTTTTTATCATTTCACTAAATATTTGATAGCATACACTTTGCACACTCGAACATAAATTTTAATACTTTACACTAAAAATTAGTTCTTTGCACTAAAACAGAATACTTTGTACTGGAAAAACCCTATGTTGTTTTGATATTTTAATGTGATTTTTTAATCATTATTATTATTATTTTTTTTATATAGCTACATATTTATTGTGATTTTAACCTAACGAAAACTAACCTATTCTCATTCGTCCCAATAGATTGCCCTAACCAAGGACAATTAACGTTTATATTATTACATCAACTTTGTTCTTAATAACTATGTACATAGGTACATATGTATATACGTGATTTTGACAGTTATAATGTCATATCGGCATATTCCCCAACACGAGTTATTTAGTGCAAAGTATTAAAATTTATTCTGTCAGAAAAGGAGACGATCCAACTGACATTAAACATATAGAAGAAGAATTAAAATTTATGTTCGAGTGTATAAAGTTCATAATACCAAATGTTTATTGCAAAGTATTAAAATTTATGTTCAAGTATACAAAGTGTATTTTTTCAAATTTTTAGTGCAAAGTACTAAAATTTATGTTCGAGTATACAAAATGTATACTATCAAATTTTTAGTGCAATTATAAAGTTTTCATATGATTAACTTAATTAAAGGCTTTCATTGGGACCTGCAAATGATTATTAATGAATGATTTTTAGAAACATTGTACATTGTCAATAGTTTATTTATCAATTTAGTTAAGTGTGTTTTTTATTAAGATAATGGACTCAATTTAATAATTTTTGACCGCAATATTAATTATATGAAATAATATTTTTAAGAATTTTTTTAATGAAAAATACTTTACAATAAAAATTACATTTTTTTCAAGATTCATTCAGTGACGCGATTTGATAGTCGAGGACACAAACAGAATAAACATTAAATTTATACTAGGTATATAGCTAATTTTTATCCTACAAATTTTTTTGTCCTCAAACAAATGAGAGCAAACGAGAGTCTTCGCAAAAATTATTCCAAGAGAAAAAAAACTGTCTTCAATATTATATATATATACATTTTTTACATATTTCCTCAACTCGCCTCCTCCCCCATCACCTTGAGGCCCTAACAAGTTCCCTACTGTATAACGTACTTCTAGATTAATTTAAATAAAATTATGACAAATTAGTATTGATTCCCAATTTCTTTAATATTTATAATTCTTCAAATGTGATATTACAAATAATAAAAAGCTAATTAATTACATATGTACGTTATTTTTGAAAAAAATAATTCTTCAATTTTTTTATTATTAATTACTGTAATTAAACATCAAATTAAAAATAGCTTATTTAATAACAATAAAAAATACATAAACTGGTGCATTTTTATAGCTATGTGCATTATTAAAGTCATTTGATTAAAAAAATACTTCCAAAATCTAATTATTCATTTTCCAATTGCTCTTTTAATTTAAAAATAATATGATAAATATTGTTCAAATTTTTTGGCGTTAGGGTGACCCCCTACAGCCACGACTACATTGTTCAAATTTGATAGTTAATCTAGAATCATGTTAAATACACATCTTGTCAAAATTTACAGTCGGTTTAATTTCAACCTGAAAGTGTGTTGGCAGAATGCACGAAAAAATGTACGAGTAATACTCTGAAAACATATCCCCAGAACTAGTATCAACAGATTGCTTATAGTCCCATTTATAATAAAATGTTAACCTTTCATCCTTCAACCCTTAAACTCAGTAACATAAAAGTCACAATATACATAGTTCTACTTTATTAGTTATTATGTCCCTAGTCTTTTTTTACATTTATACAATTACATTAATAAATCGGCCAAGTGCGTTTCGTAGCTGCATTCTGGATTTGTTTCAGATTTTTTTAATTTAAAATAAGAGACGGGGACATTCACACAACGACATTGAAAAGCAAAAATATCGTTACTGAAGGGTTAAAATCAAAAGTTTATTTGACATTTTCGGATATCTATGATTATGACACCCCACTCGAGGTAAGTAAAAAAATATGTATGAGTTCACTTTTTAGTCTAATCATAAGCAAAGGGGGTCAAAATTTTTGAATTGCGTAGTTAGTAAAACCTGATATGATGCCATTTATAGATAATTTTCTGTTTAAAATATAAAATCAATATCTTCAACAATAAAATTTTAGAATATGATATCACTTGTCATACTGTTAAATTAAATAACTAAATAAACTCTTTCTTCACATGCCTGATAACCCTACTCATCATCTCATTATAAAGATCAATATTTTTCGAAATAAAATTCCACTTTTCTAGCTCCTCTTCACCGAAATCCTTAATACTCTGCAGATCGGGTATTTCGTCCGAATCGCTTGTAAACAAGTTCAATAAAGAGTAGGAAATACCGACACCGTATTTAAAATATTTTTGAATGTGATCATCGAAAACTTTTCTCGGATACATAACTTCCGGGTCGCAGTTCATCTGTTTCAGCGAATTCGCCAATGAGCTGTAATAAGTGTTCAGCATATGATCAAAGTGGCTGTTTTTCACTTCCGTGCTGGAGCAGTTGTAAATGAAGTAGGCTAGGTCGATAATCGGTGAACCGTATCTTGATAATTGCCAGTCGAGGAAACAAACTTCACCAGGGTTTTCTGAGCTTTGGGAATTCTTAAACAGATATAATGGAAATTAGTACGGTGAATGTGATGATAAAAACATGCAGATGAAGGTTACTGATAAATGTAGATTTACATTTAGAACGGATTAATATTATTATTGCTGTTTCATATTTTGTTACTACGTCATTAAAAGTAAAAGAAATCTTACTCCAACCCCAACAAAAAAAGAATACTGTAATGGTTGTAGTAAAAGTTAACAAGATAATTTGTGTAATAAAAATTATAAAAACTTACGTCATATTTGTGTAAAATATTGTTACTCCAACAATCTCCATGCACTATAACACAATATTCATCAAAGCTTTCATTTTTTGAAAACATAAAGGCAATATCAAAAATATGATCTTTAAATTCACTGAATTTTTCAATTTCTACAATATCTTTTTCAAGATCTAAAGATTTAAATGCCTTTTCGCCAACTGTTTCATAATGCCTCCTTATCATTGCATGATTCTGAACTGCATTCATAAGAACATCATCAGCTCTTTGTACAAAACTATGAAATGTTTCTGGATGGTAATGTTTAAGTGCAAATGAAGCAGCATGGAATTTTCCTATTTCTTTTAACACGATTTCACACTGAGGTAAATCTACAGGATGTTTTCTATCCACCATTATAAAACCCTCGCTCTTTTTATCGGAAAGGATCAAATACTCGTCCATTTCTTTAAGAGAGTAATCATACAGCTTTGCATAACTCACAAAAGGATCTTTTATGTTTAATTCCTTCTCTAGTTTTGCTAGAGTTGGTAGATATTCATCGTACATCATTACTTCACGTTCAAATAATTTAAACATTGGAAATACATGCCGTATATGTTCATTCTTACTGGATGATTTAAATATTAAATTTATTGTCTCACTGTCTGAAGTTACTTCCACTTTTTGAATAATACCAACGAAATTATCTCCTTTAACAGAACCAGCACTTATTGTTATCTTTGGATTTTGAAGACCTTCTTCTCTCATAATTTTCTTAATAGCAGCATTTCCAGTTCTTTCAGGTAAAACATCTGTATTTTTCATTTTCTACAAACAAATATGTTTTGAGACAATCATATCAGTTATATTTATTCTTTGATTAAATTAATTACATTAATGCACAGTTTAATTTAAATAATGCTCGGAAATATTTCTGTTAATATTATTTTAATTTTACGAAATGTGTTGCAATTACAACTAAATATCAAGAGACTTTATTTGTAGAAGATAAAATTATCTTTTAAATAAATATTGTTGTTTTATTTTCCAGTTAACAATTTGTGAAAAATGTTATATAAAAAACAGATTATAAAATAAAATAAATTATTTTTTGTAAATCTCCTACAATTATTACTCGTTAAAAACTTCCCAATCGTGATCATTGGATATAAGGTTATTGCATTTTATCGACGAATAAGGAATTTAAAAAAAAAAACACATTTTGTTGATGATTTCTGAATAAAAAAATCTTGAATTTGCAGAATCTCGAAATTATTTTGTTAAATATCATGTAAAGCTCAAGTTGTTAAAAAATCAACGAAAGATTCACTTTAGTGTCTACTGTATAATGCACTACTGTATTAATTTAAATAAAATTATTAAAAACTAGACGATTCCCTAGTTCCTCAATATTTATAATTCATCAAATGTGATATTACTGATAACAGATCCAACTAAATGCATATTTAATGAGAAGTTTATTAATTAAATGCATTTATTATTTAATTTTTTTATTATTAATTACTAGAATAAAACATCAAATTAAAAAAAAAGCTTATTTAATAATAAAAAAATACATAAAATGGTGCATTGTTTATAACTAGGTATCATAACAGTAATTTTAATGTTTATATTGTTATGATTGAAAATACCTAAATTCAAAGTTTCATAAACTTTTAAAAAATTATAACAAATAAAGAAGTAGAGTTACAGTTATGAGTGTAAGGACCTTTTTTAATCGAAATGACCTTAAGATGATACAAAAAAAATTGATTTCAATTTTTTTTCATTTTGTAGGACCTTTTTGCGAAATAAACAGTATCCGACCAAGGCTCCGACCGGCACCTTGCACTTTGATAATCAAGGGAACCTCCCCAATAAGATAAGAACAAAAAATTCAATCGGAATAATATCCCGAACGACTGCGCTACTATGTTCTAGTTTAGTAGAGCAATAAATATAACATCAACAGATTGCTTCTAATGTCCCATTTATAACAAATTTCAACTTTTCATCCCTCAACACTTAAACACAGTAACATAAAAAGTCACAATATACATACATAATTCTACTTTATTAGTTAATATGTCCCTAGTATTTTTTCTTTTTACTTTTTCACAATAATATTAAAATTGGAAGTGCGTTCCATATAGCTACATTCTGGATTTGTTTAAGATTTTTTGAATTTTAAATTAAAGGCAGGGAAATTCACACAACAACATTTTCTATTGCATTTCAGGAGACCTATCGAATAACACCTTACTAAATGGGGTAGCTGAAAAAATAAGTGTGAATTCACTTTTCAGTCTAACTTTTCAACTTTTCGTTATTATTTACAGTGAAAGAACTAATTAAAGAGCTGCATCCTGGAATTTGTTCAGAATTTTTGATTCAATAGTTTAGAAATTAGAGGGGGGGGCGCTCTGACAAGAAATTGAAAAGCAAATATTATGTAACTGAAGAGTTAAATTAAAAGGTCATTTAACATTTTTTGGTGCATTTTAGGGGACCTATCTAAAAATTACTAAATGGGATAAGTGAAAAAAAATTAGAATATACTTTTCACTCTATAAAAAGGGGTCAAAAAAAGTTGGGTTTTTTTTCAAAAATATCATCATTTCTATTTTCGGGTTATTAATCTACGTCCGTTTTCCGAATTTCATCTAAATCGGTATAAAAATTATATCGATAGACATACAGATGGACGGACAAAGCGAAACTATAAGAGTTCTTAGTTTGCTACGGAACCCTAAAATATTCCAAATACCAAATCAATTATCTTTAAAATTTTTGAATTGCGTATAGTTAGTATATAATAAGAACATTATATGATGCCATTTATAGCTAATAAATTTCTGTTTGAAATATAAAATCAACATCTTCAACAATAAAATCTTATAATACGATATCACTTGTAATACTGTTAAATTAAAGTACTAAATAAACCCTTTCTTCACAGCATGCCTGATAACCCCACTCATCCTCTCATTATAGAGGTCAATATTTTTCGAAATAAAATTCCACTTTTCTAGCTCCTCTTCACCAAAATCCTTAATACTCTGCAGATCGGGTATTTCGTCCGAATCGCTTGTGAACAGGTTCAATAAAGAGCAGGCAACAGCGACTCCGAATTTAAAATATTTTTGAATGTGATCATCGAAAACTTTTCTCGGATACATAACTTCCGGGTCGCAGTTCATCTGTTTCAGCGAATTCGCCAATGAGCTGTAATAAGTGTTCAGCATATGATCAAAGTGGCTGTTTTTCACTTCCGTGCTTGAGCAGTTGTAAATGAAGTAGGCTAGGTCGATAATCGGTGAACCGTATCTTGATAATTGCCAGTCGAGGAAACAAACTTCACCAGGGTTTTCTGAGTTTTGGGAATTCTTAAACAGATATATTGGAAATAAGTACGGTGAATGTAATGATAAAAACATGCAGATGAAGGTTACTGATAATTAAATATACATTAGATTTACATTCAGAATGTAAATAAAAAATTGATTAATATTATTGTTGGTTCATATTTTGTTACTATGTCATTAAAACTAAAAGAAATCGTACTCAACCCCAGCAAAAAATAATACTATAATGCGATGTAGTAAAAGTTAACAATATGTAGAATATACAATATTTGCGATAAAGTTTGTATTTACCCCCACTTCACCGTGGTAAATTTTGAAATGACGTACGCTCAACACTCGATATAACGACGGTGTTGGTAATTCAACCGCTTGATATAACGACGATATGGACCCCTTACTACCATGCCAACATAAACGTTAATTGGTGAATTTAAAATTAGCGCAGAAATATAGCAGTCGGTGGTATTATGGTGGGGATAGGGGAAGATCGCTATATCAAACGTGGTTACGTCGTTGTACAGGCGGTCGTTATATCAAGCAGTGAGTGTAGCTGATATTATAAACTAACATATTAAAAATATTTTAATGATAAATTAGTCTGTGCAATAATAAAAAAATACTTTTAAAATAATTGTAATGTTTATCTATTTTTATTGATGTGCTAATAGATTTGTAAGTGTGATAAAAAATAAAAAACTTACGTCATATTTGTATAAAATATTGTTACTCCAACAATCTCCATGCACTATAACACAATATTCATCAAAGCTTTCATTTTTTGAAAACATAAAAGCAATATCAAAAATATGCTCTTTAAATTTACTAAATTTTTCGATTTCTATAATGTCTTTTTCAGGATCTAAAGATTTAAATGCCTTTTCACCAACTGTTTCATAATGTCTCTTTATCATTTCAAGATTATGAACTGCATTCATAAGAACATCATCAGCTCTTTGTGCAAAAATTTGGAATGTTTCAGGATGATAATGTTTAAGTGCAAATGAAGCAGCATGAAATTTTCCTAATTCTTTTAACACGATTTCACACTGAGGTAAATCTACAGGATGTTTTCTATCCACCATTATAAAACCATCGCTCTTTTTATCGGAAAGGATCAAATACTCGTCCATTTCTTTCAGAGAGTAATCATGCATCTTTACATAACTCATAAAAGAATCTTTTACATTTAATTCTTTCTCTAGATTGGCTAAAGTTGGTAGATATTCATCGTACATCATTACTTCACGTTCAAATAATTTTATCATTGGAAATACATGCCGCATATGTTCATTCTTACTGGATGATTTAAATATTAAATTTATTGTCTTACTGTCTGAAGTTACTTCCACTTTTTGAATAATACCAACGTAATTATCTCCTTTAACAGAACCAGCACTTATTGTTATCTTTGGATTTTGAAGTTCTTCTTCTCTTATAATTTTCTCAATAGCGGCATTTCCAGTTCCTTCAGGTAAAATATCTGCATTCTCCATTTTCTACAAACAAATATATGTTTTGAGACAATCATATCAGTTTTATTTATTTTTGATAAAAAATTAATTACATTAATGCTCCGCACTCCCCAAAAATCTTTGCTGTTAATTTTTTATTTTTATTTTAGCAAATATGTTTTTGTTTTTATTTAAACACCGCAGGCAAACGGTTGCAATTACAACTAAATATCAAGAGGTGTTTTATTTATAAAAGATAAAATTATCTTTTAAATAAATATTGTTGTTTCATTTTGCGGTTAACAATTTGTGAAAAAATATACATATAAAACAGGATATAAAATAAAATAAATTATTTTTAGTAAATCCTCTATAATTATTACTCGTCAATATCATCCCAACCAAGATTATTGAATATACGATTATTACATTTTATCAACGAACAATGAATTAAAAAATAAAACGACGTTTTAATTTTATATGTCGCCAAATAGAAGATATTATTTTGACAAATATTATTATTCTAATATTTAAATTACAAATGGCTATAACGTATTATATTGCATGCAAAACCTAATTATCTCAAATACAAACAAAATTGAATTATATCGTTTTAAAATGTAAATTCCATTTAAAAATTAATGTCGAAATTAAACATTATTATTATCTATTATTAATTTTACAACCCAAAGTTTTTTACCAAAAATATCAAATAAGGCAATAGTTATCAAGGATCATTGAAAAAGAAACTATTTTATTTTATTTTTCTAAAACAGTTTTCAAAAAATAAGGGGGGGGGTATAACTAACAATTTGTCCATGGTTTAACCTACCCCTGCCAAGGATAAAAGGTACCTAAATATATTTATGTACGAAAGCAAAATATCACAAAGCAAATATTATTTCAATAATACTATGTAGATACAAATACTGAATGACATAATTTGAATTTGTGCGAGTGAATAAGATAGAGGAAGTGATGAAAGTTTTCGCAACATTAGTTATCTTTGTACATGTATGTTTGTAGCCAAAGAAAAAAAATGAAAAAAAAATTCTAAAACTTACCAACACTCAAAAAATTTCAATTTCTACGCATCAGAGAGGACACTAATATTAAAATACAGTACTGATTGTGTTACTGCGAGTGACTGAGCGAACAAGTGATTATTCAAACGATAAATTGGACAGCAAAGTAGTCTTTATATATCCGTTACATCGTTGACATACGAAAAACAGTGATATGAATACTATTTACAAGGTGTAGCTATCTAGCTATCTTTGTCGGGAAACTGATTTATCCCAACTATGTTAAATATATGTGAAGGTCGTTTCATAGTATTTGAACCCTAATTATTATTTTAAATGAAAACTGGTGTTTTTATTAGTTTTGTCTTATTTATCGTCAAATATTTGTATTATAAATATATATATTTTTTGAATTATTCAAGATAAAATTTCCTCTATCATCTCTACTTTCTTCTACGTTCAATATTTCGTTAGAAATTACAGTGAATTTACTCAAGAATATTTTGTAAGTAATTATTGGTTCCCGACCTTGTACCGTGAGACTTTTTATAATACTTTCAAATTATATGTTGACAAAATTGAAAAAAATGCCTGTAGATTATTGAATGGAAAAAGTACATTTAATAATAATCATGGAAACTCTAGGATATTTGCAGAGATTTAAAAATTTTAACGCTAGTACTGTAAAAACTGCAACTATGTATTACAACTTTTATTGTGTATTTCTACTAATTTCACAAGAGGGGGTTGATTTGACCCGATTTTAAAAACATTTCAATGTAATTATCGTAATGTTTATGTATCTTGTATTCATTTTAGGAATTTTTCTGGTCGTGACCCCCTCCCTCAAAATTTTTCATATATGGCTTCATGTACCTCGTTAAACTCGGGATTATTTCACAAATCGATTGGATAGGGTATTTTTTTATATCCAAGTGGATTGCGCGGCAACACCCACGTGTGGGTTTTGATACATTTTTATTTTAATTTTCCTATACTTAAAATAATCTCTCTCAATTTTTTGTTTTTAGTAATAAAGGTTATTACGAATCTATTTAATAAAAAAAAATTCGACAGATTTTATTTTGTAAGTGAATGAACTAAATCATATTCAATTTTGAAGTTTACAGCGACAAGTTTTTTTTTTTAATTTTATTCACACTTTAAAAAATATAAGGGCTGATGCCTGCCAGGTGGTGGTTATCGTACTTAGTATGCTACGACTCGCTACTAATAAAATCACTAGCCTTACAGGACGACCGTTACTCGGAGGGTTTACGAGCTCTTGGACTATTACTATTTATTTTTAAAATTAAACTGCAACGAAATTCTCTTCTCTCAATCAAAGCCGTCACAATAACTCAATGAAAATTCATGAAGAACAAGTACTTAGTACTAACAATAAGTAAAAAAAACTTAAAGTACATATCATGTGGTGATTTGTACTTTTTTCAAATGTATTTGAAGTATGTACTTAAAGTACCTACTTTACTTGTTAAAGTATTAAATTAAAATTGTATGGAAAAGTACTTAAGCTATTTTTAAATGTGAAATGTTTTTTATTTCGTATTATAATTAGTATGAACTGATGTATCAATGTAATAGCAAACAAAACAAAAACATAGAAGTATAATGTATGCAATCAAATTCATTTCTAGTTTCAAACCATGCAGCGACATCTTGCGAATAATGACATATATGTGAGTCGGCAAGGAAGAACATATCAGTGAGACTACATACGCACGGCACATCGCACCTTGTTTTGTTAGTGTATAAAAATAATAACGAAAAAAAAAACATGCCCACATATACAAATATACGAGTATTATTAAAAAGTAGTTTTTAAACGTGATCAAGATGAGACTTGGGTACAAAAACGAGACGAGCCGAGATTTACCTGACTCTCTTATCATTTTGTATGTAGACCTATAAGAAAGACTATAATTTTATTTTAAATACAATCAAATCATTATACCTACGATAAAATAGACATAACAGTTATTTTAATACTGCGGGTTTTATACTACATAGCTTCGTATCAATTTACTGAATGTGTATATATTTTATAAAGAACATAAAGGATTAGACAAAGTATAACAATAAATAAATAATGTTTCTACATACAATATGTATGACTATACTCCTTATCCACACATGATATTGATCACTATTTTTCGAATTTTCTAACTCCTCTTCCTCGAAATCCTTTATATTCTGTAGATCGGATATTTTATCCAAATTACCTGTAAACAAGTTCAAATCACCGATACCGTATTTGAAATATTTTTGAACATGATCGTCTAAAACTTTTCTCGGATACATAACTTCCGGGTCGCAATTCATCTGTTTCAGCGAATTCGCCAATGAGCTGTAGTAAATGTTCAGCATAGATCAAAGTAGCTGTTTTTCACTTCCGTGCTGGAGCAGTTGTAAATAAAATAAGCTAGATCGATATATAATTGATGAACCGTATCTCGACAATTGCCAGTCGAGGAAACAAACTTCACTGGGGTTTTGGAAATTCTTAAACAGATATATTGAAATTAGTTTTGCATTATGTTCCAATAAATGTATATTAAACATTAATTAATATTAATAGTTGTACCATTGTTCAGAATTAAATAAATAGAATCCTTAACCTTTTTACGGTACAATGTCCAAACTTTTATTTATTTTCTTATTCTGTATTTAATTTACCGTACTTACCGGCATCTAGAACGACTTACGTATAAAATAGGAGCCAATTTATAAGCAACCACTCAGTTAAAAAACTATTTCTTAATTTGAAAAAATGGATAATCAAGCAAAAAGACAAAAGAAAAAAGTAGCTCGCATAAAAGACTTAAGATAATTTATATATTAAAAACTAATTTTCAAATACTTGTAATTATATTTCCTTCAACTAAACGTTTGCCCACTTTTTTAAATACTTCAAGTTTCATTGGTGTAATAAGAAAAACTTACATCATATTTGTATAAAATATCGTTACTCCAACAATTACCATGCACTATAATACAATATTCATCAAAACATTCATTTTTTGAAAATTTATATGCAACATCAAAAATATGGCCTTTATATTCACTATCTAAAGATTTATGTGCCCTTTCGCCAACTGGTTCATAATGTCTCCTTATCATTTCATGATTCTGAACGGTATTCATAAGAACATCATCAGTTCTTTGTGCAAAACTTTGGAATGTTTCAGGATGGTAATGTTTAAGTGCAAATGAAGCAGCATGAAATTTTCCTAATTCTTTAAACACGATTTCACACTGAGGTAAATATACAGGATGTTTTCTATCCACCATTATAAAACCCTCGCTCTTTTTATCGGAAAGGATCAAATACTCGTTCATTTCTTTCAGAGAGTAATCATGCAGCTTTACATAACTCATAAAAGGATCTTTTACATTTAATTCTTTCTCTAGTTTTGCTAAAGTTGGTAGATATTCATCGTACACCATTAAGTATAACTATCTTTGTCCGGAAAATGATTCGTTTCTCAGTATTTGAAGTATGTTATGTATTTTAAATGAAAACCGGTATTTTTATTTTATTATTTATTTTACCATCAAATATTTTGTATAGTTTTTGGAATTATTAAATATGTAAATTTTCCTCTGTTATCTCTGTTACATTCTTGGCCATATATTCGGTCAATATTTCGTCCTAAATAACAGTGAACTTACTCTAGGTCTAGGATGTAACACATGTAAAAGAGACAGAACGTAGGTAGGGTTGGTGATCTTTATTTAAACATGAGTAAAAAATATGAATTTCCAATTATGTGAATCTAATTTTACAAATCATGGTAATATAGAATTTTTTTGTTTTTTGATGTTAACACGCATAAATTACTGCCTCCTGACCTTGGATACTTTTAAATTATATGCTTATATTATTAAATAGTGCCTAATAACCCAGTTGAGCTACAAATAAGTAACTGAATAAACCCTTAGATATACATAGGTACATATTTACTAAATAGGTACCTATATGTAATACTTTTTTTTTAATTACTGCAAATCTGTAATTATTATTTTTATTGTAAATTTTCAATTATTTCACAAAATGGGGTTGATTGAAACCAATTTCAAATAAATTATTTTCCTCTAATTTTTTTATCTTATCTAATTCATAAAAAATACTTATATTGTTACATATTATTTTCCTCATGGTGAGATTCGCGCGAAGATCTGGAATATCATACAAAATAATGATTATAATCTTATAATATTATATAAATATTATAATATCTATTATATATTATAATATTTGAACCATACGATAAAGAAAAAAATGCCAGATATTATAAATAATTTGCTCTAGAGTACCTAAAAGCTAAACTAACACTATCTACGAGGTGTCAAATTTTTATGAATTTGCTCAAAACTTTATAAGTTATATACTACTATATACCATATAGTGGGCTATAATTTATATTTAATACCTCGTAGATAGCGTTAACTTAATTATTGTTCGAAAATAAATTCTTTATAACATGGGACGTAAGACAGTCTTACGTAAAGCTCTAGTTATTTTAAATTTAATTAAGGTGTAATAATAAAAAAATGAACGTGTAAAATAATATTTTATTAACAATACATTTTTATAGAAACTACACTAAATACTTGATTTTTTTAAATACGAAACACTAAAAAACGAAAATATGCAATTTTAAAATGTTCCAATTTATAGAATCTAAAGTAAATTTTGAGTGCATCAATGTAGATAAATATAAATAAAGTTAACTAAACGCTAAGGATATATTTTAACAAACATAAATATATTTCGACTTAAAAAACATATAATTAAAATATAATATACAGAGTGGGGCAATAGTGCTCGGTTGTTCGATAGCTCGTAGACCGTAACAGATAAAAAAAATTTTTTAATGCAAATGTAAACTGTTGGTAAATGCGCATACAGAGAAATTATTTTCAAATATATAGGGTGTTCGATAAAAGTGTGGCACACTTCAAGTTCATTTTTTTAAATGGAATGCCCCAAATATTTTTGCATATTTAACACTTCTCTTGGGATGTTTATTCATATCTAAAATATTAGCCCCATCTAATGTCCGATTTAGAAGTAATAATATATTTTTCAAAAAAAATGGTGTTTATATTACTCCACATAACAATTCACCACTACCGCGGCCGCAGCTTTGAAGACGAAATTAAGTGAGAACCTTATTGTAGGAGGTTGTAGGGTGCTCTTGTTTAAATATCGTAAAGCCACCATGTACATGTTCAAAATTAGTTTTCAAATTTTGATAACTTCAAAGTTATTTTTCTCAACTTTTTCAAATGGAACACCCTATATATTTTTTAACGATGATATGTAGAATTAAATAGTAAACATTTTTTATACGGATATTCTCATGACTTTTTTTAACCCCTCTTGATTTATTGA
The DNA here is from genome assembly GCA_949319165.1 of Sialis lutaria. NCBI lineage: Eukaryota > Metazoa > Arthropoda > Insecta > Megaloptera > Sialidae > Sialis > Sialis lutaria. The sequence continues at coordinate 13,778,151 of OX439241.1, forward strand.
GAAAAATGTACAAAATTCGACAATATTTACTAGAAAAATATTGTTTTTTCTTAAATAAAACAAAACACCATCCGCAGGGTGTTAATGTTGCTCATAAAAACTTCATGAATTTTTTTCAACTTGCAAACAGATGCCTTATTATCTTGTCGAACACAAACAACCAAAATAATTTACAATCAAATAAATTAATGAATGTACTGTTTGAGATCAAGATACAAACATAATATTCTGATTTTATGGGCAATATTAACACCCTGCGGATGGTGTTTTGTTTTATTTAAGAAAAAACAATATTTTTCTAGTAAATATTGTCGAATTTTGTACATTTTTCTCAATAAATCAAGAGGGGTTAAAAAAAGCCATGAGAATGTCCGTATAAAAAATGTTCACTTTTTAATTCTACATATCATCGTTAAAAAATATATAGGGTGTTCCATTTGAAAAAGTTGAGAAAAATAACTTTGAAGTTATCAAAATTTGAAAATTAATTTTGAACACCCTGTACATGATAGCTTTACGATATTTAAACAAGAGCACCCTACAACCTCCTACAATAAGGTTCTCACTTAATTTCGTCTTCAAAGCTGCGGCCGCGGTAGTGGTGAATTGTAATGTGGAGTAATATAAACACCATTTTTTTTTGAAAAATATATTATTACTTCTAAATCGGACATTAGATGGGGCTAATATTTTAGATATGAATAAACATCCCAAGAGAAGTGTTAAATATGCAAAAATATTTGGGGCATTCCATTTAAAAAAATGAACTTGAAGTGTGCCACACTTTTATCGAACACCCTATATATTTGAAAATAATTTCTCTGTATGCGCATTTACCAACAGTTTACATTTGCATTAAAAAATTTTTTTTATCTGTTACGGTCTACGAGCTATCGAACAACCGAGCACTATTGCCCCACCCTGTATAAAACAATAAATTAAAATGACATAAAAATATTACATAATCACATAATTTGAAATACACTACCAGTTAAAAATAGAAGGGATTCATTACAATCTACCATACTTTACACAATTTCATAATCTCTAAAAGTTATGCCCGGTTAATAATCTAGAAATCTAGACCAAAACTTAACCAAGCACATTTTGCGAGGATTCATATCGTTATGAACTACAATGTTAATGATAAAAAAATTATAATAATGTAAAACTTCTATCATTTCTATGGTGGACATCAATTACCATTGCTTTTAGATTGCTGTATATAATAATAATTACTGTATAGCTAACTTTTTAGGCTATTGTTCACGTTGTTGAGAACACGAATATACTCGGTAGAGAACAATGATTTTGGTCCAGACTTTATAAAGATGCTATATCCCGATCAGAGTCGAAAAGTTAAGAAACATAATACGACAACGTGGATAACAGCCCGAAAAGTTAGCTCTTATGGACAACGACCACGAAAGCCTACAGAAGAAAAGTTGTATATAATTGTTCCTAATAGATGTTTGTCTGTTAATGAATTATCATGAGTTTTCCTACTTTTAAAGATAATGTAAAATATGTATTATTAATTAATTTTATAATTCTAAACACTTGATATTTATTTTAAGACCCGTGACATTATGGAGAACATTTTTTCGGAGCACAATGGTAACGATGTCAGGTAGTCATATATATTTCCTTGTATTAGGTCTCCCTTCTGCCAATTTAGGCTACTACCGGAAGTGTATACTGATTATCCTGATTATTCTCTACATGTATTAAATAAATCCTTTCTTTGCTGCATGTCGGATCGCTGCTCTGATTCTTTCATTATACATATTTACATTTTTCGACGTTACGTTAAGTATAGATATCACTGATCCAGTCTCACGAAGATTTTTCTCAAGGTCGGGAATCTCATCTGATTCCGCAGTAAACATATTCAATTGATAGCACGCCAAAACCAGCCCATATCTAGAAATATAAACCATTTTATTAACAATGTCATCCTACATTTTTACATTTTTTTAAATTGGGTAATTCTGTAATGTTAGTTTAACATATGTAAATGCGTAAAATTGCGTATTCCTGATTTAGCGGAAATACGTGTTTCGATTGTCACACGAATTGAGTGTGGGTTAGGTAATGAGAATCTTTAAACCGGAAACGGATGTTTTTTGTGCGTCAAATCTTTTTGTTTTATTTTAAATATTTATTTTTATTGAACACGATAGAAATAAATCCAAATAAATGGGTTGTTTGAACTTTGTTCTAACAATAAGTAAATACTTGAGTTTTGGTGTAATAGTAAAAACAGTACAATCTTTTAAATGAGTGAATTGATTGTTCTTGTTTTTCGATAACTTAAAAATGAAATAAAAATAATTTTATTTTGAAGATCTCTTTGCTCACAAATAATGAATCATTTTTTTATTGACTTTGAATGGAGCTTCTTATAAGGTATGATCCTAGATAACAAGCTGTCGTGGAAAGAACACATGCAACATATTGTAAAAAATACAAAAAATGCCATAAATATTCTGAGAGCCACAACGAACAAACATTGGGGGGCTTCACCAGCAATCGCCCTCCAAATGTATAGAATACTAATCAGATCTAGTATTGATTACAGCTCAATTTTTTTTTTTTTGCTTTATAATTTCCCATAATTAATCATTAAAAATGAATAATAACTAAATTTACAAAAAATTACTTACTATAAATTTCAAAAACAATTATTATTAACCATTTTCCCATTTCTCTGGTAATATTTCACTCCGTAATTAATTTCATATAAAAAATATTAATTTTTCTAATTATATTAATTTTTTTATTAACAATGAAAGATATAATACAAAATTCATACCTAAAAAATCGTTTCATTTCCTTCTGTAAAGCCGTGAAAGGATATACTATTTCTGGATCAGTCCCTAGTTGTTTTAATCTATTACTTAAACTTAAATAATACGTTTCAATAATCTCATCGAAATGTTCTTCCAGAACCTGCTCGTTAGTACAATTGTAAAGGAAATTTGAAATGTCGCAAACGGGTGACACGTACTTCGACTCCTGCCAATCCAGGAAACATAGCTCTTTTAGTTCGTTACAACTGTCCTGTAAATAAAAACCATATTTTTTAAACAACCTTTAAAAATATATTAGTTATTTTTTTTTTAAATATTACCGATTTATAAAAAAAATTAAAAAATTCATTAGCTCACATATAATCATAATTGATCCAATTTTAATATAGGATGGGGCTATTTGCACATACTGTATGTGCATGCAATTGACTATTTGCACATACCACTAACCTACCCTAACTTAACAACCTAACCCAATTCGGTACATATACAGTATGTGCAAATAGCTACTTTCTTTAATATATGTAGGTACTGTAATACAAATATTAAATATACTAATAAGTAGATTAATATATGGTATAATATCTTTAGATTAAATTAAATTCTGGGATGATATTGAGATACTCATTGACAGCCCAAATTGATTTCTGGTTAATTGTAGTGGCCAAGCATTACCCACCGCCGCACAGTGGGTTAAAATCACGCATTTTTGCGCGAAATTTCGCTTTAAGCCAATTTTCAACCAATTTTAATGTAACCACTCGCATTTGACAGGTAAGTAGTTGTAGTTTCTGAAAATTGCTCCAAGAATTGTCAATTCACCCTCTTAAGTACCCTATCATCCCCTTAAACCTGAAAATTGAATAAACAATAAATTCGTAAATTAATAAATCGAGTAAGATAATACATATGTATTGCACAAATATAAATAAAAATGAGTACTATTATACAGGGTCCTCCAATAGTGTGTCCGGCATTGTTTTACGGCCAAACTATTGAAGATAGAGTTTTAGGATAAAAAAGTTATTATATATATTGACCCTAAAGAATTTCAGGAAAATATTTTCAATCCCCTAAAACCGCTCCTTAGGGGGTAGTTTGAGGGGTACATACCCGTTTCTCACTTAAATCAAATAGAATGGTATATCAAAAAGTACATATTTGTAAAGATCATAAAAAAATAAGAAACTTTCGTAAAACAAAAATTTTCATACTTTCAATTGTTTAAAAAATATGGCAACTTGTTCTCAAATTTTAGTGTTTCACTAAAAGTGCTCTAATTTCGTTAAAAATTAATGGAATTTTATTATTTTTTCAAATTTAGAAAGTAGAAATAATGAACTTTGTAAAGATGTATGACTATTTGTGATTTTGATAGTTTAAAGTGTCATACGCGATATATCAAAAATTCAAAAGTTCAACTAGTGATAATTCGAAATTTTCAAATACAACGGTATATCAATTAGTACTTTTTCTTAAAAAAGATATGTAAATAAACAACTTTTGTTAAGAAAATTTAAAATTTAAAATTATAATTTTAAAATTGAAAACTGAAAATTAAAATTTTTAATTTTAATTTTTTTTTATCAAAAACTGTTTATTTACATATCTTCTTTAAGAAAAAGTACTAATTGATATACCATTGTATTTAAAAATTTTGAATTATCCCTAATTGAACTTTTCAATTTTTGGTATGTCGAGTATGACACTTTAAACTATTAAAATCTCAAATAATCATACATCTTTACAAAGTTCATTATTTCTACTTTCTAAATTTAAAATAATAATAAAATTCCATAAATATTTAACAAAATTAGAGCATTTTTAGTAAAACCCTAAAATTTGAGAGCAAGTAGCCATATTTTTTAAACAATTGAAAGTATGAAAATTTTTGTTTTACGAAAGTTTCTTATTTTTTTATTATCTTTACAAATATGTACTTTTTGATATACCATTCCATTTGATTTTACAGAGAAACGGGCATGTACCCCTCAAACTACCCCCCAAGGAGCGGTTTTAGGGGGTTGTAAATATTTTCCTGAAATTCTTTAGGGTCGATATATATAGTAAAATTTTTATCCTACCTCTCTATCTTCAATAGTTTGGGCGTAAAACAATGCCGGACGCACTATTGGAGGACCCTGTATAGTAAATATGTGTGAACATAATATGTTCACACATATATTATGTATTTATATTACATATATTAATATTATTTACATACATTTGTACATGTTGAGTGATAAATTCGTATTTCTTCTATAGAGGAGATATCGAATATTTTGAAAAAAATTCTAAAGAATCAGATTATAAATAATAATACACAACTAAACTTATATTAAAATAAATAGTATGTTCCGAAAAAGGTATATCATTAGTGAGTTGATAGTGCGTATCTCTTTGATATCTCCTCTTTTTCGCTTGATTGATTTTTTTAGATTTAAGGGTATGAAAGTGTAATTAAGAGGAGTAATTGACTATTATTGAGGTAATTTTCAGAAACTGCAACTAGTTACCTTTCAAATGCGAGTGATTACATCAAAATTAGTTGAAAATTGGCATGAAGCGAAATTTTACGCAAAAATGTGTGATTTTAACCCCTGTACGTCGTGTTTTCTAGTTTTATCAATCAATATCATTATATTCATATATGTACTTTATATTACTTCCTTGCCATATCGAAGATACGAGAAGCTTTGTGATCATTTTAAAATGAAAAAAAAATGTTTTCCAATTTCAAAATTTTAACTATTTTTTACAATTTTGATAAAGAAATACTGTGCCGAATCATATTACTATTCTAAATGAGCGAAGAAATTTTTGTAAAAAAAAATAAAATTCTTTTGAAAAATAAATATTTCAAGCTTTACAATCAACATTTCATACTTTTATAAACTACTTTCCTTTTTTTATTAATTTTATAGTAGGTATTTATGATGCACTTCATATAATCAAAATGTAAGTACAAAGTCTTATACAACTAAACTAAATAAATAATAATTTATCTTGTATTTAATAAACTGATTATAAAATAGTTTTATTTACTATAAAAATATACCTTCATGACATTAATTATTTCAAATATAATCTTTATTTACTTCTTATAATCTTTTCTTTATCATTTTTTTATTCATGTTATTATTTGTCGTTTTGGAAAAAATGGCACTAATATCAAAATTTAAGTATGTAAAATGTGTCATTGATTAATTTCTTTACATTCTGAGTTATTTTTTCTTGATATGGCTAAACTCGCTGATAACGGGGGATTAGAAGTACAGCTATATCAGGCTATGGACATGGGGGGGGGGGGGGCATTTTGATAAAGATAATAAGATAAACAAAATCAGGCATACTCTAGCCACAACAACGCTACATTAAACAAACGACAGAATTAACGGGCTTCAACATTTCTGACTACGGACCTGGATGTTGTAGGATTTTAACATTAAGCAACATTAATCCGAATGGAATATTTTGACAGATAAAAAAACAATACTTACGTCATTGTACTTAAATAATATATTATTACTCCAGCAATCTCCATGAGTCATCACTCCAAATTCATCATAATTCTCCCCTTTTGTCATCTCAAGCATAATATTATAAGCATTTTTCGAAAATGTATTAAATTTTTCTAACACCGTTAAATCATGTTCCGCATCCAGAGCCTTCGATGCTTTTGTACACAAACCTTCCAAAGTCTTTCTAAATTCATCTTCATCAACCAACGCGATGAAATATTCTTCAGCATTATCAGAGAACGTTTTAAATAATTCAGGATTTTGATTTTTCATTGCAAAAGAAACCGCATGATACTTTCCTAATTCTTTCAAAACCAAATTACAATGATCTAAATCTAACGTCAACTTTCTATCAGTCATTCTGAACCCTTCAACACTTTTATCAGCCATTATAAGAAACTCATCAAAACCTTCAACTGAACCTTTATAAAAATGTGGATAACTATTAAAAATATCCAAAACTCCTTTCTTCTTTTGAAATTCCTCAAAAGCCGGTAAGACAGTTGTGTACATAAATATTTCCCTCTGATAACATTTTTCTATCGGAGTTGCACTTCTTAATTCTTCACCCCTTATCGAACACTTCACGATATAACTCACCGTCTTCTCTTCACGTGTTTTTACATCTATACCTTTCGCTTCCACTTTGAATATCTGCCCAATATAGTTATCACCTTTACTTGACCCTTGTTTTACGGATAACTTCACACCACATAAACCTTCTTCCCGAATGACATCGTTCAAGTATTCCAGCTCCTTTCCGGTAGGAAGTTCCACGACAGGTTCTGACATGTCGCACCTCAATCAAAACGCATTTGAAATGTAGGTACGAATGATGATAAGCCACTAACACTGCTTATCATAAAACGCTGATTATCTCAAAGAATATTACCGGCTAGCGTTGCGACCGGGTTTGTTTCACATTTTACGAATAAGTGAAACCACTCTCGGTCATGTAGGTCGTGTATTTGTTTTGCGAGTGTGCGTGCGTGCGTGTGTGTGTGTGTGTGTGTGATTGGTTTGTGGTTCGTTTGTTACATGTGTGCGTTCCCAACAGATTGTTTAAGTACATACGTACACTCACGCCTTCCTCCTCGTTTGGTTTTAACTCATTAACACCAATCTCGCGTGTGAGTGATGGTAATTTTGCAGTGTTGGTAACACTGTGATAATGTACAAACAGTTTTACAATAGATATATGTGCGCATATATTAATGTTATTGTTTGTTTGTTGTATTTGTATACAAAAAGAACTATTACTGAAATATCAAACATCTAACTTTATATTTTTTCCCACAAAAAACTCATATTGTTTACTTCCATGATCCAATAAAAAGAGGTCTACTCTGGATATTTTGACAACCGCCATTTTATATGAATTTATTGTCGATGACGTATTACATCGACAAGAAATTTATTAGTATTGTGTATCAAATGAATTGATCGATAATGAAATAAAAAAAATTAAAAAAAACTATCATGTAAACGGTACTGGTCGTTTATTTATGTATATTCCGTGTGTCACAAATTCCTTATTAGTAAATTTTTCGAACGATGACGTCACAGTATAGAACAAATGAAGTGTCGAGCAGACCTTGTATAATTGGATCATAGTTTACTTCCGAACTGATAATTTTAGGAGCATTTTTACACTGTAGGTATAAGTATCATGATCTGAAATATATGTAGAAGTTAAAAAAAAACTTTGAAAGTGTGACATATTTTTCTTCCATTCGTGCTCCCAAAGTTACCCCTTAATACCGCCCGCGCTGCACTCCGTGCGGGGAAAAGACATAGTTCTATGTACGTCAAAAGTTTCAAAATATATCGAATACAATGTAATTTATTTACTATGTTTTTATATAAAATTATATACTTAATAAAATCATATATATGTAATTTATTTTTTGTGTGACCTTGTTTTAAAATAAATAAATATATAATAAAAATAAGCTTGTATATATTCTACTGTATTTACAAATTACGGCTAATCTTTTAAACAAAGATTTAAACGCGCAAATTAATTATTATTAATCAGCCTGCTTATTAATTGTCGCATCTGAGTCACGATAGTAATTGTTCCAATATATGTATGTATAGCGTCTTACAATTAGTTACTATCTAAAAATATGCTTTTAATTAGTAAGAGCGGAATAAAAAAAATTACAAGCAAATTAAAATACATATAATATGTACATAAAGATATGTGTTAAATAAAATATTTTTTTTAATTTTATTATAACAATAGATCTATAAATTGTATAATTCTTAAAATTCATTCAAACCTAAATAAATGAAGCTACCAGTTTTATAGATAAATTAAAATCACCTTTTAAACACTAAAATTTAAAAACTATAAAAAGAATCAAATAATTTGAGTATAGATTATATTTAGATTTATTTTGACTTAAAATTATCTTTTTCGGCCGAAGAGAGGGGTGGGGGCTGAAAGAAATCATAGCTTAATAAATTAGTGACAGTCTAGCAAATCCAAGAGAAGGACCAAGTTTTCAAATAACCTTCTCGAGGAAATTCATATAAAGAAACACGAATTGAAATCGAAATAGTAAAATATAATTTGTAACATGAAAGTTGACCGATCTAAGCATTTTAATTACTTACCAAACCGGTCATCTTTTATGTTATAAACTTTATACACAATCAAATCTAGTTTTGAAACACAATTATAATTTTTAGTCAGAGGATAATAAATAAACACAAATAATTATGCACACTTTAAAAACCCCTTCTAATTATACACAAAATTTCAGATTCATTATCATATTTACTTACAGTTGACATACTTAAACCTATTATTTAATAATACTGTTTAAAAATATATATGTAAAGTCAAAAGAAAACAATTCGAACACAAAACCCAATAATATATTAATAGATTACTTCTGTTAATTTATTAATATTCCTATTAATTTTCCTCATAATTGTTCGCGCTTAATAAAAAACTTTAATATTACATTAAATTAATTTTTTTAGCGCTTACGCATCATTTCAGAAAGACTTTAATTATTAAAAAAGAAATTAGTAAAAAAAATCTACTTTCCCCCTTACTAGTAACGACATTGATTTTAAATGTATCCTTGTTTGACTGCATGTTCAATACAACCACCAATCCTTTCATTATACAGATACAAATATTTCGAATCAAAATCAAGAACATCCAATAAAGTAGCTTTCTCATTCTCGTTTGCTGTTTTCTGCAAATCGGGTATTTCTTCAGATTCACTTGTAAAAGCATAGATAGTGAGGGATGCCAATATTAAACCGTAGCGGAAAAACTTCTTCATTTGTTCTTCTAGGGCAGTGAATGGAAATAGGACGTTTGCATCACAACCCATCTCCTTTAAATGTTCTGATAAACTATTGTAGTAAACCTGGATCAAGTTGTTGAAGTTTTTGTCACGTAGTTCTTTACCCGTGCAGTTGTAGATGAAATAAGCTAAATCCCTAGCTGGTGATCCGTATTGTGATATTTGCCAGTCTAAAAAGCATATGGTTGGTGGTTGATTTTCGTCATCATAATCCTATGGAATTTTTTTAAATTAAAATAAAAGTTACTGCAAATTCTAAGAGCTATTTTTGTAATAATGGCAAATCAATTCATTAGTTTGCAAACTAACATTTCACAGATACTACCAAATGTTAATCAAAAAGACAATATGCAACAAAACCTTTCAATTGTTTCAAATAAGTATTTAATTTTCGTATGTAGAGTAAAGTCAGGTATATGGACCAGGCGGGTAATCTGGACACTTCCTTTTGTTGCTCTATTTTACATTTTATAAAAACAAAATTAATATGTATGGTATATCTAAGCTTACACTTCTAAATAACTGTGTTAGTTGGCATGACAATGTTTGGAGTACCGGTATGTCATTGAGGGCAACTTAATGAAATTTGTCATATAAGTTTGAAATAAAAATAACAAAATAAATTTAAAATACAAATGTTTTTACCACCTAATACAGATAATCGCGTATTGTGGTAACAAGAGTGTAATATGGACCACTGTGGGCCATATTACACGCACATTTTTAAAATACTGATTTTCAATTGTTTTAGATTTTTAATTTTTATTTTGTTTTAATTTAAGAATTCTATTTTTGCCTACTCGATCTCATTAAAATATTAAATTCTCTGTCCAATGAAATGATAAGTGCTGATTTTAAATAATATTATCATAGTTTTCTTACCTAAAACATGAATGGTGTTCCATATATACCGACTTTACTCTACATTTTCGTGGCCGTAGTCCATATTAATTAATTTTCTGGGTTGTTTTCCACGTTGTTATATTCTTTCTTTTGATATTTTAACTCTCATGGCAGAGTCTTCTTCAGAAAAAAAACTCTCGAAACGGACAACATCCCAGAAAACTAGTTGATATTCTGATACTTTAAATACATATAGATATATATATTCTAATTGTTACCTTAAACAATATATTGTTACTCCAGCAATCTCCATGCAGAATGATCGAATATTCATCAGTACTTTCCCGATCGGTTACCTCCATCAGAGTGTCATAAATGTGTGAATTGAATTCATTAAATTTTTCATAAACCAAATGATCTTCTTTAACTGACATTGCGGCTTTTTCTCCCATTTGATGCACTTGTTTACTAAATACATCTTTATCGAACCAATGGAATAGATTATCATTTAAATCATTAGATAATTCCTCAAAAAGTTTAGGATTTTTATCTTTCATTGCAAACGATATAGAATGCAAATGTCCTAATTCTTGTAATATAACTTTACAATCTTCAAAATTAAGAGTGTTCATTCTTTCTCTCATTATGTATCCCTGTCTCTTTTTATTATCCATTATCAATACCTCTTCAAATTCATTAGTGCAATATTTATATAATTTTGGGTAACTTAAAAACGGTTTACTCACCCCCATTTCTTTTTCAAACTTTACAAAAGCAGGAAGTACATTTTCATACATGAAAACTTCTCTGGTATACAGGTCACAAAATGGTGCAGTATTTCTTAAATTTAAATTTCTGATAGAACATTTAATAATCAAATTTAAAAGATCATCTTCAGTATTGACTTTTTTAATGTCGGCTCCAAATACTTGGCCTAGATAATTATCACCTTTTTTAGTTGCTTGACAGAAATGTACTTCGTAATTTTCAAAATCATGTTCTGATATTATTTCTTTAACCAAATTTTGAGCATTGTCTGGTGGTAACTCTAAAGAAGTCATGTTGACTTTAAAATGATTGTAAACTAACTGAAATAAGTTCAAGTATTATGTACATAAATATATCATCACTTTGTTGTAGAGAATATTATTATCTATAATTTTTATTCTAATAATTTTTCCCAAAAAAAAATTAGGAAGGAAATAATCATTTTTTTTTAATTATATTTCAAACGGTTCATATCAGAAAAAAATGTTTATAATAAAAGTTGTAGAGAACGTTATTTTCTTTAATTTATGTTCTATTCTTTTTTTTGTATCTTTTATTAATTAACCAAAAAAATAATAATTTTAGTTTTAATTTAAAAATAATTTTAATAATCTAGTTATCTATGACAATGAAGGAATTTATTATTATACAACTGTCAAAATTGAATTCTAAGAAAATAAAAACATAAGTATTCAATAATCAATAATCCTAATTGGTTTTATTATTAAAATTGTGTTATTAAAATTATAATGTATCCATTTCATTCACTGAAAATCATTTTGTAAGTAATATATTTAAAAATCAAATGTTAAAAAATAAAATTAACCATATTATCAATACTTCGGTATCATGATGTATAAAAAAGTCTCGTGCCTGCCAAGGCAGTTTATTTTAAATAAATATATTGTACGTAATATAGATAAAAATTATATATTATTTTTTTCCTTTATAAATAATATTGTTTGGAATTCAATATTTAATATTCTAATGAAATTTTTTTTTAAATAAAACTACAAATTTTATAGTCGAATTTATAATGATTAATTACCCATCATTCATCTGGAACGCTCCAATACAAGTATTGCACTCGATGCGCGTATCTACAAGTTCTTTAATTTGTATTTTGATTGATAATATAAATTCAATCATTAATTATGTTAATATTCATCATTAAATATGTTCTTCTTAAATATTTAAAATTCAATCAATTGACATTTAATTTGAATTAATAATATTATCTTTTAATAACTAACTAAGCAGAATAGGTAAATCATTTTCGTTTTAACTCAAAATAATTTGATTAAAAAAAAATACAAACAAAATATCGTTCCAATAATTTTCTCGGAATGCATTCATGAATAATTACTAGGGTGTATCATTTTTGAGCAACTTTTTTTTCAACTAAAAAACAGGCTAAAAATTTTCTAGAAGGTGAAAAAAGAAGCCTCTAAAAATTTGAGCTCTTAATATTAACATCAAGTGGTGCCTGTTCCTAACTTTCCATTTCCCATTTAAATAACATGAAAAAAAATTTTTTTTTTCTTATTTTTGTAGCTTGACATTCAAGCATTGTAAAAATGATCTGAAAAGTTATTTTAGTAGGAAATTGAACGCTCTACAAAAAAGTTCCGATTTATTTTTTTACAGAGTGAGCCGTTCTGAAGATATTCAAACGTAAAGTTACAAATGTATAAAATTATGACTTTTATTTTATTAAACTAATACTGAGGACTTTTTTTATATCTTAAAAATTATTTTCAAGAAAAAATAATTATTTTCGTATAGAAAAACAATAATACTTACATCTCAAATTTTTTTTTTTGCATTTTATTTTATTTACTATCAATAAAAGTCATAATTTCATACATTTGTAGCTTTAAGTTTGAATATCTTCAGAACGGCTCACTCTGTAAAAAAAAAATCGGAACTTTTTTGTAGAGCGTTCAATTTCCTACTAAAATAACTTTTCAGATCATTTTTACAATGCATAAATGTCAAGCTACAAAAATAAGAAAAAACAATTTTTTTTTTTCATGTTATTTAAATTGGAAATGGAAAGTTAGGAACAGGCACCACTTGATGTTAATATTAAGAGCTCAAATTTTTAGAGGCTTCTTTTTTCACCTTGTAGAAAATTTTTAGCCTGTTTTTTAGTTGAAAAAAAAAGTTGCTCAAAAATGACACACCCTAATAATTACATAAAATATTTTGAATGATAAAATTAATAAACTAATGGGGTCACCACAAAACTTTTTACTTTATTATACAGACATTTGTCTATCTATAAGAGTAACTTTCAAGGGTAGTGTCTCAATGATATTTTTGCTTAATTGATGCAATTTAGTGCTTTAAATTGAAAATAAAAATTAGACAAATAATACAGTACAGTTCACCATGGGACTCAAGGCAATTTGCAGTATTATACGATATAATTCAGATAAAAAAAACGACACAGGGAACTGTGCTCAAAAATTTCACGACAAAAGTGTAACTCCTCTATATACTAATAAACATCAATTTCACGAAAGTAAGCATATGATAGTTATTAATCTCTGAAAATACGATAGTGAATTTAATATTTCTAATTACGTGTTTCTGAAATGAAGTACTTTGACAATTATTCTGGATTGGCGACCGACCAGGGGACTGTGTTTTACGATTTCAAAATAATATTAAATCAGTGACAGTATTTTTATTGTAACTTTTTATATTACGCATAAGTAGAATTCATTATTAATTTTCATCTTTCATGATAGTTACTAGAGATGAAACTAATATCCGGTAACTATCCGGCCTTATTTTGTTATCCGGCTTAGTACCGGATAGTAACGCATTATCCGGCCGGATACCGGATATTTAAAAATTACAATTTTTGATTTAAAAACTGCAAGAAAAAAATATTTGTGAGGCAAATAATAAGAAATTGACTTTTAAAATAACGGTTTTTATTAAAATAAGAAATTCAATCACAATCAATTTTCAATTTTTTTCTCTTGATGGAAGAAAAATAAGGGAAATAATTAACTACTCATTAGTATTTCATTTAAGAATGCAGTGGTTGCCGGGGTTTTGACGGTACGAATCGTGCATTTTACCGTCAAAACAGGCCGGATATTCGGCCGCCGAATATCCGGCCATCCGACCTTACTGCTTACCGGGTATTCGGTATCCGGCTAAAACACTATTCGTTTCATCTCTAATAATTACAGCGAAATGAAGTAGTTTTTCAATAACACTAGTATGAAACACCAAATTGCCCAATTAGTGGAGATATACCCATTCATAAATGAATATAAAAAGTATAAAATGATTGTTTGATATTAAATAATTTTACTTACGCATAATCAAGGTTAGTAAATACACAGGTTGTACCATAACTCTGGTGGGGTGAGGCATGAGAGGGGAGACTACGTCATCATGAGGAATCCTCTACGTTAAAAATAATTGTCAAAGTTTTTTTACTATACAGGGTGTCCCATTTTAATCTATCACCCCCAAAAAATTTTTATCTATCAATTAAATCAAAAAATCTTCAAATAAAAGTTGTTTGGTTTTGAGGGGGACCCAAAATGGCGTTTATAAATTAATATACCGGATGATTAATCGATCCGTACTTATAACAGCTAGATTTTTTATTGATTACTTATTTACTTTTATGAAAAAAAAATATATAAGGAGTCATTTGTTTATAAAAATACCAAATCAAAATTTCTACAGGGTAATATAACGCAAACAAAATTATTTCCAAAGTGTCATATGACAGTTAGTGCCTAAAAGTTAATAACAAAAAAGTAATTTGACCAACAATTAAACCAATTAGACTCCATAAACATACCATTGGTTCATTCCACGATGAATAATATTAGTAACAAAAAATAATATGTACTAAATTTTATCATTAAAACTCCACGTAAACGTTTTAATGTTAAAAATCTTAAAATACTCGTTTATTAAATCGACGCTGTTTATACCCAGAAACCAATAATTATATCAAAAGTACCATGGAAGCCTCAAGGCTCGTTTATTATTACCTTTAGGAACCCTGGGATTGTAATCCCCAACCTGATTTTTCTATTTTCATATAGAAATTATATGGAGGTACCCGGGTACCTAGTCACACCGAATAAGGTGTTTTTTTTGTCACACGGATAACGGTTAAATAAATATATACTTATATTGTTTGCCTCTAGATACAATTATAATTTTATAAACATACCTACCTCCCTTCAGGCCCATCTTTCCCACTGGGCACTCTGGGCACGTGCCCAGGGCCCCGCGATCGATAGGGGCCCCATATCACCAAACGATAACCGATATTTATTAACGAAAAACATATTTATTTATAGAATGTGATATGTTCAAAAACATAGATTTTGAAGAAGTGATTAACGCCTATCACAAATTTAGAAGGGTACCTCTTCAATCAACATAGATTTTTGAGCACTAACCTGCGAATGCAAAAAAGAGTTGCTTTTGTGGGTTATATTTTATTATCTCCAATAGGTTAAAGACGGCCCTGCCTCCCTTTAAAAACATAAAATACAAAACAATCAGAACTTATCATTGCATTCAGTTTTCATTTGAAATCCTCGACCCTCGTTTATTGTTTATTTGGCTAAAGCATTAAAACAAGTCATATTTACGCCCTAAATTTTTATTATTGTTATGTAACATACAGTTTTTTTTTTAATAAATATAAAGTATGCATACAAACTATTTAAAATTTCAATAACATATTAAAATATAAATAAAAAATATAACCACTTGATAAAATAGTAAAACAATTAAAAGTACAAGTTCAAAAGACAAAAACCCATATGTTAAAAAAAATATATGCACATGATTATACATTTTCAAAATATTTAAAATATTCTTACGTGCTCTTTTCATAAAATAAAAAGAATTAGTAAATCATGAAATAAGAAACAAAACAAGCTTTATACGTTTGACATTTTTTTATCATTATTTGAAGATTTTTATTAAAATTTAACAAAAAAAAAGTTTTAATCATACAAAACAATACTCCATCTTATTATCTTTGAAGCCTAATGACTTCTCATTAATATAGTATAAATAAAATACGTTTATTAAAAAGAGCTTGTTGTATTTGTTTATATACTTTTTCAATAATAATGAAGGGTGTTTTATTGATTTTTTAAATAACAAGCATACTTTTTAAATAAATGACATAAAGAATATAAATAAATATCTAGGTTAAAAATACTGAATTATTTTTTACATTAATACGAATTGTAAGTTTGAAATATTTTTTTAAACATTTTTCTAAATATTCCTATTAGTAGACTAGGCTTAATTAAACCACACAAGTTATAGAGGGGTATAGGTCAATGACGTCATTGGCTGCCCCCCAGTCTATTAGTAGTTGAATAATAATAGCGAAAATAAAAGGAAGGAATATTTTTTTTTATTAACTTGTTCTATAGTCTGCTTCATTTAAGTTTGCAGTGGTTGCCGAGAATTTTGACGGTACAATTTACGATTCGTATCATCAATTCCTCCGGCAACCACTGCAAACAGCCTATAATAGGTATCACAGGGAGTAACCTAAATCTTTGCATTGGGCGATATTTGAATTAAAAAAAACTACCTTTTTACAGTTTCTTTTGTACGTTTTTTAATATCTCCGGTTCTATCAAATAACCTAAAATAAACATAAAAAACAAAACCATTAGTATTTTTAATTTTTTTTTTACAACTTCACCAGTAGTACCTATCTATATGTGTTCTAAATTTTAAAACTAGCTGTCGGATCCAATTTTACCCGGGGATATAAAATTAAACTATATAACGTATAATGCTGTGGGGTGTGATCCTTTAGGTCCACACAATCAACTTCCCAACATGGTATGACTTACAATACTTGAATACTGATTACTTATTGTTTCCATAATTAATATTACTATGTTATAGTTTGTAAATATTTTTTTTTAATATGTCATATGAAAAATTTTAATGGAATTTATCAGAAATAAAACTCACCCTTTGTATTATGAATATTAGTTTTCTAATATCCTAATAATGTCAATAATATAATGCACATTTTTAGAAAAACTAATCTGACAGTTTGAATTTTGAATTGTGTTGTTTCCAAGGCAACATGAATTATTAGATGTATTTATTAGTATGAAATTCAAATTTTGATGGTGGTTTTCATCCCTTTAATGGCTGTTTGGACCCATATAAAAAATAAATACTGAAATACACGTTTCATTATTTGTATTGTATGGTATTTATTCTAAGTTCCGACTAAATTCGACCAAGAAAAAAAAAAAAATGAAAAAAAACACCCTTTTTACCCCCGTAGGGGTTGAATTTCGAAAAATCCTTTCTTTCAGATCATATTCACGTCAAGACGCTTCGATTAGCACCCCAACGAAGTCAATAGCATTTTTTGTTCGCGAGATTTCGTCCCGGAAAAAAATGACACGTACGTACGTACACACACACACACACACACACACACAGACATTTTTCTGAAAATAGTGTCAATATACTCTAATGCCCTTGAAACATGAAAATATGTTAAAATGTTTGATTTCGATTTTCGGACCAATTACAATAACTCCCTATTGGGAAGTTAAAAATTTACTTGTTGGTAACCTGTAGGCACCATATTTTTATTTAACATATAATTATTTTATAATTTTTTCAAATTTGCTATTTTTTATTCAATATACTATATTATTGATTTCAACGTTAACATTTTTTTTGCATGCTTTGAAAATATATCATGAAGACTATAAACAGGAGAGTAAGCTCTGTATCTATGTAATACATTGTATGAGTCAAAATATGACCTCCGATGTGGGTGGTCTCTCATGCTCGAACCTCTGCGCAGTGGTTGACTGCGCAACCGTATAGTTGTGTGCGTACCATAAGGTTCATAAATGTACAGAATGGTGATTGCGCACAATGTAAATTTCTTACTTCTGCGCAGAGATCCGAAAATTCGGACCGCCCACTCCAGGTTCCACTTTTCTGCCTACCCCTTCTTCTCGAATATACTCTTCATGAAATATACAAAGAAGAAAAACTATTTACTCCTTCCTTTTAGTTTCTTATAAATTGTGTTAATAAACAATTTCAACTTCTATTCTTCTTTATCAATATTCAAAAGTTTAATAGTTTTATGACAAAAATCTACATTCATATAACCTTTAGTTGGTCATCTAAATAGTAGTTTCTTTTATGATAAAATAATTAAATTATATAAATCCATATTCCACAGCATGCCTTATACATCCACTGATCCTTTCATTATACAGATGGATATTTTTCGATTCAAAATCAACAGTATCCATTAAATGGAAATGTTCACCATTGTTAATATCATTAGCTTTGATTTCCATATCAGGAATTTCTTCTTGATCGCTTGTGAACAAATACAGATTAAAGCAGGCTATGATCAGGCCGTATCGGAAGTACATCTTCATCTGCGACTGCAGCGTCGAGAATGGGAACAGTTCCTCTGCATCGCAGCCCATCTCTTCCAAACGATTTCTTAGGCTGTTGTAGTAAACCTGGATTAAATTGTCAAAACATTTCTTTCGCATTTCAGTGCCTGTGCAGTTGTATAAAAAATCCGAAAGATCTCGTGCTGGGGAACTTTTTAAGGAAATTTGCCAGTCCAAGAAACACAATTCGCTTGATAATGTTTCTGATTCCTGAAACAAACAATTGAAATATTAAAAATCGTATGTGATAAATCTAAGAGCCTCTTCAAAATTATACAATCCTTAAAACAAATAGGAAGATTTTTGTAAAATCTATTCACATTTTGAACAGATTTTATGTAATATGATACATTTTTTTATTATTATATTTCCTTATAGGTCCTAACTTACAGGACACTTGTAGGTTTCAAGTAAAAAGAAAATGTCACTGGTTTAATGAGAAAACATTGTTTTATCAGTTTCTTAAGTAAAAAATACTATGCTTTTATATATTCATTTTAATTTAAAATGGTGCCTTTATTTCTGGGTCACTGTCCATTTTTTTTTAATTTCATACATTGGTTACTTTATTATTTGGCAGTCAAAACACATAACAATATTATCAGATCCAGCTTAAGATTTTATTATATTTATAAATTTGATTCCTTTTAAATGAAGCTACATTTTTCATTGATACAAAAAATAATTTTAATTTTCAATAAAATGTACCAATGAGCACTAGTACTAGCAAATAACTAAATTTTATTATTTGAACATAGAAAAATAAAAAAACTGATCATTACCTTAAAGCGGAATAACATATTATTTGTCCAGCAATCTCCATGTGATACAACCCAATATTCATCCAATTTTTCTGGATCGCACAAATTCATTAAATGGTCATGTATATTTATATTTATTTTGTGAAATTTCTCATACACATTTGGGTACTTATCCTTATCTATCGAGTTCTCTGCTTTATTCCCCATATTAATTATTTGTTTTCTAAAAGAATCTTCTTTACACCATTCATACAAAATATCATGATAATTTTCAGTCAATTCCTTAAAATAATCAGGCTTCAACTTCTTCATTGCGATAGAAAGAGCATGAAAATGCCCTAATTCCTCCAAAACCAATTTACAATCTTCAAAATCTAATGTTACTAAGCGTTCTTTCATTACATACCCTTCTTCTTTTTTATTATCCATTATCAAAACTTCATCGAGCTCATCTGTGCAACATTTATAAAGTTTTGCATAACTAGAAAAAGGATTTTCAACGCCTAGACTTGTCTGAAGTTCTTTAAATGCAGGAAGAATATTATTATAAACGTAAGCCTCTCTTTTATACATTTCACGAAACGGTGTAGCCAGTCTAAGGTTCTTATTTCTAGTTGAACATTTAACTATGAGATGTAATTTTTTAGTTTCATCTTTACAGTCAATTACATCAACCCTATAAATTTGTCCTAAATAATTATCACCTTTCTTAGAACCTACTTCAATATTTAGTCGGTAATCAAGAAACCCTTCTTCGTCAAGGACTTCTTTGATCAGTTTATGAACACAACCTTCTGGTAATTCCATTTTATATCACAAACTAATACCTTTCACTCAAATGTATGAACAAGTCCAAGTTTTGATCATTTTAATTTATCAAAAACTGCAATACACTTATCCGCAAATAGGTTCCCCTACACACCAAATAATCCCACAAAACCAAACTGTCCTGTATAATTACGTTGTGGTGAATATGATTGTTACACAAGATCAGATTATCTGATTTAAACTGTGGGACATATTACAATAATGAACATCCTACTTATGATGAATTTCATCATAGTTAATGTGATATATATGTATGCAGAAGATGAAACAGTACCGTACTGGCAGTTCGAATAAAACCATCGCTAAATAAGTAATGGTTTGATGAGATCAGGGTTGGGTTTAGTAATTATTATATTTGTTTTTCTTAAATAGCTTTCGTATTGAAATTTTTGACTGTAAATGAAAAACACGCAAATTTTGGTGGAGATCAAATAAAAGTTCAAAATTATAAACGCCATGTTTTATATTATTTGCTTGGTGTGCAAGTTTCCATTAAAGTACAAGTTTTGAAACTTGTATCAAAAACAAATGTCGCATAAGTACCTATTAAGTATGCAATACATTTTGATACGACAAATGTCGTAAACACGTCATTAACAAAAATAAAGGGCGAATGAAAATGTACGTTTGTATTGACAACTTGGTACACATTTGTTGAATAGCAAATGTTAAGATCTGATTGGTCTGTTTAAAGATTTACTTGGCTGAAATAACAGACTTTGGTAAAAGTGGAAGGTTAATGTTCGAAATGTTATATAAAATTACAGTACAATCAACTTTGAGATACGTTTCACCACTTGATTCAAAATTACGTCTCTAGTGATAAAATGCTACCACCCGATCGGCTTCCAAGATTTATGACACATGCAATAAGAGTACTTCGATTGGTGAATATTTTCAAATTATGCTTGGGATTTTGCTGAGATTCTATCAGAGTGGAAGTATTTTGAAAAATAACCTTTGGACATTTTGCAAAAATATATTTGATTGCTTTTATAAAATAAAAAAAGGACTAAAACAATAAAATATATTTTATTTATTTAAACATTAATAATACAATTAAATAATAATACTTAGAAATCGTTTCAAGTTACTCTGAGCCCTTATTCTAACCCCTACTCAATTTTGTCTGAATTTAGTTCGAAATAAGAAATACAATACTTTACCTATAAGTATTTCACAAAATTATTTTCCTCAAATCAATTTATTTTACTTTATTGCAAGTTATAAGAATCGAGTTTATTACTTTCCAAACCCATAATAAAGACTTTTATAATGAAAACTCAATTTCAATTTACCGGTACGCATATTGAAACACTTTTCATTTATATTTCGTATAGGTAATTTGAAAACAAATTGAACGAGCTTACTAACAAAAACAAACGTGAATTTTAAAAATAAACAATAATCTAAAATGTCAAACCGAAAATATTTTTTTAAATTTCAATTATGTATAGTAAGCGCTGATTATTTTGATTTTAACAATAACCAGAGCCAACTGTACCCATATTTATTCAAATAACGGGTTATACACTATTTTCTTTGTGGATTAAAAATTATTAATATACCCCTCATAATAATTTTAGTTTTTAATAGAACACGTGTAACATTTTTGATCTAAAGTGACCTTCAAACCACGTGTACCCTTTTAAATCACTTATTGCTAGTTTATTCTTCAATCAGTGCATATAATTGGCGTGTTATTTTGTTTTCATTAAAATCAGGGATGGAAAACATTACAAAACGATACCCTTTAGTCTATAGCGTATAAAAAAATCAATAACTGTCATTAGTTTAATATTGTAACGATATTTTTAAATATGATTTATACTGTCCTATATTATAAAAAAAGAACAAAATTTGTAAGCTTTCTAAGCACTTTCAACAGGGTATCAAACAAAAATGACAGTCTCGTAACATTTATTGATAGTACAGCGCATGCATGGTAACAAGAAAATAAAAAATACTATGGCTAGACCATAAAATGCACACCCCTTAAACTTAAAAAAAATGTATCAACATATATCAAATAAATACGGTACAATATATTTAGTGAAACTTAAAAGGATGTTTTAAAAAAATATTGGAGGTAATTAATATTATAAAAATATATAATATGAAGTTTATCACTCATTAAGATTTTTTAGAAAATCAACAATGAATCTTGATATCAATCGATTATTACCTTTTTTTATTTAAATTTAGGATGTATTGCAATAAAACAACAATCATTTTAATTTACAATTTTTATATAAAATATATTTTTTTTTGTAAAATGTATATAGTAAATAAATTAATTAATAATAATAATTAAACAGATAAATACATCCACATATTGCAGTGATAACAGCTGTGTTCACCTGATGTCTAGCATTTAAAATGAAATATACAAAAAAGTAACACGTTTATAGGTTATAATTAATTATATTATATATTTGTTTTAAAAATGCAAACTTACCAAATTTTATCGTGATTAAAAAGATTGATTGGCTTTAAATAAAATAATTAAAATACAGCACGTATCGATGTATGTACATGTATTTATATATTAATTAACACAATGTAATTATTATAATACATGTAATTTGCAATGACATATAAGGAAATAGCGCCACTAGCGCCTAACGGATGTTTCTTGAACTTCCACGGACTACTACCTATATTTGTAAAAATAATTCTTGTCAAAATATGAATTTTTGTAAAATAAACTGAAAATTTCGTTACTTCTAGTTATCCAATTTTGTTGAGTTTTAATAGGGTTCTATTCTGATAATAGATGAAGTGAATTCAAAAGGATTGGTGCAAATTCATTTCGAATTGTAGCCTGTAGTTCGGCGTTTCTTTAAAAAAGCGGGTTAAATCGATAAATTGAACTTTATTTATATTTTTATAACAGAAAATTAAAACCGATCGATATTAAACTAAGTAAAAATGAAGACTGTAATGTTTTCTATCAGAAAATGTAAAAATGTAAGTGAGATACAGAAGAAATTTAAGATATAATGCTCATTTTATCAATTTATATACGAAAAAAAATTTTAGCACGATAATAGAACACACTTCCAAGCAGGGCCTGCTTGGGTGTGCAATTCATAACTAGTTAATATCCAGTTCAAAATGCTTATTATAAAACTAATAAATGTCATTCAATTTTTTATGTTTCCGAACATAGAATAACTAAATTAATTATGGAAATTTTCAGCTATAGCTTCATAGTAATTTAAAAGATTATTCGAATTTTAAAATATTATTTCAAAAAGTATTATCTTCATGAAAAAAATGTTCTCCTTCCCTGCATTAGTTACATGTATGTATATTATCAATTGCAATTTTAAACATCGAGTACAGTTCTGATCAAACAATTATGTCTTGTTAAAATAATGACACTGCGTCAATTCTATAAAAATCATTTCCTTTAAATGATATTAAGTCTCGGGATTTGATTAACCTTTTTGTTATAACCATTCATCATGCAATAGAAAATATACATACGTTTTATATTTACAATGACACCAACGTCATCACGAAATAGTAACTACATTCATGTCTGGTATTATAATGAATTTGCTCTGTACCAAAAGTTAAGCTAACGCTATCTTCGAGATATTAAATGTCAATGACAACCCACTAACAGATGTAATGAATGGTATGGTATAATGAATGACCTTGACGCATGTGCGTTTAACATCAGCGACCTAAAAGCAGTAGTGATAAGTGTACCCCTTAAAATGCATAGCATTTACTTTAATATACCTAACATGTAACATTAAGAGCAGTAATAACAAATATGTATTGTTACCACTGCTCTTAAATCTCGAGCAAATTTACAACGATTTGACATCTAGCAGATAGTGTCAATTTAGCTATAGTTACATAACCTTTATTCTATAATATTTTAGCCAATTCATTATTAGATCACTCGTTAGAAGATTTGACTTAAAAAAATGCTGGTGTACATTTTTTGTGAAAAATTAGTATCTTTTGATATATGGTGATAACATTTTCCCCTCCTTCGAAAGGAGGTGCATAAATCTCTAAGGCCTTACAAAAAATTTTGAAAGAAGCATTGGAACTGTCAGGTTAGTATAAATCTTGAAGCTAAAAAAGGTTATTCGGCATTTTTTCTAGCTCAAGCCTTATTTGAAATTCCCTAACGTCTGGACTATAAAGATAAAAAAAACAATCTAATTT
Source organism: Sialis lutaria (assembly GCA_949319165.1). Classification (NCBI taxonomy): domain Eukaryota; kingdom Metazoa; phylum Arthropoda; class Insecta; order Megaloptera; family Sialidae; genus Sialis; species Sialis lutaria. The sequence goes on from OX439241.1 coordinate 13,802,680, forward strand.
ATAAAGACAAATAAATGTATATGAAATTTTGTATCTAAACTACAGATGTTTCAAAAAGGACTTAATCTGAAGATAAGAGAGTAAACTTACGTGTAAGCAAATTTAATGCCATATGGCCACACTTTACTAAAAGTTGACTGTATCTAGCCATTGAACTTGTCACAAATTCTACTCTCTTATATTCAGTGTTGCCTTCTTTTGAAATAGCCTGTATATACCTAGGAACCTAGGTATAGAAAATGGCCTATGATATAAATTATAAAAAATATCTAAACAATTATTTGCTTTAGGTACTGTAACTATAATAATAAAAAATAATTAAACTATTAATGATTTCATATATAACCATGTCCAACGGCATGGATAATATCACCACTAATTCTTTCATTGTATATTTGTATATTTTTCGATTCAAAATCCACAGCATCGAGAACATTAATATTTTCATTTTCATTCACAGCTTGTTCTAAATCAAGTACATCTTCCTCAGAACTTGTAAAGAGTTGTAAAGCATATGTGGCCATGATTAAACCATATGGGAAATAAATTTTCATCTGAGATTCGAGCGCTGAAAACGGGAATGTAGTGTTTGCATTGCAGCCCATCTCCGATAAATGTTTTGAGACACTGTTGTAATAGATTTGGATCAAGTTGTCGAAATGTCCATCGCGCAGTTCCTTGCTGGTGCAGTTATAGAAGAAATACGATAGATCTCTGGCTGGAGATCCGTACTGTGTCTCTTGCCAATCTAGTAGACATAGTTCAGTTGGAGCATCGATGTTGTTTCTTTTCTAAAATTTGAATTAGTCTTGTAAAATATACTTTTATGTATGTTTATGTACATTTCAATATTTTATATTTCATCAAATTGCTAATTATTATTTTATATTTATATATTCGTGCAAAGTGTTAGTAGTTTACATTACATTTATACATTATCAAAAACCTTATCAAGTTATCTGGGGGAACAAATAAAAAAACTCAATTGTAATAAGTACTGATAATTTTTTTACCTCAGCATCATTATTCATTTTCTTATTTTTCCATATTTTTCTCATTATTACTTTCAAAGATATCGATGAAATATATTTACGATGTTTCGAAATTTTATTTAATTTATAAATTAAAATAATTAGATAATAATAATATTACAATAATAACAAAGCAATCACATTTTCTAATTATTTGAATTATTATCAGCTTTCATTTGATACCGAGATTGAATAAAAAAATTGTTGGTAACTCATTAGCCTCCCTCAAAAAGCACCAATACCTTAAAATTTTAACGTTATAACTGAAATCTATTAATTATTGGACCACCAGTTTCTATAATTATACTAAATCTCAGCTTTCTACGATTCAGTAGTTAGAAAGCTTTAATAAACAAAGATAGACAAAAGACCAATCCTTTTTTTCAATTTCGGTACGGAATACTAAAAATTATAATAGTCACTGCATTTGTGAACACACTATAGGTACAATTAAATGTAAAATAATTAATTCAATTTGCTTTCTTTATTAAACGAAACCATTTGTCAAAAAAATTTCAACATATTTTTAAAAAACTTAATAATAATTGATTTCATAATTTTATGAAATACCAATTTTATTGGATAACTAGCGGAATCCCGCGGCTTCGCTCGCATAAACTTCGAAACTAATTAGAACCCTCCATACATGATAGGGGATGACATATTAATTTTTTTATTTTGATTTTTATTCATTACCTATAAAAAAACGTAAATATCCCAGATCTTAGTCTACCCTAGGCATTATGGGTTGAATATTGAATTTTTTTTATTGCAAATTATTTTGCCCGACTTTACCATTATAACGTAAGCAGCTATGCCGATAAACATATCAGAAACACAAACCCTGTCTACCCCCGTTGAATGTCGAAATTTTTATTTTAATAGATGACTATTTTGCCGAAATAAAAAATATTTTTTATACAAACTTTGACACCCTGTTTTAACCCCGTAGGGGTTGAATTTCGAAAAATCCTTTCTTAGTGGATGCTTACATCATAAAAGGAAGGCACTTACGAAATTTCACGTTTCTAGGTCTAGGGGTTTGGGCTGTACGTTGATGTATGAGTGAGTGAGTGAGTGAGTGAATGAGTGAGTGGTTAAGGATAAACTCTTTTCTAGATATAGATTATTAATAATATTTACCTCATTTCTAAACAACATATTATTGATCCAAGTATCGCAATGTAATACAACAGCATATTCCGAATTTTCGTCACTCATAAATTCCATTAAACTTTCATGAAGATTTAGTTTAAATTTATCATATTTTTCATAAACGACTGGATACTTATTTTTATCTATTGATTTCAAAGCTTTAACTGCCATTTTATCAACATTTTTCTTAAATATCTCCGTCCCCAACCATATTTTATTAACATTATGTAAATTATCAATAACCATTTTTTTAAATAATACTGGTTCCTTTTCTTTCATTGCTAAAGAAATAGCATGAAAATGTCCTAGCACTTCTAAAATTAATTTACAATCATTAAAACAAAGTGTTTTGAATCGATCCTTCATAAAAAATCCTTGTTCTTTCATATTTTCCAATATTATAACTTCATCTAGTTCATTAGTGCAACTTTTATAATATTTAGCATAGCTGAAAAATGGTCTCTCGACTCCTAACTTTCTTTCAAAATTGGCATAAGCTGGGAATATTTCCTGATATAATAATACTTCTCTTGTATATAGCTCCTTAAAGGGTGCAGCTTCCCTAAATGCTTCGTTTCTAGTAGAGCATTTAAATATCAAGTGTAATTTTTTATTTTCATCATTTTCTTCTAACACGTCAACTCTATATATTGTCCCTAAATAATTATCACCTTTTTTAGATCCTTCATCGACATTAATTTTAAATGATTCAAATCCATTTTCAGTAATAATTTCTTGAAGTAAAGTATGGACACTTCCAGAAGGCAATCCTTGAAATTTATTTTCCATGTTAATTGTACAACTATTTTATTAACTAAATTGTATATTATTAACTATCATGTGATGTTGATCATATGATGATATCGTACCCTTTTTGACTACATAAATTGTTATCTATATTTGTTTTAAAAAGTAATACTTAATATAGTTTTTATCATATAAGATACTTAAATAATACTTACCTATTTGGCCAGAGTTGGCTCAAGGGAACTGGATATTTGATATTTAAATTAATTATTAAACAAACTTTTTCCAAATAAATTTTATTTTATTGTTATAATATAATTAACTAGCAAATAAAAAGTTTTGGATAGAACATAATAAAAATATAACGTATTACAATACGTACATTAGTACACGTTTCTATAGTTTTATAGAGTAAAGTAAAAGTATATTTAAAAATAAAGTTTTTACCTGTTTTTATATTATTAATATTGCAAAATGAATTATTTTTTGTATATTATTGTTCTATATCATATAACTATTGTTCCTATTATATTTAATTACCTAGTACATAATTTTACAAATCATTTAAGATAATAACAAAATATGTATCACGTTTAATTATAATATGGCAGTCCAGTTTTGTTCTTTCTGTATCAAAATTTAAAAAAAAAATGGGTATACAAAAAATACTAGGATCACAAAAAGTATAACTACCTATACATAGTCTAGGGTGGCCCTTAATTTACTTATTTTCGAATTTCTTTAATGTCACCCCCTAAATATCTTAAACGTTCGAAAAAATTTATGCATACAAAATTTTAAAGTGATTGTGACACTTTCTAGTTTTTCTACCTTTTATTCGATTATTTTATCGCTTCACACTACTCCTTAAGAGATTTCAGAAAAAGTGAAAGAAGCCAAAAATTTAATAATTCAAAATTGGCGTGCCAAACTTATACAGTAGGTTAAAAAAATTATTTTGAGCAAGAAACTTTATTTAAACATGTCTCCGAAAAATTTTCGTAAGAGAATTACAGTCCCCTAAAAAAATTATTTTGGAAAAAATCTTCGGGGAGCTATAACTTACGAAAAATTTTCGGACACATGCTTAAATAAAGTTTTTTGCTCAAAATAATTCCTACTGTTGAAGTTTGGTACGCCAATTTTGAATTATCCTGAATAGTCAAATTTTAGGGGTGACCTTAAAGAAATTCGAAAATAAGTAAATTAAGGGCCACCCTACTACATACATCGATTGTCACTTTTTTTTATTTTAAAAAACAGGGCCGTCTACGAGCTCCAACACAAGCCCGATAACTTAATTGTTATGCTCCAATGAGAGATTTTTGTTAATTTAGTAAGTTATGTTTTTATTTTCTTATCTTGAAATAAGTAGATATAGAAAATTATAGATAAATTCTGAACTACGAATTTTCAACCGGGATATAAAGCATCTTTTGTATATTGTATGTATAAAGAAAAAAAATTAAAAGCAGTCTTGAATTGCAATATACTATTGAATCTATTTCATACAAAATCAATATTGCTAATACTTATAATAACACCTATATAATATTCAATCGACTGATTGAAACAGGTGATATTAGTCCATCAATGATATCATATATAACCATGCTCAACAGAATGCAAAATACAGCCACTAATTCTTTCATTATAGATATGTATATTTTTCGATTCAAAATCCACAGCATCGAGAATACTGACATTATTACTTTCATTCAGAGCTTGTTCTAAATCAAGTACATCTTCCTCAGAACTTGTAAAGAGTTGTAAAGCATATGTGGCCATGATTAAACCATATGGGAAATAAATTTTCATCTGAGATTCGAGCGCTGAAAACGGGAATGTAGTGTTTGCATCGCAGCCCATCTCGGATAAATGTTTTGAGACACTGTTGTAATAGATTTGAATCAAGTTGTCGAAATGTTCATCGCGCAGTTCCTTACTGGTGCAGTTATAGAAAATGAAGGATACATCCCTGGCTGGGGATCCGTATTGTGTCTCTTGCCAATCCAGGATACAAAGATCAGTTGGATTGTCGATATCGTTTGATTCCTATAATGAATTTTGTATGATTATTATTAAAAATTAAATGAAAATAAAGGGCGTGTGTACTTATGGACACTGTACACGGGTTAGAAGTTACACTTCTTTGGCGCTATTGAAAAACAACTACGAAAATTTGGCTACACATTTTTTAAATCACTTATCAAAAATTTATAACATACTTTTTTATTTAATTTTTTTATGTATATTTTACGAATAAAACATTTATTTTAAATATTTATTATAGGTCCATTTTGGGATATAGATATTTTAGATGCTGATTCCCTGACTCAATGTGTGTATGAAATTTTGCGGGAAGTGGGGGTCTATCTTTAACACCCTCTGAGTTACAGGATGTTTAAAAAATTTCCTTCAGAGTAGTTCTGACAACAAAGATTATCTTATAACTTCCAAAGTAACGTATCTAGAGCAATTTGAAATGAGTCAGTTTCATAGGTAATTAACTAACTGATTTTTCAGTATTACGGTTATTGCTATCCGTATTTTTATTTCCGAGTTATAGCTCATCAAAGTCGAAAAATATCATTTTTTGTTGAAATTTTTTATGAAAATGACATTTTTCTCCAAAAGTACCCCTAACATGTATTTTTTATCATTATTTTGGTACATCATAATGTTACCTACAAATTCACTGTACAAAGTTTGGACGTGGGTCATATAGTTTTCCGGAAAATAATTATTTTTATGGTAAATAATAAATGTATGTAGTTCTAAACAAATAAATTTATTGACTGTTTCATTTAATAGGGTAGGTATTAAAATAGTAACTTTGGGGATTAATTAATAACTGGAAAACTTTAAGACCCAAGTCCAAATTTTGTACAGTGAATTTGTAGGTAACATTATGATGTACCAAAATAATGATAAAAAATACAACATGTTAGGGGTACTTTTGGAGAAAAATGTCATTTTCATAAAAAAATTCAACAAAAAACTATATTTTTCGACTTTGATGAGCTATAACTCGGAAATAAAAATACGGATAGCAATAACCGTAATACTGAAAAATCAGTTAGTTAATTACCTATGAAACTGACTCATTTCAAATTGCTCTAGATACGTTAATTTGGAAGTTATGAGATAATATTTGTTGTAAGAACTACTCTGAAGGAAAATTTTTAAATATCCTGTAGCTCAGAGGGTGTTAAAGATAGACCCCCTTCCCGCACAATTTCTTATTCACAATGAGTCAGGGAATCAGCTCCTAAAATATCTGTATCCCAAACCGGACCATCCTGTATATCGTAATTTTGGAAAAAAATATTTCGCCAGAATTAAATAGCTATTTATATTATATCTTTTCAAAACTAATAATTCTAATAATAACGAAACAAATTAATGATCAGTTAAAAAACCATTGACATAAACATAAAATATGAATATAAGATCTAACAAAATGTACTACTATAATGAAACATAATAACACGAATAATAACTCGTGTAAGCGTTGCAAGGCATACACGCTACCAAAAATATAAAACACATCGACCAAATCTGACAGAGACAAACATACGGTAGGGTATGTCACTGATAAAGTAAGAGCGGTGTGTATTTGCGATTTAAATCGTAACCTTCCTGGATTTACCCGAGTACGTCACATTTCCGAAGCATCACTTCAAAAAGTCAATGCTTTTCAATACCCAGCAAAAATGTGTCACGATGCGTTTAAATAAATTTAACTTCAATAATGAAACACTCGCACTATGATATGTAAACATTTGTTCCACATTTTTTTCGCACATTATAATGATCTATTTAAATCTGAAAACATTTTTTATGTATACTTACTAGTGTGTATATCATTACTCAATGTGAGATAATAGGTGTTTAAAATATAGTTGACGCACAACACCGCCCGCGATTTATATATTTTAAATATCTGTCGCGACTTTAATATTATTTATTTTTATTTAATATTAGGTAAAAATAATTGAACCCTACAGAACTTGTACAAATAATTTTAATACATCTTTTATAATTTATGAGAGAGTACGAATTAATTAAATAGTCCTAATATTGCATATTTATTCACTTCTTAGCTTTTTACCCTATAATACTTATGAGATTTTAATGAACACATTGGTGTAGGTTTCATCAAAATCGGTTCAGTACTTTTCAAGATTATTTCGGCTAAAACCTGAAAATACCTACATGTGTCTTTTCTAAATATGTAATTTTAAGAGTTTTTCTAAATATTTTGTGTATTCACCAAGTGGAGCAACTAACTTCAGTTGATAAAAAATAAATAATATTCTATCCAAAGTCTTATTTAAGTCTAAAATATTCCCTTAAAAATATTTAAATCGTTAAAAAAATGGTTTCACGTTTTCCGCTTAAGAAATACTAAAAAATCTATCCTCTACCCTGGAAAATCGAAAATGTCATGTTTACCAAATTCACCGCAAGAGTGCAGCATCAGCTTATGATACTATTTGAAAATGAATGAAGCTTTCATTACCTACATAGAACAAAAGATGGCGGTAAATTTAAATGCTAACATAAAATATTGAAGAGTGTTAAATTATTTATTTTTTTTATTCTTTGGGATTGAAATAATTTACTTTATTTTTTCTGTAATTTATTAGAAATTATTTTTAGATCATATGAATGTAATACCATCTTTTGCTGTTCGTATGTAACATTCAAATCACTCTCCTAAGAAATCACATGTTTGCAGTTATCATGTTATGATCCACCGATATACAGATAATATAATTACCTTATTTCGGAATAACATATTATTAGTCCAAGTATCAGAATGTAATATCACAGCATACTTTGTATTTTCATCAGTCATTAGATTTATTAAATTTTCGTGCATATTATTTCTAAATTTATCATACTTTTCATAAGCATCTGGATACTTATTTTTATCTATTGCTTCAAGAGCTTTTATTGCCATTTTGTCAACATTTTTCTTAAATATCTCTGTATTAAACCATTTTTTATTAACATTATTTAATTTATCTACAACCAATGTTTTATAAAACGATGGTTCCTTTTCTTTCATGGCTAAAGATATCGCATGAAAATGTCCTAGTTCTTCAAAAATTAATTTACAATCATTAAAACCATGTGTTTTTAGTCGATCTTTCATAAAAAATCCTTGCTCTTTCATATTTTCTAAAATTATAACTTCATCTAATTCTTTAGTACAACTTTTCATGTATTTTGCGTAGCTAGAAAATGGTTTCTTGACTCCGAACTTTTTTTCAAAATTAGCATAGGCTGGGAATATTTCATGGTATAAATAGGCTTCCCTCGTGTATATATCTTGAAAAGGCGCAGCATCTCTAAAAGCTACATTTCTGGTAGAACATTTAACAATCAAATGCAACTTTTTATTTTTATTTTCGTCATCAAGAATATCAACTCTGTAGAGTTTTCCTAAATAATTATCACCCTTTTTACATCCATCACCGACAATTATTTGAAATTTATTAAATCCATGTTCAGTAATAATTTCTTGAAGTAAAGTATGGACACTTCCAGAAGGCAGCTCTTGAAATTTATTTTCCATATTTATACTAAAACAATTGACCTAAATTATATAGTTGCAACAGTTTATCTATAACAGTAACGTAACCAAATATTTTTAAGGGGGCCATTTACAAGCATGGTATAGTTATTATATATTTATTACCAGTGCCGGATTTAGACTATCTGATGCCCAAGCACTAATTATCTCAAGTCCCTTTTATCAATAATTAATTCTGATGACCTTTTTTTTAACCCAATATTTTTTACTTTAATAGTCAGTCTATGAAGGTGCCCTCCGTCCTCAGTCTGATGGTGCCCCCAGGGATCAGATGCCCTAAGCAGTTGCTTTCTTTGCTTATTGGTAAATCCGGCACTGTTTATTACATATTATATGGTTACACCCATAGACTTATAAAATGGACTGAGTATTCCCTATCCAACTGTGTAGTAAATACTGGCGAAGGGACAGAGTGATAAAGTAGCCAATACCTGTCTCTTTCTAGAATTCTAATTGGTCACGTCACAGGTTTGCAGTCATTACAATTACAGACCTACAGAAAAGAGACATAGTCCACGGTATTTAGATTAAAATTTGCCAAATAGAAGAAAAAAATCATAAAGTTTTGATATTTTGTCCACGTACTCTCAGAAGGGTTACGAATAAGAGCCCGAAAAGTTCCCACCTAAATCGTAGATGGAACATCCCCTTTCACGTGAAAAACTACCCCTGGAGTGGATTTTATTCAAATTTTTCCCATTTTTCATCCAAACTACCGAACGGAGAAAAAAATATTATAGAAATTAATGATTAAACATGAAATTATACGTAAAAAATGTCATATGCACTATTCGGCTAATCCTCAGCCTACTCTCGCATTCAGTGCTCAAAGTGAAGGGTAGTTTTTGGAGTGCAAGGAAAAATCGGTATAACAAGATTTTTCATCGTAAATATTTCCATAACGGCTAATGTTATCAAAAAGTTGATAAGGATAAAAATTGTAGAACTGAATCTCCTCTACAAGATCCAAGTATTATAATTTTGTTTCAAACGTTTTTTTATTGATTTTTACCATTTTTCACAAACGTAAATTCCATTATTTTGAGATATTTTCGATAGAACCCATTGAGTAAACATTTTCGCGCGTTTTTTTAGCGGTTTACCATCATAAGTCTATTCTACTTAAGTCTTGTATATTTTTGCAGATTTATGCCTGTTTTTTGGTGTAGAAGTAGCTTTAACTATGAACTACCTGTTTATTTATTCAGAATTTTATTATTTTATACAGGATATCCATTAAAAGGACTTAAGGGACAAGCACACACACAAACAAGTTGGCAACATATATTTTTTTAAATATAAATTGGAGGTGTCCCACTTTTTTATTATAAAATTATATTCGTATAAAATTATATTGTAAGACCGATTTTTTCATGCACTCCAAAAACTACCCTTCACTTTGAGCATTGAATGCGAGAGTAGGCTGAAGATTAGCCGATTAGTGAATATTACATTTTTTACGTAAAATTTCATGTTTAATCTTTAATTCTTATAATATTTTTTTCTCCGTTCGGTAGTTTGGATGAAAAATGGGAAAAATTTGAATAAAATCCACTCCAGGGGTAGTTTTTCACGTGAAAGGGGATGTTCCATCTACGATTTAGGTGGGAACTTTTCGGGCTCTTATTCGTAACCCTTCTGAGAGTACGTGGACAAAATATCAAAACTTTATGATTATTTTCTTCTAAAATATCTAATTTACTTGGACTAATAGGTATTGGCTACTTTATCGCTTTGAGAGTGGTCAATTTTGTAAGGTTATTGCTCAGTCCATTCTATAAGTCTATGGTTACACCACTGCAAAGAGTCAGGTTCCCACTTCCCTCCCGTTAGCTACGCCACTGATTTATGACGATGAACATGCATTTATCTATATTTGTTTTATTAATATACATAATTTTACATTAAAATTGTTTTATCAGAATGATATTTTAATACAGTTAATGAAGTATAAGGGGGAGGGGCGAGGGCCCCGAATGCCAAGAAAGGCCCTGGTGGCAAGATAAAGGTAGTTTTATTCGGTAGATTATATTATTTGCTTTTACTTCGAAAATAATTTTTAGTGAGAATGAAATATTACTATAATTTCTTAGAGAGCAAAATACATTCAAAAAAAGTGAAGACCTTTTTTTAGGTCTTGAAATAATTTTGTTGATGGAAACTTTTTTTTAGCTTTCTTGGTAATTAAAATTAAGAGCAAAAAAATTCAAATATTGTGAAAATGTGCAGATTTTTATATTTTGAAATTTCGAATAAATTCGAAAAAATACATAATGATTGGGGGAAATCTATTCTATTTAAGACCCTCGACTATCAAAACGCGCCATTGAGTTTGCCACTGCATTTAAAGCAAAAATAAATTACTGCATTAACAACAAAAAATTTGTAGAGACCTACTATTTTGAAAATAGTCATACAGCATAAAAAAAAGTTTAGAAACACTGCACTATCACACAACCTACACATCACAACTATATAGTTTTCCTAACTTATCAACAGTGCATACTTACATATTGATACACGCAAGGAAAGGTGTTTTTAACTGAAGTAATACAAATCAACACGTGAGTATTAATAAAAGTATGATAATAATTATATTTCTTTTGAAAATATATATCTAGTTTATTCAAAAATGATAAGAAACAACGTGAATTTTATGACTACATTCGCATTCACTGCATAAATATCTGTATATTAAGAGCGAACATTTTATAGGCTTTAGATTTCTAGCCAATGACGTGTCCTATGATTGGCAGAGGCTGACTAAGAAATATTTCGATGGTTAATACCATTAATACATTCCAGAAATTTGAAATACATTATTAAGACAGAAATGAATCTGCAAAATGTATTTCTTTACAGTATACATGACTAACAATTATCAAGTCATTTTTTAAATTGATTAGTAATAAATATACGGAGGCGAACTAGGAGGTGGGGGGACAAGGTTAAAAGAGCTTGAGGGAGATAAAAAAGTAACATGATGACTTAAAAAAATAACTTAAGAAATTGCATCGAAAATTCACCAGGGGAAGCAAATGTTCGTTTTTGGAGGTACCATAGTTGAAATGGCAACTAAAAAGGGGTAATTCTAAATGTTTTCGGAAGAAGGAGTGCATATATAACAATCCGCCCTAGGCACCAACCTTTCTTAGTTCGCTACTGCCTAAAGTTGCAAGGTGCTGGCTTGGGTACATATGACAAATATAAATCAAGCTGATATTATTTTATTATATATCCTGGCTACGTTCCTGGTTTATATACATAATTTCATTTATCTGTTTCCATTATTTTATATGCAAATACCTAACGTAGGTTCATATCTTGACTCAACGTACAAAGTAATACAAACATAACTTAATAGATGGCGTTAAACATACTATTTTGGCTATTTTGTTCAAGTCATCACCAAACAGTAGTACTCAACTATTTTGATTTTGAATATACAGTCGAAACCGGTTATAACGACATCGAAGGGACCAGTCGTACTAGGTCGCAAAAAACTGGTAAAAAGGCAATCGGATTATTATTTTAAGTCATTAAAACCGATATGTCGTATTAACCGATGTCGTTATAACTGATTTTGACTGCATATTTCATTTTATTTACTAACGAAATGATGTGCAAACATTTTTCTTTCAAGGGCCATTACAATTTTCATTTTACATCTACGAACGATAAGATTCTAAACGTGATATTCATATTATAATAACAAAATGTTTTCATTTGATACAGCACTCAAAAGAATTGAAATAAAAAACATTTGGTAACTCATTTGACCCCTTCAAAAAGCGTAATTTATTTTTATAACTTAGGCCTATTATTATTATTGTACAAATAAATAGGAACTTTCGAGGAGTCGTTACTTAACATTATGGAAGGTACCGTACCAAAACAGGTTGACAGTATGGAAAGTCTACTGAAAAAATCAGGTACTCCATCTGTATTACTGTTGAAAAGATGTATAGTGATACATGATATATATATATATATATATATATATATATATATATATATATATATATATATATATATATATATATATATATATATATATATATATATATATATATATATATATTATAATAATAAAATGGGATATAATGGTCTATTAATAATATTCTTTATTTAATCTTTACGTTTCGATCAATATGATCTTCATCAGATATTAGTTCTACAATTTTTTATAAAAAACAAACACATTAGTATAGGTAAAATAACAAACAATCTTATAACATACTTACAATTAATTTTTTATATTAACATTTATATTAATATATGTAAAATAAAAATTCTTTATATATTTTATGACAGATATTTATAAAAATTTTATAAAAAAATATTTTAATAAAGTGACTCGATCAATTTTGAAACATTAGAAATTTTTTTGGATAATTCAATTTATAATATTAAATTAATTATCTAATATTATTTCAGCAATATATAAAAACAGTTTAATCATATTTAATAAAAAAAAAATAATATAATCAAAAAAGGGGGATGGAAGAAAGAAAAGAAAAAAAAAAGAAAAATAAAAAGATAAATAAATAAATAAATAGAAAAATAAAAAATATTTTTATGGAATAATACTGTTATACGTCTGCTGAATGTATTCAATATTAGTTCTATTATTAATAGAATTTTTGTTAGTTAGTATATGAATAGCTTCTGAAATTAATCTCTTTTTTAAACTTTCTTGAATATCACAAATTTTGGGGTTTTTAAAATCAAATTGATGGCCTGTGTTATTGCAATGGGAACGTAGAGCTGTTTGTTCTTTAGCATATTTGTGTGAATTAATGCGGTTTTTTAGCATCTGCTTAGACTGTCCAATATACACAGAGGGGCATTGTTGACAAGAAAGAGCGTAAACAGTATTAGAAATTTTTTCGGTATCCATTTTATTTTTTAATTTAGAATAAAACATTTTTGAAGTATAATAATTTTTATCTACTTGATGAATGTTAAATTTTTTAGCGAGATATCTAGTTTTTTCGGATAAATTGGGAACATACGGCATTGTAAAGTAATGTTTATTATTAAGTGAAGGATCAGATATATTAAAATTGTTGTCTTCATAGGTAACATTATTATTATTTTTATTATTATAAAATTTATAAATACGTCTATTAAAATGTTTTCGTATAAAATCCGAGGGATAGTTATTGAGTAAAAAAGTATTATAAATTTTCTCAATAATAAGATTATGATATTGAGGAGAAGTAAAAGATAAGGCACGGTCACATATAGCGATAAGAGTATTAATTTTATTATTAATTGGAGATTTGGAATCAAAGTTTAAATATCTACCAGTCCAACTTTTTTTAGTATGCCATAAAGTGTCAATGTTATTTTGGTTGTTTACTATAATTTTAATATCTAGAAAATTAATACTACGGTGCTCATCTTCCATTTCAACAGTAAATTGTAACCTCTCATGATAAGTATTAAAAACCTTCAAGACATTATCAATTTCATTATTTGGAATACAAGTAATAATATCGTCAACGTATCTTTTGAAAAATGGAATTTTAAAATTGAATTGGGGTAAAATTGTATTTTGTAAGTCTATCATTATAAAATCGGCTAAAACAACAGATAAAGATGAACCCATGGGGGCTCCGAAAATTTGAAGGAAAAATTTTTCTTTAAATTGTAGGTATGAGGTATTACAACAAAATTTTAAAGCACTGAAAAATTCGTTTTCGGGAATGGTAGTAAAGGGTTTTATTTTATCCCATTGTTTTTTTATAATTTCAATGGTTTTATTTATTGGAATATTAGTAAAAAGAGATTTGACATCTAATGAAATAATTTTATAATTTTATAATTATAACTCGGCCACGCGTTGCTGTGGTTAACCTATACTTTAATTGTAGGTTATATATGTAATGTTTGGATGTTTGACATAGCGCCATCTATTGAATACTTACTCGATCCAGTCAACAGATGTCACCATCTGTTAGAATCGTTTGGAACTAATAGATAAAGACAAATAATTTGCAATAAAATAATATTGCGATCATAAATTGAGATGTAAGCTATCCTATATTTCAAGTTGAATCAAACTGCACACGGTGTACAAATTTGATTAAAATCGGTTAAGTAGTTTAGGAGTCCATCGCGGAGGAACATGTGACACGTAATTTATATAAATTAAGATAATAAATTATAAATTTTCATCACAAAAGTACCTAATAATAAGAAAAATCTGAAAAAATGTACAATGATAAAAAAGTAGATACCCTCTCATCCCAGTAATATTGTTATAAAAATAATACTTTTGGATTGATCTGTTTTCTAATAGATGACCAATTAAATATAATGTGGTTCTTAACATTCCTAAAATGAAATAAAATAATCAATCAATAATAATCAATCAAATAACCTGTACTGTACGGGATACCAGTACACGAGACTCAACTCGCACAAATTATGATAATGTATTCTTTAACAAACTATCTACAAATACAAAATCAACAATATCGATACCCCAACTGAACTATGTCTACTAGATTGGCAAGAGACACAATACGGATCTCCAGCTAGAGATCTATCGCATTTCTTCTATAACAGCACCAGCAAGGAACTGCGCGATGAACATTTCGACAACTTGATCCAAATCTATTACAACAGTGTCTCAAAATATATATCGAAGATGGGCTGCAATGCAGTGTTTCGTTCCCGAGGCTCGAGCCTCAGATGAAAACTTATTTCTCATACGGATTAATCATGGCCACCTATGATTTACAACTATTAACGGGTTCTCCTGAAGATATACGTGACTTAGAACAAACTCTGACTTAAAATGAAAATATAAATGTTGTCAATGCTGTAGATTTGAATCGAAAAATATACAAATATACAATGAAAGAATTACTGGTGGCATTATCCATGGCATTGAACATGGTTGATTTGGCGAAACCCTCGGTTTAATGGACTGTATATTTATACTCTATATGTATGAATGAAAATTTTGACTGACCTGTTAATTTGGTGTCGTTGAATTTCGCTGCTCTCTGGAACATGGTAAAAACTTTCGATAAAGGAATATAGGTATAACTAGGAATATTCCAGATCGCAAGCTCATCCTTTAACACAGTTTGATCTCCAGTTCTTCTCCTGTTCACTATACACAGAGTACTTCTGATCAGTTTAACTTATTATAGTAAATTTAATCACACTTATAGCTTAACTGATTCAGACAGAGAAAAAGATGCGTCTATGTGATTTAGCATGCTCCAGAGAGAGACACACCTTGCCTGCACTGCTATATCATGTTTATTTTTTGTTTAAAATATACTGAAAAACTCGCTTGTCTGTTGAATTAATAATAGGTGATAATTGTTGCCTTATTATTAGCGGATTTGCTTATTTATATTAGTAAATGCAAATTTATGCACTCTTTTAACTACAGTAGAAACCGGTTATGACGACATCGGTTAATACAACGTATCGGTTTTAACGACTCAAAATAAGTCCAATTGAATCCCATATAATTTCATTTTTACCGGTTATTGCGACTATTCACTTTTTACGGCCAATATGACCAGTCGCTTCGATGTCGTTATAACCGGTTTCTACTGTATATAATTTAAAAAATGAAACAAACTAAATGTATATAGGTATAGGTAATCTATTGCACAATACATGAAATATACAGGTTTTCGATCGATTTTCACCGGATTTATTATGTTATGTGTCTGATGTATATTTAATTGGACAAGTTGGACAATTTTATAATTTCATGGGTTGTTTAGTTAACAAAACTATATTATTCGTGTTTTTATTTATTTTATTTTTTTATTGATAGGTAATCAAATACTTCAATAATATTACGCATTTTTATAGTTCATTGGAAAATATTTTTCTGTAATGAGCAATTAGTTTTACAAATAGAAAAATAAGTTATGTGTTTTGTTTTTCATGTTAAAATAATAATGTTTATTATTAAAATAAAATATGCTTCCTTTATTAAAAATATCACGCCTCACCACTGGCAAGTATCATATATAACCATGGTCAACAGCATGCAAAATACAGCCACTAATTCTTTCGTTGTAGATATGTATATTTTCTGATTCAAAATCAACAGCATCGAAATTTTCATTTTCATTCTGAGCTTCTTCTAAATCAAGGACATCTTTTTCAGAACTTGTAAAAAGTTGTAAAGCATAGGTGGCCATTATTAATCCATATGGGAAATACGTTTTCACCTCAGACTCGAACGCTGAAAACGGGAATGAAGTGTTTGCTTCGCAGCCCATCTCCGATAAATGTTTTGAGACACTGTTGTGATAGATTTGGATCAAGTTGTCGAAATGTTCATCGCGCAGTTCCTTGCTGGTGCAGTTATAGAAGAAGAAGGATAAATCTCTAGCTGGGGATCCGTATTGTGTCTCTTGCCAATCCAGGATACAAAGATCAGTTGGATTGTCGATATCGTTTAATTCCTACAATGAATATAAACAAATAACCATGTTATTAAAATGGTGTATGATTATTATTCAAAACTAAAATAAAAAATGGGTGTGTGTACTTTTGTACACGCGTTAGATGTTATACTTCTTTTGCGTTATTGAAAAATAACTACGAAAAATTAACCAAATATTTTAAAACACTTATGTCCGGTATTATAAAGGACCTAGCAAATTTGCAAGCTTCCAAGCACTCTGAAATGGGATATCAAACTTATATGACAGTTCTCTTGAAGTTTTTGACAGATAGTTTCATACATAGGAAGTAAAAAAAAGGTATGTAAAGTATTTTTACTGAAGTGTATTTACTAACCTTGCGTAAAAATGGTAAAAACCAACTTACTGCACCTGCAACTATCTGTTAAAAACTCAAAGAGAACTGTCATATAAGATTGATATCTCATTTGAGATTGCTAGGTTCTTTATAATAACGGACATTATTAAAATTTTAATACAAAATTTTTTATTTAATTCATTCTAAATATATTTTATGAATAGAATATTTCTATCAGATATTATAATCTTAATTTCGGAAAAAACATATTTGAAACAAGAAAAACATTAATATCCTCTTATCAATATTTAAAATCGTAAAAAAAAGTTCTTCGCGTTTCCTGTTTAAGAAATAATTATCCTCTACCCTGGAAAATTGAACAAAACAGGTACACTATAAACTTTCAAGTCACTCTTCTGATAAATCACATATTTGCAGTTATCATGTTGTGACCTTCATCCACCGATATAAAGATAATACAATTACCTTATTTCGGAATAGTATATTATTAGTCCAAACATCAGAATGTAATATCACAGCATACTTTGTATTTTCATCAGTCATTAGATTTATTAAATTTTCGTGAATATTATTTCTAAATTTATCATACTTTTCATAAGCATCTGGATACTTATTTTTATCTATTGCTTTAAGAGCTCGTATTGCCATTTTGTCAATATCTGTCTTAAACCACTCTGTATTAAACCATTTGTCATTAACATTATTCGATTTGTCTACAACTAATGTTTTATAAAACGATGGTTCCTTTTCTTTCATAGCTAAAGATATCGCATGGAAATGTCCTAGTTCTTCGAAAATTAATTTACAATCATTAAAACCATGTGTTTTTAGTCGATCTTTCATAAAAAATCCTTGCTCTTTCATATTTTCTAAAATTATAACTTCATCTAATTCTTTAGTACAACTTTTCACATATTTTGCGTAACTGGAAAATGGTTTCTTAACTCCAAACTTTTTTTCAAAATTAGCAAAGGCTGGCAATATTTCTTTGTATATATAGGCTTCCTCCATGTATATTTCTTGAAAAGGCGAAGCATCTCTAAAAGCTTCATTTCTGGTAGAACATTTAACAATCAAATGCAACTTTTTATTTTTATCTTCATCATCAAGAATATCAACTCTGTAGAGTTTTCCTGCATAATTATCACCCTTTTTACATCCATCACCTACAATTATTTGAAATTTATTAAAACCATGTTCAGTAATGATTTCTTGAAGTAAAGTATGGGCACTTCCAGAAGGCAATTCTTGAAATGTGTTCTCCATATTTAACTAAAAAAATTGACCTAAATTATATACATAGTTGTAACAGTGGTGTAACCAGATATTTTTCCATATAATTGTATGTGAATACATTTTTTTGCTTTTCAAATAATTTTTAATGAGAAAGAAATAAGACTAAAACTGCTTAAAGAGCAATATACATTTCGCAGTCACAATCTTATTCCACCCAGCAGCGCATTATACAGTTAGCTCTTTAGGCACTAGACTAGCACCCCGGGATGAAGAGGTCAAGGTTAAATAAGGTCAACACTTTTTTTTTAAATGCTAACCTATATTTTTTATTACGGTATATTATTGTATGGAAAAAAAACAAACAGGTTCCCATTTGAAAAAAATATATTTGACCCTATGTGAACTTGAAGACGTACACCAAATCAAAAATCAACAACGCCATTTTGGTTCCCACACTTTTTTTTAAATGCTAACCTATATTTTTTATTACGGTATATTATTGTATGGAAAAAAACAAACAGGTTCCCATTTGAAAAAAATTATTTGACCCTATGTGAACTTGAAGACGTACACCAAATCAATAATCAACAACGCCATTTTGGTTCCCCCTCAAAACCAAACAACTTTTATTTGAAACATTTTTTAATTTAATTGATAATAATGGGACACTCGTAAAGGCCGGGAGGCAACAACCAAATGTGGTCATCATAGCAGTCAGCAATTTTTTGTTTTATTTGTTAACTGGGATATAGAGAACTCAACTGAAATATGTTTTGATTTATTTGATAGATAAAAGAGTTAAGAGTGGTGATAGATTAAAATGGGACACCTTATAATGTTCAACCGGCATGGGCACTTCACTTGGTATTTGCCATATTTGTACAACTAACATAAGTCAATATATAGATGGTCATATTCGCTTAGTTTACTCCGAACCACCAAACATCGTCAATATCAAATATCAGTCCATCGTGAGTCGATTTGTGAGTGTGCAATAAAGGGTTTCAAAACGCAAATATAAAGTTGGTACACCTTGTGCAGATGACAAGGAAGCATTCACAAACATAACCATTATTTGCCAAATCCACATCACCATGTGAAGTGCCGGCTTTCCTAACTTATCAATAGTACATACTCATACTTACATATACATGACAAAAGGTGTTCTTAGCTGAAGCAATGAAAATCAACACGTGAATATTAGAATATGATAATAATTATATATTTATTTTGAAAATATATATCTCGATTATTCAAAAATGATAGCAAACAACGTGAATTGTATACCTATACAAGTATATCTGAGCAAACATACATATATGTTTTATTCCTAGCCAATGCAATGACGTGTCCTATGATTGACAGAGGCTGATTAAAAAATATTGCAAGGATTAATAAATTCTAGAAATATATTAGCAAGGCAGAAATGACTGCAAAATGTACTTAAAAAAAGGTCTTCAGAAATTGCATCGAATTTTTTTTTGAGGGTACCATAGTTGAAATTGCAACTAAAAAAGGATCATTCTAAAAGTTTTCGTAATTTTTTACGTCACACGTTATGGTGTAATTAGGGAATGGGGAGTCACAATCTTTGTGACATCACATCTAAAAAATCGGAACAATTAATTTTATTTTTATTCTAAGAGCAAAAATGTAAGGAAAAATCATAATATAAACAGCCAAGGACAATAAAAGAATATATGTATTTTTTTGTTAATTTTGAGTACCTAATTATTGTTTCAAAATTAGTGTGACGTCACAGCAGGGGGTGGTATCAAACGAATGTAACAACCTGTGACAAGGCCGAGGAAGGGCTCAAAAAACTATTAAATTTGTATGTCGTAAATTATGGATGGTCCTTTACATAGGTGGGCATTAACTCGTTAATCCGTTAATCGTTAATTAACGAAGTTAACAAAATGGTTAACGGATTAACTTTTAAGTTAACTCAAAAAAATTTTAACGCTTTTGTTAACTTCCGTTAACTTTAGTCCGTTACATTGGTTGTTTGATGAAAAGTACATAAGAAAGTTGTCAAAATAGCAAAAAAAACTTCTTCAAACATTTTGGATGGTTAACTTTTTAACGATTAACTTTAACTTTCGTTAAATTTTCGAATTTTAACGCTTTAACGGTTAACGAAGTTAACTTTTTTATTAACGGATTAACGATTAACGAAGAAGTTAACTTTTCGATTAACTGTGCCCACCTATGGTCCTTTATCAGTTTCCATCATTTTATTTGTATCAAATAACGTAGGTTCATATCTTGACTCAACATACAAAATAGTACTATCATAACTTAATAGATGGTGTTAAACATACTATTTTCCTCAATTCAACCCCTATCACGTCATAAGCCACAGCTACACCAAACAGTAGTACTCAACCGTTATGATTTTGAGTATTTCATTTAATTCAGCAAACATTTTCCTTTTAAGGGCCATTACAATTTTCATTTTATATCCACGAGCGATTAGATCTCAAATGTGATATTTTATTCAAATCATAAAAACAAAATGTATACATATTTCAATTCCTTGAATTGTTAGTTTTTAGTTGATACACTACTCACAAGAATTGAATATAAAAAAATTGCTAACGCATTAGATGTAGGGTGACCAGATTTCAGATGATGTAAACCCTGATTTTAGATTACGGCAACCCTGACAAACCCTGAGAAATAAAAATTGCTCGCATGAATACACGAAAACCTCATTTTTTTAATACACCTATAAAATTTTTGGTCTCGCGAAATGAATGAAGATCTTTTTTCGCAAATATTTGTTATTTTTACTATTGGCGTCCTGTGATTACCTTTTTTTAGTTATCACCTATTTTCACCAAACCCGGAGAAATATTGTTATAAAACCCGGAGCCCGGAGACACACTACCCAAACCCGAGACTCCGGGTCAAATCCGGAGACCTGGTAACCCTAATTAGATTCAAAAATCGTAATTTATTTCTAGACTGAGGTCTATTATTATTATTATTATTATTATTACCTGCATTTTACTATAATTACGCCAAAGTTCAGCTCCCTAGATCAATCGGATCAATAACTAGAAAACTGTGACAGGTAGACGGGCAAATATTCAATTTTTTCGATTTCGGTACGAAACGCTAAAATCATAAATATATAAAATACTAGCTGACCCCACAGACGTTGTCCTGTCTTAACTATGAATATTGAATTCGTTTACTACAAAAAAAAATGAAAGCGTCAGTCGAAAACTATAAGCGTTAGAAGTGAAACTTTTTATTACGGAATGCAAAAACTGTCAAAGAGGAAATAGACAGAAAATTTACTCACAACCAAAACAGAAATTATTTGTAATATAAATTAAACACCACAAAATAAGACAAACACTACAGTATAGTTGCCTATAATTATACCCAAAACCCAAGAATGCATATGAAAATCACCGCGGAAGCTTTAAAATTATACCCAGAAGCCTAGATGCATACAAAAAATTTACTCTAGCCATAGGAGGCTTTACAGCCCCCCACCACCTCCTCGTAAAAAAGTGTGAACTCTCTTTTAAAAAAAGGAGGCTTTACAGTCCCCCACCACTATCACCGTAAAAAAGTGGGAACTCTATTTTTAAAAAAGGGGGGGCGAAAAAGGGGGGGGCACCCCCCCCTTTTTCCCATAGGAAGCTTTACAGCCTCCCACCACCACCACCGTAAAAAAATAGGAATTCTCTTTAAAAAAAGGGGCGGGGGGGGCAACCCCCCCCCCCCATTTCCCATAGGAGGCCTCCTATGTTTCAAGTTGGATCAAACTGCATACGGTGTACAAATTTGATTAAAATCGGTTAAGTAGTTTAGGAGTCCATAGCGGAGGAACATGTGACACGTAATTTATATATATTAAGATATACATTATACTAATCTCCCCCCCCCCCCTTTCCCTGTTCTTCATTAAACTAAAAAAATCATTTTTGCTAACCGAGAAATAAACTTATTTCACAAATAAATTCGACAACGAAAAGTGAGTCAACACTATGGAAGGTACCGTACAAAATCAAGTTGGCAGTATGGAAAGTCTACTAATGTAATGTATTAATACATCGAAACGCGACCCGTGAAGCTAGCTAAAGACATTCAAATTACGTCGATAAATGGGTGTATAAATACAAATTTAATGTTCAAAAAATTCCGCGCGGTGCACTATCAGTGCGATCCGCAGGTCTCTAAAACTTGCGGGATCCCGCGGGAATGCGGAATCCCGCACTGCGGGATTGCAAACCCTAATCGAATGTAAAAATTAATAAGTTTTACACTTATAACACATCTATTATTACTAATTACATAACATTTATTTGAGAATTTACAACTAAACAAATAAGTATTACATATCAAATAAATTTGCGTACAATGGCATGAAGAATATTCCCAATAATTCTCTCGTTGTACAAATCATTATTTCTTGATGAAAACGGTTCGAAATCAACAATCGAATTCTCAGGTATTTCATCTGTATCACTGGTGAATAGATGTATAGCGAAACATGATAAGATTAACCCATAACGGAAATACTTCCTCATCTGTAATTCAAGCTCTAAAAATGGAAACAATGCGTTTGCGTCACATCCCATCTCAGTCAGTCGATCAGATAAACTGTTGTAGTAGATTTGAATCATACTGTCAAAGTCCTGGTCAAGTAACTCTTTACTTGTGCAGTTGTAGATGAAGTAAGATAGGTCCCTCACTGGAGAACCGAGTTGGGATACTTGCCAGTCTAACAGACAGACATCGGAAGGAGTGTCATTGTTATCGGAGTTCTAAAAAAATAACCAACTGATATTACAACTAGCACGAACAAAAAAAAGGGATTATGAATTTCAATTGTACATTTTTTTGATTGCATCAAGCGATTTCGATGCATTTAAAAAAAGAGTAGATTTTCTTGAGATGGTAATATTTAGATTTATACTCGATGTCTTGGATCGGCCATATTTAAATTTTCTCTACAAGTTGTCTGACTAAAGTAAAATGGAAACAGTTTTGATAGAGGGTTGTAATTAGATCTGACGGGAAAAAAGATAGAGGGAAAGAAACCCCTATCTCACATAGAAGCCAAGTATTTTCGATTTCTTCCAACTTGATTTACAGTTATCGCCACTGTTTAGAAATAAAGATTTGTTTAGTATTTTGATGTTAAATCTTAGCATAAAAATTGTAAGAGTTTAGACTTACACCTTACACGTGTTTAAATAGCAATGCTATCATCATCAGAGTCCTAAAGACACTTACTCTGAATTACTATTGAAACACGTGTAAGTCACTCTTATCATTTTTATGGTTAAGGGATTTGTATATGATAAGTTATAATCATAGTTTGTGTCTGTTGTTTGTTATGTTAAGGGGTTAGGTGTAGTCAAAGACATGAAAAAATGACAATTTTAAATAAATTTTTTTTTGCCAGTAAATTATTTTATTTTATAAAAATAAAAACATAGCATCATTAAATAAGGTTTCGACTTGACTTGACAGAAATTTTAGAAAAAAAAAATTAATAATTTTAAAAGTAATGGCTGTTTGTGTTGATCCAGTTCCAACCGAAGCTCCTTGCGGTGACCATCACTTATCCTTGGAGATTCATCCAAATTCAATCGGACAAAAAAATTAGTTTTATTAATAGATAATCTAGTGCCTGATCGAAGCTTTTTTTTTCTTTCTTAAATTACCAAAATGGCAGCCTCAGGAATTTTTTAAAAAAAACCAACAGTTAATTGTTTATAACAAATCGAAATTTAAAAACAAAAAAAAAATCAGGCACTAGTTTTTCATGTTTTCAAAAAGCTGTATAAATTTCATTAAAATCTACCGAACGGTTTTCGAGCTACAGTGGTCACCAGTTCAAAAAAAATAGTTTTGAGAAAAACGCATTTAAAGTTTTACACTCAATTTACGTAAAGTAATATACGTATTATTTAATTACTTACACCGAGTCAACTATTCCTGAGCCATAAAAAAGTTCTTCAGCCGTTGTAGCAGCTTCCAAAAATGCAAAAAACAAAAATCGATTTCTTGAAAATTCTGACTACACCTAACCCCTTAAATCTTAGGTTTTCATAAAATATCAATAGTAACGAGTAACGAACATGCACAGAAAAATGATCTAACTCTTGGTGAAAACTGCATTAAAATCGATTTAGTAATTCACGAATCAATAAGCCTGATATAAAATATAATATAAATGGGTATGTAAATGTAAATTGTATAAAAATATACCTACTTGATATCGAAACAACATATTACTACTCCAACAATCTCCGTGAATTAAAATAGAATATTCATCAACCGCTATCGTAGTTTCTAATAAATGTTCAATAATATTATTATTAAAATCGTTAAATATTCTATAAGCATTTAAATGCTCATTTCTATCCACTGCTTTCAAAGCCTTAATTCCATACGTTTTTATGTGTTTTGCAAAGGATGGTTCTTTGAATAAATTTTCCCAAATATTTTTTTTATTAATTTCTTCAGTCAGACTCGTAAATAACTCCGGATTTAATTTTTTCATAGCAAATGAGATTGCATGTAGATGTCCTAACTCTTCAAGTACAATTTTACAATGTTCAAAATTCAATGTATTCTTTCTTTCAGTCATTGCATACCCTTGTTCTTTTTTGTTTTCCATTATCAGAACTTCTTCAATTTCTTTAAAGCAAAATTTATACATCTTTGGATAGCTTGAGAATGGTTTTTCAACACCTAGACTTTTTTCAAATTTCTCAAATGCAGGTAAAATTGTTTGGTACATATAAGTTTCTCTTTTGAAGGCATCATTGAAAGGAGCAGTTTTTCTTAGTTTTTTATTTCTAGTTGAATATTTCACAATCAAATTTAATTTGTTATTTTCATTTTCATCAATTATATCAACGCGTTTAATTATTCCCATATAATTATCACCCTTATTCGATCCATTGGCGACATTTATTTGATATTTTATAAACCCTTTTTCATTAATAATTTCTTGAAGTAACGTCTGAATACTGTCTTGTGGTAATTTCTCCATTATTTTTATAATTAAATGAACTAGTTCTTATAAGAACTGTTGCACCTTACATTTTTATTATAACTTATAACTACCGATTAAAAAATGTCATGATAATGACATGTATTATAAATTTCTAATATAACATAAAATATATTATTATATGACATTTTTTTTTTCAATTCAATTATCGTTTATATAACGGGTGTTCCGGAAATCATTTCAAGCATGGGGGTATCCGGTCTCAGTACCTTTAACAATCACAGATTTAGTTAAATGAGAAGATTTCAGATTGCCCGTATTTGATAAAATATTTTGATTCAATTTAGATAACGTTCATAAAACACGTAACGCTTTTAGGATATAGTACAGCTATATTGTTTACATGGCGTTACATTACAATATTCAAATGTTACGCAACATTTATTCATACATAATAAATCAAATAAAAACAAAATATTGTTGGACGATTAATCCATATTTGTAATGTGCTTTATAAACATTGCCTTAAGGTTGTTGTTCACTGAAATCGATCACTACAGAATTTGTTAAAATTTTAATATTGTGTTAAGTAAGCTAGTTCGCATTTGTTTTCAGGTTAGTTTACCATTTCGTTTATTAATTATAAACGTGCAAAGTTGGCCTCTTATACATTGCAAGCATAGGGATCCTCTTTGAATTTGATATTCGTTTAATTCGTGTATTAAAACTAAACGTCAGATTTTAACCAAAAACGGATATGTTATAGATTGGTAATTAAATAATGTATATATAAAATTCTAGAATGATTTACCACCTACTTAAATAATTATTAATATTTAACTTTGATAAATTCCCGAACACATGACGTAAATATACGATATGGCAACACCGCATTCGGCGCGCTCTTCGAAATGTAAAAACGTGGTATTGACAACTGACGCGCGTTGTAAATAGCAAGTTATTATTATTAATATTTGATGTTTTTATTTATAATAATAATAGTTACTGATGTTATTATAATTATTACCATTGTCAGCAATAGTAATAATTATAATATTGTTAAAAATAAATCTTCTATTCTTGTCTAATATTGTAAATTGTGCGCAGATCTATTTGTTCTTTTTTACCGACATATCAAAACCCTGTAGTTCATGCTAAATTCCGCTAGATGCCACGACTTTCAGTTAACAACAACCTTAAGACTTGTTTCACACATACATATATGCGGTTCCATTCGTTTCGGTTCGTTTTCGGTTGCAACCGATTTATAAATACTTATCTATTTAATAAAGCCATGATAATGTTTCTTATATTTTAAGTATAAGTAATAAAAAAAATTAATATTTTTTCAAATATTTTATAATTAGGTAAGTATATTGAGCGTTTTTCTACCAAATGATTTATTATAATTTTTCCTTAAAATGTGTTTTATAAGTAATTTATATATTATCAACTTAAAGTTTTTATATCTACACAGAAAATTCTACATTATGTAAACAACAAGGTATAATCAGAACCTGTTTCATTTTTTCAACGCAACATTTATAGAATTTTTCATGGCTTGAGAATGGTTTTCGAACACCTAGATTTTTTTCATATTCCTCAAATGCAGGGAAAATTGTTTGGAACATGTAAGCTTCTCTTATGTAAATATCGTTGAAAAATGTATCACAATGTCCTCGATTTTGATTCATAATTAAACATTTCAAAATTAAATACAGTTGTTATTAACATTTTTTTTTATCTACTATATCAACAAAATAAATAGTTCCCGTATGATTGTCACCCTTACTCAATCTATGTGTGACATTTATTCGATATTTAGTAAATCCTCGTTCTTTGATATTTCTTGAAGTAACGTCTGGGCACTGCCTTTTAGCAATTGATCCATTATTATTTTGACAAAGAACAGTTAATATTAAAATAAACTATGAATTGTCGCAACTTATAATTTTATAAAAAAATATTTATTAAAAAAGACCTTGATAATTTTTATGTACACTTCTACTACCAAGTGATTTATTATCATTTTTTCCTAAAATGTATTTAATCTATGTAATTTACTAAGTATTATCAATTGTATGTCAACAGTAAATTGTATCTAATATATTATGCAAAAAATATACCGGGTGTTCAAAGTAAAACATCACGAAATATTATTTCCAAAAATTATACAATTTTCTTATGTTTTATGTTATATGTTAATCATTTTTTTATTTTAAAGTGAATATTAATTTGTTTCGTTAGGCCGTTTATCCACACAATTCAGTGGCGTAGATAGCTTTTGGCGATTGGGGGGATTTCGACTGAAGGGGGGGGGGGGGATATGACAGTATTAAATCATCTTTTATATGGTGAAAAGTATAAAAATTGGACTCATGGGGGGGGGATTGATCCCCTTAATCCCCCCCTATCTACGCCACTGACACAATTGATACTTTTCCAAGCACCGGACACAAGCGGAAAGACACGAAAACCTATGGACAAAACCTAGTACTTAAACAAATGTATTTTGTATTTTAAAATTTTTTTAATTTTTGCAAATATTAGCAATTAAAACAATCAAATCCGCTAACCTGCACTTCTATCTTCCTAAAAATGTACATATTCTAGCTTGATTCCGTTGAATCAGATTAACATGGAATTTTGCATTAGAGGTTTTCGCGCCATTCCGCCTGTGTGCGCCGGTATTCTCAGTGACGATGCAGTTGAGTTCTATAGTTGTGGTGATAGAAACATGTTTGCATAGCAGAACAAACATTATCTTCTTCGGGTATTATACCTCAAAAGGATGTATATAAATCGCAAATATATATAAAAAAAAAACTCTGTCAACTGTAAGGTACTTGAAAATAAGTTTTTATACACTATTCGTGCATTTATTTTACTGATATCATCACCGGCAAATTAGCCGGTCCGATGTATTAGGTAGGGTAGAGTGGGACTAAAAGTCCGTCGGTTAAAAAGTCCCGAATTCAAAATCTCAGCATAGCAACAAATTATAGATATTGTGTCATATACATTATGTGAGGAGAGGCATGAGGTAACAGAGCTAAACTGAATAGTCGTCGACGAACGCTTGCGAAAGTCACAGGTAAACTATATTTATTTCATGCGTGAAAAGTAAAAATTTGTGATACTTTTCTTTTTCGTCTAGTTTTTTTGCAGGTAAGATTGATTTAAAAATCAGTGTCAATGTAGTGAGAGTACTCCTTTGGTAGTTAATTTATATTTAAATTGTTATTAAACATTGACACATTTTTTTATTATAAGCTGATAAAGTATCCAAAGCAGTATTGGGGCAAAAAGTACATTTTTTGTATGTATTAACTGTGACAGCGATTATGATTTTTAAATTGATTTGAATTAAATGTACTAATTCTCTCAATGAATAAGACTGATATCTTAGACTAAGAATAAATAATTTAATAGTTATTTAAAGATATGTTAAAAAAGAAGAAATATACTAATTTTAGATTGAATAAAAAAATTAATAATAAATTTTTAATTTAATCATAAAAATAAACAACTTATAGGTACTTTTTGCCCCCTGTACGGGGTAAAAAGTAGACTATTTATTTTGTTATATTTTGCTTCATATCTCGGTATGGTGTAGTAATACGGGTGCAAAATGTATTGGAGGTTTGAAGCTGAAAAAATATAGAATATATTATAACATTAACCATTAAGATAAATTTTCATTCTAGGGAGTAATCACTATTTATGTGAAAAAACTGACTTTTAGCCCCACCCTACTCTACGTGGAAAAATTACATTGCAACCGGTACTGTTTGCCGGTGTGTGGAAAAATGTCCTTAATATTAGAAATATTAGTTTGGAAAATCTATTTTAATAGGCATGATGACTAATTTTAAAAAACTATTCTATGATGATCTTAGGTGTCTCCTTTTTTCCAAAAAAAATACCTTTTTCTGCAAAAAATAAAATAATTTTGAATTTGATGCCAAAACGCCCGCATTCAGAGTTAGACAATAATTTAATTATTTTGTGTGTTAAAAATGAATTCCAAAATATATAAGGTGTGTACCTAATAATTTGTTAGAGGAATTGATATTTGTCTAAAATAAAAGTCAATCACTTTGACGTTTACTGATGCGTGACGTCATTCTGTCTGATTGGTGTTTCATTTAACATATTAATCTCGCTTTTAATATAAAAATAAATACATTTTTTATAATCTTTTAAACCTATTTCATTATTTAAAATCATAATTTAAATTATACTTTGTTGCTGGCACCATGCCTATTTTGATAGAGGTATTTTAAATTTGAATTTAATTATTTGTTATTGTTTTTCAAGAGAATTTATATTTTCATATTAATAGTCCGATTCTACGTATGAATGTATGAAACTATTGTTTTCTGTATATGTATGCACTTGAAATAATAACAGCTTGTATAATAATGTATAGAAAATAGATTCGTCGATACTGCACATGTCAGTTACCTAATTAAATGCATACATTTTCTTTAATTGACACATTATCATTTATTATTTACTTTATTTACTTTTGTAATCAATATGTTCCTGTGACTTATTGTACACTGCAAAGTACATGAAATAAATTATTGCTATTATTATTATTATTATTATATGTTATTATTTTTTCGTACAGTGTATTATATATTCTACATTTATATAGCCATCATATTATATATTTTAAAAAAATAACCATTACTTAAAAGATAAATACAAAACAAATTTTTTTTTCATAAACAACGCATGCATATGTATAAAATTTTCAAATTTTACGAAGTCATTTAAATTAGAAATTCATTATACCGGGTGTTAAAAAAAGAGTGTAAAATATTTAAAGAGGTAATAGTGTGGACCAAAATAAGCAAAAAACTTCTTATAAACATGTGTCCAGAAATTTTTCCTGAGGGAACTACAACCCTCGAAAGATTTAGCTCAAAATGAGTTTTTATTTAATATCTAGAGAACCCTTTGTGATAAAATTATGAAATTTGGTATTCGGTTTAGTAAAAATAAAAGTGTTTTCGATTTCTCGTATTAACCAATTATAATTTAGACCAGGGATGTATGGGGTCAGTGGGCCCATCGATTTTTATCTAGTATTTTTTTATTCTTTAATTTTTTCTTGAATAAAAGACTTATATAAAATTACATGACACAATATACACAAAAAAATATTTTGCTTATTTGTCATAGGATTAACTGTTTTCGAGAAATATCGATAGTAAAGAAAGCATGCAGAATTTAACTGAATTCGGATGCTTCAAATTACAAATAATAAATTTATATTCTTGTTCTATGATTAAAGGTAAGAAAAAAGTTCATATAAAGAAACATCCTAATATGAATCCTCTAAGATCTATAGCCAGTTCTATTACTGTTACACGTACTTTATACTAACTTGACTAAAAAACGAAATTAAAAATGGTTATTTGTTGATGAAGATGCATTTTTGTGGTATACTTATGGTAACTTATTTTCTTAATTTTTATCATAGAACAAGAATATAAATTTATTATTTGTAATTTGAAGCATCCGTATGAAGTTAAATTCTGCATTCTTTCTTTACCATCGACATTTCTAAAAACGGTTAATCCTATGACAAATAAGCAAAATATATTTTTGTGTATATTGTGTCATGTAATCTTATATAAGTCCATTATTCAAGAAAAAATTAAAGAATAAAAAAATACTAGATAAAAATCGATGGGCCCACTGACCCCATACATCGCTGGTCTAAATAATAATTGGTTAATACGAGAAATCGATAACACTTATTATTACTAAACCGAATACCAAATTTCATAATTTTATCACAAAGGGTTATCTAGATATTAAATAAAAACTCATTTTGAGCCAAATCTTTGGAGGGCTGTAGTTCCCTCAGGAAAAATTTCCGGACAACATGTTTATTAGAAGTTTTTTGCTTATTTTGGTACATACAATTACCTCTTCAAATATTATATATCTCATTTATAAAATATAAATTAATTTAAAAAATATAGATACCATAAATATATTAACTTTTTTTTTAAATTACTATCTACATTATAATATGACAATAAATATATTTATGGGTAACGTTTTTATTATAATTATAATTATAACCCTTCAACTGATAATTTATTTTTAATATTCTACATAATTTATTTACAATAACATATCCACACAAAAAATAATAACATATGTACATATACGAGTACATATATGCATATTTATTATTTCCTATAATTTCTATCATATAAACTCACGCTCAATTGCATGAAGAATATTCCCACTAACCCTCTCATTATACAAATGAACATTTCTCGATTCAAAATCAACCGAATCAACTATACTAATATTTTTCGCTATTGTCTCATCTTCAGTATTATTAACAATATCTTCTAAATCAGGTATTTCGTCCGAATCACTGGTGAAAAGATGTATAAGGAAACAGGACATGATCAAACCATAACGAAAATACTTCTTCATCTGCAATTCAAGTGCTGAAAATGGGAACAAGACGTTTACGTCACATCCCATCTCAGTTAGTCGATCAGATAAACTGTTGTAATAGATTTGAATCATATTGTCAAAGTTCTGGTCTCGCAACTCTTTGTTCGTACAGTTGTAGATGAAGTAAGATACGTCTCTCATTGGTGAACCGTATTGGGATATTTGCCAGTCTAGCAGACAAACATCAGAAGGGGCGTCGTGGTCGGGATTCTAAAAGTTTATTATATGAATACTAATGTTTGAAAATTTCTAAAAAATGGGACATTCAGATATCTTTAGTTTGGGCTGTTTAGGAGTAATTTATTAATAACTCGCGTTTTCAATATATCAATGATCAATTTATTGTATTTTTTCCAAAAATGACCTTTGATTATATAAATAATAAATGTTTAATGTCCCCACAAAAGGGGGAGGGAGCTGATAGGGCTCTAGCCTATGACCCGAGACTGGGGGGAGGGGGCAACGTGACGAGTCAGTAAGCTTTTTTGTTGTTTTCCTAAAAGGCGATAGTTGTGAAAATTTAGAGAAGAGAAGAACAAAAAAAAAGATCATTCTTCCACAAGATCCTGAACTGGTGGCTCGCAATAAGATAAAGAGGCCGTGGACTTGTGAATAGTGAAAGTTTCATCAAAATCTGTTCAGATGTTTTCGTGTCAAGTTTACTTATTGCCTGTATAGTATAGATTTAAATGGCTAAAAAATTTAAAAGAGAACCTATTTGATTTAATTATTGTATACGAACTGATTAAAATTAACGAAAAAAAACCGTCATGGGTGTCACTAAATATTTAATAAAAATGACGGTGTTAACTTGTACTCCAAAAATTATATCAATCTGCTATTTTTTTATATTAGCGCCAAGGATCGCATCCATTAGTTACATAAGAATGATTTTGGAAATGTCGACCAATCCTTCCCCATTTGTAAAAGTCTTTAAGTCATAAAGTGACCCTCCCTATCTTTATATTAGATTTTATTAAATTTATATGTATGAATATTTTTTAAATATACAGCAAAGTACATTGGTTAAAAAAAACTAACCCAATTTACGAAAAAGCCAAAATGGGTTTCCATTACCGTACTTTAAAATATTTAATTAGACAACAAACCTTGCGTAATGTAAGTAATGCGTTTAAATCTCTCCACCCCGTATGGATTCGAATGGTGTTACGTAACCCCACCCACCCCACCCGCCAAGCCATAGGTAAATAATAAATTATTAATTCGAAACAACACTAGCAGAGATTTTCATATATATTTTTTTAACACGGATATATGACTGGAAATAAGATTTATTTAATTGAATGTAATAAACTTTTTACCTGATATCTAAATAAAATGTTACTACTCCAAGTATCTCCATGAGTTACGACAGCATATTCATCAACGGCATCAACAGTTTCTATTAAATATTCAATAATGTTTTCATTAAATTTACTAAATTTCGTGTATGCATCAATATTCTCGAGTTTATTGATTGATTTTAAACCTTGTGTTCCCATCTTTTTAATTTGTTTTACACATGATTCACCTTTCAACCATATTCCAAGTATATCATATAATTTCTCCGTTAAACTTTTAAATAACTCTGGCTTTAGTTTTTTCATAGCAAATGAGATTGCATGTAGATGCCCTAATTCTTCAAGAACTATTCTACAGTCTTCAAAATTAAGAGTTGTCTTTCTTTCTTTCATTACATACCCTTGTTCCTTTTTGTTATCCATTATCAGAACTTCTTCCATTTCTTCGGCGCAACTTTTGTATAATTTTGCATAACTTGAGAATGGTTTTCGAACACCAAGACTTTTTTCAAAATCTTCAAACGCAGGGAAGACATTTTGATATAAATATGCTTCTCTTGAAAATATATCTTTGTAAGGAGCAGTGTTTCTGAAGTTCTTGTTTCTAGTTGAACATTTCAAAATCAAATTTAATTTGTTATTTTCATCATTTTCGTCTACTATATCAACACGATGAATTTTTCCCAAGTAGTTATCTCCCTTATTCGATCCTTTGGCGACATTTATTTGATATTTTTTAAATCCTTGTTCTTTGATAATTTCTTGAAGTAACGTTTGTATACTACCGGGTGGTAATTCTGAACAAATATTTCCATTTACCATTTTAACAAGTTAATAGGTTTAAATTGTAAAATGAACTGCCTTTTTTCTTAACGTGCAGATTATATAATAGAGTAACCTCCAAAGGAAATCATGACAATCATATTTATAATGAACACTTGTTTGTCATGAGAGATAATTATGTCCAGATTCATGATATATATACTTATTTTACAAGTTTTATTTTAACATATACTTATCGTTAATTACAAAAATGATGAAATTTTTCTAGTGGAACTTAAAAATATTTATATTATTATAACTGTAATTTTTACGATCTTCAAGCATAGAATAGGTTTTTTGTATAAAAATATGACCTATCCCATTAAAAAGAAAATCATCATATTTAAAGGTATTTGTAAATATATATGTACATTAGAGATTGTGATAGCTTAATAATTTATATTTGCATTTATTTACATCTTTTATAATATCCAAATAAAGGAACAATAGTTGCTTTTTTGCCATTTCATATCTACAAATCACTGAATCAATATTGTTATAGCTTTTTACTACATTATGTTAATATATTATATCATTTTAAAATTAATTCCATACATTCTCACGTTCTACGTTGATTTAATAATCTCAATATAACAATATTTTATACAGTGGCGTAACCAGTGCCGGATTAAGGGGGGGGGGGGGCTAAGTGGGCTACAGCCCCAGGCCCCACTTACTCCAGAGGCCCCGCACGCCTTTGGAATAACCCAAGTAACCCAAGTAACTCAAGTAACTTCAAGCGACCCAGCTAGAGCAATTTTTTACAACTTTTAATCTACAAAACCCAAGTTTCTGTCTTAAAACGCGTTAAGAATATGTATAGATCTACAATGACTGATTATTATAGATTGTCGTCATTAGCCAGACTTAGTATTGAAAGCGAAATTCTCCGATCACTCAATTTTGATGATGTTATAAGTGAATTCGCTGAATCGAAATCAAGAAAAAAGTATTTTTAATTGTTAATTTGTTTTAATAAAAATTATTTGTTCTATTCATGCAACGTAAAAACTGTTTTATTTTTTTTACTTTCGTTCCTCTATTCTACTGATTTACTTAGGATGTTTATCTGCTTTCAAGCTCTCTTTCCTACTGGACTACTTGGGTTATGATAGGTTACGTGGGTTACTTAATGTTCTTGGGATGCTGTTGCGTAATCATAGGGCCCCATTTATTTTTAGCCCCAGGCCCCACGAAGGCTTAATCCGGCACTGGGCGTAACTATAGAATTTTTTTTAGAAGGGAACCTTTACCACGGCATTTTTTTACATTATTTCACCCTCCCCCCCACCATAATATTTATTTTTTAGAATTTTGAAGAGATGTATTTGAAACGTTAGAAAAAAGTTATTTATGTAAAAAAAAATATTTTGATGGTACAATACTAAAATAAAAAACAGCCAATAACACGCCAAATTTTCAAGTTTTCGAGATTTTGATATTCAATTTTAGTATTTTAAAATAAAATAAAAACGTAGAAATATGAAAACCTGATAATACGAATTTGAATAAATGAAAAATCAGCTTTTTTTGAAAATTTAATGAATTTGTTGGATCCAGGAAAACTAGATGACAATTGGGTTGTATCACATGGAGATTGCTGGACCAATAATATGCTGTTTAAAAAGGTATAATCATGCCCCACCCCCTTTTCAAATCTTACCGCAGGCCCTTTGATCAAAATTTTCGACGGGTCCCCTCCCGATAAGAAACATAAAACATTTTTTTACGACGACTAATAAAAAGGTGACTCGTCACTCAAGCTATGTACTACTTTGCCCCGAGCCACCAGACTAGAAGCCTGTCAATAATATTTTTATCTATAGTTTATGTAGGTACTATTATCTTCTATCTTCCTAAAAATGTAGTACATATGCTAGCTAGATTCCGTTAAATCAGATTAACATAGAATTTTGCATTAGAGGTTTTGTCCAGGTTTTCACATCATTCCGTAATTCCGTCTGTGTGCGCCAGTATTCTCAGTGCCGGTGCAGTTGAGTTCTATAGCTGTGGTGATAGAAACATGTCTGCATTGCAGAACAAACATTACCTTCTTGGGATATTATACCTTAGGAAGGAAGTATATAAATCGCAAAAAAAAAAAAAAAAAACTGTCAACTGTAAGGTATTGTACTTGAAAATAAGTTTGTATACACTATTCGCACATTTTATGGTGCCGATATCGTCACCGACAAGTTATCCGGGCCGATGTACATGGAAAAACTCTGATTTGATTACAGTGCAACCGATGTGTGGAAAAACGTCCTTAATATTAGAAATATTAGTTTCGAAAATCTGTTTATAATTTTGATAGGTGTTATAAACTTGAATTTAATTATTAAAAAGATATTTAAAAGATAAATACTAAAAAAATATATATTTCATTATCTATGCCTGCATATGTATAAAATTTTCAAATCTAACGATTTTTTTACGAAGTCCATTAAATTGAATATTCATTATATTATTGTTTCTATAAATATAATATTTGCAAATGTTTTCACTCTTATACATATTTTTCAAATAGTAAATTTTTTATGTATAAACATATATCTCATTTACAAAAAATAAAAATAAATTAATTTATTAGTTAATTTAAAAAATATAGATAATATAAATATATAAACTTTTTCTTAAACTGCTATCTACAGTATAACAATACAATAAACACATTTATGGGTAACGTTTTTATTATAATAATAATTATAACCCTTCAACTGATAACTTATTTCTTAACATTTACATATCCACAACAAAAATAAATAAAAACATACGTATGTAGTATGTACATATATATATTTACTATTTTCCAGAATTTCTATTATATAAACTCACGCTCAATTGCATGAAGAATATTCCCACTAACTCTCTCATTATACAAATGAATATTTCTCGATTCAAAATCAACCGAATCAATTATACTAATATTTTTCGCTATTGTCTCATCTTCAGTATTATTAACAATATCTTCTAAATCAGGTATTTCGTCCGAATCACTGGTAAAAAGGTGTATTGTGAAACAAGACATGATCAAACCATAACGGAAATACTTCTTCATCTGTAATTCAAGTGCTGAAAATGGGAACAAGACGTTTACGTCACATCCCATCTCAGTTAGTCGATCAGATAAACTGTTGTAATAGATTTGAATCATATTGTCAAAGTTCTGGTCTCGCAACTCTTTGTTCGTACAGTTGTAGATGAAGTAAGATACGTCTCTCATTGGTGAACCATATTGGGATATTTGCCAGTCTAGCAGACAAACATCAGAAGGGGCGTCGTGATCGGGATTCTAAAAATATTTAATAATTACTATGCGTATTAATATTTGAAAATTACAAAAAAAATTGAGCGTTCCAGTCTCTTTAGTTTGGGAGTCATTGATAACTATCATTGATAAAAAAATATATCAATGATCAATTCCATTTTTTTCCAAATATATATGTCTGATCTAATCAATCGGTTTGATTACATCAAAAATTACCTATTAATGTTGAGAATTCAAAATTGAATATCTTTGCGTAATATAGTCCGATTATAAAAAATAAAAATGCATTTTAAAGAGTATGTCTTGTAAAAAATGGTCTGTCGCTCGGGCCACCTGAAATGTAATTTTTAAGGTATGTTCTGTTTGGTTTAGTTTTACTGTTTATTTACTTGACTTTTCTTCTACTCTGTTTAAAGTTAGAATATTTTTATGAAATTCATCAAAAGTCTTTCATTACAGTACATAATTTGAAAGATGTTAAGTTAAGCTTCAGTTTACTTTTTTGTTGTTTTCTATACCACCAAAATTACTCCGGCTTTGTTCATTTAAATTATTTTTTCCTAATTTTAACTAAAATTGTGATACCTTTGCGAATTTTTGTTGCAAAAAAATTTCCATGATACCGATTTCAAGGTATTAAAATTCTCTACAAAATGTTATTTTAAAATTTCATTTTCTACATAAAAGCACTCCGCGTCAAGTTTAAAATATGCAGTTTTTTTCTAAATTTATTAAATTACATGAAAAA
The DNA here is from genome assembly GCA_949319165.1 of Sialis lutaria. Lineage (NCBI taxonomy): Eukaryota > Metazoa > Arthropoda > Insecta > Megaloptera > Sialidae > Sialis > Sialis lutaria. Next base: position 13,840,851 of record OX439241.1, read on the forward strand.
ATGAAAAGATGTTGAGAAACAAATTAGACCATCATAAAGTAGAGTAAATTTTCTCTATTTAAGAATACAAAAGTTTTCAAAAAAGTTAATTTTTTACCACGTTACAAGCATTTGAAGACAGGCTATTTTTTAGGTGTCTCCTTAATTAATGTGCAGAGTACCTACATAAAATAGAAAATATTAAATAATAAATATTTAACTAATTCATTGGTATGGTCCTCACAAATGGGGGAGGGGGCTGATACTACTCTAGCCTGTAACCCGAGGATAGGGGGGGGGCTCAATGTGACGAGTCAACAAACTTTTTTGTCGTTTTCCTAAAAAACGACAGTTGTGAAAATTTAGAGAAGCGAAGAACAAAAAAAAGATCGTTTGAAAACAATTGGCAAACATTATTATATTGTTGTAACAAGATCCTTAACTGAGGGCCTACGATAAGATATAGAAGCCATGGACTTGCGAATAGTGAAAGTTACATCAAAATCTATCAGTAGTTTTAGATTTTTTAAATATATAGCAAAGTACATTCGTTAAAAAAAACTAACTCAATTTACGAAAAAGCCAAATTGGGTTTCCATTACCATACTTTAAAATATTTAATTAGAAAACAAATATTGCGTAAGTAATGCGTTCAACCCTCTCCACCGCGTAAAGATTTGAACAGTTTTGCACACACACACACACACACACACACACACACACACACACACACACACACACACACACACACCTCCCTCCAAAGCCATAGGTAATTAATACACGAATTTTTCTAAGCACTACTTGAACACTACATAAGCAAAATACAGCACAATTTTTTTGTATATGTATATATTTTTAACGGGGATATACATATTACTGGACATTAGATTTATTCAACTGAATGTAATAAAGATTTACCTGATATCTAAATAATATGTTACTACTCCAAGTATCTCCATGAGTAATTACAGCATATTCATCAACGATATCAATAGTTTCTACTAAATATTCAATAATGTTTTCATTAAATTTACTAAATTTCTTGTATGCATCAATATTCTCGAGTTCATCGATTGATTTTAAACCTTGTGTTCCCATCATTTTAATTTGTTTTACACATGATTCTCCTTTCAACCATATTCCAAGTATATCATATAATTTCTCTGTTAAACTTTTAAATAACTCTGGCTTTAGTTTTTTCATAGCAAATGAGATTGCATGTAGGTGTCCTAACTCTTCAAGAACTATTCTACAGTCTTCAAAATTAAGAGTTGTCTTTCTTTCTTTCATTACATACCCTTGTTCCTTTTTGTTATCCATTATCAGAACTTCTTCCATTTCTTCGGCGCAACTTTTGTATAATTTTGCATAACTTGAGAATGGTTTTCGAACACCAAGACTTTTTTCAAAATCTTCAAACGCAGGAAAGACATTTTGATATAGATATGCTTCTCTTGAAAATATATCTTTGTACGGAGCAGTGTGTCTGAAGTTCTTGTTTCTAGTTGAACATTTCAAAATCAAATTTAATTTGTTATTTTCATCATTTTCGTCTACTATATCAACGCGATGAATTTTTCCCAAGTAGTTATCTCCCTTATTCGATCCTTTGGCGACATTTATTTGATATTTTTTAAATCCTTGTTCTTTGATAATTTCTTGAAGTAACGTTTGAATACTACCGGGTGGTAATTCTGAACAAATATTTTCATTTACCATTTTAACAAGTTAATAGGTTTAAATTCTAAAATGAACTACCTTTTTTCGTAACGTGCAGATTTTATTATAGAATAACCTCCAAAGAAAATCATGACAATCATATTTATAATGAACACTTGTTTGTCATGAGAGATAATTATGTCCAGATTCATGATATATATACTTATTTTACAAGTTTTATTTCAGCATATACTTATCGTTAATTACTAAAATGATGAAGTTTTTCTCGTGGAACTTAAAAATATTTATATTATTAAAACTGTAATTCTTACATTCTTCAAGCATGCAATAGATACCTAAGTTTTTTGTATAAAAATATGACCTATCTCATTAAAAAGATAAACATCATATTTAAAGGTATTTGTAAATATATACACTTGCTTAATAATTTATAGTTATTTATTTATTTATTTATTTACATCTTTTATAATACCCAAATAAAGGAACAATGGTTGCTTTTTTGCCATTTCATATCTGCAAATCACTGAATCAATATTGTTTTAGCTTTTTACTACATTATGTTAATATACAGGGTGATTCAGCACTGTCGTGCCAAACTTAAACTGTAGATTGAGAAAAATATTTTAAGCAAAAAACTTCCAATAAGCATGTGTCCAGAAATTGTTCGTTAGGGAACTACAGCCCTCCAAAGATTTTGCTCAAAATGAGTATACAGGGTGATTCAGCACTGTCGTGCCAAACTTCAACAGTAGATTGAAAAAAATATTTTAAGCAAAAAACTTCCAATAAACATGTGTCCGGAAATTATTCCTTAGGGAACTACAGGCTTCCAAAGATTTTACTAAAAATGAGTTTAAATTTAATATCTAGAGAACCCGTTGTGATAGAATTATGAAATTTAGCATTTGATTTAGTAATAATATGTGTTATCGATTTCTAATATTAACCAATTATATTTCAGGCCAGGGCTGTATGACGCCAGTGGTCCCATCGATTTTGATCTAGTAATTGTTTGTTCCTTAATTATTTTCCTGAGTTGGTACTTTTATAAGATTATATGACACAAAATACACAAAAACATAATTTTCTTCTTTATCATAGAATAAACCGTTTTCGAGAAATATCGATGGAAAAGAATGCATGCAGAATTAACCTTAATACGGATGCTTGAAATTATAAAAAATAAATTTATATTTTTTTTCTATGATTAAAGGTAAGAATAAAGTTCATATATATAAACTTCCTAATATGAAACCTGTGAGATCTATAGCCAGTTCTTTTACTGTTACATGAACTTTATTAACATGACTAAAAAACAAACTAAAAATGGCTATTTGTTGATATGGATGCATTTTCGGAGGTATATTTATATTAACTTTTTGTCTTATTTTTTATCATGAAGTAAGAATATAAATTTATTTTTTTATAATTTCAAGCATCCGTATTAAGGTTAATTCTGCATGCTTTCTTTTCCATCGATATTTCTCGAAAACGGTTTATCCTATGATAAACAAGCAAAGTACGTTTTTGTGTATTTTGTGTCATGTAATCTTATAAAAGTACCAACTCAGGAAAAAAATTAAGGAACAAACAATTACTAGATCAAAATCGATGGGACCACTGGCCCCATACAGCCCTGGCCTGAAATATAATTGGTTAATATTAGAAATCGATAACACATATTATTACTAAATCAAATACTAAATTTCATAATTCTATCACAACGGGTTCTCTAGATATTAAATTTAAACTCATTTTTAGTAAAATCTTTGGAAGCCTGTAGTTCCCTAAGGAATAATTTCCGGACACATGTTTATTAGAAGTTTTTTGCTTAAAATATTTTTTTCAATCTACTGTTGAAGTTTGGCACGACAGTGCTGAATCATCCTGTATATTAATATACAAGTATAGCATACATGAAATATAAGAATTTTCAAAATTGAATATCTTTATTAATATTGCCCATGAGATTAAATGCTCGGACACCTATGTTTTCATTTTAACTCTAGTTTCACCTCCCAAAAACTGACTGAAATCCCTCATCCGTGTATCATAATGCCTCCTGTCAGTAATGTAGTTTAAAAAATATAGATTTTGGGGCCTGGCCTATACCAACAGAGGCGCCAAGAGTATACGTTGAAGACTTGTGCGTTAAGAAATATTAATATTATTTGACCATTCATACAGATAGAAATAATTATCTGAGCAAACCGAAAAATCCTAGATACGCAACTGTTACATTTATTATCACGTCAATAGATAATTTTTATCAAAAATACTATAGAGGTACCTTATATTATTAAATATTTACTTTCAGATACTCGTGTATTATAGTGAAACAACATGGAATTACCGAAAGGTTGTGTTCATAAACTGATCAAAGAAATCATCGATGAAGAAGGTTTTATTAATTACCAAATAAATATTGCAGAAGGTTCAAAGAAAGGTGATAATTATTTAGGACAAATTTACCGAGTCGATGTAATTGATTGTAAAGATGAAACTAAAAAGTTACATCTTATAATTAAATGTTCAACTAGAAATAAGAACCTTAGAAATGATTCACCATTTCAAGAAATGTATAAAAGAGAGGCTTACGTTTATAATAATATTCTTCCTGCCTTTAAAGAACTTCAGATAAGTCTAGGCGTTGAAAATTATTTTTCTAGTTATGCAAAACTTTATAAATCTTGCACAGATGAACTAGATGAAGTATTAATAATGAATAATAAAAAAGAGGAAGGATATGTGATGAAGGAATGGTTAGAAACATTGGATTATAATGATTGTAAATTAGTTATGGAAGAATTTGGACATCTCCATGCTCTTTCTATAGCAATGAAGAAATTAAAACCAGATTTATTTAAAAAATTGACTGACAATTATCATGATATTTTATACGAATGGTGCCACCAAGATACATTTAAAAAGCAAATGATTAGTATGGGAAATAAAGCAGAGAATTCTATAGATAAAGATAAATATCCAAATGTGTTTAATACGTTCCATAAATTGAATGAAAATATTTATGAAAATTTAATGAATTTGTTGGATCCAGGAAAACTTGATGACAATTGGGTTGTATCACATGGAGATTGCTGGACCAATAATATGTTGTTTAAAAAGGTATAATCATGCCCCCCCCCTTCCAAATCCTATCGCAGGCCTTTTGATCAAAATAGGACTTTCGTATAAGTATTACTGAGAGTGATTTTAATTAATTATGAAAAAGAAAAAAAATTGGCTAAATAATAAATGGTAGAAAAAAATGAACAGGGCATAAACTATAGATAATAAGTAAAAATCGGTTATAAAGACATCGAAGGGACCGGAATTTTAGGTCGTTATAACCGATTCTCGTAATAAGCGGTTTCTACTGTATATGGGATTCAGTTGGACTTTTATTTTGAGTCGTTAAAACCGATACGTCGTATTAACCGATATCGTTATAACCGGTTTTTACTGTAATAAACTCGACAATTTTTATCTAAAACTATATCATTTTTCTCTTACTTGCATTTTTTTTTTCGAAAATTCAAAAGTGATTATGTTAAAAAAACTTCATTTGATACCTACCTGTTATGTTAAGCTTCCCACAGACCGACGCGAATTATTCGCAGCGGCAACGAATAAAGCGAATAAAGGCTCCGACAGACTGACATATATATATTTTCAAACGAAAAAAAAAGACGATGGTGAAATAAATTTCGCGTTTTTTCAGAAATTTTTCACGTTTCTTTTCGGTTAAAAAATTCACAACTCGAAAACTATTCATGATTAAGAAATGTAACTATTGTGTTAACTCCAAAAAGAAAGAATCTACAAAATGGCGAAAGCTACAGCAAAATCGGTTCGGTAGATATTTAAATATATAATATATAAAAATAAAAATATATATAAAAATTTCGCCGCGTTTTTATTCGCGCCGCAGCCGCTGCGAATGTTTCGCGTCGGTCTGTCGGAGCCTTTATTCGCTGCCACTGCGAATAATTCGCGTCGGTCTGTGGGAAGCTTTATAGAAAATATTGTTATTATAATTTAAGACCCATTAATTTTATTCTATCTTTTATTACTTTGACAGAAATATTTTTTAATAAAATTAGAAACACGTATATACACTGTTCACTCTCAGTAATACGTATAAGAAAGTTCCGTAGCTTCCACGGCAGATATTTTTACTTATCAAGCATAAAATGCAACTACTTACATAAATATAATGTATTTTTTAATTAAATTATATATCATTTAAATCTCTTCTCAGGAATCAGATGAAAGCGCAAACAAACTCTGTTTCTTGGACTGGCAAGTTTCCTTAAAAAGTTCCCCTGTCCGAGATCTTTCTGACTTTATATACAACTGCACAGGTACTGAAATACGCGAAAAGTATTTCGACAATTTAATCCAGGTTTACTACAACAGCCTTAAGGGCCGGTTAAAGGAGATGGGCTGCGATGCAGAGGAACTGTTCCCATTCTCGGCGCTGCAGTCACAGATGAAGAAGTACTTCCGGTATGGCTTGATCATGGCCTGCTTTAATCTGTATTTATTTACTAGTAGCCAAGAAGAAATTCCTGATTTAGAAGTTAAGGCTAATGATGCAGATGGAGAGAAAATTCATTTAATGGATACTGTTAATTTCGAGTCTAAAAATATCCATCTTTATAATGAAAGGATAAGTGGATGTATAAAACATGCTGTGGAATATGGATTTATATAATACGGATAGGGTATTTGACTAAATTTTAAAATATATTGTAAATTGTGCGTATGTATATAATAGATACTTCCTTAGTATCTTTTCCCAAAATAATATCGAAAAAACGCTGAAAATAATATTTTTCTATTCAAATTACAAAATTCCCTCCAAAACGTGCATTCAAAGTCACGTGGTATACGTGACGTAACTGTTTACAAAACAAACTGAAATCAACCAATAGGGATCTAGTATTCTGACGTTTTTTGTAAGTAACATACCAGTGGCAGTTCTGCAAGACGCGTTTACGATCACGTGATAAATAGGTAAAATATTACATTTTTAAAATACTGACTTATTTCAAGTGTCTTAAACACTTGATTGTTAATTATATTAATATATATTACACTATTTAGAACATTTTAGTCTTTATTATTAATAATATCAAATACCCTTTTATTATTTTGATATTTATTTCAAATACTTGTTAAGATACCACCCCTCCTCCCACATTTCTAAACTGGATACCAATTTTTTACTTGAGCCTGAAATAAGAAAAATGTAGCAGTAGAAAGAACAAATCAAATTAAAAATTTTATTTATAATAAATTACAATCAATGTCAAATATTTTGATTGAATGATCCAAACTACAACTAGCAAGTTGCATAATATTGCTAAAAATATTACTATCTTCTTGATTCAATGGCCGAAAAGCCAGTTTCTTAACACTTAAATGATGAGCCATACTGAAACATTAAAAAAATACATTTATACAACCATTTAAACACTATAAATTAAATAAAAATATACACTAAAAAAAATTACAACTTACTTTTGATTTAAACAAATCCTTTGCGTCCATCCATCACTTTTATTCCACCTAAAAATTCTAATAACTCCACTTTCAAAACCAATTGCAACAACATAATCATTTCCCAACATTTTGGGTGCAAATGAGGCTGCCATCACAGATTCATTTTTAAATTCAATGTAATTGTTGGCTAACAGATATGAATTACTTGTATCTGGTGGTTTGTGCCAAATTGCAGCCCTACCATCTCTAGAGCCGGTTATAAAGTATCGTGATTCATGACTCCAGTCACCGCACCAGATGATTCGTGTGTGAACACCTGCTTTCTTTTCTAATTGGTAAGTAGATGTAAATAAACCTACAACAATTAAAATTTGAATATACCTACAAGACAGCCTCTCTTAAAGTATACTCCCTAAATGTATAATTCTCTCTTAATTAAGTTATATAATTTACTTCCCAATGTATATTTTCCCCTTCCACACCACTACACATATGTAATAATAATTATGCACCACTATTGGGATCCGTCAAATGAGCGTACACCACCTGGTGGCAAAACTTGTAACTAGACTGAGGGTTCAGTTTCTATGGTAATAGAATTTAATAATGAAAAAATAAATAATCTCAACTCAAGCATAAAACTGACAGATGAACCTACGGTTTATAATAAAACTTACGATTAAATCAGAATATTATGTTTTAAATCATCCAAAAATAAAATGAATGAAACCAAGAAAGAATTTTACAATTTTTTCTATATATAATTGATTTATTATAATATAAATATGTATTTAAAAGATTTGTTTGTTGAAAAATTGTAAACAATCAAAAATAAATAACGTATGCGTAGTGTATTTGATGTTATTGCGTGATATTATCTGTAATTATAATGAGTGAATTTAAAATATGTGTACATTATAATACTTATATTTTAACTATTGACGCTGTCTTGTAATTTTTTTTAATTTACCCTTAGCTGCGCCATCTTTTTTTTAGGCTCCTCCCATCTGACGGATCCCAATTAGTTTGAGGTTATGTTTAAATTTGCAACAATGATTTTAACTGTCGGATAAGTTCAAATCAATGTAAATTAAATTATCACATTTATATCTATTATTAATATAAACTGGAAATGGTTAAGCTTCAAAGAATTTTATAGTTTAATTTGATGTGGAACAAGTTCTTATCAAATTAGTGAGGGTAGAGGAGAAATAGAATTTTAAATGTCCAAAGTGTATATGGTTAGGGAGGTTGTACTGTATGTGTTAAAGAGATAGGCGTTAAAAAAATATCACATTATTATCTTACCATTTTGATTATCTCTTTCGAAAACACTCCACTTTCTATCACGTCCAACTGACAGTAACTTCAGCCCATCCGGACTAAACGAAAGCTGTACAACAGTTAGCGTATGCGACATCAAAATCTGTAACTTCTGGTAAGTGTTTGCATCCCATATTATCACAGCCGCGTGTTCTAACGATGATGCTTTACAAGAAGAAGCTAATATTTTTCCATCCGGAGATGGAGCAAGAGCAAAGACTTCGTTTGCATGGCCGTACAGTTTTTGAACTTCAGGCCATAATGTATTTTGATGTAAATGTTCTTCTGTTGGTGGACCTGGAAAATAAGAACTTGTAATGTGTTGATTTAAAACAATAATAACCCTTTCATATGAAACTGGGAATTTAGGTATCGGTAATAGTTCCAAAAACTTACGATCTGTTACAATATGCGTAAATGGTGAGTTCTCGGGATAGTCTATATTTGATTTCACTTTCTCGGGTTTTGTACTTAAATCAAAAACGGCTTTATTTGATAAGTCCAAAGCAGGAACAGATGCTCCTAAAGGTGCTGCACCTAGAATTAAAAAACAATGTGTTAAAAAAATTGATACAATAGAACATTTAATTAGTAACGTAATTATTGAACATATCAATTCTTTTATAAGAGATTTGAAGATAATACTTTTTGCCATTTATAAATATTCATACCATTAATAACTTCTTCTCCTTCCGGATCATTATTTATTTTACAAATCAATCTAAAATTAGTGACAAAATCTTTTGGAGCTGTAAAAACCCGAGCTACTTTTTCGTCTGCTCCAGATACAAATTTATATCGAGATAAAATAGCCAAACAATTCATGTCATGGCCATGAACTTGAGGTCTAGCGATTTCATGCCACTCGATTTTCTGTAACATAAGAAACAATTAGATTTTATTTCTAACTCAATATTGTTAATCTTACATTTTTTGTTTTATCCAAAACCCACGGAGCATGAATCCTTGTAGTTTGATCTTTTGAAACAGAAACTAAATACTTTCCTTTTGGTTCCCAGGCCATATCATTCACTTCATTTCCATGTCCACCAAAAACCAAATCAGGAAGCCAAGAATTTGTTTCCTATTACAAAAAAATTAAGGTATTTTTTGGAGAGAAACAATGTGTTAGAAAAAGAATAAAATAAAAGAAAATTTGGCAACATTGAACTTTTATTTTCTGTTGTTCCGCATGTGTCACTCATGTATTCCCGGTGACAGTTTAATTTTCATTTGATAACATGTACTGCTATCTGCAGTTGTTGTTATTTGTTAAAGAAATAATGTTTATTTTATTGTTAATATTCCACGAAATTAAAATAATAATAAATATATTCAGCATGTACTATTTTAAAATACCAGAACAATTGTTTATACTTTGCAGCATTGTCATAGCTTGTACCGTGATATTTTTTATCAGAAAATAAGTTTTTATTTACTTATAACTTATAAACGGGATGGTGAAAATGTATATGTGATTTTTTATACTGACCCCAAATATATTCATGTAAGTTTTGCCTTTGGATAAAATTATTTACTTTTTCATTCAAAATCCGCTTAGTTTTTTACAAAATTGAATCTCACTTTTAAATCCTTTAATTTTTCCAAGAAATACCTTAAAAAAGTATAAAAACTAAAAATATTAATAAATACCTCGCAGAACTGCCACATATGGAACGATCCTGTATAACCATATCCGATAAATTTTTGCCCGTTAGGTGAAAATGCACTTCCAAAAAAACCTTGAGCATTTCCGCCTACTTTACCAACCCTAGTAGAATCCATCCAGATATCTGTTTCAGGATCCAATACCCAAATAACCATGCTTTTGTCAGCTGACGATGATAATAACTTCAATGTCTGTTTTTCTTTAGAATCTAAAAAGAAATAATTTATTTGTATTAGCCATTTATTGTGTTTAAGATACTTAAAACTAAATATGTACACCTTAAATGTCCCTTGACGTATATTTTATAATTATTACATAATTTTATTAATTTAAAATTATTTATTTCTGTTACGTAATTTAATGTAATCTAATGTACTCTTCAAATCATATGTTTCTTAGATCTTCTAGTTTGTCTTATATGATTTTTATTGCAATTTAAACGGTTAATTTTATACACACAATTTTTCTTTAAATTTAATTTTATCTTTGGAGAAAGTTTTAATAGTATTATTATTAAACTAAACTAATTTAAAACTGATACATTTTAGACAATCATTTTGAAGTCTAGTCAAACAGGTATGTAATGCTATTATTATGTTATTTTTTAGTTTCTTAAGTTAACGTGATATCTTTGAGAATTTAATTTATAATTAATTGTTCTTATTAAAAATGTTATTTATTATTTGTTTATTGAATTTGTTAAATTTCACAATGTTTAAGGTTGTTAGTCCTTGTAAATTTTGTATTCTTATTATGGTGGAATACATCAAAACGGCATCTACAGAAAAAAAATTCTTTACTCAGACTATACAGTGATTTTTGGGGGTATGTATGTATTTCAAATAAATATAGAATATATTATTCCCTATCACGCAGAGAATCGTAAATGCCATTAAACTGCATGGCGCTTATGATACTCTCCCTTATAGGGGACGATAGAATCTATTTGTATTTCTTTATACATATCTTTGTTCTCCAGCAAATTCTTAGTCACTAATAATCTTTATTTCCTAAACTAGACAATGAACTGTCTTCAATTTTGGGTGAATGTATATATTATATATAGTTGAATATTTTTCTACCTTTGATTTTTTTATTAAAATCTGAAATAGCGTTCCTATGCCATGAATTGGTTTTTATTGTTTATATCCAATGCACTAAAAGTTAGTTTAAAAAACAATATTTTTATTAAATAATGATCAATCAAATTTCAATAGTTTCTTAAGAACGTTCGATGATGTAAAATCTATCATAAAATTAAGTAATTATTTTTCTTACATTGTTTTGGTAACCAATTAATTCCATAAACCCAACTTTCGTGACCAGCAAGAACAGATTCTAACGTGACTGAATAAGGTACAGGTTTATCATTCACGTTTGCATTAAATATCGTTTTCTTGAATTCAATTTCGGCTGATTTGTCTTCAGCTTCATTGAGGTTTCTTTTCTTTTGGTCAGTAAACAAAGATATTTTCCATATCCGTATATATGTATCTTGTGAACACGATGCAAGCATTAAATTATTTTGATCTGCAAAAATAAAGATTAAAAACATGGCGGAAATTACTATATTTAATTTTTTTTTGGTATACATACAATTGTTGCCATCATGTATCATATCTATTCCATGTACCCATCCTTTGTGACCTCGTAGAGCACAAACTCCTTCAAAGTAATCGTCGTACATCGAATCTTCAGTTTCGCATTCAATTTTTCGTTTTAAAACATACAAGCGAATTCTATTATCACTGGAACTACAAGCCAGTATTGGAATATTATATTTCGGTAAAAAGGACAACCTCAATGCCACACACATCGTCATAGATATCGTTTGAAGACAAGCATAATCTAGAAAATACATTTATATTTTATATATTTATATTATTTAAACTACAAATTGCTTACTGTATTCACTACACTTCCAAATTTTCACTGTAGAATCTGCACTCGTAGAAACAACAAGAATATCTTTTTTATCACCACAATATATTGCGTCTACGGCACTCACTGGTTGCGTATGACCAGTTAAAATATTTCTAGCTGTGTAACCATCATCGTTCCACGTCCACAATATAACATTTTTGTCAGTAGATCCAGAGACTAACTGAGTTTCTGCATCTCCGTTTAATGTTTTTATCCATTTTACAGTATTTACTCGATCTGTATGCTTGTGTAAAGTGTGCTCTATTTTAGAATTCTTTGTGTTCCAAATAACAATACCATTACATGCTCCATAGCAAATTAAATTATTATAACCCCAGTCAATTGCATTGAGTGTTCGATTGCACCCAGCAGATACATAAGACATTTTAATGCTTTCCATTTTACCTAAAATAATAATTAAAACGTTAATTTAGTCAATTCATGTATCATAAAAGAAATACATACAAATATTAATTCAAATTTTATTAATATTTACTTTTTAGGTTATCTTGACATTTGTCATACATGCAGGTTATCCAAATTATACACGTGTTTAGTTTAAGAATTAATCAATAGGTGTCACTAGTTGGTTTATTACTGTTGAACTCATAAATCCTATTGTTGGCGACGATATTTTTTATTAACAATTTTTTTTTTACTTTTTCAAATTATATGATATCAATATGACTAATATGAGTAGTTTATTAATATCTATTATATTGTCCTTGTCACCTCCGATTATGAAATATCGCACAGGCGAATAAAGACGTTCGTTTACCTCGGGCCCCCAAAACCGACAAAAATTGTTATTATTTTATTTTAAAACTAACTCACACGTTTTTGTCATTGCTTTCGTCATCTTTCTATTAGCTATTTTATCAATTTTAAACAAAAATTCGTACCTATATTTATTCGTCAAAATTAATTCGATATTTCAAAAATTTCAAATGCGGGCTAAAATTGAATTTCCACTTCGAGCCTCGTTACTGATCTCCCCTTTTAATTTTCTCCCTCTCTTAAATGTGTTTCGTAGGTGTAAAATATATATCGGCGAGGAATGGGGGGGGGGGGTAAAAATAATTGGCTTACATTTTACATTTTTTAAAACTAAAGTATCTTAAGTTGGAACCGTTTTTACACCGTATTTACACGGTGTATTTTGAACAAATTTAAACTGTTCTATTCTATACACTAAAGATACCCCGATTATCACGACCTAAAATAAAAACTATAGTAGAGCTAGTGCACTAGAATAATTTATTGTTTGTACTCTGCATTTACACCGACATTACACACATACACTTACACCCTAAGAACACTAGAATAATGTGTTTTTTCTTCTCTACATTTACATTGACTTTACCACATACACTTACACCCTAAGAACACTAGAATAATGTGTTGTTTCTACTCTACATTTACATTGACTTTACCACATACACTTACACCAAACTTACACCCTGAAAACACTAGAATAATGTGTTATTTCTACTCTACAGTCTACATTTACACTGACTTTACACACATACGCTTACACTAACTAAACTTACACCCTGAAAACACTAGAATAATGTGTTATTTCTACTCTACATTTACACAAAAACAAAACAGTAACACGGTAAGTATTTTAAAATACTTCGTATTTAAAAATGTTAAGTGTTTATTGGACTTTTGTAAAAATGTTGCTGTTTCGATTTTTCGGTCTAAACACGACATAATCATAGTCATAGAGATATAGACTACGTAATATGTACATAATTTACCGTAATGTGTAAAATTTGGTTCACATAACCCAATAATGTGAAAACTAATAATGTAATCGAATTTTGATGTTTCATTCCGGTTTCTGTAAAATTCCGTATTCACCGTCATAATTTCATTACGTTCCATTATTGTTAGTTACGTTCAAATCATGAAGCTTAGAGACAGAAGATGAAAGTCGAGTGGAGGAGGTATGTCGAAAAAACGGAACCTAGAGTAGTCCGACCGCTGCGCAGACGTTTGTATGCATTCACCATTCTGTACCTTGCGGTACACACACAACTATACGGATGCGCAGACAACTACTGCACAGCGGTCCATGCACGAGAGACCACCCACTTCGACGGTCATATTTCGACACATAAAATTGTATTACAGATATACAGAGTACCATCTCCTCTCTCTATTTTTCATGGTCCAAGCAGTCTGAAGAAATTTTGCAGTGCTGCCAACCTATTTTTTAGTTGTCAATTTTCACTATTGATTCCGTTTGAATCCGGTAAACGTCATTCAGATTGAATATTTGCTATATCTTTTACGTACAGATTCCGGAATAAAACAGAATGGTATTTCATTCCGTTTGATTCTTTTCTCAATCACTGGGAAGTGAAGATATAGATATAACCGCATACTATATCTCTTTCTTTTATGACGACTCTGTTTTTCAAACAAATGCACAATCCTTGTTCTATATATATATGATTGTTATCTAAATAATACATTATAAAAAAAGCTGCCATGGGTGCCACGGGACTTTCTTATACTTAATAATGACAGTGAACAGTGAACGTGATTTTTATTTTAATTGAAGGATATTTCTGACAAACTAATAAAAAATAGAATAAAATGAATTATATGTAGGTATGGTATATTTCATATACATGTGTATAAGAATTTTTTTAAATAATTAATTTATTATCATAGTTTATTACTTATATCATATTTTTAAATTTTCGATTTATTTTTGAAATAAGACAAAAATGTTTTAGGTAAAAAATGTCGAGTATGTTATCATCTATAATTTATTTCCCATACATTTTTTCAACACTTATGATTTAGCCAGAAAGATTTTTTTTAAATAGGTAATTATTTAGAATAATCCACACTGCTATTCTCAGTATTGCGTATAAGAAAGATCCATGGTACCTATGGCAAACAAGTGCACTGTTCAATTTCTGTAATACGTATGTATAAGAATGTCCCATGACACTCATAGCAGATATTTCTTTTCTGTTATTAACTATTTTAAATGTACTTAAAAAGGAATACTTATTAAAAACAATTTTTTAATTTGTTTTTTTTTTTCAAAATAATGAATAGAACATAAATTATAGGTTATAATTATTGTATGTACAATTTTTAGTCTTATCATTTTTCTCTAATATGCACCTTTTCAAAAATAATTCGAAAAAAGACCTTATAATAAAATAACATAGCTATAAAAATGATAAAAAAGTGCATTGTCACGGAGAATACACCATATTTGAAAATTTGACGAAAATCGTACGACGGGAAGTTTGTTAAAAATCGGTCGCAAGATTTGTACCACGAGACATACATGTGAAGTTAAGTAAAAGCTTGTAAAAAATCAAAAATTGACAACAGTAAACATCCGTTTCTGGTTGAAAGATCGTTTTCAAAAATAGGAGGTTCTTCCCAGACAAAAATTAATCTTAAGTATAAAATTTCACCTTTCTACGATTTGTCGTATTTGAGTTACAGCGTCTACAGACCGACAGACAGACACACAGACATGGCGAAAATTGATTCAGGGAAGGTTAAAATGGATATTTCCATCAAAATCCTTATTTCGAAAAAAATCAGCTTTACAATACTCACTTATACAATACACTATACAAGATGGCCCAAGTAAAACGAAACGGGCGCGCTTTTGGTCATTTAAAATAAGATTTTGAAAAAAAACTCGAACACGTCGATTTTGTTTTCAAGGGGGACATCTTTTGCTATAAAATTTTTGCAAGAATCTTTTCAACCCTCAGCGCTATGAGCACAACCCTTAAAATTTTAAATAGCATAATAGGGCAAGTGATACCTCATTTGAAAGGGTTTTTCATTCTGAATACGGTGCTTTTTGATTTTTTTCAAATCTGTTTAGTTTTAGTCAAGTTATTTACATTTTGAATTCCATAAATGCAATGATTTTCTGATCAAAAAACAAATATTTACAGCTAAAATTCAAAACAAAGTAGGCTTATTTTCTTATAAAATAATTCAAAAACATCCAATTTGGACATTTATTGAATTAATTAAAAAAAATTAAAAAATTTAATTAAAAAAAATTTACCAACATCCAAAACTTTAATTAATTCAATAAATGGCCAAATTGGGTGTTTTTGAATTATTTGATAAGAAAATAAGCCAACTTTGTTTTGAATTTTAGCTGTAAATAATTGTTTTTTGATCAGAAAATCATTGCATTTATGGAATTCAAAATGTAAATAACTTGACTAAAACTAAACAGATTTGAAAAAATCAAAAAGCACCGTATTTAGAATGAAAAAACCTTTCATATGAAATATCACTTACCCTATCATGCTATTTAAAATTTTAAGGGTTGTGCTCATAGCGCTGAAGATGTCCCCCTTGAAAGCAAAATCGACGTGCTCGAGCTTTTTTTCAAAATCTTATTTTAAATGACCAAAAACGCGCCCGTTTCGTTTTACTTGGGCCACCCTGTATGTATATTTCATATATGTACATGTGTATAAGAAAGTAAAAACATGTATATGTTACTGTAAAAGCCCGAACTGAGGTAAAACCTAGGTTTTACCGGTAAATTCTAGGATTTACCTCACTTCGGACTTTTACAGTAACATATACACTGATTTTCACCTTTACAATTAAACTACAATTACACTACAAAAATACGGTGTAAACGGTCCACCAGGGATTTAAACGTAATCACATTGCCAATGTCTACTGCATAGAAATTTAATTAATTAATCTAAATCTGCATATCAATTAATTCAAATCATTCATTAATAATTCAAAATATACCTACTTTATATATTATATCTAACACTTATTATTGCTTTGTATAAAGTACCGTGCATGTGGGACGATTCAAAATACAACTTTAAGTTTTAATAAATGTTGTTTTCATACATAATTAATGTAGTGTGGGAACAAATTATTCCATAATATAATTTTTTATCATAATATTAACGATAGCATAAAATGTTTTTAGATAAATAACAATCCACCCTACGTATTATTTATATCTAAAATGTTACCTAAGTAAAATATAATATCATATTTGGAAATACACCCACAGCATATTTTGAAGTATACATAAAATATATGATATTTAGAATACTTCTAACAATAATAAAAAAACTAATATTATATCACATAAGTGGTTTTTTTTCTATAAAATGTTTTCAAGTATGCAATAATAAATAATTGTCGTATGTATGCAGTTTGATAATATGCACCTTATTAAAATATATTGTGGTACAATTCTCATTTATTGACAGGGGTTATTTTAGTGTGTAATTGTGCTTGTTTTTTACAGTTCCAAAAATTAAAACTGCAGTTGCAAAAGCTAATTTGTGTAGTTGAAAAATGTAAGTGTAGAGAAAAAAATTTGTAAGAAATAAAATATAGAGCAAAAAAGGTAAATGCATTTAAAAATTTTCTTAAAATAACCCCTGAGTTATTCATTTATAAATGTTTTATGTAATATGTATTTATTGTTCTATTATAATTATTTATCATCGTTTTACGTTAAACTGTAGGTACATGACTAGGTCTTAGGTTTTCACCCGGAGTCTCAGGGTTTGTATACTGTTTCTCCGGGATCCAGGTTTCGATTCAATTTCTCCGGGTTTTGTAAAAATGAAAAGAACTAAAAAAAAGATTAATAAATATTTTACAAAAATAGCATTCATTTCCATCTCACAAAACAAAAAATTTGATAGGTATATTAAAAAAATGTAAGGCTCTTTTTTCTCAGGGTTTCTCAGGTTAATCAGGACTTATATATATATATATATATATATATATATATATATATATATATATATTCAGAAATCATCCTTACAGTAGGTAAAATTTAAAAAATGTCATACGCGAGTTGAACCTCGCGTATAAGTGTTCCGTACCTTAAAGTTTTTCAATTTATTCAATTATTTTATTTTGAATTGCACTAGTAGATTGCAGCACAATGCATCTTCTATTTGTATTATATTTTTTTAACGTAAGTACTGTGATTGCTGATAATTTTCTTTTGATACTCCCAAAAAATTAATTAATTAAATAAATTGGAAAAATGATATAACTTATTGTTAAAAGTAAATTTACCCACTGAAAGTATAGTGTCAAACTATATATGTACATATGTACAAGAGCGTTTAAAGGGCCGCACACGTCCGGTTATCATATAATTTTTCTTGATGTGGTTACCGGATCAGTGCACCTGACATACGGTACGGTTTGAAACCGTGCGTACGATCCGAATGCAGGCGCAATGTATCGGGTTGAGTGTTGACTCTTTCAGTTAAAACCTAATCGGGGAACTTAACAGGCTTTTATTACTGTCTCCGCGCACGTCGGTTTTATCGTTATTTCCAAAATAAAATTAACTAAAGTTATCACTTGAATTTGTTATTTTTTCAATTGGAAAATCGGTAAAATGGACAAAAAACAATTTAATATCAAATTTGAGAAATATATTGAAACATAATTATTTTAACACAGCTCTCACACCGAAGTAATATAGCAGTATAGAAATTAGCAACTAACAATATTAAAACCTAACGAAATCAACCGAACGTACCGTACCTATGCAGTGTTTGCACGGTCCGGGAACCTGATTCGAAAACGTAATCGGTAACCGGACTTGTACGTTGTACGATCTCACCCTTTCTCAAATTATTTTATATGTAGTTAATAGAGTAGGTACTATGTAGTCAAAATACAAATAATTTAATTATTTCGTATTTTTGGTATATTCAGTCAGTGGCGCGCCAACACGAGGGTGCAGGGACTGCACCGTACACGGGCGGCAAAAAACCGCCTCGTCAGTCGTTGTTTAATAATAATATTAATCATAAAAACGTTTATCATGTTAATTAAATAATTGTGGATTGTAAAAAAAATACTTTTGTTTAAATAACGATAATAAATAATGTAGGTAATGTTAGATAAGGGTATTTTAGAACGAGTACCTACAATAAATTAATCATTTCTAAAGTCCAATTTTGCGCGTAAATTTTAAAAACAAATGGACTGTATAAAACACGGGTCTTTCCCGATTATGCCATGAAATTGAGTTCTCTCCCGACGATTCGGTCAGTCCCTAAACTTCCAAAAAATTGGGGAATCACCAATTTTTCACCATCGTTTCGTGGAGAATCCCAAGGTTTTTTATTGTGTTTTATTTTCGACATATACAGGGTGTCCCATTTTAATCTATAACCCCCCTAATTTTTTTTATCTATCAATTAAATCAAAAATGCTTCAAATAAAAGTTGTTTGGTTTTGAGGGGGACCCAAAATGGCGTTATTAATTTTTTATTTTTTGGATGTCTTCATGGTCAAATAGGCCCAACTTTTTTTTTTCAAATGGAAACCTATATTTTTTATTACGGTATCTTATTGTTTGGAAAAAAACAAGTAGCTTTTGTTTCAAAAAAAATTTTGTATGA
Source organism: Sialis lutaria (assembly GCA_949319165.1). Lineage (NCBI taxonomy): Eukaryota > Metazoa > Arthropoda > Insecta > Megaloptera > Sialidae > Sialis > Sialis lutaria. The sequence continues at coordinate 13,860,363 of OX439241.1, forward strand.
CTTCATTTTTTTAAATATTAAACAAAATAATTTTAGATTTTTACTAATTTTTACTCGAAACTCGAAACCCATTAACTTTAGAGGAAAAATGTAAAAAACAAAAAATGTTTATTTTAATCTGATATAACTAGGATAATTATATCAGGATTTTTTGATAACTTTTGCTCTTCAAAATATTAAAGCAAATAAAAAATAAAATAAAAAATCTGAAATAATTTTTCTAGTTATATCATATGAAAATAAACATTTTTTGTGTTTTACACTTTTCCTCTAAAGTTAATAAGTTTCGAGTAAAAAATTAGTAAAATTCTAAAATCTTAAATTATTTTGTTGAATATTAAAAAAAAATGAAGTCATACAAAAAATTTTTTTAAACAAAAGCTACTTGTTTTTTCCAAGCAATAAGATATTGTAATAAAAAATATAAGTTTCCATTTGAAAAAAAAGTTGGGCCTATTTGACCATGAAGACGTCAAAAAAATAAAAAATTAATAACGCCATTTTGGGTCCCCCTCAAAACTAAACAACTTTTATTTGAAGCATTTTTTGATTTAATTGATAGATAAAAAAATTAGGGGGGGGGGGGTGATAGATTAAAATGGGACACCCTGTATAGGGGCGGCAAATAAAGTCTTACACCCGGGCGGCAAATTTCGTTGGCGTGCCACTGTATTCAGTTAAAATTATATTAAAAATTAATCATTACTAAAATAAATAAGTTTCAGTTTTAGTCGTACACCTACATATTATTACCTGTATATACTGTATATAAATACATACACGTAACTAACGCATAGAACAAATTGACATTCAGATGAACTGTGACATGAGACATTTTAAAATGTTATATTATGTTATAAATTAATATAAATAAAACCTTTATTGTTGTTCACGTGCGTCCGTAACAAAACATTATTATTTAAAATATGTATTGTTAATTTTTATATAAAATTTGTTTAAATAGAATACATATGTTATATTTTTTTTTCGAGTAAATCTTAGGAGTATTAGAACTCTGCCTTCTTTAGTGGTTATAAAAAATTTAATTAATTTAATTTGTCATTATTTATTTATTTTTTTATTACTAAAGGAACAAATTTATTCATATGTATATCTACATACTTATTTAGAAAATTAATTCTTACATACATTTGCGAAATTAAAATTTAATTTTTCTACAAGAGTTCTACAAGAAAACTAGTGCCAATATTTTAGATCAACCGTTTATAGATTTTGAAATACACGCTGCCGAAGCCATAAGGAAATTTTAGAATATACATAATAGTGTAATATTATAAATTTAAACCCGCACTGTTACCTGAACCATATTAAAGTTAATTTAAAAAATGAGTTTTAATATTTTGATAAATCATAATAAAACCATTAAGAAAACTTTGAAAAAAATTCGCTCATCGTGCGCTCGTGGTTGAACTTTGAACCACACCCAACATTGTACGCCCACGTCTGGTTACCAACGCGACGCCGTTCATTCATAGCGCGCGTCGTGAGCGTCCCCTCCGTGACCCGCGCACCGGCCGCGCCCGTGCCGAGATTCACCCGTGACCCGCTCCGAAAAACGACCGTCGGGCGTGTCCCCAGATGCACAAGACGGTGCTGTTGTCTGCATGTTGGCCGTACGAAATCTCATTGAGCTTAAGATATTTTTTTCATAATCGATTATACACCTTTTCCCTTTCTGATTAAAATCATTTTTATCATATTGGCATTACGCACAACGTTGTGATATTGTTTTATATGAAAAATGCTACCAAACGTTCTCATGGAACTTTCTTATACGTTACACTAAAAAATAGAATATATACAACGAAGAAACCTTCTGAAATGGCTAAATCACCAGATAATAATAATAAGAAGAATAGAATATAAAATATAAAAAATAACCTCTGCAACTTTTATTATCAATAAGTATTAATTTTTAATAGGAACCGTTTCAAATATAATTTTAAGAAATTTAAATTAAATTTACTCTAACTCTTATAGTTTCACTTCTTATTTAATCGTTTTTACTATTATAACAAATATACTGTTCGAAAAATTAACTATTCAACATTAAGGTAGTTGGTCCGTAAACATGTTTTCGTCAGATTTTGTTTAAATTGCACAGGAATATTCTCTAGATTAATATCTGAAAAATAGCCCATTTTTATTAAAATTGACCATCTCAAAGTCATGAAAAACGATCTCAAAGTTTATATTTTTAACACAGCTTATATGGACTAACCGTACACTAACGTAACGTTTTATTAGATAAAATTTAAACGTAGCGTCAGATTTTCATAAAAAACTGACATGTTGTATATTTATATGAAAGAAAACAGTATACAAAAAATTGGAATTATTGACCATCCCGTTATTAAGATTTAACCAGATTTAACTACCAAACCATCACATAAATTACAGTATTGTTGACAATGTGGCAACAACGTATTCATTTGATTATAGTAAAAAATACACGAAATAATGAAATAATTTTTTACAATTTATGATAAGTGGATTGAAGGGAATTATAATCGATTTCATTAATTATTAATATATTCTGTGGTAGTTTAGATGATAAAATATAATCATTTGACAAGTAGTTAATAGTAGATAATGTACAACGTTGCCATGATCATTTCTCTAAATTAAAAATATGTACTACCAACTACCTTAAGCAAATATATTGAACTTAAAATAAATTATATTACTTTAAATAAATAGTTTCCACTAAAAATATATTCTTTGCACTTGACCTCAATTTGGATTTGTCCGATTTAAAAATTCAATATTTTCGATGTATTTATTGTGATTTTTGTGATTTTCTATATTTTAACCCAACCTGAAAACTAACCACCTCCTTTCGCCCCAATAGATTTAATAATTTTAATATGATTTTTGCAATTTTCTATATTTTAAAACGATTAAATTATTTGCCTTACGCGTTAAAATTTTTTTAAAAAGTATTAAAATTTATGTTCGCGTGTATAAAGTGCATACAATAAAATTTTAAATGCAAAATATTAAAATTTATGTTCGATGTACAAAGTGAATACTATCTAATATTATAATGAAATTAAATATAACCCGTTTCCAAAAAAAGTCGATATTTGAAAAAATAGTATAATACCTTTACAAAATCGACATATTTCTTTAAGTAAAAAGTTCATTGAAAAAATCTAAATTCCCGAATAAAATATGGAAGTTTCCATTTAAAATTTCAAAGTTGAGAAGCATGTGGGCGATACGAGTGTAGGTGGGGATTGCATGATGTTTTATTATTCTTCCAAATAAAAATTCAGTTACAATTTAAAATATTGCTCTAGTTCTTATAGTTTCCAAAATAAAGTCGATATCCACTTTTTGCATGTAACCCTGTATATAAAATGTGGCATAATAAGATGTACTTTTTTTTGCTTTCTTCGTATATATTTAAGTTTTGTTTTAAACACGGTAGCCATAAGGGTTGATTAAATATTTAAGATGTTAATTATCTTTTAAAAATATATTATTATTGTTATCATTTATAATTTTATTTATAATATATTGTTTGTAACCGGCACCACCACCATGAGAAACAGCCCTATACATATGTAGCATGAAAACAAAAACTGAAAACAAAATAATATAAATATATTAGGAAAAGTCATTGAATTTCAAAATTATTTAAAAATATAACAGCATTGTCAATTAGTAAGTATATAAAAATGTATTGTTACTAAATATTAACTAAAGATCCAAATGTTATTTTATTTTATCAAATTGCAACGCCCCTCAAAACAAACGTAACCTAGTCAGTGCATAGAGATAAAAAGTACCTTGATCCGAACTCCCCTAGTCACACTACTCGTAACTCCCACTCTGATAGTTGTGGAGTGTATTTGTACGTAGAGTGGGGGAGTAGTAGCTGCGCGCATGCGCACTGCACGTTCATTGGTTGCCGTTACCTTCATTATTGGTATAGATCAGTGTTTCTTAAACTGAGGAACAGTGGAAATATTCCAGGGTACCTGCAAATCATTTTCTTTTAATCTCAAATATTATAGCTTCCTCGCAATATCGAAGATACGAGAAGCTACGTTATCGTTTTAAAACGAGAAAAAAAATTTGTTCTCCGATTTTAAAAAATTTACCGAATTTATCCGTTTCAGGTCAAGACAAACACTTTTTGTTCCGTGTCTGTCTGTCTGTGTGTGTGTGTGTGTGTCTGTGTGTGTGTCTGTCCCCCAATCCTTGTCACATGAACCACTGAACCGATATTCATGAAACTTGGTTGATTGGTTGGGTCTGGTTTGAGGACGGTCCCATTTCAAAAGTATTAAAATCGTGTGTAAGGGGGAGGGGTGACATCCCAAAATATTTATTTTTTGAAGATATCTCAAGAAAGATACATGTTGCGTGAAAATTTTATAGAACCTTTTTTGTAGAGCATTCAATTTTCTATAATATAGGTCACCTACGTTTGTTGTAAAATATTCCCTTACAAAGATTTATCTCAATTTGCTTTATAAAAATCGTCATTTGTTTTTTTTAAATTGCTATTTACTTTGACATATTAAATGTCACTTTGACGTTTTAAATGTCATTTTGACATTCGTATAGCAGAAAAATAATGGTTTTGATTGAAATTGTCAAAAAATTCAAAATATACGACATAATAACCAGGCGCGTATTAAGAAAAATATCAAATTAAAAGTTTTTATTAAAATCGTATGAAAATTAAATGGTTAACCAATGACACGCAGTTTATCTGAATACTTTATTGGTTTTTATTTAAATTGTTCAATAATTAACCACCTTTGACGAATTTAGCACGAGGAAGCACCGTGCATTTTCAAAGCAGAGTATTTGTTATATAATCATTATGGCTGTTTAGGGAACGTCCAATTAATTCACACTAAGATTTATTTTGTAAATTCGTTAAATTCAAAAACCGATTTTCAAATTAAAAATTCGTAATATGTCCTAAATAAATGATAATCGCATTGAAATATGTGGATACAATTGTAATATGTATGTACTACAATATTTTTAATGTCAAATAAACTTTTTTTTAATTCATGATATATAAAATTTTGTAATTTCAAAAAACATTTTTTTTAATACTGAAAACCATTGTTTTCAAAAGTCGGTTTTTGAATGAAACCTAAACCACACATATAGCTGATTTTCGAAATTTTTAACCCCCTTTATAAGTATTATGTACCCCCCCCCCCCCTTTGCGTACATTAGATTTTTTATAGTAGTAGCAAAGTACATAAATAAAATAGTAATTCCAGAAGTTAAAATTGGTTCCAATTAAAATGCATTTTGAAATAATTAATTAGAAAATAAACGTACGTCCACTTTATTCTTATTTTGACCTTTAACGATGTAAAACGTTGAAAAGTTTTATGAAGAATCATTATCTGTATAACAAGCGACCCGCTCGCGTCTTCGTCCGCGAACTATTCATTGTTATATGAACATTTATATAATATAATTAATAAAATCTAATTTATGCTATTAATATGTAACAATTTTTTACTCCTACTAGGGTAAAATATAGGTACTTCATAGAAGTATATTTTGCCTGAAATTTACCTTTATAAATTATGTAATTTTATTTTCCCTTCCTTAGGGGTTGAATTTCGGAATATAATTTCTAAGTGGGCACTTACTTTATTAAATTTCATATTTTTAGGTCCAGGTGTTTGGGCTGTACATCAATGAATCAATGAATAATTAAGAACAAACTTTAAATGATATGTACTATTATTTTATGGAAAATCATTTGGAGTGGGTGAAAATCCCCTAAAAATAGAATTTCGAATACATCGAGCAAACAGTTTTCCTATTTTTTTCGTTTTAAGGATATTAAAAAAATGTTCAATTGACAAGTTAACGAATCCATTTTACTATTTCAATTATTGCAGAGTTTCTTAAAATCAAAACGAGATTATGTAGTATTGTTGTTCATAGATCAATAGCTATTGCGCACGCTTTTAGATCAAAATAGAGAAACAAGATGGGTTTGTGCGATCGTAGAAATAAGATGCACCCATTGTTGTCTTTTTGAGATGTTGAAACTTATTGTTAGTTGTTTGTTAGCAACGTGTTTTTTTATTCGTATTTTACTTTGAATGGCGCTTTTTATGTAAATGATTTCTTTTAATAACGATTATATATATTTTTTAAATGACTTCTTATATTCTGATTTCAAAAAGTTTGTTATACAGTCAAATTAAATAAAATTTTTAATAGTTAAGTACTCGATAACGAGCTATTTTCTTTTAATATTTTCGCAGTTATGTCATATCTATTACTAATTGTAAGTAAGGTGAGCTTAAGATACCAGCACCTCTGACAATTTCCTGGGGCGTTAAGTCATGAATCTGACACATAGATTTAGTTCTGCAAATCCAGTATGATATGTTTTAAGCAAGTTAGGGACACTGCAGCTTAACTTGTCTTAGACGCTAACAACCCTATGGTAGTATTTTGTTATAAGATATATAAAAAAACACTATTTTGCAATTATATACGCACAAAAATATATGTTTGCATTCCAAAACTTGTATACATGTCCCCCACGAAGAAGGTTTACAGGATTCATGACTAGGGAGGGGTGGGGGGTAACGAGACGAACCATAAAGCAATATATTTTATCATCGTTCTGAAATATTTGGGGCTATTTTTCCTAGAATAACAGAAATTTCATATTTATCCATTTTTTCTGATTTATTCATCAGTTTCGAAGACGCGGACAGGATTTTTTCTTTCTTTACCATCGTAGTATGTATTTTTTAAAGATATAAAATTACGTATATATTTTTGTTATCAGCTTAACAAGGCGCATATGTTAAGCCAAATTTTGACGTAATGCCTTATACCAGGGCTTCGAACGAGAAATGAACCTAAAACCAAAAACCGGAAAACAAACGGAACACCCCCGTCAGAACCGAAAAAAATATATCGTTTTTTTCGGTTTGGTACATGTGCTTTAACATGATTTTACTCCCTACTTCAGTTTTTCAGGGCTATCATACAAGAACTATTAAATGCTTAATACAAATAAAAACATCTAAAATTAATCACTTGGATCTGAACCGAAAATCGGAAAAATTGATATTTTTTTCGAAAAGAAAACCGGAATAGAACCGATATATTTTTTTACTTTAACCGAAATGAAAACCGAAAAAAATATAGTTCAAAGCTCTACTTTATACCCAATAAATAAATTATTATACAGTGAAACTTGATTAAGTGGAAAACTTCTATAACAAGAATTCATACTGAGGTTCCGTCACTTCTATATGTGCACCTCTATAACTGGGTAAACGGGACACCTCTTGAAGTGGGATAAAATAACTGGTATCTCAGATTCAAATAATTATACGTTTCACTGTATTGAAGTAGGCATCGCGTTAAAATTTGCTGGAGAACTTTACAAAATGTTAACCCAATGCTATTTTATTAGATGCATATAATATACATTCAAATTGAATAGCATTTTTTTTTTTTAAATCAACCTAAAACTTACCAACAACGTGCTTAGACCTGTAACGTACACACCAAATCTAAAATACATTCAAATCAAATATTCCATTTCGTTTGTTTATGACCGGACAATAATGGTTAATGCAGTTTTAATTATATAGCATCATGCCGTCCTTCTTGCTCGCACGCCATCACTACACCGTGTGCGTATACTAGGTCAACGACCTGCGAAAACGGGTCAGTGGAATTCTCTAACAGTGCAGGGATACCACCCTTCCCACCCAGGACCTCCAGTACATTACCAACTGAAGTAATCATTTATATGTGTGTGTACTTGTAGCCAACTTCACGATATGTATTCTTAAACCTCGTACTGCGATAGTGGATGTTTGATAAAATTTACTTTAACTAGAATTTTCCCGCGGCTTCGTCCGCGTATCTAACAAAATTCAATTACATCAATATCACAACTAGCATTCATTATCGTTTTTATTTTTGCACATTTTTATTAAGAAACATTTTTTTTCTTAAAATGTGCCTGACCTAATTATTCAAAACCAGCACCCCACCCGCATCTTTACCTGCGTTTTTAAAAAAAATGTAATTTTATATAATTTATAAAATTAAACATTTTTTTAATCGCGATACAACATGTATTTTAATTTTAAAATAAATAAATCAAATTTTTAAGCAGTCGTGCTTGAACGTATCCAAAAATTTTACGTTTCTAGGTCCAGAGGTATGGGTTGAGTGTTGATGAGTTAGTTACTTAGGGCTTCTTTCTTTTCATTAATTAGAAAACATTATAAATTATGATATACACTCAGCCCTCCGAACAGCGACGGCATCGATAATTCAAAAAATCCTAACAACGACAGGGCACCCACCATCGTGTAGACTTTAACGGTACAATTACCGTTAAAATAATAGTATTACCGTAATTACCGTAAAGATACTAGAATCTTACACTTTACAATAGAGAAAGTCCTATCAAAATCTGTCCAGTAGTTCTTACATCAAATTTGAGCAAATGAACAAACAAAAATGAAACTATAAAAACTATTAAAAATTGATTGTATTGCCTATGAAATGACGTACCCAAAATATTTTCATTAAACATAGAATTTAAATATCGCAGTCACGGTACTATTGTGGTAGGAATAGGGGAAGGTCGTTACATGGAGCGGTTGGCCAATCGTTTCTCGGAGCGTACACTAATAGGATAGTCGTCGTTTAGAGATTTGAGTGTAAATATAATCTAAAATAATACTAGAATCTTACACTTTACAATAGAGAAAATCCTATTAAAATCTGTCCAATAGTTTTTGCATCAAGTTTGAGCAAATGAACAAACAAAAATGAAACTATGAAAACTATTCAAAAATTGATTGTATTGCCTATGAAATGACGTACCCAAAATATTTTCATTAAACATAGAATGTAAAATGTTATATTTATGTATTACTTATATACAGGGTACTTATAAAATAATTATGAAATTGAAAATACAAAACAATTAATAGGAAATTCTAGGAAACTAATAACTATCAATTCCATGATTCAATAAATTAGAACAAACCATATGTATTAGCGGTTTTCAATAATACATTAATTCATAAAGGGATCCAATGATGAAAGTACCTTTTATAATAATGTAATCTATCAACAAACAAATCAAAGATATTGCAATATTATGGGCAGTTAGAATTATGAAAATATAATGTAGATATGTATTACATTTAATAATATATCTACTCTCCTATTTAATTAAAATTATTTTGCTATCTATGTCATTAAAATGTATACTTAGGGCTAGTATTTCAAAGTAGGTTACAATCTGATACCTAACTACTTGGAGTCTTATTGCTAGAAACATATCCATTTTAAAATTGTAATAATAGATAATAATTTACTAATTCGTAAGAAAACATTTTGTACCTAGATACATACGAACACTTTTTTATTAGATTCGATAATATATATAAATATATAATAAAAAATAAAGGTTATACAAACTTTTCATTTATTTATATAACCTTTTATTTTTTTCACAACCCACACATACATTTTTTACTAAATAAATTAAATTATCATATTGAAGGTATAGAATTGTTATTAGTAAATAATTATCTGCTAACTAATGCTCAATCATTTATTTATGTAAAAAAACTTTAAATGATTCCACATTTTTAATTCTAATATATGTAGTTGAAAAAAAAACTTTACTTTTCAAGAATATATGCATTTTATTTATTATCACTGCATTATGAATCAATTTTATATACACTCGAGGAAAAAATTAAATGATTTTATCGAAAAAATTGCTCATTTTCAAAGTAGTACCAATAGGTCTGACATGATCATTTTTTTCTTATAGGGAGTGAAAATTGAAGGAAATTTTATCTTCTTTTCAAAATGAGGGGCACTTTTGTGTTGTTAAACCTTTTTTATGACCAAACCGTTGTTGAATTAAAAAAAAAAAAAATTACAATTTTGAAAGTTGCCCACGAGGATGTTTATTATTTTTTTTAAATTTCAGACAAACATTTTTAGGAAATTTTCTCAATTTAAAAACGCTTTTTCAAATTCTTTTTAGCATTTTTTGATGTTGCGAGATTTATGTTCTTTTCTAGTGTTGAAATTTAAAAAATGATTTATTTTAACTTAACCCTTCAAATACGAAAAACAAAACAACGTTCGAATTTAAATAATAATAATTATTATTATTTCGGTTATTAGATTTCTATAAAATCTTAAGGCACCAAAAAGTTAAATTCGGCGCTGAGTACAAGTAAGTATTGTAAGCCGATTTTTTTTAATTCCGGATTTTATTGAAATTATTCATCTTGACCTATCCCGAATCCTATTTTCACCATGATATCTGTGTGTCTGTCTGTAGACGCTATAACTCAAATACGACAAATTGTAGATGGGTGAAATATTTACGATAATTTTTTTTTAATATTTTTGAAAACGATCATTCAACCGGAAACGGATGTTTACTGATGTTATTTTTTTAATTTTTCAAATTGTTTTTGAAACAGTGTGAATTAAAGAAAAATAGCCAAGTTAAAAATTGTAAATAATATTATTATCTATAGTTTATGTTCTATTAACTTTTTCAAAAGAAAAAAAAAGTTTTTGAAAAAAATAATTTTAAATTATATTTCGGAGAAGAAATATCAACCATTATTGTCATGGGACTTTATTATATGTATTACAGAGAATAAACAGTGTACGTGTTTGTTATAGGTACCATGGAACTTTCTTATACGCTGTACTAATTGTAAATGTAAAGTGTATAAATTAACTTAACTTCTTTTTTAAATCGGTTATCCAAAGTTAAATAATAAAATAAAATACACCTAATTCTGTTTTTACACGGTAGATTCGTTCCAAAAAACACATGTAAAAAAGACATGAAGTACATAGAAATAAGGGGATTAGTTCCATATCCTTCAACCCTGTAAAAAAATAGGTAAAATGAATTCATTCATACAAGAAAAACTATAAGTTAAATTGTTATGTGTATTCACGCACAGTTTAATTCATAAAAATAAAAGGCAATTCAATTCTTAAAGTAAAAGTAACATAAATATAAAATTATCGCAAGTTTAGGAACTGAAAACTCGCACAAGACTAAAATATATACTTAAGCTGATATGAAAATAAATTAGAAAGGGGAATTCCCTAACTACATATTTAATAAATAATAGATAGAAAAAAAATTCTTAGACGATTACGGTTAAAATTTAAATAAAATAGCTTTTTTATTGATGCTAAATCGAATGAAATCGTGTAAAAACGGAATCAATTTTTTTTCTAGATCGTGTTAAATCAAAACCGTGTAAAAACAGAATTAGGTGTATTTAAAAAAATATTTAAAGATTAAATGAAAACCTATCAAAATAGCTATATTTATAAATCACGAGTGTGTTATTATTCATCTACCACGGGTTAGCGACCACTGCATTAAAAAGAACGGGGATTAGATACAATCACATTTACTACGAAATTGCGCATTGACCTAATATCCGTACACAAGCATACAGCACGCCAAAAGCCCGCAACAATCAAAAATCAGTTACAGATAAAGATCCAGACACACTAGATCAAACATGAAGAATGGAATATTTTCATGCACATAAGAAAATTCTGATAGCATTAGCAGTGTGCTGTGGTCATTGATGAGGCAGGTCGTTGCAGCATCCCGGCGGCGGCATTGGATGGGGCAGGAAGGGGGTAGAGGGGGTAACGTCAGCGCAACGACCCAGTGACCTAGATGTCAGTCGGTCCCACCTCCTACTAGCTCCGTGGACTGCTCGCCCGGGTTTCATTAGATCGAAGACATCGCCTTTATGTCAAATTATTTGTTTTTTATATTACCTACACACACTTGACTTATTTTTTAAATTATTTATTTGAAATTAATACATCGCATATTGGCTAGTTGCAGGAATCTACAATATTATTTTTTTGTTTCTAGGAATATAACTTTCACTTGTTTTTTCAGTAATAGTTTTGTTATGTAATTTTAAGGTAGTTTTTTTACAGAAAATACATAGTTTATTATCTGTTATCATTATAGAAACTTTCGCCCGGTATTACCAAGTTAACTAATTGTTCCTTTAACTACATAAATATTAGAAGGATTTTAAATTTTTTACAACCCCTATTATATACATTTTTCTATGAGAGCCTAGAATTTAATTTGAATTATCTATCTATTGGTTGATAATCCCTGAAATTTATTTAATATTAACACGTATGTAATTAATAAGTGTGATTTCAATTTGTTATATTAAGGGAGATGGCCACTGTGACGGGTAAAAAACTTGTCAATGTTTGGGAATTTTTTTCACAGATATAACTAATTATTTTTGAATCAGGTAAAGGACATTTTATTAAGTATATATTCAACTTATTTATTATAAATTTTTATTGAAAAATATTAAATATTTACAAAGTTATGAGCCTCGATGCGACGACCAAAAAAAATATTTTTGTCTATGGTCGACTCGAAATTTCGAGAAAGGTTGTATGAAAAAATTCATAAAATTTTTATCAATATCTATATGAATGTAGCTATCGTTGCACGTAGCCGTTTTTTTTTAATTTTATTTTTTCACAAAATGGCGATCGTTTGAAATAGGTTTTTAAGACCTATTTTTTTTTAATTCGAGCGGTTTTAAAAATAGTAATTATCAAAATTTAAAAAATCGGCTACGTGCAACGATAGCTACTACAATTACGAAAATTATAAAAAAAATATTGAAATCGGTTCATTAGTCGAAAAATGTAATTCCGAGATAAACGTGTTTAATGTTTTTGTTGTTATAACCGGCTGTGCTACCTCGTCTCACTAAATTAACTATAACTCCGTCAATTTTCAAAATTTAAACTCAATTTTTTGTATACATATTTATGAATATGTATACTTAAAAAAAATCTAAGAAAACAAAAATTATATCCGTCACAGTTGTCATCCCCCTGTTTTTATTATGTCATAACCGGCCGCGCTACCTCGTCTTACTAAATTGACTATAATTCCGTCAATTTTCGGAATTTAAACTCAATTTTTTGTATACATATTTATGAATATGTATACTTCAAAAAAATGTACAAAAAATTTTTTTTTCTTTTTTTCCGTCACAGTGGCCATCCCCCTAAAAAAAACTTGTAGTAAAACATGATTCAGAGATAGTATAATTGAGGAATTACTTTACCTGAATTTTATTTTTGATATGTTTCATATCGGGTGTTCAAAATAAAAATTACGAAATAATATTTAAAAAATTATGCTACTTATAGACAAAAGTAACTCAGGAGCAATATCTTTTTTTGTTTTAATAATGTTTGTAATGGTAACTTTATTTAATTCTACATTAAAAGATACGAAACTTTGGTCCAAGAAAATTTTAATCCAAAGACAATATTTTTATTTTAAAGATCTCGCTCTACGTTTTGGTCATTTTTAGCTTTTTTAAATTAACAATTTTAAATAAGAACTTTAGTCAAAAATGTCTGTTACATTTGTGAATACTTTGTTGTACTTTTTTTCTAAATTAGTTTATTTTTATTATCAAAACTCGCGTTCGATACATTTAACTGATTCGAATCAGTTTCTTTTTTTACCTTAAAATCCTTAAAACAAAAATAATATTGGTTATCAGTTAAAAATTTACAATATAGTTTTTCTCTGAATTTTTTTCTATAAACAGCTCATTGTTCGAAACATAAAATCGTAACGTTTTATTTTAAACAGAACTTAATTTGATGAAACAAAATAAAAAGCATAGATCAATTTATTTAATTATTACAACTTCCAACCTCTTTCGACAATTAAGGAAGGATCTAATGATACCTAATTATGATAAAAAATGCATAGCTGCATTTTTTCACCAATAAAACTACCTATTAAGGAATCTAACAATCTTCAAATAATTATCTTTACTTGAATATTGTATAAATCACAAAAAAGTACAATTGCTTATTATCTACATTAGATATTATACTTGAAAAGAATTTGATTACGTAATAATACGTGTTCTTATATAACTTTATCGGGGATATTGTTTCCAAAAGCTCAGCTTGTATTACTATTTTAATTTATTAATAGATATCAGTTCAACAGATACCTATTATAATATATTGTAATATGTTTGATGTGGTAATCGATTCAGGTTAAAATATGTAATCTCATCATACCTATTATGCATCATAGGTACCATAGCAACAAAAATAGATGCTTTGGTAGATAGACGTACAAACATTCTACACTATTTAATTGATATTAATAAAACATGCCGTTAACAATAAAGCAAGTGATTACTGTTTCAGTTGGCGGAGGTGCAGGGTAATTTTTGCATATTTAATTTAATCTAATTTTTGATCAACATACTACATACTAATATTATAAATGCGATAGTGTGTATTTCTGTCAGTTTGTTAGTTATCTTTTCACGGCTAAACCACTGAACCGATCTTGATGAAATTCGGCAGATAAATACTTTGTATCTTAAAAATGTATTAATTATATACAATTACTTTAGATATAAAAATGGGTGAGTGACATTGGTCCAAACGACCTGTTTTATCGACTATTATAAGAGAAATCTGTATTACCTAACCTTTCAATTCTTCTTCTTCATGGGTTTTATATCTGACAGTTAGTATCTAATCTAATTTCACTACGCGAACGAAGTTGCTAGTAAGAGCTAGTATTTTATAAGGACCATAATTAAATCGGTAGTGATAGTAAAATAAATAAAAGAAACAAAACAAATAACATTAAATAATTTATGTATGCTTAGTTTTTCATAAATTATTTTAGATATATAGTTTACTAGCTCTTGTTTGCAGCTCCGCTTAATTATGAATTATGAAAGTTTTCGTGAAACATTCTATAATATTTTTTAATATATATTTAGTCATTTTTCGTTCCAAATGGTGGAGGCGCAGATCAATAAATATTAAGTACTCGCCTGATTTTTCTGAAAACTGAAAGATTGGTGATATTTTCCCATTCAATTGCGTTTAGTAACATACATAAGTACATATATAAATATTTTTTTAGTAATATCTACGTTTCTCTACGTCAGTGGTTCTTAACCGGTGTTCTGCGAAAAATAATTCACAAGCAGTGCTACCGTGCCTAATTACCATCCCTCTAATTCATTTAAGGAGCTGTATTAAGTAAGGTAATTCTGTTAAATCTTATTTCAGTCGTTCCACAGAATAATTATTTAAACATTATTAGAAGAAAATATTGTATATTACTTTCCTTCTCTAAATACAAAAAGTATTATTTGATTCTAAATCCTTTTGTCATAATTAATATGTCGAATTCTCAATACATGAAGAAGGAATGTTGGTTAGCTGGCTCTTGAAGAATTTTTGTTTTTTGTGGTATTCGATTACCTAATTCGTTCCACACAAGCACCGACAATTTTACTACAGTTTTCAACATCATATTTGTGTGAATTGGGCTTGTCAGTATTAACGAACATTAAAATTAAAAAAGAAGAAAGACCTGGGAATATTAATAAAGAAATGAGGGTATCATTATCACATATTGGGTCTATTAATGCGTTATCTAGTTTTTAATATAAAATATGTCAATGTATATTTCTATTAATTGCTTAATAACCTTAATAATTTAGTTAGAAAATGCTCTATAGTTTTTTGTCACATCTAAAAAATCGAAACAATGAATTTTATATGAATTCTTGAGCAAAAATGTGAGGAAAATAAATATGCTGTTAGTAACTCGACATCGGCGAAGAGTTATTAAGAAAATTTTAAACATGCATGGTAAATATTTTGTATAAATAAAAATAATATATGTAAATAGCCAAAGACAATGAAAGAATTTTTTTTTCATTGATTTTAAGTACATAATTACTGTTTCGAAATTTGTCTGACGTCACAACAGAGAGTGGGGTCACACTTATGTTATAATCTGTGACAAAGCGTGGGGGGCTGGGTATGAAATTATAAAAATATACATTCTGCAATAATACACTTTTTATGGTGGAGGCTCAGAGTAATAAATATCAAGTACTTGCCTGATTTACTGAAAAATTTAAAGAATATTTTTCTATCCTATAATATATATTATAAAAAGTTATTTAATAGATACATGTAAGATGTCTCAGAGGGGCATCAATGTCTACTATCTACTTTGATCTGATTACAGATATAGGTATTATGTTAAAAACTAAACGTCCTACATTAATAAATTTTTAATGGTGGAGGCGCAGAAAAATATTTTTATTTTAATGTTTTCTTGGCTGATTTTCGTAATAAGCACAAAAATAATGTTTACCTATCCAAAATATATTTACTTTTATCAATATTTATTTATATACTTACTGTAAATTTAGTAAATCCTGTTTAGTAGCCATTTAGATATTTAAACTTATTATTAGAGATTGGAAAAATAGTTTTTTAACTAACGTAACTTTTATTATAGTCCAAGAGCTCGTGAACCCTCCGAGTAACCTTCGTCCTGTAAGGCTAGTAATTTTTTTAGTAGCGTGTCATAGCATACTAAGTACGAAAACCACCACCTGGCAGGCATCAGCCCTGCACATCATCAGCCCTTTGATTGAATTCAATTTGAAATCAACTATTATACCCTTCAACAATTATATCCTATTTTTTTTAAATATATACATTTATACAGGGTCCTCCAATAGTGCGTCCGGCATTCCTAGCGCACTTCCCGTAGGAGATAGAAAAAAAAGTTTGGTACATAATATTATTGGTTTGAAAAGATCAACGTCGTAAAATTATTTTCAATAATACAGGATGTCCCATTTTTGCGCTGTAACAAAAACAAACATTTTTTTAAATGGAACCCCCTATAACTTTTTCAGTATTCCGATGTCATATTTTAACCTCCACATTATCATCTATTCATTTTTTGATTTAGTGACAGTGTTGCCAAATTATAAATTTTTTTCCGAAAAATAATCCATAAACAGGGTCAACTTTAAAAAATCGTAGGGACCTCGTTTTTTTTGAAGCGATTGATTTTTTTAACAATAATATTAGTCCTGATAAAGAGTAACATTTTGATAATAACCAATTTGAATTTAATTATACAGGCTGTCCATAAAAAAATGTCCAAATTTTCAAACTTAAAAATGATGAAACTCATTTTTTTCAAATGTGACTACCTTTTTTTTATTTCGCTATTCGATGAGGGTTTTTCTCCTTTTCAATTTGTATATGGGATGTCCTATGTATAAACCCCATAGTTTCTGAGATATTCAATACTTTTAATAAAATTAACCTTTTATTACACTTTTATACACCGAAGTAGGCCGTGCTGATGAAAAACAAATGACATAATGTAGTACTTAAGTATCAATGTAATATTTGATCAAAATTAATAGTTAAAACGGATTATACTTATGTAATACAACTATTTCTTTTATTTAAAAAAAATATGAAAAGTTACAAAATTGAAAAAACATAATAGATAAAAGTTCAAAATAAATGTTCTAAATGTCTTCTATTTTCATCCAGGCTCAAATCATGGCTCAAATCAATTTGCCGGCATGTGTTTTTCATCAGCACGACCTACTTCAGTGCATAAAAGTGTAATAAAAAGGTTAATTTTATTAAAAGTATTGAATATCTGAGATATATATAATTAAATTCAAATTGGTTATTATCAAAATGTTACTCTTTATCAGGACTAATATTATTGTTAAAAAAATCAATCGCTTCAAAAAAAACGAGGTCGCTACGATTTTTTAAAGTTGACCCTGTTTATGGATTATTTTTCGGAAAAAAATTTATAATTTGGCAACACTGTCACTAAATCAAAAAATGAATAGATGATAATGTGGAGGTTAAAATATGACATCGGAATACTGAAAAAGTTATAGGGGGTTCCATTTAAAAAAATGTTTGTTTTTGTTACAGCGCAAAAATGGGACACCCTGTATTATTGAAAATAATTTTACGACGTTGATCTTTTCAAACCAATAATATTATGTACTAAACTTTTTTTTCTATCTCCTACGGGAAGTGCGCTAGGAATGCCGGACGCACTATTGGAGGACCCTGTACATATATATCTACTGAACATTTTTTTGTTCGTTTATATTCTATATTATTCGCAACATTAATAAAAGTCATTTATAAATAAACATTTTTTTATTCAATTTTCTTTACTTTTACTTGAAAAATGTGTCTAAATCTGAAAATCGTTAATATTCGTTAATTTTCTAATTTCAAATAGTAGAGACAAATTAAAAAAAATCTACCTTTTTATCTAACAATTTTACAAAACTTTTCACTATTTTCAGAAAAAATAACTATTTTATTTAAATTAACAACTATTTTTCCAATCTTTTCCAAAATGGAAATTAAGGATAAAGATAAAGGATTAAGGTAAAAAAAATGAAGCGAATAGTCTTTTTTATTATTTTTATAAATAATTTACATAATAATAATATCAATCAATAATCATAATTATAATAATACTTTGTATTAATAACAGAAATATCTAACCCCGTTCATTATCGGATATACAAAACTTGCAGTCGAGTTCTTTTTACGTAGATAGTCGAAGTATATTAGAACCCGTTATTTATTTAAAATTACTTTGTAATTATAATCGATTAAACATTAAATGAATCGATTGTCAACCTATTTACTAACAAATGCTCACTGTCAGTAGCGTAACCAGATAAATCGTTGGAGGGGGGCAATAATTTATATTTTTTCAGTACGTAAATTTGTACATACATACTATATGTATCATCCAAAAAAATATACATTAAAAATCTATATGAGGGACCAATCCCGAACCCTCCCTGGTTACGCCGCCTCTCTCTTTAATGATACAATTTACACTAAGGACTATTTTATATTCGTGACAATTCTCTTTCTATAATAACATATAAATTGTATGTTCCTTTGACCGAAACAATATTTTTTACATATTAGTTTCAATTTTCAATTACTGTATATTTTTCATGAAAAAGCGTTTGCGTCATTATTGTTATCCAAAATTTTTTAATCGCTTTAGTTTAGTACATACAGTACTCGAATGAATTAAAATGTTCATTGCATTCGTTATTTTAACAATTTATTGGTGTACAAAAACGAAGTCGTAAATTGTTATGAAAATTAAATCTTTCACTTCTTACTCATTAAACGAGCGATTACTACTAAAATAATACGTATAATATACATATATTGTGCGTTAAGTATACAATGTGAGGCAAAACAGTGAAACTGACATGATAAATAATCAAGCAATATTATATAAATTTATTAGTTTCAATAATGCAATGTTTTTTTTTAAAATAATATGTGTTAATTTTTGAGCAAACTATACTAATAAAACATAACCTAACCATACCTAATTATTTAACCGTTTCACTAGAAAACCCCACACATATAAAATTATATATATATATATATTATATACAGAATGTCCCAATAGTCTAGAAATGGTCAATATTTCAAATGGGTTGAGTTTCAGGTAAAAATCTTTCATACAAAAGTTTCAAAAAAACAATCAACTTTTGTCTGAAATAATTTTACTTGAATTTTTTACTCCTTAACCATCAACTTGAGAGAAAAAGTACAGATAAAAAAATGTTTATTCTTATCTAATAAATCTTAATTTATTTATATTAATTGTGTTTAAAAATCGATATACAATCCAAAAAATATTTCAGACAAAAGCTTCTTGTGTTTTTTGTAGAATAAGCTACCAAAATACAATGTATCCATTGAAATATAAATTTTAACCTTGCTGAGACCGTCCAAGATCAATTAAAAATGATCATTGAATACATTTTTATTTAAAAAACCCTGAAACTTTTACATGAAACACACAAACTCAACCACTTCGAGATATTTAACTGCTTCCATACTATCGGGACAACCTGTATATTACCTTAATGAATAAGAAGTCTTGTATCGTTTTTTCTAAAATATACAGTGACATTCCTATCACTAAATCTATACGATTCATTTTAATATCGAGCAATAAAAATCAACATAATTCATAATAGGGTATTTGACTCAATTTTAAAATATATTGTAAATTGTGCGTATGTAAAATAGATACTTGTTTCTTTAATTTTTCCAAAATAATGCCGAAAAAACTTTTTTTAAATTTAAATTAATAATTTCCCGTCAAAACGCTCATTCAAAGTCACGTGGTATGCGTGACATCAGACATCAGTACACATATTGAAACGACGAGCCAGTATTTTAACATGTAGCATGTTTTCTGACGTCACACCAAGAACAGACACGTTTAAAAATTACAAATTTAAATTATGTTTATTATTAAAATACTGACTTATTTCATTCAAAGAAAACACTTGATTGTATATTATTATAACATTTTAGAATTTATTATAAATACTGTCAAATACCCTACTGGCGATTTTTGAACTTATACAAATACATTTCCTACATATTTGATTATTTCGTGACGAACATGTGTTAATTTTGTATATTAATTAATAATATCTGGTATGGTCAAACGCCTTTACATAACAAATGAGCTAACCATCATTTAATAATACAGAAATGTGCATTGTAAAATATATAATTCTATTTATTATATTAGTCAAAACGATGACAACTCAGGTACTTTATTTTAATATACAAAAAGTAACATTAAATACTATACTCACGAATTATTTGCGCACATATTCTATATTACTAATGTCACATACACCTTATTCAATAAATAAAATTATATCTTCTGGGATTATTTTAATACTTCTTACTAGACAAAATTTATATATCAATTTAAATCAGTTATCATTAGAATATGACAAATATTAATTAATTTCCTAAAACCACACTTCTTAACATTAATTTTGTCTAATAAAAAATAAACAATTATATAGTTCATTGTATTTAGTTAAAACTAGTTAACAAAATAATAAATTTACAATTTTACCTATCATGAAACGCAATATTCTCGTTTAAATTACATTAATACACTCTATTTAAAACACGAGACAGAAAATTATCCATTATTGGTTCGTAATTTTTTCATTAAAAAAGGTTTCAATAAATCTATCTGTAAATAGTAACACTAAAATAGGATTTCGCTTTAAAAAAACGTTAATTAATTATAATTAATTTAAACTTCATTTTATATACAAAAATAAGAATACATATATTATATTATAACGGTAAAATTATAAATGAAATGCATTACAATTTTACCAATCATTCAAGTCTCTTTAAATGAACTTCACATTGCCAAAATAAATAAGTGAAATTGTTTTAAATGCATACTTCATTAAATTGAATACTTTTATATATTAGGCATGAAATTCTTACTACGAATACATGTCCTGTAGTATAAATATACCTACAAATGCTGAGAAGTCATTTTGTTAAAATATATTATCAATGTCAAGCACGTTACAGAAATCTCAATCATTTCAAACTTTTAATTAGTTTGGCACTAACGTTGGCATACCTGATTATTATTAAATAACAGTAGGTATATTTTATTTATAGTGAAAAACAATAAAAAATAATGTATCAAAAATATTCTTTTTTGGCACAATAGAAGTCTTTTTAAAGAAATTTGTAATTATAAGTTGAATAATATTAGATTGATATAAAAAATGCAATTTGAACTTGTTGTAGGACCGTTTCAAATTGTATCAATAATATATTTCAATTATATCCTCTCAGCATTCTTAGAGAAAAAAACTTGTGTGGTTTATAAAATATATTGCCTGAAGATCTCAAAAAATACAATAATTTGTAGTAGGTACAAATTATATAATATTTGATTGTATCGCCAGATTTTCCACCCAATATTTTCCTTAATTTTTATTCGTATCTAGTGAGCATAAAAATAGACCAATTTTGGTCAAATTACACAAGTTAAATTTACATGGATTTTTGATACCATAATTCTTGAAACTCCTCAAAAGAAGTTGTAAGGTAGTAGAAGAATTGTACTAATAATAGCTATAATATTGTCGATTTTTTTTATCCACTTAAAAATTGTATAAGTGTTACGAAAAATTTACTCAGCAGTTTAAAGATTTTTTAAATAAATACTGAATAGTATTTATCTACTGCAAATATTTTTAAATACTAATTTCCAGAAATAAATCATAAATTTTGTTTAAAATTATTATATTATGTACAACATTAAAACTATTACCATGCATTATTTGTTTCTAAAAATTTAAATAAAATGATCTTCGTGAGCGAATAAACAATTGTTCTGTGTATAAGAAAAATACTATTTTACATTTATTATACTGTTTCTGAAGAATATTCATTAGGACTTAAATATTTGTAAGACGAAACCGACTTAATTTTTTTTTCGAGGCTAGACTTGTTTAAATATTTACCAGACAAAATTGTCGGCTTATAAGTCTCGTTTCATCTGGATAAGAAATTAGTCTAATAAAAATGGTAAAAAAAATTAAACCGATTCCATCTTATAGATAATAAGCATTTATGAAAAGCACAATTTAATCTTGTATGAAGCTCTATATTTTTAAATCGCCCATCCTATTTTTTTCGATTAAATCGAATATTTGAATTATTTAAATTTTCGACTAGGTTTATGCTCCATAATATTGATTCTAATGTAAATCAAGATAACTTTTGATTCTTTGTCTTTTTGCAAGATCTGTCTGGCAATACATACTGCAAACCACATTCGCTACGTAAAATCACATTTTACACATTGTTTTATTTTATGAAATCGCAGCATTACGTGAAAAAATTGACACGTTATCGCAATTACTTGGTTTATATTAAATGAGTGACACAGGGTCGGCTGTAGAAATATTCTAAACGAAGCAGACAAAATCTTATTGTGAAATATATACGTGACAATTCTCAATAATCTGAAATTTGTCGACGATTTCAAATATTTATTTATTTTCCCTAGCTGAATATAATTTTAAAAAAATTTAAACTCCCAGTTTCATGAACAGTAGGTATCTATAGTTTAACCTTAAACTGTACATCAAAAGAATGAGACAGCAAAATTTATCAGATATACATATGTCGTTCATAAAAATGGGGATGAATATAAATTGGTAAAAAATGTTTTAAAAAAACGATGTTAAAAAATATTTTTTATTTCAATTAAAAATATTGCTTAAATTAAAATTGATACTGAAAATGGCGTAGTAGTGTATAATACTAATATTGATAAGAAAACAAGATGTACCTTGTTCCCCTTTTTAAACAAAAAACTAGTATTATTGTTACTCATCAAAAATATGTTGATCCGTGCACTATATAAATACTTTCAATTGTATTTTCATATATGTTTATTCATCAATAAGAAAATGTTACTTCTGAGGGTTATGTAATTAATATAATTCAAAACATTACAGAAGTTCTTGTTAAATATTAACATTTAAAACCTTCTGTTCAATTGCTTTCAACAAAAATTTATTGTATATTCATTAATAAAATTGTTAAAACATTAGCAATGCAGTTATTTGACAAAAATTTTATTTGAGGCACAAGCAAATCAATTATAAAAATACATATATTACCAAATGATTAAACTGTACCTCAAAAATAACTTTATGTCTGTTATATAAGTCATTCACACACTAAAAAGATTAGAAGAAACTGTTTTTTATGAAGAGTTATAAGTGATACATATATACAAAAATATTTTTAATTTATCGGTAATTGTATTTTTCTGAAACGTTTAAAAAAAATTAGTAAATCGTTTTGGCTTATGAATAGCTCATATAATTAAGACAGTACTTCATTGTAATATTTCAACAATAAAATTAAATCTTCAAAAGTCCATTCAAGTTTGATGATTTTTATTAATTTATAAAATTGTAAAAAAATAATTATTCCAAAAATAAGAAACAATATAAAATAAATCAAATCCTATACACAAATTGCGGAGGAATTAGGGGTATTTACATCATATTCCCTGTTTGATAAAAATGATCAAAATACATACAAACGTGTTCATAGGGCGCTAAATATTGGATTATTCTTGTTGAAATAATCCAATTTAAGTTATGTTCGAAGTACAAAAAATTTAGAA
The DNA here is from genome assembly GCA_949319165.1 of Sialis lutaria. Classification (NCBI taxonomy): domain Eukaryota; kingdom Metazoa; phylum Arthropoda; class Insecta; order Megaloptera; family Sialidae; genus Sialis; species Sialis lutaria. Next base: position 13,884,397 of record OX439241.1, read on the forward strand.
TAGATATTATTACTATATGAATAAAATTGCTGCTGTTTTCTTAAGTTTATAAACAACAATTTAGAAATACTCGTACATTGAGGTATCTTAAATATTGCTAGAGAAATATGATTAATATACTCTCGTAAAATACAATCATGACATATATTTTGACTTTGACTACAAAAGTGAGCCTTTTTTGTACAACATTATGCTTGCAATAAATGGCACCGCCTTTTTTCTATGTAAAATAAGACCTGATCAATTTATTTTATATTTCGTGTACAGTTTAAAAAAAGATTTTAAGAAAATTACTTTTTTCACAATTTTTTTCAAGACTTTTTTACTCAAAAACTATCAGTTTGAGAGAAAAGGTGCAAAGAACAAAAAATGTGTATCTTGATCTAATAAAGCTGGGAAAATTATTTTATGATTTTTTTATAATTTTTTTACAAAAGTAAAAAAAATATAAAATCATTTTTCCAGTTTTATTAGACAAAAATAAATATGTTTTGCTCTTTGCACTTTTTTTCTTAATTGGTAGTTTCAGAGTAAAAATTCTTTTAAAAAATCTTAAATGTGTTGAAAAAATTGTGAAAAAAACGTTTTTTTTTCAGTAAGTGTAATGAATTATTAAATGACATTATATATCATTTAATAAAAAATAATAAACCATCAAACTTGAACGTTTTTGCTGACCCCATTTTAAAAAGTTAATCGTAATGCGACGACGTAATTTTTCTCCTAAGCCAACCCTGGCAGAGTGATCGAATAACATTACCACCACTCTCAAAATACAATTTATGTAATATTATCTACAAATCATCTTACTGTATCTTTATGTATTATACATGTACTTTATTAAAACCCGTTACGAATGGGCAGTGTATATAATATAACAATATTGTTACATTTCTAAATTACCAGTGGCACAGGAACGGGCAGGGATTTGCACACGTGGGGATTCAGCAGTCCTTAAAATGTGGACAATGGTCTCAACAGACCGAAAAACACCCCCTTTAACATTTACCCCCGTACGCGTCCCTGCACTCATCAAAATATCGCATACAAAAATATTGATGAATTTTGGTTCACGTTCTAATTAAAATCAAATTGCATATCACATCCTTTAAAAAATAGCCACTATATAACCTCAAAACTGAAATATAACACATTTATATCCAGTTTCACCGAAGTATGTTATTTCTAACGGTCATGTTAGTTTTCAAATGAACCAATCAGAGTACAGCATTCAGAAACATTGACTTCACAGGCGCCGACTTCGGAGGGGCGAGGAGGGCACTATATATACCCATATGTGCGTAATTTCACAAGGACTGAACCCTCCCAGTGAATCTACACTTTCTAGTTTATTTTATACATTAAACAAAAAATATACTCGTTAACAAAATCAAAGGAATTATTTATTTTCCTAAAAAAAAACTCGAAAATTCAAATAATCGTTATTTACAACTTCAAGCTTTAATTTCCTTGTTGAGAAATTTCAATATGAAAATTTTTACCAAAGTTACAGCTATTTGAATGTTCGGCAATTTTTTTATGGAAAATGTTTACTCCTTTTCTCCCTATTCAACAATAATGAAAACCTCGCCCCGCTGTGTAAAATTAAAAATCAGCGCCCATGCTGGGCTATGATTGGTCCATTCGAAAATTATCAAGGTTTTTGAGTATTAGTTTAATTAACCCCCTAAGAAAATTAAACAATTAAGTCATTTTAGTGGCCAACTTTTTAACTAAGCCTTGTTTCACACATACGCAGTTCCATTCGGTTCGATTCGTTTTCGGTTTCAGCCGAAAACGAATCAAACCCTTTCACACATGCACGGTTCTCATACGGTTCATATAAGGTTTTATTTTTTTCCGTAAACTCAGTAGTTATCATGGAGAGAAAGCAAGTTGTTGCCATGTTGTTTCTCTATAAAAAAATTAAAAAATGAAGGAGGAATATTAGAATTCAATGCGAGCACCCTCTGATCACTTTACAGCAGGAATTTGGAGCATTCTACACTATTTTCTTGAAGCTAAAGAGCATGAAGACGATCCACATCAACATCTAGAAACCCGCTCATTTTATTAGAAAATCCGAGACAAAATTTTAAAAGAAATAACTCTCGCTATCAGGTTAAAACCGAAACTAAACCGAGTATGTGTGAACGCATTCATTGCTTTGTGTTCCCTGGACACGAATTGAAACCTGATGAAATCTGTCCGTGTGGAGGGAGTATTCAGTTCTGTACGGTTTCTATTAGGTACCGAATACAAACTGAATCATCGTTTCACACTTGTCGGCAGCGACCGAAAACGAACCGAACCGAATGAAACCGTATATGTGTGAAATAGGCCTAATAAACAAAAAAATCTGCTTAAATAAAGAATGAACAAAATTTGATTACTATTCATATCTGAAAGAATTAATAAAATAAAATAATTTATATAACGCATATTTATTCAAAGTCCATCTTCATGAAATACGAAAATATTATTTAGAAATTTTGAATAAAGAATACATTTGATGATTAAAAATTGATAACATTCAATTGTATGCGTACATTCAGTAAACCAAAATTCAGCAATATTTTTATCTGCCATCAAATTAAATATTTCTTTTGCAAATAGAAGATCGCAAATCAGTCACAAAGTAATACGGTTTTGTTCTGTCGAGCTACAGTTCTACCGTATTTATAATCGACACAAATTAACCCTTCAGTGCATATGTGTATTATTTACTATAGAAATATTGAGAAAAATATGTACAGATTGTCCCAAAAGTCTGGAAATATATCAAAGGGGTTGAGTTTTGGGTACAAATGTTTACGTGCAAAAATTTCAGGGCTTAAAAATATGTATACAATGATCATATTTATTTGATCTTTGAATGTCGTTAAAAGGTCATGTCAATGTCAACTTTTATTTTTTTAATAGAAACCTATATTTTTTATTATGGTTTCTAAATCAAGTTGCTTTTATCTGAATATATTTTTTGTCGGACTTCAAATTATCTACACAATTGGCGGTTTTTTAATTTGCATAATTTTTTACTCAAAAAGCATTAACTTGACAAAAAAAGTACAAAGTACAAAAAAGTTTATTATGATCTAATAAAAAAAATTTACTAGATCAAATTTAGACTTTTTTTGTTAAAATTAATTTAATATCATCAGTGGAAAAAAATTCTCCTTTGATTAATTCAAATAATCATTTTTCTTATTTGTATTTTTTTTCTCAAAGAGTAAAAAATTCTTGAAAGTTCAAAAATCTCCAATTATTTACTTTATTAAATAAAAAGTTCGAAAAAAATATATCTCAGACAAAAGTTGCTTATTTTTTCGTAAATTAAGATACCATAATATAGGTTTACATTCAAAAAATAAAAGTTAACCTTTGCAAGACCTTTCGAGGTAATCCCAAGGTACAATATGACTAGTTAACAAATTTTATTAAAACCTGAAACATTTTTACCAAAATCTCAACCCCTTTAAGATATTCAACCATTTCTAGACTTTTGGGACACTTTGTATAATATTCAGGAACTTTATTTTATTAACAAAAAAACAAGAACTGACACAATTTTAGAACCTACTACCATACTTAAGTAGTATTTATCGAAAAAAATAAGACGCAAAATTTTTTTGATCTGATCCTCAACACTTGCGTTTAATATGTATTAAATCATTTTCATGTAATAAATTATATTTTAAAATCATAAATTTGATTATATAGGTAATAAGTACCTACCTATCATACTGGTTAAAAATTAGTGGGATACATTTTTAAAAACAAAAATTTTAATTTTAATTTTTTTTTAATCACAAAAATCATAAATAGTTTTATATCAAATTCCTAACATCTATATTCAAGAGGTAATGAATGTCTTGATATAAATGAAGAATTTGCTATATTTAAAAAACAAAGCTAACGCTATCTGCAGGTATTAAGTAAAAATCAGCGATCTAAAAGCAGTGGTGATAAGTGTACAACATAAAATGCACAGCATTTACATTACTAATACATTTATTATCACTACTCTAAAATCCCAAGCAAATTTTTGTTCTAAAGCAAGTTATTTATAATACTCGACATAATACTGAACTTTTAAAAAAAAAACATTGGTATGATTTGAATTTTCAAATGAATTTTTAACAAATAAAAAAGTGTCTCGCTAGTTTTTCACTCATTTTCACCTTAATGATATAAATTAAATGTATTTTATTAAAAAATTATAGTAAACATAATACACAACGACTTCTGGGTTAACGATCTAAGGTTTTGCAATTATAAAACTATTGTAATTAATTACTTGACCATTTTCTAATATTTTCATTAAGAACATAAAGTTCTCACATACATAATTACTAATAGTAAATTGGACGTAAGAAACAATTACTTCTTAGAAAGTTGAAAAAGTTGTATGTTTCATTAATTACCATGTTATTTTATTAAATTTATTTTCTTATTAAAATTTACCCTAGTTGAAACTTATATTAGTTCCAGTATTATATTAATAAATCAACCATATGTTATTTGTTTTTATGAAATGCTTGATTTTTTTTTAATAAAATAAAACACAATTTTATAATATTTTCACGAAACATACACATTTTACAAAATTGAAAATGATCATTTTGCGCAAATATATATATTAAGATGTCCCTTATTTTTGTAAAAAAAATATAATTATGGCCCTCCCACCTCTTACACATTTGTCTTATCACTAAAGATAAAATTTGAACATATTTTAATAGTTAAATTCAATTAAAACCAAATGCCTAATCTAAACTATTAGGTTTTTCTTAATAAAAAAAAATGTAATAAAAAAAATAAAAATGAGAAATACATATTGTATTCATTTTAAGTACAAATTACTCAATAAAAGTACATTGATGAAATATTTAAATTACACAAAACTTTGAATGGGATAAAAAGGTTTGCTGCAAAAATAGCTAAATAACGTTATTTGATTGTTTATGCACCGCGTTTCATGCATTATTCTACATTATACGAGTATTTAAACAAAAACCAATAGTTTAGGCATTGGTTTTACGATTTAATATTAAATTATTTTTTAATTCAAACTTCTTATGTGATAATAAAAAAATTAGGGGCTATTTTTAAGCCGTGAATAATTTCAAAAAAATGTTTTTACGTAAATAAGTTACAAAAAACGAAATGCCAATAAAATATTATGATAGGTAAATGTAAATCTTGCCAATTTTGAGCTCTTGGCAATATTCGAACATTTGTCCGGAAATGAAGAAATCGCTTTTTTATTATTTTTGATAAATTTTTAAAAACAACCTATATAAATAAAAAATGTTTTCTACAAAAGTTTCTTAAATGTTTAATGAGATATTTATAGCTATATAAATAATGTTAATTGTTGTGTATACTTTTTATTACATTATGCACCTCATACATTTTAAAAAAATGCATTTTTCTACATCAGATCCTATAAAAAAAATCTCAAACTATCTTTGGCGATTAGAAAAACATATAAGGGATAGGAGGGCTATAATGAAAACTTCACAAAAATAAGGGACACCCTAATATATGTATAAGTGTATATCTGCGCATTTCTACCAATTTATGAACGAAATAACACATGTTGTCACTTCGTATAAAATAAAAACGGTCATTTAAATTGAAAACAAAAATTGTTACCTTCTACATCTCAAACGTCCTCTGCCATAACACGCCATTGGTCCTTTCTTAAAATTGACTTGACTGTCGATTAAAACACTTTTATTTTAATATACCGCCCAAAAAAACAATCATTTAATATGTTTATTTGAACTTCACTGTTTTTTACTACACGCACCAATTATTTATAATAAATAATTTAATAGTTAATAAGTATAATCTTAAGAATATTATTTACGTAATTTGAGTTTTTTCGTTTGTGCATAATGACACGTAGATTATGATAGTTAGATGCCAGGACACTCAAGTCAGAATTTGATGAACCCTATCCAGGCCTAAAACCTTCGAACCTTTATCAACCAAACTATTTCTGAAATCGAAATCCAATTAACAATTGAATATAACATGATCATAATTTGAACAACCGCAGAGACGCCGACTACATGGGACTTGGACGGGAGGGGGCTAAGCTCTCTCTCAATAAATTTACGCTTTTTCCGTGTGTAATCGAAAAGCATATACATATAAGGAAGAAATATAACCGAATATTTTCTTGAATAAGGAACTGGAAGGAAGAAGCATTTTTTTTATTCTAGGTATTATAGAATATGTAATGAAAATCTTTATATTGAACGACCTCGAGCAAGAAATAAAAAGGAAAAATTTTAAAAAACTAAAACGCAAAACTTAGGTTTTTAAAAACATTATGAAATGTTCTTTAAAACCACCGCTGCATCATAAAGTGCATAAATCTTTTCTCAAAATTTTAATAAAATTCATTTAATATTGGTATTTTTTAAGGTTATGTAATAAACACAAGATTTTAAACTATTCAGTTTTGTAGGGGAATTCATAACAAACAAAATATATATTTTATTTTCGCACTTCGACCAATTAAACCGGAGATATTTTAAAATATACAAGATAATCTATAAAAGGGTATTTTTTTTTATTTTTTCTGGAGGTCGGCATATTGTAAAGCTTTTTTAACCCTTTATAATTCCTAAAACAAACTATTAAAAAAATGATCCTTTTCTTTCAATTCTTTATTCAAAAAAAATGTTTTAGTATATTACTCAGATGTTCATATTAAACCGCCCCGTCCCCAATATTTTTAACAAGTTGGCGCCCTTGAACAACCGTTCCGTCTCGTATGATCTATTATAAAAATATAACAGATAATAACTAATATAATATTATTAAACTAAATTGTAGTTCATATGATCATTTTATATAGTTTATAATTTCTTATTGTAAAATATAAACAAAATAAACTTTATCAAATTATTTATATCTTAAGAATTTATTTACAAATGAATTATTATTAAACAAACTTTGCCTTAAATATAGTTATAAAAATGCTCCATTTTAAAACATGCTATTTTAAATAAAATGTGTTTCCACTGTATAATAATATGTATAATATATACAAAATACATAACAACTACAATATTGTATGCAACGTCACATTGCATCGTTCAATTTGTTTATTTGGAAAATGTATACTTATTAATTAAATAATTTGAAGAAAACAAAAACATTGAATACTTTGTGCAATCTATATTATCACAATAATTATTAGTTTAACACTAGTACAGAAGTTTAGTATATTTATTACTATATGGAAAACCGTAAAAAAATCAACTTGATATATATAATTTGTATGTAATAGCAGGTTTTGAAAATGATACAAAATCTAGTTGCATTTCAGCCCCTGAGAAATATAGTGGCGTAAGTCATTTTTTTTAAATAAAGGGAAAAAAGTATTATCCTAAATTAAATATTTTAAGCCGTAAAAAATTCAAAAAAAATAGATTTAAACAAGCTACATATTTTTAATGTACAGAAAGTTAATTTTTTTATTATAGAAATTATATTCAAGTAGATTTTTTATGGAACGTCTGTACATTTTGTAGAATCATTTTTAAGAAAACATTTTATACATACAGGCTGTTTTTTTTAAACCAATAAATTAACAACAATAACAAAATGCCAATGAAAAATTATAGTAGGTAAATGTTATAAAACATGTCAATTATGAGCTCTTGACAATATTCTAACATTTGTCCGGAAATGAAGAAATCGTTGGACTGATATTATATTTTTTTTGTTATTTTTGTTTGATAGTTAAAAAACAGCCTATATAAATAAAGTGTTATTCTAAAAAAAAGGATTCTTATAAAAGTTTTACATAATTCAATATTGTAGAAATATACAAAGTGTTTCATTTGAAAAAAAGGTAGTTGAAAACAATTTCCAAAATACAAATTTATTTTAATGATAACTTGCTTAAATCCAAGAAACTTTTGTACGGTTTAAAACATATTTAAGTGTTCCGGTAATTTTGAATAATCCTGTATATTTTGAGGTCCTTTTATTTTTTCAGTTAATAATTTGATTCCTTACAAACACTTATTTTACTAATAGCGTAAATTATTAATAAAAAAAATGTTGATTTAAGTAAGTACCAAATGTAATGTATATTAGTTTTGGAATAAAAGTTTAATTTAAATAAGACTAAACCTGACTTATGTTAAACCAGTTTAATTGTGAGGGGCTGATATGTAAGTAATGTATGTATGTTAAAATAAATAAAAAAAACATCGGTATGTAGATAAAATCCATCTTGTTAAACAACACAACAATATTAAAACACAATTTAGGGTTGAAACATCCTGGCATTGGCAGTTATAGTCAGCTCTAACAATATTTTATCATCAACAATAATAAAGAATTTGGCTAAATGAAGATTCGCCGTTTGTCTATACCTAATATACCTACGCGTCTCGCTTTTGTTAATATTAATGAGGGAACACGTTGAAGGACCTATCACAGGTGGCCCAACACTCTCCTGCAATCCTCGAATAGCTCATGTTGGGATTGTACGTGAATAACATCGCTTGAGAAGGTTTTAGCCTACGTGGTAGCGCCCGCCGATCGGTTTACTCAGCACGACGCACTTGCTACAACAACCATCTACGGTCGCGTCTCTTCGAATGACGCGCTTAATAGTTCATTAATTTATTAATTAATTAATTATATTATATATATAATACGTATGTCTATAGGTACTTAAAACATAACTTCACTAGCGGATCTAATAGTCGCATCATCTTAGACAACCATATGTGATTTATTACAAAAACATTCAAGTGTTATAATTTAACAGTATTATAGAAATCAACTTCATTGTTTATTTTTAGTTATAAAAAGAGACGACATCTATTATTCAGTTGTAGAACAGTCAATATGTGTATTTGCTGCTTGCATTTGCTTCGATTTTTAATAATGGCAGTAATATTTTGATCCAATTCAATTTTAAATAAACCATAAACGGATAAGTTTATGTATGTCCTAGCTCCACCTCATGCCATTCTCGATTGCTTAAAAAATCACAAATATTCTTCAATATTAACTTTGAAAATAACTTCTGGGCACTGCAATCAAGTATTGAATCGATATGATATTTTATTTTTAATTTAAAAAATCACGAATAATTTAATTTATTATTTTTAAAACTCACACATACAAGAGTTCAAAGTTTTCATTACACGACAACAAATTTTATATTTAAGTAGGCTAAAAACTTGTCAGCACACCGTTAAGTGGAGACTCAACGCTTATTCTAAAAAATCCTATTACGTTTAGGGGATGACGCCGATATTGAAGAACCAATCACAGCCGGTCCTCTTCCTCCTCCTCGTCCACTTCTTCGCCGTTATCCTCGTTCTCCTCCTTATATCCCGGGTGCTCAGATATTGCGTAATAGTTCCCGTTGTAAATAACACCCAACTCGCGCAACACATCCCCGCGAATAGTCGCTTTTATAGTCCAATTGTAGCAGTCATCACTCTCGCTCTCCCTATCGAGTCGCTCCACGTCCAAGATCTTGGAGCTTAACCGCTCAAGAATGATGCCGATGTCCTTGATAGTCAGGTGCCGTTTCTGGTCGACGCTCAGCTGGTCGATCAAAAGAAGGAACTTCTCCGACGTCACTGTCTCGTCCTCCATCACTGTGTTCTCCGTCTCGCTCTCACTGCTGTTGTCGTGCTCCAACCCGAACTGCAAACTGCCGCCGATACCACCGCTGCCCCCGATCATGCCGCCGCCGCGCGTCACGCCCTCCACGTCCAGGAACCGAACGTGGCCCGTACCCTGAAACAAACACGTTCATATCACTATCAATCTTTCCATAGTTCAGTTCTTATTTCTTATATAATGATATATAAAACATCCCGTAAAAAATCAATGTAAATTAAGGTATAGTCTAAACTGGTTGAAACATGTATGATGTAACTCGTGACAGTTAAGAATTCAAATTTCTATTATACTGATCATGTTTATAGATTTTTTTGCTTCATCCTAGTTTTATCTGAACAGCAAATTATGAAAATACTACAAAATTTTCGTTTATATAATGTGAAAAAAAGTTGGTGAGCTCAGAATAAGATTTTTGAAACAATACATAAGAAATATATTTGAATTCCTAATTATAACTTAAAAAACTAGCCATTTTTGGACCTTGTGCCCATCATACTTCAATTTCAGCCAATTTAACTGTAATTTAATTAGATTTTATGCGGGATGAACTGGTTTCAACTAACATACTTTAAAATTATTAATCAGAAAAAATCTTACGTAAGTAATGCTTTTTACCCCTCCAACCACCACGTAAAAACTCATAAGGTTTCCTTCCTCCACAATTAATAAACAGTCCCAAAGAAACTATTACTTGCAAGATTCATTCGGATTCACTGTTCTCAATTATTTCTATACATATTAAAAGTATAAGTAGTTACCTTTGCCGGTCTTGGTGGTTGCGGGGACTGCGCGTCCTGGATGGGCGACGTCGCGACGCTCTTGTGCACGGCTATTTTGCGACCCTCCTCGTGTAGCGCGCAGCAGTGGAAGTCGCACTCACCACCACCGCCGGGCCCACCACCTCCGGGACTTCCTGCGCGTTGTGGACGATGCGCGTGTCCGGCGCACTCCAGCGTGTGCACGTGCACGGCGCCCACACCGCCTCCGCTGCGGTGAAGTGCGCCTGGAAGCAAACCAAACAGTTAGTTAAGGGGCCATACCAGTGTGAAATTTTCAAAAAATCATTTATTCATTTTTTGCCGTATCTCTAATGCTCTCCAAACAGCAGCCTTCTAAAGAGTGACCGCTCGCAGATATGAAATCGATACCTAGTTAAATCTTTGAATGCGTGTTTCTCGAAATGAGATTTTTCAAATTTGCTGACATTGAAACTCAAAGAGCAATTATAGTACTCTTGAATATATTTACTATACGATGAACTGGGATATTTTTGATTGGATGAAAAATGACGATTTGGCATTAAAAATACGACCATTTTATAGGCAATAAAACAGACTTTTTTTCATAACTACGCCATTTTGTTAGATTTTGATATTTTTCGAAAATCTTAGGTCATCTTACAGGAAATACCTTCCAGTTTAACGACATTTTTTCTTTTTTCAATTTCAACTAGGTACTTCATCGTCCGGAATCATGGTCGCAGTGGAGGAGATTATTTTTTTTTGGCGCCTCCGAAGACAGCGCTAAGTCGCTTAGATATTTTTACGTGAAAAAATTATGGAATACACTTCTAGTATAGTTAAATATATTCTCAATTTTACAAGATATTTAATTGAGTATTTTTCTTCCTAAAAATTTCCGAAAATGACCCAAATTTCCAGCGTTCACACTGGTATAACCCCTTAAATTTACAAAATAATGTAAAGCAGTTACAGTTACAGTTTAGCAGCACAAGTGCGTAGATCTAATAGTAAAAAAAATATTATTTGCCATTTAGGTACTTTTTATTTCCATACAATATTGTTTATTTATTTACACTAACTTTTCCATTACTGCAGAGCTTTGAATAAAGCCGTTTTTTCTGTGAATTCGTTTGAGTATATATATTATATATGTATATTATATGTATATTATCTCCTTGCATGCCTTTACGGTACTCCCCACCCCGTGATTATGTTATTAATTACATGAAAATTAACATGTGAATCGCTATTATAACTATAGCATCATTGCGTTTGCTTGTTGGAATGTAAGACTCAATCCATGTAAACGACTGTTCAGCTCTCCTAATTTTTTGTGTCACTCTTGTTCTTCGCGTATGGAACCAATATTGTTTTACGTTTAGGTCTGAGTCGGTAATATTAGGTGAGCTGAACAGACGTATACATGGGGCGAACGTAAAATCGAATAGCGACTAACCGAGCCCGGCGACGTTGACGCTAACATCGTCGTGGTTGATCACAGTGATCTGGGGGCTGAGTCTCTGCGGCACGGGCTTGTCCACGCTGGTCTGGATGACGAGCGACGGTCTTGGCGAGGCCTGCTCACTGCCGCCGGCCTTCTTACTAGGCGAGTACTTGGGCCCGCCTGCGCCCGCGCCATCAACGGGACCACCGCCGCCGCCACCGCGCGACCCTCGTTGGTCCCAGTGAAGGACAACGGTGACGCGCCCCTTGTTGTCCATAATCTTCCACGATGGAGTTTCATCCTGCAGTTCCAACGCGTGGATTGTCTCGCATACGATCCGTGGTATCGCAGAGATTGCTACAATCAAACATACACACGGCGGTTCTTAAACTGTGACTCGTGGAAATCATTTACATAGAGACATGGACGGCGTATTCTGTTTTTACATAACGTGTAAAATTTGGTTCACATAAGTGAAGATACAAATTTAACCCAACCAATACTACTATATGTTTTAACCTACTTCAAATTCAATTTGCAATACCAAAAATAAAGTATGTTCGAACATAACTCCAACAAATATGCACTGATTTGGACAATTTCTTTTAAGAGTATACCTAGATAAATTTTATCAGAACTTTTTTCATGAAAACTCCCTGACAAAACACCACTCAAAAGTGAAAAATAAAAAACTTAAAAAATCAAAATAAAACCATTTTCACCAAAAATAAAATAAAAAACTGATATACACTCGACAAATTAATTAAGGGGACACCTAAAAAATAGCATGTTTTCAAATGCTTGTAACTTGGTCAAAAATTAATTTTTTTTTAAACTTTTTTATTATTAAATTGAGCAAATTTACTCTACTTTATGATGGTCTAATTCGTTCCTCAACATCTTTTAATTTTTTAACTTTTTTATGTAATTATATAAATTAAAAAAAAAAACTGCATATTTTGACACTTGATGTAGAGTGCATCTATGTAGAAAATGAAATTTTGAAATAACCTTTTTGTAGAGAATTTTAATACCTTCAAATTTATTATGGTGCGAAAAAAATGTGACAAAAATTCGTAAAAGTATTACAGTTTTAGTGAAAATCAGGAAAAAATAATTCAAATGAATATAGCCGGAGTAATTTTGGTGGTACAGAAAATAAATAATAATAAAAATGAAGCTCAAAGTATCATCTTTCAGATTATGCAATGTAATGAAAGATTTTTTTATGAATTACAAAAAATATTCAAACTTTAAACATAATAGAAAATATGAGTAATTAGACAGTAAAATTAAAACAAAGAATACATACCATAAACATTACATTTTAGGTGGCCCGAGCTAGAGGTCTCATTAACAATACATGTTCTTTATAATTCATTTTTATTTTTTTAAATAGGACCATATTACGCGAAGATATTCAACTTTGATGTCTCAACATCAGAAAACCCAAAAAAATTACAAATTGGAATTTATTGAAATTTTTCTCGAAATAAAGCAGCTTATGAAAAATTTTAAGAAGTCAAAAAATGCATTATTTTACTGAAATAATAACCCAAAATGATCCATATAGTTTTAAAATTGTACCTAAATATGTGTGCTTACTGTATACATTCATTTGTGCATGTAAAAATAAATATTTAGTAAAAATAAGTATTTTTTGACTTCGTAAACATTCCATGACCTGCTTTATTATACAAAAAAAATTTAAAATTTTTGCAATTTGTAATTTTTTGGGGTTTTCTGATGTTGAGACATCAAAGTTGAATATCTTCGCGTAATATGGTCCTATTTAAAAAAATAAAAATGAATTATAAAGAACATGTATTGTTAATGAGACCTCTAGCTCGGGCCACCTAAAATGTAATGTTTAGGGTATGTATTCTTTGTTTTAATTTTACTGTCTTATTACTCATATTTTCTATTCTGTTTAAAGTTTGAATATTTTTTGTAATTCATAAAAAATCTTTCATTACATTGCATAATCTGAAAGGTGATACTTTGAGCTTCATTTTTATTTTTATTTATTTTCTGTACCACCAAAATTACTCCGGCTATATTCATTTGAATTATTTTTTCCTGATTTTCACTAAAACTGTAATACTTTTACGAATTTTTGTCACATTTTTTTTGCACCATAATAAATTTGAAGGTATTAAAATTCTCTACAAAAAGGTTATTTCAAAATTTCATTTTCTACATAGATGCACTCTACATCAAGTGTCAAAATATGCAGTTTTTTTTTTAATTTATATAATTACATAAAAAAGTTAAAAAATTAAAAGATGTTGAGGAACGAATTAGACCATCATAAAGTAGAGTAAATTTGCTCAATTTAATAATAAAAAAGTTTAGAAAAAAAATAATTTTTGACCAAGTTACAAGCATTTGAAAACATGCTATTTTTTAGGTGTCCCCTTAATTAATTTGTCGAGTGTATGTATCAGTAGATATACAGTAGTGTTTCCTCCCGGGAATTCCCGGGCGGGAATTCCCGGGAAATTTTGTATTTTTTTCAGTTCCCGAATCCCGGGAAAAATAAAATTATTTCTCGGGAATTTCGGGAAATAAAAATAATCATTGAAATATATACTTTCAACTGTAGGGGCACTTATATTGTTATTATATTCAATAATGTATGGCAGTGGTCCCCAACCCTATGCCCGCGGGCACCATTGTGCCCGCCGCTAACTGTGAACGATAAAAAAAATAAGTTTTCATGTTATGTAATTTATTTTTTTATTTTTAGTAACTAATTAGAGAAATACAAGCGTATTTATTTGAAAAAAATATTTGTTTATAAATATATTATATCGTTTTACATTTACTCTCTCAATTTTAATGTATACCAGAAAGTACAGCCAGAAAAATATGTAGCCATTTAATCTTTTTCTGGCTGTACGCAATTACAAAAATCACTTACATTAATTCTAAAAATAAATTAAAAATATTTTGATGCAGATTTCTTAATAAAAAACATTTGTGCAAATTCGTTCAACAATATTATAAACAATGATCAAAGTTTTAAGAATAGCATTTTTTATCAGTCACGGCTTACGTAGGAACTAAGAAATATATGAAAAAATGCATCTGAACTTTTTTTGTATAAATTACAAAATTTTCCATCAAAAAGTCAGCGAGAGCATATGTCTTACTTTTTTAGTTTAGACGTGAGAAACGCCTGAGTGCCTGAATCAAAATCGCGATTTTGATGTGGGCACCTTGTAAAAATAAATGGTGCCCGCCGCCCAACCGGTATTCTAGAATGTGCTCTAAGGTACAAAAAGGTTGGGGACCACTGATGTATGGTATGTACTTTTAGTTAAGAATATGGATTGGAAGTTAAATTTTTGTTTGGTAAGTACATCAGGATGTAATTTAAAATGATCTTACTAGCTTGCAATTCTTGTAAGGATTGTTTTAGTTGTTTGTGCATTGTATTTTTCTGAGAAAGAATAAAAAATGCATTTTAAAGTTAAAAATAAAAGGTTTATTATAGTAAAAATTCAAATTGTCAGTTTACATTCAATGATTGTTTAGAGTTTAGATAGAGTCTAAACTAACAATAAGACTTGGCATATTTGTTTGTTTTTAAAATTCTATTAAAATAGTATTTGCTTTTATAACTTTATATTGTGTTACTACTGCCCATTTGTAGAGGGGGTGCTCACTTTGGGGCGCATTTTGCTAGAGACAGCAAATTAAAAAAAAAATTAATTAAAAAAAAATGTATTTCTAATATAAAATAATTCCTGCTTCCACTTATTGTTAGACTATTTTTCTATTTTATATAATATTTTCTTCATCCAACGCATTATTATATCTATGCCTCATTATTTCTTTCTTTATAATTTTCAATTAACAATTTTTCTTTAAATGTAATAGTATTGTTTTTAGATAATCACCGATTAATATTAAAATTCAAAAAATGTTCTTAATTTTTTATTGTTCTTATTATTACTTTTTAAGAGAAGCTATGAAAATGTCAAAAAATATGTATATAAATTTCGAGAATTCCCGTTTTTCCCGGGAATTCCCGGGAATTGCGATTTCCTGTTCCCGATTCCCGGCGTTGGAAAATTCCCGGGAATTTGGAAACACTAATATACAGTCAGCTAGTTTCGTTAGCGTTTGGCGCGAGGGTGGTTTTAACTTTGTAAAAAAACTATACACGTTGCAACTACTTTCTAAAATCTGAAAATTTATTTGTAAACAGTAAGAACTCCTTTTACCATAGTCAATCATCAAAATCTTGCAACCGAGCGCGTCAGTAGCGCGTTTAACTCATATATATCTATCATAATCTATACATCGTGAAAGTAATTTCTGATGAAATTCGGTATAAGAGTTAGGAATATTATTATTATTATTAAAATAATCTGCCGTGTGCCACAGGACTTTCTTATACGTAATAATGACAGTGAACAGTGTACGTGATTTTTATTTTAGTGAAGGATATTTCTAACAAACTAATAAAAGATAGAGTAAAATGAATGAGACATAAACTATAGAAATATTATTTTATACATTATGTATCGAACGAATTTTGTTTAACATAATTACTAACAATAAAATGGAAACGGATGTTTACTCTTGTAATTTTTTTAATTTTTTGAAATAAGACAAAAATGTTTTAGATAAAAAATGTCGAGTATGTTATTATCTATAATTTATACATTTTTTTCCAACACTTATGATTTAGCCAGAAATATTTTTTTTAAAATCATTATTTAGAATAATCTATACTGGTTGCTGGGTGCTTTGACCGTACGGATCACGACTAATACCGTCAAGTCGCACGACGACCACTGCAAACTAAATGAATTAGAGTATACAGTGTTTATTCTCAGTATTACGTATAAGAAAGGCCCATGGTACCTATGGCAAACACGTACAGTCTCTGTAATACGTATAAGAAAGTCCCATGACACTCATGGCAGATATTTCTTCTCTGTTATGAACCATTTGAAATGTACTTAAAATCGAATACTTAGTAAAAAAAAAAAAAATTAAATTTGTTTTTTTCGAAAAAATGAATAGAACATAAATTATAGATAATAATATTACCTACAATTTTCAACTTGGCCATTTTTCTCTAATTCGCACTGTTTCAGTGTAATTCGAAAAATTCAAAAATCGATGTAGGTAAACATCCGTTTCCGGTTGAATGATCGTTTTCAAAAATAGGAGGTTTTCTTCCCAGGCAAAAATCAATCTTAAGTATAAAATTCCACCTTTCTACGATTTGTCGTATTTGAGTTACAGCGTCTACAGACAGACAGACCGACAGACACACAGACATCATGGCGAAAATAGTCAGAATGGATTCAGGGAAGGTCAAAATTGATAATTCCATCAAAATCCGGATTTCGAAAAAAATCGCGATTACAATACTACTTATACTATATGTATATACTATATATATAAATATATATAATATATATACTATATGTATAAATACTTACTTATACTATATGTATATTTCATATACATTGGTATAAGAAAGTAAAAAATAGTCAGTCCGAAATTTACCTTAACAAATGCCGTCAGCAGCTGATTTACTACCCCCGTGCCAAAAGCTAACGAAACTAGCTGACACTGACTGACGGCAGGCTGTATATCTACACCACAAATGTGACGTAATATCAAAAAATCAGCTTTTAGAAAGTAGTTGCAAATTTTGGCGCTCACCTCCCCGACTATATTTTAACGTTGGTTGCTTGAAAACTGAATATCAATAATAGTCCAGCAACATAGAATTTTTTACTGATGTATAATTTGGAAAAATGTTTGAGATGTCAAATTTTAACAGTTGCTGGAACATGTTGAGATGTATTTTTCATGAAAACTCTGTGACAAAATATGCCTCATTCAAAAAAATGATTTTTTACATTTCAAAACAGTTATAAAATTTCCGATATTTTTGAAATTATTTATTTTGTTATAAACAAAATACAATTATCAACATTTTAACTATGTCAAAAACTACCCTATTCACCTTATGCTATACTATATGTATGTATTTACATACTTACTTTTACCTCTACACAAAAAAACTGTGCCTGCCATTGAATACCTATCTACGAATACTTTAAAGATATTGAAAAAAATAAATAAATATTTCATTTTTTATTATACAATTTAATGAAAGAAAAGTGTATTTTTATATCATTTATAAAACGTTCACATGATAGTGGGTGGCCTATATATGATGCTACTTGCAAGCTCCAAAATTTAAATAAATAAGTACAAGATATTTGACGTTTATTAAAATTTACGAGAATGAAAATACAGCTAGACATCAAATAATTCGATACTATATGTATTTCCTTACGTTGATTAGAACATGCGAAGGAAATTGTACGGAGAGGTAAATTATTAATTGGTTTAAACTTTGATTGAATGCTCGCATATCTGAATTTTAATCAATTTGTGATTGCGTTAAAATTGTATTTAATAAAGGCTTGTAAATAAAACGCAACGGGCAAGAGATTTATTCATTATCATATTGTCAGACGCATTTAATATAATATTTTAAAGTACCTATTCGTTTTCATTTTCAATTAATTTAGACAATGACATATAAGAATCATAACACGCTACCTAGCATTGTTACTCCGTAAAGTCAGCGGCGTATCATTCGTGTTTCAAAATAAATATATATCAATTGTTTAGAATTATAAAATTAGTTCATTTAATAAATGTTTTATTCGTCTTTAATGTTTTTCAGTGATAGTTTAATAACAGAGACACGTCTATTTGGAACCATTATCTCTCTTACAAATCAAGTTCAACTATTTATGAATTTTTAACCGGACGTCTATGGGAAATATACATTGAATTTGAGATTCGATCAAAATCAGTTCATTATACAGTTTTGTATAATGGACGACGGACGAGGTAGCTTGTTATTAACATACTTTCCTAATCTAAGATTTTTGGCACTAATGTTCAAGGTAATATGCATTTTTTTTAAATTTTATAACATTTTAATTAACTATTGTTTTATTCAATATTTTTTTGCATATTGTTTGTACGGGTTCAAGGGTAAGAAACCTTAGTAATCTTTAAGATTTTTTAAAATTTATCAGGCCCTACATTATTAGGTATATAAATATAAAAATATCCTTCGATATTAACTTGTGTCCGACCGAAGGTCATTATTTAACCGAAGTCGAAAAAAATTTATAAAATGCTCAAGAAGTTAAGAAAAAATTTTTTTAGCTTAATTTAATTGCTATTAAGTTGATATCGTTTTTTTAATGCGTTTGCAAAGTTATGATTTAAAATAATACAAACAGAAATGCAAATGTTTTTTATTGTTTTAAATATTCTGATTATGTAATTTAACGTACCTAATTAATAAAATTATAAATAAAATTATAAAAAAATTATTTTTTCTGTAACTTCCACATAAAATATATTTTAAATGTCTAAATAAAATGATACAAATTTTTAGTTCGAAGTGTAATTTACTGACAGAAAAACTGAACAGGCAAAAGTCACTCAGTTTGGAGGGGCAATAATATTGCCGCAATGACATGTACACAGTACATTTTTAGTTTCTAAGTTTTTTTTTTAATTTTTGTATAAATGAAAAACTATATTTTTATATTTTTATTTAAGAAAAAAATATATTGGTACTTATACTTATTGTTAGTATGGTACATAGTTCAACCTCCAAAGCCGATTATTTAGCTGGAGATGACCGATGCTGAAATCAAAACCGAATATTTTGTCGGACAATACTTATAACTTTAAATTCAATAGAATTTTCTCTCATATTTCCCGAAATCTCTTACTAATTAATTACTAAATAACTAAAATAAAACCAAAATAGTTTACCCAATAAAACAAGAGTGACCTGATTACCGAACTGTCATAATAAAAACTATGAAAAAAGTGTTTCAAACACAGAAGATCTGGGAAATCCCGTAATAGTTAAGCACCATAATATAACATATTACTTACCAGCACGGATAACATCGACACCTGTCGGCAGCCAGCGTTCTCCAGGCCGCAACAAGAGCAGCACGGTATTGCTAGGCAGAGTACGGAAGTACTCGCCGTCCTCGACGTGAGTGCCGTCGCTCTCTAGCACCAGCCGTGCCGGTTCACCGGCCGGCACACCGAGTTTCTCTTTACCTGAAACACAGTACACATAAATATGTACACTATGTATACAGTGGCCCAAAAATAACGACCGCTGTATAATAATAAACAAATTATGTGTTGAATTTAGCTGGAATGTTCTGCAAATTGGTCTTCAACTCATGGAAGCAACAATATGTTCCAACAAGATTCAACTTTAGCAAACAAAGCTTGTCTTATATAAGAATATGTTAACATATTCACCGAATTTTGTGTGTTGAAGGATAATCAAAATAAATATATTTTTTAATATAAATTAATTTTTACTTGGTAATATCATCAGTTTCTGTGTGTGTATCCGCAAATTATGTATTAAGGGCAGGAACCTGAACCTGAACCCGAACCCGAACCATAAACCCGAAAAAACCTGTATTTTTCATGAACCTGAACCCGAACCGAACCACTATATTTCAAAGTCAGCGAACCTGAATCTGAACCCGAACCTTTTCATGGATATCCGGTAACCATATATTTTCAAAAGGTTCAAGAAGTTTATTTATAATATTTTATCAATTTATATACCGCAAACATATTGTTTTTAATTTGAACCCACACCTGAACCTGATAAATAATTTTTTTACCCAAAAAATTTTCATCGTGCTGAACCTGAACCTAAACCCGAACCGAAAATTATTATTGAACCCGAACCGAACCCGAACCATAAATAAATTTCGGTTCAAGTCCCTGATTAAGGGGTATGAACAGTGTAAAATTTTCAAAAAATCAATTTTTTTATTTGTTTATAAATTATTAGTTAACATACCAAAGAATATGTACCTTAAGTTTCAAGTGAAAATTCGAACGTTTAGTATTCGAAAAGAGCGCCAAATGCTATCATGCTATATATTCGATGTATCTCTTCCAAAACTTTAAACGCTATTTACTCAAAATCACTTTTTTGACCTGATTGACAGCATAACTAAGACAGTTTTCGTCCGATCGATTTGATTCAAAAAAGATTTTGTAGAAGAAACGTGCCTTTTCAGCAGGACGTAGCCGTTTTTTATCTTTTTTTATAAACAATTTTCAATAGAAAAATTTTGATTTTTCTTTTCAAATGGTCGCACTTTTTTCTAAACGATATTTTGAAAATTCCCTACGTCCGGCTATAGCTAATAACAAATATTTTAAGAATCTTTTTCGTTTTTTGTCCTCAGATGATCCATTTGAACGAATTGCTGTCAACGCCACTGAGGTCAGATTTAAGAGGTGCCATTTTCAAAGGACCTTTATGCAAAAATACACAATTAAAAAAAATTAAGAACTTATTAATGTACTAAAGATGTGTACAAAATTTGATATGAATCCGTCAAACCGATTTCTTTTTTATAAAATAAACAAAAAAAAACACCTAAAATTCTTACGTTTACACTGTTCATACCCCTTAACAAAGACAGAGACGTCCCCATTATTTTTTAAATAGAGAGTAACAAAGCTTATAGACAAATTATTAACACGAATAGTGTTTTTAGCTTATATTACCTTTATTATATACGACCATGGTATAGAAAAAGTATGTATTAATGTAAAAACAAGTCAATGTTATAAAATAAATGTATGTTAATATTATCTACAACTGGAAATACATAGAATAAACAATAGCTAAGTATGTATATCTATATTAGGGTGACTCATTTCCGCAAAACATTTTTTTTTCAAGGTCCTCAAGCAAAATTTTAATCTACATATAGAAAGAAAA
Organism: Sialis lutaria; assembly: GCA_949319165.1. Taxonomy (NCBI): domain Eukaryota; kingdom Metazoa; phylum Arthropoda; class Insecta; order Megaloptera; family Sialidae; genus Sialis; species Sialis lutaria. Next base: position 13,906,112 of record OX439241.1, read on the forward strand.
ATTCTCACCAAGATTGAGCTCTTAATTCCTATTTTAAGTACTTGCAATTTAAATATGAAGTATGAAGTTTTCCCATTTAAAATGCATGTAAAAAAAATTTTTTTTTTTCAAATTTCTAATGCTTAGACACCTTTTATCATATTGGGAATCGGTTTGATGGACCTTACGGAAAATTTCACGCTCTTTAAAATTGCTTTAGTGTTTTTTTCTGTAACTCACACTGGTTCGCCAGTAGGAGTCATCTAAACACTAACTAATAATGCAGCATTATTAGTTAGTATTTATCAATTTCTTGCGTTTTAAGACCTAAAAATGGCTGTAAATTCATTAAATATTGGTAAAAAAAACTATTTTTTACGAGTCAGCTCTTTTTTTCTCCCTAATTTTTGCGGTTTGCTAAAAAAAAAATGGAAAAAAAAATTATTCCAAAAACTGTATTTAGATGACTCCTACTGGCGAACCAGTGTGTTACAGAAAAAAAACACTTAAGCAATTTTAAAGAGCGTGAAATTTCCCGTAAGGTCCATCAAACCGATTCCCAATATGATAAAAGGTATCGAAGCATTAGAAATTTGAAGAAAACCAATTTATTCCAAAAACTGTATTTAGATGACTCCTACTGGCGAACCAGTGTGAGTTACAGAAAAAAACACTAAGGCAATTTTAAAGAGCGTGAAATTTCCCGTTAGGTCCATCAAACCGATTCCCAATATGATAAAAGGTGTCTAAGCATTAGAAATTTGAAAAAAAAAAATTTTTTTACATGCATTTTAAATGGGAAAACTTCATATTTAAATTGCAAGTATGTACTTAAAATAGGAATTAAGAGCTCAATCTTGGTGAGAATTTTTTTTTTATGTAGATTAAAATTTTGCTTGAGGACCTTGAAAAAAAATGTTTTGCGGAAATGAATCACCCTAATCTATATGTATAAATACCACAATAACATGCATTACATTTTTATTTTAAAGGTACATTAAAGTAGTTTATTAAATAGAATTAAAAGTAGGTAGTCATGTTTTTATTCTAGAAATAGATATTTTATTTGAATAAAAAAACATTGAAATCAGATACATACAGGGTGGCCCAACTAAAACGAAACGGCCGCGCTTTTTGTGATTTAAAATAAGATTTTGAAAAAATGCTCGAATACGTCGATTTTGCTTTCAAGGGGGACATATTTTGCTCTAAATTGTTGTAAGAATCTTTTCAACCCACAACGCTATGAACACAACCCTTAAAATATTAAATAGCATGATAGGGCAAGTGATACCTCATTTGAAAGGTTTTTTCATTCTAAACAAGGAGCTTTTTGTTTTGTTTTTCATTTCTGTTTAGTTTTAGTCAAGTTATTTACATTGTTAGTTCCATGAATGCATTGATTGATCAACAAAACAAACATTTACATCTAAAATTCAAAAAAAAGTAGGCTTATTTTCTTATCAAATAATTTTAAAAAATTTAACCAACATCCAAAACTTTAATTATTTCAATAATGTCCGGTATTATAAATGACCTAGCAAATTTGCTAAGTAGCAAGTACTCTTAAATGAGATATCAAACTTATATGACAGTTCTCAGTAAGTTGGTTTTTACTGTTTTTTACGCAAGGTTAGTAAATACACTTTAGTAAATATACTTTACATACCTTTTTTTACTTCCTATGTACGAAACTATCTATCTAAAACGGTAAAAACCAACTTACTGAGAACTGTCATATAAGTTTGATACCCAATTTGAGAGTGATTGCTAGCTTGCAAATTTGCTAGATCGTTTATAATACCGGACATAAATAGTCAAATTAATAATAATAATTCTCTACAACTTTATATTTACAAATATGTATTTCAATTATAATTAATTTCAAATCTTTTTTTAAATCAAAAATAAATATAGGTAGTTTTAAAAAAAATTATAAGAAAGTAATTTTTTTTATAATCACACAGACAATTGTTTTAGACATAGGCATATACAAACATACATATGTGTGTACTTGCTAAACTCGCCTAATCGAAACTAAAATTTAGATTATAGTATATTTTTTAAGGTTTGTTATATAATTGTAAAATATAGTTCAGATTATTAAAGAGTACATGAAAATGTATATGTAAGGAACGTTTCTTTGATTTTTGCCAAAAAAATATATAATAGATACCAAAAGTGAGTTTTGCAAGTGAAATATTGTATTGATGAATTAAAAATCAATCGGTATAAGCCAGGGATTCCCAACGGGACCCAGGTGGACCCCTTAGGGGTCTATGGAAATTTAAAAAGGGTCTATAGCAGTGATGGGCAAACTACGGCCCGGTGAATCGTTCAATCCGGCCCGTCACATATTTTATAATAATAATATCTAAAAAAGAGAATTAGACTCAAAATGTAAAAATTCAAGTTTCACAAGGTTAAATTCACTGACTGCTGTAAAGGAAGGCAAGATTAGGGATTATGAAGATAACTTGAGGAAACTTTATGACGAATTTTAAAGAAGATTTCAAGACTTCAGTGCAATTGAAAAAGATTTGGATTTTTTCACAATGCCTTTTAACCCGTTTCATGCCAAATGGCATAAATTTTTTTACTGTTTTCAATCGTTTGCTTTTCAGTGAGTCAATCAACCAAAGCTTTCTAAGACACATTTTCTATCGTAATTTTTTCTGCTCTTTCCGAATCCGGCAACAGAATTTTTCTATCTGCCGCCATTTTTTAAATATGGCCGCTGAAAGCAAAAAAAATGTGAAATTTCTAATATTTTTTTCAAAACAATCGTAAATTTGAACAAGAAGCACTTACGATAGGAGGCTAATTCTTCATATCTAGTGGAATAATCGATTTTTCTTAAAGATAGGACCGATAAAGTAAGAAAATTCAATATGGTGGATTTAAGATGGCGGCCATAACTACGCAAAAAAATACGATTTTTACGAAGTCAACCGATTTGGACCAAATTTGGTAAATTAGGGTTTTCGGGGTCGCTGATCATGGATTTGAAGTCGGATTTGTAAAATCCAAGATGGCGGATCCAATATGGTGGACGAATTTTCCAAATTTTAACTGATTTACGCTAAATTTTGTATATAACGATTTTCGGAGTCGCTGGTCACAAATCTCAAGTCAGATTTACAAATTCAATATGGCGGATTTAAGATGGCGGCCATAACTAAACAAAAAATTACGATTTTTACAAAGTCCACCGATTTGGACCAAATTTGGTATGTAAGGGTTTTCGGGGTCGCTGATCATGAATTTGAAGTCGGATTTGCAAAATCCAAGATGGCGGATCCAATATGGCGGACGAATTGTCCAAATTTTAACCGATTTACGCTAAATTTTGTATAAAGGGGTTTTCGGAGTCGCTGGTCACAAATCTCAAGTTAGATTTACAAATTCCAAGATGGCGGATCCAATATGGCGGACGAATTGTCCAAATTTTAACCGATTTACGCTTAATTTTGTATATAGGGGTTTTCGGAGTCGCTGGTCACGAATCTTGACTTGAGATTTGTGACCAGCGACTCCGAGAACCCCTATATACAAAATTTAACGTAAATCGGTTAAAATTTGGACAATTCGTCCGCCATATTGGATCCGCCATCTTGGATTTTGCAAATCTGACTTCAAATTCATGATCAGCGACCCCGAAAACCTTTACATACCAAATTTGGTCCAAATCGGTGGACTTTGTAAAAATCGTAATTTTTTGCGTACTTATGGCCGCCATCTTAAATCCGCCATATTGAATTTGTAAATCTGACTTGAGATTTGTGACCAGCGACTCCGAAAATCCTTATATACAAAATTTAGCGTAAATCAGTTAAAATTTAAAAAATTCGTCCACCATATTGGATCCGCCATCTTGGATTTTACAAATCCGACTTCAAATCCATGATCAGCGACCCCGAAAACCCTAATATACCAAATTTGGTCCATATCGGTTGACTTCGTAAAAATCGTATTTTTTTCGTATTTATGGCCGCCATCTTAAATCCACCATATTGAATTTTCTTACTTTATCGGTCCTATCTTTTAGAAAAATCGATTATTCCACCAGATATGAAGAATTAGCCTCCTACCGTAAGTGCTTCTTGTTCAAATTTACGATTGTTTTGAAAAAAATATTAGAAATTTCACATTTTTTTTGCTTTCAGCGGCCATATTTAAAAAATGGCGGCAGATAGAAAAATTCTGTCGCCGGATTCGAAAAGAGCAGAAAAAATTACGATAGAAAATGTTTCTTAGAAAGCTTTGGTTGATTGACTCACTGAAAAGCAAACGATTGAAAACAGTAAAAAAATTTATGCCATTTGGCATGAAACGGGTTAATGTTGACTGTGGATTAGTGAATCCAGAATTGCAGCTTGAATTAATTGAACTCCAATCTAATAGTCATATCAAACAATTATTTCTAAATATTCCAAAATTAGAATTCTACAAGGACTTGTCAAAAACCAGTTTTCCAAATTTAATATCTCACGCGCAACGAATTTGTGCAATGTTTGCATCGTCCTATATTTGTGAGCAACTTTTTTCTTTAATGAAAATATATCAGAAATAGACTGACAGATGAACATCTCGGAGCACTATTATGAATAAGTACGTCCCAATTTGATCCAAATTATGAAGAACTGTTGTCAAACCAATAATTTATATATATATTTTTCCAATGACCTTTATTTGCTTTCTACTTGAACTTTTTCAATAAGATTATTGTATGTTTTCTAGAATCTAAAAATGTAAGGGGATATATAAAGAAAATCCATTCTTTTAAAAGAAGGAACCCCTGATATACATTAGTAATAGATACTAGAAACAAAAATTACTGGTATGTACAAAATTGTAGATGTAAGGCATTTTGAAGAATTGTAAATAAAACGTAATAAATTAATTTAAAAAATGCAGATTGACATACCTCTATGTAAAAGTTCCTCGAAGCTATTAACAACGAGGCCTTTTCGGACGTTACGCCAGCTGTCCCATATCTTGAACGGTCTCTTTCCTCGAACCTCCTGTAACAAATGTGTTTCCTAAATGTACATTCGTCAAAATCACTTCATCAATATATGTTACATATAATTGGCAGCGTACATATGAACCATTCAGAGTATTCTTAAGTTTACATCGAAAACCAATATCAATAATATAATTGAAATCACATTATATTTAAAGCCGTACTTATGAACAGATGCTAACTAAATAATTCTAGACCGCTATTTTATATACATAAGTTACTAGCACCAGTTTTGAAAAATAGCCCAATGTTGAACATTTTTAAATTAAATGTACTAAATTAGAAATATTTGTTGATATTTGATTACTGTCATTACTTGATATTAATCTATATACATTTAACTGCCTTACAGCGGGATTTGATGATAATATAAATATCATTTTGTTTGAAAATAGTGGACAAATAACCATCGCGGTTCTGCACACTATCAAGAAAAGTGTATTTTCTTATATAAATGCTTTATATTGCTTTCAATTTTACATTATTTTATAACGTTTGTGCCATTAATTAATCCTTAAGAAGTGTTCATTACTGGGTATTCATTACTGGATTTACGTTCATTACTGTAGAAAAAACATATACAAAATAAAACGCTAGAGTTAAAAAAAGTAATTTGCGGATTTTGGTAATTAAATTTATTTGATAAAGAATAAGTTTATGAGAAATCCAAAAAAGTAGGCCATCAATCCTAAAAACCAATATATGTAGTTTGCTCATCTTAAAGCATCCAAGACCAGTGCCAGTAGCTTATATTATTATTGGACACTTAAATTTCCAAGAATTTAATATTCATACCTGAAAATTCGGACAATAATTTTATATTTCATTTTTTAACCAAAGTAATGATATTTTTGAATGTTAACAAGTAAGAATTCTCACTTTTAATTTATCAAAATTCAGCATCGTCAAACGATTCTAAGCTTAATTTATAAAAAAAATCCAAAACTTATTTTAATCTCTATACATCCATATAGACCACTAATGTACTTCTAACAGAATTTATTTATTTGTATTCAAGCAACTAAAAACTATACCTTGCATATTTCAAACGCTTCAAAGCAATTACTTTTCTACGAGTTTTTTTTATACATATAAACATTTTTCAAAACCTTCGTCTCGACGAAACCAAATACTACATTTTTTAATGTCCAATTTTTTTAAGATACGAACCAATCTTCTCTCAATATAACTACATAGCTACACCATAAAATTTTTAACTTATATTAACTGACCAGACACGTCTCTAAAATTGCTAGCGACACTAAATTATATTCAAGGTACCAAATCAATGTTATATCTTCTCTTTTCAAAAAAAAAAAAATATTGCTTGATATCCAAGTTGCCCTCAAATGAATTAATTTTATCCTTTATTCTCGCGTATCCCAATTTCATCCATAAAAATAAAACTACAAGTTATAGCCCAGTGCATTATTTTCTACGAAAAAAATTTCATCTATATAATTAAACTATATTTGCCTTTTTTAATCGTAATAGTTTAGATCTTAAAAATTAGTTTTCCGTTAATACCTTCTTATTCTCTGATTTTATGACAAAAACATATCAGATCAAAAATATAGAGCATATAATTTTCTATAATAAAGATTCTATACTTTTTTTCATATAAGTTATAATTTTCACGTATTTTAGATCTAAAGTTGTATGTACTATTTGAAAAATAAACAACCCCTGTTTGACGACACAATTGTCGAGAACTATAATTCACACAAACTTCATATTAGCCTTAAATATTTGTTATCCAGTCTTGTTTTATGCATTAAAATTTGAGTTAATTTTAATAAACCGTTTAGTAGTTAGACTCATTTAAGTATAAAATCTATATTTTTGATCTAATCACTTTTTATTATAAAATGAGTAAATATGGGATATATATTAACGAAATTTAACCTAACTACGATATGTTTTTATTAGAATGAGTGGGTTAATAAAAAATCAAATGTACACTACCCAAACGGCACTCAAGAATCTAGACGGCGCTGGAGGCATGCAGCAGCACCACACGAACTATACTCACACATACACGCGCGCACGTGAGCATGTGTGTGTGTCAGACTGCCGCCGTCATTCACTACAGCACCATCTGTCGCAGACTGCGCGAACCCGCGCGCACACAGGAACGGGGCGTGGCGTGTGGCGGAGGGGGCGCGAGCGATAGTGGGGATGACCCGGTTTCGCGTACGCTGCCACTGGGCCAGAACCGGCGTTACTGTGTCACTCGGATCGTGTTCTACAGATAAGATGATGCCTACTCGCGCCCGTTGCATGGCTCGTATTTTACACGGTGCCGTTTATACAATCATATACAGTACAGCCTCCCTTAAAGGATACAGTTTACCTCACTAAACGCATAATATTTTAGGTTATGTTTATTTTTACAACAATCATTATAACTTTTTATTTCTTTTCAAATGGAAACACCACATTTATGCCCAGTATTATCAACAAATTTAATGCTCATTTAAAGTAAAGTTGGTGTATTACCAACATTATATTTATTTGAAACCATATTTAGTCAAATACTAGGCTCTCATAGAAAAATGTACATAATATGCGTTGTAAAAACATAATACAAAAAATTATTAATTCCTTTAATTAAATGTACAATGCTTGTTTTTGTTGATAATACGACACAAATTTTAAATGTAGAATTAAACTAAATGATAGTTAAAGGAGCATTTAGTTTAACTTGGTAATACCGAGCGTATTACTACGAAGTAATATAATTTTTTATAAATCAAAAATAGTTTATCTTCAAATATTTTTATGTGGAATGATTTATTATCAAGTATGTAGGGGGAAGAAGGAAAATCTAGTTTTAGAAAGGTTTTCTTGCCCCAAGTATATACGTTTAGGAAGGTTTCTAATGCCCTCAGTGCACTGGGGATTTTATTATATTTAATAATCAAACTAGCTTACAATTAGTTACCCGCCGTTGCAAAAACATACGTGTACACTGATAGAAAGGATTTCTCAAACCAAGTAAATCTTGTTTTGTATATAACGAAAACAATATTTTCTTAAGATAAGCAATAATCTCTTAAACCAACTATAGTATTCTTGAACGAAGGAATAACGTAGTTGGATTAAGAGTATGTTTCTTATATTAAGAATATATTGTTTTTGTTATATACAAAACAAGGTTTTCTTGGTCCAATACAGTTTTTTTTCTGTGTACATTAAAAAGTATACATGGGTGTGCTAAAACTATTTGCGTATCCAAAAAACGTTTATAAATAAAATTTCGGGAATTTAAATTCACATTTTTGTTGTTTTTTTTTCTTGATTACTTTTCTAAATTGCAATATAGGTCATATTTATTTTTCTCGCAAGTTGACATTAAAATAACATAATCGTATAAATTTTAAAAAATCAAGAAATATCATTTCAATCCATACTTTTATTAACAATTAAATTTGTATATCATTTTTTTTTAATTAATGATAAATACATTATTTTTAATATGTTAAAGTAGGTACTCTTCGAGAACCTTGTGATAAATAGTTTTTTTTATTAATAATAAAAATTGATTTTTCATTATTTATAATCGTAATCTATAATCCTTATTTGTAGAAAAAAAATAAAATGTAGGTACAAGATAGATCGAGCGATATATAAAATAAAAGCCCGTACCATCTAACTGCCCCCATCCCCAACTTATCTCTTTTCCGTCTACATTAATGTTTACGCGTATTTGAAAAAAATTATTCGCATTTTCATAAACAGTTAAAAACAAATACCAAATTACAGTTTAACATATCTTTAAAAGAGAGAAAAAGATACGAAGATCTAAAGGAATATAAAACGATTAACTTACTGCGTATTTAAATTTTAGAAACAGCTGATTTTATATTAGAATCATTTTGTATTATAATATTTTTATTTGATTCATATCAGAAAAATTCTAATCATGTGAGTTAAAAAAATAATTTAATTATTTTCTACTAAAGCAGTGTTCCATAAACTGTGAATCGCGCTTAAGTTTACCAAGGGGTATGTACGATATTTCAAAAACAGTTTGATCACTTAAAATATATACATATTATTACCAGGGTGTAGCAAAAAGGGGAACGGGAAATAAAAAGGCCTAAGGATCTGTTTACTAGATAACATTTGATTTTTTTAAATAAATTATTTCAATTTCATAAATTAAAAATAATGTTAATTTATAAACTAAAATAGTTATGGTAATTAATATGTTTTTAATGCTATTAATTAATATTTTTCAAACAATATAAAATTGGTGCAAAAAGTAAATTTTTGACGGTATTTTTTATTAAAATCATTAAAAAATCATTTTTTATCTCGCCTAACCTTCGCACTTTCGTAAAGTCTACGAGGCCCTATTTGCAGGACTAATAACGTGACCATCGTACAAAATTCTCAACAAGAGTATTTTATATCACATAGTTTCCTAACTACTATTTCCTTAATGCGCGATCATATTTTACATTGTGTAAAATGAAAAAACTTTCCTAATATCAATTTTCGACATCAACAATGATTTGAATATTAATAATTTATTTTACAAAATTTTCTTCCAGTAACCTTTTTTATAATTTTGTCGGGAAATTTTACACAGGTAAATTTTGTTCATTTGATATTAAAAAAAATAAATAAAACTGCTATCAATTATGATATTTTCAACTAAGAGACTAAAATTTTACTGTAAACAGCAATAACCTACTCTTTTTTATTTTTACCAAACATTTTTTCATATACTTTCTCAACGTTTCATCGCATATTATAGTGGAAATATTCAAAAACTTTTTAAATTCTTACAAAAAGTTATAAAATGCATTTCCATTTTACTAAAAATTGTTATTTAGTGTCGTATTTTTTAAATTAAAATATATTTACTTACATTATATTCAAAATATACACGCCTATGACTTATTTTGCAATAAAAATAATGCTAACGACAAACATTTTGAGAATCGGATATTTAAGAATTTAGGTACAGAGAAAAAATTCTATAAAACATTATTGTGCTAGTATAAATAATTTGGGACAGATCAGTATTATGGGAAAAATTGTAATGCGCATTGAAATTTTCATATGAAAATAATGTGTAGTACGTAATTTATTTAGTAAAATTATCAATATTATCTGAAGAACAATTACTGTATTCAGGTTACAATACAACATAGTAATTTTTATAATAAAAATAACACAATATTTTCACCGTATTTTTTTAGCATTAATTTACATATATGCAGCCAGTTAATATTTTCCGTATAATATACACTTTTTCCATAAAAAATAAGACAGTACCTACAATATAAGTATGTATAAAAGCCATTCACACATTTAAAACAATTAAAAATATACCTATCTATTTTATGAAAATTCATGATAACTGGTAAAAATACATTAATTTAGGTATACACACGGTCGTTTTCACCACTAGTCTTTAAACTATGTTTTTGCGGAACCCCGGGGTTCCAAGATTCCTCTCTGGGGATTCCACGATTCAAAATGAATATTCGAAAAAAATTATAGAGCACTCACAATAGTTGACTAATGTTTATTAACTAAAAATATAAATATATATAATATATATAGATATATTTGAAAATGAATGCACATTATTAACATTAATTTTTTGTTAAAAGTTTTTAATAAAAAATACACTATTTTTCTTTAATTGTCTCTACATAAAGTACCTATAATCAACATTGGTTTACTTTTAATATTATTTTTAGATATATTTTTCTAAAGTTGGGAAGAGGTTTACCGAAAAATATCTTAGTTCCGAATTCTAAGGGTTAGGTAAGTTTGAAGAACATTGCACTAGAGCACTAGACAATTGATACTGTCCCAATATTTTTTGAGGCCCGTTACTCTAGAACAAAAAATTGTCTCGGGACAATTAGGTCAGTTATACATTATACTGCAATTCAGTATGTTTATAAATTTTGTAATAAGTTTTGGCACCTTAACGATTCTATGGCTGAGTGAGACTAAAACGAGACCGAGATCGAGAAAAACTAAAATTACTTAAAATTGTAAAAAAATAATACAGTATCGAGTTAAGGTTTTTATGGTTTTAGGGTCTAATTATTAATTGGAATTTAATCAACTTTTTTAAACTAGTATTTGCGATTTATATTTAAATTTAATAAAATCATTTTTTAGTGTTCTGTACCGATGGAATCAGACTATATCTGTGTGTCTGTCTGTCTGTCTGTTTGTCACAGTCTTCTAAGTATTGAAACATTTGACCTAGAAAGCTGAGATTTGGTATAATTATAATAAATAGACCTGACATAAAAATATAATCTTTAGTTTTTGATACTTATTGAGGGGGAAATAGGTTACTAGAACATGTTTTATGTAATTCCAGCGAGTGAAGTATCAAATGAGAGCTGGCAATTCAACGATTTTAAATATGCTATTTAACAAATTTATAAAAAAATATTTCCCCCTGCTCACACTTCGGAAAGTAACAATGAGAAAAAATCCGAAAAAATTGAAACATTAATAATGATGCCGGGACCAAAAGAAAGTTATCAACATCCACCACTTACATATGTTTTCAAAAATAATTCAAAAATTGCATTATCTTATGTTTTCAAAAATAATTCAAAAATTGCATTATCTTAAGGTTTTCAGCATTGTTGAGGTTTTAAAACTGTAAAGTTTGTGTTATCTGATGCGATTGCTAGTGTTCGCAAGTACAATTCAAAATAAAATAAATTTAAAAACTATACGATACGGGACACTAATACGTGAGGTTCGAAATATTGTTTATTTTAAAATAAATTCACGATAAATTAATAGAGCAGAAAAATGTATATGACCTTTCCTACTCACCAGAACCAAAAAATACTTTTATTGACCTGGGTCAGGTTAAATATTAGTACATATTAGTATCGCCTATGGTCGAAATTCGACCAATATTTTACCTGCCTTAACGGCAACATACACAAATGATTTTTTGTGCACATAAATTGCACAGTACCTTTCGAAAGCCGAAACAGTAAAATGTATTACTATATGAAAAAAATATTGAGCTATACCTAACTAAATCAAAATTAGAAAAAAATGCAAGATCATTTTAGCAATATAATATTTGATAGACAAAAAAAACATATATACTATTAAAAATTTAAAAATTAAAATATGAAAGCATCTAAAATACTTTCCAACATGCATTAATGTTAAAAGGCCAGTTCAATAGATACAACGCCCCTAAAAATAGAGATGAGTAAAGACATTTCTATCCATATTTCAAATACACGGCGTTATTTAAAATTCAATTAAAATAATCGTACTCCCTGTGTCTATATTTCATTTTTCTGTGCAAACGCGATTTCGAATTTCGGGTCGCAGATTTCACGGGCATGGCCTAAACATTTGACATGCGCTTGAGATATTTAATATTACATAATCAAAATGCATCTTGATTATGATATTTACTCTATAACTCTATACATACATGTTATGTAAATACAGAAATATTTTAAGTACATACGTTTGTTTAAAATAATTCTTAAATTAAGAAGCAGTTATGGATGATATATTAATTATTATATTGAGGACTAAATCAGGACCAGATTAGGAGTTTTAAACATTAAAAGTATTATCAAAATTGATGTCACTAATCATGTAAATGAAATATTTCTTATATTTACTCGTAAATTGAATCCACATTGCATATATTCTACGTAAATGTAATAATATGCCTTATATAATTTAAAATAATGATTTTATAAACACCTCATCCTGATCCATGAGAAGAATAATAAATTAATATATGATTTTCGTCATTTATGGAGATTTACTGTATATATAAATCACAAAACACTGAAATTTAAAACATAATATAAAGCACGTAAAAATGGCAAACTGGTTAAAGTTCACAAACAAAAATTAACAAAAGTTTTATATAAATTACATACATTATTTTTAAAGTCTTGGCACATTTTAACATGAGCCAGCTCCTGCTAAACAACGTTTAGGTAAATGGACCACGAGCTACGGCTGGCTACGAGTGGGTCGTATTAATCACAGTATCCATAATAGCCCGCACACTAGATACTCGTGATTGGTGAACAGAGGCAATCGCACTGTAGGTAAGTACTGGCTGGAATGAACACCGTCACTCTAGAAAACGAGTAGGCCGTGGTGATTGGGATTGGTAACAAACACTCATGCAATGTGGTGAGGGTCGGGTATACACGTTGCACTGTTTTGCACTTTGGACGACATAGCGAGGGGGTGGGTGGGGGCGGCGCATTCAGGCGCGTCCCGAGCACCAGGTCATGCAATGATGGGTAATATGATGCAGCAGGAGGTGTTGTAAATGCACGATCGGATGACACTACACAGGGATGTTTTGGTTGGGTGCGGTTGTGTGCGCGTGTGTGTGTGTAAGGATGGTGGTTGAAATGTTACCTCTCTTGCCATTACGGCATGTCCGACACGGCGGTGTGAGCCGGTTAGCCGCCGCCGCTCGGACCCGACCGCTGCAGCACTGCACCCATGCTCTCTACTCTCTACACTCTCGGGCGCACATCGAGATGCACACACAAACTAGCACAGGACTCCGCCGCACTAGTGTGGACGTCGGCACCCCCGTGTACTGCGGCGTCGCGCTCGCGATCGATCCCACTGCCTACAGGACCGGCACGACGAGTGGGTGCGCACAGGCCCGCGCCTCTCGTGGGCGGATACAGGGATGGAGTCAACCGCTTATACTTACTACACCTACGTACCTATTTACTATTACCTTTACTCTCCATTCATAAACATACATAATACTTACAATATTTATTTTATTCTTATTATAATAATACTTTTATATCTGTTTTTAAATAATTGTTATAAATATATACATACAAATATGCATTTGTCTTATTTATCTATAAGTAAATGTTAAACACTTAAATATACCTATCAAATAGTTACCTGTGCCTTTTAAAATAACAAATAAGATATTGTAATATTAATAAATATTTTTAATAATTTATATAAAAATATTTATCCTGAAAATAACATTAAAGAAAATGTATTTTTTCGAATTCACATAATTTTGATTTATTTTTCATGAAGTAATTTTCGATACATAAAAAATATATTTTTTAACATATCAAATATAAAACCAATTTAAGCCGTTCCTGTTTTTTCCCACGCCTGCGTAACAATTTTATGGGCGGTGTAGATCAAAAAGATGTAAAAGACAAGAATATTGTCAATGAAGCCAACATAACATTTTAATCGTTGAATTTCACACAGAAAAAATAAAAGTTTACTGTATGTCTGAATAAAAATAATATTTGAACAAATTTTCTCTTGAAAAATTATAAATTAACAGTATTTATAAAAATAATAATGATAATAATATTAGGAATAACAATTCAAATTATTAAATATTCCGCCATTTTATACACAATTACAAGAAAAAGAAGAGAGTGTCACGTTACCAAAAATTGCTACCAAATTTCGTTTAGTATACACGCAATAAAGAACGCACTATACGGCACAATACCGAATTCATGTTATCGCGTTTTCCAGAAATGGTGGACACTTAAGAGAATGTTTTTACTACGTTTCTAAAATATATACATCTACGTATATCTATTGAATATTGAAATTATAAATATTTATTAACATTTTTCATTTTTACAATGGAAAACATACCGAGAACTCATGAAGGTACTTTCAATAAAATTTATTTATTTTTTAAAATACTAACTGTTTTCTTTTGTATACAGATATAGAGGCTCAAATTCGAGACATTCAGTCGAAAAAGAAAGAAATTGCAGATGCAGCTCCAAATAAAGGTGTTGGTTTGGGAGAGAGTGGTTATTTTGATAGTGACATATATGATGGAGGTGGTGGAAAAAGTAAATACGATGGATATGTCACATCGATTGCAGCAAACGATGAAGTTGAGGACGAAGATTATGATGTAACTTACAATCAAAGTAAAAAGTCTGGGTTTAATGTTCCTGCTGCAATATTAAACGATGTGGCTCAGGTAAAATTCATCAATTCTTTATATAGTGATTTGTAAAATTAATTTTTACTGTTTTTATAGAGTGAAAAAGATTATGATCCATTTGCTGATCGTAGAAGGCCGACTATTGCTGAACGAGAAGATGAGTATCGCCAAAAACGCAGGAGAATGGTTATCTCTCCGGAAAGAGTGGATCTATTTGCTGAAGGTTTGTCGCATTTGTTATTATTTCTTTTTTCCATCATAGTTTTAGTAAACCATTTTGTAATGATTGAAAATTCATTAATATAAAGTAAATGAAATTTTGAAATACAGTAAAAACATCTTAATTTCATAATTAACTATTTTATTTTGAGCATCTTATTGAACAGATATTGGCATAATATTTCTTATTTCTACTGGGTAGATAAATAATTATGTCTCTTGTTATCAACATATACTATATTATACATAATACATACTAGAACTAGTGTCCGACTGAAGGTCAGTTTTTGGCCGAAATCGAAGCCGAACTTCGGCTTTTCTTGTTACCTTTTGCCCTTTATTTTAAAATTTTTCACAAATTGTTTTCAAATGAAAAATTAATTACCTTTTTTACTCGAATACGAGTATACAGTATCTTTTTATGCGGTACGATATTTTTTCCAAATTCGAGTGGGGTATCAAAAGCTATCAATTCAAGGAATTTAAATATGGTAATGTTTTGTTACTATTAAGATATCTTTAAAATGTTTTTGCCCCCTGCCCATATCTTCGAAAGTAAAGATTTTTTTTAGTTGGTAATATGTATAATAAATGAATTTTCATAAACTTTCTAACCGATTTTTTGTTTATTTTAATGCATTGTTTCGGTTTTACAGTTTTAAAAAATTACAGAATGTATTTCTGACGCTATTAATCCTATCTACAATGCTAGAATAAATAATAAAGAAATGTACGCTATCTTTTGTGCAATTTTTTATATGCGATTTTCTGTAGAACGTATCTACGACATTAAAAAAGACTATATATTCAGCCAAAGCCGAATGTTCGGTCGGACACTAACTAGAACATTTTAAAACTGTCCTGTAGTTTCAGTGATATATAATTCCAAATGTCACTAAACAATACATTCTTTTATCCACCCAATATTAACATACTTTTTAACTTTTGTAAATCTTGACTTCACATAAACTTTTTTTCAATATCAACGTAATATGAAATGAATCAGTGGTGACACTACTGGAAAAAAGTTAGAAGGGGCCCTGTTAAAGTTAGGCATGTTTTAAAAAAAAATTGTCAGCAAACTCAATATGCTAGAGAAACCGTTATAAAAATATACCAGAGACCCGAAGTTCTTAGTTACGCCACTGTATTGAATATATAATTCTTACTTATTGCTTGAAGAAAAGTTTATGTAATACACAGTACGAGTATATTAAAATGAGTTTTCAATCATAGATACCTTCGAGTTTTTTGTTTTGATAGTTGGGGTGTATAAATGAGATGCCTGATTGTATGTTTGTGTGAACCTAACATAATGTTACTGTAGTATTTTTTTTTCAAATACAATTAATAATTATGTTTCTCTCTCTCCTTCGAGGGTATCGCTGAACACTGAAATGGAGTTGGTTTTCTCAACTGAATAGAGGTTCTTCCATCAGCGGACATGTAGAAATATTTTTAAACTCCTGTTGGCTTGTATATTAATATATCAGTGGTGTGGTATCTTTAAATGTATTTGATAAAGATATTTCTTTTAAAAACTAGGCAAAATGAACACGGGTTCCTACTAAGCAATTTATTTGCCTCAACTAATTTATTAAATCAATTACTTTTTATTTTAAAAACCACTGTGCACTACTGATATATAGATATGTATACAGAGATCTTTCCTTTGACTCAAAACTATTGCATATGGTTCATGTATGATTAAAATTACACAAAGAGAAAGTAAATTTCTAAAAAAAAGTCATAAGGATATTTAATTTAAAATGTCCAGAAAAGTCTGCAAATACATGATGTATTTAGTTTTCACTCGTGTGAAAGGTTGAATGAATTTGTCAAAAAACTATTAACCACCCCAGCTTATTTCTAGGTTCGCTTTGTCTCTTTGGAACTGGCTAAAGGTAGCTTGCATCAAGATGGCCGATCTCACAACGTACGTATGTAGTTATAGCAAAACTGTTCTTTACACATTTACTAAAAAAAGAAAATAAAACCATAAATTAATATATTTAATTGTTAATACTGAAAAATATAATATTGTATTAATCAATATAAAATATAATATTTTATACATTTTCTATTTTTATGGTTATAGAAAACAACAACAATAAATAGAAGGTCGATTTTTTCATAAATAAATTAAAATAAGAAATGTGTAAAAAACGGTTTTTATTTAAAATGGTTAAGAACAGAGATTATGAGGTTGAAAAACATTGCAAATAGGGTGCAGTGTTTTTTAAAAGATTTTCTTAAAAACGAATACTTCACAAATTCCTTTATGAATTTCAGGGGGGAAGACACCAGATCTGGGATCTCGTACATACACAGAGATTATGAAAGAGCAAATGCTGAAAGGAGAAGAAACAGAGGTATGTTTTTTTTAAATAAATATATAACACTTTCTTATTTTATATTAGGTTCTTTTTTTAAACAAATTTTTTTACAGTTACGAAAGAAAATTATCGAAAAAGCAAAAGATGGTTCACTAAAAGTTTCGAACGGAGATGCAAAATCTGCACCAAAAAAACGTGGGCGGTGGGATCAAACTGTAGAAGAGTCACCGGTTCCAACAAAAAAGAAACCGGTTCTTGCACCGAATGTAGCTGCGACGCCGACTTGGGATGACGTAAGTATTTATATATTTTACTGGTTTTCTTTCATTTAACCACAGCACAATAAACTAATCATTTGTTATTAACTTTAGCGAACTCCAGCGGACCACCGCTGGGACGAAACCCCAGGCCACAGAGGAAGCGAGACGCCTGGTGCTACTCCTGGACAGAGCACTCGTGCGTGGGAAGCCACACCGGGTCATGCAACACCTGGCGCAGTCACACCCGGTCGTGACACTCCCGGACACGGGGACAAACCAACGAGTAGACGTAACCGCTGGGACGAGACTCCTAAAACTGAAAGAGAGACACCGGGACACGGGAGCGGTTGGGCGGAAACTCCACGTACTGACAGAGGTGCAGCTGATCTTATACAGGTTAGTATTATTTGATTTACTTTGGATTTTCAAATAATTATTCTTTTCTTATTCTAATTTCAGGAAACGCCTACACCTGGAGCAAGTAAACGAAGATCTCGTTGGGATGAAACTCCCAGTGCACAGTTGACGCCTGCAGGGAGCATGACTCCCCAGACACCGGCTGGCCCTGGAGGGCTCACACCCGCAGGTTTGACACCTGGAGGGGGGACGCCCGTGGGACCCCGCGCCATGGCAATGGCAACACCAACTCCTGGTCATCTTGCTTCAATGACACCGGAACAGCTTCAGGCGTACAGGTGGGAGAGAGAAATTGACGAACGTAACAGGCCCTATTCAGATGAGGAATTGGATGCTCTGTTTCCACCCGGTTATAAGGTTTTACCTCCGCCTGCTGGCTACATTCCCATCCGCACACCTGCCCGTAAACTAACGGCAACTCCAACTCCGATAGCCGGAACACCGGCAGGTTTTTTTATACAGCAAGAAGAGCGCGGTTCTGCCGCTAGGCTCGGAGACGCACAACCTAAAGGCGGCAATCTTCCTTTCATG
This sequence comes from Sialis lutaria, assembly GCA_949319165.1. Lineage (NCBI taxonomy): Eukaryota > Metazoa > Arthropoda > Insecta > Megaloptera > Sialidae > Sialis > Sialis lutaria. Next base: position 13,924,844 of record OX439241.1, read on the forward strand.
AAGCCAGAGGATGCTCAATACTTTGACAAACTGCTTGTCGATGTTGATGAGGAGGCGCTGAGTCCAGAAGAACAAAAAGAACGTAGGATCATGAAGCTTCTGTTGAAAATTAAAAACGGGACCCCACCTATGAGGAAAGCTGCACTGAGGCAAATCACAGACAAAGCAAGAGAGCTGGGTGCTGGACCTCTGTTTAATCAGATTCTGCCATTGTTGATGAGTCCAACACTTGAAGATCAGGAGAGACATTTATTGGTAATTTATTATATTTTATATAACTTATTGAATATTCTTAATTAATCAATAATTTTTTTATTATAGGTTAAAGTCATTGATCGAATTTTATACAAACTTGATGATTTAGTCAGGCCGTACGTCCACAAAATATTGGTCGTAATTGAACCTCTTTTGATTGATGAAGATTACTATGCGCGTGTTGAAGGTCGTGAAATCATTTCTAACCTTGCAAAAGCAGCTGGTCTAGCTACGATGATATCAACTATGCGGCCTGATATCGACAATATCGATGAATATGTCCGTAATACAACAGCCAGAGCTTTTGCTGTAGTGGCTTCCGCGTTGGGAATCCCATCTCTTCTACCTTTCTTGAAAGCTGTGTGTCGCAGTAAAAAGTCCTGGCAGGCTCGTCATACCGGTATTAAGATCGTACAGCAGATCGCTATATTGATGGGGTGCGCTATTTTACCTCATTTGCGCTCATTAGTTGAAATTATCGAACATGGATTGGTCGATGAGCAGCAGAAAGTTAGAACAATTACGGCTTTAGCTGTCGCTGCATTGGCTGAAGCAGCAACTCCGTATGGTATCGAGAGTTTTGACTCTGTCTTGAAGCCGCTGTGGAAGGGTATAAGAACACATCGTGGAAAAGGTTTGTAATAATTTATTCCCAACATCTCAAATAACTTCTATACTAATATAAAAATTTCTAGGTTTGGCTGCGTTCTTGAAAGCTATTGGTTACCTGATCCCCCTCATGGATGCAGAATATGCCAACTACTATACAAGAGAAGTAATGTTGATTTTAATCCGAGAGTTTCAGTCTCCCGATGAAGAAATGAAAAAGATCGTACTGAAGGTAGTGAAACAGTGTTGCGGAACAGATGGTGTTGAGCCTCATTATATAAAAGACGAAATCCTCCCGCACTTCTTCAAACACTTTTGGAACCATCGTATGGCTTTGGATCGCAGGAACTACAGACAGTTGGTGGACACAACCGTTGAAATCGCAAACAAGGTCGGTGCTGCAGAAATCGTGACACGCGTTGTTGACGATCTTAAAGATGAGAATGAACAATACAGAAAAATGGTGATGGAGACTGCTGAAAAAATATTAGGTAATCTTGGGGCAGCAGATGTGGATTCTCGTCTTGAAGAACAGCTCATTGATGGTATTCTGTACGCCTTCCAAGAACAGACCACAGAGGATGTTGTTATGTTGAATGGATTCGGCACCATAGTAAACCAGTTGGGAAGACGCGTGAAACCGTACCTGCCCCAGATCTGCGGTACGATTCTATGGCGACTGAATAACAAATCTGCGAAAGTCAGACAGCAGGCTGCAGATCTTATATCTCGTATTGCAGTCGTCATGAAAACATGCCAAGAAGAGAAACTCATGGGACATTTGGGTGTTGTGTTGTACGAGTACTTAGGTGAAGAATATCCGGAGGTCTTGGGTTCGATTCTCGGTGCATTAAAAGCTATTGTAAATGTAATAGGAATGACGAAAATGACTCCGCCGATCAAAGATTTACTTCCTAGATTGACGCCTATTCTTAAAAATAGACACGAAAAGGTATTTGATGAAACTGTGTTTTATTTTCAAAATAATTAATATATATTTAATTTATAGGTACAAGAAAACTGCATAGATTTGGTAGGAAGAATAGCAGATCGTGGACCTGAGTTTGTTTCAGCTCGTGAGTGGATGCGAATTTGTTTTGAACTTCTTGAATTATTGAAAGCCCACAAGAAAGCAATCCGTCGAGCTACGGTGAACACATTCGGTTACATAGCTAAAGCTATCGGCCCGCACGATGTATTGGCAACTCTGTTAAATAACCTGAAAGTACAAGAAAGACAAAATCGTGTTTGTACAACAGTTGCCATAGCTATAGTCGCTGAAACCTGTTCACCTTTCACCGTTTTACCCGCACTGATGAACGAATACAGAGTACCAGAACTGAACGTACAAAACGGTGTTTTAAAGTCGCTTTCTTTCCTGTTTGAATATATCGGAGAGATGGGAAAAGATTATATTTATTCTGTTAGTCCTTTATTGGAAGATGCGTTAATGGATCGAGATTTAGTTCACAGGTAAATATAATTTATAAAGTAGTTTATATTAATAAAAATAATATCGATTTCTTTCTTTTTAGACAAACTGCTTGCGCAGCAATAAAACACATGGCGTTGGGAGTCTACGGGTTTGGTTGCGAAGACGCGCTAGTGCATTTATTAAATTATGTGTGGCCGAATATATTCGAGACATCACCGCATTTAGTACAAGCTTTCATGGACGCAGTGGAGGGAATGAGGGTGGCGTTGGGTCCGATAAAGATTTTACAATATACATTACAAGGCTTGTTCCACCCAGCGAGAAAAGTACGTGATGTTTATTGGAAAATCTACAACTCATTGTATATCGGCGGACAAGATGCACTGGTAGCCGGTTATCCACGGATTACAAACGATCCAAAGAATCAGTATATCAGATACGAATTAGATTATATTCTGTAGGTTTAATATTTTATGTTTGTAGTACGTAGGAGTTAATGTTTATATTACACAATAAAAATTAATTTTAATGTGATTTATAGGTATTTTATTTATACTTTCTAAAAATTTTATGTAGTTCTCAAAACTGAAACATGACAGCTTCAAGACATGAAAATAAAGTTCACCTAATCAAAGACTGATATAGGGTTAGATCTGCTCTAGTCTAATTTGCTTACCACTCTGTACCTTGCGGTACACACACAACTATACATATATGCGCAGCGGTTCAAGCACGAGAGACCACCCACTTTGGGGGTCATATTTTGACTCAACAAATTGTATTACAGAGATACCTTGTTCTTACTCCTTATTCCATGCTTCATGGTCCACGGATTTGAATTTAACTTATCAAAATCTATCTGATGACAAATATAATTCTTTAGTTTCACAGTTTCATGCATGAAATTTTATTTATCTTAATAATTACTTTAAAAATGTTTATCTATTGTTATAGAAAATGGCGTGAAAAGTTTAAATTTTCAAAAACCGCCATTTCTTCCATTTTGGAAAAACAATTAAACAGGCCATATCTGAATGGTATAAAATTAGAGTGACCAGGGCCCCTATTCTCGAGAACACGTCTATTCGGGTTTGTCGTTCGAGATTTTTCATTCGACATTTCTATAGAAAAAAAGTCACATCAAGATTCGAGAATACAGTATAATTCACACAATCGAGATTCTAGTAAATAATTTAGTGACTTTTAGTTTTACTTTAGTAATCTCGAATGAGAAAAAGTCGAGCGAACTCGAGAACAGAGGCCCAGGTCTCAGGTTTTCACTCTGAGTCTTAGGGTTTGTTTACTGTTTCTCTGGCCTTCGTTATAATTTCTCTGGGTTTTGTAATTATAACAAAATAAAATTAGAAAGAAATTAGAAAAAATCAAAAGTGATGATTACGATATTTTCTTCATTTACTTACATCTCAGGGTTTACAAAAATTAAAATCTGGCCACAAATTTAACCTGCAGTTTAAAAATTTAAACTTTTATATTATTTTCTAAATATTTGAATCAACTATTGATTAATATAATATGATAAGATATACATACTTTTAACCAAATCTAAAATTAAAAAAAAATTCTAATAATTCATGCAACAAATGTAAAGTTTTCAAGTATTATGTATACATGTCATCAGATAGATTTTGGTACACTAATTTCAATTCCAACCACCAATTCGAAAGTTAATCTGATACCAGCAGTATCGCAAATGCTGCTGTATTTCAAAGAATTCTTGTGACAAAAATTATTAAACATAACGAAAACCGTTATAAACTTTTATTTTTAATTATGCATACAAATTAAAATACAATATAATACACATATTCAAAATATTTTTTGAATAAAACTAATTAATTTAATATCTTCTTTTCCTTTCACTTGAACCTGAAGAAGAATGTTTCCTTTTTCTGTCTTCAGAATTGGATGAGGGTTTTCTTTCAGAATATTTTCTATCCTTATCTTTACTATCGGATTTTCTGTCTTCAGAAGAATTTGAATTACGTTTCTTCCTGTCAGAATCTTCATGCTTTTTATCTGACTTTGTTCGTTCCAAAACACTCAATAATGCTTCTTTACGATACTTCTTGATATCTTCATCTGAATCTGAATGTTCTTTCTTGATTCCATTTTTAGTTTTTTCACTTATTTTATGATGTTTGTCGCTACTTTTATGTTTAGAGGATCGTTTCTTTTTTTCCTCAGATTCTGAATCACTTTCTGAGCTGCCGCTGCTACTTTCGCTACTGCTACTTGAACTTTTTGATTTTGACTTATGTTTCCGTTTCTTTTTCTTATCCTTTTTAGATTTACTGGATTTGCGTTCTAATTTTTCTAAACGCCTGAAAAATGAAATTATAATTATTATTAAATTATAACAACTGGCCCTAAATCTTATTAAACACTTACTTCAATAGTTTTTTTTTCTGTTTTGTTGTTAATGACGCAATAAATTCTGAATTTCTTGAAGGCCTTTCATCATCTGAATCGCTCACAACCATCTGGTGATTACTCTGAGCACCACTAACATTCTTCTTTAATGCTAATCCGTCATCAAACATCTGTCTAACTAATGTATTCTGATCTAATGATGGTCCCGGTTCGTTTATTGTTCTGGCACAACTCATTGACATACTGTATAACGGACATTCTTTATCCGTGTTAATGTGGCCCCATTTATGACATTTAATACATCTTACATTTCTAACTTGGATTCCAAAAGGTTGATCACGAATTTCTGAATCACCCTTGCAATAACTTTCACGAGGTGCATTGTATTTCCGTTGCCATTCAAATTTGTATTCGGGTTCATTCTCTTCTCTTTCTCGTTCACGTCTCATTCCAGGAGGTGGTTCGTACATAAAATTTATACTTAGTTTGTCTTTACTGTCTTTGCTCAGCATAGCTCTAAAATAAAATAAGAAATGTTAGAATACAGTGTTTTAATTTATATTACAAAAATACTTACTTATTGTCGTGAAGATCTTGTTCTTTTTCATACTGAACACGTAATTCTTCTTGTTTCTTTTTATACGCGTCACTTTTCTGTTCAGCCATCCATACCTAAAATCAAAATAAATTAATACGGAATTCATAAACCGAATTTATTGAATATCATAATCACTAACCCTTTTTAAATTATCTCTTGATGCAGGATGGAAAAACTTCTTACACATGTAATTATTAAATCCTTTCCCCATTTTAAAATATGTATTTTTTTATTATCTCGAAAAAGTAAATTAATCAACGCTATCAGAAACTCCACAATCACCAAATATGTATGTTTTTTGACATTCGTATGTAAACGATAATCAAATGGTGTTCACGCAAAATACAAAATGACACTTGTGAAGACTGCAAGGGGGGGAATAGTTGACAAAAAAAAATGAAAACTATTCCAACATCTAGGGATTTTTCGTCCATCAAGTAGGCGGTAAGTTTATTACTTCCGTGTTATGTACTTCCTGAAGATCCTGTTTAAATTATTGTACATACATAATTATATTTTAATAATTAATAACTTACAATAAATATTATACAGTGGTTCTTTAATTAAATTAACTAAATATACATCTGTTTCGTATAGATATATGTACTCAGACAATTTTATTTTTATTTGATTATATTTGCGTATCCTATTTTAATAATTAATTCATATCTATATTTTATAATATAAAATTATAAAAATAAGGAAAAGCGAATGACGAAAGTTAAGTTAAAATTGTGTGAGCCAGGCAAAAAATATTTGGTATAAATATTATTTAATAAGTAGGCATTGAGGCATTGAGTTATGTCAAAATAAAGTCAAAATTATCATGTTTATTGTATTATGTTCTATTTTAAATTTATAACTTTTCAAGATGAGTTGTCCATGCCCTTGCGGTGCCCGTATGTTTTTTATGTACTTAATTTTATAATTAATTATTTTTTAAGTTAATTTTTTTTTTAATTAAAAATATATATTATGATGAAATGCGTATTTTCATACCAAATTAAATTTGTAAAATGATCAAATTGAGTTAATTTTAAAAACAAACATTATAGTTATGTAATATGATGAAATTCAATACATCAAAATATTATTTTCAATTTACGCTAAAATTCACGGAACACTAATGATTTGTAAATCGAGTATTATGTATGTGTACTTTGTGACGTCATCTATTAGAGAAGGATAGCAATAATTTGTATCAGGTATCTCACTTTTTCACCTTGTGAAGGTCAAAGTAGCGACAGTGGGAAGGTTGTGCAGCTGAAAATTTTTATTTTAAATCAAATAGTCTGTTAGTACGTACAACCTTTGATCTCTTGTAAGTAATTAGAATTATTATTTTAACTATTTTTTTGTAAATATTATTACTGTAAATATGAAACTAAGATCTGTTTGTTCTATAGCAAAAATGGGTCGCAAATTCTGTGTTGGTGGTAACTGGAAGATGAATGGAGATAAAAAACAAATACAAGAAATTATAGATTTCCTTAAGAAAGGCCCATTGGATCCCAATACCGAAGTAGTCGTAGGATGCCCGGCTATTTATTTAGACTTCGCTCGCTCTCACATGCCAGAAACTATTGGAGTTGCTGCGCAGAATTGTTACAAAGTACCAAAGGGTGCTTTCACAGGTAAAACCATTTTTGTAGTATTTTGTATATGCTTAAATTTCAGACCTTGTTTAATTCATCAAAACCAATAATATCAAATGTATATACACCTATTATTAAAAAGTATGTAAGGTACTACTTAATACTATATTTAAAAAACTTATAGGTGAAATATCGCCAGCAATGATAAAAGACGTTGGCTGCCATTGGGTTATTTTGGGACACTCTGAAAGACGTAATGTGTTCGGTGAAACCGATGAATTAATTGCCGAGAAAGTAGCGCACGCTCTTGACTGTGGATTAAAGGTCATAGCCTGTATTGGTGAAAAACTTGAAGAGAGAGAAGCGAACCAAACTGAGGCAGTTGTTTTCCGTCAAACAAAAGCAATTGCTGGAGTCATCAAGGACTGGTATGTATTTTAAGTTATTCTTACATGAGCTTTTCAGAAATAATTTCATTGTTTAGGACAAACGTTGTTATCGCCTATGAACCTGTATGGGCTATTGGTACTGGCAAAACAGCCTCTCCTGAACAAGCACAAGAAGTTCATGCAGCTCTACGTAAATGGTTAAAAGAAAATGTCGGTGAGGAAGTAGCCGAGAAAACTCGCATTCAATACGGTGGGTCCGTAACTGCATCAAACTGCAAGGAACTTGCAAAGAAAGCTGATATTGATGGTTTCCTCGTCGGTGGTGCATCTCTTAAACCTGAATTTGTTGAAATTGTAAACGCAAGACAATAGTTAAGGAATTTCAAAGTCAATCTAAGTCATACGTAAAGCATTTTGTTTGTTTTTATTTTACATATCATTTGGTTAAATATAAAAAATTGATTTTGCTTAAAATAGATGAACTATAACATTAGGATGTAATAAAACGTAAAAAGGTTATCAAAGTATTAAAAATACCAATTAATAACATTGTATCTGTTTTTAGATACATAAATATTATTATCCAGCGTTTTTATTATTGAGCTAGGAACTATAATTTTCAATTTTATGAAAATTAAATTCATTTGAAACTTTATTTTTATAATGCGCCATTTGATAACTTTTTTATTTTAAAATTGTTGAAAATAAGTATCTTTTCACTTCACCGTACTTTTCAATTGGTTTTAAGAGATTGTAGTTGTTACGTGCTAGTTGAAATAATTCACGTCGTACATCTGAATAACAAAATGTATTTAAAATTCTTGAAAAATAAATAAATATACAGAAATGGTTTGTATTTTTTTATTATTACATGTCAGAACACTCATTAAAAAAGTTTTAATCGTATTAGAAATATAAATTTGCATGAATTGAAGAACATGAGACGTTAAGGTAGTTCTCGTGCAAATGCCATTTCGATAGAAATCAAAAAATTTTTTACAGGATAAAAAGAAGAATGATATCTATCCGAACGTGAAATTTTAAAAAGATCGACCATTTTAAACTCGAGATAACTATTCTTAAAGTTTGCGATTTTTGAACTTATTCGCTATACCAAATACGTACTAGGGCCGTTTTGTTAATTTTCATGACTAAACGCCTCGACAGGTTATTGTCCTGATATGTGACAAAAAATTCAAAATGATTGACCTTTTTGTTTTCGAAATACATCTTGTATTTCAAAAAGAAACGTTTTGTTTTTAAAATATAATTGTATTTTAAAAAAAAACAATCATTTTGAATTTTTTGTCATATATCAGGACAATAACCCTTTTACTGTTTGGTAGTTTTTTATCAAACTCTGTCGTAGCGTTTAGTCATAAAACTAAGAAAACGGCCCTAATACAACCATGGAAAATATTAAACTTTAAAAAAGAATCGACATGTCGACTGATTGAATAAAATAAATCTGGCAACACTGTGCGCAACTAGATGTGTGTACAAAAGAGAATGAGTTTTCTTGAATTTTTATAACATCCGTTTGAAGCTGGTGGCTCTATTTGTTGATGTTTTTGTAATTTGAGAAAATATATTCATAGCATTAGTGTGTTTGTAATAGTCAGTATAGACGGCTTTGAGTATAGTCATGATCGAAAATTTTCTGTAGCAACGCAATTTTTTTCGTCATTTTACCATGGTATTACACTCATCGATTGATTAACCGACCTTTGATTTACCAGCAGCTTGAATGACCGACGAGCCAAACGTGCGATTTGCCGACCTTCTCCAATCCCCTCCATAATATTACCGTGATTGCTATCTCTGCGCGTAATTTAAATTCACCAGTCAACGTTGAGGTAGGCACGGTGGTGGGGGCCCCTCTCGACGTCGGCAATTCAAGCGGTTCAATTACCAACTACGTCGGTTAATCAAGCGGTGAGTGTATTAGCGTAACTTTTTGATACTACTGTAGCACGAGAACTACCTTAAACAATTTAATATCTATTTTTAGTTGTAATCTTATATTTCAGCGCTCCATGTTCTCTAGTTAACATTAATTTGTTGCAAATAAATACATATGTAGTTGACTAAAAAATCTTATACATAAATGTTTTCTTACTTTCTAATACTGCTATTATCTATAATATAATTTTATGAAATTAAATTGATAATTATAAAATTAAATTAATTCATACATTGTTTCAACAGCAGAAAATTGAAATACTTTTATATTAACGCCTTCTTCTTCTATGTGTTTTCCTCGGCCCTTTCACAAAGCACCAATCAACGGTAATATTTTGTCCAAGAAACTCTTGACCGTTCAAATCCTCTCTAGCACTTTGTGCTTCTTCATAGGTTTCATATTCAACTAAAGCATAGCCTTTTAAAAATCCAGTTCTTCGGTCTAAATTTAAGTGTATGTTTTTAATAACACCGCATTCAGAAAATCTGTCATGCACTTCTTCTTCTGATGCTTCTTCATGAACACCAGTAACAAAAACAATCCATCCTTCGACAGATCTTTGGGGTGCTTGGTCGTCACCTTCTGCTTCAGCTCTAATTGAATCGTAATGTATAGTTTCTCTTTCGGTTGTCTCCCCTCCAAAACCACGACCTTTACGTTTACGTGCTTTTTCCTTTAAACGAGCAACACCTTGATCGCCATCTTCATCTACTTCGAAGTCTTCAGAATTATCAATATCCAATACATCTGCCATTTTATTTTTGTTTATATTAAGTGAATAAACTTATCTTTAACGTTGATTTAACAAATTTCACTTTTTGGTTATGCGGCAAAGTACAGAAATTATGTACATAAGCTTGGCATCTCATCAGTTGCACCAACCTTGAAAAAATAAATTTTCTGCGGTGAAAATAAAAACACCAATCAAGCTACCAGACTACCATTATTTTATGGCGGTAAATATAAATTTCTATTAATCGAGTTGTTCTTTCCGGTAAGCGTTTCATAATAAATTATATCTGAAAATATGTTTTAGGTTTAACATATAAAATTGAGTTAACAATATATATTTATATTATACATTTATTTATAATTAGTACTTTACAATTTTCACGGAATGTGTTCTACATATAATAAATTTTACATAAATCAATCATCTATTTTATTACAAGATTTACAAAATTACATAAACATATATACGAATATTTACAAGTTAAAATTATCAATTAGATTAAATAAAAACCACATATTTTTATTTAATCTAAGGCAGTTCATATATTTACATTTGAAAAATATTTAAACCATTTTTATACAAAACATTTATATTATAATTATTTGAATGATAACATTTTTATACTTTCTTTTTAATTAATTTGATTGTATTTTTCTTTTTCAAAAAATTACTTCCTTATTTGATTAATGCAGACATTACGAACATAATTTTAACGTTTGACCACATACTAATTCAGAGGAAGTTGGTTATGATTGGTCTCAGCTGTACCTCCTCTGGAATTAAGTCACCAGCAGTCGCTTTTGAACTAATTTCAGCATAATATCACCAAACATCAAAATTTAACAATAGTGTTGTTTAAAAAAAATATTATAGTTACAAAAAGCAAATTATACAATACCAATACCTGATATTATAAATAAAATTCCCTTGCAAAATCTTTGAACGAGATATGAAATTTATATGACGTTTTGAAAATTTAAACAATGGTGATGTAAATGAAAAATATCTTGTATGGTCAAAATCACCAACTGTGTTTTACTAAATAGAAGTACCACTGTTCTAAATTCCAAAGCAAATTCAACTAATTTGATACCCCGTTTAAAGCGTTTGCATTTGTTTGCTAGACAGCAAATTTCTCTATAATATCGGGCATGTAAGAATAATGAATTATAACACTCGTAGATTTGAATGTAAAAGTGATATATTATTAATTATTATATAATATGTACTATCGCATGCAAAATTAACTGACCATTTTGCAGCGAGAATTGGCCAGTAATTGAAAAAGTAATCAAAAGGAATCAAATTTTGACGTTTCATTCCGGTTTTTTTAAAATTCCGTATTCACCGCCAGTAATTTCATTATGTTCCATTGTTGTTTATTACTTTCAAGCAGTCTGGAGAAGTTTTGTAGTGCTGCCAACCTATTTTTTAGTTGTCAAATTTTCATTATTGATTCCGTTTGAATCCAGTAAACGTCATTCAGATTGAAAATTTACATTCAGATTCCGGAATAAAACAGAATGGTATTTCATTCCGTTTGATTCTGGGTGTCTAGTAATATTGTATGGTATTGAAAATTGCAACAATTGTGAATTTTGTAACAATATATATTTTATATCCACCCCAGAAAGAGATAATTAATCATGGTTATCTTTCTCTTCTAAATCGTTGTCATACGAAATTTAACCTATAGGTGTAGTTACTTTTGCACGCGATGGTACATAAAAAAATTTGTACTAAATCTTATGTTCGTTTTACACGTTAAGAACGTCTTATATAATAGATACAGCCATCTGGCCGATCGCGGCTTTAATTTCGGTCGATCGCGACAAATTTTACATACGATTTCTGAATTTTAAAGTAAAAAAAATTTTTTTTCATGTACACGAAATATAATTTTTCTATAGTAGCTCCTATGCATTTGTTGAAAAAAATATTTTTAGGATTGAAATTTAAGTAAAAAATCGTATTAAATTCGATCAAGTTGACCTCCCCACCTTTAATGAAAAAAATATCTACAAAATATCTTCGGTATTTAGACGGCACTCAACGTGTTAAATAAAACAAATCACACACTCTAAAATTATTTTGGGAGGTTTTCGTCGTATCAAGCAGTGACGTAACTAAAATTTTTTATAGAAATTTTGTTTTGCTATTTGTTTCGAAAAAAAGTAATATAAATAATTGACACCACTGAAGGAGGGGGGACCCTCTCTTTTCCTCACTGGTTATGCCACTGCATCGAAGATAGACCCCCCAAAAATAACTGCCCAAATATTTTACCACGGCCTCCACATACTGTCCATACTATTATCATTATTCTTACTGAAATCCAGTGGTTTCTCCAGACTCTCTTTATCTCCCTCCTGACTACTCGTCTCTCCCTCCTTCTCGCACATCTGTCCCGCCGACGTCTCCGGCTGTTTGTGACACCCATCGACCGGTGTGATTCCCATCGCCGCCGCTAACTGGAGGTAGTGCGATGGTAGCACGAACACCAGGTTACCGTCGGGCATTTGGAACAGGCTGTTTGCCATCTGGTTCAGAGACGTTCTGTTGTTGTTGTTATTGTTGCTGCCGCCGTTACTGTTGTTGTTGATTTCTTGTGAGGACGTGGTGCTCGAGTCGGCCTCGATGCCGTTCGGGATGGGAATCTTCTTCACGGTTTCGGCAGGTTTTATGGGATTAGGGACTGTTTCTATGACGGGGAGTTTGACTGCGGTCTCCATGGTTAAACCAGCTGAAATGAAAAAATATCCGTATAATAATATAACATAATGTAATTCAAGATTTCAACGAAATTATGTTTTGAGGGTCCCTGAACTATTTTAAAAGTATTTGTCTATGAATGCTCTAAAAGTCTAAAACTAAAACAAAACTGATGTTCGTGGTATATAGTAGATATCTACCATGAAGCATAGAATAAGGAGTATGTAGTATGTATCTCTGTAATACAATTTGTGAGAGTCAAAATATGACCCCCGAGCCGGGTGGTCTCCCGTGTTCGAGTCAGTGCGCAGTAGTCGACTGCGCAACCGTATGGCTGTGTGCGTACCCCGCCTAATGACATTTGACCAATCGACGGCCGCGCGGGAATACGTCTGTTGCGTATAAAGTAAATTTCTTTCTTCTGCACAGAATATCGGAAAATATGGACCGCCTCCTCTAGCTTTCGTTGTTTGGCCTACCCCTTACACTCAAGTTTAACATCCTTATTGTACTTTCATGGTATCTACATATATGCGTACAGTGCATCTCAAAAGTTAGAGAATATTAGCATCTATAATTTATGTTCTATTCGCTTTTTCATAAAAACGATTTTGAAAGATATTCGATTCTGTATAACAATTAAAATCAGGGCACCCGATCCCTGAGGACACCATAAAAGTGATTTTTGGGGGCATCAGAAAAATGGTGGAAAAAAGGTGTTCAGAATTTTAGTGACTAAAAAAAGTCTTCAGAATTTTGGCAACGACTAAAAAAAAGGTCATCAGTATTACAAATGGGGGCCTTTACATGATTAGTGCTTAGAGCATCACATTGGGTAAATCCGGAACTGATTAAAATGAAAAAAAAACTGTGATGTCTTTATGAGAACAGGGTAATTCGAAACATCATATATTTTCCATGAAATTTAAAAAATAACATACAGTTTTTTCGAATTATTCTCAAATAAAATGAATACATAAAATGAACTATCGCATACAAAAGTAACTGAACGGTTTGCAGCAAATATTGTTTCATACAGTCTGTCTAGTCTCCTTTTATTTATTTATTAAAATGTTTCAATCATTTCTTCGTTTACCAGACAAAGACATACCGACACATATTTATTAGACTGCGACATACTTTGCAACCATTATACATATTTGCGTTTACATTCCATTGAAAATAGCAACAATTGAGAATTTTGTAGCATAAAAATTATTAAACTTAATATTCAATACACTCATCGCTCGATTTAACGACGTTGTTGGTAATTCAACCGCTTGATTTAACGACCTCGAGAGGGGTCCCCACCGCTGTCCCGGCATCAACGTTAATTGGTGAACAGTCGGTGGTATTATGGTGGGGATAGGGGAAGGTCGCTAAATCGCGCGTTTAGCTCGTCACTGAATCAAGCGGTCATTAAATCGAAGGTCGTTAAATCGCGAGATGAGTGTATATATAATTTTCCAAAAATTCGTATAATCTCAATTTAAAAAAATATAGTAGCTGGTTATCTTTCTCTTTGAAATTTTCATCAAACAAAATTAAACCAAAATCTTATCTAAAACAGAACTGCGGATTTCGGAAGACACAATAAATAAATAAATTATAAAAATAGCATGGAGGTGTTCTGCTACTTTTGCATACGATAGTACCTATGTATTTCTATTTATCTATTTCAACTAATGACATACTTTAAGTTTCATTATGTAATGTAATGAATGATACACCTAGTGTTCACCGGAAGGAAGTCAAGGTGTGAAACAAAGGAAACTTGTCAATTATATTGACGTTTCCTAAATTGAACTACATATTTACTCGCTTATAAGAAATTAAAATGATTTATATTTATTTTATACTTCTATTTGAATTAGTGGCGCAACTAGATTTTTTGTGGGGTGCATTTTTTTAATTTCAACTTACCAATTGTTTTCAAACAACCTTTTTTTTGCTTCACTTCTCAAAATTATTAATTTTAAATTTTCAAAACTTTAAATGACTAAATTTCCACAAAAATGGCGGGGGAGTGAATTTTTTCTTGTTAAAAATTAATAAGGATGTATTTTTTTAACTTCCGGATAAATAAATATGAGACATATTATGTATATATTTATAAATACAAAAAACAGTTACGATTTTGAAACTAATAGGCCAAGGGTTATTATTAATTTTGATGGGGGCTTTGGAGAAATGACGATTTTTTTTAAATTTACTGCGTTTCGAAATTCATTTGAATTAATTTATTCGATCACGATCACTGTAATAAAAATTCATTCTGCATACCTAGAGCATCCTCCGGCCTGGTGATGGGGCTAATGTCTGTGTCGATTTCCGCGATGCAGGACTCGAGATGCCGCAGTAGCCGCGCCCGAATGTTCTGGTCGATCACGCACATGGTCTGCGCGTCTGGTGTGTCCAAGTACCTCTGGATCTCACGCACACAGTCCGAATATCCGGCTTTGTACTTATTTATACCTATATAAAATAACATATCGTATAAAATACACCCCTAATTTTTCAAAATTATAATTTCACAAAAAAGTATCAATTATAAACTCTTAATACGGACCTGCTCTAATACAACTATCATATAGTCTGAATTCTAGGGTATTGGGCTTTTAAATAGTGAAAGTCCTACCAAAATCGGTTCAAAAGTATTCGTGTCAAAATGTTTATTGTTTTATATTGCTTAAAAAGCGATAACTACAAAACAATTAATTTAAATAATTTGCAATTTGAATATGAAAAACTAGACTATACAACGAATATTTTAAGACTATTCCGAGGTTTCTACGATTTATAGTTCCAGAATACTATGTCACCAATCAGGAGACGTTTTTTTATCCATCCGGAATACTAATTTTAATAGTCCAAGAGGTGAGCGTCAAAATTTGCTACTACTTTCTAAAAGCTGATTTTTTTATATTACGTCACATTTGTGGTGTAGATACAGCACAGCCTGCCGTCAGTCAGCTAGTTTCGTTAGCGTTTGGCGCGGGAATGGCTTTAACTTAAAAAAAAAACTATACACGTTGCAACTACTTTCTAAAATCTGAAAATTTATTTGTAAGCAGTAAGAACCCCTTTTATCATAGTCAGTCATCAAAATCTTGCAACTAGGCACGTCAGAAGTACTTTCTAAAATATGAAATTCGGTATAAGAGTTAGGAATATTATTATTATTAAAAAAAAAAAAATAGTCAGTCAGAATTTTACCTTAACAAATATCGTCAGCAGCTGATTTACCACCCCGCGCCAAACGCTAACGAAACTAGCTGACTGACGGCAGATTGTATATCTACACCACAAATGTGACATAATATCAAAAAATCAGCTCTTATAAAGTAGTTGCAAATTTTGACGCTCACCTCCCCGACTATAAGTTGAAAAAATTCACCTCAAAAACTAAATATAATGGGATCGTCTGTATCTACTGCTTTAAATCGTCTAACTACCCTAAAATCCCCCCCCCCCGCCCCCCTTAACCGGTGTGTATCCACAAAGATGAAAAACATACCTGGAGTGTCTAGATGTCTGTGCCGTTGAAAATGTCTGACCGTAAGTTCAAGAATGTCCGCCTTCTCCAGTTTACTATGTTTCGTGTTGTCCAGCTTTGCCGAATCCAGTATCAAAGCTTTCAGCGTCGCTAAGCTCTGGTTGATTCTTGCCCGCCGTCGTTTCTCCATCAGGGGTTTGTTTGTGCGTCTTAGTTGTATCTATAACAACAAAAAAAATATTATTATCGAGCAAATCATAATATTTAAACAACAAAATGTACAATAAACATTTTTGAAGTTATACTTCTTTAGGCGCGTTGAGGGTAAAAATTTAGTAAAGTAACGGAAATGAAAAGCTATGTAACGAAAATGTAACGAGCGTTACGCGGTGGACTACGTAGGCATGGTATATTGTACATATGATGACGTCACGACATCCATAGACATAATTAAATTTTTTTATTATGTACGGAAGCTTTACTGAAGTAGAGATCCAAATAGAGTTCCGCGAGTAGTGGATCATAGCTATGGGCCAAAAATTTGTGGATAAAAATTATTTTTTTGAACTTAAAATGTAGCTTAGGGGTAGAGTTTTCGGTTGCCGAGCTGATATGGTTAAATTTTTGTCTGGTCCATTTTCAATTAATAAAAAACGTAGTTTCTTTATGTTTCATATGTGTTCATTGGTTAGTTATATATAGGAATATTTCAAAAATGTTTATATTTGCTATTTTTGAGAATTTTCATTTTAATTAAGTCCAAATCAACCCTCACAAAGCTCATCTCGAAATATCAACGTTTTTTTTACGCGGACAAAGAAAAATAAATTTGTGATTTTGTTACACATACATTAGCTTTTATTAGAAAAAAAAGTAATATGGTATTTAATTGAACCCATTAATTCCCAACGTTGCGTAAACGAAACATTTTTAAAAAATTGTGTTTTTTTAAATATCTCATTGATGAAACGGCTTTTTTTGCTGCTAACATCGTTACACAAACTGTTTTAAACTATTCCACACTAAGTAATAACTTCTGTTTTCCCAACGTTTCGTAAACGCAACATTTTGTTGAAAAAAACAAAAAAAAAACATGTATTTTTTTAACTTCAAAAACAGTTATTTGAGTATATATTTAGTAATGAAATGCAGTTAAAACATCAAAATAATTTTACTTTCTACCCTTGGGAATTAATGGGTTAATTAGATACATCTTCCAATAAAATCTGAAAAACTTTGTATTTTAAAATCAGGAAAAGTGTTTTCTAAAATTGTTTTTTGTAAAGTTATAATTTAAATACATATATTTTCAAATAGAAAATACAAATTTAAGTATCTAGATTATCATTTTTTCAATTTATTAAATAAAATATGAAATATTAAACGATTTTTTCTGAAAAGTAATTTACTAATCAACTTTATATACTCACAGAAAGCAAAATGAGTAATGCGACTCATATAAGAGGATCCGGTATAAAACATTCGATCGGATTTCGCGCCAGCTCTGAATGTATGTAATGTGCGTTGACACATTATATTATCCGCCGATACCGCGAAGTAGAAAACCGCGAGTTAGTACGAGTTCAGCTTTCAGCATTTACGCGTCGCATTGTTGTACATAATTTGCGTCGTGTTGTCACAGATATAGATTGTTACCGATTAAAAGTAAAATAACGATATTGAATATTTTTTTTTGTTTTTAAATATAAGGACATACTGATATTTTTACAGATACTTTTATTATATAAATTACACAGGCCTACGAAATTGTTTTACTTAATTAAAATATTTTTTTTTACTTACTGAACAACCGTTTTTTGCCTATAATACATAAGATTTTTTGTAAACCAATATAACTACAGTAAAAACCGGTTATAACGACATCGAAGGGACCGGTTATATTGGTCGTAAAAAGCGGATAGTCGTAATAACCGATAAAAATGCAATTATATGGGATTCAGTTGGACTTTTATTTTGAGTCGTTAAAACCGATACATCGCATTAACCAATATCGTTATAACCGGTTTCTACTGAATATTTTTATATTATTGTTAGTATGGCCTCCATACCTCTCCTGCCAGTAGAATATAACAAATTTTACCCGTTGTTTTTAAATTACCTATATTGTTTTCACTTTCTTCTATTTAGATGACGACCAAAAAAAAAAAGCTGTTGACTCACCACGCCGGCCCCTGTCAGTTCCTCCTTTGTGGAGGCCTTGATTTAGTCATTATAACATGACTAAATCATATTTTATGTTGTTTATTAAATTAAATACATAGTCTCAAATATTCATTTCTGAATTCATTTATTTTACAATTAAGAACTGAAAACTGATTTAATATTTTTTCCTCCCCCCCCCCCCCCCACACCCTCAACCTGTTACAGCTTACAGTTCTATACTGGAGGTGTGAATAACCCTAGATATGCCTCTACTTCTATAAGTCACAAAAATAACCGTTTTCTTTCTTCAGATCCGAAAACCTCTAGTACTCGTATGAAGCCGAACTAATTACGGTGTCTCCAAGATATATTTTCAATACATTTTTACACTCTATAACTAGAGTTTTTGTGACCTCTATTACCTATGTACTCAAAAACTCAAGTTTTTTTAGTGTTTCCCTTGAATTTAGACTTAAAAGAAGTTCTACCGTAGACAAAGAAACTACACATATTATGTCAATTTTATTGATCATTTTAAAATCCAGTACCTACTATATACCTATTCTTATTTAAAAGTTGCGATCAACTGGTAAATCACAATTGATCTTTTAACCATACTTGAGATGCAGGGGCGGATTAAGGAAAAATCGGGCCCTACGCAAGGTTCCTATTGCGGATCCCGATGAAAAATCAAAATTCAAAATAATTTGTTTTAGCTTTAGTAAAAAAATTATCCGCATTAATATATTTTGAAGACCTTTTTTCTTTCGCTTCCACTTTTGCAAATCCGGGCCCTAAGAAATTAGAGGCCTTAGGCATGTGCCTAGTCTGCCTATTCCAAAGTCCTCTGCTGAGATGTATAATTACCTACTTATTTATTTAATATTATTATAAATTAAAAAAGTAATTTCACATTTGGTAACCGAAATAAAATAAATAATAAACTGATAATAAACAATAAGAAAGTATACATTTTTCTTTGATATTAATGATAATGAATGATATGGAGTTTTTCACACTAAATAAAAAGTTGAATTTCCTTAGTTCATATAGGATAGTTTATATAAAATACCCACATCAATCAATCAGAAAGTTTAAGTTTAAAAGTAACAGTTCCGGAATAAGGTAGGTATACTTTTAAAAAATCATATTTTGTAAATTAAAATTCGATTTTAATGTGAATATGAAAATTTTCATCTGGTTCATTGTTAAAGTTTTTTGTTAATTTATCCTTAAGACCCGTAGAAATGTGAAATAAATAATGTTTCTCGCAGTTATTGTTTATATAAAAGTTTTTTTTTCTCGAGTGCTGAAAATATTTGTTTCGAATTTTTTTACGACAATTAATTAATTTATAGGTAAATATGTAGGCAATTATTTTTTCCCGAGATTTACCAGCAGAAAGATGTCTACCTCCTTTGGACTGATTAAATTTTAAATCCAAAACCCCATCTCCCTCCAGTAAACCATTTTTTTTTATCTCCTCTAAAATTTCAGCGCCTATGCGCGGGACACATCAAAAGTATATTATACCTTTATACCCGAAACGTTAAAATAATTCAACCCGATCTAATGTTCTCTAATTCAGTCCAGGACCGTACTCGTACTGAATTTTATTTAAGACTTAAATTCTATTTATCTGCACTTAAAAAGTTTTCCTTACCTCTGGCTGTTGTTTGCTTTCGGCTGAGCTCTGCTTGGCGCTGAACACGGCCTGCTTTGACTTGTGGTGTTTACTGTTTGCGCTCACCTTAGCTGTCATGTTGCACGCGCTCTACGCGAGCATTGCACCGGCAGCAAGCCGCACGCGGTTAATTATAATTAATTATAAATACTTATTATATACCGCGATACAACTAACAATATCCTTATGCACTTTTATCAAACTTCACGAGTGTTACTTAACAATCACTAACAAAAAACCATTGTTGTCTTTTTGTTTCAAAAATTATATATATTGTTCACGTGACAATCACTACAATCGCAGTAATTTTATTTAAAAACTACTGCACTTAAAAACACTTATTCAAATTCAACTGTTCACAACAAAACGTTTTATTTGTTGATTGTTCTTTTAATATATTCACTTTACAAGTTTATAAATTTTAGTTTTTCACCTTCAATTAGTTTTTAAATTTAAAAATTCGTTATTTGCTATTAACATGAAGTGCGTACGCGTATATGTTGGTAATAATTCCGAACTCGGTCGGTACAAGCGTGTTGTCGGTAAGGTAGACAGAGGCACACTGAGAGTGAGTGGCGTGCGCTCGCGTGCGTGTCAGCGGTAATGAGCGCGCAGGGCGTGCGCCGATGTTCACGTCAGCAGCGACGCTTTAGCGGATGCGGCGATGTGATTAGTGTTCTGCAGTCGACGCCGGCGTCGTTAGGGTAGGCGTTCTGTCCAAGGGACCTGCACACAGTGAGATTTTGTACTACGGAACTGTTTGTATGAAATTAATAACTTGGGTTGGGAACTGGCAATTTTAGTTATATGTTGAAACATTTTTATTTTATTTTGCAGTTATAGTGCACAATTTGTTTACAGTACTTTTTTATATTTTGCCCCCTTAGTTAAAAAAATTACTGACGCCCCTGATTATCACGTTGCATTGATTGTTATTGCATTAAATATTATGTACGTAGGTATAACGCGTATAACTATAACTAAATAACACATGTTTACTACTCTATAATTAACTACATTTTACCAAACCACAGCAGTTTAAATGTAATGTTTTGAGGCTTCCGCGGTAATCTATAACTAATTAATTTTTGACTCGCATGTTGTTGATTGAATCTTTAACTAAAATATACATTTATTATTGACGATATTTCATAATGCAAGTAAATTTTCCATTATTATTATAACGAATATAGATATGTATATTTATATTTACATAAAAAGTTTAAAACTGAAAAGTTAAATTAGGTACCTATTTTTATACATTTTGTATTAAAATTTTGATAGATCCACTGGCGGTAGGATGATCAGGTCTCAGGTTTTGACCAGGAGTCTCAGGGTTTGTATACTGTTTCACCGGTCTCCGGGTTTCGTTACAATTTTTCCGGGTTTGGTAAAAATGATGAGAACTAACAAAAAAAAACAACAGTAAAAGTATGTTAGTTAGCACTCATATTTCACATATATAAAAAAATATTTAATATAAAAAAATAATTTCGTAGATGCAATGATTTTCAAAATTATACTATGTATTTAAATTTTTCGCAAGTAAAATACTCTTTGTATAACAACCTAACCCCTTGAACCTTGGCACCTGTGGCAGACCCCCTTTCCCCCTTAGCCACTCACTCATTAAATCAGTGGTCTTCAACCTTCTAGCTGATAATATTCATAGGCACCTTAGAATATAAATTTGGAAAATTGTTTAATATAAATCCTGAGATTTGGGCTAAGAGTTGATGAGTCAGTCACTCAGGACTTCTCTCTTTGTGTATTGTTATCAGGGTCAGATTTTGAAATTTGCCGCCCCTAGGCAGTTGCGAAAATTGCCGCCTTTTTTTTATTCAATAAAAATAAGAAAGTTACGGTTTTTCATATTAATAACCTTTTTTAGGTTTTCATATTAAAAATTTTTCAATGATTAAAAAGAAAGTGTGAAAATACCTTTTTTGCCGCTCTAGGCACGTGCCTACACTGCATGCATGGTAAATCCGGGCCTGATTGTTCTTTTACATTTAATGAACCTAAGTCATCAAAATCACTGACGCATGGATTTTTAGCGAACCCTCTTAAAAATTATATAGTACCCAGATTAAAGAACGATGATTTTTTTAAAACAACACTGGTCAAAAACAAAAAAAAATGGTATGTTCTAAAGGCCCAAATTGTTCCATCATGTCAGGTTATCATGGTATTTTAACCTGAAATTATCAAAAATAAAGATTTTGGTCATATTTAAGAATTTATTACCAATCAGTTTGTCGACGGCAACTAATAATACTGTTTTTTTCTCTTTAAAATGAGTTTAAACTATACATTTTTTGTTCACCAAAATAAGATTGCAGGTTCGGCACAAAATTTCGAATTTTTTTTTCTTTTTTAAGTTATAGGATATCACGAAGACTGAATTTAGCGTCCCAAATTCTTTAGGAACAATGGTTTCAACTCTGATACAAAAACATATTCTCATTTTTACTCGCTTTTAAGCGGTAGAACATTTTGGAAAATAGGGTGAAAAACACAACGTGATGGAGCGAATTTTTATTGCTCTATTTTTTACGCACTGTTTTCATGGAGCCAATTAATACAGTGTTTTTCTATTTTCTTCATTAATGGATTTAATCGCTTTTGCTGGTGAATGAATCAATATCAACAATCGGATATATTGAACTGTGTGGGTACGTATAATACATTTGATTGGTTGGTGTTTGTGTAGGGTTCCTTAGTGGGTTGATGGGGTGCGATGGATATGGCCAAGCTCGCTGCGGCTGCCCTGACACGGCTGGGCGCATCCCCTCACTCCTCGCTTCGCTCGTCCACCCAACTCGCCTACTCTCCACAGGGCCGGATTAGGCATTTATTGTATTTAGTGAAATGTTTCTATTTTCGGTTTTATCGATTGAAAATTGCATTTTGTTTGATATATATACGAATTAGTGTCGGGTGTTTTAAATAATATGCTCTAAAATAAACGTTAAGCTAACGCTATCTGTGAGGTGTCAAATTGTTTTGAATTTTGTTTGGATTATGTTAAAAGTTATAAATATTGTTATGTTTAAAAACATAATACATAACATAAAAGTTATGGAATTTTTTAATGTACACTTGTCACCACTGCTTTTAGAATAATTATTTCTACTTAATGCGGTCATTCATATAAACTATACTACATTTTAGAACTGTCCGTGAACAGTTAATTATATTTAATACCCTGCAGCTTAGTTTTTGCTCAAGAGCATTTTTTTGTAATATCTACCCGACATAAGACGACAAAATGATTCATTCCAAAGGATTTAAAAATATTTTTGTACGCAGCAACCTTGAAGTCTGTAATATTAGACCTAACGAATTTTTTGGTATCTTTTACGAAAAGTTGTGCTGTAAAAAGTTAAACGCAACAGAAAACAACTAATTTTTATGCGATGTTTACAACGAAAAAAACAAAACAGAAACATCGTGTCTTTAAAATACTTCGTACTTAAAAATGTATAGGGTTTATTGCTTTTTTGTCATAAAAACACCGTGTTTCTGTTTTGTTTTCTCGGTGTAAACACCACATTAGATCCGAATAAATAAATATTCTTGTTTTCGATAATTTTTAAGATGGTTTTCTTTGTCAATATTCTTCGCTAAAAGACAATCCTTATTAGTTATTAATTAATGGAAGTTACCATTTGGTCGAAAATACTAATGTTTACATGCTAATTACAGAGTCTTAAACATTATTCAAAGTAATACACCGAAATCAGTAAGTATGTATTATGTTTTACAATTAATTAATAAACAGTGTTTTTTTGAATCGCGGCTACATGTTTTTCCCAGGAAAAAAACGAGTGGGGGGGGGGGGCATGGAACATGTTGAATATTGCTAATAATTACAAAACATTTTTCTAATATTGAGACATTTACTGCAATTAACAAAAACTTGTTTACAAAATTAATTTAGTTAACTACGAACACTTATATAGTAACAGGTCTAAAAACATCATAACTTTCATAACTAAAACAGGGCGTCTAAAACTGCGTAGATATCTATATCCGCATATATATATTTATACGCGAGAGTACGAGCCTGTAGATTTAGCAAGCTCGTCAGACTGTCCGCGTGGTGTGGGAGCGAGCCGTGACTGCGGGTGGCGGCGAGTGGGCCGGTGGGTGGGCGGTAGAGCGACGCCGCACGCCGGCGGTCGCGTGCCAGCACCGGGACGCGTTTCAGTAACACGCCGTCACACTTACACTAGATATTGTTGGCGTCGCGCTGATTTATAACACTGAAGGTACTATATTATAGTTAATATGGTGCTTATCGCTTAGCATACCTATGTTTTTCTTTTTTGTAGTTTTTAAACTTGGTTTTAATGAGTATTACTTTTCTTATTATTGTCTTAACGAGGGCCCAAAAGGCCCTATGGTACTTAGTACCAAAAATGTAATTCAATAAAGTATCTCGGTGTTTTACAATTGATAGTCTCGTTTCGATCTCGTTTCATGAAAATTGAAGCCATCTCGTCTCGGCCTCGTCTAGTAAATTATGATGAAATTTTTATAAAAAAAATATTGTTTCTATTTATTCTTAATTATTTATTTGAAGATTACTAACAAATAGTTTTTTTTATTGATAATCTTTTAAGACCAAGTTCCTCGACGTAATATAGTAATAAAGTTAATATCGTTTCAGTCTCGTCTTGTCCGGATTTATGGTAAGTACTCATGGCATTACTATTTGCAGGCGCCCCATAGATACAGTCAATCTTATGCCGTGTTCACACCGAAGAAACAAGACAGCAGCATCGTGCCTTTTTTACAAAAGTGCAATAAACCCCATACATTTTTAAATACGAAGTGTTTTAAAACACCGTGTTGCTGTTTTGTCTTTTTTGCATTAGACATACATAAAAATTTGGGCGATTCGGGGTTTCGCAGATATTTTAGGTATACTTTGAACTAATAAAAAACATAGACACTTAAATGAACCCATGATTCCCCCCACAGTTCCCCCATGTTTATGAAAAATGAAAAATATGCTATTTTTCGGTCAATTTCAAATAAATTTTACATTATTAAAATAATTTTTTATCAGATAAACAACTAAAGGACATTAAAGAAAATATTTTTAGCTTTTCAAATCTGCCCTTAAATTTTTTTTATGATTAATCGTTCCCTAGTTATAAGCGCTCAAAAATAAACATATGATTTTTGCTTTGATTGCACATAACTTGGTAAAAAATCGTATACAGCAATAAAAAAAAGTAAATTAAAGAAAAAAGTTTAATTTACAACGGTCTTTTATTTGATTTGACCAAAAAAAATTTGCATGTCCTGTAGAGCTAAAATTTTTTTGGCGTTTCATTTTAAAAGGGGAGGTTATCCTGAAGGATAATAAAATTTGCAATGATTCAAAAATTAGAACTTTCAAGCTTTAAAACAGTTTTTTAAACTCTTCTACGATAATTTTTCACGGAGATCCCGCTATTTAAAAACACCTAAAAATATTTGAAAATTTTAGTGAACCGTTAATTTTGCATTTTAGTGTATATTATTGTTTATTTTGTAAACAATATTGTCGGTTGAAAACAAAAAATTATCACTTTACTAATACGTGTACCCAAAATACAACGAAAGTACCAAATTTTAAACCAAAATTAAAAAACCAGATCAACGGCCAAGTTAGCGCGCTAGTGTTTGCGCTCGGCAGCCGTTGCTGCCGCCTCTCTGCAGCGGTTACAACGCCGTCGCCGCGACGCTTCCTGTAGCAGTCACCGCCATTTGTGCCCGCCGCCGCCACCCGCCGCACGCCCACACATACATACACACACACACATACGCAAGTATACTACCAAGTAAGTATATATACGTATCAACTCATACATGCATAAGCGTGAACACTATATCGCAAACACACACATACAGACGCGGGCTTGAGACGCGGTAGTGTTTTTTTTTATATTTTAGAATTTTGAGTGTTCGATATTTGAAATATTCCTTTGAGATCTTGAGGAAAACTTGTGAAATGTATCGATCGGTTAATTGTATATATCGATAAAGTTGCATCAAGTATTGGAATTTGGGTGTAGGAAATAGAATGTATTTAGTGTTTTGAAGAAAGTTCTTAACTAAAACAAATATAAGTGTTCAGTATTTTTCTTTCAATAGCTTTTAGGTTTTTACTGTTAATTTAATTTTAAATTTTATATGTACCTATGTATTAGGGTGGGTCAATTTTTTCACTCCATGGGCAACTCGCGATACTGGTACTATGGGCCATAACAAGTATTTTTGCCAATGGAACCATACCTCTAAAATCATTTTCGAGCTTGCCTAAATTTGTCTGAAGATATTTCAAAAATGCACGAAAACGCCCCCTGGCGGCAGTCAAAAATAAAAATAAATGTGAAAAATGGATTTCCCGACCCAAAAAACCCCCGTATACACATTTTCAATATATTTTTTTTAATGCACTAAATAGATCGATTTTTGAGTATTTTGGAAAATATCTCCAGACAAATTTCGACAAGCTCGAAAATGAGTTTAGAGGTATAGTTCCATTGGCAAAAATACTTGTAATGGCCCATAGTACAAGAATCGCGAGTTGCCCATAGAGATTTTTTCGGGCCCATACAATTTGACCCACCCTAGTATGTATGTATGTATGTATGTATGTATGTATGTAGTATGTATGTATGTATGTATGTATGTATGTATGTATGTATGTATGTATGTATGTATGTATGTATGTATGTATGTATGTATGTATGTATGTATGTATGTAACGTTAAAAATTGACATTTTAGCCCAATAAGAGAAAAGTACTTTTTATATTGATTTTGGGTCGTTGAATGCAATGGTGCTGCTAGAGTTTTTCAATTAGAGTAATTAATTTAAAGTAGGAACCAATTTTTCAAAAAAATCGTGGTATGCTGTTATTTTGCTTATCACATTAACAGCTGTGAACTGGTACTACTAAAAATTTTCAAAAAATTTCCGATCGATATGAAATTTCAAATTGAAGTAGGTACCAATTTTTCAGAAAAACCGCAGTTTTCTTTTATTTACTTATCACATTGACAGCTGTGAACTGTTAAATGGCAATTAACTGGATAAAACAAGTCATAATAAAAATACTTTTTACTAAGTACCTACCTACCTACCTATACTTTTATTAAAAAAGTCTGAAAAATTGATACTTCAAATTAAAATTTCATATCGTTTCTAAAGTTGATAAAACAGTACTTTTCTCACTCATTTTTATTTTATTTTTTTCGGGCCAAAAATCCTTTGTTCTATGGAATTATTATATTATTAAAAGAAAAATATATGCTTCATTTCATTCCTTACTTTACGAATTTTGAATAAAATTAGAAAAATACATGTTTTTGTGGTGATCTTTAAATAATTTTGAAATTATCTTCTAAGAATTTTTAGTTAAAACTAGTAAAACTTTAAAACATTTCTAAAAATGTATGTACTATACATAATACATATATACAATGTACAATATACATTATAAATAAATATATCAATGATAATAAAAAAATCTGTAGGCTCTGTCTGTACAGTGACAATTTTTTTGTTTTACTTGCGTCTATATACTTTCTGTTACATATAATACCCATATAATCAATTTTGATAGTTTTAAGAATTTGTGTTTTCTTCTTTGTTCGGACTTGACACGAAAACTATAGAACCGAGTTGTGAGAGACTTTCACTAATAGAAAGCTTAAAGCCATAGAATTATGATAATATGATAATTAAATTAAAGCAGATCTGTATTATAGAGAATTTGCAATCTATATATTTTCTAATAAAAATATTATAACTAAAAAATGTTGATGCAATTAAATCAACAAAATCTATAAAACGATTAGATCAGGCACGTATTAAGAAAAATTACAATTGATATTTCTTAACAAAAAATAATAAAAATGAAAAAGATTTTATTAAAGTGAAACTTTTATTACATCGTCTCAAAATTTTTCGTCTGTGTGTTGCATGTCGCTCGGCCGCGGAGTAGGGGTAAATACGTCAGAGCCATAGACATAAAGAAATGAACAGTGCATCTGACTCGAAAAAAGAGCCGTGTCAAATGAAAGAGACAGAAATTGTTTGGTTGTTATATAGAATTTATTAGAATTATTAGAACTTTTTGCTGGTGCATGTTGTTGTTTATGGATTTATTTCAATTTTGAGTGCTTGAATTTATTATTCCGAAAATTTTTAGTTAAATGTCTATAATGTGAAAAAAGTTTCACTTTTACCGTGGTTTCATAAAACCACACAATCCTTTTTTTAAAGGTACCTTTTTATGAACCTATTGAATAAAGTATAGGTATATTTATAAATTTAAAATGTGAGTGAAAGCACGGGGAATTTCGAGTCTTAAATATTATTGATAAATCATTGAACGACAGATTACAAAAACCGAATAAAAGTTCCTTTGTTTTGTTTAGTTTAAAAAACACACACTTACAGACAGACATCAAGCTGTCGGTTGGCAGCGATTTATGTCACCCTTTTGTGCAATGACAACGGCCACAGGGTAAAAGTAAAGAAAGAAAACTTTATTATCGAGGCAGGAATATTAAAAACATAATATTGTTAAAAAATGCATATCACATCGTATTTATATTTTATACCATAATTATTTAAGTCAAATCAATACGTTGATTATCCCAGGAAAAAAATAATTCGATCTACGTAGATCAAATTAGAGATACAGTAGACCCGCGGTAATCCGACAATTGTTTTGCAAAGCAGTGTCGGATTATCAAATTTGTAGGATTAAAGAGTACTGCCACCGACCTCTTGTAGTAAAGAGAAGTACCTTGTAATTCGACAAATTATGAAGAATATGACCTGCGATGGACAAAGTTCTAAATCTTTTACTTTTTGTAAAAATCTTAATTTAAATAGTTCTATGCAGGATGTAAATATAATTGGCATGTCGGATTACAGAGGACGCCGGATTACCGAAGGTTTACTGTACCTACTCATATTAAGAGTTCTGACAGCCCAAATTGATTTCTGGTTGATTGTAGTAACCAAGTCTCAGTCACAGCCATATTTTCTGATTTTATCAATCAATATAATTAAATATACTTCATATTATTTTTGTATTATATTATGTTCAATTTTGATTTAATTTTTTATGCTTGATAAAAATAATACATAAATGAATTTTTGAATATACCGTGTCACTGGTTTGATTAAAAATGGTGACGCTGTCATTACTCTTATTGTTAGTGAAGTTTTTCTAGATCAAATTATTTATAATGAAACGACAAAACTTCAGCAATATCGTGTTTTTTTTGACAAAAAAGCAATAAAACCTATACATTTTTAAATACGGATTGATTTAAGAACATCGTGTTGCTGTTTATTACATTTTTTTTTGTTATAAAATTTTAACCTTGATTTTAACATTAATTAATTTTAACTATTTAAATCATTGATTTTAACATGTACAAACCCTTTAGATATTAATATGTCCATACATATAGAAAATTTGAAATGCAATTATTAAAAAATTAAAATAAAACATAACTTTGTTTTGTTGATTGCGGTTTCCAAGTTTTTGTATTTGCTGTTTTCCTTTTTGGGCTGGGCTCCTCTCGCGATAGCGGTCCTCTTCGGAATATCGGGTCCCTCTCCAAGTATCGGTTCTTCACAAATCCAAAAGCAATTATTGGGCCCCTTTTCCAATTGTCAGGCCTTTCTCGAAATATCGGACTCCTTTCCAAATTGATGGGCCTCTCACTCAAAATATTGGGCCCCACCCTCGAAATATCGGTTCCCACGTTGAAAATATCGGGCCTCACGTTGTGCGCCAAAATTAGAACATAGTAAGGTCGAGATGGATAATTTTGCACCACCTCCACCTTCTACGAGTTCTTTAGAGCCAGATTTGGCATATGTAGGTCCTAAAAAGACAACAAAACTTAACGTTCTGTCAGGTGGGAATAATAAGTGCTGGAACTGTGATGAAATTGGTCACTTCTTTAGGAATTGTAGATCGAGGCAAAGAAATAGGTTTTGTTTTAACTGTGGTAATCCGAACGTAACTTTTAGGGAATGTACTTGTAGGAATCGTAACACTTCAAGACAGGGAAACGAGAACGCGGGTCGTTTGTAGGTCGGAAATCGCACCCGAATATCACACGTCGACCAAATAATCTTAAGGAATTACAAAGTTATAAAATTGATAGTAGGAATAAACCTTTGATTGATTATATTTTAGCTAGTACACCCGGTGATGACCGTCCGTATCTCGAAGTACAAATTTTAGGTCAACCATTTTTAGGGTTATTAGATTCAGGTGCTTCGCGTACATTTGTAGGTTCAAAGGGATACCAATGTTTAGTAAATTTAGGGTTAAAAATTAATCATAGTGATATGCCTGTTTGTGTTGTCGCGAACGGTCAACAATGTAAGCCGCTAGGTTCATTGTGTACTCCTATTTCGTTAAGGGGGAAAGTTATTATTTTAGATATTTTGTATATACCGGAATTACCTCATAAGTTAATTTTAGGCTTAGATTTTTGGCGTAGAATGGAAATTGTTCCAGACGTCAGACATAATAAGTGGGTTTTCGCGTCGAGTATTGAGTCAGTTGAAGAACAACATTTACAGTCAAATCTATCTAATGTGCAAAAGGTACAATTAGACAGTCTTTTAGAAGAATATTTTGCGAAATTTGGTAAAAAACTTGGTTGTACTCATTTAGTTAAACATGATATTATCACGGACTCGCCACCGATAAAACAACGGTACTATCCCGTTTCACCTGCGGTACAAGATAATATAAATATCGAGTTAGAGAAAATGTTAGCGGACGGGGTGGTAGAACCTTCGAAATCGGCGTGGTCTTCACCAATTTTATTAGTACGTAAAAAAGATGGCACTTTTCGGTTTTGTGTAGATTTCAGGAAATTGAACGCGGTAACCAAAAAGGATGCGTACCCAATTCCGTTTGTTTCTGCTATTCTAGATAAGTTGAAAAATGCTAAATATTTAAGCTCGTTGGACTTAAAGTCTGCCTATTGGCAAGTTCCTTTGAAAGAAACCGCCAAAGAAAAGACAGCGTTTACCATACCTGGTAGGGGGTTATTCCAGTTTTGTCGAATGCCTTTCGGCCTTCACAATAGTCCTGCCACTTGGCAACGATTAATTGATAATGTACTAGGTCCTGATTTAGAACCGTATGTTTTTGTATATTTAGACGATATAATAGTTATTACTCCTGATTTTGATTTACACGTAGAGATACTGACAAAAATTTTTCAACGTCTGTTAAATGCTGGTTTAACTTTGAGTAGGGATAAGTGTAAGTTTTGTAGCCCGGAATTAAAATATTTAGGTTATGTCGTTAATTCTTCGGGTTTGCATGTAGATCCAGACAAAGTTTCCGCAATAATTAATATGTCAACTCCTAAATCTATTGCAGATATACGACGTTTGATAGGGATGGCCTCGTGGTATAGGCGTTTTATACCCAATTTCTCTACGATTACAGCTCCATTAACTAACTTATTAAAAAAATCGAATAAATGGGTTTGGACAATGGAATGTGAAACTGCTTTAACGGCAATAAAAGATAAATTGATATCAGCTCCGATACTTAGTTGCCCTGATTTTACTCTACCGTTTATAGTACAGTGTGATGCGTCAGGTTTTGGAATAGGCGCGGTCTTATCGCAAGAGCATGAAGATGGCGAAAAAGTTATCGCGTATGCCAGTCGTTCTTTAACGCGCTGCGAACGTAATTATTCGACTACTGAGCGCGAATGTCTTGCTGTAATCTGGGCTGTAGAGAAATTTAGACCTTATCTGGAGGGGTATCATTTTTCTGTAATTACCGACCACCACTCGCTTTTATGGCTCAATCAATTAAAAGAACCTACTGGACGTTTGGCAAGGTGGGCTGTACGCTTACAACAATTTGATTTTTCGATTATACATCGTAAAGGCAAAGATCATTTAGTGCCTGATACGTTGTCTCGTTCAGTTCCGTTAATAGCTGTAGTTAGTATTCCGTCCGAGATTAAAGATCAGTGGTATAGGAAAATGTTAACTAATGTAGTCGAGAACCCTTTAAAATACCCATTATGGCGTGTCGAAGGTAATACTTTGTATAGTAGGCGACGCGGTCAGAATGTAGGTTGGGACGAAGATACGTGGGTCACCGTACTTCCGAAGGAATGTCGACGACAAGCCTTGGAGGAAGCTCACGATACTCCCACTTCAGGACATATGGGTGTATTTAAAACATTCGCTCGTATATCACAATTTTATTACTGGCCTAAATTTAAAGCAGATGTAACCAGGTATGTTCGGTCATGTCACTTATGTCTTCAACATAAAGTACCACAGAAGTTACCTGCTGGTTTGATGGGACAACGTCCCCTAGTTACACGCCCATGGCAGATGATCTCTACCGATCTTATCGGTCCTTTACCTAAATCGGTACAAGGACATATGTACATTCTAGTATGTGCTGATTATTTTAGTAAGTATCCACTTTTCTTTCCCCTTAGAAAGGCTACAGCAAAGGCTGTCTCGAAATTGATTGAGGATAATGTTTTTCTAATGTTTGGGGCTCCGGAATTCTTACTTTGTGATAATGGCGTACAATATATCAGTAAAGAATTTAAAGACCTTGCTAAGGCGTATGGCGTGAAAATAATTTATAATCCTGCGTACCACCCACAAGCGAATCCGGCCGAACGCGTAAATCGAGTGCTAAAAACTATGATCGCTACATTTATTAAGGAGAATCAACGCGTTTGGGATGTACACCTTCAAAAGTTTGCTTACGCGATACGTTCCGCGAAGCACGAAGTTACTGGGATGTCTCCATTTTTGATTAATTTCGGTCGCGAAATGACTATCTTCGGGAAAGGTACTACCGAACATGATAATATCGTTCCGGAAGTAGGCAGTCGCCCTACCGCGAATAAAACGACAGAGGTCTTAAAGAAAATACATAACAATGTCACCGTTAGTTTAGCAAAAGCTTATGAACGATCTAAACAACAGTATAATTTAAGACGTCGCTTTGTAGAGCTTAATGTCGGACAGTCGGTCTATAAGCGAAATTATGTATTGTCAAACGCCGCGAACCACTTTGCAGCTAAACTAGCTCCTAAATTCGTAGGACCTTATAAGGTTAGAAAAAAAGTATCTCCAGTAACCTATGAATTGGAGGACGATAATGGCCCGATTAGAGGACTATGGCATGTCAAAGATCTAAAACCGGTATAGGGAAAAATTAATCTTTTTTTTTTATTAGGAAAGGGGGGATTTATTACATTTTTTTTTGTTATAACATAGATTAATTTTTATAAATAATATTTCATTAAAATTTAATAATTTGCATCCGACTATTATCGCGTAACATTGGAATGGGTTTAAACGACGGGACAGGCTTGTGCGTGATTTTGAAAGAGATTCAAGATCACGCACGGATGAAACAGACAGACGGATATCGGCAGCGGCAGTGATAGCATATGCAAAAAGTAGTGTGTTGTTTGTTTAAACACTTTTGAGAAATATTCAATCTTTTTGTGACCCGTTGTGGGGATAACATTGCCGTAGTGCTTAAAGGAGGGAATATCAGCGTGATAAACGAGTTCCCCTCCATCACGTGTGGGTTTTTGGTCCCCAGCACCATTAAGGACCAAATGGCGCTCAACAATGTGTAAATAAGTTGTATAAATTGTATATAGTTGTGAATAAATAAATAAAAATTGTACATAAAGTGTGTGTAACGTCAATTAAAAATTGAACCACTCCCACCTCCGACGAGCTAGAGGCACCCTTAGGCGAAGGACAGCCGGGGGACGTGACATGTTTTGTATTTTTTTTGGTGTAAACACGTCATTAGATGTAGGTACACAAATCTTTTTGTAAAAATCATCTATATGTCATTACTGTTATATCTATCTATTATATTTATAACTTACAATAAATAGTTATATTTTATATTAAATGGTTATAAAATTGTATTTTAAGACAATTATGGAAATAAAATAATTTTGTTGCGAAATTATTAGCAAATAATAAAAAAAAATAGTGCAGAATATGATAAACGTAACCTTAACCTTATTTAATATTATTAAATTATGACCAAACTTATTTCTCACAAATACTTTACAAAACAAATTAAGTATTTAAAAACTGGAGTTGATCGCTTTAGCATCTGTATTCATGTATACGAGCGCGTATGCATATGTATGTGTGTTCGAATGTGTGTGTGTATGTGTGTGTGTAGTACGTACGAACACGAACACTCCTGGTTGCCAATATACGTGACCGGGGCGCAGCATGTATGTTGATTTTCATTTCGTGATGCACTGAATTTTTGATAACGTAAGTTTTAGGTTTTTGTTTTGGTTCGTTTTTGAAACCATATGCAGGATTATTATTATAACCTACATGTACTCATGTAAAAAGTTAAAACAACACTTAATTTTATCGAAAAAATTGTTCATTTTCAAAGTAATGCCAATAGATCAAATATGATTGTTTTTTTGGCTTATATGGGGTAAAAATTAAAAGAAATTTTATTTTATTTTCGAATTCCGGAGTATTTTTTTGTTCCTAACAATTGGCCACACTGTTTTTGATAAAAAATTTTAAAAAATATTTTTTTTACAATTTAGAAAGTTGTCTAGGAGAATGTCTAATTTTCAGGATAACTATTTTTTAAGAAATTTTGTCAATGTGTTATTCGAATTTGAATGAAAAAAGTACCAAAAAGCTATAAACGACCATAAAGGGTCTACTTTTGGTCATACAGAAAAAAACTTAAAGCTTAACCATTAACCAATCACCTATAGTTTGCTAGTATTTAAAAAGTGATTAATTTTAAGTTAACCTTTTAAATACAAAAAAGAAAATAGTATTCGACTTTAAACAATCCTTTAAAAATAGCTTTATTTATAATTCTAATATTAAGAATATATCCAGAAATTAAGTTCTATTAAATAACATGAAAACTAAGCATATAAACTTTTACGAGTATTTGAACAAAGGTTCCAGCAAAAGAATTTTAATTTGGCTGAGAAATTGCATTTTGAATTTTTTGTATAGGTACGTTTATGATTTCACTGTACCTTTTATAACAATTTTTTATTTGAGATTATTTTGAAAAACAATGAGCTTTTGAGAAAAATTGCAGAGAGGAAAACGATTTGTTTTTTATAAAAGAATATTTTGAGGTCAGGCTTATTTTTTATAGTATAATATAAAAAGGTTTAAAAAATGTTACATGCATTTTTCAAAAAACTTAAATTATTTTCTAAGAAATGGTTATCTTGGAATTAAAAACAAATCAGACATTCCCGTGTATAACTTCGATAATTACAAACAATTTATCTATGTATATGCATAAAATACTAAAACGCTGTTACAGCACTTTAAAAATATGATACAAACAAAAATTATCAAAATGAATTTACATATATAACCTAAAAACAGATAATGCCTACAAATGTATTGATATGATATGATAATATGACAATTCATCATATTCGAATTGAGGAAATCCATATTGCAATGGACATCGACGTATTGAAATGTGTTATACATCATTTTTCAATTAACCTGGTCGTTTTTAGCCTTATTTTAATAAGCCGATGTAGCTTTAGTCTAATAATAAAATAAACAAACTCTGTCCAATTAGATCAGGCTATTTTAGGCTCTGTAACAAATTCATTTACTATATATGTTACACATATCACGTATGCTACCTACACAATGCATTACTATAATTAAAACTGCTATTTAATTTATTTTTCAGTATAATTATTACATAACTATACTTATATAATACATTCTGCACATTAATTAAGGGGACACCTAAAAAATAGCCTGTTTTCAAATACTTGTAACTTGATAAAAATTTAACTTTTTTTTTAAATTAAGAAAATTTAATGAACTTTTTTATGTAATTTAAAAAAAATTGAAAAAACTGCATATTTTGAAACTTGACGCGGAGTACATTTATGTAGAAAATTTTAAAATAACCTTTTTGTGTAG
This sequence comes from Sialis lutaria, assembly GCA_949319165.1. Classification (NCBI taxonomy): domain Eukaryota; kingdom Metazoa; phylum Arthropoda; class Insecta; order Megaloptera; family Sialidae; genus Sialis; species Sialis lutaria. The sequence continues at coordinate 13,960,899 of OX439241.1, forward strand.
AATTTCAATTCTTTGAAATCGATATCTTATAAATTTACTTACGGCAAAAAAATTTGCAAAGGTAAATTTTTAGTGAAAATTAGGAAAAATAATTCAAAAGAATATGTCCGAAGTAATTTTGGTGGTATACAGAAAATAGAAATAAAGTAATATGAAGCCTAATTTAACATCTTTCAGATAATTTTTTTCTTAAACTTTCGCGGTTATTTAATTTTATAATTGTTTCATTTTTTAATTTAATTTTTTAATTTAATGAAAGATTTTTAATGAATTACTAACAATATTCCATCAGAATAGAAATTAAACAGAATAGAAAAGTTAAGTAAACAAAACAGTAGAACTAAACCAAACAGCACATACCCTTAAGATTACTTTTTAGGTGATCAGTATACTGGTCAGAGGTAGGGATCACAATTACAATAAGACATACTCTTTTAAATGCATTTTTATTTTTTCAAATCGGTTCATATTACGCGAAGAATTTTATATTTAATGTTTCGATATTAGAAAACCATTAAAATCACAAATTGCAATTTGTAGATTTTTTTCGCGAAATAAAGCAGCTCAAAAAAAGTTAATTGTTGACCAAGTTACAAGCAATTGAAAACAGGCTATTTTTTATGTGTTCACTTAATTAATGTACAGAGTGTATAAAAACAGTCGGGTATTATATATATCTGTTCGGATACAGCTTTTATAGACTCCATTTCTACTGAATGGATTAAAAATAAACCCATATTGCAACTTTATACTTCTCGAAGTTAATAGACAAGTTTCATTTCTAATCATCGATAGTTTTATACTTGTGATTTTTTACTCGGAGACGCTATGAGAATTTTTTGTATTCACTATTATACTAACAATAAGGAACACGTGGTTAAATATTAAATACTATCGAAAAGGTGGCAGCACAAAGTATTTTCTATGTACTACATCTAGTGTAGATTATAATTTTGAATTATTTTTGGAAAAATAAGTAGGTACGAGGTACGACGATCCCCTATATATGTTCTATGTGAATCACTTCAGTGTTTCCTTACATAATTACTATAATCCCGGCCACCCTGTTCGTTGTGTGTCTTCTGCTATGATTGGCCCATCAGCAACTTATCATTCCATCTTGTGTTTCTGTACTCTCTGACATACATACGCACAATTCTTCAAGTAAATATCAAACACGAAGGAGCTGTCTGAAAAGGCTGAGCCAGCAGATAAGAATGCATGAAGAATAAGTATGGTGACTGCTGATAATTTTATTTTGATCTCTACTATTTCCTTTTTTTTCTCTCAAAATTTTGTAAGTTTGTAAGATATTTTTACAAGCTTTTACTTAACTCAAATGCTATGTAACTATGTATGAGCCGGAACACAAATCTTACGACCGATTTTTAACAAACTTCCCGTCGTACGATTTTCGTCAAATTTTCAAATATGGTGTATTCTCCGTGACAATGCACTTTTTTATCATTTTTATAGCTACGTTATTTTATTATAAGGTCTTTTTTGATGTATCTAATATAATAAAATAACTTGCCTTCGTGATCAAGTATTATTTCATAATTCAAATTATTTCGTAACCATGGTTTGCTTCGACAATAACATTTATTATGTCTTGTCAAAATATTTTTCAATATAATATTCGAATACAAATAATTTATAATAATACAAATGTAAACTGCTGAGTGAAGATTATAAATTATAAATTGAAGAAAATTATTGAAAAATTATCGAATTTTATATAAATATCAGGTATGTATTATAAATTTTATTTGTAGTGATTATATTGACATATAGAAAAGTTAAATGTATGTATATATAAATATGTATTATAGTATCTCATTTTATTATTATTATATCATCCTATATGCATACATGTATGTATATGTATTATATTGTTATGGCATTATTGAAAAATATTAAATATAAATTAATTTATGTTAGTGTAATTTTGTAGATCTAAATAGGTATTGTTTTTCTAAGAGACGCGAGTCTAAATTTAAAATGGGGGAGGGGGTCATGGTCTGTGAAATAGACAAAAAAAGTTACTTTAGTATATTTACAAGCATCTTTCTATTTAATTTGCTTTACTTTTTAGGTTTGTGTGGGGTGTCATTTCACCATGCCTCCTCCCCTGGATATGCGCCTCATTTCTAAAGAAGCTAAATACAATCAAAACGTTAGTGTTTATTTTAAAATAAAAACTAAAGATTGAAGTAAGACGTTTGATTATTATAAATAAATGACCAACTAAACTGCGAGTCACGTTTGATGTTATAAATGCCTTCTTCCTTCATATACGAGACTAATTAAACATTGGACACCGATTGTGAGGTAATATTTTTATGTATTCAGAGACAGTTTCGTATATTAATTTTCATAAAAGTGTAATGTTCATTCTATGTAGGTATTTCAATCAATATATTTCGATCAGATTTAAAAAATATCGGTATGGAGAACCATACATGTCTTCCATGTTCTGTCATATATTTTACAATAATTTTTAATATAAAACTCACCTTTGTATTATAGATATTAGTTTTCTAATATTCTAATGTCAGTTGTATAATACACATTTTTGTAGAATAATAATTATGTGACATTTGAATTTAACTGCGTTTGTTTCCATGGCAACATGAATTTAATAGTATTTAAAATTAAAATTTTGAGGGTGATTTTCACCCCTTTAGTGGCTTTTTCGATACGATTATGAATTAAGGGCTCCTTAGATTGTATTGAACTACAAGTGTACCAAGTCTTATCAAAATTGGTGAGATACTAATCACTTTTCAGACGATAATTGGTACAAAATTTCGAATATTTCGGAAACCCCTAATTCGATTAGCACCAAAATCAATAGTTGCGTTTTGAAGTTAGTACAATCAGAATCTGCTCTTATCTCGGACATAATTTTTTGACGGTATTAAAATACTTCCATTTCTTCGAACATGGAAGTAAAAAGGGTTTTTAGTCTTATGCAGACCCTGAGAGAGCTTCAACGGGGTTTGGGCCAGCCCACATTTTGAGGGACCCCTCCCCCCCCCTTCGCCCGAGCGTAAGGACATTCCAAACAACTTTCGTACTAGTAAAATTCTTATGTCTTCCTGATATTATTTAGTATTAAAAACCGTGAGGTTTTTTTAAGTACTTTTTCTACAAGGTGTGTTTTTTTTTGTAGTATATTTATGTTTTTTAAATAATCTCTATTAAAAATAGTATTAGTATCAAAAAATGTAAAAATGTAAAATATAAATAATTTTCAGGACGCCGAGGCCCCTGATACCAGGACCCGGGCCATATGGCCCTCCTAGCCCCCCACCCCCCCCCTCTATCTGGGCCTGGTCTTATGATGCAATGAATATAATATAATATAATAAAAAAATAAATAACTTTTGACTAAAAATGGATAAAATAAAATTAGAAAAAAAAACTTTTTTAAAAAACAAGCTTTTACATATAATAAACCTACATATGCACTAAAAAGTAAAAAATAAGTTTTTTTTTCACAAAGTCTTCCAGAATTCGTATGACTAAAAAAGCTTGTGGCGTTCATTTAATATTTAATGTAATATTTAGAAATATAAAAAATGTCGAAAATATCAATATTGGAAAAATCTATAGTAGATCAAATATTAATGTAATGTTGATACTAAATAAACCTGAAACTCAATGTATGTTAATGTTTTGAAATATGAATTTATAAAATAGATAAGGTATTATTTCTTTTCGGTATTTCTTAGCCCTTTTTCATATGATAAATCTTGAAGCCAAAATATTCCTGTAGTTTATATCAAATTATCCAGGAATTTAATGTACAATTTAAAAATATTAATTGAAAATATTCATTTAGGTTGAATATAATTTCAAAATATTCACAGGATATAATATTTTATATTATATTTGATATAAATTATGTACATACATGGAATTTTATGGAATATTTCGAAATATTCATTGAAAGTAGCTAATGTAGTTTTTCCGTTGAGAAACTCTTAGTCCTTAATTCTATTTTGAATCTAGAATTCCAAATATTTCATGTAATATTTTGAAATAATAATTTAAGGTAGATAAAATACTGTTAAGACTTTTTTCCTATGTTGAATCTAGATTACTAAATATTTCTTTCATGTGCGATAAATTAACCAGGAATTTAAAATACTAAATTAAACTAGCAAAAGGTTCTTTGTCCTATTTGAATCTAGATTTCCAAATATTAATGTATACATATATGTATAATGTATATACATTATACAATATTATACATATATGCATTTTAACATAATATTAATGCAATTTAATGGAAGATTTGAAAATATTAATTTATAGTAGAAAATGTAGTTTTTCCTAAATTGATATTTTCGACATTTTTTATATTTCTAAATATTACATTAAATATTAAATGAACGCCACAAGCTTTTTTAGTCATACGAATTCTGGAAGACTTTGTGAAAAAAAAACTTATTTTTTACTTTTTAGTGCATATGTAGGTTTATTATATGTAAAAGCTTGTTTTTTAAAAAAGTTTTTTTTTTCTAATTTTATTACAATTTTGTTTAAATTCATTACATGACAATTTTAATAATAACAAAACAATTTCAAATTCTTTCTCTTTTAATGTTTGGTGGACTAAGAAAGGTTGCGACCTGGGGCAGATAGTTAATTATGGGTCGTTATAAATTATTGTATAAAATTAGTTCTTTTGTGGAGTAAGAAAAAGTTTAAAAATGTATAGTAAAAATAATTTTAAAAATGTTCATTCATTTTTTTGTTCTTTAAACAATTTTGGCAACTTGTTTTCACCTACAACTTTTGTAATTATCAAAATCTCAATAATTATCTTTTCCATGCCATACCCCTCCCTCTCTGCCACTTGGGGCCTAGGGTGAACCCTCCCCCCCAGTCCAACACTGGATGTATTTAACGGTTTGTATATAGGTACCATAATTGGTCAATATGTGGGGATTGTAACACGCTGACACTCTATTTGTATTTGCGGTTAAAATATTTATGCCCGCCAAAGAATTTGCTCGAGAACAAAAGCTAATTAGTTTTTGGCTGACGCTATCTACGAGGTGTCAAATCGTTATGAATTTGTTCGGGATTCTATGAGTTACACTTATATACAATTTCATTTGCTCCAACTCTGTGAATTGGTTGTCATTTATATTTAATACTTAGCAGATAGCATAACCCAAAAACTAATTAGCTTTTGCTCTGAAGCAAATCCTTTATTTCAGAAACTCTAATTTAAAAATAAATGCGTAGAAACCTAAGTGTTTCGATTGTCCAATAGAATATCAATCCACCCCAGCAAGTTACTTGTAGTAACAATTATAAAATATTAGGTATGTTTTACCCTATTTCACCCTAGTATCGTCTTGATCTTGTCTCGTCCGAATTTCAGCGAATATATTCGTTTATACAAAACAACCAGATTTTAGTTTATTTACATTTTCATGTGGAAAAAAGTGTAGCAAAAAAAAACGAGTATACTGCAAACAACACTATATCTACTGATACACATACATACATTTCGTAACCATCGAACGTGAAATTGCAGGCACGCTTTTGTACCGTATGCGTGTGTAATGATTGTTAGCGCGCGTGTGTGTGTGTGTGTGTGTGTGTGTGTGTGTGTGTGTGTGTGTGTGTGTGTGTGTGTGTGTGTGTGTGTGTGTGTGTGTGTGTGTGTGTGTGTGTGCGTAAGAGCGTCTATCAGGCGACGCTTGATAATTTACGACGCCGGTACGATCATAGCATCACAGTAGCAGCGGCGTGTTCCGCCCCCGCGCGCCCGCCAACGCTCGTCGCTCGGTAACTCTGCCAGAGCGTGCTTGACTGTTTCCCCCACCCACCGACGCGGCCAGCACAACGCCTGCTTGTGCCGAAAACCGACACAAAAACGAATCCATGGCATGCTGTTTTATTTCAGTATGTTTCAAAAGTATTGCAGGTTGTTATTTGTCTATTAGTGTTGTGGTTTGACGCTTAACTGTTGTTATAAGCAGTAGCGTGTTATGATATTCAGGGACCTCAGGCAGAATAATAAAGAACATTTTATAATATGAAAAAAAATATCTTACAATTTCTGAATATCTTTTTTGCTCTTCACACAATTTTTACTCCCCAATCAATTGCGAGAACAAAGAAAGGTCTTCAAAAAAGAATATTCGGTTATATACATATTATATACACATTTTTTGCAATTTCCTCAGCCCCTCCCCCCTCCTTTACATTGGGGCCCTACTGCATATCGCGTTAGTACTTGCTATAGATAATAATAATTCGAATATTCGATTAGAGTTTTTGATGGAAAATCAAAAATTTAAAATTACTATAAAATATATTTTTTATAAAATCAAAATTAATATGAATTCATGTTAGTGTTATATATTATGCGGGGGGGAGGGTGAAGCATAATTTACGTAAATTCCCATTTTCTAATTAATTGTTTTAAAATACGTTAGTTAGATATATCAGGTTCGTCCTTTGAAATTACATTTTAAATACATAAACAAATATTTGATCTATTTTTGTACAAAATAATAAATATGAGAATATTATATTTCTTCTATTAAAATTTCATTATTAACTAAACTATAAATTGGATAAGTTTTTAGAACATAAAATAAACTAATTATTTTTTTCAATTTCCGAATCAGTACAAAAACTGTTTCCATAATAAACAATTTTTTTAAAGTATGTAGGTACTTATATCTGGAAGTAATCGCTTTGGTCTATTGTACAATTATTATCATACGTAAACATACCTACTACCTACAACCTACAAACTTTCAGAAGTCGTCGAGGACATTAGAATAATCGCTTTTTGTTAATAAATCCATGTCCACAAACGAGCCGTTTCAGCAGTAGAACAAAACAAAGGATCTGACACAAAGGCAATGGATTTTGACTTTTGGTTGAAATTTTTTTGTAATTTGGGGAAATGATAGTTCAAATTGTGGTAATCAAAAGTTGTTATGGGGTAACCTACAAAAATCCCAAACATTTCATATTATTTTTATGTTTATGTTTATTCTCTAAACCTAAAGGATTTTACAAAATTTTGCTAATAATGAAATGTTCTTAAAACTAGCCAGACTATAAATAAATTATTTTTAAAAACTGTTGAACAAAAAAAAACTAAATAAAAAACACCAAAAATTCTAAAAAAAAATTATTAATAAATTCGAAGCAACTTTAAAACTGTAAATTTTACTAAAAGTTGATCCTTTACCTTTAAAAGATTAGAATCAAAATAAATTTAAATATAAAATATTATGGATTTTCGTATAGATTGCGCTTACAACTTTTGATCACCTCATTTAAAAAATAAATAATATTTAATCATTGACAAAATTTACAGATTCCAAAAATATTAAATCGTAGTGGTGAAAAAGCACACATTCATGCCAATCTAAGATATTTTATTTATAGATAATAACTTTGACAATTTTAATTGAAATCTGTAAACTAAAATAAATTAATCTATAAGAAAAATATATTTTTATTGTTTTTAATATCTAGGTTTATTTCAAAACACTTTCTTGAATTTTATATATACTAATATATAGAAACAATGTTCGTGTATTATATTAAGGTGACCAAACGTACTCCTTTAAGGAGTTTCGAACTCCTTTTTCGAGGACACTACTCCTTTTTAAACTGCACACCCAAACTACTCCTTTTTTGTGATTTTATACTCCTTTCTACTTCCAAAAACATATCAGTAGCATTTTGAAGACCTTTTTTTTAGTCAATGCCAATTTTAAAGACCTTTTTTTGTTTTTTTAGTCATTGCCAATTTTGAAGACCTTTTTTTTAGTCGTTCAATACTAAAACTACTCCTTTTGTGCCAAAGATAATTGGTAACCTTAATTATATGTGTTTGACCAAAGTAATCTCGATAACTACTGGACCGATTTTAGTGAAACCTGCATCAACGTGTTGAAATCTCAGAAGTTCTATTGGATGCATATAATTGATATAATCACACATTCACTCGAAACAGCTGAGCAGTGAATATTTACATTTTTATATTTCCGAATAACACCACCGGATCAGCTAGTTTATATATAAAACAAAATAATACATTATAGCAGAACATTAAGACCAGTGCCGGATTTACCAACAAGCAAAGTAAGCAACTGCTTAGGGCATCTGATTCCTGAATAAAAAACAAAAAAATTGTTTGGTAATAACTAAAAAAAAGGTCATTAATTATTGCTAAAAGGGACTTGAGATAATTAGTGCTTAGGACATCACATAGTCTAAATCCGACACTGATTAAGACGTTAATTCTTCATAATCCAAAACGTAAAAAAACTACATTTATCCAATTCAGGCGTTGAAATATACAATTACAAAAAAAAAGTAAAATAATACCAATAATTACACTAGAGTACAAGTCGAATCAAGCACACACGAGTAGATTACCACGGTGTATGTGTGTGTGTGTGTGTGTGTGTGTGTGTGTGTGTGTGTGTGTGTGTGTGTGTGTGTGTGTGTGTGTGTGTGTGTGTGTGTGTGTGTGTGTGTGTACACGACACCCTCACACCACACTACCCACCAATAATTCCGAGCCAGCAGCAGTGCCGACCTGACAGACACAAAGGCGCGAGAACCGTCGTGGTGCTAACGAGCGGGGTCGGCGCGGGCTAGCGCTCTCTCAGTCCCGTGTCTCACAACCCCATACCCCCATTCTATAGCACTAGCTCTCACCGACCCCCTGCCGCCCATTTGGGGCGCGCACGTCTCATACCATGAGCTGGGATTGCTGCCTGTGGTCGATGTAGGTAGTACATAAATAATGCTACGAAAGTGAATAATTATTTAAAACTAACATAAATAGTGAATGGAAATTATCGGTAAAAGAAAGTCATACTTTCTTGGGTTTCACATAAGATGAGACCAATTGCAGGACCGGTGTAAAGGAGGAACTAGAGGTACAAATATATTACGTCCCGTATATTGGAAGCCCCCTTTTGATATCTAGACAATGAAAAAAAGGAATTCAGGTATAAGTTATCTTACATTAGCTATAAAGACATATACTTACACTCAGCACTCTGCTATACGACCGCTCCGTTCCACGATGTGCTGACAGTTCTAACCATCGACCTTCCCCCATCCCCACCATAATACCACCGTGACTGCTATATTTCTACGCGTTTAAATTTACCAATTAACGTTAAAGTGGTGGTGGGTGCCCCTCTAGCCGTCGTGTAGTGGAATTTTTGAATTACCGATGCCGTCGTATAGCAGAGTACTGAATGTATATTGAAGTATTTCGGGATTTTGAAAATCATAGCTCGTATCGCTCTCGAATATTACTAGTGACAGACTCGTCTCGATCTCGTTTCGTAAAAAAGATTTATGCTTTTTAAGGGGGTCAAATCGGTTGCCAAAACAATTTGTTTTATTTAATCTCGGTGAAAGGGGTATCGAAAGAAAGTTAACAACTCAAGGATGTAAACGTTTTAGCAAATACATTTGTTTAGTAAATTTTCCAAACATAAAATTGACCCCTGCCCATATATCGAAAGTAATTGCGACAAAAATCTGAAAAAATGGGAATATGAATTATAATGTATGTACCTATAATCGGGTGTTTGTACAAATTGAAATATTAACGGAACGCCCCATTAGTTTGTTTTTGTAACAAAAAAATAAGGAAGCCGCAAACTCAGCGTTGACAATTAATATTTAGGCTATGCTCAATGCACTTTTGTTTCTATTTTTCTTGTTTTTTTTCCTATATATGACTTTTTCTGGTAACTGGTAAGTTTTTAACTAAGGTTCTATAATTAAAAAAATTAATTTACAAATTCCATCCCCACAGAAAATCGATTAAACATAAAAATTTGTTTAATTTGTTAAATTTTACAAATAATCGATTTTCTTCGGGGATAGAATTTATTAAATAATTTTAAAAAACCATCGAATCTTCTTTAAAACTTTGCCAACTACCAGAAAAAGTCATAATAATTAGGGAAAAAAACAGGAAAAATTGAGAGAAAAATAGTATTATTATAGAAAAACGTGATAATTGCTATTTAAAGTACGTAGATACTTTCGGTATTTTGTATGTTCGAAATCGGGATACCGGTATTAATACCGGTATTAAAAAATCAGTCGCCGAATTATCGTAAGCAACTAAAAGTTAGAGAGAGGTATTTTTTAGAAATACTTTCGTTACTTTATTAAAAAAATATAGCAATTTTTAGCGGTTATGATATTAATATCGCGAGTTGTAGATGTCGTCAACAATAAGTATTTAAAAATTGAAACTACTGACTAGGAACAAGAATTTCAACATAAAAGTGAAAAAATTGAAATAATAATTTTTTTCTAACTTTTTAACATTTTTTTTTTTTGGCCTTCCATTTCTGATTTAGCCAGTTCTTTTTTAACATTTTTTATCATTTAACATTTAAACACATGGACATGAGATTGCACCACTGGGCCGCTCAGGGTAGGTTTTACAAACAGTATGGCCGGGGTCCATGGATTTGGGGTTTGGAACACACAATAGGTGACTTTTCAGTTTATAACTTCAAATTCGTGGTTGTGATGAAAGTGGAAACTTTTTAACATTAAATCTCAGGGTTAAAATTTGCCATACAAAACTTAATTTAGAAAAAAATATCGCTTACGATAATCTGGAGGTAATATTGCTTAAAAATCTATTTGAGCTTCTATTATTGCCCTGAATTTAATATAATTTTTAACATTGAGAGTTGTTACTTTTTTATTAAAAATAAAATATTTCCTCGAAAAATCTATCACATATCGGGAAAATATCATAATTTGACACTACAATTACATATCACAAAACAGTTTAGCTAATAATAAGAAGAATTAAGTGTAAAGATCGACTCCCTAAACAGTTATTTAAACGTATTTTAGTACTATGTAATTATAAATACCGAAATACCGGTATTATATGCACTAATACCGGTATCGTAATACCGGAGAAAAATGGCCGGGATCCCGGTATTGTATTCACTAATTACCATCCATACATTTCCAGATCCATTATATTACATCTTGTCTATCTAAGTATCAAATAAACCATTATAACTTTTTAAACTTTAGCCATCCTTACTACACGATAATATAAAAAAACGCAGCGAACATCACCGTACCTCGACAATTTTCAAAACTACATAACGCAGTCAATGATTATTATTTGATTATTTTTAAATCGATTAGTTTCGATTTCCACCACCAAACGACGTAATATCAGAAATATCCTTACCATCCGGTTAAGAATCCGGCTCCTCAAACTGCCGCGAACGATGCGGTCGGGCGGGCGGGCGGTAGGCGATATAGGTGGGGGTGGGGGTAGAGGATTTGATAGGGATTGTGCAGCCAACGCTGTACGTGACGCTGGCTGTTTGCCGCCGCGACGCGCTGTCGTGTCTAGTGAGCGAGCGCGCGCACTACGTATATACTCGTGCATGTATGTGTATATATACATGTGTGTGTGAGTACTTTGTCATCACGCCGATCGGCGGTCAAACTCCCCGCACCCCATCCATACATATATACATATATATACACCCACGCCGCTGTGTTGTGCGTCGCACCAGCACTTAGGCTAGGTAGGCGTATATGTGCGTTACATAACTCTACGGTTTGCAATTTTTTTTTCAGCTGCGGTTGTGTATGTGTGTATGTATTCTCAACTTTGTGGTTTAGGTGTTAAGTTTAGTTTTAATGACTTAGTAGTACGAGGGCGGAAGCGCTTTGTAATTTAGTGGGGGAGGTATGGTAGGATTTATTTTTTGAATGTTTTATTGTTTATATAGTTATGTAATATGCATGCTTTTATTATTATGAGATAGTAGTAGTGATTTATTATAAACCAAGGATGACAATCTAATGTTCTTTATGTAATAAGTATACAAAAAACTTAAAAATTATGTCAACGGTGGAAAAATAAAACCATATAAGTAACATATACTGTAAATGTTACAGTTTGTAGTAAGTACGTAAAAATGATATTATATTCAGTTTTTTATGTATTTACTAAAATTAGTCACGTTTCATATTTTTTTCAGCTTTATTTAATGAAATAATGCCCTTGTGATATATGATGTAAGAGTTTTCTTTGACTGCATGTAGTCTATGAGTTTATACTGTAATACAAGCGACGCATTTTTCATCAAACAACTATGTTGAATGTAAATATGTACCCAGTACCGGCTTTAGGGGGGGAGCGGACCAGGGCAATCGCCCAGGGCGTCAAGCCAGCAGGGGCAGCGCGCGGAAGGCCACAAAAGAGATAAGATTTAAAAAAAAGGTAACAACGAAAACAAAAAAGGTCATCAGTTTTTTTATTGGGGAGGGCGACAAAAAAATTTCGCCCTGGGCGCCGGGATTGCAAAGGACGGCTCTGTATGTACCATAGTCGCCAAAGACTGAAAATACCGATTTTAATAGTATATTGTATAATACCACACGTACATTCATAGTTTCATATACATATAACTCATTTTAACTCAATATTGGACAAACTGGCGCATATTTGGTTTCACATTTTTTTTCTAACTATACTTTGCATAAAAAGGTTTACTTATAAACAAGAGAAAATTATTGTCTTCGTAATATTGCTTAAAAAACATTATAAAAAACTTACTTTCTTATAGATAAACATATAAATTCATGAATTTGGTCAAAATCGTGTCTCTTTCATTTTTAATTAATTTATGGTTGTGATGGACCAATTTGGGCAATTGAAATTCTATTTTTAGTACTCTAAAAACCTTCGAGATAGCCTATTCACAGTAGCGGATTAAGGAAGGTTGTGCGGCCCGGGGTGGAATGTTACTAATCCCCCCCAGCGGGGCCCTAGGAATTAAAAATAATTGTCGAATAAAAAAAATTCAAAAAATTATAACAATCCAAAAAAACTCCATTGCAATCTCCAAAGTTTTTTTACTCTTTAAGCAATTTTAGAGCAAAAAAAGGTTTTCATATACATTTTATTTTGCATTTTACATAATTTTAATTTTACTTTGCTACCCGGGATGCCCCCCCCCCACCCTTAGTTCGCGTCTATCAATAAAGGTATCTGTAGCAAGGCAAAAGTATTATTCTACAATGATTAGAGAAAAGCCAATAAGAAGCAAAATGCAAAAAAATGAGAAAAATGTGATCAAAGTTTTCAGCACTTTCAGGTTCCACTTAATTGTGCTAATTATAACCTTTACTACCTTTATCTTTTGAAAATAGTATTTACTGCATTCTTGCATTGAATAAGCAACCAAATTACGAAAAACAGTAAACTAAAAAAGTTTGTATCTCATTAGTAAACCATATTTTATTGGTTTTTTGTAGGAAATCGTTGATACCAAAACTTAAAAAGTGATATTACGACAGTATATTTGAGGTTAGTAAATGGAACTATTAAATCTACGAATATAGTTTTTTCATAAAAACTAGTTCTGAACTGGCATTATTTTAGGGAGATTTATTTACCAACATAAATCTACCATTAACAGACACTGGTAGTGCGCATTTAAGAAAACACCCATACATAAATACATATAAGAGAAATACAAGATAGATGCGATAGGGGTAGAAGAGTCGGCTACAGAAAAGCTGTAAGCGGGTGGTTTGGGTGGGTGTCAAACCCTGCTCATCCGTCTGTGACATCGTAGATCCGGCCACAAGGGACGACGGTTCGAGACCCAGCCATCAACGGCGCCGCAGCAGCTCTCGAAAGGAAAGCCTTCTACTCTACAACGAAAAACCTTTGCTTGTTCAAAACCTTACTGCTAGCTTTCGCTATTTGAAATTTTCCTTTAAAATAGTAGAATGTGAATATGTATGAATATTCCAGTCTTGTATATATTTATATATAGTTTATTTTTATTTAGATTGTAATAAATGATCTATTTGACGTACCCGACTTTTTTATTTTGCTCAGTAATGGATAAATACATAAATATTCATATTCATATGCATGTTATATGTGTCTCTTTATGAGACAGCATATTACATAGGTACATATATGTATATTGTATATGTATACATTTCTTTAGAAATATCTATCATTTTTATTAAATAGTAGTAATATTATGTTAGGTATAGTATATAGAATCTAAATCAACGTTTATAGTTTTTGGTCTGATTGTGGATACTTGATAAAGCTAAAGTATTTCATTACTGTTAGAGAGCGTCCGTTAATTACGTAATATTTTTTTTAGGGTAGGGGACCGTCAAATCTTACGTTTACTTATGTGGAATAGAGAGGAGGGGAGTTCAAAACGTTACTTGTATACTTTTTAAATACATTAATAAAACCAATTTTGGCTATCGAAATGAATTTAAAAATTTTTATTAAAAAAAAAAAACACAAGAATTACGATTTTTTCACACTTATTTAATAATATCTATCGGGCTTAAAAAATATTCTATTGGATTCTCTATAGTCCAGTCAATATAATATTTGAGCTAGAAAAAAATGACGGATTATGTTTTTTTTCAAGAAATTGATAGATTTCAATGTATAAAACTTTTCCCCCCCTTCACAGGGGGGTGCATAACTTTCTAGGGGCTTACAAAGCTGTCTAAAATCAGTTATTTAGGTATACCACTGGGGCTGTCAGTTTTAGAAGAAAACAGGTTAAACAAATCTTAAAGCTGATAAAAATACGAATAAAATAGTATTTTTAAAAATTATGTATCGTAAATAGTTATTGAAATAGAGCCCGCGAAAAAATCACTTAGCGACGTCGAGTTTGAAGATTATGCCTGAAATGTAGAGTTACGTTCGACCGCTGTGTTTAATATGTCTTTAATTGAATTTCAAAATGAAATTTTAAATTATAATAGAGAAAAGAGTGCCCTAAATAATGCTCGGCACCCAATGTCGGAATCTCGAAAAATGTTTGAGCTATAAGCACTCAATGTTCTAGATATTACAAAAATTTAAGGAAAATTATTCATGTTTTTCGACGACCCCAGAGAAGACCTTCTACACCGAATAAATTAAATTCCAGCTAGGAATCTATAGAACATTTAATGCCCTAAATAATGGTTTCTGTCTGACCATGATTATTTTAAAGTTATTCAAGTTAAAGGTAAATATCTAAAGACAAATTTTTATAACAAAAACTTTTAATTTACACTGTTTTTGAATACAATTGTGATTATTACAACTTAAATTATGTGCTTTATATATTTTCCCATTATTTGAAGAATTTTAAAGTAATCATGGTCGGACAGAAACCATTAATTAGGGCAATAAATTTTCTATGGATTCCTAGCTGGAATTTATTTTATTCAGTGTAGAAGGTCTTCTCTGGGGTCGTTGAAAAACATGAATAATATTCCTTAAATTTTTGTAATATCTAGAACTTTGAGTGCTTATAACTTAAACATTTTTCGAGATTCCGACATTGGGTGCCAAGCATTATTTAGGGCACTCTTTTCTCTATTAGAATTTAAAATTTCATTTTGAAATTCAATTAAATACATATTAAACACAGCGGTCGAACGTAACTCTACATTTCAGGCATAATCTCCAAACTCGACGTCGCTAAATGATTTTTTCGCAGGCTCTATTTCATTAAATATTTATGTTACATAATTTTTAAAAACACTGTTTTGTTCGTAATTTTATCAGCTTTAAGATTTATTAAACCTATTTTCTTCTAAAACTGACAGCCCCAGTGGTATACCCAAATAACTGATTTTAAACAACTTTGTAAGCCACTAAAAAGTTATGCACCCCCCTGTGAAGGGGGGGAAAAGTTATCACCATGTTCTATACATTGAAATCTACCAATTTCTTGAAAAAAACGTACTCCGTCATTTTTTTCTAGCGCCACCCTTATACGAAATTGTCTACTGACTGGACTACTAGGACTGGACACATTAAAAAAATAAAAAATATATTAATTTTCATAAAATTTACGAAAATACAGTTTCATTAGTTTTTATTAGTTATACAATGAAACCTGGATAACTGGAATCTCAAGAGACCAGTGTTTTTATTCCACAGTTATCCAGTTATAGATATGTAAATGTGGAAGTAACGGGACCTCAGTATGAATTCTAGCTATAAAGTTTCCCACTTATTCAAGTCCGACTTATTATCAATCAAGTTTCACTGTATTATTAAAATTGATAATAAATCGCCAATACTTGATTTTTGCGCAGAACTTGAAGTTACGTACAATACTTATACAGTAAGAACAATTAATACATATTTTAATAAAAAATATGAAACCTTACATAAAGAACCATGGTGAGGGGGGCTAATAAAATCTTACAATCCCTTACAAGATATGAGTGGAGTAAAAATATCAGAAATTTGAATTTTGGAAAATTATACAATACAAAAACGCATAGATTATACCCTATATTCATTGGCGTAATTACCGCCGGTCTGGCCGGTTAAATTGTCCGGGACCCGGAACATCAGGTCTCCCAAAAGTGGTGAACGAAAAAAAAATTATTGCTGTGTTGATTTTTTTTTTAGTATCGAAACGATCAAAACAAGTTTTTAGTATAAAAGCTGATTTTTCAATTATTCATGTTCTTTTATTATTATCTGGCTTTCATATTTTTACGTCTTTATTTTATTTTAAAATTCTAAAATTGAATATCAAAATCCCGATAGACTACTTTTTTCTCATTTAGTATTGTATCATCAAAATATTTGTTTTACATAAATCACTTTTTTCGAACGTCTCCGTATCCATATTTCAAATACATCCCTTCAAAATTTCTAAGCAATAAATATTTTATTTTGGGGGAGGGGGAATAATGTAAAAAAATGCCTGGCAAGGGCCTCCTTTTAAAAAAATATCTGGGGCCACCATTTCTATAGCTACACCACGTATATATTTCTTCTTACCTTTGCACAATTAGACTTTCCTAAAAAAATATATAAAAGTGTGTTTAGTTCACAAATAGCCACATACATTACGCTACGAGATTTTAAATAACAAACCACTCAAAATACAAACATTCGTATCTAAGGAACGAGTACGTACGTACACACACACATACATACATATACACATAGCGGGGTCGTACCAGTAGCGTACGGACGCCTGACACTCCCCTCCCCTTGGTACCCCTTCCATTCGTACCCCCTACTCAACCCACTGCACACAGATAGCCCAGCGTGGCGATGACACGACGACACTCTGTGCTGGTGGAGGCGGCGGTGGATGGATGATTGATGTCAGCGGACGGATTCCCTGCGTGGTGGTGGGACGTGGGTCTCACACCTACATCCTAGTGTGCATGTGTATATGTGTCTGTTGTAGATATCTTATTTGTGGTTTTTCTGTTTTGTATTAATTAAGTAAGTGGTTAAGGGGCTATACCAGTGTGAACGCTGGAAATTTGGGTGTTTTTTGGAAGAAAAATACTCAATTAAATATTTTGGAAAATTGAGAATATATTTAGCTATATTAGAGATGTATTCCATAATTTTTTCACGTAAAAATATCGATATCTATGCGACTTCGAAGGCGCCAAAAAAAAAATCTCCTCCACTGCGGCCATGATTCCGATGGAGTAGCTGAAATTGAAAAATGAAATAATATTGTTAAACTGGTAGGTATTTACTGTACGATGAACTATGATTTTCGAAAAATATCAAAATCTAACAAAATGGCGTAGTTATGAAAAAAATATAAAATGGTCGTATTTTTAATGCCAAATCGTCAATTTTCATCCAATCAAAAATATCCTAGTTCATCGTAGAGTAAATATATTCAAGAGTACTCAGTTCAAATTTCAAGTAAATCGGATAATTGCTCTTTGAGTTACAATGTCAGTAAATTTGAAAAATCTCATTTCGAGAAAAACGCATCTAACGTCAGCTCCTGGGCATTTCATATCTGCGAGCGGTCGCTCTTTAGAAGGCTGCTGTTTAAAGAGTATTAGAGATAAGGCCTTCAAATTTTCACAGAATATTCTTGAAACAATAAACTCTCCAAAAAGGCAAAAAATTAATTGATTTTTTGAAAATTTCACACTAGTATGGCCCCTTAACGTCAGCTTCTGGGCATTTCATATCTGCGAGCGGTCGCTTTTTAGAAGGCTGCTGTTTGGAGAGTATTAGAGATACGGCCTTGAAATTTTCACAGAATATTCTTGAAACTATAAACTCTCCAAAAAGACAAAAAAATTAATTGATTTTTTGAAAATTTCACACTGGTATGAGTATGGCCCCTTAAGTATATGAATGGTTCTTTAGTCGTTAGGTATAAAATGAAATAGGTACGTTTTCGAAATGTATAAATAGTTTGCTTACTTTAGGGTTTTACTACGGAAAAATACGCAGGGAGCTGAATTTTTGTATACATTTTCATTTTGTCTTTACAAATGAACTATGTTTTGCACTAATGTATCAACCCACACAAAGTTCATTTCGAGATATCGACTTTTTGATGTGCACAAAGAAAAATATATTTGTGATTTTGTTACATTTCGTTTCATTAGAAGAAGTAATTTGTCGTTTGGTTGGTTTCCAGTGGAATATTTCCAAAATAACGGGTTTTCAATGAAAATTTGTTTCATAATTTTAAGGGGGCTAAATATTGACATTAAGGGTTTACCTTGAAAAGGTCTCCATGATGGGTTTTCAGGTTCAACTTTTCTTTTTCAAATCTAAACCTATATTTTTTGTTACAGATTCGTAATAAATGGTAAAAAATAAATAACTTTTGTCTGAAAAATTTTTTCTGAAAATGTCCCTTTTTATGATATGGGACCAAAAAAATTTTTTTCAAAAATTTTCAATAATTCAAGCAAAATAAGTGACTTATTATTCTTCGTAAATTACGAATCTGCAACAAAAAATATGGATTTATATTTGAAAAATAAAAGTTGAACCTGAAAACCCAATAAGGTGACCTTTTTAAGGTCAACCCGTTTCGTCAATATTAAGCCCCCTCAAAACCATGAAATTTTCGTTAGAAAAATGTTCTCTTAACATTCTTTATTTTGGAAATAATCTGCTGGAAAGTCCTTAAAAAACATCCGGTATACATATACAATACATACTATAATATATTAGCTTGATTCGAATATTCTTGCTGTTTTTTTTTAAATTAGAGTAACTGTAAATGATTGTTTTTTATCTTGAAACTTTTCGTCATTACTTTGAAAAGAGGCACTTTCTACCTGATTTGGTCAGTTTACTTTCAATCGTGTAACAACTCGTAAAAAATTAGTAATATAATTTTCGACACTGTATGAATTAAAAAAAGTAATGCAACTATCGCAACTAAGAACATTTAATCAGTGTATGGAGAAGGTGTCGAACATGTATGTATTTCATTCAGGAAATTTATCTCTGAAAGACAAGCTGCGCGCTGGGCGACCGATCAAAGTTAATGACGAATAACTCAGGTCTCTGGTGGATGCAGACCCTCGACTGACCTCAAGAGAATTTACAAACAGATTGCATATTGATCAATCAAACGTTATAAGGCACCTCTATAAACTGGGAATAGTGTCAAAGCTCTGTGTTTGTGTGTCACATGATTTGTCGTAGAAAAATTTATTGGATAGGCTAACAACCTGCAGCTCATCATTGCTTGCGTCAGACAAAATCTGGAACCATTTTTGGATCGAATTGTGATGAGCATTGAAAAGTGGGTTATATTATATAACAATGTCACCTTCTTTTTCGATCCCTAATGGTAACTAAATTTAATTTCGTAGAAGGAGTGAAATCATCCCTTGATGAGTTCTTCACTTTAAAACCTGAAGATTTCTATAGGAATTGAACAAATAAATTAGTCGATAGGTGGGAGTAGGTTATAGCTAATAATGGAAATTACGTAACTGCTAACTGACTAAATAAATATGATTTCTTTTAAAATATTAATGTCTTTTATTTATAAAAAAGAAAGACAAAATCTTTTGCATCAACCTGATAGAACTGATAAATAATCATTCTCTCTTTCACCATACCAAAAAGATTTTTTTGTAGAACGTGTTTATTACACTATAATTTAATTAAATAAATTTTGTATAACTTTATTTTCTATAAATTGCATCCATAACTCAATAATGATATGTACGTAGGTAGTAGAGATGTGTAATTCATGAACGATTCGTTCTTTTTGAACGATTCTTTTCGGTGAACGAAACGACTCGAGTCAGTATTTTAAAAAAGATTCGTTCTTTTTTATATTATATTGTAAAATATAAAAGAAAATAGATTCGTACACTATTTTTTGTGTTAGTTAAAATATTTAGAAAGAAAACAATCGTTATTATTGATATTAATAAAATAATCAATTAAAAATATTTCTCGATAAATGTAATTGTAGAAGTGATTTTTCAACAACTAAACCAGAGACAACTTTTTAAATTCGAATTGTTGCAAGGAAAGAAACTGTTACAGTTTAGCTCTGAATGGCAGCGGCGTATCATTCGTGTATTTAAGATACATATGTATTATTTTGAATTGTAAAATTGTTTAATTAACGATTTAGATTTAGATTATATAGCCGTAGTTCTTAAAATGTGTGTTATTACACATTTATTACCACTGCTCTAAAATCCCGAGAATATTAATGCATTTTAATTTTAGCATTTGTTTTCGAGCGAATCATTTATAATACCTGAGATTATAAATCAATTTATCTATAAAGATTAGCATGATAAAACGTCTGAGAATAAAAGTTATATTAAATATCAAAGTAAAAATAAAACTATCAGCAACAGTTATTTTAAGTAATATGATAAATTTACACAATTATTATAATAATGAACAAAAGTAAACATAATTTGTACGCCACTGATATATCAAGCAACGAACGGCGGCCAAAAAGTAACAATGTATTTATTTATCCATTCTGTCAGTGATCGGATACGTTCGGATTTTGTCGTACCGACTTGCACTCACCACTCACTTGCTTGTATACAAGTCCCATACGAACGATTCACTGTAATGAACGATTCAAATGACTCGTCACTCGCCAATTCATTTTCGTAAGTGAACGACTCATTGAACGAATCAGTTGGAACGAATCTTTTTACTGAATTGTTTCAAATGACTCGAGTCATTTTTCCCATCTCTAGTAGGTAGATTGATACATTAGTGCGTAACATATAGTTCATATTACTTCCAAAGTACCAAAAGAGCTGCATTTAATTTTAGGTTTTAATGTTTGTAGTTTATCCATTATATTATTATTGCAGTTATTACAGTTTCAGACTGTACAAAATACTATTATAATGATAAGTTGTCACTTATACTATCCGGGATGTACAGGCTGACAACAGTCAGTGCCGTAACTAGAAGCTCGGGGGCCTCGGGGCAGAATGTGTGTAAGGGAGCTCCCACCGAAAACTGAAGACCTTTTTTTCTTCGTTGGCATCTACCTATTTTTACATCTTATTAATTTTAACCTTTTTACACTACTGTGCCCCCCCCCCACGCTCGGGGCCCCGGGGCACTGCCCCGGCTGCTATGTACAGGAAAAACTGTAATTATTCAGGTTTCTTTTTTTCTATGTGTAAATATTTTCGTATGCGTTGGTTCTATGAATAAAATAATTAATTAATCTTGGCTTCTGGGTGCATGCTGCATCTATTTGATCGTCTATCGACCAGAAATAGTTATTATCAAATATTAAGATTACAAAAATATATATAACAAAAACATTATACCTTTTTCGTATAAGTAAAAGTTTCCACGCATTAAGACTTACTAGGCTTAAATCCATTCTATAAAAAAATACAGCCCCCCAAATATTATTTCTTAAAGAAAAATTTTAAGCTTGGCCGCGCCATTTTCATTTTTGATTAAAATACTGATAAACGCGCTTTAAAAAATATCAATTATATGTCTTAACTGTGAAACACGGGGTTGATCGGACATTATGTTAATTAAATACAACGTGTTTACAAAGTCTTTATATAAAAAACCCCTCATTGAGTCACGCCGAGGTATGTGACCCCCCCCCCCCCCTAAGCGCCTATGGGCATAACAATTAATTCATACTAAACTTTATATAGACCGCTCCATTAGTATTTTCCTGGACCGATGTTGGAGTTCGTATCATAAAGGCATCAAAATTTTGAACTAGTTTTTAACTACATATGTACATATACAATAGAATACATCATTTCGTTATTTCAACACAAATGAATATATCTAACGCACGAACACACACACACACACACTAATCGCGACCGCACGCCACTGTTTATAAAAGGGGGCGCGCGTGGCCAAGCAGCACGCGACGACGCCTCGCTATGTGCACGTAACTAACCACCCTCCCTCTTCCCCACTCCACCGTCCCGATGGTGTTGCGACACAGCGCCTAGCGGCGTCCTCTGCACTCTCCTCCCAACCTCACCACCTCGCCTTATCCACCCACAAAGCTTGCCAGCTCACTACTGCCGCCGCCGCCGCCGCTCGTGGGACTTAACGCGTCCGTGCGGGCTTTGGCGCGCGTACTTGTATGTGTCTGTATGTGTGCGTGTGTGTATGTGTATGTGTGTGTGTGATTGAGGGCACAGACATGCCCGTTCTACAACCACCCACTTGGCTCTTACCCATCAGTGCGCAGTGCAGTATTGAGTTACGTTTGAAAATGTATTTGTTTTTATATTTCAAATATTTTCGTTGCCAACTTTTACTTGAAACATTTTTCGATTAAACTTGTACTTTTTAAAATAAAAACGATAAATTATCGTTAGAAACGTGTTTTCTCAATTGCATAGTAAAAAACAAATAATTTAAAAAAATAGAACAAAGAAAACAAGAACAAAAAATAACCAAACTGTTGAAAATTTTGTCTCTTTTAACTTTTTTTGAAATATTTTTCAATAAAATTCGCCGTTTTGTAGTTATTCGTGAAAAATCACTTTTTGACTCCTTGCACCCCACATAAAACTACCCTTACACCCCTTGGTCGACTATGCTTAACGGTTTCTTAAAGTGTAGGTATAAAACTACTTCTGTACCAATTTTCGTTGAAGGAATTTTTCTGTTATAGCATTTTTTTTAATATTTTTATTGTACTAATAGGGTATTTGCCAGTATTGTTAATAAATTCTAAATTTTTGTAAAAAGTATAGTATGTTTTACTATAATATACAATCAAGTGTTTTTTTATGTAAAATAAGTCAATGTTTTAATAATAAACTTAGTTTTTAAATTGTTAGTCACATGATTACAAATGCGTCTGGCACATTTATCAGTATTACGGCAACTGAAAATAGTTGCACTGTCAAAATACTCAATCGCTACTGGTTTGTTTCAGTTTTTGTAATTGATGTCTGACGTCACGCATACTACCTAACTTTGAATGCGCATAATGGCAGGGAATTTTTTATTTTAATAGAAAAAGATTATCTTCAGCGTTTTTTCGAAAGTATCTACAGTGCTGTGCAAAAGTCTTTGGACACCTGTGATTTTGAATGTAAATATACAGATTTCAGTCAATAAAAAACCCCAAAATAGCGAAAAGAATATGTTTACTCGCAGTCAAAACAGAAAAAAAAACAATGTCTCGTTAGCTTGAAAGACACTGTGCGTCAATACTTTCGACATGAGTAAACCTGACCTTTCAGTCATATAATTCAAAAATTTTCCTTAACATGGAAAATTGTAAATGCTGTATGTAGATATTCTAGGCTTATTACAAAAGTTGTAATTAAGTACTCTTATCAACATTTAAGATTTTTTATTACCAATTTTATATTTACAATACGCAAAAAAATTAGTGTCCAAAGATTTTATAATATTTTTAAATTTAGCTAATTAGCCTATTTTAAGAAAGCTTTTCGACATTTAGATAAAGAGAAATATCCAAAATAGAATCCGAATAAACTTAAAACAAAACTATTAACAGAAAATTGAACAGATATACCATTCTCCGGGGCATCCGCAGAAAAATTTCCATGGGGAAAGGTGTGAAAAATTTGTCAACAAAAAAATAATCTAAAAAAAATCTTCATTATTATTACCTAATATTACATATTTGTAACAAAATTTTTACAAAATCGAACCTTACAGTTCGATAGAAAATTGAATTACACAGATGTTTTTAAAAGTTTTGTTAAATTTACTCAAAAATTGCAGCCCGTATACTGATTTGAAACAAAAAAGTCATTTATACGCTTATGCCCTACTGTGCGTCGCTCCGGATCTGTGCACAATTCTAACACCCTGTGGCGCCCGTATCGGCCGAACGACGGCTGCAGCTGCGACGGCGGCACTACTGTGTGATCTGGCACTCGGCTTCTACACGCCTATCACCGCCCCGCGCCCACACTCCGCCGCCACCCGCTAGCGCCACACTGCAGAAGCGTATATACCGTATACACTGGTGTTATACAATCACATGTACTCCAAATATTGCCGACTTGTTTTGGTAGTAGCGGGGAATCTAGGTGCATGGAAGTGTGATAGGTACTTGTTTTTTTGTTTATTTAGGTTCGAAGTTTTTTACGTAATACTGTAGATTTTTGTCAATAAGGAAAGTAGATCTAGTAGGTCGGCTTAAACTATACCTTTACAACTTCAAATTGAGACTAAACAATTCCAAATTGGGAATAATCAATTTCAAATTGAGACTAAACAATTTCAAATTGGGAATAATCAATTTCAAATTGGGAATTAGCAATTTTATATTGGTTAAGTTTAAAAACTTGTATTAAAATTGATTTAGGAATTGAAATACCACATATCCAGTGGTGAATACAGTAAATATGACTCAAACTGATTGTGAGTTTCGATTGCAACGGCTAAAAAATATTGAACGAAAAAATATCACGAATATTATTTTTGCTAATTATACCCAACATTTCGCTTATCATCAAAGGTTCATATACCGGGTGTCCCAGATAACTTTTCCAGCATGGGGATCTCAGTATCTATAAGAGATACAGGTTTGGTTAAATGAGATGAATTATTTGTAAGAAAGGAGTGAGTATTACTACACCAAAAAATATTTACAATTCTATGTGGTTTAGGCGGTATACCCAAAAAAACTGAAAATTCGGAATTTCTTTAAATAACTATAATTTTTTTGTTCAAGTAAATAGGTACTTTTTGTTTGAGGTTTCTTAAAGCACTTTTTTGTGTAGAATTGATTGGTGTATTTAGAATTTTTATATCACTTTTAGTTTCCGAGTTACAAGTTCTAACTTTAGTTTTTCTTATAGGCCACTAAGTTGACTATAGCATATTTGAACGTGTTTTTTTACTTTACTTTACAACGATATGTCACTCGCTATATTTATTATCGAACAAAAATTATAATATATTTTTTCAAATAGTTCATTGTTTTCAAATATTCATTTGTTATTTTGATTGTTGTTATTGTGATTTTTGTTTACAATTTTTGTTTTTCATGGCTCACTTAAAAGTTTGTAATAAAATACTTCATAAATATCACTATCACTGGTATTTAGTATTTCGACTTTTTTTCGATAATAAATATGGCAAGTGACATACGTTGTTAAGTAGAGTAAAAAACACGTTCAAATATGCTATAGTCAACTTAGTGGCCCATAAGAAAAACTAAAATTAGAGCTTGTAACTCGGAAACTAAAAGTGATATAAAAATTCTAAATACACCAATCAATTCTACACAAAAAAGTGCTTTAAGAAACCGCAAACAAAAAGTACCTATCTACTTAAACAAAAAAATTATAGTTATTTAAAGAAATTTCGAATTTTCAGTTTTTTGGGTATACCGCCTAAACCACATAGAATTGTAAATATTTTTTGGTGTAGTAATACTCACTCCTTTCTTACAAATAATTCATCTCATTTAACCAAACCTGTATCTCTTATAGATACTGAGATCCCCATGCTGGAAAAGTTATCTGGGACACCCGGTATGATGCATTAAATATGTCTTATTAATTTGGCTAGTTGTAAATTATATGGGGCCCAATTTTAAATAAAATAAAAAAATAAAAAATCTTTAACATATATATTTTCTAAATTAATTAATATTTGTAACTACCTTACCCCCCCCCCCCTACGTAGAGGCCATTCTTACAATTATTATTTAATTTTTTTTAATCGGACCCTCTTATAATTTACAACTACTCAAATTAATAAGACATATTTAATGCATCATATATGAATCTATGAATATGAGCGACATGTCGGGTACAATTATCAAATATAATTTTCGTGATATTTTTTAGTTCAATATTTTTTAACCGTTGCAATCGAAACTCAGTTTGAGTCATATTTACTGTCTTCACCACTGGATATGTGGTATTTCAATTCCTAAATCAATTTTAATATAAGTTTTTAAACTTAACCAATATAAAATTCCCAATTTGAAATTGTTTAGTCTCAATTTGAAGTTGATTATTCCCAATTTGAAATTGTTTAGTCTCAATTTGAAATTGATTATTCCCAATTTGGAATTGTTTAGTCTCAATTTGAAGTTATAAAGGTATAGAGATTTTTTGTTCAGAAAAAAGTATCTTAAGTACTAGAAACTTTTTCGCACTTAAATAATAATCAATAAGGTTTTAGTGTTCTGAAACAGAATGCGTTACAGAAATTGCTCCAACACGTCATTGGTTTCTGAATTATCCTTACTTTTACCCATTATAACTAACGCTATTTGCGGGGTATAAAATATAAATGGCAACCTACTGACAGTTGGAATGAATGGTATGGTTTGTATCGTTTATAATTTATATGAATGATCTTGACGCATTCGCGTTAAGTATAGAGATTAGAGATTTAAAATAAGTTCTGCCAAGTGTACCTCATAAAATGCATAGCATTTTATACATTTATTACCACCTGCTCTAGACTCTCGAGCAAAGCTCTCGAGCTTTCTTTATAATACAGGGCATTAAAAGTGTAAATTGATGATTTTGGTCATATTTATACAGTGGCGTAACTACCGCCGGTCTGACCGGTTAGATTGTCCGGAGCCCAGAGCCGATTTTTTTTAAATTACTGTGTTGATTTTTTTTAGAATTGAAACGATAAAAAACTAAAAGTTTTTAGTGAAAAGGCTAATTTTTCAATTATTCATATTCGTTTATCTGGTTCTCATATTTTTATGTTATTATTTTATTTTAAAATTCCAAAATTGAATATCAAAATCCTGAAAACTTGACGTGTATTTGGATACGGAGACGTTCGAAAAAAAATATTTATGTAAAAAATATTATTTTGATAGTTTAATACTAAAATGAAAAACAGTCAGTAGTTTTTCATTTTAGTATTAAACCATCAAAATAATCTCCGTATCCAAATACCTCAAATACATCCCTTCAAAATTTTAAGCAATTTTACCGTGGGGAGGGATGACATAATGTAAAAAAAATCCCGTGCAAGAACCCCCTTATGAAAAATTGTCTGGGCCCCTCATTTCTATATTTACGCCACTGTATTTATATATCATAGACATGGGCCCCTATTCTCGAGTTCGTTCAACTTTTTCTCATTCGAGATTACTAAACTAAAAGTCACTAATTAACTGGAATCTTGATTGTGTAAATTATACCGTATTCTCGAATGCGACATTTTTTACTAGGGCCTGCTAGATTTAAAATCTCGAGCGAAAAACTCGAATCGACATATTCTCGAGTGAGCTCGCAAATAGGGGCCATCGGCCATGGACTGCATTCTGTATTAACAAAATGTCTATTTGGTTCACAAAAGTGAAGATTGAGATGTAACCTAGAATATACTCTATCTTTTTTATATTTTTTTTATATATAAAATTCTCTGTGTCTAGTGTAGATTTGTTTTAGGTAATATATTACATCTTCATAATTTTTTGTCTATATCATACTAGCGGAATGCCGCGGCTTCGCTCGCGTAAACTAATTAGAACCCTCCATACGTGATAGGGAATGACATTTTTTATATTGATTTTTATTCATTACCTATAAAAAAACGTAAATATCTTGAATTTTAGTTAAAAATTTAAAAACTAACCCCCTGTCTACCCTCGCCATTAGGGGTTGAAAATCAATTTTTTTTATTGCAGATTATTTTGCCCCAGCTATACAGATAAATATATAAAAACACAGACCCTGTCTACCCCCGCCATTAGGGGTTGAATGTCGAAATTTTTATTTAATAGATGACTATTTTGCCCGAATTTACCTTTATAAGTAAAGCAGGTATACAGACAAACATATCTAAATCCATCCTAGTCCCCGTCCCATGCTATTAGGGCTTGAATATCGAAGTTTTATTTTAATATTTATTTTAATATCATCAACAATTATGAAGATAAATATATCAAAACTTTACCCCCCCCCCTACTCCCATAGATGTTGAATTTTCGTAACTGATATTTGTCTTGTATAGTTCCTACTTGTGCCATGTTTCATTCGGTGAATACAAAAAAAAATATTTTACAAAATTGTCCACCCTCCTAACACCTTAGGGGTTAAATTTTTGGAAATGTTGAAATAATTGTTTCATTATTTATATTGTAGAGTATGTTTGATAAGTTTCAATTAAATGCGAACAAATATTTTTTATATAAACTTTGACGCCCTGTTTTAACCCCGTAGGGGTTGAATTTCGAAAAATCCTTTCTTAGTGGGTGCTTACATCATAAAAGGAAGGCACCTACGAAATTTCACGTTTCTAGGTCCAGGGGTTTGGGCTGTACGTTGATATATGAGTGAGTGAGTGATTAAGGACAAACTCTTTTATAGATATAGATTACTTTCATGTTCTGAAAGAAATGGAAGTAAAATGAGTATACCGTCGAAAAATCGTGTTCGATTTATTTACGCATGGTGGATGTACGTGTGTCTGGATGTAGAATTTTCCTTTATTCACTTAACTACTGTAAAAATAAAAAACAATAATTGAAAAGTGTGATAACACAAAAATGAGAACTAAAGTTTGTTAAATATTAAAAATAAATGTTAAATATAGGCCTTAGACAAATATTATTTTGGGGCTCAATAAATAATTTTTTTTCACTATACTAATATTTGAAAATATTTTCATTACCTACCTATTTTGTGACACATTAAATTTAGTATTAAATAAGAGTTTTCATATTTTTCCTGATGCATGCAGGCTTCGTGTTGGCTTATAGAGTGGGGGCGGGGGAGCGAGACTCCGGCACTTAGGCCACTAGGGCCCATTGTCCATTGTGCTCCCCTTGAGGTTTCTAAGACTTCACTCGTTGAACAGGTCCGTTGCTTCAGTTTGTGTTGGCTTATAAAGGCCCTAGTTTTTGGTATATTTTGAGAGTTTTTACTCTTTTTACTTCCATGTTTGAAAGAAACGGAAGTATGTATTGTAATTGTTGATCACATGTATTTCCAAAATCCCTAATTCGATTAGCATTAGGGATAAAATCAATAGATCTGGAATACTCACTGAGACAAACGTTTTCCGGTTTTCCCCATAAATAATTCAAATCAATGCATTTTTACAGTAGTTATCCTGAACGAAAGAAAATTATACATCTAGACACACGCGCAGCCGCAATACAGAAATTAACTTTTCTTTCTATTTTGAAGTTAGCTCTTATGGCTCTTATCTCGGACATGATTTTCCGACGATATTACAAAAACATGGAAGTAAAAACAGTCAAAATACAAAAACAAAACTAGGGCCTTTTTAAGCCAATTCAAAGCCTACATGTATCAGGAAAAATATGAAAACTTCTATTTAATACTAATATAAATTTAACGTGTAACAAAATAGGAAATTAAAATATTTTCAAATATATTAACCGATTTACGAATAAGTACATATAGTATATCTCATCGCGGTTTAGAATTGAAAATTTTCTTAATGTGCAAAATGAAATTGTTCCCATACAATATATTATTATATTGTACAATATAAAATATTATTTTCACAGATATTTGCTAAAATTTGAATTCAATAATGAACATTTCAATTCCCGCCATAACGAGATTGTTTTACTATTTTATGTACAGAGGACGCAATTGTTCGTCTTCCTTTAGGGACACTTTAATAAGGGATAAGTCAATGTTCCGGAAATTATAATATAACTATGGAAATAATTCAAATTTATTAAACTTCCGCCGACAATATTGAAAACGGACACGGAAATTGTGCAAAAATAACGGTATTTTATAGATGGCGTTAGAAGACAAAAATCAAAAAAATAATTATTTTGACAGTTACTGAATATTTACATTTAACGAAAAATAATAATTCAAACTGAAATGTTAATAGTATCAAGTTATTATAATACTTATCAATCAAAGCATTTATCTGGGTACAGTAAATATAATAAAATTGCATTACATTTTTCTCAGTAATTATTTTATAAATCAGGTTATGTATGATAAATTATTTTTTTAATTTCGTTATACCTAATTTACCTTTTCTATTCCAGATTATGTTTACACCAGGTACTTAAGCCCTATGTAAAATTCTTTTGAGACATCTATGTAGTTTTAAAAATTGTTTTTTAAAATACAATATAGTATTTGGAATACAATATAAGATAAAATGTTTAATTTATTATTATATTTTAAATACAGTTCAAAATTGATGTAATGTATATGTTAATTTTCATTTAATATAAATCCACATTCATATAATGATAATAAAGATATTTTTACAGTACAGTAATTATAATATTTTTTCAATTTGTAGATTTTGACAGCTGTTAAAATTATATATTGTAATATCGATATCGCGATGATTACCTAAAAAAACATTACGAACCTTATGAAAAATAATATTTGTAGACAAATCCGCAATTTTTTTATTATAGATTATTATAGAATCACAGTATTATGTATTAAATTGGAAAAAATTAAATTCAAGGTTATGTTTTACTTACATTTTCATGATTGTTGGATTTTTTGTAGACTATTAACAAGATACCTACATAAAAATACTTACTTGATAATGTAAACATTCGTAAGTAATACAAACTTATGAGTTTTGATAAGTTTGCTTCAAATTACTTATTTTAAAATACATTTGACGTAAATTTTCGTATTTAAATAAAAATGACGTTTAAAAACGGAAATGCCGGAAATCATAATTTTTAAATAACGGAAATCGGATATAGAATTATAAAGGAAACAGTGTTCGACCAATCCGCATCTTGACTAGTCGTTGGCGCATCCCTTATTTAAGTGTCTCTATCTTCCTTTCTGGGGTACGTTCCTTAATTCTAGTTTTGTATGTTGTTAGAAATGGTAACGGTAATACGTATATTAAAATGGTAACTACGCGAATCGAGACAGTTTTTATATTGGTATCATTTACTAATAATTCGTTGCTAGCTTTACATACATTTATGACATTTGCCTATGTTGCCTATGGTTAAAATTCTATTGCAACAATAATAAATAAAAAATGACAGTTGTGTAGTTTGTGTGAATTTTCGAACATAAAACTTACTGTACCGATAATATGTAACTAAAAAATAATAATAAAAATGGCTTGGTTTCATTCTCGATGTGGGAAAAGCATAACATTACTGAATAATAATCGCACCGCAGTTAGAGAAGACACTGAATTCAATCATGGAATTGTTTTAAGTGCACAACCTCTAGTAGACAATGTTGTTTTTGAAATAAAAATTGATAGAAAGGTAACAACTTCAATTCTTTATAGTATATTATATATTATATACATGTACATACCTGATGTATTGTTAATATTTCATTCGATAGGTATATGCTTGGTCTGGAAGTATTGAAATTGGTGTAACTGCGTGCGATCCAGAAACTGTAGAATTGCCCCCATCTACTGCATCATTTAGAAGTAAATCATGGGTCAGTTAATACATTTTTAAAATATAAAACGTATATATATATATTATTTTAATTCTGTTTCAGATATTTTCTGGAAATTCAGTAATGAAGAATGGACAACTAGTTACAAGTGAATTTTATGGTTTTGAACTAGATAAATTAAATGAAGGCGATCGTTTGGGAATCATGCGAACCCCCGAGGTAAGTAAAATTATGAAAATAAATTTACTGTACACATTTTCATAATTTTTAATATTTCAGAATGAACTTATAGTCCTTGTAAATGGTACTTCTCAAATCGTTGTTCCAACAGACATTCCTCCGACTGTACATGCTGTTGTAAATATTTATGGTAAATGCGTGCAAGTGTCGGTTGCCGATTCTGGAGATACAGTGGAACACAATAACGATGACTGTATGAGTTCAGAGACTGCAGTCGATAATGATCTCGGTACAGCTAGCTTGCAGTCAAATCTCAGTGAACTTAGTTTGGATATCAGACAGGATTGGAATGTCAATCTTAATCTTCCACTTGAAAATACGACAGGCTCGAACGGGCTTGTCACAAAAGGTTAGTAGTCTTGTTATGATCAGGGCTTCGAACCGGAACTGAACCGAAAACCGAAAAAATCGTTATTTTTTACCGGAACCAAACCGAAAAAAAAATTATTTTTTTTCGGTTCGATACATTTTAAAATACGCGCTGATCTTACTCCCCACTTCAATTGTTGCCCCAAATACAGAGTTTGCATTATTTTTTCATAATATAGGCTTCAAAATCTATAGGAATAAAAAAGAAAAAAAATTACCGAAAAAATAGATTTTCCTAAAAAATAATAGATTGACTATTTGCTATTTACATCTATACGTTATCTTGATTTCCTTTTGTATTTTGTCATGTAATTTTTCCCTTAATTCTCACATGAAACAAACTACTTTTTAATTACTTCTAGTTCTAATTATTTAGTTATTACACCTTTAATTTGTTTATGAACTAACATTATTTATAATTTATATTATTGTATCAATTCATCTAGCATGCTTATTATGAGTAGTACCTACATACCATGATACAATTATTAAAGATATGGCTTTCCCGAGTTTCATTTTTTCACTTTACTGCGCATGACGTCACACGTGATTCGCTTTGTTTATATGTGTTTATATGCATGATACGTTTATATGGATACATAACACAGCGTTTTTTATATCTAAATAAAATTATTTATATAATTAATCCTTTTATAAATAAGTATTTGTTTTACTGATAACTGATATAATTTTGCATTTCATTATTGAATACCTTAAAATATATTTAAATAAATTCTCCATCAACTGAAAATAAGGAAATGCCTAGACTTTATTTCATTTTTGATCTTCTATATGTGGAAATGTATCTATTTACTCAGATATATTTCCAGATGTGACGACCTTCAGTATGAGTTCTAGTTATAAAAGTTTCCCACTTATCCAAGTCCCACATAACCAAGTTTCACCGTATATATACATTAAATGTCAAACTGACGTTTATAATTATTGTGAATTATTAATTAAACATTTGACTACTTTCATGAACTACTATAATATTAATTTGGGCGAGTCACGTGTGACGTCACAGCGAACAGAGTGAAGTTAGGTGATATGCGCAATGCCATATCTGTATTAATTGTATCATGCCTACATACTATTACGTGGCACCGGACTATCATACAAGTACCATAAATTGTTCTAAATTACGGTAGAAAAAAATTTAAATACAAAAAAATTTTTTTTTTAAATTAATCACCCGGAATTGAACCTAAAACCAGAAAACCGTTATTTTTTTCGGAGCAAAAACCGGAACCGAACCGATATATATTTTTCCACTCTGAGCGGAATGAAAACCGAAACGAAAAAAATAACGGTTCGAAGCCCTGATTATGATTATTATTTTAAATAATTTTTATATCGTATGTTTACAGCAAATACAGCTGCAGATAGGTTACATTTTCATTCACGGAGAGGTACATTGGTTAAATTGACATCTTCCGCTCGCACTGCTGAGAGACGGAGACCTTTTGACGAGTTCAACAATGGTGTTGTGATGACTCACAGATCATTGCAAGACGACGAACTGTTTGAAATTAGAATAGATCGACTAGTAGATAAATGGAGCGGAAGTATCGAGGTATAACTCTTTTTTATTTACTTTATTATAATTTGATATAAATAATATACAGTGAAAATTGTGAAATATTAAATATCTCTTGATTTAGAGAATTTTATTTTGTATTATGTTTAGGTTGGAGTAACAACTCATAACCCGAATGCTCTTGAGTTTCCTGCTACAATGACTAACATGCGCAGTGGAACAATAATGATGTCAGGATGTGGTATTTTAACCAATGGCAAAGGGACACGCAGAGAATATGGACAGTTTAATTTGGATGAATTGCGGGTAAGTAATATATGTAATATTTGTATACGAAGTTATTTAATATGATATATATTTTTTAGGAAGGTGACAGAGTTGGTATGATGAGAAAATCTAATGGAGATTTACATTATTTCATAAATGGCTTAGATCAAGGAGTTGCAGCATCCAAGATACCTCAAACACTTTGGGGAGTTATAGACTTGTATGGAATGACTATAAAAGTAAGAATTATATATTTAATCTAATCTACCATAAAACAAATATCGTTGAAAATAACAAATTACAGTACTAAAGAATCATTTTCCCATATTATTTAAATATTATTTTTGAAGTTATACTTCTTTAGGGATGTTGAGGGTAAAAATTTAGTAATGTAACGAAAATGAAATTAGTAATGTAACAGAAATGAAAAGCTATGTAACGAAGTGTTACGCAGTGAAATATGTTAGCATGGCACCAACAAAACTAGAAATTGTGTTTTTTACTTAAATAATACAACTGTAAAGAGTATTGCCTATATAAAAAAATATGATTGCGACATGACATCCATAGACAAAATTAAAATTTTTATACATATTTATAGTAATGTGTTAAATATTCTTACTCATGTTTTACTGCCGCATGCTATTTCTTTCTTTTGTGACTATAGTCTATGGATTATATTAATATTATCTTTATTGCGTGATAAATTTACTCGTTTTTGGAAATGAATTGAGATTGTAAGTACATACATATTATTAATTTCAAAAAGTATTTTTATTAGATTAGATTATCTGTTCTTTTATATTGTTCATAATTAATATATTATCACTTGTAATCCTTATAATATATGTATAATTTGTCAATTGTCAACCAGAAGTCGCCAAGTTGTTCAAATTTGCTTTGTTGTAACAAAATTTAATTGTTTAATTGATTTTTGTATTTTTCTTTAATGAAAACTCAATGTTTGTTTAAATCGAACTAATACATATTATTCGTAGTTGTTTTTCAATCATGCCAAAGAAGTATAACTTCTAACGCGTGTACATAAGTACACACTCATTGTTTTTTTTTTAGGGGTTAGAACCTCTGCCCTGAATTTGTCAATATACGTTATCTGTTCTTTTATATTGTTCATAATTAATATATTATCACTTGTAATCCTTATAATATATGTATAATTTGTCAATTGTCAACCAGAAGTCGCCAAGTTGTTCAAATTTGCTTTGTTGTAACAAAATTTAATTGTTTAATTGATTTTTGTATTTTTCTTTAATGAAAACTCAATGTTTGTTTAAATCGAACTAATACATATTATTCGTAGTTGTTTTTCAATCATGCCAAAGAAGTATAACTTCTAACGCGTGTACATAAGTACACACTCATTGTTTTTTTTTTAGGGGTTAGAACCTCTGCCCTGAATTTGTCAATATACGTTGTTTAATTTTTATTGTGATATATAAAAAAAAAGTACATTTAAAAAAAAGTAAAAAAAATTGATTGTTCAGTGGATGAAACATTTTGAATGTTATTATATCTATCTCTCTAAAAAAATATCTGTTTAAAATATGATCAATCATTAATTTCATTTACTGCATAATTTTATTATATTAGTGATTATTAGTTATATTATGCAACCATTAATTGTTTAGGTAACAATTGTTGATAGAGATGAAAGAGAAGAACAGAATCTAATTACTCGAAGAAACACTATTTTACAAGATCAGTATCTAAACATGTCAGATCAACAATACTCTGAAGTAGATTGTTACGATAGATTGACATTCCATTCAAATTGCGGCACGCACGCTGATGTTATAAATAACGGCCGAACTGCTCACCGACCTAAGTAATGTATTATTATTAACAATTTACTTTTAACAATTAATTTTGATTGTTGTTGTAGTGCTAATGATGATTTCAACAATGGTGTGGTTTTAACTGCGAGGTATTTGAAACCAAATGAACAGTTTGAGGTTAGGTTAGATAAAATTGTATCTAAATGGGTAGGATCTATTGAAATCGGAGTAACGACACATTCACCTACAGAACTTGAGTTTCCATTCACAATGACAAATGTCAGGTGAGTTTATATTTATTTTTTTACCGTTTATAATGTGAAACAACTTATTGGCATTGCATTTAATATTTCTTATAAAAATATGTAATTTAAATTATGCTTAATTATAACAAATGTGGAAAGAGGGAAACCACGTTATCTGATGTGCCCAATCATAACAAATGTAGCCTCGTAACTTAGCACGAAAAGGGAAAACTATGTTACCTGGTGCAGCCAAATTTATTTGTCAAAAGTTACGAGACAACCTTAAAGAAAGACAATTAAAAATTATTACCAAACAAAATTGGCTTATTTATCGTTTTAGTGCTTCAAATTATTTTATGAAAAATCATTTTGTTTTAATATCTAAATGTGTTCAAGTATTACGTAACGAATTTGGCGGGTGGAGGGGGGGTCTTATAAAACGTTACGATGCGTTACAGGGGCGGGAGGGGGGTTTTGAACTACGCGTTCAAAAATCTCCAAAAATTGCGTTGCGTAATACTTGAACGCTCCCTTATCTATGGATAAAATACAAACAAAAGTTGCTATAAAGCTGGTCGAAAAGTCGTTTCACTAATATAAAAATTAAAATAATTTTATATTTAGTGGTTTAAACTATTATTTACTTACAAAAACAATTTATTTTTTATATTTATGATAAAAGTGATGTACAGTTTTAATTTTTAATCGGATCTATTACAATATTTCTTGCAATTTCTTGTCAGTATCCATAGATTATAGCTAGAGTAGTAACCTTAGATAATAAAATAAAACAGATTTTCAATGAAATAATTTGGAGCACTAAAACGATAAATTACCCAAAATTGAACCTAGAGGTGTACTGTTATTTTTGCATGCAGTATGTAGATATATTTTTCTATATCATTTTCAGATCTGGTACCTGGATGATGACTGGAAATGGAGTTATGCATAATGGCACGTCTATTATTGATCAGTATGGCTTGAATTTAGATAGATTACAAGTAAATTACAATGATTATATTTACTAAAATAAATGATTTTACTGTTACTGTTTTTTTTTTGTAGGTAGGTGATCGTGTGGGTGTAATTAGAAAGGACAATGGGACATTACATTTTTTCATAAATGGTGTTGATCAAGGCCCAGCAGCAACAAATGTTCCTGAAAAAGTATATGGCGTTATAGGTATTGATTAAATATATAAAATATGTTTACTTGTGATTAACGGTCTCTTTTAAATTCTAGATTTATACGGTCAAGCAGCACAAGCAACGATTCAAGATGATCTGGATTGTTATACTCCAGATACAGTAAATTCTAGTTACTCGAATACAACGTTATATAGGTAATTTCACAATCAATTAAAATCATAGTATGAAATCTTAAGATTGTAAATAATTGTAGTGACTTACGATTCCATCATATCCATGGAAAAAATGCTCGTATTTCAAACAATGGAATCACAGCATCCAGACCTAGAGCTTTTGCTGAGTTCAACGATGCGATTGTGTTCTCTAATAGACCGTTAAGAGATGATGAATTATTTGAAGTTACCGTTGAGAAAATAGTTGATCGGTGGACTGGAAGTATAGAATTAGGAATGACTGCTATGAGACCGGAAGAGTTAGATCTACCAAGCACTGCAACAGATTTAGACCACGACACGTGGATGCTTAGCGGTTCTGTTGTCATGGAAAATGGTATCAATCTCAAATGTGGTTACAAATGTGATTTGGATAAACTTGTTGGTGATATGAAAATAGGTACGTTTGTATTTAAATTAGTAGTGTTATTAATTCAGATTTATACCGGAATCTATGATTTTTCTAGGTGTAATGAGAAGGTCTGATGGCACATTACACTACTACATTGATGGACAAGACCAAGGTGTAGCGTGCCGTGTGCCCAGGTCGGGTCTGTATGCGGTCGTAGATCTGTATGGACAGTGTGCCCGCGTATCGTTGAGCGGGCCTAATAGGGGGCCGCCTGCGGCTGCGCTGTCACCGGTACTCAGTGACCAGCCTAGCGGTGCGCAGCCAATACATCCCGATTGTTCGCATTTACCACACAGGTATGTGTAAGTAATGAGAAATGTATTATGGGTGTATAATAGGGAGATTTAAACAACATGGCTCTGTATGTTTTTTATGTGATCACTAAAGCTAAATATGTATACCTTAACTGTCACTTGGCAAGTGTTTCGATTCCATAACTAATCTTCATTAAGAGCCTTAGGCCCGGTTTCTCAATATGAGTTTAAACTTCAGATTAACGTTTATCAGTTAATCTTCACCGTAGATATGAACCTCACTCAATATAAGTTTAAATGGCGGCTTTTATGTAGGGATGAAACGATACCGCTGAGGTATCGATACTTTTACTCGATACAGTATCGGTCGTAAAGTATCGATACTTACTCGGTATCGATTGAAAAGTATCGATACATACTCGTATCGATCGATTTTTTTTGTAAAATTTTCAATCGCATAAAAATAATTTTGTTACCTTTAAAATAAGTTGTAAGTGGCTAATAATTTATTTAAAAAAAATTATTTTCACTCTTATTATATATGCATGCAGTTCATCCAATACTTCTAATAAAAAATCTAATGGAAAAATAATTAATTTTTTATTTGAACTTGAAACGTGTTAAATGTAGCAATAACACACTCAGCTCAGTTGAATATAAGGTCCATTAAAATGAGTACAACGTATACTTGACGACATGTAATAAATGGGATAGACGCTTATATAGCGTAGATTTTAATTCATATATTTGACAGTTGTTTCTTTGTATATGACGGTGCGTTCAAAAATTTCAATATTCAATTCACAAAAAATCATTTTCATCAGTATACCTACCGATTACCGATACGAGTATTTTTGACCGATACCTACTCGATACTTAGTTTCAAAGTATCGATACAAAAAGTACTTGTTATCGGAAGAAAAGTATCGAGTAAGTACTCGTATTTACTCGTATCGTTTCATCCCTACTTTTATGACAAACCTTCATGTGTCAAACTAAAAATTAACCTGAAATTATTATATTAAATGTGATAAAAAACGAGTTAATTTCAGTTAAAGAGAACAGGGTACATTACTAGAATTAATAAAAGAATATAGTGCTACTATAGAATGTAAAAGAAGTTGGATAATACAAAACATTATTTATTTTTGATTGTTTACAATTTATGTCAACAAACACATTTTGAGTGAGGTTCATATCTAGGGTGAAGATTAACTGATAAACGTAATCTTAAGTTTAAACTCATATTGAGAAACCGGGCCTTACAGTTCCAGACTGATACAATCTTAGACAAAACTTAACCCTTAGCTGCTCCACTTCTCCAAAATAACATACCTGCCACACTGGGGTTACCTCGTACCCCAGACACTAAAATGCTAACTACTCGTACGCTATTGAATATTTTAATTCAATAAAATTCCTCTATCATCTTTGTACGATACGGAATGCACTCCAATCGGTTTTATATAAAAAAATACATAATATTTAATATATGTATTTAAAAAATTTAAAACCTTGTAAAATTTAAACAGCTTACATTGAAGTTGAAACTATGGGGTGCCTGGTACCCCACAGTGGCAGCTAAGGGTTAAATATATACTGGAAATGTAACAATTCAGACCAATCAGTTGCAAGGTTTAGGATTAATCTGGTATTAACACTTAATCGGCCGACCTTATCAGTGCAGACTTTTACTGTAAACGAGAGTTTAATGTAATTATTAGGTTCTTCGTTAGTTAGCATATACCTACATCAAACAGTAATTTAGTTTTTTCTTATTAAAAATGTTTTAATTTTTGTTTAGTGAATCTGTTAAGTTTCGCAATTTTTTTGATATATTTAAATTTAGTTATTATAGAATAGTTTTAGTTTTGAAATGCAGAAAAAAACGTGAATTATTGCTTCCTCGCAATATCGAAGATACGAGAAGCTTCGTTATCGTTTTAAAACGAGAAAAAAAATTTGTTCTCCGATTTCAAAAATTTTACTTTATTTATCCGTTTCAGGTCAAGACAAACACTTTTTGTTCCGTGTCTGTGTGTGTGTGTGTGTGTGTGTGTGTGTGTGTGTGTGTGTGTGTGTGTCTGTCCCTCAATCCTTGTCACACGCTTAACTCATGAACCACTGAACCGATATTGATGAAACTTGGTTGGTTGGTTGGGTCTGGCTTGAGGACGGTCCCATTTCAAAATAATTAAAATTGTGTGTAAGGGGGAGGAGTGACATCCAAAAAGATTTATTTTTTGAAGATATCTCAAGAAAGACACATGTTACGTGAAAATTTTATAGAACCTTTTTTGTAGAGCATTCAATTCTCTATAATATAGGTTACCTACTTTTGTTGTAAAATATTCCCTTACAAAGATCTATCTCAATTTGACTTAAGAAAATCGTCATTTGTTTTTTTAAAACTGCTATTTACTTTGACATATTAAATGTCACTTTGACGTTTTAAATGTCATTTTGACATTCGTATAGCAGAAAAATAATGATTTTGATTGAAATTATCAAAAAATTCAAAATATACGACATAATAACCAGGCGCGTATTAAGAAAAATGTCAAATTATTTTTTTTTATTAAAATCGTATGAAAATTAAATGATTAACCAATGACAGGCAGTTCATCTGAATACTTTATCGGTTTTTATTTAAATTGTTCAATAATTAACTACCTTTGATGAATTTAGCACGAGGAAGCACCGTGCATTTACAAGGCAGAGTATTTTTTTTTATATTTACAAATTAATTTTTTTACCTTTTAAAAGTATCTATATAAATCTAATTTATCGTAGGTTTTCTGAATGGCATGGAAAGTGTGTGACACTTTCAGAGAATAACACCGTAGCGACAAGAACTAAAGACAGTTCCCATTGTTTGGTTTTTGGGTCCAATCCTCTATCAACCGATGAGCTATTCGAGGTAGAGATACTGTCAGTTGCACCGCATTACGCTGGTAGTATGAAGATCGGTGTGACAACTTTAAATATAACATATCCAAAATTTTATAGAAATATTCCTATCAGTATGACTTCGATTCCTACAGATTATTGGTATATTACCGGTAAGTTTTTGTGTACTATGGTATTTTTTATTAGTTTAACCCATTAATCCCAAATGTTGCGTAAACGAAACATTTTTTTTAAATACCTATCTCATTGATGAAATGACTTTTTTCGCTGCTAACATCGTTACACAAACTGTTTTAAACTATTCTACACTAAATAATAACTTCTGTTTTTCCAACGTTTCCTAAATGCAACATTTTGTTGAAAAAATTAAAAAAAAAAACAATGTGTGTGTACTTATGTACACGCGTTAGAAGTTATACTTCTTTGGCATGATTGAAAAATGATTATTAATAATCTCAATTTTAACTTGATTAAATGAATAAAATAATGTAATGCATATAAATTTATAAACAACACTAATATTTTATTTAATAATTCGTAACATTATTTCACTATACTATTTAATCAAACTAAAATTTAATTGGATATTATTTCAAAATCCATATTTATAAATCATGAAATTTGAATAA
This sequence comes from Sialis lutaria, assembly GCA_949319165.1. Lineage (NCBI taxonomy): Eukaryota > Metazoa > Arthropoda > Insecta > Megaloptera > Sialidae > Sialis > Sialis lutaria. Next base: position 14,002,614 of record OX439241.1, read on the forward strand.
AGTTATTTTTTTATATAGGCAATACTCTTTACAGTTGTGTTATTTAGGTAAAAATCTTTATTGCTAATTTTGTCAATACACTCATCGCTCGATTTCACAACGTTGTTGGTAATTGAACCGCTTGAATTGACAACGTCGAGAGGGGTCCCCATCACCGTGCCGACCTTAACGTTGATTGGTGAATTTAAATTACGCGCGGAGATAGCAATCACGGTAGTATTATGGAGGGGATTGGAGAAGGTTGGCAAATCGCGCGTTTGGCCCGTTTCGAAATCAAGTGGTTACGAAATCGAAGGTTTCGAAATCGAGAGATGAGTGTACGTCATAATTTTTTTGATATAGGCAATACTGTTTACAGTTGTGTTATTTATTCTGTATTTTCAGTCCGGGGCTGGATATTTCACCGCATAAAATTTCGTTACAATTTCGTTACATTACTAATTTCATTTCCGTTACATTACTGATTTCATTTCCGTTACATTACTCAATTTTTACCCTCAACGTCCCTAAAGAAGTATAACTTCAAAAAAGATTTTTTTTACTTCAGAAACAGTTATTTGAGTATTTATTTAGTAATAAAATGCAGTTAAAACATCAAATTAATTTTATTTTCTACCCTTGGAGATTAATGGGTTAATCGGAATTTTTTAGGTAATGACGTACGGATGAAGAGTCGTGTACTGACTACAAACTTTTGCCCGAATCTTGAATGGTTGCGAGTTGGAGATAAAGTTGGACTGAGAAGAGCGCAGGATAGCTCTTTGAGACTCATAATCAATTCAGAAGATATGGGTGCTATAGCAAATAACATTCCAGAGGTAATTTTCAAATAAATATTCTGATCCAACGGACTATACGTTTCAGATATATATTTTTACAGTCGGTGTTTGGTGTAATTGAACTATATGGTAAAACAATGGGCGTTCATCTCACAAGTAGCCGATGTCCCCCACCACCCCTAGCGACTGCAATGTCGCTGTCGATGTCTCCGTTGACGAGTCTCAAACTGCAAGATAGTCTGGAGCTGGTTCTGGATCCACCGTCACATGGTAAAATAGATTTAGCGGATGGTACAGATGCAGAATCTATTTCTGAATTCGATAGATACGAATTCTATGATAATCATGGTAGAAATATTGAAATAACATCAGGAAAAGTAACGGCTAAACGTGTTGCATCGTATAATCAGGGTGTTGTTACTATTGCTAAGCCGCTAGTCAAAGGGCAACTGTTGGAGGTATTTATTTTTTTTAAATATGGTCCCTATTAATCTCACTTTGTCGTCAGTCTATCTGTTATTTTTAATCAAAGCAAAATATCTCCTAAACTAATTTTTGATGAAAGAAAATATTGAAAAAGAAACAAATAATAATCATTTTTGAGTTAGACCAACTGTGCTTATATTGCTTCATATAATAGTCGAAAAATACAAACTCATCTTTATGGTATAATTTTTAGGTTAAGGTAGAACAATTAAATGAAGCGTGGGTATCTACGTTGATGGTCGGCGTAGTCTGTGTCCCACCAAATAGAATCTCGTTTCCAATAACGGCTTTAGGATTCAAAAAGCATTGTTGGATTGTTTCCAGCGACTGGATCTCTATAAATGGTGTTAAAGTATGGCAAATTGCATATACTAATTGTTTACAAATATAACTGATTGTTGATTTTCTTTTTTAGATTAAGTCAGGTTACGGCAGTATTTTAGATCATTTGAAAGTCGGATCTCGTGTTGGTTTATTACTGAGTGAATCTGGAAGATTATCATTGTATGTTGATGGTGTCGGTTTAGGACCCTTACCTGCATCTTTACCTTTAACTGCTGTCTATCATGCAGTTTTTGATTTGTACGGACAATGTGAACAGGTAATTTGTAAATGAAATAATTACATTGCACATTTTATTATCTTAATATACAGGGTCCTCCAATAGTGTGTCCGGCATTGTTTTACGCCCAAACTATTGAAGATAGAGTTTTAGGATAAAAAATTTATTATATATATTGACCCTAAAGAATTTCAGGAAAATATTTTCAACCCCCTAAAACCGCTCCTTGGGGGTTATTTTGAGGGGTACATGCCCGTTTCTCAGTTAAATCAAATAGAATGGTATATCAAAAAGTACATATTTGTAAAGATCATAAAAAAATAAGAAACTTTCGTAAAACAAAAATTTTCATACTTTCAATTGTTTAAAAAATATGGCGACTTGTTCTCAAATTTTAGGGTTTCACTAAAAGTGGTCTAATTTCGTTAAAAATTAATGGAATTTTATTATTTTTTCAAATTTAGAAAGTAGAAATAATGAACTTTGTAAAGATGTATGACTATTTATGATTTTGATAGTTTAAAGTGTTATACGCGATATATCAAAAATTCAAAAGTTCAACTAGGGATAATTCGAAATTTTCAAATACAACGGTATATCAATTAGTACTTTTTCTTAAAAAGGATATGTAAATAAACAACTTTTGTTAAGAAAATTTAAAATTTAAAATTATAATTTTAAAATTGAAAACTGAAAATTAAAATTTTTAATTTTAATTTTTTTTTATCAAAAACTGTTTATTTACATATCTTCTTTAAGAAAAAGTAGTAATTGATATACCATTGTATTTAAAAATTTTGAATTATCCCTAATTCAACTTTTCAATTTTTGGTATGTCGAGTATGACACTTTAAACTATTAAAATCTCAAATAATCATACATCTTTACAAAGTTCATTATTTCTACTTTCTAAATTTAAAATAATAATAAAATTCCATAAATATTTAACGAAATTAGAGCACTTTGAGTAAAACTCTAAAATTTGATAACAAGTCGCCATATTTTTTAAACAATTGAAAGTATGAAAATTTTTGTTTTACGAAAGTTTCTTATTTTTTCATTATCTTTACAAATATGTACTTTTTGATATACCATTCCATTTGATTTTACTGAGAAACGGGCATGTACCCCTCAAACTACCCCCCAAGGAGCGGTTTTAGGGGGTTGAAAATATTTTCCTGAAATTCTTTAGGGTCGATATATATAGTAATTTTTTTTCCTAACTCTCTATCTTCAATAGTTTAGGCGTAAAACAATGCCGGACGCACTATTGGAGGACCCTGTATATATAAATCACGTGTCACGTTGTTCCTCCGCGATGGACTCCTAAACTACTTAACCGATTTTAATCAAATTTGTACACCGTGTGCAGTTTGATCCAACTTGAAAGATAGGATAGCTTACATCTCAATTTATGATCGCAATATTATTTTATTGCAAATTATTTGTCTTTATCTGTTAGCTCCAAACGATTCTAACAGATGGTGACATCTGTTGACTGGATTGAGTAAGTATTCAATAGATGGCGTTATGTCAAACTTCCAAACGTTTCATATAACAATACAATTTCACCACATGTTGCTAAAGTATAGGTTAACCACAGCAACGCGTGGCCGGGTCAGCTAGTATAATATATATTTTTACAGATAACGATTCTCAATAACCACGGCGATAATATGGACTTACTCGATTCAAAACAATCAATAATACTCTCATCTAGTCAACATGAACTTGTCGAACAACCGTCAGCTTCTACATCGTTTGAGACGGGCGATAACCAACAGTACGAGAAGGCAGATCTGGAGTCACATGAAAAAGAAACAAACGTGGCAGTTGAGTGGGATGTAGTCGAATGGAATGACAATAACTGCGATGGTGCTGCTGAGATAACTGCTGTGAATAACATTCAGAATCTGCAAGATAGTAATCAATGTTTGGTTACGTCTATGATGAACAGTGTCAATGCGTTATCTTTGTCGATGCATATAAATAACTCGAGAAAGTGCGAGTACCTTAAGGAGTGCGTGAAGTTTAAAAATAGTTTATTTCTACCTGGTGAGTGTATTGATTTTTATATATCTGTGTCAGTCCGCGGTAATCGATACCAGATAGTTAAAAAAATATTTTACAAAAATGAATACTAAAATATAAAATTTACAGGCTATTTAACATCAATTTCCATAAACCAAAAGAAAATTAGAAAAATTTTAGTTAATTTTCAAAATAGGCAACAAAGAAGGTGAAATCACAATAACTTACTTAAGAATAAGTGACGATCGTATCAAACTATTAAAAGTCTTTGACAATGATATATCAACCAAATTAAAAAAAAGTTACCCTCACCAACATTAATGACCGCATTTATTATAAATTTAAAAGTCTATTGATGTATTTGATAAATAATTGTTATAAGTATTAGTTAATAACATCAATAAGCAATTAAACACACGAATAGTACTCTTATTGTATCCTTTTATTCAACTTGTCACACCCGTTACAATTTTCTGTCACACCCGTCACGCCGTCACAATATTTGTTGGGTAATAACCAGTTAAATGGATTACGTATTTACCTGATGCTATTGTGTTACTAAAAAGTAATTCATTCGTAACATATTAAACTATGATTATTATAAAGTAACTTCAATATTTTCGCTAAACTTTTGAGATTTTGGATAGAGGTTGCAAGACTTGCAATAGTTGGCATCACAGCCGTCACAGGGCTTTGAACGCTGACATTTTTTTTGTAAAATAACCGTAGACTTTTTATTCTTTCAATATACATGTATTACATTAAGATCTACACAGAAATGGTAAAACCATGTTATTAACTAGTATTATTTAGAAATTATGAACTCTAATCCGAGTTGAAATGTCACACCAGTCATCACGGACTGACCCATTTGTTACTTATGTGGGCTGTACAAGATATTTTTTTCCTTACATAAATACTTTGTTATTTTTTAAACTAATTCTATTACTTTTCATATTTAATTTTGATTGGTATTTTCTTCCAGATGAGTATTTTGATGTAAATGAACCGATATGCTATTGCAGTAACTGTTATCAGTCGTGTAGTTCAGATATGTTGTTACAAAAAGGCGATCCACCAGAAGAGTACACTGTGCCATCAGGATTTGCAAAATTCTTCCTGAGAAATACTCAAGTTACCAATTCCGTGAAAGAAAAGTGGCATGTAGCGTTTTATGGTACAAAGTTATGTATGGTGCGGCCGATACTAGATAGAGGGCAACCGTTAACAAAAGGTAAATTGTTTTTTTTTTATATTAATTATAATTTAATTGTTATTATTTTTACAGATCAACAAAAATGGTCGAATTTAATTAGTTTACCGCTAGAAAAGGAGGAATCAAGTGGATCTCAAATAGAATTCTCACCTAATTTAGAGTTTGCTACTGCAGATTTAAAATATAGGTATGTTTAACTTATTTTATTTATTTTAAACAGCATACTTTTACTAGGGGTGTGTTCCGTTTATCATTTAAACGGTTGGTAGATGCGCGCGCAACATGCGTGCGCACGGTTTTTTACTTTTCTGTTCCACATCAGCTGTTTTACTTATATCAGCTGTTAAACGTTAAATTCGTTAAATTCAATCCAACAATATGATTTATCTAATGCAATACGTTAATACATTAAAGTGCTTATTATTAAATAATTAAGTAAATATATATTTAGTTAATTACCTAATAATAAGCACTTTGATGGGTTATTTATCGTATTAGCGTCCAAAATTATTTTATGATGATGTATATTTGCATTTAGAATATTAGAAACCTTAGATAAAAACAAATATAAATGTAAAAAATACTACAAAATAATTTGATTAAATAACCTTTTAATTTATATATCATCATGTTTGTTAAATTGAATTTAACAGCTGATATAAGTAAAACAGCTGATGTGGAACAGAAAAGTAAAAAACCATGCGTGCGCATGTTGCGCGCGCATCTACCAACCGTTTAAATGATAAACGGAACACACCCTAGATAAACCTTGCAACAATGGTACACATTCAAAAGTAACAATGCACCTCTAGGTTCAATTTTATTTGGCAAAAAGAGATTTATTTTATTCAAGATTATACAAAATTTTGAAAAATTGTTAATGAAACATTTATTTTTATATCAAGTTTGACATCATATTTTAATTTTATTAAAATTAGAGAATCCAAATTTTAATTGTTAATTGTTACATACAAATTTACAATTTTATTTTCAATTTTAGTAACTTATAGACATTCCATACTGTCAATCCGGTTGAGTGTGATACCTTCTATAGTGTTAAGGGGCTATACCAGTGTGAACACTGGAAATTTGGGTGATTTTCGGAAATTTTTTGGAAGAAAAATACTCAATGAAATATTTTGGAAAGTTGAGAATATATTTGGCTATATTAGATGTGTATTCCATAATTTTTTTACATAAAAATATCGATATCTAAGCGTGTTCGGAGGTGCCAAAAAAAAAAAATAGCTGAAATTGAATAAAGAAAATATGTCGTCAAACTGGAAGCTATTTCCTGTACGATAAGATTTTCGAAAAATATCTAACATAGTAGCGTAGTTATGAAAAAAAAGTTTTACTGCCTATAAAATGGTCGTATTTTTAATACCAAATCGTCAATTTTCATCCAATCAAAAATATCCTATGTCATCGTAGAGTAAATATATTCAAGAGTACTCAGTTCTAATTTCAAGTCAATTGGATAATTGCTCTTTGAGTTACAATGTCAGCAAATTTTAAAAATCTCATTTTGAGAAAAACGCGTTTAAAGATTTAACTATCGATTTACCATAAAAACTACTAATCAGCTATACCTGGCCCATATAATGGACCCTCTTCTTCCTCGAATAATGCCTCCAAAAAGACGACAAAAAAATTGGTTTTTTGAAAATTTCACACTAGTATGGCCCCTTAATCCCCATTCCTCAAAGTCCCAGATATTTATACAGTTGTCATTTATAAATAATAATTGCGCCGGTGCGGTTAACAGTATCGACATTAATAGTATAGAATGTCTACTAAATGTACAGTATAACAAATGTCTGTATGTGTAATGTCGGTATTAGTTCTATTTTGTTTTATTTCCAGCCATGTAGATTATCATACCAAAAATAAAATAGAAGTTACTACTGCATTCCAACTGTTAGTTAGGCCGGGCGCATACTCAGAAAAACAAGCGTCAGGTGTGACAGGATCAGAGATGACTGAGAGTAATTCGCAAAGTGGGGACAAGGCTCAGCCATCGCAAAGTGTCCGGGAGTGGTGTACAAAAGAAACGGGTGCAATTGTTTTAAATAGTCTGCTCATTAAACTAGAATGCTTTTAGGTTAGAAACGGTTTTATAAATGTTCTGATTGCATTTGATAATATTTATTTTGGTATTATTAAATTTATTATAACATCTATTTATATGATAGATGGATGAAATAATATTAAATTCTTTGTTAAAAAGAAGGTAGTAAACGATAAAAAAAAAAAAAATATCAATGCACTGTTAAGGTTTACTAATTAAATTAAAACTCGAAAAAAATTGTATGAATTATTCTTCAGCACCACAAAAAAAATATTTATCTCATGTACATTAAACTAGTTTAATAATATTGTTTGTTAAACAATTTGTTATTAAATGTCCTTATATTTGTTATCTTTTTTCAATGATAAATTTTATTATAAAGAGCTTAAAATAAATATTTATTTTATTACACCTATAATTTTAAAACTTTTTTTTTGTTTGTTTTTAATTGCATTCACTTGCCATAAACTGTGGCACGCATTTTGATATGGCCTACAGAATTATTTAATTCTCATAGTTCTACGGTTAAAAAAATTTATAGATATGTTTGGTTAACTTGTTTTTAGATATCGCAGGGAATACATAACTGAATTCTTTAACGATTTTTAAATGGTTTCTCTTCTATGTTTTTTTTAACATCTTTGGTGCAATTAGTCGAATTGCACAAATAAAAATTCCTTTCTTCATTATGTAATCCTTTTCAAAACTGAACGGTTAAAAATTGTAAGTTTATTACATAACGAAAAAAGATTTTTAACTATTCTAATTCTTTGTCCAATAATTTTTTTTTATATTACTCTGTTACTTTTTTATATTTACTACAAAATACATATTTTTCTCATTAATTAGTTGCAAATTGAGGCAAATATTGTCAAGTACAATATACGTTAATGAAATTTTTTGTTTTCCACAGTTCATTGCAATGAAAGGGTTAATTTGTTGAATAGTATGACCGTACATATATTTTATTTATAGTACAACCGATGTTATATCAAATCTTGCCAGCTTTTGAGATAATTAAAAATGAATCACAATCAGTTCATAAATAAAGACACAATTCTGTTTTACAATTTTATTTGTATATTTTGTACATAGATAAATAAAATATAAGTAAGGTAGTCTAGTTAGAAATTTCCCTCCACATAAATAAATGAATCAAACCTTTTTTATATAAACTATCATTCATGTGGAATCTAATAATAAAAGCAGTAATAAAATTAAGAAGATAAAAATAATTACTACATAAAATAACGTATGTATATTTATAATTACCAATAATCACTATACATATTATATAATATATTTTATACAAAACTATCAGATACATAAACAGTTGTTTCAACCAGAATCATAAACTTTTACTTTTATTATTATCATTTCGTCAACATGAATTTTAGTCCTGAATATGTTCGAAATGGGTTTATTTTAAATATAAACAAAATAGAATTTTTTTTTAAATTAATTGTATTTATTTATAGTAAAAGCAATTATTAACAAATAAATTCTACAAATTAAAAAGTTTTATTACTGGTTTGGTAGAAAATGATTCGACACTTCTTTCTTTCAGGTTGAAATACTTATTAAACTAAAAAAACATAATTAATTAAAATTTTCCAATTGATTAACATACTTTAAATGTCCTAATATTTGACTCCATGGTTTTTAGTTTCTTCAAATACTATACATTTTCAAATAAAGTTATTTCAATATCTATCGAAATACTTTTAATAAATTTCGCTGATTAACTTTTCAATTCGTAATTAAATATACATATATTTGTATATTAATATCAGATATTTAAGTATTCACACCCAAATTCTAACATGTTGATCCCAACTACAACTTGCAACGGCCATTCCGTTTCCAGCTACGGAAAGTGATGTTACTCGATTTTCGTGACCACTTAGAACACCTAAAAAATATTAAAAGTTAATTTAGGTACATAAACAACAATGTGATAGTATTTTACTAAAATCAAATATAAATAAAATGGACATGTGCGTGTTGGGCACGCACATGATAGGGTTCCGTAGTCATTCTCACTACGAATTATAAAAAAAGTTATTTAAAAATTTTCATGACCGAAGGGTTAAAATCAAAAAGTCATTTGATTTTTATTATTGCATTTTAGGAGACCTATCAAATGACACCACACGCAATGGGGTTAGTGAAAAAAATGTGAGTCTATGAAAGGTGGGTCCTAAATATTTTTGACAATGTTCGTTATATTTTTCAGTGAAAGTACTAATTAAAAGCTACATTCTGATTTTTTTTCAGATTTTTTGAATCAATAGTTTAGAAAATAAAGGGGAGGGCACTCTGACAACGACATTAAAAAGAAAATATATCGTGACTGAAGGGTTGAAATCAAACAGTTATTTGACATTTTTTATTGCATTTTAGGAGACCTATTAAATGACACCCTACTCAATGGGGTAAGTGGAAAAAAATGTGAGTTCACTTGTCAGTCTATGAAGGGGGGTTCAAAAATGTTTTGACAATGGTCGTTATAATTTTCAGTGAAAGTACATTCTGGATTTTTTTCAGATTTTTTGAATTGATAGTTTAAAAAATAGGGAGGGGGACACTTTTATGATGACTTTGGAGAGCAAATACATCGTGATTGAAGGGTTAAAATAAAAAATATCTTGATACATTTTTTGTTGCATTTTTGGAGACCTTTTTAACGACACCCCACTCAAGAATTTTTTTAAAACACTTTTCATTTTATGGAAGGGGGGGTCAAAAATATTTTTTTTTTCAAAAATCTTATCATTTCTGTTTTTGGGTCATCAATCTACGACCGTATACCAAATTTCATTTTATTATGCCAACATTTTTCAAGACGGATGGACGGACATGGAGAAACTATAACACTATAAGGGTTCCTAGTTTTCTACGGAACCCTACAAATTACTTGTACTTAAAGTACTTTCACTGAGTGAGTATTTGTGACAACTCTGGTTAGTAGGTAGTAATTAAAAATATTACCATTATGGTGATTTTTAAGAGTATCCCAAATGTGAACATTATTATCATCAGAACCACATAACTGAAACCTTCCACTCAAAGAAAGTCCACATGATGTGAAACCAGATGTCTTGCTCGGTGATTCGAAGCGTGCAATTTGTTGATCGGAACGTATATCATACATTCTGGCTGACTTATCTTCTGAAGCAGTGGCAAATGCGAAACCGCTTGGATGGTACTTTAATAAAAAACAATTACTTTTAATGGTTTTTAAAAAGTAATATGGCTTTCAGAAGTTTTATTATAATAACTTACGCAAACAGAATTAACATCTGATTCATGACCGAAAAAAGTTTGTTTGCAATTATTGTCTCTCAGATCCCACAGTTTGCATGTCTTGTCCACGCTGCCTGTCATGTATGTGTTACCATCAGGGGATAAACTGATGGATACAACATCTCCACCGTGGGCTTCAAAATCTTCAGTTTTGCGTCCGCTCTCTAGATCCCACATGCATCTAAAATAAAATATAAAAAGTGCCTAATGTTTATGTAATTTTTTTAACATAAAAAGCATTATATTTTTTATTCCGATGTCTTGTAAATATACCAACCAACTTTCAGGAATTGTTGAGAACATCAATCAATTTTTTTAATATACCTATGTTTGCAAATGAACCGTTTTAGCAGTACAGTAAAAGAAAAGACTCCACTCAAATGCAATGAATTTTGCCTTTTTGTTCAATTTTTTTGGTGAAATTTATAGATCAAAGTATGCTAATAAAAATTTGTAAAGGGTGCAACCTACGAAAATCCATAATTTCGAACTTTTGGTGGAATTTCTTTGATTTTTAGTTTGGTAGTTTTTTTATAAAATTAATAAACGCTATAAAAATTAAAAAAATAAATTTTGATGTTTGGCTGATTTTAAGAATTTTTCATCCTTGGCAAATTTTTTTCTAAAAGTTCATCCTTTAAGGCAGGGGTTCCTAATTTTTTTTGCACCTAGACTCCATTTCAAGGAATGACAATGTTCAGGGGTCTCCTGTAATTTTTTATGAATTTAAAATTATAAATTACTTTTTTTGCTCTTTGAACTCTTTTTAAACTCTTGCATTGGTAAAGCATCGAATTTCAAAACATACAAATTTTCCAAAGACATCCTATAGACCTCTGGTGTACTATAGACCCCAGTAATTGAGAAAAGAATCAAACGGAATGCAATACCATTATGTTTTATTCCGGAATTTGAACGTAAAAGATATAGCAAATTTTCAATCTGAATGACGTTTACCGGATTCAGACGGAATCAATAATGAAAATTGACAACTAAAAAATAAGTTGGCAGCACTGCAAAACTTCTTCAGACCGCTTGGACGTAATAAACAATAATTAAACGTAATGAAATTATTGACGTTGAAGACGAAATTTTACAGAAACCGGAAAGAAACGTTGAAAAGAAATTTTGATTACTTTTTCAATTACTGGAACCCCTTTCAATCTTCCATAGAGCCCCCAGACCACGTTGAGAAAAACCTTGATTTAGGAGATAAACATTGAATATTTGGAGTATAAATTATTGATTTTCGTAGGTAGCACTCATTACAACTTTTGATCAGCATACTTTCAACAATCATTTCCCTAAATTGCAAAAAAAATTCAATCAAACGGCAAAATTCATTGCTTTTAGATGAGGTACTTTCTTTTGATCTACTACTAAAACGGCTCGTTTGTGAACATGAGTTTACTAACAAAAAGCAATTGTTTCAATATCCTTAATAACTCCTGAAAGTTTGTCGGTATGTTTATACGGGACATCCTGTTTACGTATACCCAGCACCGCCACCATTTTGAGTTCCGTTCATTTACTATACATACATTTTCATATCGCCGGATCCGGTTATAATTTTCTGGTCTGATAAAAACCTACAGGAACTGAGAAATCCCTCGTATCCTGCCAACTCCCTAACTATTTTTGCCGCTCCCGTCGAATCCCGGTTGTTTACGTCGTACACGGTACACATGTTGTCCATACCACCGCATGCTGTCAAATGGAATAATAATAAATATAAATAAATATAATAACGTAATTATTGGATGTTCTACATTTATACGCCTACATTGTCGCCTGATATTGGGATAAATTATACAGGATGTGTAATTTAACTACGGCACATTAAAGTACAGTGATGCCTCGCATAACGAAAATAATTCGTTCCAGGAGCAAGTTCGTTATGTGAAACGCGTTTTCCCATAACATTACATGTTAAAACTTTTAATTCGTTCTGTAGATTAAATATGGTACTGTAACATAAAAAATATTGTACACATGTTTTTTATTTTTTAGTCAGACTCAGATTTAGGAGAGTCTACCGAGGCTTGCAGGGTCAAATCCTCACACACAAAATTACATTTATTAAAACAAACACGTGTGAGTTAAGCGCAGAAAAGAACGACTGACGCGCGTTGATGCATGTTCGTGCATGTTTGAGCATCGACTGCGTGCGACCTTGGAAGTTCGGGCGACTTCGTGATACGTAGAAGCGTTCGGGCGGCAAAATGAAATACGATGCAGTTCGTTGTGTGAAGCGAGGTTCGTTATGCGAGAACGAATAGAAAGTTCATTGTGCGCAGTGTTCGTTATGCGAGGCGTGCGTTGTGTGAGGCATCACTGTATTTTAAAATAAATTTAAACCTGTATCAAAATACATTTTTTTGCCGCGATATTAACGGAGAGTAAATATTTGTAGGTATCTTGTATGTATCTAAAATAACAATTTCCATATGTTCTAAGTTCAACTGTACACTATGCATATTGTGCATATGTACCTCTTTATATTGGATTGTTATATTATACATATACATGAATTATGTTTAAATGATACTGACATTTAAATGACGATTTCGATATTATCGCACGACAATGTCGGTATGTTTGTTAAAAATCTCACCGACATAATTTCCCGATGGAGCAAACGCAACGCTCATTACCCAAGAAGATCGCAGAGGAATTACTTGCACTTTGTTCCCTGTCCATGTATCCCAGATGATCAATTTTCCATCTAAAGAACCAGTTACACAATGTCTATAACAAATAAAAATTATTTTTAGTAGGTACTCATTAGCGTCTTTCAGAAAAAAAATGAGATTCGGGGAAACCGATAATTCCCCTCCTCCCTAAAAAATCAAATCTATCAATAAAATGCAACTTTTTTTCGTGGCAGAGATTTAATATTTAATTAATTACGAAACATATTGCACAAAAGCTTTTCCTACAAATTCAGTGTTTGGAATAATCTTATTATCTTATATTCGAAAACCATACAATTATTATATTATGATTTAATGTATCACCTGCTATCTCCACTGAAATGAACAGAATTAACTTTATTGATGTGCCCTTTGAGCATTTTCTTCGTTGATAGTCTCACTTTGGGAGCTTCCGCCAAAGACTCACATGTCGCATCTAAAGTTGTGTCGGCTTGCTTTTTTTGATCTTCCTAAAGAAAACAACAACACTTCAGAAATGTACAATTTTAACTTGATTTTAGCGATTATAGCACTATAATCTACCCTTTTACCCATTTTTATATAAAGACAACTATTTCGATAACTGAAAATCTCCCTACACCATAATCTATCTCACAAAACCACATTCATTTTTTTAAAACACTTCGTCGGAGTCCGGAGTTCGAACCCGCTCTCGGCGGCCTTGAGTATATATATAGTGAAGCACACTCAATGTGAACTTGTTACACATACATACAGTAACGCAAAAGCTTACAGTTAATTTAATAAATAATACTATCATACATATATTACCTATATACCACTTTTTTCTATCGATTTTTAAATACATTTAAATTTAACATAGGTATATTTATTAGAACACACCAATTATAAATATTCTTAATACGGATCTGCCTTAAATAAATTATTATCATTTAGTTTAAACTAATTTTAGGCTTTTAATAGTAAAAGCCTCATCAAAATCGGTCCAGTTGAAACAAACAAACAGGTACAATTTCACAAAGTTCGATATCTTTATATCGAACTTTTTTCGGGGTTTCGACTTAAAGATAGAAGGTTTCGAGTTAGGTAGACAGTTCCGAGTTTGGTCACACAACGCGATAAATCGAGTTATAGGTTTTAGGGCCTGGGCCCCTATTTTCGAGCTGACTCAAGAATATGTCGATTCGAGTTTTTCGTTCGAGATTTTAAATCTCGCATGCCCAGGAGCAATCGAGATTTTTCATTCGACATTTCTAGAAAAAAGTTGTATCGAGATTCGAGAATACGGTATAATTTACACAATCGAGATTCTAGTAAATAACTAAGTGACTTTTAGTTTCTAACTAACTAAGTTTCAGTTTAGTATTCTCGAATGAGAAAAAGTCGAACGAACTCGAGAATAGGGGCTCTGTAGGAAAAATACCCAGTGGCGTATCCAAGTTTTTTTTAGAGATTAGAACCTCTCGTATTTACTATTTATCAATAAACATTATTTAGTTTAACAAAAAAAATTGACCCCCACCCCGATTTTTTTGGGTGCAACTGAAGGTAACGGATATTTTTTTCGACATATGAAAGTTCGATTAGTAAGGGTTCTACTGTATTAATTACAAAATCAAAAATATCGTTTAATTTTGTTTACCTTTATTTTGTTATAAATGTCCTCTAGCTCCTTTTTCAGTGCCGTAATTTCCGGGTCTTCTTTGGGCGGCATATTCACAACACTGTTACACCTACACCGGGTACTGAAGCACTGTCCTCCGTATTAAAGTAACGGCCAGCCGAAGCGCTTCCATAAGTCGCGTACTCTAATCAGATTATTATAATTTAATAAGTTCATATCTATTACAAACAACAAACACGAATACTATGTATTGTATATTTATTTCAAATATAAAATAACGAATACGGGGTTATTTTAATACTATTTATATTATGTACTATTTAATAATAAAAATTCCCTGCGGCTTTGTCCGCATTTTTGTTTTTATTCGAAATCAAATTTTATTAGAAAATATTGATTTGAGTTTTTGTAAATACGTGCCTAATTTTTTTTATTATCATACTAGCGGAATCCCGCGGCTTCGCTCGCGTAAACTTAAAACTAAAACTAATTAGAACTCTCTATAAGTAATAGGGGATGACATATTACATTTTTTTCATATTGATTTTTATTCATTACTTATAAAAAAACGTAAATATCCCGGATCTTAGTTAAAAAAAATTTAAAACTAACCCCCGTCTACTCTCGCCAATAGGGGTTGAATATCAAATTCTTTTATTGCAGATTAAATCCATCCTAGTCCCCGTCGAACTTTCATTTTTAATTGAATATTAATTTGTCCGAATTTATTTTAATATCATGAACAGTTATTATTATTATTCCCATAGGGGTTGAATTTTCGTAACTGATATTTCTCTTTTGGAGTACCTACTTATGCCATGTTTCATTCGGTGAATACAAAAAAAAATTATTTTACAAATTTTCCCACCCCCCCTAGCACCTTAGGGGTTAAATTTTGGGAAATGCTGAAATAATAGTTTCACTATTTATGTTCGATAAGTTTCAATTAAATGCGAACAAAAAAAATATTTTTTATATAAACTTTGACACTCTGTTTTAACCCCGTAGGGGTTGAATTTCGAAAAATCCTTTCTTAGTGGGTGCTTACATCATAAAAGGAAGGCACCTACGAAATTTCACGTTTCTAGGTCCAGGGCCCAGGGGTTTGGGCTGTACGTTGATATATGAGTGAGTGAGTGAGTGAGTGAGTGGTTAAGGACAAACTCTTTTATAGATATAGATTAATAATTATTATCTGTTATGTTATTATTATATCAACTACCTTAATATTTCTTTTTTTTTATTATAATCAATTATTAATTTTCCATAATACGGACCTACCCTAATTTAACTATCGTAAAACCTAAACTAATTCTAAGTTCAGTAATTTTCCTGTCGAATCAAAACACTATACGAATGTTTCGAAATCAGAAAGGAGAAATAATGAAAATTTCAGGGGAAGAAAATTTTAGATTAAAGATATTAATATTTTTACTTCAATTATTTATTATGTAATACACATATGCATAGGCGTCGACTACGAGGGGGACGGACAATCTTCCTTGTGATCATTTGGTATAATTATTAAGAATGTTGGAAATTACATATTTTTAAGGACAATGTTTACCTTCACCTGGTTATGTAACCCCCTCCCCATCGGTAAAAATGAAAAGTCGGCGCCTATGCACATGTGTGAAAATGCGCTAAGGTTCCTGAAAATAGGAGCATCAGCCAACAACTCATTAGTCCTGAGCCCATAAATGTCTCCTGCCCTGATCACTCTAGATCAACCTCCTTTCCCACCGGTAATCCATGTCTGGTGACAGTATTGTAATGTTTTACTGGCTGTATGCTTAGAGCATATACTACTAGTATATGCTCTAAGGCATGTATTAATGAAAGCCAAAAGTGAGGAAAAAAATATTGGGATAAAAATTCATATTTTTCGACTGGATATTTTTCGTTGAACATGTGGGGGTTATGGAAATTTCGCCCCCATAGATAAAAAAGTCGGTATCTATGGTCATTCTTAGCAAAAAAAAATCTATAAGTATAGTACGCTTTTTGACAACCCTTATACTCTCATAGGTCGGATCCGGAACTGGAGGTATCCTCCGCAAGTAAACAAGATGATATAATCTTATGTTTTATTGATATACGTAGTTTGTGAACATCTTTTTCTATGGTATCTGACATAATTATTACAGGCTCAATATTAAACAGAGGCGTAGTTAGGGATTGGTGAAATCGACCCCTGCTGAGGACGCAGAGCCTAGAAATCGGAAAAATCGGCCAAAAGTGCACCGAAAGTGACGTATAATAGCAAAAAATCCTTTTATAAGTTTATAAACTACACTCAGCACTCTGCTATACGACCATCCAGTATCCACTGCACGATCGCTCCGTTCCACGATGTGCTAATAGTTCTAAATTCTAATCATCGACCTTCCCCCATCCCCACCACAATACCACCGTGACTGCTATATTTCTGCGCATTTAAATTCAACAATTAACGTTAAAGTCCACGGTGGTGGTGGGTTCCCCTCTAGCCGTCGTGTAATGGAATTATGGAATTACCGATGCCGTCGTATAGCAGACTGCTGAGTGTAAATAAAATTGCAGGGTAAAAATTAAATGATACAATCAAGGTGCCTTTTCATGGAGCGTCATTGACGCTGGACGCTACAATTTTGAATGCTTGCTATTGGTCAGCGTCAAGTGAAAAAGCTCAACATGGTTGAGCTCATACTGCTTGACGCTAGAAATCATATGACACCTAATGTTAGTAACTTTGATATTATGTGTATTCTTGTTTGTTTTGTGAGTTTATACGTCTTTGCGAATAGTATAATGAAATGTAAATCAGTTTTTAATAACTGAACGTAATTTATTGGTTGTTTTTTCACACTTAAACGTCAAACAGTAGTTGACAGCTAAAATTCAAAAATTTAAAATCGATCACGTGACGAGATTTGACGCTAGAAAACTAGCGTCAATGACGCTCCATGAAAAGGCACCTTCAAGGTGCCTTTTCATGTGACGCTGGACGCTACGATTTTGAATTTTGAATGCTTGCTATTGGTCAGCGTCAAGTGAAAAAGCTCAACATGGTTGAGCTCATACTGCTTGACGCTAGAAATCATGTGACACCTAATGTCAGTAGTTTTGATATTATGTGTATTCTTGTTTGTTTTGTGAGTTTATACGTCTTTACGAATAGTATAATGAAATATAAATCAATTTTTAATAACTGAACGTAAATTATTGGTTGTTTTTTCACACATAAACGTCAAACAGTAGTGACAGCTAAAATTCAAAAATTTAAAATCGATCACGTGACTAGATTTGCAGCAGCGTCCAGCGTCACATGAAAAAATACCTTCATGAATACGATTTAATATTTTGAGCTTGATTTTGAGGTACCACTACTCTTGTCCACACATTAGATTAGCCACATAATGGGGAGCATGCGCAGAACATATAATAATCAATGGTCATCACAAGAATCATGTGTTTGTCAATCGTTGCTTCATGAAACCTAAAAATAAATAGGTACATAATTGCTCTAGATGAAAATATTCGGAGTTTATTTAGTTTGTATTGTAATATTAATGGTTCAACATTGGATATAACTGTGTTGAAATGTTCCAAGATATGAATGTGAAATGTATAAAAAAAGAATTAGAAGAAAATGATTCTCTTCAAAATGCTGAAACTCATGTTAAAATGTTTCACGTGAATGTGGAAAATATAAAAAAAGAATTAAAGGAAAACGATTCTCTTCAAGATGTTGAAATGCTCCATGTGGACGTGAAAAATATAAAACAAGAAAATGATTCTCTTCAGGATACTGAAACTCATGTTGAAATACTCCACGTGAATGTGGAGGCGATAAAAGAAGAAATAGAAGAAAGCGACCCTCTTCAAGATGCTGAAACCAATGTTGAATCGTTTTTCGTGAAACACGAAGTTATAAGAGAAGAGGTAGAACAGGAATATAAGGTAAATGAAACAATAGTTAATTATGTCAGTGGTCCTGTTTGACATATGAATACACTCAGCGTTCTATAATACGAAGCCATCGGTAATTAAATAATTCCACAAGACGCCGGCTAGAGGGGCCCCCACCACCACGCCTAAAAGTTGACAGATACATAATAATAAAAATGGCGCTGTTGGTGAACGAGATCCTGGTTTGTTGACTTTTTAGAATTGAACTCTAGACAATTGTTATTCGTTGCTTTAATACTGGATGAAAAATGTATAGATTTCTATACAATCATATGCCAATAATTTATTTTTGTTATTTCCTTTTTTAATCTTTTTCGAATTATCAAATCAAATAAAATGTACCTTACACATTTTTTTATACTATGTATTTATTATATTTCAATTTTAACGAAAATTTGTATTGAATTTAATTTTTTTTCCACATTGAGTCACACCAAAACACAAGTTTTGTTTATAAAATCTACAACTACATAGAAGACTAACGTCAATTTGTTAATTTAAATTTCGCGCTGAAATATAGCTGTCACAATGGTATTATGGTGGGGGTTGGGGAAAGACGTACTATAGAGCTGTTAGAACATTGTCTTATGGATCGGACGTCTTGTGGATGGGCGTATTATAGAACGCTGAGTGTATGTATATGATGTGCATGCGATAGCGCATGCGTAAATGTACATATGTAAAAGTAAAATAAAACAGCGGTTCCAAAACAAACATATTAGAGAAATAGGTACACTCATCGCTCGATTTCACAACGTTGTTGGTAATTGAACCGCTTGAATTGACAACGTCAAGAGGGGTCCCCACCACCGTGCCGACCTTAACGTTGATTGGTGAATTTAAATTACGCGCGGAGATAGCAATCACGGTAGTATTATGGAGGGGATTGGAGAAGGTTGGCAAATCGCGCGTTTGACCCGTTTCGAAATCAAGCGGTTACGAAATCGAAGGTTTTGAAATCGAGAGATGAGTGTAGATGGAAATAAGGAAATATAAAAATTCAATATGTTAACTCCCACATAATAAACGTTAAAAATAGTATTAATTAACTAATGCTAGTTCAAAACTTGAAATGACAATATTGTCATTAATTTCTATAATATGTATAATTTTCTTTGCAATTACTTGGATTTCTATGTACACACATTTGATGAATTCTTGTGATAACTACATCGTACATAAGATAATGTCATACATTCTGACAAATCTAAAAAAATATTAGAAAACACTATTTTGAAAGTTTGAATATCTAAATGCATGTGTGTTAAGTCACTTAAATCTCCAATATTAATGAATTCCCAATTAACTATATAGTATTGTCAAATAATCTACATTGTATTGATTATCAAATGTCATTTTGCAGGAAGTCTCAGAAGTTAATGAAAACGCTGACATTAAAAATGAGCAAAATGAAAATGAAGATATTAGTGAAGAAACAAAAAGCAGTGATAAATATTTAAATCCAAGCAATGAAAGTAAAAATGTAAACTGCCAGTCAAAAATTATTAACCAGAGCGTGAATTTGAAAAATTATAAATGCGACCAATGTAATTATAGTTGTACACGAAAAACTTACTTGAATATACATAAATTAACACATTCTAATAAACGACCATTTAAATGTAGTCAATGTAAATATAGTTGTACAAGAAAAACTTATTTGATTACACATAAATTGACACATTCTAATGAGCGACCTTTTAAATGTGACCTGTGTGAATTTAGTTGTAAACAAAAAAGTCATTTGAATACACATAAATTAACACATTCTAATGAACGACCTTTTAAATGCGAGCAGTGTGAATATAGCTGTACACGATTAAATGATTTGAATATACATAAATTGACACATTCTAATGAGCGACCTTTTAAATGCGAGCAGTGTGAATATAGCTCTGTACGACAAAAGGATTTGAATACACATAAATTAACACATTCTAAAGAACGACCTTTTCAATGCGAAGAATGCGAATGTAGTTTTACACAAAAAAGTAATTTGAATACACATAAATTAACACATTCTAATGAGCGACCTTTTAAATGTGAGCAGTGTGAAATTAGTTTTAAACAAAAAAAACATTTAGATAGACATAAATTAACACATTCTAATAAACGACCTTTTAAATGCAATCAATGTGAATATAGCTGTGTACGAAAAACTGATATTAATAAACATCAATTAACACATTCTAATGAGCGACCTTTTAAATGCGACCAGTGTGAATACAGTTCAAAAATTAAAAGTAAATTACATTCACATCAATTAATACATTCTGATAAACGACCTTTTAAATGTGACCAGTGTGAACATAGTTTTGCACGAAAAACTCATTTAAATAGACATACATTAACACATTTGAATATACGACCATTTAAGTGTGACTATTGTGAATATAGTTTCACACGTAAATCTCATTTGGATAGACATACATTAATACATTCTAATATGCGACCTTTTGAATGCAACCAGTGTGAATATAGTTGCAGAGATAAAAGTAAATTAAATTCACATCAATTATTACATTCTGATAATGTACCTTTTAAATGCAACAAGTGTGAATATATTTGTACATACAAAAATGATTTATATAAACATAAATTTACACATTCTAATGAACGACCCTTAAAATGTGACCTGTGTGAGTATAGTTGCATACATAAACATAGTTTAAATACACATAAATTAAAACATTTTAATATACGGCCTTTTAAATGCGACCAGTGTGAAAATAGTTTTGCACGAAAATTTGAATTGAATAGACATATTTTAACACATTCTAACCAACGACCTTTTAAATGCGATCAGTGTGAAAACAGTTATAAACAAAAAAGTCATTTGAATTCACATAAATTAACACATTCTAATGAACGACCTTTTAAATGCAACCAGTGTGAATCTAGCTTCACAAAAAAATCACATTTGGATAACCATACATTAACACATTCTAACGAACGACCTTTTAAATGTGAACAATGTGAATATAGTTCTACACGGAAAAGTAATTTGAATACACATAAATTAACGCATTCGAACGAACGACCTTTTAAATGTGACCAATGCGAATATAGTTGTCTACATAAAATTAGTTTAAATACACATCTGTTAACACATTCTAATATAAGACCTTTTACATGTGATCATTGTGAATATAGTTCTATACGAAAATCTGATTTGAATAAACATAAACTCACACATAACAACACTCAATAATATAGAAATTACAATTATTGGGATCCGTCAGATGGGAGGAGCCTAAAAAAACATGGCGCAGCTAAGGGTAAATTAAAAAAAATTACAAGACAGCTAGTTAAAATATAAGTATTATAATGCACACATATTTAAATTCACACATTATAATTACAAATAATATCACGCAATAACATCAAATAGTCAAATACAATACGCATACGTTATTTATTTTTGATTGTTTACAATTTTTCAACAAACAAATCTTTTAAATACATATTTATATTATAATAAATCAATTATATATAGGAAAAATTGTAAAATTCTTTCTTGGTACTTACTGTCCTTTCATTCATTTTAGTTTTGGATGATTTAAAACATAATATTGTGATTTAATCGTAAGTTTTACTATAAACCGTAGGTTCATCTTTCAGTTTTATGCTTGAGATTATTTATTTTTTCATTATTAAATTCTACTACCATAGAAACTGTACCCCCAGTCTAGTTACAAGTTTTGCCACCAGGTGGTGTACGCTCATTTGACGGATCCCAATATACATAAAAACAATTCTAGTTAATTAAAATATTAAACATTTCAGCATTATTTTTATTTTACGGTACTGTGTTTTTGTAATAAGTATGTATTTTATTTATAAATGTGATTATATATTAATGAATAAACAATCACACTATAATATAAACGTGTATGTTTATATATATATATATATATTTGTATGTCGCCTCGAAACTATAGCTTTATAGACTCTGGATTCACCGGACCGATTTTGATAATTTTTTTTTCGTCATGTAGCTTGACTCTTTTTCCAGTCAATAGGCTAAATTTCATTTCTTAGCTATGAAAGGTCTCTGAGCTGTGATTTTTTTCCGAAAAAGTACATCGAAATTTTACTGAAAATTAAATTTTAAGGTAAAAAACCATCGGCATTTATTTCTAATTCGAGTTTCTGATTGGTCGAAAATGACGTATGTTCTGTCAGATTCGACATACACGTGCTTCTTGACAGATGACAGCTGACAGGGAATGTTCTAGAAGGTTAGAGTGAGAAATTTTTTGATGACGTTAGATTTGATAGTTATTGAAATTACGTGGTTTTTTACATGTGACATATTTTTTATGTTTGTAAAAAAATTATTTTGAGTGAAATTGTTGAATTTTTTTTAATTGTTGAAATTATTCATTTAAATCAGGGACGGCGTTTCAAATATTTTTAAATTTGTGTTTTTTTATTGTAATTTTATTAAAATATAATTTTTAATAGTTTTGTTGATGCAATTTTAGTCAAAATTTAAAAATAATAATTAGGTCAGGGGCTGGTGTCTTTTTAAATATATGAAATTTTTGTTACATTTCGTAACGTTTGTAAAAACTTAAAAAAAATTTTAATTGTTCAAAAATTAGAAATTTCAGAAAAATATGAAAATTATAATATAGATCAGTAGCGCCTCGAAAAAAATTATTTATGAATTATTATTTTTTTGAAAGTTCAGATTGATATATTAATAATTTTTTTTAAATTATAGTTAAGTCAGGGGCGTCGCATGAAAATAATTAAAATTGATATTTTTTAAAAGTGACGTACACAAATTAATTTTGATTAAAATTGAACAAAAAGTAAAAACTTCAGGAATATATAAAAATTAAAAAGTTAACCATTTAATAAATAACAGTAGGTACATTTTAGGTTGGGTAATTTATACATGTAATATTATAAATAAAATTATTTATTATATTACAAAAAAAAAATTATTTTGAGTGAAATTGTTGAATTTTTTTTAATTGTTGAAATTATTCATTTAAATCAGGGACGGCGTTTCAAATATTTTTTAATTTGTGTTTTTTTTTTAATGAAATTGTATAAAAATGTAATTTTTAAGAGTTTTGTTGATGCAGTTTACAAAATTTCACATTTAAAAATAATAATTAAGTCAGGGGCTGGTGTCGTTTTAAATATATGAAAGT
The DNA here is from genome assembly GCA_949319165.1 of Sialis lutaria. Classification (NCBI taxonomy): domain Eukaryota; kingdom Metazoa; phylum Arthropoda; class Insecta; order Megaloptera; family Sialidae; genus Sialis; species Sialis lutaria. The sequence continues at coordinate 14,026,483 of OX439241.1, forward strand.
GGGAAATGTCACATTTCGTAACGTTTGTAAAAACTTTGAAAAAAAAATTTTAATTGTTCAAAAATTAGAAATTTCAAAAAAATATGAAAATTTTAATATAGATCAGTAGCGCCTTAAAAAAAATTATTTATGAATTATTATTTTTTTGAAAGTTTTGAGATTGATATATTAATAAAAATTTTTTTAAATAATAATTAAGTCAGGGGTGTCGCATAAAAATAATTAAAATTTCTATTTTTTAAAAGTGACGTAGACAAATTCATTTTGATTAAAAATTAAATATTAATAATAATAAATGTTTTCAATGATCATTTTTAGGGTTATAATATAATATACTAATGCATACGAGGGTCACAGCCGAAGGCTGAGACCCGAGTACATTTGAGGTTGGGTAATTTGTACATGTAATATTACTGAAAATTGTAATAATGTGATTATCACCGCCAATTTAAGAAAAAAATGAGTATCAGCAAAAAGAATGGAAAATTATTACAATATACACATGCGAGGGTCGCAGACCCGAGTAAATTTGTAATTAGGTAATTTATTCATGTAAGATTACTGAAAATTTTAATATTGATTATCTCCGCCAAATTCAAAAATTAACTATCAAAAAATAGTGGTAGGAGGATGATATATGCACATACGAGGGTCGCAGACCCGAGTAAATTTGTGTAAAAAATATGGTGTGAAAGGGGGTTGGGGCGCGAAGCGCCCAGGGGCACAGCCCCTAGTAAGATTATTATAAGTGTGCATTTTTCTACTATTGTTGATTCAATTGATATTGCTTTTGAAATATATTATATTTTTTTAAGAACCTTATATTATATTGGTGTAACTATTAAACAAACTAGAAATAAAGTTTTGTTCTTATCTTTTTAAATGTTATATTTAACTCTTAAGAAATCCTGAAAAATTCTGTATATAAAAACGAATCAAAACAAGAAGTACAGAAAATTTCAAACAAAAATTATTTGTACTTATTTTTTCTTCTGATGTTTTTTCATTCTTGTTAGATAATTTAGATGTTTAGAGATTAGTTATTATTACAATAATAACTAATCCACAAAAATATCAAAATTAGATAATTTACAAAAAAAGAGAACTATTTTGATTTTGAATTATTTGTACTTATTTTTTCTTCTGATGTTTTTTCATTCTTGTTAGATAATTTAGATGTTTAGAGATTAGTTATTATTACAATAATAACTAATCCACAAAAATATCAAAATTAGATAATTTACAAAAAAAGAGAACTATTTTGATTTTGAATTATTTGTACTTATTTTTTCTTCTGATGTTTTTTCATTCTTGTTAGATAATTTAGATGTTTAGAGATTAGTTATTATTACAATAATAACTAATCCACAAAAATATCAAAATTAGATAATTTACAAAAAAAGAGAACTATTTTGATTTTGAATTATTTGTACTTATTTTTTCTTCTGATGTTTTTTCATTCTTGTTAGATAATTTAGATGTTTAGAGATTAGTTATTATTACAATAATAACTAATCCACAAAAAAATCAAAATTAGATAATTTACAAAAAAAGAGAACTATTTTGATTTTGAATTATTTGTACTTATTTTTTCTTCTGATGTTTTTTCATTCTTGTTAGATAATTTAGATGTTTAGAGATTAGTTATTATTACAATAATAACTAATCCACAAAAATATCAAAATTAGATAATTTACAAAAAAAGAGAACTATTTTGATTTTGAATTATTTGTACTTATTTTTTCTTCTGATGTTTTTTCATTCTTGTTAGATAATTTAGATGTTTAGAGATTAGTTATTATTACAATAATAACTAATCCACAAAAATATCAAAATTAGATAATTTACAAAAAAAGAGAACTATTTTGATTTTGAATTATTTGTACTTATTTTTTCTTCTGATGTTTTTTCATTCTTGTTAGATAATTTAGATGTTTAGAGATTAGTTATTATTACAATAATAACTAATCCACAAAAATATCAAAATTAGATAATTTACAAAAAAAGAGAACTATTTTGATTTTGAATTATTTGTACTTATTTTTTCTTCTGATGTTTTTTCATTCTTGTTAGATAATTTAGATGTTTAGAGATTAGTTATTATTACAATAATAACTAATCCACAAAAATATCAAAATTAGATAATTTACAAAAAAAGAGAACTATTTTGATTTTGAATTATTTGTACTTATTTTTTCTTCTGATGTTTTTTCATTCTTGTTAGATAATTTAGATGTTTAGAGATTAGTTATTATTACAATAATAACTAATCCACAAAAATATCAAAATTAGATAATTTACAAAAAAAGAGAACTATTTTGATTTTGAATTATTTGTACTTATTTTTTCTTCTGATGTTTTTTCATTCTTGTTAGATAATTTAGATGTTTAGAGATTAGTTATTATTACAATAATAACTAATCCACAAAAATATCAAAATTAGATAATTTACAAAAAAAGAGAACTATTTTGATTTTGAATTATTTGTACTTATTTTTTCTTCTGATGTTTTTTCATTCTTGTTAGATAATTTAGATGTTTAGAGATTAGTTATTATTACAATAATAACTAATCCACAAAAATATCAAAATTAGATAATTTACAAAAAAAGAGAACTATTTTGATTTTGAATTATTTGTACTTATTTTTTCTTCTGATGTTTTTTCATTCTTGTTAGATAATTTAGATGTTTAGAGATTAGTTATTATTACAATAATAACTAATCCACAAAAATATCAAAATTAGATAATTTACAAAAAAAGAGAACTATTTTGATTTTGAATTATTTGTACTTATTTTTTCTTCTGATGTTTTTTCATTCTTGTTAGATAATTTAGATGTTTAGAGATTAGTTATTATTACAATAATAACTAATCCACAAAAATATCAAAATTAGATAATTTACAAAAAAAGAGAACTATTTTGATTTTGAATTATTTGTACTTATTTTTTCTTCTGATGTTTTTTCATTCTTGTTAGATAATTTAGATGTTTAGAGATTAGTTATTATTACAATAATAACTAATCCACAAAAATATCAAAATTAGATAATTTACAAAAAAAGAGAACTATTTTGATTTTGAATTATTTGTACTTATTTTTTCTTCTGATGTTTTTTCATTCTTGTTAGATAATTTAGATGTTTAGAGATTAGTTATTATTACAATAATAACTAATCCACAAAAATATCAAAATTAGATAATTTACAAAAAAAGAGAACTATTTTGATTTTGAATTATTTGTACTTATTTTTTCTTCTGATGTTTTTTCATTCTTGTTAGATAATTTAGATGTTTAGAGATTAGTTATTATTACAATAATAACTAATCCACAAAAATATCAAAATTAGATAATTTACAAAAAAAGAGAACTATTTTGATTTTGAATTATTTGTACTTATTTTTTCTTCTGATGTTTTTTCATTCTTGTTAGATAATTTAGATGTTTAGAGATTAGTTATTATTACAATAATAACTAATCCACAAAAATATCAAAATTAGATAATTTACAAAAAAAGAGAACTATTTTGATTTTGAATTATTTGTACTTATTTTTTCTTCTGATTCATTCTTGTTAGATAATTTAGATGTTTAGAGTTTAGTTATTATTACAATAATAACTAATTGTGTTTGTACTTAATTAATTCAACTATATGAAACTAATTACAACCCTCCAAATGTGGCAGGGGGTGAAATATTAACTCCCGTGGAAGCAGTGCCGGATTTACCAATAAGCAAAAGAAGCAACTGCTTAGGGCACCCGCATTTTGGGGGCACCATAAAAGTGATTTGTGGGGGCATGAGCGTAAAATAGAAGTTAATTGTGTGAAATGTGAATGAAAATTTTGATGAAAAAAAAAAGACTAAAAAAAAATAAGGTTGTCAAAATTACACAAAGGGGGCCTTTACATGATTTGTGCTTAGGGCAACACATAGGGTAAATCCGGCACTGCGTGGAAGCCGGAGTGGGTTCGCTAGTCTGATATAAAATTTGGAAAAATTATGGCGCGTAATAATTCAAACGCGCCTGGTGCGCGTGTATCACTATGAATTTTGATTGGTAGAATTTTTTGATCAGCTGTGTTTATTATTTGTAGCTGTTAACCTACAATACGGTATTTTGTTAACTTTTACTTATAATAAACATTAAATAAATGATATTTATATTGTTAATTTGTATTCAAAATGGCTAAAGGAAATACATTTAGTTGGTTTGTTTCTCAAAGAGGTAGACAATTTACGTTTGGCGCAACATGCGCTTTAGGTGCAGGAATTCTCAGTTTAAACGTTCTACCAAATACCGTATTTCTAAATAAATACAAAGAAATAGTTCAATCGTACAAGTAAGATATTCATTTATATATATGATTTGTAATTATGACATTAAACTAACAACTACTTATAGATCTGGACTTGGAGAACCTGTTTCGAAAAGAGTTCTTGATCGATTTAACAAAGCTTTGGATATCTTAGAGGTTTGCATTATTATATTAATAATGTAATAATTTATAACGTTGATACTTTTAAATTAGGTACCACAAAATGAAAGAGCTTCAATAAAACCATTCACTGTCTTTGGATTTGATATGTTTAGCGCTGGTTCAACAGCAAGTAAATTTGGAAGCGTCGTAGGTATTCCAACAAATTTCAACTTTGAATCAAAACAAATTGTCAACAAGTCACAAATACAGGTACGTTTTATAAATATTAAAACACTACAAAATAATATTTTTAAATCAATTTTCATAGATAAATAATGAACAAGTTGACTGGACATTACCGGAAGCACAGCAACTTCTAGATGCACTGGTATTATCTGAAAATGCTCAAATATTTGCTCTTGCACGTGAAATTGAAAATGCTAGATCACTAAAGTTTATTTTAGATACATCATATCCTCTAACAGTTCTTTTTGGTGTATATACATTTTCCCGACATTGTAATCAGTTTCTTAATTTTTATGAGAGACCTGTACTTTTGAGGCTTATATTTTATACTATTATAGGATTATTTGGTATTGGGGTTTATGCTCTTTTAAAAGATTACACTGAAGTTTATTATGAAACCGAAGTTGATAATAAACTAGCTGAATTAGATCCAATATTATTAGAAGGCGGTCTTGAATTTTATAATAAGATATTAGAAAGAAACATAGCATTGCGTAGATTACTTGGGAGAAATGGAAGAAAACTATATAGCGTTTATGGTAATGAAAATTTCCTTATTAGACAAAAAAGATTACCTTTAACAGTTAGGAAGCTATATTTTGAAACAAAAAAGAAAGAATTATCTGATATTGTATAAAAGTGTGTTCTACATATTTAGATTGTTGTAATTTTATTATACTTAAATAAACTTGTTTTTATTAAACTAATTATGTATTTATTTATTCTATAAATACAATGGTTCCAAATTTAATTCTAACTGGAAAAAAATAATTAAAAATTGATATCCACACAGCTTTTCAATACACATTTAATTTTTGGAATTAAAACCTTTAGTAAATCTTATGAGGCGTTAGGTGAATACTGACTATTGAATCGTATTTCCTGTCAAATAAATAAGTAAAACAAATTATTTAACATATTCATTATATTATCTAAAATAATTTATAATACAATTATATTTTAAAATAGTATAATTTTTAATTGACATGACATAATTAATTCATTACCTAAAACAATATAATAATTAATTAGTGGTTTTTAGTAATATATAAATCAATATTTAACATACCAAACTGACACTAGAAATGCCTAAATTCAATAATCTTGATACGTTTTCTATAAAAGCTTCATCATTGGAAATTATTTTCTAAAAATAATAAGATTTATAAAATACACACATAAAATAGAAATATATCTGCTAAAAATACTTACCGCTTTAATTAAATCATCTCTCAAGTACATTAGAAAAGGAACGGCTAAATCTTTTCTGTCTATTCTTATACATTCTTCAATCAAAGGCTGTAGTTTTAAACTGGATGCTACAGGACACATCTAATAAAAAAATAGATAATTTTCAGTTCTATAGAAATAAAATTAAATCAAATTTGACCAACTCAGATAATAGAATACAAGATAAAATCAATACATTGTATTTTTTTATGAGTTAAAATAACATACCTGCAAAAGGAAAAGTGCCTCAATACAAACTTTCTCTTCAGCCTCTTTAATCGGTTTCGATGCTTGAATAAACGAAGTTTGAATTATCAATTGCCAAGCGTTTATAAATGAATTAGAGAAAGATAGACTAATATATCCGTGTAAACGAGGCAATAAATATTTTAAAGTATTGATCTGCAAAACAAATATTAATGAAAACAAAAGTTTGGATAGGTACCAAAGATATATTAAATACCATCGAAAATTTTATCATCTGTTCTAGCAAATTATCCCACAGTTTAGATTCTTGGATACCTGAGTCCAGCAGTAACTCGGCAATAAGGGGAAGTGCTGTGGAATGCGACGAGTGAGCTAGCCAAAGGTTTTGTAACAGTTTTTCTTTATTTTTTTCTAGCATTTCGACTGACACCGGCACTCCTAGTAATTCTAATTTTGTTTGGAACCATAAGGTGCGAACATATTTTCTGAAATAAAAATATCAATAAATAACTTAGATTTAATTTTATTTTAACAGATAATCTTACAGCACTTCGTTGTACGTCATACAAGAAACCTCTTCGATTTGTTGCCGATTTGCAATGTAGATTGCACAGCGTAATGCTCTTAAACTAGTCGCCAGACTGTACTGCAGTTCATTTCCTGACATAAACGTTTCGTTATTTGTACCAATGATAACAGTTTTATCGGTAAAATTGTTTGACTCGATGCCAATTTTAAAAAGATATTTTAACGAGCTATTAATACTGTTATTTGCTTGAAGAATATAACAGGCACTGAAATAAAAAATAATGATAAAACAGTTTTTAGTATTTTAAAATATGTACTCAATAAATCAAAATTATTAACTCCACAAAAATATCAAAATTAGATAATTTATAAAAAAAGAGTTAACTATTTTGATTTTGAATTACTGATATATCTCACCGTATTAAATTATCATCGAATTTATTCAAATTTGCATTCGAATTATTTGAATTAACAAATGAATTGTTACCGTAAAAAGTATCATCAAAATCAAACATTGGTTTTTTATCTTCGTTTGATTGTAACAACCATTCTTCTATTAATTCTAAACGGATATCGTTAATATCGAAATTGTAGATATTTGATATTTCTTCTGTTATTTTATTAATATCTATAAAACGAAAATTTATTATTACAAAATTATCGGCTTTCAAGACAAAATGATTATTTAAAAACTCCTTAACCCTATAACGCCTAGCGTGACGTTTTCGTAACGTTTAATTAACACGTATTTCGTATTGAATATACAAATAAATTCAGGCGTTATCGGGTTAAATAAGTAAATAGTAAAATTGTTTTTAAAAAATTATTCATTCACCGATTTTAAAAAAATACACGTATGTGAAGCCACTAGTATAATATATTTTACATTAAAATTATTATTTCTTATATACCTGGACAAAAAATAGTTGATTTGACTCTTTCTATTATACTCGGATGTTTATACAAAGCTATAATTAACTCTCTTGGGTCATCAACGTAATTAGCCATAGAACCAAGCCCGTTGGTGTGGAGAACATGTAAACATTGGTTCATCAAATATTTTTTCCTGATCTGAAGAATTTAAAAAAATATATTAAAAGAGTGAAAAGGAAAATATAAATTTATTATATACCTTTTCCTCCGAGCAGTGTTCGTTACCTTGTTCACTCCATTTCTTAGAGTATAAATAGCAGTGGTATATGGCATTAAGTCTATCCACTCCAGGCGGCATACTATTTGCGATTTGATAAAGAATACTACTGGCCATTTCTAAATCAGTGATCTTATTAATGCACACTTTTATTCTTTCAAACAATTCACTGAAACGTGGATGGATGTACCATTCTCCAGTATTAAAATCTTTATTTGTTACCAGTGGCTTTAAATGTATTGTTTCTTGACGCGTCTGAAAAATTATTGTTAATAAACACAAATGTTTGTCAGAATGATAAATTGTGCATTGACATTATAGTATACTGTACATACGGTTTCTCTGATAGCATAAGTATATATTATATCTTCTTTAACATTTAATATAAATGCAATTCTTATCCAGTCTTCATAAGTATCCAGATTTACTTCTGAACGTATAATTTTCCAACGGCTCTTTTCATTATCAGAAGACCAAAATGGAAGTCTCCAGTTTGAAATTTCTGGAAGATGAGGTGAATCAGGGAACTCAGAATTCCATTTTTCTGTTTCAAATTGTTGTGGTTTTCTAAAAGTAATATAATATTGTTACAAATTCCTTATTATTTTATATACTTATGTATAATATTGGCTAAACTGAAGAATATCGATGTCGCAATTGTGGAAAAAACATATTTGTAGTTGTCCTTGGTTAGGGCAATCTATTGGAGCGAAATCAGCCTGGTTAGTTTTTTTAGGTTAAAAATGGAGATTCAATCTCCGCCAAAATGAACTGTTTTTAAATAATTATGTCAAATAAAAATTCCTACATACAGAAAACATGATTTTTGATAGTTGTGACATCAGTAACGGCATATTCTTCAGTTTAACAATAATATCTTTCACTTACACGTTTCGTAGATACTTCATAAAAAACAGTAATAACCATTTGTCATTCTGATTAGGTAATTCATAACCCAAATTTGATAATAAATTTAAAATACAAATGAAAACTTCGTAATGATAGAAATTAACCTGCAAAATAAAAATTATTTATCAACAACTACATAATAACCTCCCTTAAAGTATAGATACTATAGACAAGTGTGTAAACTTTGTATTTCTGTAATACAATTTTATGTGTCAAAATATGACCCCCGAAGTGGATGGTCTCTCGTGCTCGGACCTCTGCGCAACCGTATAGTTGTGTGCGTACTGCAAGGTATAGAGTGGTGAATGCGCATAAAGTAAATTTCTTACTTCTGCACAGAGATCCGAAAAATGCGGACCGCCCACTCCAGGTTCTGTTTTTCGACATACCCCCTCCACTCGAGTTTACACTAGAGATGCTACGAATATTCGGCTACTATTCGGTATTCGGCCGAATATTGCGAACCATTTGGTCGAATACCAAATACCAAATAATGGAAAAAAAACGCATAATTTTACCAATGACATTAAAATGTAAAAACTGCTAATTTTCGACTTTTGTCACCCGCGAAATGTAGTAAGTGTCGCCGAATATACGGTGCTTCGGCCGAGAGTCTAGCCGAATATTCGGTATTCGGCAAAATCACTATTCGTGGCATCTCTAGTTTATACTCCTGTCTCTATTCTTCATGCCCTAAACGTATAAACAAGTATACAATTTACCACTCTAAATGTATACTGTTTAAGATTATGTTGAACAATCATTGTTACAAAGCAACAATGATGGTAACTGTACATAATTCTTTTTAAATGGAAATATCACATTGATCACATTTTTGTTAAACTTCAAACATTTTTGTAGTTTATTTTGATGTGGAATGAGTTTTTAGCAAGTATTAGAAGGGAAATACAGTGGAACCTGGTTTGTACATTTTTGAAGGAATTGGAGGGAAAACACGTACTAACGAGAAAAACATATTAACGGAATATTTTAATATGGGGTCTTATGGGAGAATGCCGAGACCTAAAAAAAAAAACATACTAAGGAGGTTCCACTGTATACTTTTAGAGAGGTTGTTATTTAGGGTGGTTCTATTGTAATATAAATAATGGGAAGCTAAAAAAAAAACAAAAAACAAAAATTGTTTTTTGCCCTCTCAAATTTGGTTTTAACGTTCCATCATCGACATTCATGTTTCAATGATTACCTTCTTCCAAATTGTTTGTAAACTGGATATAACGCTTTCTTTTCTTTCAATGCTAGATACAATATCAGAACATCGTTTTTGTAATTCCGTGATCGAACTGGCAACTATTAATTCTACATAAAAAGAAAAAAATAATGACTAATAACATCTACACTTTTGACAATTAAGTTATACCTTTCTTTCCAAAGGCTGATGATTTTACTTCAATCTCTGGCTGCCATGATAAAAGAACATTGTCTAAATGAAACAATAACGTTTGTTCTTCATCAACTATGAAATCTTTACAAGCTTTTTTCAATAATGTTAAATTTACATTTTGATTGTGCAGCAAATATTTTAACAGTGATTTTTTATCTTCGGTAAATATCACTAAAATAAAAATATTATTAATTATAGTTTATATATTCGTTATTTTCCATTACTGCCTTACCTTTCGGTGGTAAACCTAAAGATTTAAAAATATTTGCCCAGTCACAAAGTTGAAGTATATTATGTAAGCGAGTAACACTCTCTTTATCTTCTGATCGTTTACAAAAATTAATCGAAATCGTTGAAATCGCTGTTAATTTTGGTATATCACCTTGGTTACTATAAGAAATTAGTATTTGTAAAATTAGAAACAAGTACAATGAGGCTATAAACATAAAAAATAAAATTAATATTTAACTTTTTTCTATTAGAAATAATTGCCACAAACACATTGCCGCTTATTTTATTTCAATACGTTAAGTATTTATGGAGATACAATTTTTTTAATTTTAATACCACGCGTCTATCCGGCGATACTATGTCCGCCAGAGTGGGGGTAATTCTGACGTCACAAGTGCCGGTCGTGTGTTTGCAGTGCATTCGCTGTGTTATTATAGTGAGCTGTGATATCGGCGCTCGTGACGTTGCATTGCTTGTAAAGAAAAATGGGGGCGTGGCCTATTATATCCAAATATAAAAATTTATTGTGAGGCCACTTTAAGTGCTAGATAAAAAAATTCGAATGGTATTATTTAAGTTAGACATAGATCGTTCCAATAAACATATAAAAAAAAATATTGTTTATAGACTCATTTATATTGGCCCTTGATTTAACAAACTCCACATTAACTCTTTAACTTCCGGTTGTCATTATTAAGTGATTTTAAAATATACTTGCATCGACATCTTTATACATATATTTTTAACTTTAACACTTTTTTTGTTAAACCAAGGGTATACTGCATATTAGTATATTAAAATTAATTAATTACTTCTTTAATTCCAAATTGATCCATTGATAAGGATCCCGCATTGTTTTTAAAGACATAATTGCTAAACGACAATCTAATTTACGAGAGATAACAATTTTCTTCAATAAGACTTCTGCACTTTTCATGACCCATTGATCGTTACTTTTAGAAAAGGAATTGATTTGCTCCTAGAATAAAAATATTACATTTTTAATGTGAAATTAACACAAACTTTTAATACTTACACATACAACTTTATTTTCAGAAGAATTCAAATAGAATAATATTTTTTTCAGTGCTACTGTTACTCTCAGCGTAGTTAAATTATGTTGTCCAACGTGAAGAATTCGTAATAAGTTTGGTATCGCTGATAGACATGAAGAAATGTATGACTAAAATGTAAAGGAATCAAGAAAATAACTACAGTAAAACTAAAGAACATAAGTTCAACTCAAGACCTTTCGATTTATCTATAAAAAAAACACCTTCGTATCTTTTTATCAACAAACACGATTTAAAAGAAAATTTGAGTTAAAATTATTTTTGCTCAATATCTTGAGCACCACAAGATTTACGACTTTCTGATCTACATATTAGTTTTGCTTTCTCGCAATATTGAAGATATGAGAAGCTTTGTGATTGTTTTAAAATGAGAAAAAATAATTGTTCTCCGATTTAAAAAATTTTACTTGATCTATCCGTTTCAGGTCTATCTGTATGTGTGTGTGTCTGTCCCCCAATCCTTGTCACACGCATAACTCATGAACCACTGAACCGATATTGATGAAACTTGGTTGGTTGGTTGGGTCTGGCTTGAGGACAGTCCCATTTCAAAACCATCAAAATCGTGTGAAACGGGGAGGGGAGACATCCCAAAATATTTATTTTTTCAAGATATCTCAAGAACGACACATGTTACGTGAAAATTTTATAAAGTTTTTTTGTAGAGCATTCAATTTCCTTTAAAAAATCGTCATTTGTTTTTTACAACCGCTGTTCACTTTGACATATTAAATGTCTTTCTGCCGTTTTAAATGTCATTTTGACGTTTGTATAGCAGAAAAATTTAGATTTAGATGGAAACTGTCAAAATATTACAAATATATGACAAAATAACCAGGTGCATATTAAGAAAAATCTCAAATTAATATTCTATTAATAAAATTGTATGAAAATTAAATGGTTAACCAATGGCATGTAGTTAATCTGAATACTTTATAGGTTTTTATATGAATTGTTCAACAATTAACAATATTAAACAAGGAAGCACTGTGCATTTACTTGGCAGATATTTTTTACTATCTGGCACACCAACTAAAAAAATTCTTTAAAATTGGTTTGTTAGAACCCGAAATACAATCAAACAAAAATTTGGTGGTTTATATAATGTGGATAAAATAAATACACTTTTTAATATTGGTATTTTACAGAAGCTATCCTATCAATCACGTAAAAAATTCATGTACCCAATACTTACTTCATCGAATGAACTTTGATCTTCATTAAAATGTTTTTCAAACAGATCAGATTCATCTAAATAATTAAATAATAATTAATATAAATTAGCATAATAATAACTCATCAATTAAATTACCAATAAGTTTCAGCACGCAGTTTAATAGATTACGTAAGAACGCAAGCGCCGTAGCAAAATTCAAACCGACAGGCATATCTCTATACATCGGTACAATACGTAACCGTGATACTATACAGGAATCTTTAATAAAGTCTGGGATATCATGTTTTTTAGACAGTTGTGGTAAATAACTGTGCAGAAAATCGTTAATAATTATAGACCATGTTAAAACTTCACCATATACCGGATCAGCATCTAAAATAAATTTATTTAATAAAACTTATTAACTAACATGTTTAATATTTTTAGTACCGTATGCACAGATATATTTCAATATCTTCAAAGCGATATCAGACATTTCTATCGACGTGAAATCAATGTTACAGTCCAAATCAAAATCATTGTTTAAATTTCTGTTTAATTTAAAAAGCAGACATTTCAATGCAAAATTATACAAAATTTTTGAAAATCTGGTAACTTCTTCATTTGAAAATTCATTTGTTTCATTTTTATGAACTATTACTGATACATATCTGTAACAAATATAAATAAATAATGATGCTATAAATATATTAAGGTATTCTGAAGTGAATGGTGGTTTAATATCAATAAAAAAAAACTGTAAATGTATATTTCCCGTTTGTCTCTATTCTCACCCTAAGAGAATATAGTTAGACATTATTATGGGATTTCTAATGCGGTGTTTACACATCGAAAAAACAAAACAGGAACATCGTGACTTTAAAATACTTTTTATTTAAAAATATATAGGGTTTATTGCTTTTTTGTTAAAAAAACACTGTGTTTCTGTTTTGTTTTCTCAGTGTTAACACCGCATAATATATATGTATATACAATATATAAAATTTGAAAATTGTATTACCTTGCGATAAATATTGCAACATGTTCATTATCATTGACTCCCATAAGAATATCCAGCCCTTGTTCTCTCGGAAAGTCTAATAATGTTGTTAATCGACATATTCGAGTACATAATTTCAACACATTATCATTTTTGATATTGTCACCGGTCACTGCTTCACTATATAATTTATCGATATTTAATTTTAAACAATTCATGCGTTCTTCATCCGACTTGTAAGTATCATAACAAATAAATATATTGAACTCTGCCTAAAATTGAAGCATGTAAATTATTAAAAGTACATGATTTTAGAACATATAAATATTACCCGTAAGAAGTAAATGTTTTTTAATTTCATTACTTCATCTTCGCACTGATTCTGTAATTCTAAAACTTGTCTTGCTTTTTTAACTAATAATAAAAGTCGATCCAATATTTCTATATAGTTACATAAAAATGGATTGATGTACTGTAAAAAATATATACATATGCTTAAGCCATGGCAAATAATACAGTGCTGGTTTGAATTATCAATGTCGACGTGGCAATGTTACAGCGCTCTCTTATTTGCCAACAGAATTAAAATATAAATAAATATTATGTCAGAGATAGATTACATTTCATAGTTTTATCATATGCAGTCTTATATTATTGTTTATATTTCATACGTGGCAACTGAACTCTAATTTTAGATAAAATGGGTCTCACTGTCAAGTTTTTGAGCTTTTTTTTACACAACCCTCACAGTTTAAGAATCGTTGGTTAAGTAGCTAATAAATTTTCTGTGATCCAAGATATTTGCTAATATATATTTTGAATTTTTTTACCTTCAGTTCTAAATTACGTTTTAAGATGGATACAATAAAATTTCCGCATTCTATTAAATCTTTTGGTTGTAACGCTTTCAAAATGTTCAGAGTTTCGCTTGATTTTCTAAAACAAAGTATTGAATGTAAATATATTTATATATTTTACATAGTTTTTTAAATTACCCTTTATTGATGTAAGTTTGTACAAGAATATTATAAACATATTTTTTTAAAGATTCCTGCCTATTTATAATAACATTTAAATCGTCCATCAGTTCTGGTTTATCAATAGAAATTATTCGATTGATTAATTGATACCACTAAAAAAATTAAAATGTTATTTTTATATTTACCCTACATGTTGAGTAAATCCTTCTGAAAATTTTGACCCCAAAATCAAATCTTTAACTGTAAAAGTGATCCATTCAAGTAGAGGACCCCACAGAATCCTTATGGGAAAGGGGTTTCGGTCAAACTCTTTGAAACTTTGGATTCAGATAGTCCTTGATGAGTAGATTAAAAATGTCAATGGGCACTAAGTCCTAAAAACTTTTAAGATACAGGTATAGCCCTCTGAAGTTGGGGATCATGCTCGCTTTTAATTTACAATAAAATTTTTTGTAGAACCTTAATTTTCGCATAACTATTTGTATGTGTTCCCAAAGACTTATATAATCGAATGTCACCATAAAAAAGTCAACTTTTAAATTCTTTAGCCAATGGCAGTACTTTATAACGTTTTTTACTTTTTTATACAACCATGAAATGTAATGTATAAATAAAGTACCTATAGTGATCACGAAAAAATTCGAACTCGAGATTTTTACGGAATTACATGTTTTGAGGGTCCCTGAATCATATACAACCATTAACTCAATGACGTCTGTGTGTGTGTGTCTGTCTGTATGCCTGTGTGTGTGTCTGTGAACGCTCTATAGTCTAAACTGTAAGACTTACGAACATGAAATTTTAAACTTAAGGTTCTTTTATACTCTAGACGTGCACCTCCTATTTTTGAAAACCATCACTAAACCGGAAACGGATGTTTACTAGAGAAGTTTTGGAACTTTTCGAATTATTTTTGAAACGGTGCACAGTAGAAAAAAATGTTTTAGATCAAAGTTGTAGAAGGTACTTTTATCTATAATTTATGTTCTATTTACAAAAATTGACTTTTGTTCAATTAATTAACTCTGCATACATAAAAAGAACCTTATTTTATATCTTTTATTGATAATCTCAAAAACTACTGAACCAAATTTAGTTTGATTTTCACCAGTAGATATATAATTTTTCAGAGCAATTTCTTGGCTATTGATTCTATGAAACAATTGGATTGGTTTATAATAAAAAAAAACATAACAATAAGATTTAAGTGTTGTCATTTCTCAATGAATGAATGAATTTATGGTAGCAATCGATTATAGAAGTCTTTGGTAACACTACAAATAGTTGAGCGAAATTTAAGGTTCTACAAAATAAATTATTGTAAATTAAAGACAATCATGACCCCCAACTTCAGAGGGCTATATCTTAAAAGTTTGAGTTTTTAGGACTTAGTGCCCATTGACACTTTTGATCTACTCATCAAGGATTATCAGAATCCACAGTTTCAAAGAGTTTGACCGAAACCCCTTTCCCATAAGGATTCTGCGGGGTACAAATTTACAGTTATCTTTAAATGATGATAAAACCTAAACCAATTAAATGTACAGAAAATATCACTCTTATATATTATAACTATTTGAATATCAATTAATAATTACCTGTATGAAATCTGTTTTATAAAAATCAGATTTAAAATTATACTTTTTGAACAGAAGTTTTAAATCAATATTTGATATGTGTTCTTTTATTTTTTGGCAAAGTGGATGTTTAAGTGAAATAGATTTTTCTGCCAATGTCTGAATATTAACAGTCCACGGAACTGGTGCTGCACAAAGCACCCTATCGATGATGGTTAGCCGAATATTCATATCGTGAACGTGCTTGATTAATAATAGTACACGGGATTCCCATAATGCTTCTGTTTGATCGTACAAGTTTGATGAAACAGATATTATACCCTGCAAAACAAATTTAATATTTCACTAGCATTCATTTTCTAATTACTTCTTTGAAATGGTTTATTGTAAGAAATATCAATTGCTACATTACTGTAGACAGAAAATATATTTTAGATCCTGTTTTTAGGGTTCCATAGAAAACTAGGAACCCTTATAGTTTCTCCATGTCCGTTCAAATTTTGTACAAATTTTGACATGATAAGATGAAATTTGGTATACGGTCGTATATTGATGACCCAAAAACAGAAATGATAAGATTTAAAAAAAAATTTTTTTAGACCCCCCTTCCATAAAATGAAAAATGTTTTAAAAAAAAAATTTCACCTACCCCATTGAGTGGGGTGTCGTTAGAAAGGTCTCCTAAAATTCAACAAAAAATGTATCATAACTTTTTGATTTTAACCCTTCAATCACGATGTATTTGCCCTCCAAAGTCATTATAAAAGCCCCCCCCCCTCTATTTTCTAATCTGGAAAAATTCCGGAATCTAAATTTTAATTAGTACTTTCACTGAAAATAACATACATTGTCAAAAATATTTTGGACCTCCCTTCCATAAACTGAAAAGTGAACTCACATTTTTTTCCCCACTTACCCCATTGAGTGAGGTAAATGAAATAAATTGGTCTCCTAAAATGTAATAATAAAAGTCAAATGACTTTTTGATTTTAACCCTTCAGTCACAAAAATTTTGAAATAACTCTTTTTTTATAAATCGTAGTGAGAATGACTACGGAACCCTATCATGTGCGTGCCCAACACGCACTTGCCCGTTTTATTTATTTATATAAGTAACCCGTTATAGCCTTATTAATTCTTTTGAATAGGAAATAAAATAAACTTAAAAAAAAAAGTTGAACCGACTTCAAAAATAAAAGCACAAAAAAGTATGAAATAATTTTTTTAAATAAACTATTTGATTTAATAAAAATCAGTAGTTACCATGTTAGGAATGTATGAATGTATCTATAAAATATTAAAATTTAGCTATCTATCCAAATTACGATCAATTATTTTGATGCCGGGGCGCAACTTTAATTGGTTTCTATCTATATTCATTTTTAGCTTATATGTATTACTTAGGAATAGGTTTAAATTTATCAATTGATTCTCTTCATAGACGAATATTGCTTTTTTGTTATAGCACTAATTTTCACATAAAATAACGTAAGCATTGCTTTCTTTGTAAATTAGTGCATAATATTTGTTTTGTTTATTTAATTAGATCTCTTTTCAAACGTATCTATAATTTAAGAATGACAACGACAGTTATTTGCTTCTTCGCAATATCGAAGATAGGTACAAGAAGCTTTGTGATCGTTTTAATTTTTAGTCTATTGTGTTTTATTACAAATATTTCTTGTTTTCGATATATTTTTTTCGTAATTGCATTGAGATTAGCGCCCCGACATCAAAATAATTGATCGTAATTTGGATAGATAGCTAAATTTTAATATTTTATAGATACATTCATACATTCCTAACATGGTAACTACTGATTTTTATTAAATCAAATAGTTTATTTAAAAAAATTATTTCATACTTTTTTGTGCTTTTATTTTTGAAGTCGGTTCAACTTTTTTTTTAAAGTTTATTTTATTTTTTACTTTTTAGTTGTCTCTTCTTGATACATTTTAATTTACACTAAGCACTCTGCTATACGACCATCCACTACACTACCGACAGTTCTAACCAACATCCTTCCCCCATCCCTACCATAATACCTACGTGACTGCTACATTTCTGCGCGTTTAAATTCACCAATCAACGAATTTTTGAATTACCGATGCCGTCGTATAGCAGAGTGCTGAGTGTATGTTAAAAAGCATAATACCGGTATGAAAAAATGCTTTCACAGGAATCGCCCCTACACATTTGTAAAACCAAAAGAAGCGTACATTTTAACCCTTGTTATGTTGTTCACCATTAAGATACATATAAAATTAATATACAATAAACAATAATTATTAGAAAAAATGTTTTATAACGTTATAATTAAGAAACTGTCATTTGCTAAATATATACAACACATCTGTCATAATTTAAGTGTTATTGGTATTTATTATAATAAATACTCAACCGATTTTAATGGTTTATACTTTGATTGAAAGATCTTGCACTCTATATGTTACATCAGTAATAAAAATTCCACATGAGAAAGGTTTAACATTAAAAAATTTAACCGGCCTTTGCTTTTTATTTTTCCATAGATAACTAGAAATGTAAAATTGTGGAATTTTTTAAGCATTTCGTTGTACATCTTCCGACTACATTATCAGATCTTGATAAAATTTACAAAAGGACCACCTGGAGAGTATATTCTTTCAAAAGAACTAAAAATTATCAAAATCGGTCAACGCAATGTGAAATTATGCGTGAACATCGCTAAATAAAATTATAAACATATAAATAAATATATATATAAATAAATAAATATACGGGTTGAATTGAGAACCTCCTCCTTTTTTTGAAGTCGGTTAATTATTATATGTACTTACAAAAATATAATGATAAAAAATTTCATCTTTGACTAATCTTCTATCCAATATGTATTTTTCCAGAAACGGCAATATGTTATCTAAATATTGTGGATGCACTTTATCTAGAATAATATTAAAAACCTTTTCACTGTCTTTTGTGTAATCCGACAATGACATATAAATTGAATGTTCTTGTTTAAGAATGCACAGTTCTTTCAAACACTTTATAATAAATAAGAGATTCTGAAGCGGCGAATCCTTATTCAAAAATTGTTGTTGAAATGAAGTAATCAAAAAATTATCCTGATCAGCATCTTTACCATCTTCTTTTGTATTTAATAATGTTAACATCTGTTCAGCAAAATCTATACTGTTTTCTGGCCATTCCTGTGGTGCATAATCTTCTAAGGATCTATAATTTTATAATTATAAATCGTAATAGTTATACGTAAATATAGAGTAAAGTCGGTATGTATTAGAGATCAGATCGGGCCTTAAAAAAACGGCCCGACCCGGTCCGAAGATATATTTTTTTAATTTGCCGACCCGATTTGGTTCCGAAACTTTTTTTTTCGACCCGGTCCAATCCGGTTCGATTTATACTAAGGTCCGATCCGACCCGGTCCAAACGTTACAAACAAAAATCAAGCCCAGTCCGGTCCGATCCGAAATTCGGGTCGGGCTAAATTCGGACCGGATCGTGCTGGCCCGGCCCGAATTGATCTATAATGTTTTCTTATATGTTTTCTTGGTTTGAGAATTCTTTCTACCCGTGTATAAATTATAATTTTGTTAATAACTGTGAATTTTTATTAATTTAACATTAAACTATTAAACTATTAAAAGTAAAAGTTTTGTTTTGAGAAAATAATATTTTTATTTATTCGTAAGGTCCGTCCAGCTCGGTCCGATTTATACTAAGGTAAGATCCGACCTAGTCCGGTCCGATGTATACCAATCCCGGACCGGTCCGAATTGACCCGGTTCAAACGTAACAAACAAGAATTAAGCCCGGTCCGAAATTCGGGCCGGGGTAAATCCGGGCCGGGCCGGGCTGGCCCGGCCCGATCTGATCTCTAGTATGTATGGAACACCATTCATGTTTTCGGTAAGAAAACTATGATAATATTATTTAAAATCTGCACTTATCATTTCATTAGACAGAGAATTTAATCTTTTAACGAGATCGAGCAGGCAAAAATAAAATTCTTAAATTAAAACAAAATAAAAAATCGAAAACAATCGAAAATCAGCCTCTTAAAAAACGTGAGTGTAATATGGCCCACAGTGGTCCATATTACATGCTTGATACCTTACAATTAATAAAGGTTTATCTATATTAGGTGGTTAAAAAAAAAATTTTTTTTAAATTTATTTTGTTTTTATTAAAAAATTAAATGTTGTCACTGTAAAAAAAACAGTGGCGTAGCAAAGAGTACGCGGGCAGAACCTCCGTAATAGGCAGAGCCGGCCGAACGGCCAGGCGACCCAGGCGACAGCCTGGGGCACCAATTTCGTGGGGGCGCCATTGTTATAAACTTATTTTCTATGTTCTGTTCTAGGGTGCCAAATTTAAGCCTTACATATTTTTTTTAATAATAATTTTGATTTTTTCTGCAAAATAATAAAATAAAAAAATGCGTAATATTAAAAATAATTTACGAAATTTCCGATCTTTGTGTGTGACGTTTCTGAACACACTGGAATAATAGTAAGAGTCAAATAAAAACTGCACTATCGACATGCACAGTGACGGCTTTAGGGGAGGGGGGGGGGGGTAGGGCGATTGTTCGGGGCGCCAGGCCAGGAGGGGCGGTGGAAGACCACAATAGCTTCTTTAAATAAGTTTGAAATCCAATAATGTTCTTCTTCAGCAATTAAAAGTGTGTAATGGCAACATTGATTACTCAACTCTTTACATTTTTGAATCATTAATTTTAATAAATATTTCTTTTTCAAATTATCACTGATTTTTTTTTGTCTGACAGACTTTTTTTGCCGTTCGCCTTTTTGGGGGGGGGGGGGGGGTCAAAAAAATCTCGCCTGGGGCGCCAGAATCGCAAAGGCCGGCACTGGTAATAGGCACACTATTTAGTGGGCACCATCATGAAGAATTGTACTAAAAAACGAATTTTTGCGGAAGCGAATAGTTGTGAAGGACTGGATGATTAATATACTTTTAATACTTTTTGCCTCACCACGATTCTGGTTAATTATTACACTTCATAGCCGTACAATACCCCATGGTCCATAATACCCGCAACCACACGTATTTAAAAAAAAATTTGCTATCGCCGAGATACCTGCATGTTTAAACAGCAATATAATTACTTTAAACAATTTAATACAATAAAAATTTAAACTATCTTAACTTAACAAAAATAATCAAAAATGACAAATTTCATTAAGTTGCCCTCAATGACATACCGGTACTCCAAACACTGTCATATCAACTGACGCAGTTATTTAGAAGTGTAAGCTTAGATACATATTAATTTTGTCTTTATAAAATATAAAATGGAGCAACAAAAGGATGTGTCCATATTACCCGCCTGGTCCATATATACTGACTTTACTCTATATTTTACTCACCGAGTTTTATTTATAATAAATTGAATGATATCTTGAAAAATAACTGGGTATTCTTTTAGCGCTACACTAATAAAATTATGTAGCCATGGAAAAATCTCTTGGGGTTGTGCATCTTCAGGAATTGAATTCAAAAGTTTGATGGCTATACTCGGAGAGTGGTTTTTCACAATGAAGTAATGATGTCTTAGCCAAATCAATGATGCCAGTGGATAATTTTCCTAAATATGTTTATAATCAAAACCAATAATCTATATTTTGTATTATAAAATAATTGTTACCGTTTTTAAAAATCGTTTAATGCTATTATATAAATCGATCTTAGAAAATTTCAACCATCCTTCAAAGTCAAGTGATGTATTTTGTTCATAATGAACCATTAATTCGTACGTTTCTAGTCGTAGATGTGTTTCATATATACTTTTTTGTATTTGTAAAAGTTTTTCGCTATTTGGATTCTGTAAAATAATTATATATCAATTTAATCGTTTTTCAATTTATTATTGTTTAATATTTACCTTTAATAAGGCATTTCTAATAAATTTAAACGAATATTCCAACAGTATACGTTTTTCAGTAAAATCATTATGAATGATATTGTTACAGCAATCTATCATGAATTCAGGATCATTAATTTCATCGAAGAAAACAATTAACTGATTGACTGAATCAAGACGACATTTAACTTTATCCTGAAATTATATGTTATTATTTATATATCGTCGCTTATCTAACAACACCGCTCAAGTCGAAAATTAGCGGTTTTTACATTAGTATGTCATTGGATAGAGCTACTCATTGCGCGTCAATCTACCAATCACATTCTAGACGTTTCGGCCAATAAGAGACCAGAATTAAAAAAATAGTGACAGCGCGCAAGCCGGCAGCCTTATATAAAAAATACACAGTTTTTTCGCTCTCCTGTAAAGTTGGTCAAAATGACTTGAGCGGTGTTGTTAGAAGCGACAATATGATTTAAGGGTCACGCAGGTCTGTAAAGAGACACAGTTTCAAATAACACAAACCTTAAGAGGATGATTCAATAAGTCAACCAAATGTCTAGCCTTGGCTTTATAAACACTGATTAAGTTTAAACCAAATTTCTTAGCAAAATCCTCAGCTTCATCGAATCTATGTTTCAGCAGTAACTTCTCTAGCCGTAACTCAACGTTAGCTTCTGTGACACATTTTACAAGAAACGTGTCTATGAACCCTGAACTTGTTTTACAGATTCCTTCGATATATATAAAATCATCTGTCTTTTTTGATGTATTTATCAAAAATATTTTATTTGTTACTTTTAATTTGTAATTCAGATTGAAATCTAAAATAAAACATGTTTTAAAATATTTTTAATGATTATTTTAAGTGATAATAATACCTGGGTATGAAAAGAACTGTATATATGTATCTTGTTCAGATTTTGTAAGTAAAATAATATTTGATGTTTCGGATTCTTCAAAAAATTGAAAATCCAATATTTCGGCTTTATCCCAAATAATCATATATTGTAACGTTAATGTACATATTACTCCCAGGTTTCCATTTCCAGTCAGAAATAATGACAAACTAATAAAACAAAATAATAATTATTATTTTATCGATTAGTTGTTTTTACAAAAAAATACTTACAAATCTTTCTTCATAGTGTAAATTTTTTTTATTTGCGGTAAAATACTGTTCAAATAAATTGAGGGTGACAACCGTTCATCAGAATCTTGTAAATCGACTTTATACAATTCTTTACCGGCAACAAGTAATAAATCACCATAGGTGAATTGGACGTAATTAGCAGCAGATAAAGGTGTTCTATACTTTTTTATAGTATCATGACTGACAAGCAGCTCTTCGTTAGAAAGTAATGATTGTTTTAGATTTTTAATAGTTAATCTAAAAATTTATAGTAATTATTCATAAGTTAAGGGAATATTCAGTGGCGGATCCACCCATATGGACACGGTGGGCATGCCCACAACCTAATTGAGGACACCGTTCCTTTTAGCAACACAACGTAATAGAAATAAGCATAAGAAGCGATAGATGTACTGGATTGTATAAGTCTCTCTCATTTTATTAGAACAGGTTTATTAAAAATTAGAAAAAAGTTATTTTAAATGTGTGATATTAGCCCCCCTTTTGTTGAAATTAAAATTTTTGAAAGTTCTGCCAAATGGTGCTATATTTGTGCTATATTGTTTCAAAATATTGCCCTCCTAAATTAAAAACAACACTAGAAAAAACCAAAAAACAATTTTTTTCAGTAGCCCTCCTTTTGTTGAATTTAAAATTTTTGACTATTGTGCTAAATTGTGCTAGTTGTTTTTAACAATGACCCAAAATATTACACCCATCAAACAAAAACTACACTAATAAAACAAAAAATTCGCTCGGGTGGCTGGTAAAAAATGTATTTTTTGTTTTGGGGGCCCGATAAAATTTCATTATTGTTTTATTAGTTGCAAAAGCGAGAAATACAGTGCGACCCACAAACGCGCCAGAGCGTGCCGTGCGAGTATTAGCAACTTCGAGCGTGGTTTGGCGGGCGAAAAATCAACCAATTGGGATAATTTGTTTTTAATATTGGAAATTGAGTCTACTTCAAATAGTAAACTGTCGAGGGGGGTCTCAGATGCACTGGAAATGAGCTATGCACAAAGGAAAAATGTACCCGAAATAATTGGGTCAGTTGTCAGTTACTAAATGCACTGGACATTGGCCGATTTTCGGGTGGCCGTGACCACAACCTTTCTTGAGGGCTGGATCCGCGCCTGGAAATATTCTCTTGTTTTGAGTCATTTAATTATATACATACCTGTATATACACCCAGAACGGCTAACTACAATAAATGTTGTAAGTTCATCGTGTTGATTTTCTAGATTTACACTGACAAAAGTATTTTTGTATTCTTCATTAGACTTTTCTATAGCTCTGCAATTAAATATAATTAGCTGTATTAAAGTACATTCCAATGCAAAGTGTAGTAGCATCTAATAAACTTACACTGCAAATAAAACATGACCGTCAATTTTTAAGCACTTTATATTTCCGTTTTTACAACACACTAGTATATATTCTTTATTTTCTGATATGTAGTAGCAATCAATAGGAGAATCGGTGGTCAATTGGTTCTCTAAAGATGATACAGAACTGGTGAATATTTTGATATGTTGATCGACAACACAGCATAAGAAATCGGATTTACTTAAAGTAATAATGTTTGAATTTTCAGGTATCTGAAACATTAAAAAAATTGTTGAAATCATTGTCAAGTAATAAGTCGATTGAAGACTGAAAAATATAAAGTTAATGTTTGCATACCTCTTGAGTCGCTTGAATCGTAGCTAATGTAACAGATTCATATAATAAATCATTACTTTCAGCTAAATTCCTGGTACCAAAATTAAATGTTTCTTCACTGGTGTCATAAGATGAAGTAACACTCCATGTATCCATTTTCGTAGTTTAAATATTATTTTCGAATTAATATAATTTTATCAAAAATATGTATTTCAATAGCTTGCAGAAATACTTCATGTGCACTCTTCTTATTAAATTAAGTTTAATTCTATTTAAAGAATTGAATCAAATATTAATTTGTTTGGTTTGTATGCTATTCATATTTGTATTTTCTGTGATATAAATTAAAATAACATACTTTTTAACTTCAAATTATGTATTCCAACGAATATTCGTTCTTCACAAAGTTTAAAACTTCAAAACCATTTAAAATTAAAAACAATTTTATTTTTCGATTACTTACTCTTTCTATCACAATACAAGAAACAAAGAAAGCAATAAGGAAATTATGTTGGTAACATTTATAACAGTGTACAAATTTTTATGAAATGATATTAAAAAACATAAACACAATAAATAAAATACAGTGTAAAGTACATTAACATAGTATTTGTTTAGATTAATTAATATTCATATTTATGGATTTATATTTTTAATTTCTTCTAGTAATTCTGAGAATTATTTCTATTTAAACATTCCATTTAACGGTTTCTAGGGATTTTGACATTCTCCATGTTTTTGGTATCTTGTAATCTGAAGTTTGTTGAACTTGATTAACCCGTGTTTATGTCTCAGTGTGTCTTTATTATTTTCGGTATTTTCAATAAGATCTACA
This sequence comes from Sialis lutaria, assembly GCA_949319165.1. Taxonomy (NCBI): domain Eukaryota; kingdom Metazoa; phylum Arthropoda; class Insecta; order Megaloptera; family Sialidae; genus Sialis; species Sialis lutaria. The sequence goes on from OX439241.1 coordinate 14,052,118, forward strand.
TTATTATTTCTGGAAATAGTTAACAAGTAAAGTATTATATAATGGAAAACATCCAGCATTAATTTTTATTGGATTTAAAAATAATGAAAATATCGCATTAACACTAATTTCAAAATGACTGACGCGAAGTCTGACTCCACCGTCATAAAAAATAAACAGAATAATAGTGGTGACGGAGAAAATTCAACATTATTAGATATGGGGGAAGAATTAAAACTTGAAGACATTCAAGATTATGACACTCGAAGTGAAGTTTCATCGAGCAGTTCTAGTGAATCTAGCGCTCCTAGTATAAGTGCAGTGAGTTCAGATTCCTCAGGGGCATCGAAAGATCGTCGCCCCAGACACAAGCGTGCTAGATCTAGAGATAAAAGTCCTTCTCCTGCACCAAAAAGAGCACGACCCAAAAAAACTTATGACTATATGACTATGCTTAATTATTTATTTCGGGGCACCAGATTTTTTGTTATCAAATCAAACAATGCTGAAAATGTTACACTTTCAAAAGCCAAAGGTGTATGGTCAACATTACCTCAAAACGAAGCAAATTTGAACCAAGCATTTCGTGAATCACGTAATGTCTTATTGATATTCTCAGTCAAAGAAAGCGGACGCTTTGCCGGTTTTGCAAGACTCCATAGCGAGTCTCGACATGACATACCACCTATTTCATGGGTTCTTCCACCAGGTTTATCTGCAAAAGCTTTAGGTGGTGTATTTAAAGTAGATTGGATATGTAGAAAGGAATTACCATTTAGCAGTACATTACATTTATATAACCCTTGGAATGAAGGCAAACCTGTTAAAATTGGTCGAGACGGACAAGAAATTGAACCTAGAGTTGCCGAAGAATTGTGCCGCCTTTTTCCACAAGACGATGGTATTGAAATGACACCTATTTTGCGTAAATCAAAAGAAGCAGCACGAGTAGCGAGAACCAGGGATCGTCATGTCACAGCACGGATGCCGATCGCAGCTCGGACTGGTAATAATTACAGAGGCAGAGGTTCATTTCGTGGCCGAAGAAAAATATTTTTGAGCAGTCGTAGTCGTCTGTCTAGCAGTTACAAACACAGATCGGTTTCACCGCGACCGAGAGACAGATACTGGTGGGGAAATCGCAATTCGGATGCAAGAGGATCTGCAGCTGCGGCTGCAGAAGCTTATGTCGCAGATTACATGCGTACAATGCAGCACCAATTGCCTCCCATGCCCTATGTTCCCCCTCCTGGACTATACGACGCTATACCTCCACCGCCTCCACCGAGATACTACGACGGACTCCCTCTCCCTCCTGAATACCCTCCTCCGCCGCCACCCAGATCGGACAAGAGGTCGTACGACAGATCCGTAGATGAATTCCTACTACGTACGAGTGATCGATACAGAGAAAGACGACGAGAATCTCATAGGTACCGTGACCGACGGTAATTACACAGTGTGCTCGTTGTATTTTCTGAATCAAATATCAATTTATTTATTGGGATCTCTTATTTGAATTTAAATAATTTTTCTTATAAATTATGTGTTCTTGATATCTTTCTAAATTTTTACATACATTGTGTTAATAAAATGAATGATTATTCCAATTTTTATTGTATCTAATATTTTCTCCATTTATCCAATATTATATATTTAAGTATTTATCATATATATTTTTGGAATTTCAAAGCAATAAGTGATTTAATTTTAGATGACATTACTAATTGATGAATTGAATATTGGACAAATAAGTACTTTGAAAATGTACAATGGCATTTATTATTGTTGACATGATAGCATACGTAAATATTGTATTATTTTATATCAAAAATAATGAATGTTACTTTTTGTTCGTCAAAGTAACTAATATTGATATTCTATTCTATATTAGCAATGCCGTCCTACAATTTTGAAATTCCAGTGATTATATGATAAATTTAAAATATATGATAATGTACAGGTGTCGAAATGGCTCTTTATCAAAATAAAAACTTTATTTTGGTAAGGTGTCTTTTGAAGCATCTTGTATTTTTGTATTTAACAATGAGTATACTGTGTAAGATATTATTAAATATTATCATGGAAGTATGTCGGAAAGTAAAGTTTTAATTTGTTTACAGTTACCCTCAACTCGTCCTGGTTTGTTAGTTTTCATAGACTTTTCTATAAATTCATGAACTTTTTTCTAGATTTTTCATGTGTTTAATGTTTTTTGTGGTATGAACATTTCCTGTTTAGATATTATTCTACAGAAGTGATGATATTTATGAATCGGTCATCTGTTTTGAAGAATGAATATGTTTGGTAATAATCGTGTTATGAACTGATGTCCTAGTGGTTTTACACAACTACTCTGAAGGCACCTGATGACTAGTATACATGTGATTGAATAATACAATTATATTAAATTTTAAAGTGTGCAATTATTTTTTTTAAATGCATTTGTTTAAAACCGAGCATAAACTTTAATATATAAATAATTTTTAAGTATGAATGATTCATTTGGGGAATATTTGAACATTTTTGAAGTATACTTATATTTTATTTTTTTTGTCAATAGAGTTTTTATTTTAATTATGATTGCTAGTGATGTTAATTCAATTAATTAATTCAGAAAATGTATAATTTTGTTTTAAACTGAATTATGGTAATTTATATTGATATTCACACCAAGTTATTAGTGTATTTTGTCTTATTTTTTTATAATAAATTAGCAATAAACAGACTGTTTAAGTAATTTTCTTTACAGATTCATCAAATTAAAAGTACTTATATACATGTGAATATATATTACAGACAGTTCTTGACTTGACATGTAAACAGGTACAAATCCATGTTTCCGGATATTCAATATAATCTCATCTTAAAAATTTAACTGACCATATTTTTACAGTAGTGAAGTAAGAAGTCACAACACTATAGTATGTAAGCAAATGGCGCTTCCGATTTGAAAAAAATAAATGTTGCATCTTCAATTTGGCATTCTAATCAGAATGAAATTGCAGTTCTTGTTTTGAAATACAAATATAAGGAATGAAAAGCGAGTTCTGTTTGTAATAAATATATTTTACTTGTACACTTCATATGTATATCTTATTAATGTAATAATATTTTTTAATATTAAAATTTGCATTATATAATTATATATACATATATTTTTAATAAGAAATTGATGTTTTAATTTACTCATAATTTTTTTTAATAGTATTCAAAATAAATAATGCTATTTTTATGTACATATGTATGTACTTCCACTTATCTTTGTGCTTTTTATAAAATATCTTAATTTATTTCTATCAAACTCATTTGGTTTCTTTTTTTTCATTTTGAGTACTATAAGATATTTTATTATAAATATATTATTATTCTTAACAGAATAATTGTAATATAAATAAAAGTAAAATAGTTTTATCTGAAAAAATTATTTATCTTAATTTCAAAGGAAGATGTTGCATGAAAAAGACAAGATTAGCAAGTATATTATATTAACAAAATTAATAATTATATGTCGAGCAATGGTTGAGCCCGTAATCATTTTTTGAATTGTGTATTTCTGGCATTAAAATATCGCGGCGATCGCGGCTACAAATACAAAAATTTTATCGACTTCTATAATACCGGTAAGGTTACTTTTAATTCTATTTTTTGTCACACACAGCCAGCGCTATTAATGATCGACACGGCCTGAAGGGGATATATGCTCCTCTTTTACCATTTGTAAAAGTAAAGAGGGATAGTGAATGATAGTTACGAGTAAAATCCAATAGTTGTCCTTGTTTGGTAAGTACTTGAGTTCATTTGCAGTGCACGAGCCACCGCCTCTTCGTTTATAAGATTTACCGGCGGTGGTAATGCATGTTTTCGTCATGTCGACTTACTAGCATCATAGGTTGTTGATCCTTGGCAACATACCACAGTCTCACCTTTCTTTTACTCGTAACAATAGTAAAGATGTAGCAGAAAAAGAGGAAAACAAATATATCTGTACAACCGCCAGACATGTGTGTTATGCGTTGTGTGTTGTGAATTTGTGAAAATCCAAATGTCATAATAAAGATATAATAAAAGTTCCAGTGCAATACGTAAATTTAATAAGTGTGTTTGATTGTTGGAAAATATAAATAATTCTCCAATAAGTTATTTTTATTAATTTCGTCGGTGGATTGAATGGGGAAAAAATAATAGTGTTATTCTAAATTAGTGAAACTTCATGTTTCGATTTTTATTAATTTTAACCCTTATATGTAAATAAAATCACTAAAATGGCGGGGTCCTGTTTGTGTTTTGCATTACGAGTGACAGTGTATGTTTTCCAAAGGGATTTTTCAACTTGAAACAATTACAATTGGATTGCAATTACTCATTATTGCAAGTAAGTATGCATTATCCTTTTGAACATCTGTTTATAAGATTGGTACATAGATCATACAAATTTGTATATTAACGAAAAAAAAATCTATTAATCTAAATAATTAATTTATTCTTATGTTTATCACAAGAAAAGGGGCTGCATTGCATACCAGAGACGTATTAGTGTTAAACCCGGATGTAGTGTTTATTTTTGGTAAAGCGTGTTGTAAACTGTCTCTTCTAGATAAACTGACTTCTTTACAGGCAATTTTATTCATCGTTGCATTTAAGCTTTCAATAGTTATTTTATGTGTAATGTAGAGATTAAAAAATAGATTTATAATAGTTATCTACAATTCTAACGAAGGGATTGGGGGGTTTCGTTGTTAAATCATTATAAATTATAAACAATTCTTGCAATCAAAAAATAATTACCTATTTCATCGTTTCCTGATCCTACCATATTGTAAATTGCAATGTTTTTATTTTTGGTTTATAATGAATTAATTAATGTCATAATATCATCGAACTAGCAATATTTTAATAAAAAAATATAATTTCCTTTCACTCGCAATACCTAGAAAAAACTATCACAGAAAATGTCCTAAAAAGGAAAACGAAAACATACGTGTATAGAAGAAAGTTCACCAGCATTAATGAATAACAACGATAAATCATATTAATATAATAAAATATATAGGGTACCTAATATTCGGTGGGTCTTTAGACTTCAGAGGGTTTAATATTCTTGGTAAATCACATACAACGTATGTTGGCTTTTTCAAAGGGGCTTTTTATTCGTACACATTATAAGTACAAATTTTTTTTTATTATTTGTCATATTAATTTATTTGCTTATAAAAAACTAATAAGAGATTATTCACTCCTATGATGGTGTTATGTACACAAGTAAAAATAAATATTTGCAGATATTAAAGTAGAAAAAAGAAAGCTTTTTTTTGAATTTTATTAGCTTGTATTTTAAATTATCATTAATCTTTAGAACGTAGCCAAGGGGAGGACAGGTTGTGTCCTGTAGAAGTATCATCCCTATTTTGTTTATTTTACACAAAACTGAACATGAATACTGTACTCTGTACTGCATCATTATATGATATATTAAAAAAAAACATTGTGGAATAAATTAAATACATATATAAGTTATGCCCTACTTTGACCAATCCAGAATTCAAAAAGTGGTTACGTGCTTTATTTAAAAACAAAGTAAATATGTTTAATAAATTAAAAGCAACTGTTGTTTGTGAACAGCTTGAATTGCTACATATAGCATTTTGTTTTTTTATTATTTTTACTGTTGAATCGTTGAATGTATACATTGAAATTCGAACTCTCGTATTTTACATATATTGTTTTACTCCTTAAATATTCATAAATATCTTGTGTATATTCTCGAGAATTCATTACCTTGTTATGATAACAAAACAATTGTTTGGAAAAATATTACATTATGCAAATTTGCATGGCATCGAGTTTTTGTTAACAATTGTTTATAGTCCAAGAGGTGAGCGCCAAAATTTGCAACTACTTTCTAAAATCTGATTTTTTGATATTACGTCACATTTGTGGTGTAGCCTGTCATCGTCAGTCGGCTAGTTTCGTTAGCGTTTGGCGCGGGGGTGGTTTTAACTTTGTAAAAAAATTATACACGTTACAACTACTTTATAAAATCTGATTTTTTTTGCAAGCAGTATACTAAGTAAGAACAGAACCCTTTTTATCATAGTCAGTCATCAAAATCTTGCAACCGGGCACGTTAGCAGCGCGTTTAACTCGTAAAAAATTTATACATCGTGAAAGTACTTTCTAGAATATGAAATTCGGTATAAGAGTTAGGAATATTATTATTATTAAAAAAAAATAGTCAGTCCGAATTTTACCTTAAGAAATGTCGTCAGTAGCTGATTTACCATCCCCGCACCAAACGCTAACGAAACTAGCTGACTGACGGCAGGCTGTATATCTACACCACAAATGAGACGTAAGGTAAAAGTACCATATTCCGTACCATTAAGAGACTTTTGAATGTAAAGTTATTTTTTATTAGTTTTAATATTATATTGATTATATAACTATTTAAGACTGCAAGTATATATGTCAAAATACATATAGAAATTTTTATTTGCATAAATAAAGTATATTTATGTGATTAATTAATAAAACAGTGACTGTCTGGATTGTGTCTAATTCCGTTCTAAAAATTTAGAGTTGAAACTAATTCCGTGCTAATTGGTCTTCAATTACGTTCTATGCTTATTTGCATCATATTTATTTCACTGAAATATTGAAATAGTAATATTGGTAGTAAACTAGCTGGTACCCGCGACTTCGTTTGCGTGGAATTTAGGTTAGTGAAAATACAGTAAGTTCAGCTGGGTAAATAATACAGATAGATAATACAGATTTTTGTATGATAATCAATAAAACAGGTCAAATGTTACACACCCATTTTTTATCAAATACATTTTTCGGGATATAAAATAGCCTATGTCCTTCCTCAGGATGCAAGCTATCTTCCTGTCAAATTTCATTAAGATCGGTTCCGCGGTTTAGCCGTGAAAAAGTAAAAAACAGACAGGTGGTGAAATTTTTTAACCAAATTTAATTTTTTCCCACACAAACATTTCCACCCCCTTGAAATTTCTTATGGAATATTTTTTTTGGATTTAAAGTAGCCTATGTCCTTTCTCAAGATGCAAGCTATCTCCTTGCCAAATTTTATCAAGATCGGTTCAGCGGTTTAGCCGTGAAAAGGTAACAGACAGGTACACTTTCGCATTTATAATATTAGTATGGATAATCATTTATTAGCAATTAAAAAATAAAATGACAGTTAACAAATAATTTTTGTATCAAGAATAATAAATTACTGATAAATGTAAACAAGTTTAAATTATTTAAATAATAAAAATCACAGTCTAAGTAGAGATCAAATAATTTTTTTTTGCCATGTTTGAATTATAAACCTATGAGAATTAAAATTTTGACATAAATAAAATGTTTAAAAATAAAATATTAAGAAATACAAATAAAATGTTTTTAAAAATTTATTAATAAATCTTCTAAAATTAATTTTTATTTTAATTTTCAATAATTTTCCATATTTGCTATATATAGCACGGAATTAAAGATTTTATTTAAAAGAGTTAATGCAATTCCGTTTTAGGTTTAAAAGCTTAAAAAATCTATATTATAATTGAATTTTGTATAGGATGTAATTACCTCAAGTGAAATTTTGCAATATAATAAGTCAAATAATACACTTACACAGCATCAGATAAAACACTATTTAAAAAAAATGTTTTTTTTTTTTTTCACTAAGTAATTGTTTCAATTCCGTCCTATGGAACGGAATAATGTACAGGTTAATAAAAATGTGTACATAATTCCGTGCCACTAAATATCTTTTATTTATTTATTTAAATAATATAAAAACATTTTATTTTTAACTTTAATCTGTTTTTTATAAATCTAATAATTCAATGAAATCATTAAAATATACTTAAGAATTGATTAAACAGTAAAAAAATCCTTACTCAGTTTTGCGTTGACTGTTACTGAGAAACACTAGCAATTTGCCTTTTTGAGTGTTCTTTGGCGACTGCGAATGTTAACAATTAATTTCAAACTGAATAATTGTTTCCGAATTGTCGTTACTTCGGATTTCGAAAAACAACTGAACATAAAATCAATTTAATTAATATTTTCTATGAAATCTCTTAAAGTTATCTTATTTATTAATTTTTAATCAAATAGACCGTAATAACGTACTAAGCCGGAATTATGTACTTTTACCTTATTATCCAAAAATCAGCTTTTAGAAAGTAGTTGCAAATTTTGGCGCTCACCTCCCCGACTATTAGATCTCATATCAGTAAGAATAAATTTACAATTGATTATCAGAAATTGTTAATAAAATTCAGTTAATTTATTTAACATATCAAATTTTTAGTTCGATCCTGTATGTATTATCTCTGCACAGGTTAAATGAAATTTGTGTTTTCTAAAAATTTTAAATTAAGAATATTAAATCATAAATATAATATAATTTGTTAGTTTACATTTTTAATATAGTTTTAATTGTTTCGTGATCTTAATTGCTAATGCTATTTCCTTTTTCAAAGTCATTTTGTAGTGATTAATATAGAACGGTAAATTTATAGAGGTATTTTAGAATTGACTCCGTAAGAAACTTGTTCATTACTTGTATAATAATTGTTATATTTCACAGCTTGATACCGTGCAAGAACGTCGTAACAATCATTCTCTTCGTATTTCGTAACATGATTATTTTATTTATACTGATTAGGAATTTAAATCTGACAGGAGCAGGAACTAAAATTGAAAAGAACTCATACTTACTATTTACCTTCTTATATGGCCATATGTATGAAATACATATATAAATACATACATATACATAATATTATCCATTTTGACCTTCTCTGAATATTTTTGAAATGGTGTCTGTCTGTAGACGCTGTAACGACAAATCGTCGAAGGGTGAAATATTATATTTAAGATCAGTTTTCGTCTCGGAACAAAACTTCACATTAAAACAAATCATATAACCGAAAACGGATGTTTACTCTTGTCAATATTTTAATTTTTCTAATTATTTTTGAAACGGTGCGAATTAGAGAAAGATATGTTAGATAAAAGTTGTAGAGAATATTATTATCTATTATTTATGTTCTATTATTTTGTTTATATGTTTTATTAGTTCGTCAGAAATATTTTATAAATTAAAATTGAAAACCCGTATATTATCCACTCTCAGCAATATGTATAAGAAAATCCCGTGGCACCAATAGCAGCTTTTTTAAAGAATTTGACTGTATAAAAAGTGAAATTTACTTATACAATATTGATTAATTAATTTCTAATTAACAAATACCATTTTATTTTTATATCGTTACTTTTGATTATAAGTATATGACAAAAAATATTCATGCCTATTATCAGAAGTGAGGGCAAAGAAATTGCACGAAGTTATAACACCCTGTTAATTGTATATTTAATCAATAAATAAAATGTATATAGGTAAAATAAATGATTCTCATTTATCGATCACTATTCTACACTCTGCACATTAATTAAGGGGATACCTAAATAATAGCCTGTTTTTAAACGCTAGTAACTTGTCAAAAAATAACTTTTATCAAATCTTTTTTTATTCTTAAATGGAGCAAATTTACTCTATTTTATGATGGTCTAATTCGTTCCTCAACATCTTTTAATTTTTTAACTTTTTTATGTATTTTTTAAAAATTGAAAATACTGCATATTTTGAACCTCGACGCGGAGTGAATTTATGTAGAAAATAAAATTTTAAAATAACCTTTTTGTAGAGAATTTCAGTACCTTGAAATCGGTAAAATGGAAAAAGGTACCACAATTTTAGTGAAAATCAGGAAAAAATAATTTAAATTGGTGGTATAGAAAATAAAAATACAATAAAATGAAGCTTAACTTAACATCTTTCAGATTATGTATATAATGCTAGACTTTTGATGAATTTCATAAAAATATTCTAACTTTAAACTGATTGTGAGTAGGAAAGTTAAAAAATAAACAGTAATACTAAACCAAACAGAGCAAACCCTAAAAATTACATTTCAGGTGGCCCGAGCTAGAGATCATATTTACAAGACATACGCCCAGTATTATCAACTTTAAGTAAATTCACCTTTAACTAACTGTCATATTATCAACAGATGCAAGCATAATACATTTAATTAAATAGATTTTAAATTATCTGCAGTATTTCTTTACAACGTATATTATGTCTATTTTTCATTGAGAGCTTAAATATTGATTTAAATCACGTTTGTAATACACCAAATTTACTTTAAAGGAGCATTTAGCGCTAAAGGAGCTTTAAATTGGTTGATAATACCGGACAATACTCTTTAAAATGCATTTTTATTTTTTCAAATCGGACCATATTACGCGAAGATATTCAACTTTGAAGTCTCAACATCAGAATACCCATTAAAATCACAAATTGTAAATTATTGAATTTTTTCTCGAAATAAAGCATCGTTTAAAAACAGGCTATTTTTTAGGTGTCCCCTTAATTAATGTGCAGAGTGTATATGAAAAATAAATACATAAAACAGTAAAATATTAAACCGGAACTGTGAACCATATGGCAAAAATAAACTGATTTGTGAACCGGTATCGAGCCGTTATGTCCAAGTTCCTGATATTTTTTTTTATAAAACCGTGCCAATGCACTGGAGTAATTTTCTGAGCTGGAAATTGGATTTCTTCAGTTAGTAGGTATTAATAATAGTCGTATATTCGTTTAATAACCTTGCCAGTAACAGCAAATACTTTCATATTTATTAAATTCCTTATTTTACCTCGCTCTATAGTTCTATCTCATTATAGAGCAGGCCAATTGATTTACTTCGGTATTAATTTAATAAACAAAACAGCTGTTTAATTCATGACTATGGGATATGTTTGGTGATTCGAACATCCATCTGGATTATGTCGGGAAACACAGTTAGTAATAAATAAATAAACTGCCATGGGTGCCACGGGACTTTCTTATACGTAATAATGACAGTGAACAGAGTACGTGATTTTAATTTTATTGAAGGATATTTCTGAAAAACTAATAAAAGATAGAATAAAATTAATGGGATATAAACTATAGAAATATTATTATTATATACATTATGTATCGATCTAATTTTGTTTAACGTAATTAATGAGACGGAAATGGATGTTTACTCTTGTCAATTTGTAATTTTCATACTATTTTTGAAATAAGATTAAAATGTTTCAAATAAAAAATGTCAAGTATATTATTATTATCTATAATATAATTTATTCCACATACATTTTTTCCCATCATTAATGATTTAGCCAAAAATATTTTTTTTAATTTATTACTATAGTTTACTCATTTTTTTAAATTCTCGATTTATTTTTGAAATGAGACAAAAATGTTTTAGGTAAAAAATGTCGAGTATGTTATTATTTATAATTTATTCCCCATACATTTTTTTCCAACACTTATGATTTAGCCAGAAAGAAATTTTAAAAATAATTATTTAGAATAATCCATATTAATATTACGTATAAGAAAGATCCATGGTACATATGGCAAACACGTACACTGTTCAGTCTCTGTAATACGTATAAGAAAGTCCCATGACACTCATGGCAGATATTTCTTCTCTGTTATGAACCATTTGAAATGTACTTAAAAACGAATACTTGGTAAAAAAAAGTTTTTTTTCGAAAAAATGAATAGAACATAAATTATAGATAATAATATTACCTACAGTTTTCAACTTGGCAATTTTCTCTATTTCGCACTGTTTCAATGTAATTCGAAAAATTCAAAAATCGATGTAGGTAAACATCCGTTTCCGGTTGAAAGACCGTTTTCAAAAATATGAGGTTTTCTTCCCAGGCAAAAATTAATATTAAATATAAAAATTCACCTTTCTACGATTTGTCGTATTTGAGTTACAGCGTCTACAGACCGACTGACAGACACAGACATCATGGCGAAAATAGTCAGAATGGATTCAGGGAAGGTCAAAATGGATAATTCCCTCAAAATCCGGATTTCGAAAAAAATCGGCTTTACAATACTTACTTATACTATAGATATGTAGGTATATTTCATATACATGTGTATAAGAAAGTAAAAATGTTACATTTCCGGGTTTTTCGGTTAATTATTTAAGTACCTGTTATAAAACGAGTTGATCGATTAATTAATTATGTGTAAAATACCCCCCCCCCCCCACTCTAACGTGTGTGAGGTCCATGTACAATAGAAACCCATTTAGTGCATCGCGCGTGGTTTCAATCCATGTCCGCCAACTGTCAAGGTTACACACCGGAGTCCATCGACATGGAAACAATTGTAGTGTGTAAAGCACTTGCGTATCCAGAGCCATAATTCGGCGTTTCTTTCCGTGTGATAGTTTTAACCTATTACGGCCGCAGTTTTCATATTTTACTGGATAGTAACTAAATTACTCGCATTGTTTTGTTGTTTGTTTTTTTCTTGGGATTTACTGAACGGTTTATACATCAAACCATTTATAATTCGACGTTTCCTTCCGGTTGATCTGTTGATATTTTTGTTTTATTATAACGGAATCAATTATATATTTTTAAGTAGGTATTTAACTTTTGATTTCCCTCAGTGGGTTCTCACAGATCCAACAAAATAGTGTTTTTAATATGTACTTTTAACAAGTATTCGTCCTTAATCATTTTGTCTTGCATTAACCATTTAAAGTCTGTTTGGGAGGCAGGGATTATTTTAGCGTGTGCAGTTGTAGCTTATTTGTGTAGTTCTTAAATTGTTGGCAGTTGTAAAAGTTAATTTGTGAAGTGGTTACGGAATGTTGGTTACGTGAAAAACCCAATTTTTTTTATTAATAAGCAAAATTCAATTGCACCTAGGATTTTTTTTAACTAAAGGCTCGAGAAAAAACGCTCTTCACCTCAAATTATGCAGTTCTAAAATTTCTTTAAGGTAAACCCTTAATCTTTTAATTATTAAGTAGTGCCAGATTTAGACTATATGATGCCCTAAGCACAAATTATCTCAAGTCCCTTTTAGCAATAATTAATTACCTTTTTTTTAGTTATTTAGCCATTACTTTTTTTAACTTTAATAGTCAGTCTGATGGTGCCCCCAGGGATAAGATGCCCTAAGCAGTTGCTTACTTTGCTTGTTGGTAAATCCGGCACTGTGCATGGGGATTAATAACAATCCAAATCATACAAATATTGACAACAATTTCATGAGTTTAGATATCTCCCAATATTTAAAACATTTGAAACACTTGTTATTAGCACTATGGGAGCGTTCAAGTATTACGTAACGCAATTTTTGGAGATTTTTGACCCCCCCTCCCCCATGTAACGCGCCGTAACGTTTTTCTGTACCCCCCTCCCCTAGTTTTTATCTAAAAACTGTTACGTAACGCGTAGTAAAAACCCCTCCTCCCGCCCCTGTAACGCATCGTAACGTTTTACAAGACCCCCCCCCCCTCCCCCCAAATTGCGTTACGTAATACTTGAACGCTCCCTATGACCTTCATATCTTATTATATTATTACCTTTTTTCTTCCAATTAAAATAATTAACAAGTGCTATTGACCAAAAAAAAATTTTTACTCTCTGTATCGAGTCCCTTTTAACTCCGGGCCACTAGATTAGAGCCCTATCAGCCTCCCCTCCCCATTCTCTGTGAGAATCCTGATGCGGTAGCATAGATTGATGAAAACAAGTGTAATGTCCGGTATCATTGCAAATTTGCATGCTCAAGCACTTTCAAATGAGGTATCAAACTTATATGACAGTTCTCTTGGAGTTTTCTGAAGACTTTGACAAGTTTAACGCACGCATTGTATGTAAACATCAACAGTATTAAAACAGTGGTGATATTATGAAAATTATTTTATACGGTCAGAGTCGCCAACTGTTTTACAATACGTTGAAGTATCACTTCTCTAAATTCCATAGCAAATCATACTATCACAAAATTAATACCTCATTTGTGAGTGCTTGCTAGCTAGCAAATTTATGATACCGAATATAATAAGTATATTTTTAGGGTTCCGTAGAAAATTAGGAACCCTTATAGTTTCTCCATGTCCGTCCGTCTTCAAAAATGTTGAGATAATAAGATGAAATTTGGTATACGGTCGTAGATTGATGACCCAAAAACAGAAATGATAAGATTTTTGAAAATAAAAATTTTTTAGACCCCCCTTTCATAAAATGAAAAGTGTTTTCAAAAAAACAATTTCACCTACACCATTGAGTGGGGTGTCGTTAGAAAGGTCTTATAAAATGCAACAAAAAATGTAACAGAAATTTTTAATTTTAACCCTTCGATCACGATGTATTTTCTCTCCAAAGTCATTAAAAAAGCGCCCCCCCCCTCTATTTTCTAAACTATCAGTTAAAAAAATCTGAAAAAATTCCAGAACGTAGATTTTAATTAGTACTGAAAATTATAACGAACATTGTCAAAAATATTTTGGACCCCCCTTTCATAGACTGAAAATTGAACTTACATTTTTTTCCCCACTTACTCTATTGAGTGGGGTGTCATTTAATAGGTCTCGTAAAATGCAATAAAAAACATCAAATAACTTTTTGATTTTAACCCTTCAGTCGCGATATATTTGCTTTTTAATGTCGCTGTCAGAGCGTCCCCCCCTCTATTTTCTAAACTATCGATTCAAAAAATCTGAAAAATATTCAGAAAGTAGCTTTTAATTAGTATTTTCACTGAAAATTATAACGAACATTGTCAAAAATATTTTGGACCCCCCTTTCATAGACTGAAAAGTGAACTTACATTTTTTCCCCACTTACTCTATTGAGTGGGGTGTCATTTAATAGGTCTCGTAAAATGCAATAAAAAACATCAAATAACTTTTTGATTTTAACCCTTCAGTCGCGATATATTTGCTTTTTAATGTCGCTGTCAGAGCGTCCCCCCCTCTATTTTCTAAACTATCGATTCAAAAAATCTGAAAAATATTCAGAAAGTAGCTTTTAATTAGTATTTTCACTGAAAATTATAACGAACATTGTCAAAAATATTTTGGACCCCCTTTTCATAGATTGAAAAGTGAACTCACATTTTTTTCATTTACCCCGTTGAGTGGGGTGTCATTTGATAGGTCTCCTAAAATGCAATAATAAAAGTCAAATGACATTTTGATTTTAACCCTTTAGTCACGAAAATTTTGAAAAATACTTTTTATAAATCGTAGTGAGAATGACTACGGAACCCTATCATGTGCGTGCCCAACACGCACTTGCCCGTTTTATTTAGTTATGTGTACAGTGTACATTTGTACATAGGTCATAGGTATTATACATGTTATAGTTATGTTATTATCTTAAAGAATAAACAATAATAACTTGGCATAGTAGACAAAGAGAAAATGGCTGATATTATTTTATAATGTAAATTGTGAATAAATATTTCTTATCAATTTGATTGCAATAGTATTCATATAGATAACATCTAGGAACATGTGTTTAGTCAATATTATTATTAGAATTGCTTTGTCGACATTTTTCAAATTCTGTTTTGACTAAACGTCAGCCTGTGAATTAGTAAATATTAAACATTTGAGTCACTACTTATTGCACATACGTTTTAACTTTAGTCTGTGTTGTGGTATTGTTATAAATGGTGGGATAAAATTAGTCAATAAAACAATCAATTATATACTCTTATGTGAATTGATTAACAAGTTATAACCGCCACTATTAGGCATGGACAAAATATGTCCCGTCGCGCGTCGGCTGCATTATGCCCACCTGGGTAATTAGATGATATTTCCATTTAATGTCAATTTAAAATTTATAAAATAATACATATGATCTTAATAATAATTTGGCATGTAATTTTGAAAGCTTCAAAAACATCGAAATATTTTCTTTACTTAAGTACGAATATGCATTAAAAAATATCAACAAAGCATTTCAAGTCATAATAGCGTGCCGCGTTTGCGTTTCGACTTTGCAAATCTATTATGCCGGCAGTACACACTCGCCGAGCCTAGGCGAGACTACCCGAACGCGAGTGTGTACTGGCAACGCTCGCCTCGCCCTGTAGTATCTCGCCATGCCTCGCCTCGCCTCGTGTTCGCTCCACATAAAGTCGGTTTTTGACCACAAGTCAAAGGAAGCGAGTGGCTAGAGCGAGCGCATTCAGTATACCTCTCGCGCTCACTCTCGCTTGAATTTACTTCAATTTAAATTGAACTGGGTAGTTTCGCCGAGTGTGTACATCCATGCGCTCGTACACATTCGCCTTACCAAATGTCTCGGCGAGATGTTCGGCGAGCGAGCTCGGCGAGTGTGTACTGCCGGCATTATATGTGATTCAATACAAGTGGCATTTTACCTTCGTCGAACGCCATGGCGTTTTACATATAATAGATTAACGTTAACGCGGCGCGCTAGTCTTATGGGGTTACTACAGTCCGAAGGCAAAAACGGTTTTTTTCAAGAATTTTTTAAGCGAAGACTTTTATAATTTATTAATGTAAAAATTTGTACACATATTATGGTAACTTTTAATTCTATTTTAACATTTTTTATTTGTAAAAATAATAATTTCGAAAGCTGCTACAGCTGTTCTCCAGGAGGTCCTCTCAAAAAAGGCGCCTTGCGATGACCACGATATCTCTGGACTGCATCTTTTAAAATAAAAAAACCAAACGGATATTGTTAAAATAATGTATAATCTTGTACTTAATCGAATGAATAAGTAAAATAACATTTTTTGACAAAATGGCGGCTTCTCAAAAAAAATCGATATTTGACAAAAATTTGGACCTTAAATTGTTTATAAAAAAAATATTATAAGTGAGAAAAAACCTTCGATTAATTACTAAAAAATATTCTTAAGAAACTTGTGTTAAAATTTGAGACTGATCGGTTCAACCGTTTCCGAGGAATAGTGGTCACCGACTTTAAAAACACAGATTTGAGAAAAACGCGCGGCCGCTCCGACCTCCTACATTCAAACGCTCTGAGACGTCTTTACAAATATGCGTGTAACTTCGAAAATAATCGCCAGATTGGCTTGAAATTGTCTGTGTGTGTATTTAAATATATGTACATTACAAAAATGAAATAAAACAAATCGATTTTTTGAAAATTCTAACTGTATATAACCCCTTACGACGCCAAGGCCTTAAACTTTCAATCGCGTTTTTCTCAAAACAACTTTTTCAAACTACTGCTGCTATTTTGTCAAAAATCAATAAAAAAAAACGATTACGCTTAATAATAGCTACAATCTATATACATCCATTAAGGCCCGGTTTCTCAATATGAGTTTAAACTTCAGATTAACGTTTATCAGTTAATCTTCACCGTAGATATGAACCTCACTCAATATAAATTTAAATGGCGGCTTTTATGTCAAACCTTCATGTGTCAAACTAAAAATTAACCTGAAATTATTATATTAAATGTGATAAAAAACGAATTAATTTCAGTTAAAGAGAACAGGGTACATTACTAGAATTAATAAAAGAATATAGTGCTACTATAGAATGTAAAAGAAGTTGGATAATACGAAACATTATTTATTTTTGATTGTTTACAATTTATGTCAACAATCACATTTTGAGTGAGGTTCATATCTAGGGTGAAGATTAACTGATAAACGTAATCTTAAGTTTAAACTCATATTGAGAAACCGGGCCTAAGAAAATAATAGATTTTTTTTCATAAGAATATTCCATTAACAGACGATTTTTTTAGACCACCATAATAAAAAAAAGATAATGGAATAATGGAAAACAAAACATGAAAATTGGGAGTTCTTAATATGTTTAGGGAAATCAGAGGTATAGCATAGATAACATTAATATTCATTAGTGAGGATGGCAGGGGGCGCTATAAATGGCTCTAGCGCCGTCCCTGCTGTACAGAAACAATTGCAGATTCGCTTGACCTTAAATGGAATGCGTTCCGTTCACTGATGAGACAGTATGGACTAAAAATTCACACGACATACAAATTTACCTATACAATGCGTTACAAATAGATTTGTCATTTGCTATGTTTTTTTTTATAGATTTTATTTATTTAAATATATATTTGTTGTGACAAAAAATGCACCTGAGAAAAATTTGCAGAAGAACAAATGAACAATAGGCACCTAGACGAATTTGTAGAAACTAGTGCTTCACACGAGGCTGGGATAAACTTTCTTTCGTCATTTTGGCACGTTAATCTCTATTTGATATACAGTGCGTTCATGATGAAAGGAACAAATTCGTTTAAAATTCAGGTAATTATTTTAAGGAAAAACGCTCGAACCCGTCGATTAGTATTTTTAGTTGTGGATTTTTTGACATAAAAAAATTGTATACAGGCTGTCTCAAGAAGAAGATATGCAGACATCATTGATTTTTTTTAAATGGAACACCCTATATATTATGCCATTTTTGAATTGTACGATAATTTCTGAGCACTTTTTGTACACATACCATAGCTTGGAATAATGACGTTTGAAAAGTATCTCAAGATGAATATATGCAGTCATCATTGATTTTTTTAAATGGAACAGCCTATATTTTATGCCATTTTTGTATTGTACGGTAAATTCTAAACACTTTTTGTACAACATACCGTAGCTCTAATATCAGTGGTTTTTGGAATAATTTTATTTCTTTTGAATATTTTATTATTAAAGTTTATTAATTTTTTATTTATTTATCACATTACAAACGTCATTATTCCAAAAACTACTGATTTTAAAGCTATGGTATGTTGGACAAAAAGTGTTCAGAATTTACCGTATAATTCAAAAATGGCATAAAATACAGGCTGTGCCATTATAAAAATCAGTGATAACTGCATTATATTCATCTTAAGATATATTTCATACGTCATTATTTCAAAAACTGCTGATTTTAGAGCTATGGTATGTTGTACAAAAAGTGTTCAGAATTTATTGTACAATTCAAAAATGGCATAATATATAGGGTGTTCCATTTAAAAAAATCAATGATGTCTGCGTATCTTCTTCTAAAGACATCCTGTATACAATTTTCTTATGTCAAAAAATCCACAACTAAAAATACTAATCGACGGGTCCGAGCGTTTTTCCACAAAATAATTACCTGAATTTTAAACGAATTTGTTCCTTTCATCATGAACGCACTGTATATTTAAAATTAAAAAATTGTATTTCCGAAATGCTTATTTTCACGTTGGTGTCCATCCTATTCTAGTTTAAAGGAAGCATTTGAAAAAAATAAAATAAAACATTGTGAATTTATTAAAAATAACTTGGAATAACACACGGAAATTATTTAAACATAAAACGGGTAAGTGCGTGTTGGACACGCACATGATAGGGTTCCGTAGTCATTCTCACTACGATTTATAAAAAGTATTTTTCAAAATTTTCGTGACTGAAGGGTTAAAATCAAAAAGTCATTTGACTTTTATTATTGCATTTTAGGAGACCTATCAAATGACACCCCACTCAATGGGGTAAGTGGGAAAATGTAAGTTCACTTTTCAATCTATGAAAATGGGGTCCAAAATATTTTTGACAATGTTCGTTATAATTTTCAGTGAAAGTACTAATTAAAAGCTACATTCTAAATTTTTTTCAGATTTTTTGAATCGATAGTTTAGAAAATAGAAGGGGGGGGGACGCTCTGACAGCGACATTGACGTTTTTTATTGCATTTTACGAGACCTATTAAATGACACCCCACTCAATAGGGTAATTGGGGAAAAAATGTAAGTTCAATTTTCAGTCTACGAAAGGGGGGTCCAAAATATTTTTGACAATGTTCATTATAATTTTCAGTGAAAGTACTAATTAAAATCTACGTTCTGAAATTTTTTCAGATTTTTTTAATTGATAGTTTAGAAAATAGAGGGGGGGACGCTTTTTTAATGACTTTGGAGAGAAAATACATCGTGATCGAAGGGTTAAAATTAAAAATTTCTGTTACATTTTTTGTTGCATTTTATGAGGCCTTTCTAACGACACCCCACTCAATGGTGTAGGTGAAATTTTCTTTTTGAAAACACTTTTCATTTTATGAAAGGGGGCTTTAAAAAATTTTTATTTTCAAAAATCTTATCATTTCTGTTTTTAGGTCATTAATCTACGACTGTATGCCAAATTTCATCTTATTATCTCAAAATTTTTGAAGACGGACGGACATGGAGAAACTATAAGGGTTCCTAGTTTTCTACGGAACCCTAAAAAAGTCAATTGCGACTCGAGCCCGAGTATAGTGTCCCATTAATAATATAAAAAATAAAATAAAAAAAAGCTCAGTAAAAATGGCAGGGACGCAGAAAAGTGAAGATTAGGATATTTAGGTGTCGACTAAAATAAAATTAAACAAGGTGGCCAGTTTCTGGAAAACCGGGAAAAGTCACGGAATTTTGCTATACAGGGAAATGCCAGGGAAAAGCCAGAGAATTTGGTTGGAAGTCAGGGAATTTTTTATAAAAATGAAAAAACCACACAAATTCTCGAAAATATTTAAACAGTTATCTATTATTTAAATGAAACGGGGAAAAACGGTAAAAATTCTCCTGAAAAACCGGGAAAAATTAGGGAAAGTTAAAAAAGGTCTTCATTTACATTTCAGGGTTTACAAAAACCAAAATCTGGTCACCTTAGGCCCGTACCGTAAAGTTTGTCAATTTATTCGATTATTTTATTTTGAATTATACTTGTGAACACAATATCTGATGACCTTTCTTTAGTCATAACCATAACCCACCCAATATTTGAAAAAAAAAAAATAATTACCTTTTTAAAAGTTCACTCACGAGGATTGAATAGAAAAAAATTCTAACTCATTTTCCTCACTAAAAAAAAAAATTATTTTCTTATAACTTATGTTTATCACTTACCATAATTATGCCAAATCTCAGCTTTCTGGGTCAAACGGTTCAGTAGTTAGAAGACTTTGTTAGACTGACGGATATTGTTGATTTCATAAATGTTATTTTTTTCCGAAGTAACAATAGACGTTATTAGTTGCGGCATGGTTATAATATATTATAATATAACTAGGTCTGACAAAGATTAGATAATATAGAAAACGAGTACAATCAGCAAATATTTACTGAATTTGTATCAAAAAAAAAATCAACATATAGGCATGTTAAAAATCTGATTTAATTAAATGCGAGAGTAGTTATTTCGTAGGTATATTTTATATATAAGATAACAAAGGTTGTTGTGAAGATAACGGTTATAATATATGTAAATGTTCAAATAACATTCGGTAAGATAAAACATTTGACGGGGACTTGTAAACAACCTTAATGCACGTGCGAAATGAAAAGGTATTGAGTTTCTAGCCAGGTGTTTTATGGTTGTTTTATATATCTGTATCCAAAGGAAGGTATCGGTTTCATGTTTAGGACGGACGGTGACGTATGAAGAGATTAAGGAAAGTTATTGGAAAAATAGTGTAATTTGTTTTTATTTTTAATATATTTGGATTTCGGTGTATATTTGTATTTGAAGTCCTTCCAGACTAACTTCGGGAGCACGAAAGTAATGAAAATATGCAAACATTTGCAAAGCGAAATAAAAAAAAGCGTTTATTCATACAGCGCAAATTATTGGATAAATCGGTTCATTAAGGCTTAAATTTAATACATTCCATTTTGTGACCTTAAATTTTGACCGGAAGGTATTATAAAAGGCACTTATTTGTGCGATTTTTCATGTTTTTCATTTTATCTATGACCCTATCACGAAATCCGACAAAATTGTAGAATACTTTTTGGTTCTCGATAAAATTATAAAGAAAACAGAATAAAGATTATCTCGCTACGCTCATTTGTTTCGGAGATATGGTAAATTAAAAACTGACCGAAAATACGGAAAAAATAAAATGTAGTTTTTCCGTAAATTGTCTCGCACATTTGTTTAACGACTCGGATGAGAAAATTTGATATGACTTCATTTATACTAGACTATATAAATTTAGTAGCATAAAGCGGTTAGGTTTATTTTCAAGGATTTTGTTTGTATATAATAACCAACCTAATATTTCGCCCCTGTTCATAGATAATGGGTTGTAATTGATCCCATTCGATTCGGTGGGAAAATTTTACAAGGATTTAGGGGAAGAATTTACCCCCTATCTCGAATAGAACCCGATGTATTTATGAGTTTATATTATGAATAAATAGCAAAAAAGTGATGATATATGATATTGCTCTTACTTCACAATTACTACTGTGCCTCCAGTTTCTTTTTTTCTAAATAAAAGTGGTTGAAACACGGGGAAAAATTTAGTTATGTTTAAATCGTTGATGCAGTGAAAACGATTTGATAGAGCAAAAATGAACAGGATCAATTTTACAGATAAGAAAATTTCCTGTAAGAATGATACTTCGATATACAGAATGTTCAAAAAAGAGTTAAATATTTAAAGAGGTAATAGTGTGGACCAAATAAAACAAAAAAAATAAACATGGGTCCGCAAAGTAACGGTTTCGGAGATATGGAAGGTTATTCTTTTTTGAAACATTTATTTGCAATTATTTATTACTTATTTATTATGTACAAACAGACAAAAGAAGCTTCTAGCAAAACCAAAAAATAAAGTTACATAAGTGCCCTTCTTCCATTTCCAAGCAGGCACGATATCTTTTTACTAGTAAAAGCTTAACTTTTCTTATCATAGCTGACTGGTATTTTGTGAAATAAACATGTATTTACACCAAACTTTTCCACGTTAATGGGTAGGAAGTGCGGACCTCTATTATGGCATTTAACCCTTTATATTTATTTTTTGTGAATATTTCAAAACATTTGTCTATGGTACACCTGTAAATAACCCCGAGGAGCTGCAGCTACGAATTAATCAAAAATGCTATCAAATCCAAGCCAATGAGAAGGTTTTAGAAAGAGTTCGAATATATTTCAGACAAAAATGTCGTGCCTGCTTACAAATAGAATTTGAACATCTTTGTAACTTAATTAAGCTAGAAGTTTCTTTTGTTTTTACATAATATATAAGTAATCAATAATTGCAAATAAATGTTTCAAAAATATCTTCGAAACCGTTACTTTGTGGACCCATTTTTACTGAGACTTTTTTGTTTATTTTGGTCCATAATCTTTTAAAAATTTACACTCTTTTTTTAGCACCCTGTATATCTAAAACTAATAGTTTGAAAATGTCGCTATTTGCCTCGATTATTTATAAAATTGAATATGTATCGGTAACTGTATTAAACAGTTAATCAAAATTTAAATAAAAACTTGGGGGCTTACGACCTTACATTTGTGTATTTTATAAATGCCATTGATTGGCACTAAAAAATTGAGGTGAATATTAATTCCATTTATAACCTATAGAAAAATTCTAATTTGATTGGACTATATGGTTTTGGTTTATTTTATTTTCACATCTTCAAAAAAAAATCGTTGCCAAGAGTAACTTTATTAAAATTTCGTGTGTGGTTTTCAATATGATTTTAATATAAATAAATCTAGTACTTATATGGTCACTATAAAGAATTCATTCTATAGCACAACCTACACACTTGGGGTTGTGCTGTGTGAACGTACTAGTGCATGTGGGCGTTACTTCAATGTCACGGTGATATGTCGTTATAAATGAATAAACGTTTATAGGCGAATATGTAACGTATCGTGCGTGTACAGCAAATAAATTAGTACATTAGGGTGTTCCAAAAAAAGTCGATAATTTTTTTTTTTCGATTGCATGTGAAATTCTTGTTATATATGCTATAAAAAAAATTCTGTAAAAATTTGAGCCCTTAATATCAACTTGAAGAACTCCATCACCGAATTTGAAGATTTACCATTGATTTAACATGGAAAAATGATTTTTTAACGTTCATTTCTCCTGCAAACTATGTAGAACATTATTTTTCGGAAAAACCATGACTGATCCTTCTTCAGTATTAAATTCTGTAAAAAAAAGCTCTTAGGGTCCAGTCTCTAACGTCAACCCTCTCGTTTTTATTTGCGTTAAAAAATACAGATTTTTTGAAATTTAAAAACGAGAGGGTTGACGTTAGAGACTGGACCCTAAGAGCTTTTTTTTACAGAATTTAATACTGAAGAAGGATCAGTCATGGTTTTTCCGAAAAATAATGTTCTACATAGTTTGCAGGAGAAATGAACGTTAAAAAATCATTTTTCCATGTTAAATCAATGGTAAATCTTCAAATTCGGTGATGGAGTTCTTCAAGTTGATATTAAGGGCTCAAATTTTTACAGAATTTTTTTTATAGCATATATAACAAGAATTTCACATGCAATCGAAAAAAAAAAAATATCGACTTTTTTTGGAACACCCTATTAGTACATAGTAACCGTTTGTAAATAAGAAATGGTATTGCACCTGATTAGTGTATGGTGTAAATTTATCATATGAGATCTTCAGTAACCGGTGTGATTAGTTTTACGTATATCCTATTTACTATCTAAATTTAACTTTATTTACTTACAGCCCCATATATGATAGACACTAGACAGTAAGCACTGCTTAAGGTTATACGTCTAGCACACTGTAAACAAATATTTTGTTTCGAAAAATTTTCTTTTTAATTTATATTCAGGACACACGTACCTACATTTAATGGAATATTTTACTTTGTTAATTATTAAAAGTAAAAAAAAGTTTAATTTAATTTGAAAATTGAAATAGACAGAACGGTATATAATAGTAACATGTACTAATTTGCTGTAATAGCAGAGCTAGTTTTTCTTTATTTTGAATAAATTACACGTGAATATATTTGTTTTATAATTTTTATAGTATTTAAAAGGGTTGAAGTGTCGAATAATTAGTTTTTAAAATGTCTCTATATAGCAAATTGTGTAGAATTTCGGCAAGTTCTTTGAGATTTTTTACTTATTTTCTATACATTGCCTAATGATCGAATAACCTTAACGTACCACTGAGAAAAAAATTCTTTTCATTTCATCAATTTATTTTTATTTATACAATATCGAAAATATGTCATTCGAAATTTCAAATCATGAATGAATGTGGTAGAATTTTTAGCACGTTATATAAAAAAGTTACATTTAAGGTGTATATTTTTTGCAGAAACAAGTTTTTTGTCATCTAATGTGAAACTATTTAAATGTCATTGCATTTTATGCATGGCAACGACTCGTAACACGTCAGTTAGATCTACAAGAAACACCCGAAAAGATCAATTGGCGACACGGACGTCTGTTTCATCTAAACAACTAATATTCCTAGTTAAAAACTTCTAAGGAATTTTTATAGAACATTCTAAAGAATTGTTTTTAATTTGCTTGATTAGTAAGCTGTTTTTTGAATAATACAAAATGGTGTTTTTACTGTTAACTAGTTCCAAAATCGTTACGTAAGTAAAATTAAATTTAAAATTAAAAAGAACACTCAAATGTAGTGTAGAATGTAGCACAGTAGTATCGCATTATATTTATAATATTCTTATCTTTCTGAAGGTAGCACAGCAAGTTTAAAAAAATAAAGAAAATATGAGTTCTATAATATTTTCAAAATAAACTCTTTCAATGCACTCCCCCCCCCCCCTCAAAATCAAAATATACTGTTATCGTGTCAGTAAAATTTGGTTAATAAGAACAGATGTTACAAAATTGAAAACAAAATATTACCGCGTTGATAAGGTGTTTTCAAAAATCGTTCTTGGGAGTTAAGTTGACAGAATTAAGTCTTGGCATTTTAGGACGCCGCGTCGACCGCGCTAGCCGCTTCGACCGCCAGACACGCAATACTGATGTGTGTTTTTTTAACCTTGAAAATAATATACACACATCAGTATTGCGTGTCTGGTGGCCGAAGCGGCTAGCGCGGTCGGCGCGGCGTCCTAAAATGCCAAGACTTTATTCTTGAAAATATTATAAAAACTAAAAAAACTAATATTTTTTCGAAACTCGTTGCTAACTTCACATAGATTGTATTGTTATCGAATTAAATATGTTCACGCTATCTCTTTTTATCTTTATATACTTTCATTTTACTACAAATTACAGACGTCAATGCAATGTTAATTAAATTAAATTACCTTTATGACATTATATGTATTTTAAATAAGAATAAAGAAAACTATGTATACACTAATATAAGTATTTTTATAAATTCATATACCAGATATTATAGTTTACGTATAAATACTATTTATTAAAAAATGATTTCTGATATAGGCGTGGCCGCGTGGCGCTAAAATGTCAATATTCATACAGAAACAAACACAAAAAATGTACAGAAGTTATGAGCACATCTTTAAACCTAATACTTACAGCGGCACATTTTATGTGTCTTTTTATAGAACTTGTCAGCTTTTTGTTAGGATATGATTATACGAAATATCATTTTTAGTATACTAGCGGACTTCCAATCTTTCCAGGGGTGTAATAATATAAGGAGTAACCAATACATAAATAACCACATGGAGAAAAATGAAATCGATTTTTAAATAAAAATTACAGTTCCCGATTAAAAATTTCAATTTTGTATCAAAAAATACTATCAGTTTTAGCGTGTATTGTAAATTGAGTAACTACAATTTCCATTATAATTTTTTTAATATACAATTTTTACTATATTCGTTTATATCATTTAACTAATTATTTTTAGTTGAACTATTTGTTAAGTGCTGTACAAATTATTTCATTTCTATTTTTTTTCTATTCGATACTTACATTTTTATTAAAATACAATACAATAAATACTACAATTGTGTAAAATTAAATATATTAATAGTATATTTTCTATTGGTATGGTATAACAAATTAAACTATACTAATAATATAGATTTCGATCCTACACGCAAAAATTACTACACAGAAAAAAAACTGTATTGGACCTAGAAAACCTTATTTTGTATATAACGAAAACAATATTTTCTTATATAAGAAATATACTCTTAATCCAACTACGTTATTCCTTCGTTCAAGAATACTATAGTTGGTTTAAGAGATTATTACTTATCTTAAAAAATATTGTTTTTGTTATATACAAAACAAGGTTTACTTGGTTTGAGAAATCCTTTCTACCACTATATGCGTATTGTAACTTGGTATAGCAAGAATAACAATATTTTGATCATTTTAAGATTACTATGTCAAATAATATTTGTTAAAAAATTTAGTGTATGTTATGAAATATTTTTCTCCGTGCAAAAATAATTTTTAGTTTTAATAATAATTTGTAAATAATACACGCATTTTTTTATGTCGGTAATATTTAATTTTATGGTACTAATATTATCATAATAAACAAATTAAAAATAAAATCTAATAATTTAAAATTTTACAAAAATGGATTTATAAGTTATTATAATGGTTATATTTACCCTATTTAATACTGCGAATGTTTTATTCTCATATCGTGATACGTTCTATGATAAATGTAATCAATATGTCAACATATTTTTTACTGTTTATTTAATCCTCCACAAGGTATTATTACTTGAAGAAATATAATATATGTATTTACTAGATAGATTATGTCAATAATAATATAATACAGTATGTCTTCGATATATTTTATCTTCAGTAAATATTTAAAAGTCAAACTCATTTTTGTTGACTATGAAAGCTATTTTCTCTCTCAAAATAGTAAATAACAGAATTGACATTATTTCATTAAATAAAGCTAAAAAAAAACACAGGGAAATATCGTTTTTTCGTCTTACTTTAAATTTGGTGAATGCCGCTTTTTTGTTTTTTGCTTTTCACTGTCAATATAGAAGAAAAATATCGGTATGGAGAACCATACATGACTTCCATGTTCTATAATATCTTTTACAATAGATAATTGTTAATATAAAACTCACCTTTGTATTATAAATATTAGTTTTCTAATATTCTAATGACAGTTGTAGAATAGACATTTTTGTAAAATAATAATTATCTGACATTTGAATTTAACTGCGATTGTTTCCATGGCAACATGAATTTATTAGTATTTAAAATTAAAATTTTGAGGGTGATTTTCACCCCTTCAGTGGCTATCTAAGCACGTTTATGAAATAAGTGCCCCTTAGATTGGATTGAACTACAAGTGTACCAAGTATTATCAAAATTGGTGAGATAATACTCACTTTTCAGACGATAATAGGTACAGAATTTCGAATATTTCGGAAACCCCTAATTCGATTAGCACCAAAATCAATAGGTCTGGAGTACTCACTGAGGCAAACATTTTCCCCAAAAATAATTCAAATCGATGCATATCTACAGTAGTTATCGTACACGGAAGAAAATTCTACATCCAGACACACACACAGACACACACACGCACAGCCGCCATGCGGAAATTAACTTTTCTTTACGTTTTGAAGTTAGTACAATCGGAATCTGCTCTTATCTCGGACACGATTTTTTGACGGTATTACAATACTTCCATTTCTTCGAACATGGAAGTAAAATGGACATTCAAGGGTAATTGGGGAGTTTTCAATGTTTTAAATAGTTTAGAAAAATCCACGACATTTTTGTCTGAAAGATATTCAAACCCATTTTAAAATTGGCTCGTATTTGTTCGCATTTTTGATTAATTCGTAGCTACTTACAGCTCTTCGAGGCTATTTACAGGAGTACCATAGACACATGTTTTCAAATATCCGCAAAAAAAGAAATCTAAAGGGTTTAAATCAGGCGATCTTGCAGGCCATAATACAGGCCCACCCCTTCCTACCCTTGGTGTAAATACTTAATGTTTATTTCACAAAACAACCAACTATGATAAGAAAATGCAAGTTTTTGCAAGTAAAAATATGTCGTGCCTGCTTCGAAATAGAAGGAGGGCACTTTGAACACTTTATGTTACTTTATTTTTTTGTTTTGCTAGAAGGTTCTTTTGTTTGTTAGAACATAATAAATAAGTAATAAATAATTGCAAATAAATGTTTCAAAAAAGAATAACCTTCCATATCTCCGAAATCGTTACTTTGCGGACCCATGTTTATTAAGAATTTTTTGTTTTATTTGGTCCATATACTATTATCTCTTTAAATATTTTATACTCTTTTTTTAACACCCGGTATACATTTTTTATAGAATTATTATCTAGGTGCGCTATCACTGTAAAAAAATATTTATTAAATCAATT
This sequence comes from Sialis lutaria, assembly GCA_949319165.1. Classification (NCBI taxonomy): domain Eukaryota; kingdom Metazoa; phylum Arthropoda; class Insecta; order Megaloptera; family Sialidae; genus Sialis; species Sialis lutaria. The sequence continues at coordinate 14,081,109 of OX439241.1, forward strand.
ACTCATTTTCTAAGTTCTCCTATACACATTTTGACTAATTAATACTATTTATCTAATCTTCAGTTATTCCCAAATAATAATACGCCATGTCATATTGTGTTGTTTCCCTGAACAGGTGTGTTTGTTTCTACAAATGTTATACTGGTGATGTAATTTTGAGAATTGTACTGAAACCGTTAAATTACTTCTTTATACGTTTCTGATTGATGTGAAAACGTACAGAAGAAAACAATATAAATTTACAAAAATTGCAAGTACACCGAGAAAAAATGTTATTACTGTAAGGATTTGTTCTGGTTGATAAATTTTATGTTTTATGTTGGCTTAATAATGATATATGTACGTATGTAAAGTATACATTTGAATTTGTATGCTACTTGTACAGTTTCTTAGGATTTTATGGTACTAAATATGTGTATAGTGTATAATGTATCAATTATCTTAAATAATGTTTCGTTTTATATTTCTGACATTTTGAATAAAATTTTTTATTTAATATATTAAGAAGGGTTTCTTTAATCTTCAAAAATGAAAGTATTTTTTAACGTAGAACTACGTCTTTCCCGGCGGTACTCGGGGTTAATATCGGGAGCACGAAAAGTGGACAAAAAACTTTTATTTTGTATTAATATTTAGTAGTTTCAACTAAAAATACTTCAAAATTTATTCAATGATCGCTGTCAGCCCCTAAATATAGTTAAAGGCTGGTTTACACGCAACGATACATTGTAACAATTTATCGTAACAATCGAATCGTTACGATTTATCGTAGCGTGTAAACAGGACATTGTAGCGATTTATTGGAATAAAATGCCAATAAATCGCTACAATGTCCTGTTTACACGCTACGATAAATCGTAACGATTCGATCGTTACGATAAATTGTTACGATGTATCGTTGCGTGTAAACCAGCCTTTAATGCAACGATAAATCGTAACAATTTATCGTAACAATCGAATCGTTACGATTTATCGTAGCGTGTAAACAGGACATTGTAGCGATTTATTGGATTAAAATTACAATAAATCGCTACAATGTCTTGTTTACACGCTACGATAAATCGTAACGATTTGATCGTTACAATAAATTGTTACGATTTATCGTTGCGTGTAAACCAGCCTTAACATAAGTATAATTGGTACACTACATTTTTTAAATTCTACATAAAAGATGGTGAAAAGTATTAAATCAGGGCTGTTCTTCCTCCGAATAAAAAATCATAAATGCTGTATTAAGGCCCTTTTTAGTTTTTGTTTTAAAAATTTGTATCTAGAAATATTGCCCCTCTCAAAATCGAGCATGTGTAAAAAAAATGACAATATACGTAGCTCTACTTTATTAGTTGCAGTATAGTTTCTACTGTGCCCTCAATCTGTTGTATTATTCTTCTTGCTGCTACTTAAATTTAATATATTACTCAGGTGCATATTAAGGCTTTACATCGAGACGAAACCATTGCCATTATTTATACATAATTTCAACATTGATTTTAGTTCACAAGATATATATCTTGATATGTATAGATTTTATCTATGTATACAGCACACACAAAAAAACTTAATCTATGTCAGAATTATAGTTCACGAATAATCCTTGAAACCGGAGCCCCTTGAAAAAATCTATAAAATTCAGGAAATGTGCGTGATTGTATTATGAAGAAAAAAAGGGTGTAATGATCAAGTTTAAATATACAGGGTAGTCCGGTTTGGGATACAGATATTTTAGGAGCTGATTCCCTGACTCATTGTGAGTAAGAAATTGTGCGGAAAGTGGGGGTCTATCTTTAACACCCACTGAGTTACAGGGTGTTTAAAAAAATTCCTTCAGAGTAGTTCTTACAACAAAGATTATCTCGTAACTTCTAAATTAACGTATCTAGAGCAATCAAAATGAGTCAGTTTCATAGGTAATTAACTAACATATTTTTCAGTATTACGGTTATTGCTATCCGTATTTCTATTTCCGAATTATAGCTCATCAAAGTCGAAAAATATCTTTTGTTGAAATTTTTTATGAAAATGACATTTTTCTCCAAAAGTACCCCTAACATGTTGTATTTTTTATCATTATTTTGGTATATCATAATGTTACTTACAAATTCACCATTCAAAGTTTGGACGTGGGTCTAACAGTTTTCCGGTAAATAATTATTTTTATGGTAAATAATAATACATAATAAAATTATGTAGTTATAAACGATTGAATTTATTGACTGTTTCATGTAATAGGGCAGGTAGCAATATAGTAACTTTGGGGATTAATTAATAACTGGAAAACTATAAGACCAACGTCCAAACCTTGTATAGTGAATTTGTAGGTAACATTATGACATACCAAAATAATGATAAAAAATACAACATGTTGGAGGTACTTTTGAAGAAAAATGTAATTTTCATAAAAAAATTCATCAAAAAAATATATTTTTCGACTTTGATGAGCTATAACTCGGAAATAGAAATACGGATAGCAATAACCGTAATACTGAAAAATATGTTAGTTAATTACCTATGAAACTGACTCATTTTGATTGCTCTAGATACGTTACTTTGGAAGTTATGAGATAATCTTTGTTGTAAGAACTACTCTGAAAGAAATTGTTTAAACATCCTGTAACTCAGAGGGTGTTAAAGATAGACCCCTCATTTCCGCACAATTTCTTACTCACAATAAGTCAGGGAATCAGCTCCTAAAATATCTGTATCCCAAATCGGACCACCCTGTATATTTTTGCGTTTCAAGGTTGTCGTTAAGTTAACAATATATTTGGGTAAAATAACCAACTATATAACTTATTGTTAGTTCAAATAAAATGTTGAATAACAGTAAACAATGTGTAATTTTTGCTTTATATTATACCATACATCTAATGCTTTATTATCATATAAATTCGTGAATAAAAATATACATAAATACTTATTGACATAATAAATAAAATATTTAAATGTAAAGTACCTATTAAATTTCATACTAATAATTTATTATCTTGTAACTTATCACGTTGTAATGACGCTTTTATTTATAGGTGATTAGTAATATATTTTATCAATTAAAATGACACTTCAGTTTTTTTCAATTTCCTTATTTAAACTGTTAATACTAGTTTGCTTGTCTTCGGTTATTACCATCTAAGGAAAGAGGATTGATATCTCTAAAGACTACTAAACAGGCTTGTGATTAGAAGAGAAAATGTTAAGACGTGGACGTTATATATTTCCGACGATGAATAGCCGAGCCAAATAATAAATTAATTTTTATTGTGTATGTTGAATAGTGGTCATTGCCTTATATATTTTCCTTTGGAAGGTAAACAAGTTAGTTTGGATTTAGTGTTTTATAAAAAATATATGAAAATGTACGTGTGTATGATTCATAATAAAAACCTGAGATATTTTTTGTTGTTTGGACATTCCTTAGTAAAATGAAATAATATCTACGTTTTTTTCCAATAAGTTTATACAAAATAACGTGAAACAGTGATTATAAGGTTTATATTTTATATCTTATTTACACATTATTGATTAGGTTACATCCATTTTCGTTTAACGCTTATTCACTTTAATATATTTAACTTCACGTGGCGACATAATCATATAGCAAAGCTTTTAGCAAATTGACACAACCAATGCTTTGGAAAAATTAAAATTAAAACATCACTTATTGAAATCATTAGTACCACTATAAAATATATTTAAAATATTAATATAAAAAATAGTTTCACTTTAGTTTAAACACATACTGTATTTATGTAAATGTCAAAACAACTAACTTCATAAAATCTTTTTCAAAAATAATGCCGAAAAAACACTAAAAATAGTCTTTTTCTATTCAGATGATAAAAATCCCGCCATAATGCTCATTCAAAGTCATGTGGTGTGCATGACGTCAGACATTAGTAAACAAACTGAAATGAACCAATAGTGATTCAGTATTTTGACGTGTAACATGTTTTTTTGACGTCATATCTCTGACAGATATGCCAGACGTGTTTGTATTCACGTGACAAATAGATTAAAAATTATAATTATTTCACGTAAAAAAAAACATGATTACATATTATTGTAACATATCTTGTATTTATTTTATAATATTTATTATCAATATTGACCTTATTAAAATTAATTTGAAGTATTTTTAAGAATTGGAGTTAGTCGCTTTGGTCTGTAACGCATAATGCATATTTAACTAAAGTAACAATTGTGTGTTTTTTTGGTTACAGAAACAGGTGGTATGGAGGACAAAAACAAAGGGGCAGCTCGCGGCGGCGGAGGATGCACGAAAGTGTCGCAGATCGCAAACATTTTTAATCAGCACCGGCTGCACGAGCCCGACGTGGTGGTGTCAGCCACGTCGGCGGCGGCGCGACCCCGCGCAGTTTCCGGTGCCGGAGCGCACCACCACCATCACCCAGATTGTACCGGAGATACGGCGGACTCCGCCACAGCAGCTTCACAAGTATGTTGTTATTATGGTTTTACCAATTATTGATATTCTTGTTTATTTGTGTGACTAAAACATGTAACAATCAAACCACTGGACTAAATATTTTAAAACTCCCATTTGTCTTGTGTACGGAAAATATTAATACAGAGAAAAAAATAATTTTTAAAAAATTATTAAAAAGATTACCCCTAAATAATTTTTTGATATTAAATTAATTAAATTATGTTTAACCAGGTAACAGTTGTACGAACTGAATCACACGTAGCGCGATTTAACAACGCTCGAGCTCTGTTCGAGAAACTAGGTGAAGAAAACCGGTACCAGCAGGCTCCTCCGGTGAGTGTAAAACCGGTAGTACAGAATTATCCGAATCCCGTCCGAACTCAAAGCCAGCCGCACAACTTGCACGCGCTGAGGTCGAGGTCCAGCTCGGCAAACAGCGAGACCAGGGACCAACGCTCCAGGTCACCGTCACCCACCATCACCAACAGAACCACCACACAAAAGTGCGATAGGAATCTTGCGAACGATCGCGCACTCTTGTTGGGTGAAAAGTTGCCCACTTCAAGTGATAGATATTCTAGTTCAAAAGACAAACATCATAAAGACAGGTCTTCCAGTGATAGAGATAGGGTTCATTCGAGAGATAAACACTCGAGCAGTAGAGCTCTTCTCTTAGGGGAAAGATCGGCCAGTCAAAGTGAACGAAATAAAAACATAAGTGATAAAAACAGTTTGGCTAACGAACGCGCGCTACTTTTGGGTGAACTGCCCAGTAATTCGAGTGATAGATCACCTAACTCTAGAGACAGATCTCCCAACATGAGTAGTGGTAGTGATAAGTCGCCGAACTCTCGTATTGTAAGTGATACTCGTCTTTCGAACGACAGAGCTCTTCTACTAGGGCACGTGTCTCCCAACCCCACCAGTGATAAAAGCAGTAAAACCTCGCAAGTAAATCAAAAACCTATTCCAATGGAATCCAAAACTAGGTACGAGGATTCCAAACTTCCTAAACCAGACGGTTCTATTAATGGAGACCTTCTGACTGATCCCGACCTAGGTGTAGCTCCATTAAACAAACAGAACGGATTTGAAGTTCCAAGTAAACCGACCGTGCTTCCGCGAAAACCCGATATAAAACCGGATAAACCAGAACGCAGGTTCAATAGTCGGGAATTAATTGAAAAGCAAAAGAATTGGACGTCGCATTTTTCCAAAACGCGTTCCAATCGTTACAACAGTGATCCAAATAAAAACGAAGTGCGAATTGGTTTGTCCGGACGAACCCAAGGTCAGTTGGAAACTAGTAAGAGTTGTGATGTTGTGCAACCCGCATTGCAACCGGCAGTGAGAAGTGCTTCATTCACGGCTAGAGTTAGGTCGCCACCAACATCACCACCTCCACCACCTGTCCGGAATGAATCAACAAAACGGTCTGCTATTTTAGCTCAACGCGAAAGACCTTTATCGGATCATTTTCCCGAGAAACCTGTTGAAGATTTTATGAAACTCGGGGAATTTACGCGAGGAAGTAAAGATGCTCACGAGAAAATGACTAAAATGGTTGAACCGGCAAAATGGAATAATAAGTCGATAGATGCTGTTAAGTCAGATTCAAATATAATACACAGCGAACCTTATGACAGATCACCAGTTAAATCTCCCGATGAAGAAGTCGAGGATAATAAAAATACTGTTCTAAAGTCTCCTTTGAAGACCAGTTTAGTTAAACCTGATCTCATACTTAGACCTATGAATAAAGATGGAAGAATCTGCACAGATGAAAGAACATCTCCAAACAATAGAATATCGCCAAACAGTAAATTACCGAATGCCGATAGAGGATTCCTAAATGAACGAATATCTCCTGCCAAAGAGGGGCGCACATCGACGTCGCCCGTATCCCCCAAGTCGCCGTACGGAATGAGCAAGTCTTTGGATGAATCAAAAGAAACGTTTTCAGCAACGCCTGATAGCTTGTCATCGCTCAGTTCGCCCAGTAGTCCTAGCAGACAAAAAACTGAAGATGAAAAACAAGAAAGGGAAAGCAACGAAAAATTGGATTTCATCAATTCACAAGGTTAGTAAATATTTGTATGTAGTATAAGTAAATACTGTTTTTGAAGTTATACTTCTTTAGGCGTGTTCTGGATGAAATTTTAGCAATGCAACGAAATGCGCGCGTAACCTGCATAACATGATGAAAATCGACAAACCATAGGAGGATAGTTATCGTTTATTTGTATGTAGTATAAGTAAATACTGTTTATAAAGTTATAATTATAGTATAATTATCGTTTAATTTTCGTCTGGGGTGAAAACTTTATATTTTTGAATAACTGGGAACGAATGTTTTCTCTTTTGTCAACAGAGTAAATAAGTTAATAAAACAAGGAGAGTTCACACTCAAGGGATGGGGGATTTCATTCAGCTTTTGGGAGGTGAAACTAGAGTAAAAATAAAAATATACGTGTCTGTGCATTCCATCTCATGCGCATTATTAATAAAGATATTTAATTTTGAAAATTATTATATTTCAAATATAGTGATGCCTCGCACAACGAACGCCTCGCTTAACTAACGCTGCGCACAACGAACTTTCTGTTCGTTCATTACGCGACTCACACAACGAACCTCGCTTCACATAACGGACTGCCTCGTATTTTATCTTGCCACCCGAACGCTCCTGCGTATCACGAAGTCGTCCGAATTTGACGCGTTTCACATAACGAACTTTTCGCTTAACGAACTTGCTCCTGGAACGAATTACGTACGTTATGCGAGGCATCACTGTTTACTGTATTATGTGGCCAAGCGGTTAGCAAGCTAACATGTACCTAACGCGGTGAATGCTGGTTCGAAACTCGGTTTGGGAATTTTAGTTTTTATTTTTATTTGCAATTTTTTTTTACTGTTTTTACTTTTCTTATACTTCTTTTGCCTACATCTCGTTTAAATGTTGATTTTTTTTTAATCCAGAAATATGCATTACAGATAATAATATTTTCTACCTAAAAAAATCAACGTTTGAACTAGATGTAAGCGAAATATGTATAAGAAAATAATGAAAAGTAAAAAACAATTGCAAATAAAAATAAAAAGTAAAATTCTCAAAGTATATTTGAAATATAACAATTTTCAAAATTAAATACCTGGGAAAAAATTGTAAATCTGCAGAGATCTACTAAGATCTCGACAGATCTCCATTTTGAGACAACATAATATTTTTCACTGGTTTTTGATCTGTAGAGGCTTGCAAAGATCTACGACGGTCTACACAGATCTAAAACAATCTTTAAAGGTCTATAACGATCTACAAATATCTCTGAAGATCATTGTAACGTTGAAAATGAATGATTTTTCAACGTTGGAAATTCATGAATTTTCAACGTTTTAATCTCTATGAAGATCTACAGCGATCTTTAGAGATCTTTGCAAGTCTCCACAGATCAAAAAGCAGTACAGGGTGGCCAGTTTCTGGAAAACCGGGAAAAGTCGGGGAAATTTGCTTTACAGGGAAAAGTCAGGGTATTTGGTTGGAAGTCAGGGAATTTTTATAAAAATGCAAAATCACACAAATTCTTGCAAATATTTAAAAAGTGACATTTTTATTTTTAGGTTTTTTATCTAAATTTTTTTAATAAAAAACAGGGAAAAAACGGTAAAAATTCTCCTGGAAAACCGGGAAAAGTCAGGGAAATTTGTTCCAGAGAAATACTGGGCACCCTGCAGTAAAAAATATGATGTCTCAAAATGGAGATTTGTCGAGATCTGAGTACTGAGTAGATCTCTACAGATCTACAATTTTTTCCCGGGTATCTTTATTAATAAATCCTCATGAGATCGAATGCTCGGACACATGTATTTTTATTTTTACTATAGTTTCACGTCTTAAAAGCTGACTGAAATTCTTCATCCCTTGAGTGTGAACTCCCCTTGTTAGATATATGTAATAGAGAATATTATTATCTATAATTTAAGTCCCATTCATTTTCTTCTATCTTTTATCGGTTATGTTACAAAAACCGTATACTGTATACTCAGAAAGTCCCGTGGCACCAATGGCAGTGTTTTTTTCTTTGATATTATACCTTATATTACGGTAAACGGTTTTTATAGAAAGTAATAAGTAATTTAATACACATATGTTGATATTTTTCAGTGTTTGGTTATTTTTTTTTAAATATGAACTTGAAAATAAAACGGTATGACGAAACGAAAACTTTCATGAATAAAAACAACTGTTACGTTTGTGAACATGATGGTGTGGTGGATAGCTTTTCGGTTTCAAGTTTTGTTATGGGGCAGGGCTGATCAATCATTTATATCGTTTATTTTGTTGAATATATATTTTCATCAAAATACCAATTTTTCGTAATACTTTTCTATAAATATCAAAATACATATCAAAATGAAAAATATACCAATTGTTAAATATTTCTTTCTTTTATGAACCGTGCAAAAAATATTTAAAATAAAACTTGTTTTTATCTTAAAAAAATTTTGTGCAGAAATGAACAGTTTTTGCTCTACGGTAACTACTGTATCGACTTTTATAGGACTTTTACTATTAATTAGTTTTATTAAATATTAGAACAGGTTCGTATTAAGGATAATTTATAGTTCATATATTCCAATAAAAATTTATAAAAATGAAAAAGAGCACCAATGATAAATGTGATATGATTTCATGTAATTAACTAAAAGTGTCAAAAATGATGATCTTGAATTAATTTCAAAGCAGACAATTTTTTTCTAAATTTTTCGTTCATATGGTACTATTTTCTATCGTTGACGAAAACAGAAAAAAAAACCTGCTTCAAAATATATTCATAAATCGTCATTTTTGACACTTTTAGGCAGGACCCGCACATGAGAGGGGGTCTGATTGGACTCTAGTATAGATCTCAAAGGGAGCCCGCTTTATTGGGCAAAAAAAAATCAGTGATAAAAATTAAAATTTCCAACTGAAAAACGTAAAAAAAAACTCATAAAAAATGGTTTAAAAAAATTCCTAATGAGGTCCGCCAACAACTTCCAGTATGGAAGCCTGTGATAGGATGTAGGGACCATGCTTTTAGGATATCTCGAGAACCTGAGCTAATTGAGAAATTTACTCTCTAAACCTGAAATAGTGAATTTTCACTAATTCACAGTGTATATTCACTATTTGCCACAGCTAAAAGTCGGCCACTTGGAATTAGTGCATATACACTTATGTACCCAGTGAAATTCACTGTTTTCATAAGTGCATCATTTCACTGGGTACATAAGTGTATATGCACTAATTCCAAGTGGCCCACTTTTAGCTGTGGCAAATAGTGAATATACACTGTGAATTAGTGATAATTCACTATTTCAGGTTTAGAGAGTGGATAACTGAAAAAAATTATTAATATTTATTTATCTAAAAACAACATATAAACTATAACAAAATAGAAAAGTATGGTAAAAAGATATAAGCTTACTGAGAGTCATTGTAAGTTGTAAGTAATGCATATTACTTACAATTAGAATAAAAGTGAGGTTAGGTTGTTTATTAGCCCACATAAATTGCCAATTCTTCTTAATGGAATGGTAAAAGATTCTAAAAGTTTATTTACATTGAAGAGCAGGCAGAAATTTTAATACTTTAACATAATTTTTAATATTAATTCTAATATAATTTTCATAAACATAGTATGGAAAATTTTGAAATACACAAATGAGGTTAGAATCTATTTTCGCGTTTAAATCATTAGTATGTTATATCTTTATTTTATTGGGATTATTGTATTTACAACAGTGATTGTTGTACAAACAATAAAGCGACAAATTCCAAATTAGAAAATATAATCAATTCTAGACATCTTAGCAATCATAAAATATTATGAACATAATATAGTTATAAATATGAATTCCATTGAAGAAACTATAAATGCTAATTATTTTACACAAAATTTAATTCATTTTATGTTTTATAAAAATCATGAGTTAATTTTATATTTACACTAGCTGACTCGGCCACGCGTTGCTGTGGCTAACGTTTTTGTCATATTACATTGTTGTAAACTATTTAAAAAGGGGGGGGTCGCCCCCCTCATTTCCCAAAGGAGGCTTTACAGTCCCCCACCACCATCACCGTAAAAAAGTGGGAACTCTATTTTAAAAGGGGGGGGCGAAAAGGGGGGGGGGCACCCCCCTTTTCTCATAGGAAGCTTTACAGCCCCCCACCACCACCACCGTAAAAAAATGGGAACTCTCTTTAAAAAAAAGGGTGGGGGCAAAGCCCCACCCATTTCCCATAGGAGGCTTCCTATGTTTCAAGTTGGATCAAACTGCACACGGTGTACAAATTTGATTAAAATCGGTTAAGTAGTTTAGGAGTCCATCGCGGAGGAACATGTGACACGTAATTTATATAGGGGAAAGGGTTGCACCTTGGGACGGTTTTACCTTGGGACAACTGCTCTAGAAATCTAACCACTCTAGTGGTAACTCTCAGAATTACATCTTATATTGGCAACCCTGTCCTTTGTTTGCTCACCAAATTATTTCAGTTTCAGTCATTATTCGAAGCTTTAAGTGTCAGTTTATTGTTTTCGTACCTTGAAAGTAAAATTTTGCTGCAACTTCTAGATCATATACAAACAAGATAAGCATTTTTATTGACATTATTTGATGTAGTACTATTGCAGCATTACTTAAGCAAGCAATCTATGCAAGAAGTTGTTAAATCGTAAATTTTTTAGAGTTTAGAAAATTTATTTTGTGAAATGAATGATTGGTTACACCTTGGGACATTTTTCTGGTTGCACCTTGGGACTGAGAAATTTTCAGAAAGCAAAGAAAACATTTTGTATTCCCCAACGTTGACGACATCAGTAGTGTTAATCCATGCAATATTGTAAAAGTATTGCCAACTCCAACAATACGTCGTGGGTTTCATTCATTTAAAATTGCATTCCCACAGAAGCTTAATTTGAAATAAAATTTATTTAATAATAATTATGTATAATTATATTTTCATATTAATAAACATTGACTACGTAAGTCTTACTTCATTTTCACATCTTAAAAGCTATAATATTCACATATTTGCCATGTACCAAGGTAGAACCAATGCTGTCCCAAGGTAAAACCATAGGTTGTACCTTGGGACAAAGATCAACAACTTATTAAACAATGAGTTGTGGTATACGCTTTGGTGATAGCAAAATGATTGTTGATTGAACAGCTGCCTACAGTTGTAGCCTCTACAGAGCTAAAAGATTATTGTATTTGAACGAAAGATGTCAGTACAATAATTAAAAAAGTAAAAAATGTCCCAAGGTACAACCCTTTCCCCTATATTAAGATTACAAATCATTGGTTATAACCTATAAATAATGTCCACTGATGATTACATTTAATATAAATTTCCTTCTCATAATAAAAAATAAATAAATGAATAAAAGCTAAATATTATATAAACCATATCATGATATTAATTAGAAAAACAAATAACTTACCTTATTAATCACGCACGATAAAAGCACTCCACAATGTAATCGTAAAATGGATGCCAGCAAACTGTCATTTACGACGCATGCGCAAAAAAGTCACTGGTTTATCAGTGGTTCCAACTTTTTTCCAGTGAATTAGTTGATCACTGGGAAAAACAGTGAAAATTTCACTATTTCAAGTTTAGAGAGTAGGGAAATGAGTCGGTTCCAGCACGCGAAAAACCTTCGGGATGGTTTGTTCATGTATCGGTAGCAAAAATGATAAAATAAAAATAAGACAAAATTATAAATTATATTTTCTAGTAAAATTTATCAAATTAAAAGTCTTTAATTTCGAAAAAAAGTCGTAAACAAAGCCATACAAAGCAATAAGAAGTACATAAAATGTAAAAATACTTAACTGTGCAAATAGTTTGAGAATGATTTAATGCTAGTGTCTTATTACATGTCAAAATTATAATATACAGGTATGTTTTGAAAAGAGTATTTAATGTCTTCTCACATTGAGTAAGCAACCAAATCACAAAAGGCAGTAAACTAAAAAGGCTTGTATCTCGTTAACAAACCATATTTTATTGCTTTTCCCCAGTAATGAGTAGCAAATCGTTTTTAGAATCTTACAGTACCAAAAACAAACATTTTGAAAAAAATTATATTACTGCCTTTTACTTAAACACGGTAGTATAATTCTAGTTACAATAGATCGAAAAACAAATTACACTAACCGAAAAATGGCATCTTAAACTACCCTAAAAACCAATCAAAATCTCATTTTAGTACTCATCCTCAACATCATCGATATGATGAGTACCTACATTATTAGTATACAACATACATTGACAAACCCTGTCGATTGAGAGCCACATTTAGATACTGGGCGTATGTGTGCACATACATATGTGTATGCGAGATTTGACTTATTAATAGAATGGCGAAACATTTAACCGACGACGCCGAAGTCGTTTACTTAGTCTGAAGACAACCCGCGGTAGTGCCCCGTGGATCGCGATGAACCGGACAGTTCTGTTGTTGTGTGTTTGTGTGCTGTTTTGTTGTAGAATGCCCCAATAACAAGGACATGTGTCTGCGTCTTGATTTCTTTTGCTTAGATTGTACCGGTTTGTATCGATGCACTAGTTTAGGGATAACGAATAACTCCATCTTTGTTTTACACTGACAAAGATATTCAGCGAAATTAAACTAACCATCCCACATGTTTACAGTTTTGACTTAATAGCATGCAAGGTTTTTACTACATAGTAAAATACTTGCATGTATAAATATGCTTAAATCTTTATTAAATTTGTAGTTGAAACAAAAGTTTATTATGTTTATTAACTTCTGTAAATGTGTATATACTATACCAACTTTTAGTCTGCTCTTTATTTCTATCTCCATACTTACCCCACTTGATTTTGTGTATAATATGAAGTAAGAAACTTTAAGGTTAGGTTGGCATTTACATTAGACCTATGTCAACGTAGCATAATAAACTGATACATGGAAATTAATTATAAAAGTTTGTAAAATTAACTCAAGACTAAAAAAATATGTCAACCAAATAGTTAATTTGTTATGTTTTGAATAGTTTTAAATGTACTAGAGTAAGAGCCGGTGGAAGTTTTTTACCTGTCATCGAACATCTCCAAAATAACTACCGTATTTGTAATTAAACATACTAGAGAACAACGTTCCATCGATCGCCCTAATCAAATCCTGTGCATAGGCAAGATAATTAAGCTAATTAACCCTAATTTTCGAAACGATTTCCCGTCATAGAATATCACAATGAAATTTATATGGAAATATACATAAATATATAGTTTAAGAATATATCGGTCACCCTAACCTGTGCAAACTACCCCAAAAACCGATTTAAAGGGTGTAACAATAATATCTTAATTATGCACAGGATTTTATAACGGCGACCGATGTATTGTTGTTTATTTGCAAATTCACTACTTATTTTGAGGATGTTCGATAACGGGTGATAAACTACCGTCATATTTTTTACACCCTTTAAATCGGTTTTTGAGATAGTTTGCACAGGATAGTTAAGGCGACCGGTATATTCTAAAACTATATATATTTATCTATATTTCCATATAAATTTCATTGGGATGTTCTATGACGGGAAATCGTTTAAAAATTAGGGTTAATTATCTTGATTATGCACAGGATTTGATTAGGGCGACCGACGGACCGTTGTTCTCTAGTATGATTACTTGCAAATCCGGTAATTATTTTGAGAACGGGTAACAAACTTCGACGGTATCTTGGTCTATATGTGATTCTTTTTACTCTAACATAAAATGTATGCAGAGTGTTCAGACATTACATTTATGAGAAAATAAATGTACATACTTAAGTATTTATAGAAAAGAATGTGTATAAAAATCAAAGTACATTTTAACATATTTGCCAGCACATATTTTCTTCATGCATGATTATGTTAATATATAAATATCTAAATTTATCATTTTTGTCCGAATTTCAATACATACTAAACATTATATTTAAGATGAATTGCATGCTTACGATAGTGAAAAATATATGAATGAATTTCATTCATGTCTTAGGTCGTAAATAAAAATAAATAGTATTTTCTGTCTATGATTATAAGTAACATAAATAGACGATATTGCGAAACGAAACACTTGCCAGAGTGATATGAAATATAAATGAATTATTAAATTCGTTTATAGGAGTATGGCGTGCTACCATGAGTGCACATAGACATTTTATTAAGATGGGAATATTAAAAGAAAATCAAAGATTTTATAACCACCCCAATCGCAAATAATTAATTTCAAACAACGAATACTACAAATTCTGTATTATTTTAAATATTGATCGAAATTTAGGTGATTTTATTATTAGACCTCGACCCCTTCTATGTTATGCTTTTTTAAAACATATCCCCAACGTAAAAGAACAAGTAAGTTTGTTTGTATAAAGAATTGACTTAAAAGTAATGGCAAAACAAACGCTATCTGCGGGGTATTAAATATAAATGGCAGCTCTCTGACAGCTTCAATCAATTGAATGGTATTTATAAAAGACTTCGCGCGGGCGCGTTGAATCTTGCTCTAAAATCTTGACTAAATTAATAATGATTTGGCTCCTCGCAGCTATTCTTTCGAATATATAATAGCACAAATATGTTAACAAAAACTCTGTAAAATGCAGGTTTACTTGTGTTATCAATTTGAAATTAAATGTAATTCACAGCTGTCATGTTGCGGTTTATAAAATGGTTAAAAATTTGTGGTTGGGACGCGTGGCGCCCAGGGGCGAAAAATTAAAACTGAACGTGTATATATTTTTTAAATAAAATTTACAAATTACTTTATTCCATTACCGGTTTGTAGGTATAAGAAAGTATTTTAAAAAGAAGGGTAAAAATAAATTTGTCATCGGCAACAGGGATTTTTTTTTTCAATTAAAGTAAACTTTTGATGTTACGGAGGTCCGTAACCGAAACCAAAACTACCAGATATCCGTAACTATTCTGACCTCCGAAACAGTATCCGAAATAATTACATTTGACCTCCGAAATCTTATCTGAAATAATAACTAAAGATATTATTTCGGATAATTTCCTATTCATTACCGAACTCAAAAATATAAAATTCAGCCAAATTCCGAATCTGTATCCGAATCTGAAACAGAAACCAAGAAATATTTAAAAAAAGTTTCTTTTTTTAAATATTTTACACCCCCACCTTTCGACGCCCGTCTGTAGTGTCGGTCTTGTAACTACTACACTCATCTCATAGTTTCATTTCCCGTTCCAAACCTCACGTTCTTTATCGCTTTATCGATATTATCTCTCCAGCTTTATCTCGAACTTCACTCTTCACTTTTCAAGTATCTACTTCGAAGCTAACAATATAACAGAGTGGAATGTAATTTAGTTTTCCCCCTTACTAGTTGTTCCAATTTAAACCGAATGGAAATTTTAAAT
This sequence comes from Sialis lutaria, assembly GCA_949319165.1. Classification (NCBI taxonomy): domain Eukaryota; kingdom Metazoa; phylum Arthropoda; class Insecta; order Megaloptera; family Sialidae; genus Sialis; species Sialis lutaria. The sequence goes on from OX439241.1 coordinate 14,097,004, forward strand.
TCGATTTTCAATTAAAATATTATCAAAATTTAAACATTGCCAGCATAATCCCTGTATACTCGCATTAAATTATGTTTTCTCGCAGATGGTGAATCATTTTTGAATTTTTAATGGAGCTTTATATAATCTTTTGCTTCCTTGCAATATCGAAGATACGAGAAACTATGTGATCGTTTTAAAATGAGAAAAAAAATGTTCTCCGATTTAAAAAAAATTACTTGAATTATCCGTTTCAGGTCAAGACAAACACTTTTTGTTCCGTGTCTGTCTGTCTGTCCCCCAATCCTTGTTACACGCATAACTCATGAACCTCTAAACCGATATTGATGAAACTGGTTGGTTGGTTGGGTCTGGCTTGAGGACGGTCCCAATTAAAAATTATTAAAATCGTGTATAAGGGGGAGGGGTGACATCCAAAAAGATTTATTTTTTGAAGATATCTCAAGAAAGACACGTTACGTGAAAATTTGATAGAATCTTTTTTGTAGAGCATCAAATTTCCAATAATCCAGAAAGATCACCTTCTTTTGTTGTAAAATATTTCCTTACAAAGATGTATCTCAATTTGCTTTAGAAATCGTCATTTGGTTTTTTTAAATTGCTATTTACTTTGACATATTAAATGTCATTTTGACGTTTTAAATGTCATTTTGACATTTGTATAGCAGAAAATAATGATTTTGATTGAAACTGTCAAAAAATTAAATATATACGACATAATAACTAGAATCGTATAAAGAAAAACGTCAAATTAATATTTTTTATTAAAATTGTATGAACATTAAATGGTTAACCAATGTAGGACAGTTAATCTGAATACTTTATCGGTTTTTATTTAAATTGTTCAATAATTAACTACCTTTGATGAATTTAGCACGAGGAAGCACTGTGCATTTACTTGGCAGATGTTTTTTAGTTATTAACAAAATTTGATCTTATTTTTGATTTTGATTTTATTTGATGCTCACCGATAAGTACCTTAATTTTTTGAAGGAGTAAAAAACACTTACCCTTATTGAGTATAATACTTTATTGTTCTTATAATAAGTATTTCTTGAAAATAGTATGGGTATATTTTAGCTCATTATTACGACGCTAGTTTTTAATTATAATAATACATTTTTACATGAAGTACACTAGTTATAGTACTAATAATTGCCTCAAATTAACCTTAGTTCTGGTATCTCACGCTTCACAAAAGAATACATAACTGAATTTTAATATTTTCCGTTACCTTAGAAGTACTGAATTTTTATAACATTTTTATATACATATATAGTTTTTCTTACATATATAGTTTTTCTCTGGCGGATATTTTATGTATGGGTTTCTTCGTAAGAATATACATATGTGATAAACTTATTCCCGTTTTTAAAACTGGAATGTCATGACCATGACATTTTCTGCAACATATAACATATGATAAATGTATTTTTTATATTTTATAAGTTCACAACACGTATATTTTTTATTATAAAAAAAAACTGCTCTCGGAGCTTCTTATGCGTAATATATGAACAGAGTATGTGTATCTACTCATATAAAACAAATCTTTCCGGCTAACTGATCAAAAATATAAAAAAAATAATTGAAGATAAATTATACAAAATAACTCAAATATGATTTTAAGTAATTAAAAAAATAATTTTACAGAATTTCCGCGGGACGTGATACATTTTTTTGACCATGTGTAATTTATGATAGATTGTAGATCAAACTTTTTTGTTCAATTTGCTTTTTTTGTATCGCTGTACGACCATTTACAACCGAGCTATTTGCAATTAAAATAAAAATAATTTTAAATTTTATGTAAGGAACACATGATCGTAAAAAAAAATCCCAAGGGTAGATTTGGAAAACTGAAAGTCATTCTTCAAAACTCAGTAAAAAATTGTCGTACAGCAATACAAAAAAGTAAATTGAAGAGAAAAGTCTGATCTATAAAAGACATTTATTAGATTTAACCCAAAAAAATTATTACAATCTATGGAGGCTCTCAATTTTCTTCTATTTTTTGACGATAGCAAAAATTGAGAGATAAGTGAGCTTTTTAATGTCATAAATACCATAGACTTATAATAGAATGGATTGAGCATTCCCTATCCAACTGTTAAGGGGGGTTCCTGCTTTATGAGGCTAAAACAAAGTGTTTTTTGGGGAATTTTTTTATGACAGAAAAAAATAAGCAAGTGTAGCGAACTTTTCAGATTATTTTATTGCATATTTGAACGTTAAAAAATATACATGCAGATTTGTGCAACGCCTTACAATCGCAATCTCCAATCGGCGGGAAAGATGAAGCTGATAATTTTTGTCTGAGATAAAAAAAACCAAAGTAAATTTTAATGTTAATATATTTTTCTTCTAGGTGAACTAAGAGAAACCCAAAAAATTGTAAAATAAAAAAAATCAGGTTTAAAAAAAATGTGCTTTGCAAGAAAAAAAAATTATTTCAACTTGCAAAAAAAGTTGTTTAGAATTTTCATGAATCTTTTTAGTTCAAATAGAAGAGAATTTAAAACTGAAGACAACAAGCTTTGGTTTATTTTGATTGTTTGTTTAGTTTTCTTGCAATCACGCCCGCCAATTTAGAAAAATTAAAACTCGAGAAAACGCGTTTCAAAGTTATACGGTCTACGTAGTCTACGGTATACCTGCTCGACACCCCACTGCGTTTAGTGCTATATCTTTGAAAATATTTCGAATTTGCCTATAAAACTTTACATACATATTCTTAGATATATTAGGAAGAGATTTAAGCAATAAAAAAAAGAAGATTTTTTGAGACTCTTAAAGCAAGATACCCCCTTAAGTGTATACAGTTTTTTTTTATACAAAATATCAACAAATATACGGTGAACGGTTGTGGGCAAATATATATAAGAGAGAACATTTTTTATGTATGTTTTTCTCATAAAAGAATAAAACGCAGTGTTTAATTTTTATTATTATTAAAAGTATGTGTAGTGAGCGTAAAAAAACAACATAAAAAACCATAAAGTAAAAAATTAAAAGCACTTATTAATTTGTCCATAACTGTATATACATTTTTAAATACATGCGAATTGTTTTTAAAAACACCTTTTTATGGGTCTGAAATAGAATAGCTTAATAATTTCGCGAAGCACATTTTGAGAATCACTGGTTTAACCTTTAACGCATTCTATATATCCATAGTTTGTTTGAAACACCCATACATATTGCATATTAGTATGCGTTTGGCGAATTGCACCGTAATGTGCCATGTTACCAGACCAGTTTTTTTAGAGTGATCTCTTCTGGATAACTGACCGTAATGCAGAAACAATTTAATTACGTTTGGTATAGCTGTTGTCTATCCGTGTGTCTGTCTAATATGTGAACAAACTAGGAGCACAAGTGTTCAGCTCTGATTCTTACTTATTTAGATTCCAGTGATGCACAAACTGTTGGAATTTATTGTAATCAAAACCGATTTTTTACTCCAAATAAAAAGATGTGGTTTATACCAGGAAATCATAATTAGAAGGGACAGTTTTTTAAGAAAGTGGCTATTTGCACATACTGTATATGTACCAGATTAAGTTGGGATGTTAATTAAGGGTAGGTTAGTGTACGTTAATTTAGTGGTAAGTCTAAATAGCCAATTGCATGCACAAATGGCATGTGCAAATAGCAAATAGCCAATTCAATGCATATATGGTATGTGCAAATAGCCAATTGCTTGCACATACTGCATGTGCAAATAGCCTCATCTTTTTTTTAAACACATACTGGTGATGTAACAAATATTCACAGGGTTAACCTTTCGAGGGCCGGGATTTCAGAGGGCATTTCGACCTCAGAAAACTGGAATAAAAGGTATCTTATATCATTGATTGATCATAGGCAAAGTGTCGATCACGGGGAGTGAGCCAATATATTGGCTTTCCGGCCCGGAAGGGAAAAGCCTTTCAAATTCAAAAAAATATTATTTTAAATAGTACACAACCTTGTTTCATTATACAAATATACGTTTTCGATGTATTTTTCGACGCTGAATCCAAATCTGACGTCTAAAATACAGTAAACCCAAAAAAACAACCCCTATAATAGAGTAAAAACTATCCCTTTGCCTCGCGTGAACGATTTTTATTTATTTGGAAGTGAAAATATACGTTAATATTCGAAAAATGAATATTTTAATATAAAAACAAAGATATTTTCTGGTGCGCCAAAATATTGGTTTTCTGGCTCTCTAGAGGTTAAACATTTGCATTCACAATCATAGAAAAAAGTGCGACTACTTTAGCGAATATTATGATAGTTGTAGTTAATGTTATAATAATAAATAAAAATAAATTTTATTTATTTTATTTAATAATTATATTTAAGAACTTCGAAACAGATCAATAGCTGTTTTTTTTCTACTTTAGTAGCCTTTGTATTTAACAAACAAAAATTAAGAGTTTCTTAAAATTCATAATTTTCATCATAAATCTATTTGCTTCTTGCTCTACATATTATTCATCGAATTGTTATTTTCTTTGCTTAGTCGCCTATTATAAAAATCCTTATTGATACAATCGTTTATTTTCAGGACGAAATGGAGACTGTCACAAATCATCAAACGTCCATTTAGACAAACGCACCCGCCACGACTCGGACTCGCAAGATGGATCACACATGAAATCTAAAATGGTGTCTTCTATAGCACTGAACATCCCAGCTGCTGGACTGGGGCACCGACCGGCGTCCATAGTAAGCACCGTGTCATCTGTGGACGAGGGCGGCTTTAACGAACCTTTCCCAGAGATAAAAGCCAAGTTAAAGCCGCACGTTGAAGGTCCATCTACACCAAATAGTCTTCCACCTCAGCAATTTGTCGATGCGGAAATTGACGAGACTGATGAACATAAAAACGAACTAATCCAACAAAAGTCAATCGATTCCGATATTATGTACCAGTCAAACCAAAACTCTATTTCGAAACTGGATAACCAAGACTTACAGTTCAGCGATGCGCCCGAAGATAACATCGAAGTTATACCACCTGCAAAGAAACTAGAACCGCTATTTGTGGAAACTGTTAACAAGACGTTGGTGGAACGAATCGAAGTACAAAATGAGGATGTGAATAAATGTAAAGATCCGGTGGTGCCTAGTGATGAAAATGATCAAAATGTGTCGGGTGTTTGTGTGAAAGATAGTTCAGTGCCTCCGTTTTTAGTGTCTCGGACGGTCCTGAAGAATGATGAGGATAGTTCGGTTGGTATTATCGAGGAATGCGAAGCGAGCATCCTTGATTTGCAGGATGTGGAGTTTGCGGACGCGAGTGACGATGAGGATACGGGGTATGGTGCGTATAGGGATGTTGAAGGGATTGAAAAGCAGAAAGAACATACCGCGAAAAATGTACCGGATACCATGACTCCGGATGAAGCAGAAAACCTACTTAGCTCAAGGTATTTTATGTTTTTTTTTGATATTCGTTTTAGATTTTTTTTAAGTAACAAAAACTAATTCTATAATACAAAATCTGTTAGTTGTTAGGGGGTTAGAAAAGTGGTTTTAACGGCTAAAATACCGGGTTAATAATAAAAGAAAATTGCCAAGCGTTCGAAAATTGTTGTAAAAATGTTATTATAATAAACCAATGCATTTTTTCCAATTATTAGATTTGATTGATTTGAATAAATTCAACCATAACTATATTTTTTTTATTTTTATTATATAGCAGGGTGGCCAGTTTCTGGAAAACCGGGAAAAGTCAGGGAATTTTGCTATACAGGGAAAAGTCAGAGAATTTGGTTGAAAGTCAGGGAATTTTTATAAAAATGCAAAATCACACAAATTCTCGCAAATATTTAAAGAGTGACGTTTTTTTTTTAAAGATTTTTTTTAGGTTTTTTATCTAAATTTTTTAAATAAAAAACAGGGAAAAACGGTAAAAATTCTCCTGGAAAACCGGGAAAAGTCAGGGAAATTTGTTCTGAAGAAAATACTGGTCATCCTGTATAGGTTACTCGAAATTTTCTGCGGCTTCGTTCGCGTTTATACCGAAATCATATCCTTTTCTGATTTATAAAATATTTCTTTGGAAAATATCAATTGTTTTGTTTTTAATCATTTTTGTATCAGTTGTACTTTTTTTATTAGTACGGACCTGCTCTAATTTTGATTTAAATTATCAAATAGCGTATAAAATTATAATCCTCGGAAGTCTTCTTGTCAAGTCAGAAAAAAGTGTGTCTGTAAATTCTACAAATTTGTTTTTTATTTATTTTACTATAAATAAAGTATCATCAATGTTACTGTTATGTACATTTATTCATAACTCAACAATTCACATATAAAATTATTTTTTCGGTCGTTGAAAACTTCCTAGTCCCTTAACTTGAAAAAAAATAATTCAGATTAGGAATAAAGTTGAAAAAGCAAAAGCTAATTATCGTATGTAAATTATTTATATGTTTATATATTTACTACCCTCAACGAAATATATGAATCTGAAAATTGTCTACTGCTTATATAAGTTGCATGGTTGTTTTTATTATGATATGTAAATTTTTAAATAACATCGCATAACTAATCATATAATAATAATAATTGGATAAAATTTTCACTTTAAATGAAAATACTCTTTTTTTTATTACACATTTACCATCTAATTTACAATAATACGCACTGATAAGCACTTTACAATTGCTTGAATAGTGATGATAATAATTATTACCTCTGCTGTTGATTTTACATATCAAATTAAATGATGTGAAAGTCATATCTGCATGATTGATATAACTAATTGAAATAAGTGTTAAACTATAATCATTTTATCTTTAAAATCGTTTTCACTCAAAATTATAGCAATTTTTATAACAACCTAAAGAATAGTGCAAGTTTTTTTAACATTCTCGTTTGCATGAGTAGGTATATTTGACGCTTGTTACGAATACTAGCAGGTATAATTTTCTTACGAAAACTATCGTGTTTAAATAGGTTTGCCATCCGTCCTCTTTTCTCCGGATACTTTTCTTTTTAGGGCGTCCGAGGGGATTTTTCAAATGTGTCCGTTTTTTTTTAAGAAGTTTAATTACGTAAAAATGAAAAAAAGGTCTTCAAGATGAAAAATCTAATTCGATTTACACTTATATTTTTTTCAATTTGTCCTTTTTAGGGTTCCGAAGAAACCCTATTAATCTCACTTTGTCGTCCGTCCGTCCGTCCGTCCGTCCTTTTCACTCAAAGCTCTATAGCTCGTAAACTATATAAGCTAGAACCTTGAAATTTTGACAGAATATGTAAAATGACACCCTCTAGTAAAATATGTACAAATATTTTGGAAAAATATTTTTTTAGGGGGGGTGCTAAGAAGCTAAAGACAGCCAAAAAAATATTTTTTTTTATACCAAGGCAAGTGGCACATCAAAATGTGTAACCAAGCTAATGTAATTTGATCCTTATTCTTATTTTTTTATAAATCAAAAATGGCGCCTGCAGGGGGCTTTAAAGCAAATTCAAAAAACCAAAAAAAATGTATTCCAAGTCGTGTGGGATGTCAAAATTTAGATCTCAGTGAGTAGAATATGACATTTTTTATTTTTTTTTTAATTTAAAATGGCGCCTACAGGGGGCTCCAAGCAATAATTTTGTCTGTCCCCCCCCCTCTAACTCGGTAACTACTGGCTCGAAAAATCTGAAAAAAATTAGGTAATGAGGCTTTGTTGAGACTACCAACGACAAATACTAAAGTCACCAATATCATTTCAAATTTTGGAGAAAAAGGGAGGGGTGTCATACATTTTTTTATTTTTATTTTTTTATCTGGGCATGTGGGGTGTTGAAATGTAGATCTCAGTGAGTAGAATATGACAGTATTTTTTATTTTTTTTATAAATCAAAAATGGCGCCTACAGGGGGCTCCAAGCAATAATTTTGTCTGTCCCCCCCCCTCTAACTCGGTAACTACTGGCTCGAAAAATCTGAAAAAATTTAGGTAATGAGGCTTTGTTGAGACTACCAACGACAAATACTAAAGTCACCAATATCATTTCAAATTTTGGAGAAAAAGGGAGGGGTGTCATACATTTTTTTATTTTTATCTGGGCATGTGGGGTGTCGAAATGTAGATCTCAGTGAGTAGAATATGACAGTATTTTTTATTTTTTTTATAAATCAAAAATGGCGCCTACAGGGGGCTCCAAGCAAAAAAAAAATTGTCCACCCCCCCCTCTAACTCGGTAACTACTGACTCGAAAAATCTGAAAAAAATTAGGTAATGAGGCTTTGGTGAGACTACCAACGACAAATACTTAAGTCACCAATATCATGTCAATTTTTGGAGAAAAGGGGAGGGGTGTCATACATTTTTTTATTTTTATTTTTTTATCTGGGCATGTGGGGTGTCGGAATGTAGATCTCAGTGCGTAGAATACGATACTATTTTTTATTTTTTTTCCAAATTAAAAATGGCGCCTGCAGGGGGCTTCAAGTAAACAAAAATTTGTCCACCCCTCTCTAGCTCGGTAAATACTGACTCAAAAAATCTGAAAAAAAATTGGTAATGGGGTTTTTATAATACTAGTAACGACAAATATTAAAATCAACAATATCATTTCAAATTTTGAAAAAATAGGAAGGGGCGTCATGGAATTTTTTTTATTTTCATATCTAGGCTTGTGGGGTGTCAAAATGTAGATCTGAATTAATAGAATATGATTCTATTTTTATATTTATTTTTAACTCAAATATGCACCTGTAAATGGCTCTAAACAGTCCACGTAGTATATATGTACTTCGGAACCCTTATGGCATACACTGGTGTATGTCTTGACAAATTTTTAATGAACTAATCCTCTTTTCGCACCTTAAGGGGCCATACCAGTGTGACATTTTCAAAAAATCAATTAATTTTTTTGCCTTTTTGGAGAGTTTACAGTTTCAAAAATATTCTGTGAAAATTTCAACGCCTTATCTCTAATACTCTCCAAACAGCAGCCTTCTAAAGAGCGACCGCTCGCAGATATGAAATGCCCAGGAGCTGACGTTAAATGCGTTTTTCTCGAAATGAGATTTTTCAAATTTGCTGACATTGTAACTCAAAGAGCAATTATCCGATTTACTTGAAATTTGAACTGAGTACTCTTGAATATATTTACTCTACGATGAACTAGGATATTTTTGATTGGATGAAAATTGACGATTTGGCATTAAAAATACGACCATTTTATAGGCAATAAAACATACTTCTTTTTCATAACTATGCCATTTTGTTAGATTTTGATATTTTTCGAAAATCTTAGTTCATCGTACAGGAAATACCTTCCAGTTTAACGACATTATTTCATTTTTCAATTTCAACTACTCCATCGTCCGGAATCATAGCCGCAGTGGAGGAGATTTTTTTTTTGCGCCTCCGAAGAATGTCGCTTAGATATCGATATTTTTACGTGAAAAAATTATGGAATACACCTCTAATATAGCTTAATATATTCTCAATTTTTCAAAATATTTCATTGAGTATTTTTCTTCCAAAAAATTTCGGAAAATCACCTAAATTTCCAGCGTTCACACTGGTATAGCCCCTTAAGCTTCTGGAAACCCTATGTTTAAACCATATACATAAGGCTTGTTTTTACTTGTCTTCAAGTGCCTGTGATGTGTTTGCTTGAGGTGCAATTGTCATAAAATTAGAAGATAGAGTGCTGGAAATGATTCGACATGTCGAAAATATTTCATTGTCGTATCAGAACCAAATGTCGTATAAATATACGATATCTTAACATTAATCTGTTATAAACCTGTTAAACATTGTTTTCACTTACCGTTAACTATTACTTCGCTGACCGCTGACGATTGTTTTTTTTTCGACTTCATGAAATTTACACAAAGTATCAACCTTCTTCGTAAAACACTCGACCCATTAGTGAAAACCGGAATAAAATTCGTTCAATGGAGTTATTAAGAAAATCGTAAACAGATAGACACGCCGAGGGACTTAAATATATTTTTATTTTTATACTATGTATAGATAACATGTCGTAAAAAAATATAGGCGACGTGTCGTATAAGTATGCAACGGGCATAAACTAGCACGATTGAATTATTATCATGAAAAATATAATATGTTCAAAGCGATGAGGTATCATAAATGCTAGTAACTTGGTGAAAAATAAAATGTGCTAATTTTCGTATATTCAATATAATACGTACTAGTTTTCGCGGTGAAAATTAAATTAACAGTTTTCGTGTTTACTGTTAATTTTCAGAAGACAAATAAAACGTGCTAGTTTTCGTAACAAGCATCAATATCTTCACTAAAATAATTGAATTTTGTCCGATATTAGTAAAATTTTGTACATAGGTATTTCTTATTCTGAATAATTTACTCTGAAAAATCAAAATTACGAAAACATTGTTTTACTCCCATATTACGAACTAAATGGAAATATTGTATAATACCGTTGAAAAATCGTGTCCGAGATAAGAGCAAATTTTGATTGCACTATCTTCAAAACGTAAAGAAAAGTTATTTTCCGCATGGCGGCTGTACCTGTGTTTGGATGTACATATAATTTGTTTTTAATCAAGCAGTGCTGAACTCCGAAGAACAAAACTTAATTCAATTATATTGTATACCTATTCATTAGGGTGGGTCAATTATTTTCACTCCATGGGCAACTCGCGATACTGGCCATAACATGTATTTTTGCCAATGGAACCATACCTCTAAAATCATTTTCGAGCTTGCCGAAATTTGTCTGAAGATATTTTCCAAAATACTCAAAAATCGATCTATTTAGTGCATTTCGAATGTACAAAAAATTATTGAAAATGTGTATACGGGGTTTTTTTGGGTTATTTTCAATAATTTTTTTGTACATTCGAAATGCACTAAATAGATCGATTTTTGAGTATTTTGGAAAATATCTTCAGACAAATTTCGGCAAGCTCGAAAATGATTTTAGAGCCATGGTTCCATTGGCAAAAATACTTGTTATGGCCCATAGTACCAGTATCGCGACTTGCCCATAGAGATTTTTTCGGCCCCATACAATTTGACCCACCCTACTATTCATATATCGATCCGGGGACCCAATGTATAATTACAGTTAATTGGACATACATAATAATACATCATATGTGTCACCATTGTCACCCCATAGACAGGACAAATTTCTAGAAATAATATCAGAACGCTAATTTTAGTATTCTCATAAAAAACCATTAGTCAACTATCTAAATTATTTATTTTTAAGTATTTATGAGGTCTATGACGACACCCACACATAATATTAGATAATAAATTATTTTAATTGTAAAACTAACATTGAACTTCTATCTATGGCTTTCCAATACCTGTAAACAGCATAAGGAAACTAAGGTATCATGAATTACCTTAAACCTATGTTACTAATGCATGTCAAACAAGGTTTAATCCAATCAATAATTTATATTATTACATGATTATAGAAAGGACGTAGCCAGAGCAAAATTCTGGGGCTTCAAAATTTCATTTGGAAATTTTATCGCATATAATACATAGTATAGTATAGGTGCCGACTAAAGGGATAAGTATAATTCCGAGGTTGTTTAATTTACATTGATCTATATATATTTTTTTATTTTCCTAAAAAAATGTGCGGTAATCAAACAGCTGTAGCTTTGATTTTCTTTTGTATTTTCTAATCTTTAGGTAGTTATTTTTATAAAAAAATTATCTTTGACCAATGGGTTGGATGAAAAGTCGGCACCTATGAATGATACATAGTACCTATCTATGTTATTGAAAATATGATTAGTGTTAACCTATATATTTTTTGGTCGGTCTGTATGTTTTTGCTTCCTTTTCCTATGATTTTGAAAGGACCCCGCAGAATCCTTATGGGAAAGGGGTTTCGGTCAAACTCTTTGAAACTTTGGATTCTTTTAGTCCTTGATGAGTAGATTAAAAGTGTCAATGGGCACCAAGTCCTAAAAACTCAAACTTTTAAGATATAGCCATCTAAAGTTGGAGATCATGCTCGCCTTAAATTTGCAATAAAAAAATTTGTAGAACCTTAATTTTCGCACAACTATTTGTGTGTGTTCCCAAAGACATCGATTGTCACCATAAAAAAGTAAACTTTTAAATTCGTAAATCAATGGCAGTACTTAAATCTTATTATTACATTTTTTTTAATTATAAACCAATTTTGTATTATAAAACAATTAAATGGGATTTCTTTATAAGTAAAAAAACGTAACAATAAGATTTAAGTGTTGTCATTTCTCAATGAATTGAAAAGTTGACTTTTTTATGGTAGCAATCGATTATATAGATGTCTTTGAGAACACATACAAAAAGTTGTGTGAAAATTAAGGTTCTAAAAAAATTTTTATTGTAAATTAAAGACAATCATGATCCCCAACTTCAGAGGGTTATATCTTTAAAGTTTGAGTTTTTAGGACTTAGTGCCCATTGACACTTTTGATCTACTCATCAAGGACTATCACATTTCAAAATTTCAAAGAGTTTGACCGAAACCCCTTTCCCATAAGGATTCTGCGGGGTCTTTTGGCTACGTCCTTGCAGTTATTAGTTATCATATGTTCCTAGATGTTTTTATTATATACTGTACCTATTTATTGTTAATATGCAATACACGATTAGTGCAAAAATTGTGATGCTTGTTTTTAATTAGAGCTATTCCTTGCGTTTTGATTAAGTACGAGTTCGTTGATAACTAAAAGCACTACTCGAGGTGGGAGATGGAAATAAAGTCAAGTAAAAGCGGTTACTTATCTTTATTTTGTCCGGCATCATAAAGGGGGTAGCAAATTTGCTAGTTTGCAAGCACTTACCATTTGTGAGGTATTAATTAAGGTACTAATTTTGTTATAGTATCTATAATATTGTGAGTGCTTGCAAGGTAGCAAATTTTGCTAGACCCTTTATGATACCGGACATTAGTGAATAAAAAACTAATAAATGCTTTTACAAATAAAACAAAATATTTAGATTTTGTAGCGAATAATTTAAACATGTGAATAAATATGTGTTATTTCTAAATACCTTAAACGTCTTGAAGTTTACAAGCTGTCTAGAAAGACAAAAGTTAATTAATACAAAATTCTAGATACCCGTTCAGATCAGTAGCGTAACCAGGATTTTTTTGAAGGGGAAGGCAGAGTTTTCAATACAAAACTGCCGATTGTTTTGAAACTATATATTTTTTTGTTTCCACTTAAGTCTTGGCATCTTAGGACGCCGCGCCGACCGCGCTGGCCGCTCCGGCCGCCAGACACGCAATAATTTTAACCTTGAAAATAATATACACACATCAGTATTGCGTGTCTGGCGGCCGGTGCGGCGTCCTAAGATGCCAAGACTTTAAAAAAATGTTTGATGCAACTGAATGATCTGTTTTAGAAGAATATAATTTAAAAATCTACAAAAACGATTGGGGGAGAGGGAGTATTTTCATATAGGGATAAATAGAAATTATTTCTATATATTTTTACATAACTCCTACATACTCCTCCCTTCCCCCCTGGTTACGCTACTGGCTTAAATACTTAAGATATACAAATATACATAAATTAGTACAGCTTCAATTACCGAGGTAGCATTAGCGAACATTTAGTCG